>CM060709.1:200497410-201918690 GCA_030686995.1 Artemisia argyi | reverse complement strand
CTCAAAATGCTATCCAAGTCTGTGAAATTTTTGACGTCTGGGGTATTGATTTCATGGGTCCATTCCCGTCTTCTCGTGGTAACAAATATATACTTGTGGCCGTCGATTACTTGTCTAAATGGGTTGAAGCAAAAACGCTCCCCACCAATGACGCCCGAGTTGTAGTAAAATTTCTCAAAAGTCTCTTCGCCCGATTTGGTGCACCTCGTGCTATTATAAGTGATCGTGGGACCCATTTATGTAATGACCAATTCGCTAAAGTTATGGTCAAATATGGTATCACACATCGCCTTTCTACGACATATCATCCACAGACAAGTGGTCAAGTTGGGGTCTCCAATCGTGGCTTGAAACGAATTTTAGAAAGGACCGTAGGTGAACATTGTGCTTCATGGGCTGATAAGTTAGATGATGCACTATGGGCTTTCCGTACAGCTTACAAAACACCCATTGGGTGCACTCCTTACAAGCTGGTTTACGGGAAGGCCTGCCATTTGCCTTTTGAACTTGAGGACAAGGCCTACTGGGCCTTGAAACATGCTAATTTTGACCTACAAATCGCGTCTTTAAAAACCCGTTGGTCTGGACCATTCACCATTACCCAAGTATTCCCTTATGGAACCGTTGAGCTTGCTCAATCTAATGGTCCCAACTTTAAGGTGAATGGTCATCGTCTCAAACATTACTTCGGATGGTACATAGCACCCATGGTTGTCCCGGATCTCCAATCTTTCCCTAAGGATAACTAAATTCGGGGATCTAGTCAATCTCATGTGACTCGGTAATCAAAAACAAGCGCTTCGTGGGAGGCACCCTATGCTTATCCATTTTCATTTTCTTTATTTTCTTATTTCTTAAGTAACGTGACGTGAGGGGGGCGACCCTTTCCAAACTCGTATTTTCGTGGTTGTTTGTGAATGTTCAGGAATTTCCCCGAAGATTGATGACTCTCGTGCTCGTGGTTTGTCGTTTTCTCCACTCGAGTTTCATTCTTTTTTGCTCTTTCGGAAATTCACCATATCCAAAATCGTATCGACTAACGTTTATCTCTTGGCATACTTAATAAACGGCCTTAGATATTACGTAGACTAGTGATGAGTGTCTAAATACTCATCATTTTTAGTCAAATCTGAACTGCTAAAAGATTAAAAACACTCAAAAACGCACTGAAATACGAAGAAAATCCCAAAGATCGTGTTTTATATGTTTCTGATGCAAAACGAGTGAAAACAAATGGAAAATGAACAAAATTTGCATATTTGGCAGTTTCAGTCCCCCACCTTTCAAAATTTTACACAACTGGTCCCTGGGCATTTATTTTAAAGAAAAGTCAACCCAAACTCTTTAAAAGTCAAATGAAAACGCAAATGATCTTTGGGTAAAATGTTTTCAAAAGATTACAAGTTAAATCCTTGGAATTTCACAAATTGGCAAATTTGACCCCTGTACTTGTAGAATTGTCAAAAACAGCCCCCGGGAATGTGAACTTGAAGAAAAGTACATTAATGGTCCGTGTGGAATTATAAAATGGCAACTTTGGTCCTTGGTTGAATTTTGAAAATATGGTAGAAGTGGTCCTTGAAGTTTCAGCTTATTGCAAAAATGATCCTTGTGAAATATCTACACCAAACGGATCCTTGATACTATTACTAGCCCACCATTTAAATAAATCCACCCCTGGCCCAATCCCTAACACCCCAAGCCCACCCAAATCATTTACGTTTAATAATAAAAACGTAATTCTAATCCTTGACCAATCAAACACCTCCCATCTCCATCATTCCCCCCCCCCCCCCCCCCCGTGAACCTGCAACAAGCCAAACCCAACCATCACCATCCTCCCTTGTCTTCTCCACCCCATATCCCAATCCCACTAACCTGCCCCATCTCACTCACAACCTTGTACCTACCACATGCCATGTCACCTATCCACCCAAACTGTTTTGGCGCCAAGAAGTGATTCAAAGGCTTGGATGGTATCTCTACAAAATGGATGGCTGGGATTTAATGTCAAAGAAGATGAGATGAAGCTGTTGTCCTAATTCAAGAGATGAAGACATAGAAGAGGCAATTTGGTACCTACTACTTAGTAGTATAAATAGGAATCATGTAATCCCTTATGAGGCATCTCAATTTCCTTGTATCTTTTCTGTTTTAGAATTAAATTTGCATTGTAATTTTCAAAATTTTCAGTTTAATCAAAGTTATTTTAAGTTTCTGAGAATTCATATTTTTCCAGTTAAAGTTCAAGTCCTTTATAATTTAGCTTTCATGCAAGTTTTAGTGTTTCAAATACTAATCTAGACATTGTTAAAGTAATTTGAAATCAGAAAAACAAAAGATTCAGAAAAAAAAAAAGAGAAAATATAAAAATGAAAAAGGGTTGAAGAAGGAGAAAGAAAAGCAGCAGCAAAGATGGTTATGGATGATGGTTTAGAGTTCCATGGGGAACAATAGGTTGGTTCTATGGTCCTAGTTCTCAAATTCCTTCACAGCTTGGATAACAAGTAGGTTTTGAAGCATGTCTTGATCTTAATTTGCATTAGTTGTTACTTGCCATTAATTATAGTTGTTTTCTGTTTATCTGAGTTAACTTCATCATTATATAAGCTTATTAGTTGTTCTTATTTAGTGACCTAGTGCTTAATTTGAAAATTAGTAAAAACAGTCACAACTAAGGGTGTTTGGATTAACTGATTAGAATATGTTCCATTATGTTTCAGTAGCCAAAAGTAGTTTAAATATCATTCATAAGGACAAGTTAGAGTAATGACAGCAAGAAATTGGTAGGTTATTAGTAAAAAGTCAATTGTCGACATCCTCTCCATCAACAGCTTAACTGTTGTGAGATTTGCATACTCAATCTTTAATTTCAACACATAAGTAGTTTAGATAGATAGAATTAGGTTCATTTAGAGTTAATACAACCTAATCAAGCAACTAGGATCCTTAGAAATTCATTTAAGTCAAACTGTGACAAATTCATTAAAAAGTCAAAGATTAGCATACTCAGGTTCTTGTCAGGATTCAAATCAATATCTAGGGTGTATTTGTTAATGAAAACAGATAGGTTTTGTTAATTTGTGTTCACTACCAGCTTGTGTATCAATTTCAAAAAGAAAATCAAGTGTTGAAACAGATTTAATCAAAGAAATTTGGTTTGGAAGTTTGGTGATTGACTTAGAAGGTGCGCTGCACCCAGGTTTTTGCAGTTTTCATTTGATCACAAGTCTTTCTAGGTTTTGATTTAAGTTGAATTAGAAAGCCCCCTAGGTAGTGTTTAGGATACAAGTTTTGGTTTTCCCTGTATAGCTTATTTAGAGTGCTTAATTGGACCCCTTTTTGGCCTATTTCTGACTTTCTGCTGCTGCTATTGTCCAACTCAGTCAATTGAGTTGGTTGACTTCTGTTCTTGTTTATTAATCTGCTTTGATCCTTGTGTTAATTTTAGTCGTTGTTGTTGTTGTTGTAGTGTTTCTGTTTCTTTAAGTTTGTCAGCTTTATTGTTTTAGCTTATTGTGGTATTGGTTAGTTGCTAAATGTCAAAACCTCACTTGAAAACCTTACACACCCACTGTTGCAATTTCCCTTTCTAAACTGCTTAAAGATTGATTTTCTGAAAAGGTGTTAGTTTTAGAATTAGCTTATTTTCATGTATTCAAAAGGTTTGTGAAAGAAAAATTGAAAACAAAGAATTTATTTGCAAAAAGTGGCCAAAGGGATTCGAACCCTGGTCACTTGGCTCACTCAGACATAACACAACACACAAACACCAGTCGCCCTAGGGTCTTTTTCAAGTCATAGTTTACAAATTTTATTTATAAAGTAGTTTTAGTCATTTTAGCTTAACTTAGCTTTTCAGCTTATTTACTGCTTATTTTTGTATTCAGTTACCACTTTTTATATTTTTCTTAAATCAAGCTTAACTTATAGGATTTTCATAAAAAGTTTCAGATTTTTAGTGTGATCAATTTAATTATTAGAACTTAATTTGTAATTTGTAGTATTAAATTCGTAATAAATAGAATTTTTGTCAAAAAATTAATTTTCTTTTTTCTAAAATTTTCTTTTGTCTTGTAGTATGTTAGAAAATTAGTTGGAAACCCATAGGACCATTGTGGCATAAAATTCACGTTTTATTTTGCGCACTCGCGTAATTTTTAAATAAACTTCACGTTTCTAATTTGGTCAACGTTTTAGGATTCCCGATACCTAATTATGTTTTCCCGTAGTGTTTTAGGTTTTTCCTAGTCTATTAGTTGCCTTAGGATAATTTATTTTCACCTTCGTTCGTTAATTTCTCAATTTCGTTAATTTAATGTATTGTAAAACCAAATAACCTTTCCAATCATACAAGATTTTAATTCCAATCTCATTCGAAGCTTTCCATTCACACCTCGTTGGGGTATGACCCGGGAAATCACTTCCCGGTCTCACAATTTGAATATCACTTTCACAAGTTTTGCGAGGTAATCGTTTTCCTAAACGGTTTACTCGTATTACTTCACGTTTATTTGTCTCACGACAAATTAGACATCACGTTTGTTGATATTTTGATAAATTGTTGTTTGCACACACCAAAACACAACGAATCAAATGGCACCGCTGCCGGGGAGGCTGTGTGTCGAAAGTCTCGATAAGGTTTAGACGATTAGTCTTGTAGAACCTTCGCAAGAAGTTACGCTTTTATAAAACGTATAAAAAACCAAAAATATTTTTCTTTTGTTTCTAGTATATGTATTATATCTATATAAGATAAGAAAAACACAAAAAGATTTTCCCGTTTCTTTGTTTAATAATTACAACATTAAAATCTTACCATCGCAAACCAAGGTAGAACACCTACCAACTGGGGGTGTGACCATAATAAGTTCCCAAACCAAAGATCAAAACTTGCCTTTGTATCACTTGCGTTTTGGAAAACTTTTAAATGAGAAACACACTTTAAGAGGAGTCGAAACGGTATGTGGCGATCCAACGAACTTCGCCCAGTGAGAGATCCATTCTTCTTTTCCGCTCCTTTGTGCGTTTTTCTTTAGAAGTCGACCTTGCGTTCTTGATTATTGGTTTAAGTTCCCTTGTCGTTAAAGTGGTATTGTTTTAATTGATATTTTTTGTGGTGCATGTGCACGCGTTCGTCTACGTCAACAAGTCCTTTGCAATCGCTTAATAACATTCCAAGAAGAAGGCGTAATCGACGACGTACCAATCGAATAGTCAAACCCGAGATTCGTACTATTCCCATCATGGCGGCCGAGCCCACTATGAATGAGCTTCTCCAAGCACCCATCGAGGGTTACGGAGATGCTATCATCATTCCATCCATCGTGGCTGACAATTTCGAGCTTAAGACGGGGTTGATAAACTTAGTCACCTCGCGTCAATTCTATGGTTTCGAGAGGGACGATCCTCAAGATCACATTCGATGGTTTAACAAAATCACGTCCACCATCAAATGCAAAAATGTCCCCGAGGAAGCTATCAAACTTCTTCTCTTCCCGTTTTCCCTCGATGGGGCTGCCAAAAATTGGCTAGACAAACAACCCCCTCGATCAATTGAAACATGGGAAGATTTGGTCAAGAAGTTTGTGAATGAGTTCTTTCCTCCATCTAAAACCACAGCCCTCAAGAATGAGATCATGAAATTCACTCAAAAATTCGATGAATCATTCGGTGAGTGTTGGATCGTGAACACCTTGAACTTGTGTTAATAATGATACTTTGAGTAATACCACTAAGTATGCGGAATCTACTTAATGATACTTAGAAGATTGATTGTAAATGAAACAATTGTATGTATGAACAATGTATGTTAACAAAACAAATAGCTCCAATATTATTAATGATAATAATACGAGTGATCTATGATATCACTAGGGTTACACCTTGAAGCTCTAAGAAAACGTATTAGAAAGATGTATTCTAACTATGATCTAGGATCTCCTTTTATACAACAAGGAGTCCTCTTGTACAAGATAAGTATAATACTAATAGAATAAGATATACACAATATCTTTTCTATGTTTATCTAAGCGCGTTTCTCTAACAGTTGTCATGCAAGCAGTGGTAATAGTTTGTTCTTGCAGTGGTAATGAGTTTCCACTGCAAGTACAATCTTCTGCAGTTGAAATATCTTCACTAGCCGTGGGAACTGATAGAATAATTCCCAACAATCCTCCCCTAAACTTATGATTTCTTTGTAAATCAATAAGTTTCTTCAAGTATACAATAAACCTAAGGATATGGGAATTCTTCCAAACACTTATCTTGTTCTACTTAATCCTTTATCAGCTCTTGCATATTGATCTTTAATCTTCTGAATCAAAGCTCTAACCTTTTCATTATCTGCATAAACTCGTAACTTTGACATCAACATTGCAGACAAAGTTGTAGCTTTAAGTGGATATTCCTTCTCAGCAAACATAAACACATCCCCTTTATTTGTTGTAGAAACATGATGAACCTCACATTTATCAAAATATGTCCATGTAGTATTCAAGTTTGATGAATTAAACTTCCAATACTTATCATTAAGATCTGGTTCATATAATCTTCTCAAGTCAACCCAGAGCTGCATTTCTTTCATATCCTTGAGAGTATCAGCCTTGAATCTTTCATTTACTAGCTTCCAAAGAGTATCAAGATCTTCTCTGTCACATGCTTTAAGAAGATCTTCAAACTGAATAAATGATGAAGATTCTCCTCCCAGTCTTATAATTTTCCAAGTGGGAGCAAAATTCTTTGCTGTGTACACTTCCCAATCAATGATTTGATGTTTTGATTGTGAATGATCTGGATAGAAATCTTCTTCTTCAACAATGATAATTTCACTAAGTAGATCTTCTGCACTTTTCTCAAATTGAGATTCTTTCTCTTGAGGAGCTTTCATTCTTTTAGTGACATGATCTTCAACTGTTGAAGCTTTCCTTTTACTTTGTTTGAATCTTTCAACTTCTTCAAAATCAATAGGTCTGAAGGTATTATCTTGCCTTTTAATTTTGTAGTAGATACCTTCAATTCTTTCATGAGACATACCTTTGAAGTCAGCCATCTTCCAAGTTCCAACATGACAGCAATATACTTTCATCTCATGAATGATCTGTGCCTTTGTGGGTTGTCTTTGTTTCTTTTGACCTTTTCTAAAATTTCCAATAATGTCATCCAGTGCTTGTTGATTTTTCATTTGAATGAAATCAACCAATTGAGCTGTTCTTTGATCTTCAGTTAAGGACTTGTTAGCAAGAAGCTCAATAGCTTTCTTCTTTACAACTGGATCATGCTTAATCATATGCTCAATTTCTTCATCTGATGGCACATATGAGAACATAGGGGGTTTCTCATGTAAGATAGTTGGTGGAACAACTTGGAGTGGTTGTGCCATTACTGCTTCAAGTTTACCTAACCTCTGTGCTTCCATAAAACTGGCAACATCATTCTCCTTTTGCTGTTTCATATTTTCTTTCTCTGCAGCATCAAATTGTTCTGCCAATCTTGCATCATAATCAATTTGAGCTTGATCTTTCTCGGAAATCTTTCTTGTATGTACTTCCTCTGCATCAAACACCATTGCTTTACCTTTAACTAATCTTTTTCTGACAGCTTCTTCCTCTGCAGTGGTAAGTGATGGAACATCAGTGGTAACTTTTTCACTTGCAGTGGAAAATATGTGATCAGTGGTAACATGTTCTACTTCAGTGGAAATTTGTTGAGCAGATTCAATAACCATATCTTTCTTCCTCCCCTCAATCTCAGCTACATCATCTGTTTTCCTCCCCTGTTTGGAAGAAGTTCCCAAACCATAATCAGGACCTGCAGAAAGGTCATCATGTGATGATGATGGAGAAGAAACTACAGCTTGAATATGTCTTTTCTTCTTGAGATTCACAACTTCATTTTGTAATTTTTGAATCTCAGCCTTCAATAGATTCAACTCTGTGGCATGTTGTACTTTGGTCTGTGCCAGATCTTTCTCCAGAGTTTGAACCTGTGTAACTAATTTGGTACATAATTCCATCAATTCAGTTTGTTGCACACTGCCTTCATTACTTCCAACTGTGTAACCTGCTGGGAGAGGTGAATCATAAGGCATTGATCCAGGCTCTTCTCTAGTTGGACTAGATTGAAGCCTTGAACCACCACTGCTTGTTCCTAAACCATAAAGGTCAGCAACATGCAATGTTGTCATGGAAGGAGTTGGCTGTTTTTGCCTCCTTTCATATGTGTGAGTGACAGCAGGGATATGTTGAATTTGTGGAACAATAATAGTGGGTGTGTGATGGGATACAACTGGGATTGTTGCATCTTCACCCTGTACCTGTGAAATCTTTGCAAGCATGTTTGGTAAAAGAGGATGAATCACTCCATCCCAAAAATCTGAAGCCTTACACATGTTTTGAAATACTTTTGGCTTAAGACATGGAGTGTCATAAATCCTATTATGATTTTGCAGTTGAAATTCATTTAACACTGCTTGCACAAACCTTGGATACATCAAAAATTTGTATGAACTTGTTACATTGCCTTTCATGTTATGAAATATAAACCTTGAAAAATTGAAAGTCCTATCAGAAACCAAGCAAACTAAAGGGTAAGCCATGGTTGTTCCAAATTGTTCATAAGAAGTTTTCTTAGGACTTAGGCAATGCAACAGAGTGTGTATCAAAAATCTCCAATGGGGACAAAAACATCCTTTCTTAAAAGTTACTTTTTGGTCAGATGTATCATACCCCATCAAAGCAATATAGTTGAATATGTCTGAATTAGGTAATGTGATGATACCATTAAGATCATCTAATTGGAGAATCCTCCTTAAAGATGATTCAGTTACATCAATAGTTACCCCATCAACTGTGGCTTTGAGAGCTTCCACAGATTCATGTATGTCTCCCTGTTCAAGAGTTATGGACTCCACAGAGTTCCAAAACTGTTTGATTTGAGAAACAAAGATTGTGGGATTCATAGTTAAGGCATACCTTATATGAGTTGTGTTTAGGAAGTCCACAATCTGATGAAAAATAGGTCCACTCTTGTCGTTTGACTTTTGAAGGTAAGCCACTTGATTGTGTTCATCTGCAAACTTGTTGAGAGACACCATGATTTTGTGATTTGAGAGATAAAAGTGTTAGTAATCGTGAATAAAAAGCAAGCCGTATAAAATCAATTTATACTAATAGGGTTTTGAGAAAAATGAGGATGGTGAATTATCTTTAGAAAAGAATAAATAAACTTTGGTAAGTAGATAATTCCCAAAAATTTTACCCTATTAATAAGGAAAGATAGTTATATTTGCAACGGCTAGTAAAAATAAGATTACTGACACAGTTGTAACGGCTAGTTCACCAGTGGTAAAATTTACACTTTCAGTGGAAATGGTGAACTTGCAGTGGTAAAAAATCAACAAAATTTCAAAGAGCAGTGGTAAGTGAAACATGTAAAATTTTACTACTCTTATCATAGTTTTTAGCAAACTATCAGCTATCAACGGATTTGAGAAGTCTTTACCAAAAGCCGTTTGCTCTTGGACTAGCTGATTCTTATGTGGGTTAGACATGGTGAATCAATAACCATTTGTTGTGTGTCAAGATACACACCTTATTACTCCAATGACATAGGTTGTGAACTGCTACACAAAATAAGTCTCATTTTAATCCACAAAGATTTAACCCAAGTAACTTTTTAACCAAGTTACTATACACAAAAATATCTTCTCAAAAGTCAAACCACAGTTACTTCTCAAACCAACCAAAACAGATGGAAGTAAATATCCTTCATTAATTAGCATAACACCTAATCTTTGCTTATATAACCTCCTCCAAACACTACATCTCAGTCACCAATAATCTCTCAAACCCTAATATCCCAATCAACCCAATTTTCTTCCAAAAATCATGTCATCAAACCCTGAGTCCTCTGATCAACACTCTTCTGTTCCAACATCAGAAGAAGTACCACCATATCCATGGGGTCTTGTAGGGTCTGATTTTGAGAGAGAGATAAAGAACCGATGGGATGTGCAAGAAAAACAATGGAATGCACATATAAAGGGTGAATCAAGCCATGATCCGAATCCTGCAGAGAGAGAGCTTGTTTCTCCCTTCATCTGGACATCTGATGAAGAATCTTTAGAGGAAGAGAATGAAGATCCAACCTTTCTTCCTCCTTCCACACTAGACAGATCCCAACCAAGATTAGGTAAGAGAGATTCATCACTCTCAACATCATCAACCTTGGTGTTGGATCTTCCAGCTCCAGAACCTGGTCTTCTGCATCAAGAACATATTGGACAGAGCAAGAAAGCTCAGATCACACATAAGGGAAAGAAGAAGCAGAAATAGATGACTGAAGAATGTTGCCAAGGAACAAAGTTCTTGAGTATTTTCTTTACTTTGTTACTTGAGCAGCTTCACAGTCTTCCTACTCTTCTTTTTCCATTTTCATCTTCAGCTTCTTCATTGTACTTGTCATAGCCTCAAGTATTATGTAATAATTGATAGAAGCTAGTAGTTCTCCATTAGCCAAATGTTTTAGGAATGGTCATTGTAATGCAGTTGGAACTTTGAATGTAAGCTGTAACTTGTGTCTTTGAATGAATGAAAAGTTCTTCTTTAATAAATCAATATTGTAAGACCTTCAGCTTATTTGACCACATTCCTTTGGCTACCACTCTTGGTGACTTAAACACACTACTTGTAATCTCTAAACATTTGCAGAACAGACATATACTAAACAACTTGCAAACATATTGGTGAGTCATAGGAAAACTCAGAAAGTATTATCAAGTCATTCATAACCATTAATAGTCTTTGACTGTCCCTGCACTCAACATAAAACAATTAGTACCTTTTGGGGACCCAAGACACAAATGACTTGGATCTGCCTCGTGTATCAATATAATTGTATCTATCAAAGGTCATTGATACACCATTGGGATTGTTTGAGGTTGTTGTTTCTTTTGGTTTCCATTCCCAACGAGCTGAGGCCTTAACAGCTTTTCCCAAATTTACCCTTTTCTTATTCACATAGACATCAGTGGAAACATTTGGTCTTGCAGTGGTAACTGCATGCCTAGCAGTGGAAACTGCTGGATTTGAAAAATTGGGTCTCCACATGTGATTCTTGTGATCATTCTTTTCAAAATAAGTCTTTTTCCCTGTTTGATAAGATTTAACAAAAGAAGTGACAGGGGACTTAGGATAAACTCTGTTATTTCTTCTGGCAGTGGTAACTGCTGGTCTAGCAGTGGAAATTGGTTTGATGCCAGTGGTAAGCATAACAGACCTGGGAACCATCTTGCTTAGGGGATTTGGGTGAGTTAATTTATTAGAATTATATCCATTCACCCTAGTATTCCCAAATACTTCCCTTCTTCCCATGTGGTAGGTACAGTCTTTAGCTAAATGATCAAAGCTACCACATATATGACAAGCCTTATTGTTAAACACAAAGTCACTACCAAACTGCCTAGTTTTAACATGATTCCAACTTCTCATGTTCCCTCTAGGAGATGTAGACCTATCCATGTACATCTCAACATACCTTGTAGTAGGCCTAGTGTGATTTGTTTGTGTCCTAGGCTTCTCTTTGATAACTTCAGGAATATTTTTTCTTTCCTCTACTTTAATATTTTCAGGAACACTAGTTTTAGACTCAACATTTAAACATTCATCTTTAAGAGATGAGTCACTAGCACTATCAAAAGTCTCAACCTCAACCTGAACCTTTTCAGTTTCAACTGGTTTAACAAATTTTGGTCCATAGGTCATGGGTGGATCCTGAAACTCTTCTAAGCCTGTGTGAGCTAGGTCAATGCCAGGAGGTGCTGGAACACCTCTTAGAGGTGGTGGAACAGATTTGTATCCAAGACCTGATTTAGCTTTGCTCACAATTTGGGCTTCCCAAATTTTGTCAATGCTCTTGGATTGATGGTCTAGTGTTTGCTTAGTTATCTGTATATTCTCACTAGCCTTTTTAACTTTTTCAATCTCTTCCCTAAGAGCTTTATTTACTTCAACATAAAAATCTAAGTCTCTTTTTAAGACAGCAATGTCATCACTGAACTTAGATTCATTAGCCCTATAATGCTCTATCTGTTTCTCTAAAACTCCTAGACCTCTTTTATGATTAGCTAAATTATAATTAGTATGATGTAAATCTAGCATCAGTTCATCATATTTAGTTTTAGAGATCTCTAACTCTTTTACAGCCTTATAGTTTTTGGAACAAGCATTATCAGTATGTACCTCAGTGTCTGAAAAAGCCATGAGTGCATGCTCAGTAGCAAGCATTGCAGATTCTGAATCATCTTCTCCATCCTGAGTCATAAAGCTCCAATCAAAGCTCACTCCATCAATAGCCAATAGCACCTTTGGCTCTTCTATTGTAGGTTCTTTGTTCTTATCCTTCTTGTACCAAGTTGACTTGTTGTCAGATTTCCTTGGTTTTCTACATTCTCTAGCAAAGTGCCCCTTCTTGTGATAATTATAGCACTCCACCTTCTTTTTATCAAAACCTACAGTCTCATCACCACTTATATGTATCTTTTTCCCTGTCTTCTTCCAGAACTTCTTTGATCTTAAGCTGAGTAATGCTACCTGCCATTTGATGTCCATCTCCTCCATATCATCTTCATCAATTTGATCCAAGTCCTCATGATTGAGGATTGAACCACCCACATGGCTTGATATAAAGGCATAGAAAGTAGCATCACTTAGTCCTGCAATCTGTTTCTTTGAGCTCCTAGTGGAAACATTTCCATTACCAGTGGAAACAATCATGTTACCACTGTCATCATCACTATCACTTTCATCATCTGAACTATCATTACCTGATGATGATATGAGTGCTACACTTGCAGAACTTGTTTTTAACTTGCCAGCTTTCCTTAATCTTTGTTCAATAACTTTGAAGTTATTGTACACATCATTAAGCTTCATGGTCTCAAGATCTGACTTATCTTCCCATACAGCAACATTGGTATCAAACTCAGCAGGTAAACTTCTTAGAAATTTAAGATTGAGGTCTTCCTTTTCCACCTCAATTCCAAAAGCAGTCAGCTGAGTAACAATCTTTTGTAGCCTTGTGAATATGATATCAAGAGATTCATTGCTTGTTGAACCAAAATTCTCATAGGTCTGCTTTAGTAAAGTCTTTTGAGTCTTCTTGGTAGAGACATTACCACCAAACACTTCACAGATTTCATCAAAGAGGGTCTTTGCAGACTTGTATTTGGTAAAAGCCAGAACTTGTTCTCTGGGTAGAGCCATCAATAACAAACCTCTAGCCTTCAAATCATTCTTTAGTTGGTTTCTTTCTTCATTAGTAACATGACCAGTGTTAACTTTTGTTACAGTCTTGTCACCAACCTGCTCTACAGTTGTACCAGGTTTGAATGAATTTCCACACATTATGATCTCCCATAATGTGTAGTCTTGCACCATAAAGAATTGTTCTATCATAAGCCTCCACATCTCAAAGTCATTAATTTTAAGCTTGGGAAGCTTTGCAGCAATGTTTGATTGGCTTGTTTCTGTCTCCATTGTTTCTTTTGAATCTGCCATAGGATCTTCTAAATCAAAATATCAAAACCTGGCTCTGATACCACTTGTTGGATCGTGAACACCTTGAACTTGTGTTAATAATGATACTTTGAGTAATACCACTAAGTATGCGGAATCTACTTAATGATACTTAGAAGATTGATTGTAAATGAAACAATTGTATGTATGAACAATGTATGTTAACAAAACAAATAGCTCCAATATTATTAATGATAATAATACGAGTGATCTATGATATCAGTAGGGTTACACCTTGAAGCTATAAGAAAACGTATTAGAAAGATGTATTCTAACTATGATCTAGGATCTCCTTTTATACAACAAGGAGTCCTCTTGTACAAGATAAGTATAATACTAATAGAATAAGATATACACAATATCTTTTCTATGTTTATCTAAGCGCGTTTCTCTAACAGTTGTCATGCAAGCAGTGGTAATAGTTTGTTCTTGCAGTGGTAATGAGTTTCCACTGCAAGTACAATCTTCTGCAGTTGAAATATCTTCACTAGCCGTGATCAAGTGTAGCACGGTTACATCCTAACAGCTATCTAAGATAGTTGAGGCTTAACACAATCTACCCTAGGTGTTTCCCATAAAACACCTGTACACACAAGTCTAGGCGTTTTTCCAACCCTAGACTTACACACACGTTTTTCTGATTTTACATTGTGGAAGACATATAAAACATATTCCCTGTATCTCTTTATATAATAGAGATACTAGGGTTACAAGGAATAAACTAGAATAATAAAAGATATGCTGTAATCTTTTTCTTTCTTTGCAAGTTTCTTCCTTTGTCTCCATAAGTCCTTCATCTTTCATATTTGTCAATATCAACTCAAAGTATAATTCCTAACAATCTTCCCCTAGTTGATATGACAAAACCAAGTATATGAAAGATGTCGTCTTCCCCTCAAACCATGCATATCATCAAGGATCTTCAAGCTGCAATCTTCAAAGTATTCTTCTTCCCCTTTTTGTCATCATCAAATAGGGGACAAATGTAAGCAACCTTGATCTTCACAACCACGAATCAATATTACACATCCAATCTATCTTTCTAATGTTTCTAAGTCGCCCTCATTAAGTTTTCCGCATCTAAAAATGGACTTGAAATAGTAGAAATCAAAACTAGAAGTAGTAATAATAACCAGCAGTAGTAAAAACCTTCACCTCGATGTAGCACATAAATGGTTAAACATTTGAACACTAAAGCTTCCCCTGAAACCCATATGTTAACCATTTGTTGAATCTTCAATTCTGTAGGCTCTTATGTAATGATTACTAATGAAGAAAACTAAGTATAACCAACTTGATGCTGAAGTAGAACCACCCAAACTTGTGTCTTATATCTTGTACTAAAATTGACTTCGAACGTATACCTAACGTATAGGGAGATCGCAACCTCTTGACAAAAAATCACTGAGCACAATAACGTAACTCCTTCAAGTGTTTTGCCAATTCGTAGTCACCTGAACGAACAAACAAGTTATCTTCAAAGTGCCATACTCACTTTGAGATATGATAAGAACACGCATCCAAGAATCTCCACTTCAACTTCAAATAGGTGATAAAAACCTTTCTTCGTAATCAATTAAATCAATAAAAACGAGCCTTTGAATCTGTTAAGAACCAATAAATCAAAACTCCAAAAATCTTTCTTGTGTGTGTGTTTCTTCTCCTGTGTGTGTGTTGGAACCAACTGTTCCAAAATAATATACACTTCCCCTCACTGCTTGTAACTCATGATTGCCAATGAAATAATCAAAGTCCCCACGTGAAATATAGCAACATGAATAAGTACCAACCACATGCCCTTTAAGAAATATGAACAGCAGCGGAAACAATTAAGGCATCAGTGGTAACTTGTATAAGCAGTGGAAAAATAATTAAGCTTGCAGTGGTAACTATCAACTTGCAGTGGAAACGAATACACTTGCAGTGGAAACGAATACACTTGCAGTGGTAACTGATAAGCGTGCAGTGGTAAAATTTAGCCTTGCAGTGGAAACGTGATAGCGGGCAGTGGTAACTTTGTCTTGTACGATCAGTAACCATACTAGCACCAAGCCACCAGTAACCCTAGTCACCCTCATTCGCTGCTCCAATAAATCACAAAAACCACCAAGCAGCTATCACCACGTATTCCTACTAGGGTTCATCGTCAATCCTAGAATTGACTCACCAAGACTAGTAAGAACAAATAGATCAAACCCTTTACTTATCAGAGCGTAGCCACACTCTTCTTGACCAACAACCCTAGTTGTTATGTTCTATCATTGTACCAGCTAGGGTTTTCGTGCAACCCTCATCAGATCCCTATAAGCATTCATTCCTGTTTTATTTAAAATTAGGGTTTGAGAAAACCCTAATTGCCACGAATTGAACATTGTACCAAAAACAGAAAACTTCGACCACATATCATCAAGTCGACACCAAGTATAAAGACGACACTTTTTAGAGTCACTAAAAACCCTAAAAATTCAAAATAATATACCTCTCTGCAGCAGTTTTCAAGAATTTTTATCTTTTTATCGGAAGCTCAGATTGAAGATCCCTCCTGTGAAACTTTTCTTTGACATGTAGAGAAGCTCCAATAAAAATTTCAGCCCGATCCAACGGTTAACGAAGGAGATATCGCCTTTTGAAAACTGACCTGCAGAAAGTTGCGAAAATTGAAGCAGATTCGAATTTTTTTCTTCTTTTCGACAAACCAAACCTTGTTTAATCCCACGATCACGAGCCCCATGGCTCTGATACCAATTGATAAGATCGTTTATAGCTCGAGGTTGGATAAACCTCATCTAGGGATTGCACAATAATAAAGATAAAGAACATGTACGCAGCGGAATAAACAAAACATCTTTATTATTGCTAACAAGGTTTCTCGTCATCATCTCTACTCTAACATACATTAAAGCCCCAATGCTACGTGATCAAGTGTAGCACGGTTACATCCTAACAGCTATCTAAGATAGTTGAGGCTTAACACAATCTACCCTAGGTGTTTCCCATAAAACACCTGTACACACAAGTCTAGGCGTTTTTCCAGCCCTAGACTTACACACACGTTTTTCTGATTTTACATTGTGGAAGACATATAAAACATATTCCCTGTATCTCTTTATATAATAGAGATACTAGGGTTACAAGGAATAAACTAGAATAATAAAAGATATGCTGTAATCTTTTTCTTTCTTTGCAAGTTTCTTCCTTTGTCTCCATAAGTCCTTCATCTTTCATATTTGTCAATATCAACTCAAAGTATAATTCCTAACAGTGAGGCATGGGATCGTTACAAGGACATGCTTCGTAAATGTCCTCATCATGGTTTCTCCGAGTTAATGCAAGTCGACACTTTCTATAATGGTGTGAGCCAAGTCGATCAAGACTCTCTTAATGCCTCCGCGGGAGGTAATTTCTTGAATCGAACCACCAAAGATGCTTTGATGATCATTGAAAATAAGTCTAAGGTCCGCATTCCATGAAGCAAATCGGTTGTTTCCCAAGTTAATGTTGGTCCTTCTTCCTCATCACCCGTGGCTCAATCTAGCACCGATGCTAGACTTGACAAGCTCACGGAAGCTATTCATGCTTTGGTTCTCACCAAAACGAAGAAAGTTTCTTCTCAACCTGCTGAAGTAAAAAAGGTTGACGTTTGTGTTACTTGTGGTGGTCCACACGCTTACTACAATTGTACTGCCACCGATGGCAATCCATTTGAAGTCAATGCAATGGCCGGTAATTCTAATCAAGGAGGTAACCAATACCGTCCTCAAATGGAACCAAATTACCGTGCTAACAATCAAAGTGGTCCACCCGGTTTTTCTCAACCCAATAATCCAAATCGATTCAATCAAAATCAACAACAAAGAAATCCGAATGTTCAAAACCAATTTCAGGCCCCTATGAACCAATATCCAAATCAAGGGGGAAATTACAACCAAGGTTCTCAAAATCAAGGAAACTTGAATAGAAACCAAGGTTATGGTAATTTCAATCTATTAGGAATACGATTATTCGTATGAAGATTCGGTCACCCCAAGTGTAACCTAGCATAGTATAGCTCGTGGTATCTATCTTAATTAGTTTAATGGTAGTTTAGATTTAGTTAGTATTTGTGGAGTCGGGTCGGGTCTTCACCCACTGTCAGCCCGCTCCACAGCCTTTTTCAGAAGGCGTTTCCAGTGTAATTATAAATACCCTTTCCCACCCAAGGGAAAGGGTTGGAGTTTCCTTTCACTCAATCTAATATTCTCATTTTTCTCTCATCTCTTTCTCTCTCTAGGAATTCCTCCCAACTCACTTTCTCTCTCTAAACTTTCTTACTTGATTCAATCCATAACACATAAACCATACATGTTATCATTATGAGTATTTTACACAATCAAGGAAACAATTTTCATGGTAACCAAAACCATGGAAATTTTCAAAATCAAGGTTTCAATCAAAATAACCGAGCTCAAAATTTTTCTCATCAAAATCAAGCCGTTGTTCAAACTCCATCAGCAACCGATGAGTTATTGAAACAATTTATGAAAGCTCAAGAAGAAACAAACAGGTTGTTGATCAGTCAAATTTCTAAACTAAAGAAGTCTTTAAATGATCGACCTTCGGGATCGGGAACGCTACCAAGCAACACGATCGCCAACCAGAAGGGCGATGTAAAGGCGATCACAACCCGTAGTGGAGTTTCTTATGATGGACCTGCGATTCCTACTACCTCATCTCCTTCTCCTCCTGAGGTAGTGGAACGTGAACATGAGGCTACAAAGGACAAAGTGCAAACTACAAGCACACGAAGTACCGCACACGTCCAACCTCATGTTGTCCCAAAAACCAAATCCAAACCGGGAATTGTTTTTGAACCCTCGGAAAATCCCATTCAACTAAAAGCTTCAATACCTTATTGTTGGGTCACTGAATTCCCCAAGTCTTCTAACAAGGATTTGAACGTAAAATCCCCTAAGTGCAAACAAGTCACTGAGTGAACAGTAACTCAGTGAGTCACCTTCAGGGAGCTAAGACCGAGCCTAAGAAGAAAGGTTCTCCATTCAGTGAGGCGGAACTCAGTGAAGTGTGATCTAAGCCAAGAAGAAGGTGATGGGTTCAGTGAGGATGACAATAACTCACTGAACCCCAATGACTCCTCAGCAACTTAAACGTACTGAAGACTGATGACATGAAGACTGAAGTTTTGGCGGGACTGGGCGGGAAAGTCTGAGCTGCTTTATTAAAGTGCTTTATCACTTTAATGTCAGACTTTCCCCAAATGGTTAAAACCAGTCTGTCATCAGAAAGTGCCTTTTGGATCTAACTCAATGAAGGTTCCTTTGCCAGAAGAATAATATCTTTCAAGATTTTGTTAAGGAAGCTTTAGGTCCAATGTATATTTAGTTGTTCTATACTTGTGTATAAATAGGAAGCAAATGTGAGGAGTAAAAGGTGACAAGTTTGTGCAATTAATGCAAAGCATTCACAAACCACTTTTACTCCTCCAAAGAACAACACAAGCCCCTGAGATAGCTCAGTGGGTAATTTAAGTTGTCACTCAACTTAGTTGAGTTTAGTGAGGAGTCCATACCACACTTGTCAATTCAACCCCAAGTGTTATTCCGCAAACACTTGGGTACGATTCTTTTTGATTAACTTCTAATAAAGAATTAAACGTTGGAAAATATTATCTCTTTTGTTTACGTTTTTTATTGTTAATCATTTTCTACATTTGTGTTCAAGTCATATAACTTGGTTACTTTAACTTCTTAGTTACGGTTAACCGAGTAAAAGGGACCAACAAGTGGTATCAGAGCCTCTGATTTGCAAAACTTTTACACGTTTTTCAAAACCTAAAGAGTGCTCAAGTTTTTAAAATCAAGATCCCACTATGACTGACACAGATGTTCCCCAGCTTGTCGATAAAAAGGGTGGAAGTTATTCAGCAACTGCCCCTCGACTTGAAGCTGGCAAATTTAACAAGTGGAAAAAACGAATGCTTTGCTACTTAACTGGGATGGAACCTTATTATATCAAATTGATTAATGAGGGTCCATATGTCCCAACAACTGCCCAAGGTTTAATCAAACCTGAAGCTCAGTGGACCCCAGATGAAAGGAGGGTGGTCAATCAAGACCAGCGCCTGAAAAGCATCATTATATCATGCCTTCCTGATGATATAATGGAATCAGTGATCAACTGTCCCACTGCCCAGCAGACATGGACTGACCTGGTTCATAGCTATGAAGGGCCTTCTGATACCAAAGAGAATAGAATCATGGACCTGAAGCTTGAATTCAATACCTTCAGGGCCAAGGATTCTGAAAGTCTCCCTGAGACTTATACTCGGTATAAGACCCTCCTGAATGAGCTGACCAATGATGGTGTTATACTGTCAAAACATGAAATCAATGTTGGTTTTGTCAACAGTCTCCCTGAGAAGTGGTTAAACTTCTCTCAGGGATTGAGAAATGCAAACCACATTCAGAACCTTGAGCTCCCTGCCATTTATGGGAAGTTTGTCTATGAAGACAATCTTATCACCAGGAGATACCCTGGTAAAGCTCAGGAGACCAAAAAGGCCTTGACAATCACACCCATATCAACTGCTTTCTATTCTAAAGGTGTTGTGCAGGATTTTCAGGATGGTTCAGATGATGAGGTTGACCAAAGAACCAGTGAGGAGTATCTTAATGATCTTCAGATTGAATTTCATGAAAGAGCACTCCTTGCTAATTCAAAAAGGTTTTTTAAGAAAAATAAATTTCCTTCTAAAGCAAATGACAATACTGAATGCTTTAAATGTGGCAAAATGGGGCATTTTGCTAAAGATTGTTTTTCAAAAACTACCTCAGAACCATCCTTCAAGTTTTCAGGAAATAACTCTTTTTCAGGCCCCAGCAAATTTCAACCAAAAATGCTTCAGTCTAGTCAAAGATTTGAAAAAGTCCCTCAAATTGACTTTGAAGCAAAGTACAGAAAGGCAAAAGCCAAGCTTGCCCTTCTTGAATCATCCTCAACAGTCTCTCAGCCTCCTCAGGCTCCAAAGCCTACTCAAGCCAATAACAAAGGGCTTGTTGCTGAAACATATGACTGGGATGAGGTTGAAGTGTCCTCTGATGATGATGAAGTTCACATCAGTGCCCTGATGGCTCTGTCAGAAGACAACAAACTTGCTGTGGGGAAGAGTCATGCAAGAAATGGTGAATGGGTCAACATCACAATGAGAAAGGTAAATCTTTTACTTTCTATGGATGATAATGATGATTGGAAATCTTACTTAGACTATATAAATGTTGATCTTAAGTATGTTGAAGAGCAAAGACTTAATCTATTTTCAAAATTTAACAAACTCAGTTTTGAATTAAATCAGTGTAGAGATGAATTACTTGTCTTAAAACAAGCCAAACTTGAAAGTGTCACACTTCAAATTCAAAACTCTGAACTTGTAAAACAAAATCAAGCTCTTCAGGAAGAACTTAAGAAAGAAAAGGAAATTATTTGGAAGTGGACTCAGAAAAACCCCAAACTTTATGAAACACTGAGTCTCTCACCCAGCCCCAATAAGGCTGGTCTAGGTGATGATCAACTCACTGAGGTTTCAGGGGAAAGTAGTCATTCCACAACTTTTCTATTTACCAACATACTCTCTAGCAAGGAACTAGCTCCCAAACCCAGTGATTGGATTGAAAGAAACAATCCTGATAGTAAATTGCCAAATTTTAACACTGGAAGAATTCTGGAGCCTGAAAGTCAGGCTATCAAGGAGCTGCTAGGAGTCACTGATGAACTTAGTCCTACTGAGTCCATCACTGAGTCTAAGTCTGATTCACCACTCCCACCACTGAAACAACTTCATGGAGCAGAACCCAATTCTAATCTTGCACCATTAGTCTTTCAACCACATTCTCCTAAAGAGAAATCAGGGTTAGGAAGGACTATACTGAAAAGACCTACTCCTACACCCACTCAACACCAAAAACCTTCAGTAACTACTGAAGTGAAGCTTGAAAGCACTGATTCAAAGGTTGATCAGCTTGCTGAACTTGTCAGGATGCTGAGTGAGAAAATTGAGTCTACTGAGAAAAACTCTGACTCTAAATCTACCAAGCCCTCAGTATCCTCAGGTTCATCCAAACCAAAAACCACACCCAGACCCTCAGGGAGATGTGAACTGTGCAATTATCCAAATCACAGCACTGATAAATGCTACAGAGTCCTATTTTGTATGATATGCAAACAAGAGGACCACAGAACTTGTGATCACATCCCCCACACTGCCTCTTTAAAGGCAAGGGGTCAGTACAAAACCCAAGGCTATCAGTATGCCACACCTCCCAAACAAAGACTGAAGGCTAAGCCTTTCTCACCATGTCCTCACTGTGGTTTCAATGATCATCTTCCTGATGATTGTTTGATGAAAGTATGCTGTGACATCTGTGGAGATCCCTCCCATGAAACCAGGGGGCATGACAAAGTGATTCAGTCCAGAAGGAAATATCAAACCAACACTTCTCAGTCACCTGATGCATCAACATCCACAAAATGTAAAACATGTGGAAGCTCAGGACACATAACTTCAGACCATGATTCACTAACTGAGTTCAAAAAGTCCCTGAGGACTAAGCCCACTAGAAGGTGGGTCAACAAGCAAAACTAACCCAGTTTACTGTTTGTGCAGAAACACATCAAGGATCCTACCTGGCATCTAGACAGTGGATGCTCTAGAAGTATGACTGGTGTGAAAAGTTTTCTGCACAAATATGTGGAAGAACCAGGACCCAAAGTAGTATTTGGTGATAACTCATCAGCTCCCACTGAGGGTTATGGTTCAGTAAACTGCAATGGTATAGTTTTTACAAGAATAGCTTATGTTAATGGTCTGAAGTACAACCTGATAAGTGTTTCCCAACTATGTGATGCAAAATACATAGTTCAGTTTGATGATAAGAGAGGGACCATCTTTAATGCCAATAAGGAAGTTGTGTTGATTGCACCCAGAAGGGATGATGTATATGTCCTTGACATGTCATCCCTGACTCAAAATGGGACTTGCCTATTCTCAAAGGCAAGTGAGACAATCAACTGGCTATGGCATAGGAGACTCTCTCATCTCAACTTCAAAAACATCAACAACCTGGCCAAACAGAACAAAGTTCTGGGCCTTCCATCCCTGGTGTATACCAAAGACAAGCCTTGTTCTGCTTGTGAAAAAGGAAAACATCACAGGGCATCATTCAAAACCAAACAAACCTTTTCAATCAAAAGCTGCCTGCATCTTCTTCATATGGACCTTTTTGGACCTGTCAGTCCAATGTCCATACACCATGAGAAGTATACTCTGGTCATTGTGGATGAATACTCAAGATATACTTGGGTTTACTTCCTGACCAAAAAGAGTCAGGCAGCTGAAACCATCATGTCATTTGTCAGGAACATTGAAAATCAAAATGATGTCAATGTTAAACAGATCAGGACTGACAATGGCACTGAATTCAAAAACCAAGACCTTGAGTGTTTTTGTGATGAGAAAGGAATTTCTCAAAATTTCACTTCTCCCTATACTCCTGAACAAAATGGAGTAGCTGAAAGGAGAAATAGAACACTCATTGAGGCAGCAAGAACCATGCTAAATGGCTCAGTCCTCTCAAAACATTTTTGGACTGAGGCAGTTAAAACAGCCTGCTACACTCAAAACAGGTCAATCATTGTGAAAAGGCACAATAAGACACCTTATGAGATATTCAAAGGAAGGATTCCTGACATCAGCTACTTTCATGTATTTGGGTGTCCTGTGTTTATACATAATCACAAGGATCACTTAGGTAAATTTGATGCCAAAGCTGATGATGGATACTTCCTGGGATATTCCTTGGTCTCTAAAGCCTTCAGGGTGTTCAACACAAGGAGACAACAAACTGAGGAAACTTATCACATTACTGTTGATGAGAGCACTGAATCCATCAGGTTCTCAAATTCCTCAGTTGAAGAAATTGGTATTGATGACTCATCAAGATATCCTCCTGATAAGTATCATCCTGAGAACAATCCCTCAACTCAATACCAAGCTGATGCTGATGTCTCCTACTACATCATCCCTCACAATCTACGCCAACCACCTATCAGTGAGTTCATAGAAACTCAGCCTGTCTCAAATGAGACTAACACCACTGAACAAAATGTTCAGGAACCCACAGAACAAATTGTTCCTATAGTTGTCACTGAAGTGCATATTGATGAGTTACCTCATGTTCCTGAGACTGAACCTATTCAGGCTCCTACAAGCTCAAATTCCTATCCCAAACCCCAGGATAGCTGGACTAGATCCAAAATCATTGAGCTTGTGAACATCATTGGTGAACCCACTGAAGGCATGCTCACAAGAAGCAAGGCTGCCAAACTCAAGGCTGCCACTGCCAACATATGCCTTTATGCCGACTATCTCTCAGAAATTGAGCCTAAAAATGTCAAGGAAGCCCTGACTTATGAAAGTTGGGTTCAGGCCATGAGAGATGAATTGGAACAATTTGACAGAAATGATGTCATGACCCTTGTTGAATGCCCCCAGGGTGTTTTAATCATTGGTATGAAATGGGTCTTTAAAAACAAGACTGATGAGAATGGCACAGTCATCAAAAACAAAGCAAGACTGGTTGCCAAAGGATATAATCAACAGGAAGGTATAGACTATGAGGAAACCTTTGCACCTGTTGCAAGAATGGAAGCCATCAGGATCTTCCTTGCCTATGCAACTTACATGAACTTTAAAGTTTACCAAATGGATGTTAAAAGTGCATTCCTGAATGGTAACATCAAAGAAGATGTTTATGTGCAACAGCCTCCTGGTTTCGAAAGTAGTGAATACCCCAACCATGTCTACAAGCTTAACAAAGCCCTTTATGGACTAAAACAAGCACCCAGGGCATGGTATGAAACTCTTTCAGCCTTCCTGATCCAAAACAAGTTTGTCAGAGGAAGAATTGACAACACACTGTTCATCTACAGAACAAAGGATGATGTCATTCTTGTCCAAGTATATGTTGATGACATCATCTTTGGCTCAACAAGTTACAAACTTTGCAAACAATTTGAAAAACTCATGACCACAAAGTTTGAAATGAGCATGATGGGTGAACTCACATACTTTCTTGGACTACAAATCAAACAAACTGAAAAAGGAATATCCATTTGCCAAGAGAAATATCTCAGGAACATACTGAGGAAGTATGAGCTCACTGACTGCTCTTCAGTAAAAACTCCCATGGTTCCTCCAAACAACCTTGGTCCTGATCTCACTGGAAAGTCAGTGAATCAAACCCAATATAGAGGAATGATTGGCTCCCTGATGTACTTACTTGCCTCAAGGCCTGATATCCAATTCTCAGTCTGCCTGTGTGCAAGATACCAGGCTGACCCTAAAGAATCACATCTCACTGCTGTCAAGAGAATCATCAGGTACCTGAAGGGTACTCCAAACCTTGGTTTGTATTACCCAAAATGTTCAGGATTTGATCTCAAAGGGTACACTGACTCTGACTATGCAGGATGTAACATGGATAGGAAAAGTACTTCAGGATCCTGCCAATTTCTTGGTTGTAAACTTGTGTGTTGGAGTACAAAGAAACAGCAGTCAGTGGCTATGTCCTCAGCTGAAGCTGAATATATGGCTGCTGCAGGATGCTGTGCAAATGTACTTTGGATGAAGAGCCAACTGAGTGACTATGGCATTCAGTATAAGATGGTACCTATCTTTTGTGATAATACAAGTGCCATAGCCATCTCAAACAATCCAGTACTTCATCAAAGAACCAAACACATTGATATCAGATACCACTTCATCAGGGACCATATCTCTAATGGAGAAATTGAACTACATTTCATCCCCACTGAGTATCAGCTAGCTGATATCTTCACTAAACCTTTGGATGAACCCACTTTCACAAGATTGAAAGCTGAACTGGGCATGTTGGACATAGAATCAGGGAACTGATCAAAAATGTTCCAACATGATGTATATTCTCTAGGTCCCTGATCACACCCTTCCTGAAACACTCATTTTTATTGAATGAAAAAATCATTCAGGGGGCTCAGGATGAAAAATGGCATTGAATACCCTAACTAAATGCTCTAAGTATTTAGTCAGTTAAATGTCCCAGGTAGGTAACTGAATCCTATTTAATATAGGAATATATGTCACTTACACAACTGGCATCCACTCCTTGGGCCCCCACATCTCTCTCACCAAACACCACTGAGCATTAAATGCTCTCTCACACACAAAACGTGTGATGATTGTTTTTCCTGCAAAAGTGCAATATTTGCAGAAGCACCCCAAAGGGTGAGAGAAAATAGGGGTAGTGGGAATCGTGACATTTAATGCGGATATCAAACCAAAATTATTATGCCGTTTCGGTTAAATAAATTAAACCTTTGGCATCCGCAACATCACCTCCCAAATCTTTACCCTATAAATACCCCCACAAAAAGGGAAACACACACGCTTTTAAAATCTTTAACAAAACTCTTGCAAATTGTTTTCAAAACTGCGTGTGTTTCCTCACCCATACCCATTTTTCAAACCAGGCTTTTTATAAACAAATGGCTACTTCTAAGGTCGTAAAATACGCACCCAATGTGGATTTCCAAATGGAAAGCGTAGACCTTACCAAAAATAATGTGGTGGGGAACTTTGCCTACCCTGCTGGGTACCCTGAATACAGGGATGTGGTGATGTTCCTTCAGAACTGTTTCCTGACCACCTCATTCACTAAGACCCCCTCAGTCATCTATCATGACTACTTGAGGGAATTTTGGTGCACAACGGTTGTTGAAAACCCTGATGCGCCAAAAGAGGCCAAAATCAAGTTTACAGTCAAGAATGGAACTAAGTCCCTAACTCTTGACTATAAAACTTTTGTCAAAGCCACTGGGCTTGATTATACCACGACCTTCACTGCCCAACCCTCTGAAAAAGAGGTAAAGGAGGTCTTGTTGGAATTAGGACCCTATGACAAAAATCACCCTGAGGTGACACCAGGGTCCCTATTATCCAAAGCCCCAATTGTTAAGACCTGGTTCCCAGCTCCCTGGAGGATTCTAATGACTTTTGTCATTCAGGTTCTCTGGGGAAATAAATCCTCGACTGAGCAATTAAACACTACTCAAGCAATGATAGTGTTCTGTCTCATTGAGGGTAAAATGATTGACCTTGGAGAAATCATCTTCAGGGACCTCATAGCAAAGTTAGGGGGGAAGTCTAGGCAAAAACATATGTCATATCCTAGATTTGTTTCCTGTGCCCTACAAGACTTGCTTGGGTCTGAGTATGATAGGCCTGACGCAGTAGGTTTTGAGCCTGACGTCCTACACAAGGCAAATTACTCACGCGACCCTCTTGAGGTTACACCAGTCACCCTGACATTGTATATGCGTACTGCTATCCAGGGTGACAATAAAGTATCACCAATTCCCTCTCCCACCAAAAGGGTGAAGAGGAAGAAGGGTCAGGGGTCCAGGAAGGTGGCTCAACCCAAGTCACTCGACACTGAGACTTCTGATCCTAAAGTTGCCAAAAAGGGGCATGAATTACCGCCCTTGACTGCGGACACCCTGAGTATAATAACCCAGTCACTAGGCCTGCAACAAAAGCCAACGGAGGGCACTGAGAAATCACACTCAGTGTCCTCGGGCAAACCCGTTTCCAAAGACTCTACTGTCATAAACAAGACAGTTGAGCCGAAACAAAACAAACCTTCACATCCTGTTAACGTCTCTGGCAAATCACAACCAGGGTCTCAGGGAGTAAGGGATCCTAAATCCTCGGTGGGGCAGCACTACTCCACTGAGAAGGGGGTCCACAAACAATCACATCCTGCTAAAAGCTCGGGTAGATCAAAACCCAAGCATCAGGGAGTTAATGTCCCTAAACCTTCGACAGGCCAGAACAAGCCTGTTGGAAAGGGGGACTCAACCACTCACTTGCCTGATGAGGACATTCGCAAATCAAAGCTTTTGTCTGAGGGCACCCCTACTTATCCCCAAGACTCAGTGGGAAACAAACAACCCACTGATAGGGACACAACAATCACGGCTCCTCGGGATGGCACTGAGAAACACCCATCAGTGTCTGAAGGGGTCACGGGGGACAAAGACTCAGAGGGATATAAACCACCCGCTGATATGGAACCCACAACCACTCCCGGAGGTGCGCATAACTTGGGAACTGGCCTTAAAGACCAGGTAGGTAAAACCCAACCTACCGGATTTGAGGGGTCAGGACCTGGCCAAAACGAAGGCAAATCTTCTTATGAAGAGGAGCCGGATAACCTCCAATTGTTGCAGATATCCTCCCTGGCGGATGCTCAGGCATTCTTATTTTCTGATGATGAATTCAACAGTGACGAGGAAGTCTTCACGGCCGGAGATGATATGGAGGATGAGGAGACAGTCCCTGAACCTGTTACTCAGTCTCCTCAACCCTCTAACCATGATGAAGATGAACAACATTCCGAGCCGGAAACCTCAGAAGACGCTTCAACTCCTCTCACTGAAAGAGCCTTCAAAAGGTTCATCAAGAAAATGACTAATGTTTTGTACAGGGGGGTCACTGAAGAGGTGTTTGATCTGCATACTGAACAAGCAGTCCACTATCACCTCCTCAAAGATGCTGTTGAAGATTACAATGAAGATGTCAGGGAGCAAAATTCCACTGTCAATCACTCCCTGACACAAATGGCTTCGCACATCAATCAATTTTTGGAATCCCTTAAGGAGCTGGCTACAGGGGTTAAGTCAGTTCAAGAATCAGTCAAGGATGATCCTGAGCTCAACAAAAGAATTCTTCAGGCATCTGAGACATATCAGGTCAACTCGGCGGCCCTTACTGAGTTACTTGGTTTGATAAGGGATTCAAATGTTCAGAATCTCAGCTCCACGGTGGAGTCCCTCAAGTCTTCCTTCACTCAGTTGGAAGCATCAGTGACAGCTCAATTCCAGAAGTCCACATCTCTGGCATGGACAATGGGTTCCCGGATGACTGCCCTTGAAAGTTCTCAGGCTTCACTTGACTCCAGGGTATCTCTCATTCATCAGGATACTGCGGAGATCAAGTCCATGATGACGGAAATATTTCAAGCCTTCAAGGGTTCTACTTCTACTTCAGTAACTCCAACACTTGCCATCACTGCAGCTCCGGCAAATGTTGAGGGGGAGAATGTTACTGAAACCCCTGTTACTGATGAACAAGAAGCTGGACAGCCCTCTCACACTGAGGGGGAGCATGTCACTGAAGCCACACCAATCACTCAAGTTCCCCCACAAGAGGAACCAGTCTCCTCCACTCTACTTCAGGACAGAGGAAAAAGCATTGCCACCACCTCAGAACCTGAAGTCAGACTCCAGCCTGCCTCCAAAATTGTCAGAATTGACCCTGATGAACCTATCAGGGTCCCGTATGAAATTAATGGAAAAATCTATCAACTTACTCATGACCAGATACAAGACTACTTGGGAAAAGTTGAGAAAGCGGCAAAGGCAGCTGAAGAAGAGAAACTGAGCAAGCCTAAACTGATACAGGTTGTTCATGAGGAGGCTGAAAAGATTGGTCTGGACACTGAGGCACTAGCTAATGAGCAAGCTGGTGCAGCCTTTAAAAAGGCTCAGGAAGAACAGATGAATGCTCTGAAAATGGAAAGGGAAGAAAAGCTGAAGAGGCAAGCTCAAATCAGAAAGACCAGGGTTGAAAGATATCATTGGGTGATGAAGGAAAGATTGAAGCCTGAAACCATCACTGACATCAAAATCCACAGGAATACCAAACCCGCAATGGTCACTGTCTTCAGGGGGGCTGATAAGAGAATAATGGATGTTCATAATCCATTCAAATTCGCTGACTTTGGGATCACTGAACTTGATGAACTCCGTCCCATCATTGCCAAGAAAAATGGCGTCGTTATTGATCAACTTCTCAAGTCACTGAGCGAAAGATATGACAGACTGAGAGCAATGCCTGAAGCCCTCAACATTCCCTCCCTTCTTCCTGCTCCAACAACAGGAACTGCTTCTTCAACCACCACAAGGAGAAAAAGGAAGCACATCGAATCCGAGCCTGAGATCAAAGTCCCAGGATTGGAATGTGACAGGTCTGTTCCTGAAGGAATCACCTTCGTGAACAACACCGTGCTTGAACACCCTGAACGAGGTCTATGCTTCACTGATGAATATGGAGACCTTGGCTTCCAAAGGTGGTCCGATATAGACAAGGCAGGGGTCACGGCAATGGTAACGTACCTGATGTTAGCTGCTCCTATTCAAAGTGGTGCAAACCAAAGGTTCTGTAAGGACCTAAGGACAAAGATTGAGGAGCATCCTGAGAAACACCTGCTGAGATCAAAGAAAGCTAAGATTGAGGGACTTGGCTATCATCTGAACATCTGATCTGCAACAACTATCTTTTTTTATTTTGTTTGTAATTTGTAGGAAAATGTAATAGCTAATGAATAAACTGATGTTTTGTTTAAATAGTTATGTCCTACTTACAATTACAACAAACATTCAGCAAGAGAAGATGTACCCTGACAACTCAAGCTGAATCAAGTATCACTTAGGCAATTTGTATGTTCAAATAGGGGGAGATTGTTGGGTCACTGAATTCCCCAAGTCTTCTAACAAGGATTTGAACGTAAAATCCCCTAAGTGCAAACAAGTCACTGAGTGAACAGTAACTCAGTGAGTCACCTTCAGGGAGCTAAGACCGAGCCTAAGAAGAAAGGTTCTCCATTCAGTGAGGCGGAACTCAGTGAAGTGTGATCTAAGCCAAGAAGAAGGTGATGGGTTCAGTGAGGATGACAATAACTCACTGAACCCCAATGACTCCTCAGCAACTTAAACGTACTGAAGACTGATGACATGAAGACTGAAGTTTTGGCGGGACTGGGCGGGAAAGTCTGAGCTACTTTATTAAAGTGCTTTATCACTTTAATGTCAGACTTTCCCCAAATGGTTAAAACCAGTCTGTCATCAGAAAGTGCCTTTTGGATCTAACTCAATGAAGGTTCCTTTGCCAGAAGAATAATATCTTTCAAGATTTTGTTAAGGAAGCTTTAGGTCCAATGTATATTTAGTTGTTCTATACTTGTGTATAAATAGGAAGCAAATGTGAGGAGTAAAAGGTGACAAGTTTGTGCAATTAATGCAAAGCATTCACAAACCACTTTTACTCCTCCAAAGAACAACACAAGCCCCTGAGATAGCTCAGTGGGTAATTTAAGTTGTCACTCAACTTAGTTGAGTTTAGTGAGGAGTCCATACCACACTTGTCAATTCAACCCCAAGTGTTATTCCGCAAACACTTGGGTACGATTCTTTTTGATTAACTTCTAATAAAGAATTAAACGTTGGAAAATATTATCTCTTTTGTTTACGTTTTTTATTGTTAATCATTTTCTACATTTGTGTTCAAGTCATATAACTTGGTTACTTTAACTTCTTAGTTACGGTTAACCGAGTAAAAGGGACCAACACTTATCCTTCACGTTTAAATGATCAAAGACTCCGCGAGCAAACTAATGATCAAATGAAGAAGTTTCTTGAAATATTTCAAAAATTACACTTCAACATTAGTTTCGCGGATGCTCTTCTCTATATGCCCAAGTTTGCTTCCACTTTCAAGAGTCTTCTAAGTAACAAAGAGAAACTATTTGAACTCACCAAAACTCGTTTGAATGAGAATTGTTCGGCGGTTCTTCTAAAGAAACTTCCCAAAAAATTAGGAGACCCCGGAAAATTTCTCATTCCATGTGATTTCCAAAAGCTTGAGGAATGCTTCGCCTTGGCCGATCTTGGCGCTAGCATAAATCTCATGCCTTTCTCTATTTGGCAAAAAATTTCACTTCCCGAACTTACACCAACACGAATGACTCTAGAATTAGCAACCCGTTCGGTTACGATTCCGAAGGGTATTGCTGAAGATGTCTTTGTGAAGGTTGGCAAGTTCCATTTTCCTGCCGACTTCGTAGTCGTTGATTTTGATGCCGATCCTCGTGTCCCCCTTATTTTGGGAAGACCATTCTTAAAAACGGCTCGTGCACTAATCGACGTCTTCGAAGGTGAAATGACTCTAAGAGTTGGCGACGAAAAATTGGTCATTAACATTGAAAACACTTCAAAGGATCTTCTCGACCTTGAACGAGAAGAAATTAACCGACTTGATGTCATCGATTTTGCATGCGATGACCATTTTGAAGAAGTGTTAAATGTGCAAGGATCAATCAATTCTTCCATTGATGTCTCTCCCCCCTCTCTTACTCCATTTTTGGGAGGTGACTTCATTTTGGAAGAAATTGAAGCTTGTTTGTCATGTGATTCTCATGTTGATAATGATTTAATCAATCCCGAGGAAGACCTACTTCTACTTGAGAAGTTGCTCAATGATGATCCATCATCTCTTCCTCTAAAAGATCTTCATAACATGGAAGTCAAAGATGTTGAAGAAACTGATGACTTTCCTGAGGTCGAACTCAAGGAACTTCCGCCTCATCTCGAGTACGCATTTTTGGAGGGTGACGATAAGTTTCCCATCATAATTGCTAAAGACTTGAATGAGGAAAACAAAACCGCTCTTCTCAAGGTTTTAAAGTCACACAAGCGAGCCATTGCTTGGAGACTTTCCGACATCAAGGGTATTAACCCGGAATTTTGTATGCACAAGATTTTGATGGAGGATGACTTTAAACCGGCGGTTCAACAACAAAGAAGGGTAAATCCTAAAATTCATGAGGTTATCAAGCAAGAGGTCATAAAACTTCTTGATGCCGGTTTGATTTACCCTATCTCGGATAGTCCTTGGGTGAGTCCCGTTCATTGTGTGCCCAAGAAGGGTGGCATAACGGTTGTAAAAAATGATGATAATGAGTTAATTCCTACTCGATTGGTTACGGGTTGGCGCGTTTGCATTGATTATCGAAAATTAAACGACGCCACCCGTAAAGACCACTTTCCATTACCTTTCATGGATCAAATGCTCGAAAGATTGGCGGGAAACGAATACTATTGTTTCCTTGACGGTTTTTTGGGTTATTTCCAAATTCCCATCGATCCTCAAGATCAAGAAAAAACAACTTTTAGGTGTCCATACGGAACATTTGCTTATCGACGCATGCCTTTTGGCTTGTGCAATGCTCCGGGCACGTTTCAAAGATGCATGATGGCCATTTTTCACGACATGATCAAGAAAACAATGGAGGTCTTCATGGATGATTTTTCGGTCGTTGGGAATTCATTCGAATCATGTCTCTCTAATTTAGACAAAATGCTTCAAAGGTGTGAAGACACCAATCTTAGTCTAAATTGGGAGAAGAGTCATTTCATGGTCAAGGAAGGAATTGTCCTTGGCCATAAGATTTCCAAGAGTGGGATTGAGGTTGATAAAGCTAAAATCGATGTCATTGCTAAGCTTCCTCCTCCCACTACTGTTAAAGGTGTTCGGAGTTTCCTGGGTCATGCCGGCTTCTATCGTAGATTCATTCAAGATTTCTCGAAGATAGCTAGGCCTATGACCCGACTACTTGAAAAAGAGACTCCATTTGTCTTTTCCGATGAGTGCATCGAAGCTTTTCAAACTCTCAAGAAAAAGCTTACCAAGGCACCAATTCTAGTTGCCCCTGATTGGGACCTCCCTTTCGAACTTATGTGTGATGCAAGTGACTTTGCAATAGGTGCGGTCTTGGGGCAACGAAAAACCAAACACTTTCAGCCGATTCATTATGCAAGCAAAACCTTGACCGAAGCTCAAGCTCATTACACCACAACGGAAAAAGAATTACTTGCCGTGGTATATGCGTTTGAGAAGTTTCGGCCATATTTGATCTTGACTAAATGCATAGTGTACACGGATCACTCGGCTCTAAAATATCTCTTTGCCAAGCAAGATGCAAAGCCGAGATTGCTCCGTTGGGTTCTCCTCCTACAAGAATTTGATATCATCATTCGTGATAAAAAAAGGAGCCGAGAACCTCGCTGCTGACCATCTTTCCCGATTGGAGAATCCTCATCAAGGTGTTCTCGAGAAAAAGGAAATAAATGAAACATTTCCTCTCGAGACACTTAATGTGATTTCCTCTCGTGGTGATTCTAGTACCCCATGGTTTGCCGACTTTGCAAACTACCATGCGGGGAATTTTGTTGTTAAAGGGATGTCGTCCCACCAAAAGAGCAAGTTTTTCAAAGATGTTAATCATTACTTTTGGGACGATCCCTATTTGTTTAAAATCTGTGCGGATCAGGTTATTCGAAGGTGTGTTCATGGCCAAGAAGCCATGGAAATTCTTAAGGCTTGTCATCATGGACCCACCGGGGGACATCATGGCCCGAACTACACCGCTCGAAAAGTTTTTGAATCCGGTTTTTATTGGCCCTCCATTTACAAAGACGCCCATGACCTAGTCAAATCTTGCGACTCGTGTCAACGTCAAGGAAAGATAACACAATGGGATGAGATGCCACAAAACGTCATCCACGTTTGTGAGATCTTTGATGTTTGGGGCATAGACTTTATGGGGCCGTTACCGTCTTCACGAGGGAATAAGTACATACTCGTGGCCGTTGACTACTTGTCAAAATGGGTCGAAGCAAAAGCTCTCCCAACCAACGATGCCCGAGTAGTTGTAAAGTTTTTGAAATCGCTCTTCTCTAGGTTTGGAACTCCTCGCGCTATCATTAGTGATCGCGGTACTCACTTTTGCAACGAACAATTTTCAAAAGTCATGCTCAAGTACGGTGTCACTCACCGACTTGCTACCGCTTATCACCCACAAACAAGTGGGCAAGTGGAGGTTTCAAACCGTGGTTTGAAAAGAATTCTTGAAAGAACTGTGGGCGAAAACCGTGCCTCTTGGTCGGACAAGTTAGATGACGCTTTATGGGCTTTTCGCACGGCTTATAAAACACCCATCGGGTGTACTCCTTAAAAGCTCGTGTATGGAAAAGCTTGTCATCTACCGATTGAGCTCGAGCACAAAGCCTATTGGGCTTTGATGCGTGGGAATCGCAACAGGCTTTACCTCTCGAGGGATCTCGAGAAGCTTACAACCCCCACCAGGCAGTGTACCTGATCGTTGTAGTATAGTATAGTGACAAGTACCGGGGGATTGATCGTTCAGCTTAGGAATAGTGTCGCTAGGATTAGAAAGCCTAATTACTAGTTCTAAAGGTGAGGGATGATTATTTTTGTGTTTTTATATTTTATGGAAAGCAATTAAAATCTCGGGGTTTGAAGGATTTGGGCGGAATTAGTTGCTATTCAACTAACCCAATACTAAGATGCAATCAAAATAAAATACTAAAAATGAAAATAAACTAATTTATACTAAGGTTGTGAGCAGTAATTGGAGAAAATGTGTTTACTTAGATTTCACTACTCCCTAGATATCTTTTACACGTTAATTACTTGTTATAATTGCATGGATGACGGATCGTATTCCTTAATACCATTCATGGGGTGGCATACATAACTCCCCAATTCTATGAGCTCTTATCTCCTCCTACACCATGCCCAGCACAACTATAGGGATTGTAAACAGTGGCTCATGCATTAAATACAACCAATAAAGACCTAGTACGCCTCGGTTCATGTTTCTTAAGACGTTCAAGCATGTTACCATTTGGAGATCTGCCAGTTTTCTTAAGCCTAACATATAAATCATTCATCCAAGACAAGAATAAACAAGTAATCAACACATAATCAATATCTAGGTTTCATTAGATCTAAGTAAACACAAAAGAGATCTAGCCTAGCATGATAGAATTAAGACAAGAACAAGATATAGACAACCAACACATAGACATATTGATTGAATTAGAAGAACACTTATCTTAATTAATCATGCAAGGTATCAAGGGGTTGGAACCCTTGAAAACCCTGTAAAGTTACACCAAAATCGTCTCTAGGGTTTCTCCAAAACTTCTCTCTTTAAATGTGAAAAACTAGAAAACTATATATAGGAAAATAGGGATGACGGCGTCAAGAACAAAGGTGTGACGCCGTCATCTCGCCGCCAAATACTTCCTCGGACGGCCTTGATCTACTTCTGACGCCGTCAAGGCCTAGGCCGTCACACAAATTACTCTTGATGCCCTGTGTGTGACGCCGTCATCAACTACGGATTTTTATTCTTGGGGTTTTGACGCCGTCAGGAAAACTCTTGACGCCTTCATGAACTACAGATTTTAATTTTTGAGGTTTGACGCCGTCAGGGAATTACTCTTGACGCCGTCACCTACTGTTCCCAGCATGGAAAATTGAGACTTTGCCGTTTTCTTCACTTTTATGCTCCAAAAACGTCCAAAATGGCTTCTTTTCCAGAATTCACTCTCCAAGTACCTAAAATCACAAAAGGAACGATTTAGGGCAATATTTGATCAAATAAATTCGGATTCGGGCTTAAATGACCCCCTAAAAACGGATCATTTTTCGCCTCATCATATACCCTTACACTTGAGATTTGCTTGTCCTCAAGCAAATGCGCTTTTATTCTACTCAAAAGAAAAGTTAGGGGTCATTTAACACTAGTATAAAAGTAATTACAACAAATAATCGTTCCACTAAAGACCAATAGACAAGCACGGAGGTCATATACAAGCACCTCACAAATAGTGTTTTGATACTCACATCTCTCGGGTGTAATAAAGTGTAAATTACAATATGGAAACGGAAGATATCTCTCACTACCTGTCATAGCAAAATAGATTACCATAGGCTTGGGAAAGGATCAAACCTCCACCACATGGCGTAAGCACCTAGGATAAACTATCAAAGAGGTCTTTTAAAGGGTTGTAACGTTAGGTATAGGGATATGAATTACACGGTTTTGTTGGATAAAGGAAGTTTTACTGGTGGCGAGTTAACAATCTTGGTTAATTACATGTACAATGTGGCGTTGCTAAGCCAAGACTAGACTCGACTTAAGCTAATAAATGAAAAATAACAAAAACATAAAATGAACATAGAATGAAACGGGATGGTAGTCCGTATGTTTTTTCTCTTTTTATTTTTCTATATATATATATATATATATATATATATATATATATATATATATATATATATATATATATATATATATATATAGTTTTTTATTTTTTCTTGATTTTTCCTTTTTTTTTTTTTTTTTTTTTTTTGCATACACTCTTACCCTACCATCCAAAATAATACATCATAGGGGATGAGAGTTCCCCTTACACTTGAATCTTTACATACTTTACAATTAACTAAACTAATGACTCGAATTAAGAAAATCAAAACACTTGGAGCACTTTTAAGATTAACGTACATATGGGGGTAATAAGTGATGTTCTTCCCCATTACTCCATAAAATAAGTACTTACCCATGAGTCCCAATCGTCCCAAAACAATATGTACAAGGATATGACTCGACTTAGCAACCAGGTAATCAATTAGAAAGTTAACTTAGGGTTTAACAAATAACAATAATGCACTAAAAATGAGTGCATACACGGAAGGCTAAGGCCATTTGGTTGTACATTTAAGTGGGGTGTAACAAATTCTTCCTTTAAGTAAAATGCTTAAAGTTAGAAACGAAAAGATAGGCTCGGAGGGGTGTACTAGGGGTTTCGTGTACTAAAAATGAGTACAACGCTAAGGGTGTGGGAAAAATTAGTTGACTTAACTAGCCAAGTAATATGACTTAAATGGTCAAGTAATTATAATACGGGTTTAACACAAGGGTGATCCTAATGCCTCTTATCATGTAGTAAATCCTACTACACGAATGTAGTCTCACTAGCGGTCTCAGGATGCATCACTAACGCAAGTTCTAGAATCTAAATGCTACCGGTACACTCATAAGCACTAATAATGAATGCTTTTCCTATCAAATCTAAAGGCGAACCTCACATATTTGGGTGGAAAATTTTTCTGAATATACGGTTATGTGCTAGTCATACAATCTCCTATCCATGAGACGCTTGCTATGGCTAAAGTTTCACTCCTAAATGTTGTAAAAAAAATTTAAATTTGGCGCTAAAATTGCAGTAACAAGTATTTCTCATAGTTTTATTACACATCTACCATCAAACAGAACAAACTCAAGCGAAAGTGCATATGTAAGGTATCATCTTTTTACCCTCCCCTTACACTTAAGATGAACATTGTCCCCAATGTTCAAGTAAAGAATGTAAAAGTGAAAAAGTAAAGAGAATGAAATCAAATACTCCCCTGATTCGCTCGGTATGGATTATAGGTTGGCCAGATTAGATCTTCCTCCAAGAAAATGAACAATCAAAGCTTCCCTTCCAGAATATAAATCATCTCCTTGTCGAACATAACTTGTAAATCCTGACAAAAATAGACAAGACAACCTCGCGTAAAATCGGCGGCATCCTATATAAGTTACTAAATCCTAGAAAACAAAATAAGATATAATGCTTGTGGAATGAAGTTTGCAGATTTCCTGGAGATTATAAAACTTAATAATTCACAAAAAACCATAAGACTCCGTTAGAAAAACAAAACCGGTAAAATTTCCAGATTTTAACTCCTGACACCGTCAAGAGTAAAACCCTGACGCCGTCAGAATGGACCTGCAGAAATTCTTATGTTAAGTTTCCGGAAAATTTCTGGAAAAACTTGGTCCTACTTCCTGGAAAATCCTGCAAAACTTCATTATGACTCAATACAAGCATTTGACTCTAACAAATATGAATATACATGTTCATTTAATATTGTGGAGAATCATGGTCGGTTTGTTTCTTAAAAACATATTTGGGGTTTCCCCTTACACTTATCTTTTGCAAAAATACTTCTAGGTGGAGTTAAGACTAGGCCAAACAACAAAGTAAAGTATTTCCACTTATTTAGTTTAGAAACATGATCAACCAACAATAAAAATAAAGCATGCATACGGAAGCAAATAACAAACAAACAAATAAAATCACACAAAACATGGGTTGCCTCCCAAGAAGCGCTTTTCTTTATTTACGAGTCTTGTAGCTAGACTCAAGGTCATGGGTTACTACGTGATTCCGTCATTGGTTCCACTCTCTAGGTCGTCTTCTAAACCAGTATCGCTTTCGTAGTGTAAGTACTTCGGATCTTCGAACTCAAAAATATCTTGTCGATACTTAGAACCAAGCTTACTAACATTCTTAAAGAATCCACATGATAAATCAGAAATATTTCTACACCCTCTCCTAACATCTTCATCACACAAGATAAGTTGGGAGCTCATCATATCAAGCCCGTCACAATCTATTTCCTTAAGGTCTTTTCTCTTGTATGGCGTTTGGTATGAAATCCTCCTAATCCCATCAGTGAAGGTCATGATTCCGTTCAAGTCATCCACTATCAAATTAGTGATTTCACAAAAGGGTGATCCAAAGACGACTTGTGATAACCTAGGGTCGACATAGTCCTCTATGTTGTCCACAATCATGAATTCCATAGAGAATGCCATATTTCCTATGAACACCTGGATTTCATGATCCTTACCGACCACTTTCTCTCCCTTGTAAATCATCCCCCATCTGCAGATATTGTTATAATGAAACACTGACATAAAATTCTTTGGCAGGAATACATTAATGTATATGTTATCGAAGTACTTATGACCGATCATGCAGGGGATTTTGAGATTATTCGGATCACGTCGTCTTATCTTCCCCAACTCTCCATCCTTTGACTCATATAGATTCCCCTCAAGAGAGGGACGATACTCGTACACCTCCTCACTATCCCTACGAAAAATTACCTTCCTAACACCATTGGTGAGTACTACACTACCATCTTTCTCATCAAGGATTGCTCCCGATTCATTGATAAATGGTATCCCAAGGACAAGGTGGGTTAACGTTTGATTGGTGAGAGGGTCCACGTCATCAACCACGGTGAGGTCAGTATTGTAAACAAGCTCTCCAATCCTAATTGATAAATTTTCTATTACTCTCTCGCACGTAATGTGCTCTGGGAAGGTTTTGTGGTATAGGGAAAGGGGGATTATGTTGACTGGGAAGCTAGGATCTATATGACTATCGGTTAAGAGCTTTTCTTTAATGGTACAGGGGATCTTGAAAACTTTAGGGTTACTTTCCTTAGTCTGATTGCTACCCACACTAATAACATCCTCCATTTTTCTCTCGGGTTCTTCTATAATAGATTTACCCAAAATGGTTGGATCTTTCTCATGCTCTTCCGATTTCTCTTTCCTTTCATCCGGTTTGTCGGATTCTTGCGCGGTGTATTGCTCGGGTGAGTCGGTAGGTTTCCTTGCCGAAGCATGGTCAACCCTTGAGGTCTCATCTTTCGCTGTCTGACTGAATTTGTTAGTTTGTTGTTGGGTTGGGTTGGATGTTGAAGCAGATATTGTGGTGATGGTGTTTATGAAGTGGATTGGTCCAGGGGGGTTGACAGGTTCTTTTCCGTTAGGAGATAGATGTTTGAATAACTTGCTAGGACTTTTTATTTTTACAGGGGAGGCTGGTGGATTCATGACGGTAGCAGATTTAACCTCGTCAATGTGAATGGGCTTATTATCAATATGCTCTTTGATAGCAGTCAACAGATTACAAATCTTGTTGTTCACATCAGCCTGCTGTTGTTTAAAGTTGGCCTCGAGTGTAGCGAGCTGTAGTTCTTGAGATAGAATGAATTTTTTTAAAGTATCTTCACAGCTTTGCCTAGGAATGCCTTGTGATGGAAAATGCTCGGACCAAGTGAGTGGTGAGGAGTCATTGAAGGATACGCTTCGCGTTTGGTACCCTCTAAAATCAGGTTTATCCTTCCATGCCTCACAGGCTTCGGCAGAAGTTCGAGGACCCTGACCCACGTGTGATGATGTGAATTCGTTATAAGCACGTTTTGGAAGTTCCATGCAGTTATGGGTCTCATGAGGGCCATTGCAAAGTTTGCATGTAGAAGTGATTCTGCTTACTTGGCTTGAAGGTTTATGAGCTTCGTAAGATTTCATGAGAGACTTGACTCGACCTTCAAGTTCCATGATCCTACGGTTGGGAGTGCTAGAATTGTTCGAAGGCAAAGATATTGCCTTGACCGTTTTGTTCAAGTCACGGGGATCATTCCAACTTTCGTTGTCATAGAGAGCAAGATCTTCTATGAGTTCCCATGATTGTTCCGCACTAAGATCACGTAGCTTACCACCGGCCGATTGGTCAATGGTTCGCCTCGTGGAGATGTCGATATGGTCATAAAAGATTTGGACTTGGAGCCAAAGATCTATGCCATGATGAGGGACTTTTTGGAGTAAGTCCTTGAAACGAGTCCATGCTTCATAAAGAGATTCATTTTGACGTTGTTGGAACATCAAGATGTCATTCCTAAGCTTAGTAGTTCTCCCCAGTGGGAAAAATTGAGCAAGGAAACGAGTGGTGAGATCATCCCATGTGGTGATGGATCCCGCGGGTAAACGCTCAAGCCATTGACTAGCTTGATCCCGTAGAGAGAATTGGAATAGGCGTAAACGGGTAGTCTCTCTAGTTTCAACACCTAGGTCTATGGAATCTACGATTTTGAGAAAGTCCTTAAGATGTTGGTTTGGATCTTCGGAACGAAGTCCATGGAATGCACATCCGCTTTGCACCAACCGGATGGTGTCGGATCGCAAGGGGGTCACATTGGCTCCGGTGAGCTCAATGGTGTTTCGGTAGCCTTGGTGGCTAGGTCGGGAGTACTCTCCTAAGGTTCGGGGCCTAAGGGGTTCTAGTGGTGGGTTTTGTTGTGGTGGGATGACGGGTTCAAAGATGTTACCACCTTCCATGATGTCGGATGGTAAAGAGTTACGAACAAAAGCACGAAGAAATAAGATAGACTAAAGAAGACCTAAAAATAAAAATAAAAATCTTACTAGAAAGGAATCTAGCAAGTAGACCTAATAAAAAGAAATCCTAACCTAGACAATAACTATTCCCCGGCAACGGCGCCAAAAACTTGATGCGTGGGAATCGCAACAGGCTTTACCTCTCGAGGGATCTCGAGAAGCTTACAACCCCCACCAGGCAGTGTACCTGATCGTTGTAGTATAGTATAGTGACAAGTACCGGGGGATTGATCGTTCAGCTTAGGAATAGTGTCGCTAGGATTAGAAAGCCTAATTACTAGTTCTAAAGGTGAGGGATGATTATTTTTGTGTTTTTATATTTTATGGAAAGCAATTAAAATCTCGGGGTTTGAAGGATTTGGGCGGAATTAGTTGCTATTCAACTAACCCAATACTAAGATGCAATCAAAATAAAATACTAAAAATGAAAATAAACTAATTTATACTAAGGTTGTGAGCAGTAATTGGAGAAAATGTGTTTACTTAGATTTCACTACTCCCTAGATATCTTTTACACGTTAATTACTTGTTATAATTGCATGGATGACGGATCGTATTCCTTAATACCATTCATGGGGTGGCATACATAACTCCCCAATTCTATGAGCTCTTATCTCCTCCTACACCATGCCCAGCACAACTATAGGGATTGTAAACAGTGGCTCATGCATTAAATACAACCAATAAAGACCTAGTACGCCTCGGTTCATGTTTCTTAAGACGTTCAAGCATGTTACCATTTGGAGATCTGCCAGTTTTCTTAAGCCTAACATATAAATCATTCATCCAAGACAAGAATAAACAAGTAATCAACACATAATCAATATCTAGGTTTCATTAGATCTAAGTAAACACAAAAGAGATCTAGCCTAGCATGATAGAATTAAGACAAGAACAAGATATAGACAACCAACACATAGACATATTGATTGAATTAGAAGAACACTTATCTTAATTAATCATGCAAGGTATCAAGGGGTTGGAACCCTTGAAAACCCTGTAAAGTTACACCAAAATCGTCTTTAGGGTTTCTCCAAAACTTCTCTCTTTAAATGTGAAAAACTAGAAAACTATATATAGGAAAATAGGGATGACTGCGTCAAGAACAAAGGTGTGACGCCGTCATCTCGCCGCCAAATACTTCCTCGGACGGCCTTGATCTACTTCTGACGCCGTCAAGGCCTAGGCCGTCACACAAATTACTCTTGACGCCCTGTGTGTGACGCCATCATCAACTACGGATTTTTATTCTTGGGGTTTTGACGCCGTCAGGAAAACTCTTGACGCCTTCATGAACTACGGATTTTAATTCTTGAGGTTTGACGCCGTCAGGGAATTACTCTTGACGCCGTCACCTACTGTTCCCAGCATGGAAAATTGAGACTTTGCCGTTTTCTTCACTTTTATGCTCCAAAAACGTCCAAAATGGCTTCTTTTCCAGAATTCACTCTCCAAGTACCTAAAATCACAAAAGGAATGATTTAGGGCAATATTTGATCAAATAAATTCGGATTCGGGCTTAAATGACCCCCTAAAAACAGATCATTTTTCGCCTCATCAGGCTTTGAAGAATGCCAATTTCGATCTTAAGTCTGCGGGTGATCATACGAAAGTTCAACTCAATGAACTGAATGAACTTCGTGATCAAGCTTACGAAAACTCTTTAATTTATAAAGAGAAAACAAAGAAGATCCACGACTCCAAAATCAAGAACCGCGTTTTCAACGTTGGTGACCGAGTCCTTCTTTTTAACTCTCGATTAAAGATCTTTTCGGGTAAGCTTAAAACCCGCTGGACTGGACCTTTCACCGTTGCCAAAGTTTTTCCTTATGGCACCGTCGAGTTATCTCAAGACGACGGTCCAAATTTTAAAGTAAATGGGCATCGGTTGAAACATTATTTTGGAGGGGACATACCACCCATTGTCCCGGACCTCCAAACTTTCCCCATGGACCAATGAATTCGGGGATCGAGTCAAGCTAGCGACTCGGTAAACAAAAACAGTAGCAACAACATGGGTTTTCACCCATGTCTCTGATTTCTTTCTACTTTCTAACACCCTAGTGTGGGGGAGTGGCCACCCCCTGCAGCTATTTGAGATGTATATACCTTCAAAAAAAATGTGTGTTTGCATAAATAAAGTGAAAAATGACAAATGACGTTCCCACAGTTAGCTTTTAATATTCTCTTCTTTCATTCAAAAATTCGGCATAATAACCGGGACTTTGAATATTGAGGACAATATTCAATTCTAAGTGTGGGGGAGGGGAAAATTCTAGCGAATTTTATCAAATTATACCGTCTAGTACCCCCGTTTTTGGCCAAAATTTAAAAAAAAATTTCACTTTATTTCAAAATTTTTTGTGGTTATCAATCCGCCGTGTCTAAAAGACAAAAGGATTGGCTAATCTAGGAGCAAACGGCTCTTGGTAAAGATAGCTCAAACCCGTTGATGGCTTGCAATTTGCCCAAAATTGTATGGTACCTCAACTCCCCATGTCCTCAATAGTAAATGAGTTGTCTAGCCCGCAAGATTATGGCTTGTGGTAAAGGCAGTGCAAAAACCATAATTGGTAATCAACTCACGAAGATGTTGACTGTTCCATCAAGAGTTGGCTAGTCCAGAAGCAAACGGCTTCTGGTAAAGACAAACCAAAACCGTTGAAAGCTGGTGGTTTGCTAAAAATCACATGGTCATCGAATGGACCATAACTCTTACTTGAACCCAAAACATTCGGCTACTCCAGAAGTGATGGCTTTTGGTAAAGAGACTTCAAATCCATTGATTGTTCTCAAAAAGATTGCTAGGGACTAGCAATAGTTTAGTGTGGGGGATTGATGAGTGTGTAAATACTCATCATTTTTAGTCAAATCTGAACTGCAAAACGATTAAAAATACTCAAAAACGCACCAAAATACGAAGAAAATCCCAAAGATCGTGTTTTATATGTTTCTGATGCAAAACGAGTGAAAACAAACGAAAAACGAACAAAATTTGCATATTTGGCAGTTTCAGTCCCCCAACTTTCAAAATTTTACACAACTGGTCCCTGGGCATTTATTTTAAAGAAAAGTCAACCCAAACTCTTTAAAAGTCAAATGAAAACGCAAATGATCTTTGGGTAAAATGTTTTCAAAAGATTACAAGTTAAATCCTTGGAATTTCACAAATTGGCAAATTTGGCCCCTGTACTTGCAGAATTGTCAAAAACAGCCCCCGGGAATGTGAACTTGAAGAAAAGTACATTAATGGTCCGTGTGGAATTATAAAATGGCAAATTTGGTCCTTGGTTAAATTTTGAAAATATGGCAGAAGTGGTCCTTGAAGTTTCAGCTTATTGCAAAAATGATCCTTGTGAAATATCGACACCAAACGGATCCTTGATACTATTACTAGCCCACCATTTAAATAAATCCACCCCTGGCCCAATCCCTAACACCCCAAGCCCACCCAAATCATTTACGTTTAATAATAAAAACATAATTCTAATCCTTGACCAGTCAAACACCTCCCATCTCCATCATCCCCCCCCCCCCCCCGTGAACCTGCAACAAGCCAAACCCAACCATCACCATCCTCCCTTGTCTTCTCCACCCCATATCCCAATCCCACTAACCTTCCCCATCTCACTCACAACCTTGTACCTACCACATGCCATGTCACCTATCCACCCAAACTGTTTTGGCGCCAAGAAGTGATTCAAAGGCTTGGATGGTATCTCTACAAAATGGATGGCTGGTATTTAATGTCAAAGAAGATGTGATGAAGTTGTTGCTCTAATTCCAGAGATGAAGACATAGAAGAGGCAATTTGGTACCTACCACTTAGTAGTATAAATAGGCATCATGTAAGCCCTTATGAGGCATCTCAATTTCCTTGTATCTTTTCTGTTTTAGAATTAAATTTGCATTGTAATTTTCAAAATTTTCAGTTTAATCAAAGTTATTTTAAGTTTATGAGAATTCATATTTTTCCAGTTAAAGTTCAAGTCCTTTATAGTTTAACTTTCATGCAAGTTTTAGTGTTTCAAATACTAATCTAGACATTGTTAAAGTAATTTGAAATCAGAAAAACAAAAAATTCAGAAAAAAAGGAGAGAAAACATAAAAATGAAAAAGGGTTGAAGAAGGAGAAAGAAAAGCAGCAGCAAAGATGGTTATGGATGATGGTTTAGAGTTCCATGGGGAACAATAGGTTGGTTCTATGGTCCTAGTTCTCAGATTCCTTCACAGCTTGGATAACAAGTAGGTTTTGAAGCATGTCTTGATCTTAATTTGCATTAGTTGTTACTTGCCATTAATTATAGTTGTTTTCTGTTTATCTGAGTTAACTTCATCATTATATAAGCTTATTAGTTGTTCTTATTTAGTGACCTAGTGCTTAATTTGAAAATTAGTAAAAACAGTCACAACTAAGGGTGTTTGGATTAACTGATTAGAATATGTTCCATTATGTTTCAGTAGCCAAAAGTAGTTTAAATATCATTCATAAGGACAAGTTAGAGTAATGACAGCAAGAAATTGGTAGGTTATTAGTAAAAAGTCAATTGTAGACATCCTCTCCATCAACAGCTTAACTGTTGTGAGATTTGCATACTCAATCTTTAATTTCAACACATAAGTAGTTTAGATAGATAGAATTAGGTTCATTTAGAGTTAATACAACCTAATCAAGCAACTAGGATCCTTAGAAATTCATTTAAGTCAAACTGTGACAAATTCATTAAAAAGTCAAGGATTAGCATACTCAGGTTCTTGTCAGGATTCAAATCAATATCTAGGGTGTATTTGTTAATGAAAATAGATAGGTTTTGTTAATTTGTGTTCACTACCAGCTTGTGTATCAATTTCAAAAAGAAAATCAAGTGTTGAAACAGATTTAATCAAAGAAATTTGGTTTGGAAGTTTGGTGATTGACTGAGAAGGTACCCTGCACCCAGGTTTTTGCAGTTTTCATTTGATCACAAGTCTGTCAAAACTGAGCCCTAGGTTTTGATTTAAGTTGGTTTAGAAAGCCCCCTAGGTAGTGTTTAGGATACAAGTTTTGGTTTTCCCTGTATAGCTTATTTAGAGTGCTTAATTGGACCCCTTTTTGGCCTGTTTCTGACTTTCTGCTGCTGCTATTGTCCAACTCAGTCAACTGAGTTGGTTGACTTCTGTTCTTGTTTATTAATCTGCTTTGATCCTTGTGTTAATTTCAGTTGTTGTTGTATTTGTAGTGTTTCTGTTTCTTTAAGTTTGTCAGCTTTATTGTTTTAGCTTATTGTGGTATTGGTTAGTTGCTAAATGTCAAAACCTCACTTGAAAACCTTACACACCCACTGTTGCAATTTCCCTTTCTAAACTGCTTAAAGATTGATTTTCTGAAAAGGTGTTAGTTTTAGAATTAGCTTATTTTCATGTATTCAAAAGGTTTGTGAAAGAAAAATTGAAAAAAAAGAATTTATTTGCAAAAAGTGGCCAAAGGGATTCGAACCCTGGTCACTTGGCTCACTCAGACATAACACAACACACAAACACCATTCGCCCTAGGGTCTTTTTCAAGTCATAGTTTACAAATTTTATTTATAAAGTAGTTTTAGTCATTTTAGCTTAACTTAGCTTTTCAGCTTATTTTTTTATTGAGTTACCACTTTTTATATTTTTCTTAAATCAAGCTTAACTTATAGGATTTTCATAAAAAGTTTCAGATTTTTTGTGTGATCAATTTAATTATTAGAACTTAATTTGTAATTTGTAGTATTAAATTCGTAATAAATAGAATTTTTATCGAAAAATTAATTTTCTTTTTTCTAAAATTTTATTTTGTCTTGTAGTACGTTAGAAAATTAGTTGGAAACCCATAGGACCTTTGTGGGATAAAATTCACGTTTTATTTTGTGCACTCGCGTAATTTTTAAATAAACGTCACGTTTCTAATTTGGTCAACGTTTTAGGATTCCTGATACCTAATTATGTTTTCCCGTAGTGTTTTAGGTTTTTCCTAGTCTATTAGTTGCCTTAGGATAATTTATTTTCACCTTCGTTCGTTAATTTCTCAATTTCGTTAATTTAACGTATCGTAAAACCAAATAACCTTTCCAATCATACAAGATTTTAATTCCAATCTCATTCGAAGCTTTCCATTCACACCTCGTTGGGGTACGACCCAGGAAATCACTTCCCGGTCTTACAATTTGAATATCACTTTCACAAGTTTTGCGAGGTAATCGTTTTCCTAAACGGTTTACTCGTATTACTTCACGTTTATTTGTCTCACGACAAATTAGACCTCACGTTTGTTGATATTTTGATAAATTGTTGTTTGCACACACCAAAACACAACGAATCAACTACCCGTACCCTTAAAACATTGAGGACAATGTTTCACTTTAGTCTGGGGGGGGGGGGTGAATTTTCGATTCGATTTGACTTGTTACCTTCGTCTGAGCTATTAACTTGCGCAACTCCGTTTTTCCACCAAAATTTAAAATTTTTGTCACCTTTTAATTTCAAAAAAAAATAATAAAAAAAAAAAAAAAAAAAAAAAAAAAAAAAAACGATGATATATGGTATGAATAATAAGATTTGACACCTTGTTTTGACTTTCCTACCGGCGAGAGTAGAAATAAATGTTTCGACTTGACCGGGCGTGTTGAGCCCTAGCTCGTCTCCCTTAACCAATATAATCAAAAGATTATGGCTAAGCATCCGCGGATCTCATTACTTGGGATTTTAAATTTGCGGAGATCGAGGAATGATAGAGTTTATTTAGAAGTTTCGTGCTAAACTTGGAGTAGTTGAATCTCTTTAGAGCCCACGAAAGGTACTTGTGGCCTCCTTGTTCCCACAAGATTGCACACCAATAAAAATAGATCTCTAGGATTAATTAAGTGTATGGGGTTTGGGCAATACTTAGTTTTTTCTCGTTCCCAACAAAATCTCTGCATATGGGGGTTTGGTACACATAGGGGTACCACCAGTGTTACGATGAAATAGATTATTACATCTTGCCGGTTCGCAGCCGATGTTGTGATCTTAGTAAAGGCCGTAGGACTCGGGGTTTGGCATATGTCAATAATAATAATCCAAAGCCAAATAAAAAGGCAGAGGAATCCAAAGCTATAAAAAGCAGCGGATATAAATCCAAGGTCATAATAAAGCTCTTACATCTTGGCGGCTCATAAACCGTTGTTGTAAAAGAAATAAAGGACTAAGGACCAAATATTATTAAAGTGCTTATAATTATGCAAAAATGCCAAGCTTCGACTCCGGGGGTTTCCCTAATAAAAAGCTTCCGTTTCGGGTCTCAAACATGGGATGTCTCGGTCGTAAATAAAAAGGGGGGCCTCCACAAATCGTGTTAAATCGGAGACCTTCATGTGGACCCGATTTCTGTATGCAGGGGTTTTTGAGGGAAAGTTTGGAAACTACTTAGCATTCAAATTTTGTGCTCTTATCGGACTAACAAATATCAAAACGAGAAAATATGAAGCAATTCATTTCTCACAAATTAAAATCTTGAGATACCAAACTTAGGAACTGGGAACAAGCGGTAATTACACAAGTAACTTTTGTGGGTAGTGTTAGCATCTAACTTGTGTATAAACAATGATCTCGATTTTACGCTTAGTTTGGGGGCTTGTGAAAAATCAAGGATGACGATTTTTATCCGTATGGTCTCTTCTCTGTGAGAAGTGTTTCTACTCGTTGACCATGAAAGTTATCAACAGATAAGAATTGATAATGAAAGTCAAGGCAAACCGTCACCTATATAAAAATGAAAAATACAAAAAGAGTAGTAGTAGTTGTTATTCCTGAAAATCGGAAAACGGAGCGTTTTTGAGAATAAATGATTTTGATATCTCTTTTGAACATCATTGCTACTTTACAACGTCAGTAAAGAGAGGTTTTGAAATTATTTATCTCTTAAGCGTGAGGTGATGACATTGGGTGAGGACACGACAATACCTTAGTCTGGGGGATTTTGATGTGTGTTTTTTTTCACACATCCTTTTTAGCCATAAATCAGACCAAATACACCAAATAATAACCAAATATACCAAGACAATGTATGTTTTTGTATTTGTGTATGTCCAGGTACGAATATGTGAAAAATGAACAAAAACAAAGCCAAAACCGACAAAAACAAGCACGAGATTGGAAAAAGGTCAAAAGCCGAAGCCGGGGAAGCAAAATGATAAAAGAGAGCTCAAAATGTCATAAGAAGTCTTCAGAGAATCACAAAGTTACATATTTAGTCCCTGGACAAAGTTTGAGATTTGGCAACTTCGGTCCCTGCATTTTCTGGAAATTACAAAAATGGTCCCTTGGGAATAAGACAAATGAAGTCCTCCATGATTCAGAAAATTACAATACAAGCCCTTTGAATATAAGTTTGGGAAAAATCAGAATTGGTCCCCTAAGTTTTGGATTTAACAACTTTGGTCCTTGCTTAAATAATAATACTACTCCAGATCTCAAAATATGGCCTGATCCAAAAAAAATACACCAAAGCCCAAAACATTTTCCAAAGCCCATCAACCACAAGCCCACTACCCTTAATAACATTACCCGACCCATCCATTAAACCCGTGGTCAACTCACCCCAAACCCAGTCAACACACCTTTAATATTAAAACGTTTTTACCCGCCCCCTTTTTATCATATTACCCAGACCTATGAACCCTAGACCACTATTCACTTCACAATAAATCCAATTCACTGCGTTTAAGGGCAAATGAGTACAATCATGCTTGATTCAAGAAGGTCTGACATGTCAGAAAATGCCAGTGTGGCAATCCATGTGCAAAAACGCGTCAAATGATCGGTGCAATCGTAATCAAACGGCTATGGATGCAAGATTGGAGACCAAGGCGTATCTGAGGGCTTAGATTCATCAAAACAAACACAAATGTGGTGTGGATTGGTGACCTGGCAGACTAGAAGGATCCAAGGACCTCACTCTCTCTAGTATATATACCCCCTCTAGTCACAGATATATTGTGTAGGTTTTTAGTATTACTTAGTTTTCTGTTTTCATTTTCTATTGTAATTTCCAATTTCAAAAGCTTTGTACTCAGTTTCATATTAATATAATTTCAGTTTTCTTCTCAGCTTATTGCTTTAAATTTCATTTTAGTTTAATATTGTTATTTACTTATTATTAGCTTTAACCAATAGTAGTTGTTAGCTTTAATTTCTGTTTTATATTACTGTTTTATCTAAAATCAAAAATCCAAAAAAAAAAAAAAATTAGGAAAATCAGAAGAAAAAAATATATATATTTCAAATTAGTTTTTGTTCATTTGAATTAAGCTTCAAATAGTTTGTTTTCTGTTATTTTAAGCTTATACAAGCTATTTAGCTCACTGTTTCATCAAAATCTCAAAAATACAAAAATAGTCAACCTAAGTCAACTGATTGAGCTTATTGAAATAAGCTGATGCTTATTGGAGTTTAAGAGGCAGCCATATGGAGCTTTTGGCATGTCTAAAAGACAGGCAAGCATAGTGAAACCCCCTCTGTTTGGCTGAGGGGGTATTGAGTTTGTAAGTTCTACTTATTTTCGTTAATCTCTGCATTAAGTAGCTTAATAGTAGTCTTATTCATTTAATACTGCTTATTTCTGTTATCTTAATTTCATATTAGTTAGTGATTGCTAGTTTTGAAATTACACTTAGTTTAATTTGTATTGGAAGTGCTTACTGTTTCATTATCTGTCTATCTCACTTGGATCTATTTTGTTTTGATTATGTGGTATTTAATCTCTGATCTGTGTTGCTGTTGCATATTGAGTGTGATTAGATCATATTGAGCACATAGGTTTTGGTTTGGACTAAGTTGGATTTGAATTAAGTAGAATATAGAGTTGAGACAGTCTATATAGGGGTGTTTGGATTGTAGTGATTTGCTGGTATTATTGTTATTACAGAGGTTGTGGTTAGTTTACACATAAAATTTAGGGTCATATTAAGTTGTAGCTAGCATTAAAACAGTTGTTCATTTAGATAAAAGTCAAATCATCCTTGTTTCATCATTTTCTACATAACAGTTAGTAATCTAGGTTGAATCATCATAGTAGTAGTTGCATAAGTGATAGTGTAGCTTAATTTAAGTCATTAACAGCTTATTACAACTTAATTCATAAATTAGATTAGTTATAAATTCAGTTTAGTCAAAGTAACTTCAAGTTATAAAAGTCAAAAACAAGCTCAAACTTAGTTTTGGACATAATTTTGAGATCAGTTCTAGGATTCATTATTGATTGAAAACTCTTTTGAGAAATTGATTTGTGAAGCTTCGTAGTTGGTGAAACAGATTCAAAAAGAAAATTGAGGTTTGGATTATATCTGCTTATTGAAAAGTTGCTCTTTAGTTGTCTGTTTGAACAAGTGGTACCCTTCACCATCTGTTTGGACTCCATTTATGAGATTCATCTTAGCCATTGATTTAGCACTAGAATTGTTTCTTTGGGATCTCAGCTGGTTAGTTGTTGTTTTGCCCCCATAAGTTTGAACTTAATAGCTTATTGGAATTGCTTTTTTAGGCTTATTTAGTTGAAAGGTTGAGATTAGTTTTTGTCATTCTAGATCAGGGCTGCTATTACTTTCCATTGATCATAATCTGAGTTTTATTGGTTAATTTGAGTTTAGTACACCTATAGTTGTTGTTTCAATTGTGCTTTTACATTTGGCTTATCTATTTGTTTAAGTGCTTATCTAATTTGAGCTTATTCCAACTGTTTGAGCCTTAATCTATTTTACTGAGTTTCATTTGGTCTAAATTCTTTTTATTTGAGCATATTTGAGTCCAAAAATCACTCAGTCAAAGTTTTGTTCAATTGGTCAAAGTCTGCATAATAATAAGCAATTTGTTATAAGCTGTTTTCAAAGCAAACCATAGTTATAGAGCTTATTTTCAAGTTTTTAATTTTTTCCTAAGTTTAGAATAATATTTTAGAATTTCCCTGAATTTTTCATATTTTTCCAAGTTGATTTGCTATTTTTCTTATTTAATTTTCACTTTTAATCAATTGTTAATACATTTTAATTACCAAAAACTCCAAAAAAAAAAATCAGAAAAAGCTTAGAAAAATAAAAAAATATTTTAGAAATTTATTTTCATTTATTTTAGAATTTTGGAAATTCATTTTGCATTTTTCCCATTTATTTTGAATTTAATTTGAATTTTTAATTATATTTAATAGTTTTTAATTCCCAAAAATTACACAAAAAGCCAAAAAAATTAGTTTTTAGTTTTAAAATTAATTTTTAGTTATTTTATAATTTTCAAAATTTCTTTTCCATTTTTCCCACTTTATTTGCATTTTCTTTTAATTTTTAATTAGTTAATTAGTTTTTAATTCATAAAAAATAAATAAATAGTCAAAAAAATATTTTTCTTTTTCTCAAAATTTTCTTTTATCATTTTTAACTTTTTTAAATTATTTTCAAGTCCGTAGGAGTAGTGTAGCTTAAAATTTACGTTTTATTTCGTACAAGCTTACGTTTTCGTTTTTACGTTATGTTTTTGGTTTAATTAATTGAAATACGTGCTTAAGTGATTATTTGTGCTTCATTGACTTATTCATTAGTGTAATCTAATTAAAATCACTTTTTATTACTTTCACGACACGTTTCACGAATCGGGAATTCGAAATTCCATTCACCCTTCACACGGAATACGACCTCGGGTTATCCGTATTTCTTTACGGATTTCTTAAGTAATACTTATACTATAATATATATTGATTTTCAACGAATCACACCTGTAGGCTACTTAGTTACTAAAATTTAATTTTGTAATATCCTTCATTCAGGTGTTAGCATAAGCATGTCTGTTCTTTTTCTTGTGGCAATCAGTTACACATTGTACACTATTATTAAAAATACAAAAGAAAGGAGACAAAGAAAGAGGTGTTTTAAATGTATTGGTGGTTTACTTCTAAAACAAGAAAATGCAGACCCGTCATTAGTTGATAAAACCATACTTTTTGTTTGTTTATGAACATAAATTAATAGTGGTGTGTTAGGATCGAACTCGATATCGCGGGATTGCACACTTTACGTATGAAGAGTAAAAGAATAATTATTTATAAATGTTATATGTAATTATTAATAAACACAAAACTAGTAACGACCGTTAGTATTTAACGGAGAATGACTAACGACTGTTAGAAGAAGATTAGGAAAGTAATACTTGTGATGAATTGGAAACAATAGAAGGTTCCGGAATCCCTTTGAGGAGGTTCCAACCGATCGGCCATAAGGGGGTTTCCACCTCCTCTTTTCCTTGAGCTCCAAGTAAACACTAGTATATAAACACCTCATGGGATATTGTTTTCTCATAACTTGTACACACATAATAGGTGTTTTCTTTCTCTTCTCTTGTCCTCAAAATCGATCCATCATTAAAACCCTTTAACGGATTCGATTTTCATAAGCTCAAAAGTTTTGTGTTTATTTAGGTCGATTGACCTATTAGTGTTTTAGGGTTTTGGTTTTGATTTTTTAATATGATTAGAAACCCTAGGATGTCATGTAATTAGTTATGCGTTTTAGTAAACGATCTTGGTGCAATATGTTAATTGTTAAGCATAATCCAAGAAAAATGCATGTTTGCATGGATTTTATTGAGTGATGATTTAAATGGTTTAAATTTGATATATAAATTAAATGTTAAGTTATATCGAAACATGTAAATTTATAGATGTCGAATTGAGGAAGACTCCAATATTAAGTAATCAATTACGTGCTACGTGGTGTTTATTTAGTTTTGGCTTACGCAATCGATTTATCGATGTATGTGGTTCTTTTTCCTTTAAAGAAGAAAGCCCTAATTGAATAAATACGTTATACACCTAGATTGATTATTAATAGGATTATTGAATAAGATTTAGCATGTGGCTACATGTTTTATACATATTTAATTGTTATGTTATGTATATGTTTATTTGGTTGTTTTATTTTTTTATTATGTATTACTTGTTTTTTGTTTATTATTATGTGAGACATGTTTATAAACGAAAAAGGGTAATTTTGAATAGAAAAATAATATGGATTAAATAAATGACGAAATTTGTTTTGGTTTTAAGAGTCAAAATTTCAAAGGTTTATTGATTGATGTTTTTGTACGTAATGGTTAACTAGGCTCGACCGAAGTTTACACACTACAAGATGGGTATAAGGTTGGTTTCGCATTAAATTGTGGCCTTAGATAGACAACATTCTGTCTTAACGCTCGTTTGTGTGTAAATTAGACTTACCGAACAACCATTACATGTACACAGTCATCTTAAGGGTGAATTGACCACAATTCCACAACGATTATCCGAAACACTAAGCCTTAGGGCTTATGCAAAAGTACGATATAGTGGACGATAATTGTTGGTAATTCTTTAATTGGTGAACCCGATACCTCAATCAAAACTTTGCTATTTTACTCTTAGTGAATTGGTAATAAAAATGTTTTATAAAACCAATGTTATGAAGTTGTATGCATGCTTCTTCATACATTATTTTGATTACACGTCAAAATTAATACCCTTATAAAATTAAGTCGAATGCCATCTAATTAAGAACACTTGAAGTTGTAGTTTACGTCATGTGAGAGCTTGGCTAGATTGCAATGGAGAGGTAAATTTCATAATTTCATTGCTAGTAGATCAACTGATGTAATGGATTTATGAGTTTGCAGTTTTTAAGTTAGACGACTTAAATTGAGTAGGAAGTGAGAGCTTGGACTCAAGGCATTAGATGGGGATGAAACATGCTTACTTTGCAAAAGTTTTGTGAAAGTAAATCCCATAATGATCTAGGAATTGCAATATGATATTGGCAATTATTGTTCGACAATTACCTTGTTGAATACTATCATTACTAGCAGATCAACTGATGTAATGGTACTATGTCAATTTGGATCCTAGCTTTAAGAAAATACTATGGTTTATATGAATATTTACCAATGGGTATTTTATTTTCTTAAAGATCTAATTATCGAAAATACTGAAATTGAATTTTGTAATTCGTTTTAATGTATTAATGCAACGTTAAAACCGTAAACGCACTTTGGGCTTTGGTAAATTTATCTCTTTCTGTTTTCAAACAAATGTTTGATTAAGAAATATTTACTTAAAAGACAAAAGAAGTCTCCTTTCTATGAAAGAAGAGTGAGATAAAATCCTATTTCTTTTCATGAATGAAAAAGGATAATAGGAATATTAGATATGTCTAAATTCTAATATAACTCATAGAAAATTTTAATAGTTAAGAAAATTGCGAATATTTTCCGTAGGAATTTCATCATCCTCATTCAGTGATTAAATTCTTAGTAACAAATATGATATTTGGTTTACAGAAAATTATGTATGACATTTTATGAGTTATTAAAATTAGAAGCTAGACTAATTACCGCAAAATAGTAAAAGACAAACTAGTCTATTCATCTAGTTGTTTTGACAATTTAAAAGGTGCTACATATATTGTGAGTTGGTAGACCTATTAAGGAAGAAATTGCATGCCCAATTTTTCAAGTTAATAGCATTTGGTGGATAGTCCATCATTTAAGTAGTAAAATACACTCTTTAGTGCATAAGTAATTGTTACATATGTATATTCAAAGGTGTAGGAAAGTTAAAAGCACACTATTTTCTCTCACTAGATATGAAACATTTACAATGTTTTCAAATTCAGTGGGAGTATTGTGTACTTATTTCTAAATAATGAATTATTTTAATGATCTTTAATTCAGTGGGAGTTACAAGCTTTGACATCTTGGTAGCTAAAGATAATTACTTTCCAAGTGTAGACACTCATACTTTTAAGGATAGTCTTGTACGTTTCCTTACTAGACATTATTGTTCTATAACTACTTGTTATACTAAAATCTATGACACAATCATATTGATCACATAAACAAATGCATGGCGTGTTGTTTATCAACTATATGAGGTTGTTCCATGCACAAGTGGGAGAAATGTTATCTTTAATGTGTGCAAGAAACAACTCATAAAGATATGATTTAATGGATTCTCTTGACTGAAAGTTAAGAGAATTACATTCTAATATGAATTATACTAATCTAATTCAAGAAACACTTGGTGTTACAATTTATGTTATGTGAGAGCTTAGCTAGATTTCAACAACAAGGTGAATTTCATATTTTCATTACTAGCAGATCAACTGATGTAATGGAACTATGAGAATTTGCAGTTTCTAAATTAGATACCTATTAGAACATGTGTCAATATGATATCAAGACTACTTTAATTAGTATATTCATGAATTCACGGAATGACATAAATTAATTAAGTAATCTAATGCTACTTCAATCTGAATATTTATGTGTTCTTGGAATGACATAAATAAATGAAGAAATAATGTTATTTACATTATTGTGAAGTAATAAATTAACTTGAAATTACTATTGAAACCAAAAGATGGTGTTTATAATTACTTTAGTTAAACATGTTTATGTTTCATTGTAAAGATATAAACATAAAGTCTTTTAATTATTACAAGACTTATAATAAAGTAAGACGTTATCTTGTTATGTGTTTTAATTAAGACATATACATGAAGTCATTAAATTGTTAAATAACTTCTAACGTATAGTGGGATTATAACAGTTTATGTTTTCTTGTAGAGACATGGACATGAAGTGACTTTGTAAAAAGTACTTGTGTTATAAAGCATGTAATTGGCTTGAAAATTATTATACCATTAAAATAAATTAGCTAGTAAATAGACAAGTCAAAACGAATATAGTTATCTTAAATATTGTTAAATTGTCTTACAATATTAATACTAATGAAATACCAAATGTTTATGGTATGTTCAGTTAGGAAAATCAAACTCTTGTTATATTGTTTGATTAAAGATAACTATGACTTCTTTTCTTCCAAAAGTTATCAAGGTTAGAATATTGAGTATGACCTGGACATACTTAATAAACCTCCAACCTAGAAGATTAATAAGACATCATCATATAATGGAATGTGATGAATGTGATGAATTACATTAAGTCTTAAATTGAAGTTCTAAATTTGTTTAAATGCTTATGAAGAGGTAATTAACAAAGTAAAGTCAGGAACTATCAATATGTATTTATAATATCCCAAAAGAGAACATTGTATTGTTGCTTTATTTGCTAAGTATTTAAAGATAGTATTTAAATTACTAAAAGCAAGTGAGAGTTTTGATCTTTAAAAGATAAAATTACAAGATCCATAATCTTCTAAAATACACTAGTAAATATCATGATGAAGTTTGACATTTGAATATTAAATCTCAACATGATAATAAAGTTTGACATTTAAATGTTAAATCTCAATATGATGGAATTATCATTCATAGAATATCAATATATCTTAGATATTTGATTAATATGCTGAGGGCTATGATTTACAGGATTATTGTAAACCTGATAATCATTATGATACATTACCAAATATGAAATTGGGTAAAGTATACATGATATGAATGATTAAGATGTTGTCCATAAAGATAATCAATTTTAGAAACTTGGTTTATCTTAATAGTTAGACTAGAAAATGAAGATGAGCTTTTTCAAATATAAAGTAACCCTTGTGGTTTAAATCTTTGTATAGAAATCATATGGACAATTTTGTACACATATTTAATGTATGTTTTATGACAAGATTATTAATCACACTTAAGCAATTAATTGAGATTTAATATTCTTTTCTAAATACATTATATATATAAAGATTATGATTGTCACATTTATGAAATTGACAATGGAATATCAAAACTCTTTTTTGAGTGATTACTTGAGCGAGGATGATAAGTAATCAAAAAGAGTTTATGAATTCAAATAAATCTTTGGAAGTGTACAAAGTGCAATAATTCATGGATGGATAAATGCATGCATCTAGAAGATTATTCTTATGTTTAATTATTAAATCCATGTTTTGATTTATAATTAAAATAAGATAATTTCTAAGTGTTCCTGAAAGCTAGTGGGAGTATTATATTTAATTTCTTAAATCATATACGTTGTAGAATATATAAAAAGTAACATTCCATATAAGTTAAAAGTTAAGTCTTAGTTTGGAATGAAACTTTAAAGATTTAGAAAATAAGACATACAACCTTGGAATGAATGTTTATTTTTGAAACATGTGCGGTAAATGAATCTAATATAACATGATATATTATTTAGAAAGTCTAAATGTAAATGCATAACATGAATAAAATCTAAGTATGACTCAAAGATTTTTCATGAACATCATGTTTTGTTGTATCATGCTTGATTACAAGATGATTTGGCAATATTAATATCTAATTAAAAGGTTATTAGATAACTTGTGTAATATTCTAAAAGAATATGTTTGATTATAGAATCACATCCTAAGTTTGGAACAGATTCCAAATTCTATAGATGAACAATTGGTCAATTGTTGTGCAAATTGTCATAGCCAACAAACTTGAAAGTTTGAAGGGTATCAAACATTACACAATAGATATTAATGTTTACGGGAAGTTTTAATAGCATATTGTTGTTGCATACAATGATGCTAATGAAATTGAGATGATACTCAATACTGGTTATGGTAAGGATTCATCATTGGCTATTACAAGTTATGCTTAATAAAAACATAAGTTGCATTATACATTAAGAGAATAAGAATACTTTAAACTTTAAAATGTTTAGAAGGTTGATTATCATAAATTGGTGGTTAAGGATGTCACACATTTATGAAATATTAGATGGCATTATCAAAATAGTTGAGTATGCACACATAAGGACTTCAATAGTTGAATTCTTGAAATAAGTATTCTTAAAATTCCGATAGATCAAAGTTGGATGATTTATGTATTGTCCACAAGTATGAATGTCATTACTTGAGACATAATTCATCAACAAGAGTTATCATTCATTGATCTATTTAGTATTTGGATAAGGGATGTTAAACAATTATTATAATAAATTTAAATACATGGTATGTTTAATTTATAATATATTGTGTCCTATATTTGTATGTTTAATCTGTTGAGGCAACATGATCAAGATCTCTTTATGTTTTAATGATGACAAACAAACCATCGAAACAACATAAAATAACAAACGTTAGCTCAAAATCGCCGGAGCCAATGTCTGCACCTGGCGCGCTGCCCGCGCGTCAACGCGCGGGTGACGCGCTAGGAGTCTGTATGGTTCCAGGCGAATTTTGAAAGTCGGCTTTCCCTTTACCCGACAAATGTGGATCTTTCAATTCAGGTATGAATATGTTATGTGCTTAATTGAGAACACTCGAAACGAGTTTTGAGACTTGAGAGATCCCATTTTTAGAACACCCATTTACGGGAAAACGCAAACTCATGTTTTCTAAATATCGCCTCTAGCCAAGGCTTTTCTAAACTTAGGGAGCTTATATATTTCAAGTGACATCGTGTTGAAGCATTCATATGCTCATATCCCGTGCTTACGTCTTCTCTAATTACGTAACGGGTTTACTCCCTTATTGGTCAAACTAAGTCAAAAGGTCACTTTGCGTAAACGTATCCTTTCCCACTTGGGTTATGCTTTACATCAAGGCAAAGCACTTAACTTATTTGAACCAAGGTATTAGTTGAGAACGTCGAGTCGTGGAAAGTCACGAGATATGAAAGTATGGATTCTCGACGTTGTGTTACTTGAACTTATAAGTAACTTATGATTTTCTCAACTTATAATCTTAATTGTCTAAACCTTTTCTTCTTAATGACAATTAGATTATGTCTTAATCCTCTCTTAATCCCATTTATACAAAAGACAAAACCAATCATATCCAATCATATCCAAATCAAATATTCTCTTACACAATCTCTTACACCCTTACATATTCACTTACACACTACATCTAAACCATCCATTCCCTTACAACTCATCTCAACCTTCTAATTTCAACACATGGGATTTAATTTGAAACCCTAATATTGCTCCTCCCATCCTAGCCATTGAATTCAAATCAAACACATCTCAACCATCCATCCAATCTGTTGGGAATTAAACTAACAGTACAAAATGCTAGTGTTGGAGTTCCCACTACTGGAAGAATACACTAGCAGTGGAAACATTATTCCTACTACTGAAGAATACACTAGCAGTGGAAACGTCATTACCACTGCTAGTGCATATAGTTACCACTGCTTAGTTTATAACTGTTATAGATAAGTATAGAAAAGATCTTGTGAATATCTTATTTATTTATCATTATACTTATCTTGTAAAGGACTCCTTGTGTCTTATAAAAGGAGATCTTAGGCTTAGGGTTTGATATATCAGTTGTCACATATCTTTCTAATACGTTTTCTTAAGAGCTTCAAGGTGTAACCCTAGTGATATCATAGATCACTCGTATTATTATCATTAATAATATTGGAGCAATTTGTTTTGTTACATACATTGTTCATACATACAATTGTTTCATTTACAATCAATCTTCTAAGTATCATTAAGTAGATTCCGCATACTTAGTGGTATTACTCAAAGTATCATTATTAACACAAGTTCAAGGTGTACACGATCCAACAAGTGGTATCAGAGCCAGGCTTTGATACTTTGATTTAGAAGATCCAGAAGAACAATTTACTCACAAGAAAGATGGCTTTTTCAGACTCTGAGGTACATACTGATAATGCTTGTTCTAAAAACTGTAAGGCCTTAAAAGAGTTAGAGATCTCAAAAACACAATATGATGCACTGATGCTAGATTTACATCATACTAATTATAACTTAGCAAATCATAAAAGAGGTCTAGGTGTTTTAGAAAAACAATTAGTGCATTATAGGGCAAATGAATCTAAGTTTAATGATGACATTGCTGTTTTAAAAAGAGACTTAGATTTTTATGTTGAAGTGAATAAAGCTCTTAGGGAAGAGATTGAAAAGGTTAAAAAGGCTAGTGAGAATATTCAGATAACTAATCAAACACTAGACCACCAATCTAAGAGCATTAGCAAAATTTGGGAAGCTCAAGTTGTGAGCAAAGCCAAATCAGGTCTGGGATACAAATCAGTTCCACCACCTCTAAGAGGTGTTCCAGCACCTCCTGGCATTGACCTAGCTCACACTGGTTTAGAAGAGTTTCAGGATCTACCTATGACCTATGGACCAAAATTTGTTAAACCGGTTGAAACTGAAAAGGTTCAGGTTGAGGTTGAGACTTTTGAAAGTGCTAGTGACACTTCTTTAGTTGATGAAGATGTGTCTAAAGCTAAATCTAAGATTAAGGTAGATGTGAATAATGTTCCTAAGGTGGTCAAACAAGAAAAGGTAAAACCAGTTAGGAATAATGTTAGATATGCTGAGATGTACAGGTCACAACCTAGAGGTAACCAAAGAAATTGGAATAATATGAAATCTCAACAGCTAGGTAGTGATTTTGTTATGCAAAACAAAACTTGTTTTGTATGTGGTAGTTTTGACCACTTTGCTGCTTATTGTGATCATAACCCATGGAAAAAGGTAACTTCAAGGAATACAAGGGTATTTGAAACCAAACAACCTAGAGTGAACAAATATGCTTCAAATCAAACTCACTCTAATATTAATATGATACCCATAGTTGTCAGGATAAGATCTGGCACTAAACCTCTTTATCCTGCTAGGCCAAACAAGACTCTTTACCCCAAGCAAACTGTTCCAAGTGCTAAACCAAGATTTTCAAATCAAGCACAAACAGTTAAACATGCCTTTTTCAATAAAATAGCTAGGCAAAATAAAAAATGGGAACCTAAGGTTTCAACTGCTAAGCCAGCAATTCCCACTAGTAGGCCAAAAGTTTCTACAGATAGGCAAAAGAAAGCTGTTAAGGGTAATATGGGAAATGGCATGAAAGCTACAGCACAATGGGTTTGGAGACCAATAACAGGTGACAAAGCATCTATGGTATTAAAGAAACACACTTATATTGATGCAAGAGGGAGAGTCAAGTCAGTAATGGCTTGGGTTTCCAATGTTTAGTTGTCTGTTATAGTATGTTTTGTTAGTCATATTCATTATTGTTAAAAGGAAAATATTTTGTCTTGTATTTTCTTGGCTTTGGACTAACAAATGCAGGTTGATAAAGCAAATGATTTGGAGCTATCAGATTGTTTGATATGAGAATTGGACTGTATGCTGATATAGAGTTTGGAGTGTGTGACCTGGATACACAACAAATGGTAATTGGTTCACCATGTCTAACCCACACCAAGAACCAACTAGTCCAGAGCAAACGGCTACTGGTAAAGACTTATCAAATCCGTTTATGGTTGATAGTTTACCAAAAACTAGGTTATCAACTCACCATACATCCATGTGATCAAGAGTTGGCTAGTCCATAGCAAACGGCTCATGGTAAAGACATATCAAATCCGTTGATAGCTGATAGTTTGCTAAAAAGTATGATAAGAGCAGCTAATTTTACATGTTTTACTTTCCACTGCTCTTTGAAAATTTTGTTGATTTTTACCACTGCAGGTTCACAGTTACCACTGACAGTGTAAAATTTTCCACTGTTGATCTAAATAACTAATCTTTACTATGTGTAGATGCAGGACATGACAGTGATAATATCATTCAGATCTCTACCATGGCAACACCCAATGTGTCTCATCCTTTTGGATTGGATACAGATGGTGGAATCCCAAGCCAAATTTTAATATTGGGTGGTTCAGAAGTACTTCCTAGTCCAACTAGGGGAGAAACTGAATCTATGCTCCATGATGCACCTCTCCCAGAAGTTAACACATCTGGAAGTGCTGAGGGTAGTTTGCAAATAAAGGAATTGATGGAACTGTGTACCAAATTATCATAAAAGGTGGATACTCTTGAAGAATATAATGCTGCATGATAATGTCAAAAGTTTGAAAGCAAAGAGGAGAGTAAACACAGTGGAATCTTCAAGTTCCTTTTGAATTTTATCTAATTGTGATGATTTTGGTGGTGATTCTCCCAAACAGGGGAGGAAAAGTGATGATAAGATTCAAGGGAGGAAAAACGATGATAAGATTCAGGGGAGGATTGCTCTCAGGTCAAAGAAACTCAATTTGATGCAGATATGGAAGTTATACTGATGATAGCAATTCAAGGCAAAGGTAAAGGTATCATGATTGAAGCAAAAGAAGAAAGAACTACATACAGAAGAGTTCATAAGTTTGAAAGATGAGAACTGCATGATGGATAAGATATGTGTTTGGCAGAATCCCCCCAACAACAAGGAGGAAGTTTAATTCAAGAAACTTGTGGATTTGCAGAGGAATCACAAGTTTAGGGGAGGATTGTTGGGAATTAAACTAACAGTACAAAATGCTAGTGTTGGAGTTCCCACTACTGGAAGAATACACTAGCAGTGGAAACATTATTCCTACTACTGAAGAATACACTAGCAGTGGAAACGTCATTACCACTGCTAGTGCATATAGTTACCACTGCTTAGTTTATAACTGTTATAGATAAGTATAGAAAAGATCTTGTGAATATCTTATTTATTTATCATTATACTTATCTTGTAAAGGACTCCTTGTGCCTTATAAAAGGAGATCTTAGGATTAGGGTTTGATATATCAGTTGTCACATATCTTTCTAATACGTTTTCTTAAGAGCTTCAAGGTGTAACCCTAGTGATATCATAGATCACTCGTATTATTATCATTAATAATATTGGAGCTATTTGTTTTGTTACATACATTGTTCATACATACAATTGTTTCATTTACAATCAATCTTCTAAGTATCATTAAGTAGATTCCGCATACTTAGTGGTATTACTCAAAGTATCATTATTAACACAAGTTCAAGGTGTACACGATCCAACACAATCCCTCTTCCCTATACCACCACATGGTTTTGATCCTCACCATCCAATTCAAACAAAAACCATCTCAACCATTGATCCACACTTCTTCCCCAAGCAAAGGAGGCTCTCTTTGATCTCCACCATCTATTTTAAATGAAACCATCTCAACCCTCCATTTCTCCTTTCCCCCCAAGCAAAGCATATTCCCTTGGAATATCCTTTCTTAACCCTAACCTAGGCTTAATCCTAACCATTCATTTCAAATGAACTCATCTCAACCATCCACATTCCATACATGCCAAATTGTTTGAAAACCAAGGGAGGCTCCCTTTGATCCTAGCCATCCAATTCAAACCATTTCATCTCAACCCTTCATCACATTCTTCCCCCCAAGTATTGGAATATTCCTTGGCATATTCTTTCTCTCTTTTCTATGCCATGTGAGGAGATACAATTATACCGATTCCAAATTACCCTATCTACACTTTATATCCTTGGTAATTTGGTTTCTCTTTAAACACTTCACAAAACATTTTCCAAATTGGCTATTTGAGTTGGCAAACCTTAGAATGATTAATGTTAAGGTTTAGTGTAAAGTACAATTGGGGGTTTAGCAAGGATAGGTATTTATAAGATTCAAACACCCAACACTTGGGAAAGTTTACAGAAGCCTGGCGCACTGCCTGATCGTTGACACTCGGGTGACGCGCCGACCTCGGTAAAAATCCCCAAGTTTGGGTTCTTGGCCTTTAAATACCACCCTTGCCTCTTGTATTCCTCACCTCTTGCCATTATTCTTTCTCTCTAGATTCTTTCTCTCTAAACACTCTCAAATCTCTCTATCTCTAATTTTGTGTTCTTGATTTTCACACAAACATCTTTGGAAGAACACATATCTTTGCAAGGGAAGAATCACAAGAACCTAATCTACTCTTGTGATTGTGTCGAGGGTCTTCTTTCTTATACCCTTTCTATTACAATCGAGTCTCTAGGTTAGGTTAGGACTTGGTTGATAAAACAAACATTCATTCATTCAATTGTTTGTAAGGGAAGTCTTGTGTCTTGGTGACCAAGCCTAGATCATTGGGGATCTAGTTGGGGTTTCATACTTCCGGGTGGAAGTCTTGGTAGAGATCTTTGTGATCCTTAGGTGAACTCGAATCGCGAGATTCTTTTTGGGTGGTTTCCGAGGGCGGAATACCGTTAGGGAGTAACTCCTTTTTTGTGAGCATCAATATTGGTGAATATTGGTGGAATGAATTGTAACGGTTTGTAGTCCACCGAAAGGATTATACTAGTGAATAGTATCGGAGTCTCAGATTCGCAACTGGACGTACGGATGGTATAAACCCCCCATCCCGAACCAGTATATATCGTTGTGTTCTTTACTTGCTTTATATAATTAGGTTATGTTGGTGGTTGTTTGATTATTGTACAATCACTAGGAGTTCTCTTTGGCTTAAAGTTTTTAAACATCCAAAAAGCCGAAGAAACCGTATTCACCCCCTCTACGGTTCTACAATTGGTATCAGAGCGGTATACTCAAGTTTTTTAGCGTTAAAGCCTTCCCGAGAAGTCGTTTTAAGTCAAAAACTTCTTTCCCAAAAAAATCTAAAATCCTAACTAAGATTTTTTTGGAAAAGTAGAGTATAGATCCATGGCTCAAGAGAACTATGTTGAGGGGTGTTCTATGCAAAGACCACCTTTGCTAGAAACCGATGGGTTTTGCTTTTGGAAAACCCGATTTGAGACTTATGTTAGGTCCAAAGATCTTGATTTGTGGGAAATCATCCAAAATGGCAACTTTGAGTTTATGGTGGAAGACTCTGAAACAAAGTTGTTGGTGAGAAAGCCACACTTGGATCTTAATGATGATGAAAGGAGAAAGCTTGGCAAGAATGATGAAGCCATGATGTTGATATATAATGCTCTACCTCGAAGGGAGTTCGAGAGGGTTCATGTTTGCAAGACCGCCAAGGAAATTTGGCACTCCCTCATCATCACTCATCAAGGCAACTCTTAAGTGAAAGATTGCAAGATCGACTTACTCATACAACAATATGAGAAGTTCTCGATCTCGGATGAAGAAACCATTGATAATGGGTACACAAGGTTCAATGCTATTATCACTAGTCTCACGGCTCTTGATCCTAGCTTCTATAACAAGAACCATGTGAGAAAGTTTCTTCGAGCACTTCCAGTAAAGTGGAGGCCAAAAGTGACGGCCATAGAAGAAGCCAAGAATTTGGCGGAACAACCTCTTGACGAGCTCATTGGAAATCTCAAAGTCTATGAGATGATTCTTGAGAACGACAAGGCGAGTACCAAAGACAAGAAGGAGAAGGTTAAGTCTTTGGCTCTTAAAGCTAAAGTTACTAGTACTCAAACTAGTAATGATAGTGATGGTCAAGAGGATAGCAATGAAGAAGATGATATGGATGACGAAGAGTATAATCTCATGGCTAAGAACTTTCGGAGGTTCTTTAGGAAAGGTGGTAACATTGGTAGAAGAAATCGGTTTAGAAACCGAGATAATGGTGGAAGAAACAACTTTGGGGGAAACCGAAGTGGTGACAACAAGGTTGGTGAAAGCTCAAGACGCACACAAGGTTGTTACAATTGCGGGGAAAAGGGTCACTTCATAAATGAATGTCCTAAGCCGAGAGTAAACAAGGCATTCGTTGGGGGAGCGTGGAGTGATAGTGAAGATGAAGACCAACCAACAAATGATGCTACATGTCTTATGGCCCAAGAAAAATTTGAGGTTTGCCTCAAAAGTGATCTACAACCGGATGAGTGGGTAGTGGATAGTGGTTGCACTAAACACATGACCGGGAATAGAAGATTGTTCACATCATACACGACGTATAATGGCAATCAAGTCATTTTTGGAAGCAAACTTAACGGCAAAATTGTCGGCAAAGGTAATGTTCTTCATGACTCCATAGAAATTTCCAATGTTGAGCATGTTAGGGGTCTAAGTTTCAATTTGATTAGTGTGAGTCAATTATGTGATGATGATTGTGAGGTCAAATTTACTAAGGTAGATTGCACTATTAGTAAAGATGGTGTTGTGTTAGCAAAAGGTCATAGGAGAAATAACTTATACACATGCAAGTTGGGTGATAACTCTAAGCAACACATATGTCTTACGTCCATGGTGGACAACTCAACGCTTTGGCATAGGAGGATAGGTCACGCGAATATGAGGTTAGTCCAAAACCTAGCTTCTAACGAGCTAGTACGGAATCTACCAAAGTTGAGCTTTGAAAGACATTATTGTGACACATGTCTAGGGAGTCAAGGACAAAACAATAATAGAAATAAAAAGGAAGTGACAACTAGTAAAGTTTTAGAATTAATTCATTTGGATTTGTATGGTCCATCTCCAATCCAAAGTTATGGAGGTAACTTCTACACTTTAATGATCATAGATGATTATTCAAATTACATTTGGATATTATTCTTAGAAAACAAGGATGGTGTTTTGAATAAATTCAATATTTTAAGAAAGAAACTTGAAAACCTACTTGATTGTTCAATTGTATCAATTAAAACAAATCATAGTAGCGAATTTGATAAAAATGCAATTTGGAACCTTTTGTGAACAACATGGAATATCTTATAACTTATCGGGCCCGTTCACTTCTCAATCGCATGAGATTGTTGAAAGAACACATCGTAAGTTAAGAAAGATGAGTCGCGCAATGCTTGACGAGCAATCCATTCCACAAAATTTTTGGTATCATGCCCTAGATACCGCTTGTTACATTTTTAATAGAGCCTACATAAGAAAGGCAATTAATAAAACACCTTATGAAATACTTAGGAATAGAAAACCATCCCTAGAATATTTTAGAGTATTTGGTTGCAAAGTATTTATACTTAATACCAAAGAATATCTCACCAAATTCGACCCAAAGTCGTATGAAGGTGTGTTTCTAGGATACTCTCAAAATAGTAAAGCATACATAGTGCTTAACAAGGAAACAATGAGGATTGAGGAATCTCTCAATGTGACGTTTGATGAGAGCATGCCCGAGCCTAAATCATCTCCATCGGTAGAAGATGATGTGATCAACGAACCTTTAGTTCAAGATCAAGAAAGGTCGCCAACATTACAAGTTAATGATTCGGATGAAGGCAATCCTAAGGAATTGAGAGAAGCGAGGGGTCATCCTATACAACAAGTCATTGGTAACTTGAATAAAAGGACACTTAGATCACAAAACAAACAAGTCTAAGTTTTGGCATGACATTTTTCAAAAGTCCAAAATGCTTTGGGATAGGTTTTGATGCTAAAACATGCATCTTAGGAGAACAATTTTTAGGTGCTATTAGAGCTTATGTGATTAAGGCTTATGTGGAGGCATGGATGGAAGATCAAACAAATGTCTTCTAAGAGGAAAGATATGTATCAATTCATTATTCAAACTATGATTGATAGTATCCAAGATTCTACATGTCTATACTATGTGCTTGAACAAGAAAACTTGACACAAAATTATCTTGATTCATCTTGAAAATTTTGTCTTAGATATGACGATTCTTCACAACTCACACTTGTGTTCAAGATCTTGTATCCAATTCATCTTGTTCTCCTTATGTGATAAACTACATGTTGCATGCTTAAATTAAATTGAATAATGCTATCTTGCAATAATTAATTGCTTGTAGTTTCATGCATATGTTTAAATGCATGCATGATAAAATTATGTGTACTATCATCCTCTTTTATTCCTTACACCATCACATGCTTAATGAAATATTGGTACATGATTTAGATGTCTTAGCCATCTCCTCAAGCATCTTTGTAGTTGAACTCATCATGAACATGAAAGACTAGTCTCTTTACTCATACCTACCACCCTTCTTCCATCCTATATAAATCACATTATTTCTTGCATCTTCACATACTTCTTGTTCTTCTTTCAAAACTTAAATCACCTAGAAAATTCTCCTCTCTAAAATGAGTAATGCTTCAAACAATGACTACAAGGGTAAGTCCATTGGGATTGATGAAGAACCAAATGATGAATGGGAAAATCCATCATGTATGGATAATCAAATACTTAAGAATTATGTGATGAAATGTTTGTGGAGTGATCCCATATGGTACAAAACGGGGTACCCTCTCCCTCCCAAACTTGATGCTTCAACTCATGACCATGCACGTAGGTGTAAATGTTGTGAGAAAACAATCAAGATTGAGAATGATGTTAAGGATCTTCAAGAGGAGATGAGGGAGTTGCATCTTGCCTAAAAGAACAATTTCATGATGTTGACAAATATTGTGAAAGGTCTTGCAAAAGTTGCGGCTCAAAAGCGCAAGAAATAAGTTCACTTGGGCAAATTTTGTTGTAGGTTATGTGTAATATAGTTAGTCACCATGTAATTTTGTGCTTTAATAAGGTGATTGTAGAATGTGTCTCTAGCTTGTATTAGGAATTGTCTTTGTTGTATGCTTTATGCTCTTCTATGTGATATATAATGTATTATGGGTTATATGTGAAAATCATGTTTAGTTCATCTCCATTTTTTTTATAGTGCACAACATTTGGATAGTGGAGTCATCTAGGACACAAATATGGGACTAATATATATATATATATATATATATATATATATATATATATATATATATATATATATATATATATATATATATATATATAACATTGTGGACTAACCCATGCTGCAAGTTTCCGAATGGTAATCTAACCCATCTTGGAACTTTCACATGTGAGGATTTCTTTGTTGGTTGTATGTTGTGATTTCTATGTGTAGCTAGGCCACCGCAAAGGTGAGGCTCTTGACCCATGGATCCCCGCCTTAAAACAAAGGGGAGCAACGATCTAGGGGGAGCTATGTTCAAGGGGGAGAACATTCGGTCCCGCCTTTTTGATTCGACAAAAGGGGGAGAAAGAAAGCAAGAGCGTGAAGACCATTCAAGTAATGTTAAAGGCTTCACCAAATTACAAGGCAAAGGTCAAGACGCAAAGCTACACTTTGTCTTCACTAAGTTTGGTAATTTTATTTGCTTTCGGTTTTTATTCGTCATCATCAAAAAGGGGGAGATTGTTGAGGCAACATGATCAAGATCTCTTTATGTTTTAATGAGGACAAACAAACCATCGAAACAACATAAAATAACAAATGTTAGCTCAAAATCGTTGGAGCCAATGTCTGCTCCTTGCGCGCTGCCTGCGCGTCAACGCGCGGGTGATGCGCCAGGAGTCTGTATGGTACCGGGCGAATTTTGAAAGTCAGCTTTCCCCTTACCCAACAAATGTGGATCTTTCAATTCAGGTATGAATATGTTATGTGCTTAATTGAGAACACTCGAAATGAGTTTTGAGACTTGAGAGATCCCAATTTAGAACACCCATTTACAGGAAAACGCCAACTCATGTTTTCTAACTATCGCCTCCAGCCAAGGCTTTTCTAAACTTAGGGAGCTTATATAGTTCAAGTGACATCGTGTTGAAGCATTCATATGCTCATATCCCGTGCTTACGTCTTCTCTAATTACGTAACGGGTTTACTCCCTTATTGATCAAACTAAGTCAAAAGGTCACTTTGCGTAAACGCATCCTTTCCCAATTGGGTTATGCTTTAGATCAAGGCAAAGCACTTAACTTATTTGAACCAAGGTATTAGTTGAGAACGTCGAGTCGTGGAAAGTCACGAGATATGAAAGTATGGATTCTCGACGTTGTGTTACTTGAACTTATAAGTAACCTATGATTTTCTCAACTTATAATCTTAATTGTCTAAACCTTTTCATCTTAATGACAATTAGATTATGTCTTAATCCTCTCTTAATCCCATTTATACAAAAGACAAAACCAATCATATCCAATCATATCCAAATCAAATATTCTCTTACACAATCTCTTACACCCTTACATATTCCTTTACACACTACATCTAAACCATCCATTGCCTTACAACTCATCTCAACCTTCTAATTTCAACACATGGGATTTAATTTGAAACCCTAATATGGCTCCTCCCATCCTAGCCATTGAATTCAAATCAAACACATCTCAACCATCCATCCAATCCCTTTTCCCTATACCACCACATGGTTTTGATCCTCACCATCCAATTCAAACAAAAACCATCTCAACCATTGATCCACACTTCTTCCCCAAGCAAAGGAGGCTCTCTTTGATCTCCACCATCTATTTCAAATGAAACCATCTCAACCCTCCATTTCTCCTTTCCCCCCAAGCAAAGCATATTCCCTTGGAATATCCTTTCTTAACCCTAACCTAGGCTTGATCCTAACCATTCATTTCAAATGAACTCATCTCAACCATCCACATTCCACACATGCCAAATTGTTTGAAAACCAAGGGAGGCTCCCTTTGATCCTAGCCATCCAATTCAAACCATTTCATCTCAACCCTTCATCACATTCCCCCCCCCCCCAAGCATTGGAATATTCCTTGGCATATTCTTTCTCTCTTTTCTATGCCATGTGAGGGGATACACTTCTACCCCTTCCAAATTACCCTATCTACACTTTATACCCTTGGTAATTTGGTTTCTCTTTAAACACTTCACAAAACATTTTCCAAATTGGCTATTTTAGTTGGAAAACCTTAGAATGATTAATGTTAAGGTTTAGTGTGAAGTACAATTGGGGGTTTAGCAAGGATAGGTATTTATAAGATCCAAACACCCAACACTTGGGAAAGTTTACAGAAGCCTGGCGCGCTGCCCGCGGGCTGATGCGCGGATGAAGCGCCGGCCTCAGTAAAAATTCCCAAGTTTGGGTTCTTGGCCTATAAATACCACCCTTGCCTCTTGTATTCCTCACCTCTTGCCATTATTCTTTCTCTCTAAACACTCTCAAATCTCTCTATCTCTCTGATGAGTTTCTAAATACTCATCATTTTGTTCCCATCTGAACTGCAAAAACAGTTAAAAACACACAGAAACAGCACATAATGCTATAAATATCCTTGGAAAGTGTTTTTATATGTTTCAGGCGCAAAAGGATTGAAAACAGATGAAAAACGAGCAAAGTTTGCACAATTGGCAGTTTCAGTCCTTGAACTATCACAAATTGACAGAATTGGTCTCTGGTAAAATATTTTGGAATAAAAAGTCAAAATTGGTCCTTGGAGTTCACAAGTTACCAAGTTTAGTCCCTGGTTGAGAAGTTTGAAGAAATTACATATTTGGCCCCTGAAGTTTCAAATTTAATAAGAATGGTCCCTGGACAAATCAAATTGCAAAATGGTCCTTGGGATATTCATACTTGACAACTTCAACCCTTATGATGACTTTGGGATATTTACATTTTCAGACCCTCAACTTTGCAGAAATTACAAATTTGGTCCTTGTGATAACTTACTACACCAAACGGATTCCCTTTATTACATAAACCAAAATCCAATCAACAAAGATAATCCACCCAATTCCTAGGCCCAATCTACTAAGCCCAACCCAACCCACACCCTAGTATTTAATACCAGGGTCAAACGGTCAAAACCTCCACCCTCACTCACCTTTCCCTCCCACACTGCCTCCATAACCACCCCTGGTATTGCCACCTCTCCTTCACCAGCTCATCACCAACTCTCCCATTTGTCTCTCCACCTCACACAACCTTCCAAGCACCATTAATAAACCCTTAAATCCCTCACATGCTACCTCCATCTGTCCCAAGATATTTTGGCGCCAAAAAAAGTAGAAATCAATGGCCAGGATAAATTAGACTAATCCAATGGTCAAGAAGTGGTGGGAAAGTCTTAGAGGACACCTGTGAACCCTAAAAGTCTCTATAAAGAAGAAATGAAGGAGCAGAGAAGAATAATTAGATTAGGAGTAATATCGACATTAGTGTAATTCAATTTGTAGTTGTAATTTTTGGTTTAAATTAGTTGTAATCATCAATTCCACTGTAATCTTATCTTTTCTTAATCATAATTTCAAGTTTCCTCAAGTTAATTCAGTTTTGGCATTTTTTGAGTAAATTTGACAAATTTACTTAGTTAATGTTGAAAGTTGTTTTATTTTTCCAATAAGCTTAATTCATGGTCCTTACAAGTTTTTAAAAGCTTTCAATACAAGTAAATCAGTTTTAGTTAATAAATTCAAAAAATCACTAAAATTACAAATAAATAGCTAATAAATAAAAAATCAGTGTGAATGATGAATGATGCATGGAGCATGGTGGAATCTGGATGCCCATGGTATTAGAGCCTCAAGGGAGGCATTAGGTAGTGTTTTAAGACCTTGGTTCATGGTTCTGTCTTGAAAAGCAATTTGTAAGCTTATTTTCACATTTTTGCTTATTATTGTTCAAGTACTCATATACTGCTTATTTATGTATTTCTTAGCTTAATTGGTATAAGTTAGTAGGATTAATGCTTAAGATTTCCTGTTGGTTCACTTGAATTCATAGTTGCTCATGTTCTCATTTTAGCTATCAAATAGCATAATTTGGATTCAGAGGAAATTGTTGTTGTTGTCTGTGTTTTCATGCTTCTATAAGCTAATTAAATCATATTAGAACCTTTGGAACTGGATTTATAGTCTAAATCAGTATCATGCTTTGAAATCTCAAATTTAGTCCAATTTAAGGAGTGTTTGGTTCAGTGGGTTTCTAAGTGACTCATGGTGTTTTAGTGTTAACTTTTGGTCTAAACATGTTGCATTAGGTCATTTTAGTATAAGTCAATCATAAAATCCAGGCCTTATGAGTTAAAAAGTCAAAATGCTTGTTAAAATCCATGATTTTATTAACTGTTAAGTACTTTGGTTCCATAACCTTCCATATCAATTCATAAGTTGTTAAATTAGCTTAATTAAGTGTTATAACATCATAATATATCATATATAATCAGTAGTGATCATCCAAAACTAATATAAGTCAAACTAGAGTAAAATTCATAAAAGTCAAATTTGCATGTTCTAAGTTTTTCCAAATCTTGTAGGAATTTTTTTGATTTTTGTGTTTGGATTCAGGACTTGTGCTTTTCACAGATTCATATATACCAGCTTAACTACAGGAATCCACCTTTGGCTTATTTTTATGATTTTTTTTTAGTTGGCTTATGACGTGCCGTAATCATTGGATTAGATTTAAGGGGGTGTTTGGATTATATAGGTTCTGTGAGTATTAGTGAGTGTAATGCTTTTCTTTCTGCATGTTTAGACTCCATTAGGCATATTAGAGTTAGTTATAGCATAAAACTTGTAGGTTTATGTGGACGTATGGTCCGGACTAGGCCAGGAATGGGCCAGGCCCGGGTAGCCAGCGGCCCACTTTACGCGTTAACCCTAATCCATGCCTTATAAATATAGGGCTGGGATTCCATTCACCACATCTCATAACAGGTTATCCTAAACCTAATAAATATTATATGCTCCGCGCATCAATACTAACTTGACCGTCGGAGGTGGATCCCGGGGCTACGGCCTCGGGTCCACTCCTAACGGGTTCTCTTTGTTGTACAGGTCTACTTAGGGCTTATGAAGATGACTAACGGCCCAAGGAGAGTCGTTGAATAAGTCCGCGCCAGATTATGCATCAACAAGTTGGCGCCATCCGTGGGACATGACTACGACAAGTTTCGTGTTCTCACATTACCGGAAAGCAACCATCGAGTTCAAAGGCCGGTACTCTTTCTTTATTTTTCTGCTAGTACACGATACAAGCAAAACCATTATACAAACCTGTGCATAGAATTTTTATTCTTGTTCGCATTCGATTGCAACATTTAACTGTACAGTTTAAAAGAAAGTCAACATATTGTTCGCATTCGATCGCATTCGATTGCAACATTCAACATTCAAACATTCTTGTTTGTTTACAAAAGAATTTTTATTCTGGTGCATATCTTGTTTGTTTAAAAAGAATGTTTATCCACAATATTTTCTAAAAATAAAAGATATCAATAATATTTTGTGCATATCTTTTAAATATTGAAAAGATTTTACATAAATCTTTTAACTTGGTAAACACGATTTTACCTATAATATTCTAAGTCCACGCGATCGGACCTATTTTATCTTTTTAAAGATTAAAAAGATTTTACATAAATCTTTTACCTTGATAAACACGATTTTATCTAACGCTATGAGCGCAATAAGTCCGCACGATCGGACCTACTTTATCTTTTCACCGCGAATCAATTCGCGCACTTCTTTTAGACGCGAACAGCGCAGTCGCGATAAATCTACCCGCGTCAGGCCATGCGTTCGGAAATCTTCGCAGATTGGCGCCATGAGCGCACTGTCATGTACAGGCACCACGATGCTAGTCAATCGCCATGAGCGCACTGTCACTGTCACGTACAGGCACTGGACGAAAGCCGTGGTCAACTGCGATCATCCAAAAACGTTAGAGTTTATGCGGTCACGATAAATCTATCTGCGTCTGTGCGTGCAACAGAAATTATTAGTCGCGGTCATGGTACATCCATCCGCGCCATTCTTTAAAAAATAAATAAATAAAAAAATCACCTTAATCGCCATGCGCGCACTGTTTTTATTATTAGCTACGTGCTACTTCTTTTATGTAGTTTGTAAAACCTCACGATAGGCGTAATTCGCACTACTACTTCTTTTATATATTAATTATATATGCTATGTGCTATATATTGCTAATCTTTTACCTCATTAGGTTTTCTATGTCGCGATTCGCGACATATACTTCTCATATTTGCATTGAGTATTTTTCAGGATTTGAATATTTAAGTTTAATGCTCCTACACGAGTAGCACCATCAAACTTGGGGGGCTACCAGGGTATCAACAAGATACTACGGTTTCCGTACAAGTCAAACAGGCATATTTGGAAGCAGATCATACAAAGACGGATTGAAAAAATTCGCACCATCTTCCCGCAGGGGAGACGTTCTCTGTCGGTTGTAAAGACGCGCAAACAGCGTGCACCTCTACGCACTGCGCATACGTTTGTTGCACACTGCGCACATTCTTGTCACGGACAACGCGCACTTATGCCACAGAAGTACGTCTTCTGTCGCACCATGTTGCATCGCTACTGGTACAAAAGGTACGCCCTTACCCAGGATACAGCATGAGGAATCCACCTTCACCACGGACACCTTCACCATTGTGAGACAATCACAATCGCAATCCCGGTGCGCATTATCGCATGGGGACTGCGCAGTATGATCCGTCCCTCACGCATACATGAACCCAGTGCGTACCGTCGCATTTGGTTGATTGTGTCTACGTGACCATAAACAGAACTTAAGTTTAGCATAACATAGCCATGCGCTATGTCATACTAAACTCGGGGGCTTGTGGACGTATGGTCCGGACTGGGCCAGGAATGGGCCAGGCCCGGGTAGCCAGCGGCCCACTTTACGCGTTAACCCTAATCCATGCCTTATAAATATAGGGCTGGGATTCCATTCACCACATCTCATAACAGGTTATCCTAAACCTAATAAATATTATATGCTCCGCGCATCAATACTAACTTGACCGTCGGAGGTGGATCCCGGGGCTACGGCCTCGGGTCCACTCCTAACGGGTTCTCTTTGTTGTACAGGTCTACTTAGGGCTTATGAAGACGACTAACGGCCCAAGGAGAGTCGTTGAATAAGTCCGCGCCAGATTATGCATCAACAGTTTAATAGCAAAAAGTCAAATTGCATCTTTGATTCATGTATGCCTACATAACCAGTAATCTCATATACATATTTGTTTCATTCTGCTTATTTTGTGTTTGTGTTTAAGTTCTTAGTGCCTCATTATCATTAAGTAACATAGTAGAGTAGAATTAGGCTGTTGAAATCCAAATTAGTCAACTTTTCATGTAAACTCAAAAAGTCAAATTAGCATAGTTTCACGAGAAATCCAAAAATTCAAAGAATTTTCAGGAATTTTGTGTTTGGAATGAGGCTTTGATATTTTCACAAGTTGATATCTACCAGCTGAACTTTTGATTCCCATCCTCTGCTTATTTTTGAGATTTTTTCTTATTAGCCTTTTGCGGCCCCGAAGTATGCCATTTAGCCTTGTTTCTTTCTAAATAGTACAATGTGTCTGAGCACTCGTTTTGGCTGACGGCCTGGGCTTATTTTAGGTTTTTGAGTTTAACTGAGTTTTTTTAGGTATATTACACTATACCTGAGGTTTTTGTGCATTCTGCTTATCAACTGCTTATTCTAAATGCTTATTTAAAACTGCTTATTGATTTTCTAGCTTATTCTGTGGGCTTATTTTTGTTTTTATTGTTTAGTTGTGCATATTTAAGTTAGTTGAACCTTCCCTAAGCTTTTGGTGTGATTTGGTGCATAAGTGCTTATTCTAAGTGCTTATTTAAAGTGCTTATTTGCCCAATTCAGCTTATTAGTGGGCTTATCTAACTTTTTATATTTTTTCTAGGTTTAGTATATTATTTTAGAATTTCCATAAAATTTTCAGATTTTTCTAAGCTTATTTATTACTTTTCTTAATTAATATTAGTTTTTAAGTATTTGTAAATCATTTTAAATTCATAAAAATTAAATAAAAACCCAAAAAAAAATTAATTTCAGTTTTAAAATTAGTTTTAAGTTATTTTAGAATTTTCAAGATTTAATTTTTATTTTTCTAGCTTAAAATAATATTTTGGTGTATTTTAGTATAATTTAAATTAGTTTAAAATAATTAATAAATAGTTATTAATTAATAATAATTAATTAAATAGTTATAAAAATAATTTTAAATTTACAATAATTTTATTTTATCATTTGGATTCCAAAAATATAAATTTCACATCCGTGGGATTTATATTGGACAGAATTCACGTTTTATTTTGTACGTTAAACATAGTTTTTAATTTAAACTTACGCGTTTTTAGTTTTTTAAACGTTTTTAAATAATTTAGTTTTAGGTTTTAATTAAAATAGCTTATTTAAGTCATTTACTTTTATAATCCCTTAGATTAATCATTCATTCACCATTATCCTTTTCTCATTCAAAATCACCCGATCATGAATTCGTTTAAATCCAAATTGCACGCCTCGTTGGGACATAACGACCCGGGGAAACACTGTATTCCACGGGGAGAATTGAGCCTAAGGAGTTTGACTTTGTTGACCAAATCACTTGGTCAATTTAGTTGACCGTTTAGGCTCAATCACTCTCTATCTCTAATCTTGTGTTCTTGATTTTCACACTAACATCTTTGGAAGAACACATATCTTTGCAAGGGAAGAATCACAAGAACCTAATCCACTCTTGTGATTGTGTCGAGGGTCTTCTTTCTTATACCCTTTCTATTACAATCGAGTCTCTAGGTTAGGTTAGGACTTGGTTGATAAAACAAACATTCATTCATTCAATTGTTTGTAAGGGAAATCTTGTGTCTTGGTGACCAAACCTAGATCATTGGGGATCTAGTTGGGGTTTGATACTTCCGGGTGGAAGTCTTGGTAGAGATCTTTGTGATCCTTAGGTGAAGTCGAATCGTGAGATTCTTTTGGGTGGTTTCCGATGGCGTAATACCGTTAGGGAGTAACTCCTTCTTTGTGAGCATCAATATTGGTGAATATTGGTGGAGTGAATTGTAACGGTTTGTAGTCCACCGAAAGGATTATACTAGTGAATAGTATCGGAGTCGCGGATTCGCAACTGGACATACGGATGGTATAAACCCCTCATCCGAACCAGTATATATTTTTGTGTTCTTTACTTGATTTATATACTTAGGTTGTGTTGGTGGTTGTTGGATTATTGTACAATCACTAGGAGTTCTCTTTGGCTTAAAGTTTTTAAACATCCAAAAAGCCGAAGAAACCGTATTCACACCCCCCCCCCCCTACGGTTCTACATAATCCATGAATAAGTGTTATTCTAAATTGTCCGTTTTCAGTTAATAATATGGGAATATTATTAAATCAAGACAAATCTGAAGGTTGGTATAATGTACTTAAAGTATATTGATGCGTAGTCATGCCATTTCAGATGATATTCAATGATACCGAATATAGGACTTATCCCAACTACATGATGTTACTTTATGGATCTTGTCATTAAGTAAATCATGATAAGTTATCCTTAGACTTGAGATGCAAGATAAGTGTCATGAATGTAGTACATTTTTGTGGAACAACTTAACGCTGTACGTAACTGGTAGTCATAAGGGTTGTTTTCGGAAATGTTACAAAGTTTATGGGTTTTGCTTGTAGTCAAGATAGAATTTGTTCCTTCAAACTTATTTTTGAAGTTTGATACTATTGGGCCCCTCGTAGGGTTGGTAAGATGTATGTGTGGCCGCACCCAAGATCTCCCCTGAATATGTTGATGAGTGTGTTAATACTCATCATTTTTACCATTTCTAAGCTGCCAAAACATCTAAAAACACTCAATATTGCATCAAAATAGTGAAAATATCCCAGGAATGTGTTTTATATGTTTCAAATGCAAAACAAGCAAAAACAGATGAAAAACGCAAAAAGTTTGCATAATTGGCAGTTTCAGTCCCTCATCTTTCAAAAGTTGTCAAATCTAGTCCCTGGTTGTTCTAAAAACTTGAAAAAGTCACCAAAGGTCCTTTTAAATCAAAAAGTGACATAATTAGTCCTTTGGTGAAAAGTTTCACAAAATTACAAGTTTAGTCCCTGTACTTTGGAAATTGACATAAATGGTCCCTGGGATGTTAAAAACTTTGAGAAAAATAAATTTTGGTCCTTGTACTAATAATATTTTGCAGGAATGGTCCTTGGTGTGAAGTTTGGTGAAATTGCATATTTAGTCCCTGAAGTTTGGTGAATTGGCAATTTTGGTCCCCGGATATTAAATATGAGAAATTATTATTGGTCCTTGGGGTATTCAATCATGGCAAGTTTAGTCCTTAAATTAAACTTTGGAAAATTTACACATCAGCCCCCCAAACTTCCAGCAATTTACAAATTTGGTCCTTGTGATTTGTTACTAAAAAACCAAACGGATCCTTTATTATACCACCAAAACCAATCCACTAATAGCCCACAAAATACCCTGGTCTAGTCCATGTACCAAAGCCCAAACCCACACCCTTATAATAAACAAACGGGTCAATGTTTGACCCCGGTCAAAATACCAGTCAAACCCCACCACCTTCCCCCCTAAAACCACCCCTCCTCACAGACCAATACCACCAGTGGTATCACCCCCCACCACTTGCCTATCCACCACCCTTATCCCTCCAAGTTACACTCCCCAATACACCAATCATATCACCCCCCACCCCTATGGCATCTAATCGTCCCCAATTGGTCAAATATGAGTTTCCCGCCAAGATTGGAGAGAGAGCAAAAGTGATCCAAATTGATATTTTATTGCTGGGATTTGACTAGTGGGCCCCACAAGAGACATTGGGATGCTATATATGGAAGAAGAAGCAGTAGAGGAAAGGGAGTTAGTTAATGTAGTTGTAGTTTAGTTTTAAGAATGTCGAATTAGTGTAAATTTGGTTTTCAGTTGTAATCTTTCCTTAAAACGTGTTGTATTCAGTGATCTTAATCTATTGTAAACTCAATTTTAATTTGAATTCAAGTTTGGTTATTAAATTTAGTTTTTGGCAATTTAAAGTGAAACTGAAAATCTCACTAGACATTGTTAAAAGTTGTTGTTTCATGTTCCTTTAATCTCAATTAAGCTTTATTTTAAGTTTCCAACACTTGTCTTTCAGTTTGAATCAGAAATAAAAAATTATCCAAAAATAAAAGAAAAATAAAAAATTCCAAGAAAAATAAAAAAAAAAAAAAGAGAAGAGAAGAAGGAAACTAGAAGAAGCAGAGCTGAATTGGATTGGCGTATGGTTATAGAGGTCTGTGGAGACCATTTAGGTTGTGTTCTTAGTAACTTGTTCATGTGATTTTAGAAGACAAGGCATTTTGTAAGCTATTCTACTCTTTCACTGTTTAAATCATTTACATGCTTGGATCTTTGTATTTTTATATTTCTTTGTGGTTTATTAGTAATACTGTAGCTTAAAATTACATGTGTACGTTTTAAATTCCTTAGTTGTCATTATTGCTATTATTCACAGTTGGAATAGCTTGTCATGGATTCTTGTTGTTAGACTGTTGTTGTGAGTATTTTTAGGTTTAAATAATCTCATTATGTCATGTTATGTCATTTAAAATCAACATCATGTTTTATCTCAGCCTTTTGTTGTGAAAACCATCAAACAGTTACATATAAGGGAGTGTTTGGTTTATATGAGTTCTGCATGATCAGATTGTCATTCTGCCTATTTCTTTGCATTGCTAGCTCACATTAGGTTCAGTTAGGCTTTAGGTATTGTAACATTGGCAACCTAAACATACAAAAGTCAAACTCACCACTTATCTCCCTTAACTGTTAACTGTGTGGGAGATTAGCCCCATAAACCATCACATTAGATTAAAAGTTAAAGATTTAGGTTAGATTAGCTTATTTTCAACTTAGTTCATCTTATTCAGTCCTTAGAATAAGCCCAAAGTTAACAAAAGTCAACTTTTCAAGTTTATCTAAAAAGTCAAATTTTACCTATCTCTGATTTTTACCAAAATAGTGAGATTTGTTTTGATTTTTCTATGAGGTTTTAGACCTTGACCTTTTCAGAATAAGCAACCCCCCACCTCATCTTTGGAGTCCCAGAATGGTTCTATTTTTGTGAATTTTCTAGTGGGCCCCACAATCCTCCAAAGAGGACTGCAGGGCAACCAACTGCTCTGTGCAGCAGTACACCACCACACCACCACCACTTTGGTGGTGGTTTGTGGCCACCTCATTGGGCCCCACACTTAGTTTTTAGGTTTTCCCAACCCCCCTCCTACCAGGGATCAGTGATTGACCATTAGTTTGACTCCAAGGTCTGTGGACCCCACTTGAATCATCACTTAGTTTCTGTCCCATTTTTCAGTTTAGTATAAGATATCCAAGTGCTTATTTTGTTTCATTCAGCTTATTTGTGCTTTTTGCTCATTTTTTTCTAGCTTATTTTAGTGTAAGTAACTTATTTGTATCTGTTTTCATCAAAGTGGGACCCACACAAGCTCATTTGAGCTCATTTGCCCAAACAGTCAACAAAAGTCAACTGAATAAGCAAAGGGGGTGCACAGTGCTTAATTTTTAGCTACAAAAAAGTTGTTTTTACAAAAAGTCTTTGTTTTTAGGTATAAAATAAGTTTGTAAAAGAAAAATCCAAAAAAAGTTAATTTAAATTAAGTGATAGTTTCTATTTAATTCAATTTAATTTTAATTTTCATTTTTAGATTTTAATTAAGTACTTAGTATTTTTATATTTTTATTAATTACCTTATATAGTAAAGTATTTTTAGTAATTTTTCTAGATTTTTATTCTGTCATTTAGTATTAATTAGATTTAATTTTAGTTTTCTTAATTATTAATTAATATTAAGTATTAAATCTCATATTTAGTTTTTATAAAGTAAAACTTAGTTTTTATATTTTTCCTAACAATAATATAACATAATAGGTTTCTAGAAAATATATTTTTAAATTCTACTGTTCATTTTCTATTTTTCTTATTTTAATTGTTTAAATTAGAATTAAGTTAATTAAAAGGTAAATAATTAGTGGATTAATCTTAAAACATAATTTTTAGAGTTTTTATAATTTTGTAGGATTCCTGTGATGGTTAAGTAATTTTATAAATTTTCTTATAATTTTTTAAGTTAATTTAGTATTAATAGTAATTAAAATTAATTATATTAGTTTAATTAAGTTAAATAGTTTTTAATTAATAACAAAACCACAAAAAGACAAAAATAGTTATTTTTATTTTTTATACTTTCTTCAAGTTCTAATATAAGTTTAGAAATTGTTTTTGCAAATTTTTAGTTTAATTTGTAAAAGGTATAATTATTAGTTAATTTAATTTAGGTTTTAATTTAGATTTTAAATAGTTTTATTAATTAAATAATATTTAAATAATATTTTAATCACTTTTATAATTTCATTTTCATTTTCATTTTTCTTTTTAATTTTAAGTTTCAAAAAGTGTCAAAAGCACCCCCTGTAGTTTGTTAAAAACCAAAATCTCACTTTCTCTGTCTGTTACGTAAATCTGAATTGTGAATACGTGCATATATCTGGTATCTGATTTTTGTGAATATTATCTCTGTGTACAAATACCAAAATAACAGTAGCAATATCAATTCCACATCATCTGGCTACTGTCCTCAGTGCCACTTTCTCATAAACGATTTCCAAAGCACCATTTCAATCTCGTTGGGACTTTAACGACCCGGGGAAACACTATACTATCCACGGAGAATTGGCTTGATTAGTTTGACTTTTACGGTTGACCATTCACAAGTGGTTGACTAATAAAAGTTGACTAGTTTAGACCCAATCAAAATTTGGCGCCGCTGCCGGGGAGGTTGTTGCGTGTTTTACAAAATCGTTTTAAGATTAGTGGTTTTCAAAACCCTCCCTGTACAAATTTCACACAAATTTTAAAAAAAAAGTTTTAAAAAACATAATCATATCAAAAACGTTCATTAACACTTCTCCTGAAGTGTTGAAAACACCAAAAAAAATTAAAAACAATCAAAAACAAACTGTGAAGTTAAATTACTTCGTATTCTTTAAGATTACAACCTGAAACAGTTGGTTTAAGGTAAGTTCTGACATTAAATTGCGAACTGAAGAGGAAACCTATTTACTTCCTCCCGCCAGCCTGCGAGTAATCTTAAAGGGACGATTTCGGTTAACGAATCAGTTCCAAAAATATTTCCCAAGTTTTCTGCACACACACCCATAAGCCTAAAGCAGTTTTTTAAATTAATAAACACAAACCCATAATAAGTTCCCAAACTTAAGATTAAAACTTGCCTTTATATCCCTGTGAGTGGTGTACCTTTTTCAAAGAAGCCATTCACTTGTGATAATTGGTTTAAGTTCACTGCGGTTTTGCCTCGATTTTGTTTTGAAAAATTGTTTTTGGTGCATGTGCACTAAACATGTTTCCCGAAAATACCAAAAATATTCACCTTTACCCTCCCACCTTTTTGATTCTTCATCCCTTTACCCTCTATCCTTTTGATTCTACCTTCTTCCATTTGTCCCATAATTGATTCTAATGGCATCTCTCGATGACGATTTCTTTGAACAAAGGGCCTATGAGAGCAACATTAAAAAACTTATGGCCTTGTCAAAGATATCGAGATGTCGTGTTGATTATGATGGACCGTCGATTCCTACTCCCTCTCCGATAAGGGAAATGGAACAAGAAACCGGGGTGACAAAGGACCATGTACTTTCCTCTGACTATGAAAGTGCTAAATACGTCCAACCTACGGTTGTCCAAAAATCTAAGCTCACAATTGCTCCCAATCTTTCACGATATACGGCTATAAGCAAAAACCAAGAGCTTAGAGCTATGACTGAAAAGAACGACTTGCCCAATCGTCACGTTCATCAAGAACCAAAACCCGAGACCATAACGGAAGTGGTGGAAATTGCTAGCTCTAAGAGCACACCACTTGTCCCACCTCCGGCTTTTGTTCCTTGTGTAGGTTGTGGCGAGCCACTTTTCGGTTTTCCATGTCGTTGGTGTACATGTGTACAATGTGGTAACGATATTCGAGACGGGAGTTGTTTGTTTTGTGGTTCGAGCAATTCATTTGCTTATGATCCTAATCAGAACTCATTCAACAACTCCTCAAAATTTTCCAACTACCCATCACATTCATACGAGCAAGAATCATATTATCCAAATCTTAATAATGCTTCGTATCAAAATACACCAAGTCAGACTCAACAGTTTTACTGTTTTGAGTATTGTGGAGGCCCTCACTACAGCTCTGATTGTCAAATTAGGGATCAGTTTGTCTATGAACAGGTTCCTTATAACAATCATGAATCTGGTTTTAACCAGCCCTCACAATACACAAACCCTCAACCACCGCCTCAGGACGAGTTAGCTAGAGCTGAATTAATTACTAAAATGATTATGAATCAAAATCAAGTCAACAAGACCATTCAAGATAGTATAAAATGTCTTCAGGGTATGATTCTTAGAAAACAAAAGCCTCCTGTTAACTCATTTTATCTTGAGGATGAAAGTGATGAGGATGAGCCATTTCAAGAAGAAAACCCTAAGGAAACTTCAGATATCTTGCCAATGAGGGACAAGGAAGTCAAAATTAATCCTCTTGAGGAAATTGATAACCTTGTTCCAATCCCAAAGGTATCTAAGAAACCTCTTGAAACTGCTTCAGTAGAAATACAGGGAGAAAAGAATATGATTGAATCTCTAGCAGTAGAAATCATGGAACTTGTAGAAACCATGACTGCTAGTCCTTCTCAACTCCCTCAATCTGCTGTTATCACACCAGAAGTTCACACTCACTCTTTAATCATGGGGGATGAGCATCTTAGCACTATTCCTAATAAGGACTCGGACGAATTAATAAAGTCTTGTGCTGAGAACCTTGTCCCAATCCCAAGAGAGTCACAGGGAACTTTTGATCATATGTGTGATACCCCTCCTCCTCTTGTCTTCCCGAATGATGATGTTGAGATGTTCTCCGATTCAAATGATGACGATTCGTTATCTTGTGGAGACATTAGTTACGTGGAAGAATTACCTTCTCAGCTAGTTAGCTTAGAAGAAGAGTGATGAGATTGACACTGAAATCAAAGATGAAGCACTTCGTGCAACATTGTTGAAAGTCAATCTCCTCATTTCTAAAATCGAGGCTTTCAAAGAGAAACCTATTTCATCTCCTATCCCCATAAAGGATAGTGACATTCTCTCCGATGACCCTATACCGGAATTTGAAGCCTTTACTTTTTATCCTATGGGAGAGAAGATTAGTGGCAGTACCATTTCTCATTCTCATAATTCTCTCCCTGATTATGAATCATTTACCTTCGATGAGTTCTCCTGTGAACTCACGCACATCAATCCAGAATATGATTCATTCACATTTGATGAGTTCTCCTGTGAACTCACTCATATCATGACTCCTCCGGAGTATGATGACCCGGGGGGAGATGCACTCAATCATGAGAATTTGCAAATTTCCACCCACCCTCCCGGGATGTTTTCGAGCTTAACCTTTGAAATCCAAAATCAGGCTAATGAGCCTGCCTTCGAGGAAGAAGATCTTATCATGATTTTCATCATGGTTTTCTTCCTTTTCTTCACCTACAGGGTGACTTCTCCTGTTCTTCACTCCTTCGGGAGTGAGGACACTATATTTGATCCCGGCATTTTCATGTATCATTATTTTAAGCCGGGATTATGTCTCATCGGTGTGGAACTTTCACGTGCTTCAAATGTTTATCCAAACATCTTGAATGAAAGTCCGATGGAGATTGTTTCTTCCACATCATGCTTCCCTAAGGACAAATGAATTCGGGGTCGAGTCAAGCTAGCGACTCGGTAAACAAAAACAGTAGCATGCTTATAGGGTTTTTCACCCTAAGTGTGGGGGAGTCCCCCATGCTATGATTACAAAAGTGAAAAACAAAATTGTGTTTCCACGTTTAGCTTGTAATATTGCCCTTTTACGTTCAAAGAGTCGGCATAATAGCCGGGACTTTGAATATTGAGGACAATATTCATGCTAAGTGTGGGGGGGTATTCGCTATTCTAGCGAATTTTATCACATTTTACTATCTCATACCCCCGTTTTTGACCAAAATTTTCAAAACTTTTTCACTAAAGTTCAAAATTTTTGTGGTAATCAGTCCGCCAAAGTCTTAAGACAAATGGATTGGCTAATCCAGGAGCAAACGGCTCTTGGTAAAGATATCTCAAATCCGTTTATGGCTGGCAATTTGCCAAAAATTGTATGGTTCCTCAACTCCCCCGTATCCTCATAAGCAAATGAGTTGACTAGCCCGCAAGATTATGGCTTGTGGTAAAGGCCGTGGAAAATCCATAATTGGTAACCAGCTCACCAAGATGTTGACTTAGTCCATCAAGATGCTGGCTAGTCTAGAAGCAAACGGCTTTTGGTAAAGACTAATCAAATCCGTTGACAGCTGGTGGTTTGCTCAAAATCACACGGTTATCAGGTGTGCCACAGTTCTTACACCTGGCTACTCCAGAAGTGATGGCTTTTGGTAAAGAGAATTTCAAATCCATCAGGTTTTTCTCAAAAGATTGCTAGGGACTAACAATGTTTTAGTGTGGGGGATTGATGAGTGTCTAAATACTCATCATTTTTACCATTTCTGAGCTGCCAAAACATCTAAAAACACTCAATATTGCATCAAAATAGTAAAAATATCCCAGAAATGTGTTTTATATGTTTCAAATGCAAAACAAGCAAAAACAGATGAAAAATGCACAAAGTTTGCATAATTGACAGTTTCAGTCCCTCATCTTTCAAAAGTTGTCAAATCTAGTCCCTGGTTGTTCTAAAAACTTGAAAAAGTCACCAAAGGTCCTTTTAAATCAAAAAGTGACATAATTAGTCCTTTGGTGAAAAGTTTCACAAAATTACAAGTTTAGTCCCTGTACTTTGGAAATTGACATAAATGGTCCCTGGGATGTTAAAAACTTTGAGAAAAATAAATTTTGGTCCTTGTACTAATAATATTTTGCAGGAATGGTCCTTGGTGTGAAGTTTGGTGAAATTGCATATTTAGTCCCTGAAGTTTGGTGAATTGGCAATTTTGGTCCCCGGATATTAAATATGAGAAATTATTATTGGTCCTTGGGGTATTCAATCATGGCAAGTTTAGTCCTTAAATTAAACTTTGGAAAATTTACACATCAGCCCCCCAAACTTCCAGCAATTTACAAATTTGGTCCTTGTGATTTGTTACTAAAAAACCAAACGGATCCTTTATTATACCACCAAAACCAATCCACTAATAGCCCACCCAATACCCTGGTCCAGTCCATGTACCAAAGCCCAAGCCCACACCCTTATAATAAACAAACGGGTCAACGTTTGACTCTGGTCAAAATACCAGTCAAACCCCACCATCTTCCCCCCTAAAACCACCCCTCCTCACAGACCAATACCACCAGTGGTATCACCCCCCACCACTTGCCTATCCACCACCCTTATCCCTCCAAGTTACACTCCCCAATACACCAATCATATCACCCCCCCCCCCTTATGGCATCTAATCATCCCCAATTGGTCAAATATGAGTTTCCCGCCAAGATTGGAGAGAGAGCAAAAGTGATCCAAATTGATATTTTATTGCTGGGATTTGACTAGTGGGCCCCACAAGAGACATTGGGATGCTATATATGGAAGAAGAAGCAGTAGAGGCAAGGGAGTTAGTTAATGTAGTTGTAGTTTAGTTTTAAGAATGTCGAATTAGTGTAAATTTGGTTTTCAGTTGTAATCTTTCCTTAAAACGTGTTGTATTCAGTGATCTTAATCTATTGTAAACTCAATTTTAATTTGAATTCAAGTTTGGTTATTAAATTTAGTTTTTGGCAATTTAAAGTGAAACTGAAAATCTCACTAGACATTGTTAAAAGTTGTTGTTTCATGTTCCTTTAATCTCAATTAAGCTTTATTTTAAGTTTCCAACACTAGTCTTTCAGTTTGAATCAGAAATAAAAAATTATCCAAAAATAAAAGAAAAATAAAAAATTCCAAGAAAAATAAAAAAATAAAAAGAGAAGAGAAGAAGGAAACTAGAAGAAGCAGAGCTGAATTGGATTGGCTTATGGTTATAGAGGTCTGTGGAGACTGTTGATACAAAAGTTGGGCGTACCTGGTTATGGGCTTGTACTCTCGTACCAATTCAATCCTTAGCACTTGTTACCTGCGTACTAAGAAAATAAGACAACACCGTTAGGCTTATCGAGGGATTGTCTCCCCCGATTAGACTCCGGCGTGAGAGTAAGTAATCGTTTTAGGTTCTCGTAAAGAGTTAGGGTTGTATATCGTACCTTGAATGAGAATCGTATGATTCTATATATAGGGGCTAAGGAACCGTGTTTCTTGCTCCTTACTCTTCGCACACGTGGTGCTTATCCGAGGTAAGGATATCTATTCCTTGAATAGATAATCCTTATCGTGTACCCGGTGGGTTAGATTGGGCCTTTGGGCTTCATGAGCCCAAAGCGTTAATACTGCGGCCCATACCATTGTCATGGTAGCCCATTCGTGATGAGCTTAAATGTAAGTAATGTCTATCATTTGGGCTTGCGGCCCGAATATAGGCTATACGTCATCATGTCCCCCCAGTCTAGTGCGCGCGGTGCGTAGCCGTGGGTACTAGACTTAATATCAGCAGCGGTAAGCGTGGCGGGGAATTGAACAAATATTACCGCCTTTTTGTAGGTGCAATGCACCCAATAATTTCAAAATGGATGCCTCGAAAGTCGGGGGTGGTGTCCACGTAGTCCTTGGGATTCGGGAAAAAGTGCATGTACCTTTTGATCTTCTAGCCACACATTTACTGTGAGTGGGTTCCACGTGGATGGAAATTAGGGTTTTTACCACCCTATATAAGAGTGCCGCCCCCCTTTGTTTTAACCACACAGTAAAACATACACTTAATCACTATTCATCTTCTTCTTTGAGAGCGTGTTTTGCAAAGAAACCTTTTAACTTTTCGTAGGTATTTTGTGTGCGTCCCAGTAATGAAAATGGTTGCTCAATTGGAGGACTTTCGCTCTGCGATGTCCTTTGAGGACGTCACGCAGTTTTCTTCCGACTATTTTGTGCCTTTGGATATACGTCCAGAGGCTCCAGATGTCGATGCGTGCATAGCTGACTTCCCCGAAGGGAAGATAGGTCTATACACGAAATTTTTTGAGTATGCGAATTACCGCGTACCCATATCTGTTTTTCTGAGCGATTTGCTCAATCACTATCGCCTTCACATCTCTCAGCTGCACTGTATAGGTGCGGCGAAGGTGTCAAATTTTGAAGTAAACTGTCGTTTACTTGCGATAGAACCAACTGTAGATTTGTTCCGCTCCTTTTACCACACAACGTGGTCAAATGGGTGGGTTTCCTTTGCGAAGCGCCAAGGGGCGCTTCAGTGTTATACGGAAAAGGTTGACGCCCTCAAGAATTGGAGGGAGTACTTCTTTTGGGTGGATGACGTAGTATTTCCCTCTCCCTTTGAGTTTTATACTCAGGAATCCTTACCAAGGGATGGGCGCCCCGCACCCGGTTCCTACAGTCGTGCTGATGCGCAAACTTTAGATGCCAATCGACTGGCCATTAACCCCTATCCGGAGGAGTTTTTGGTACATGTGGGGTTGAGCCGCGCTTATTTTGGCGCTGCAGATGAGGTTCCCACTTTCTTGAGTGAGGATGGCCGGGGTGGGTGTTCATTCCTTATACTTCCTTCTTTGTAAGTCCTTTTATCTGTGCGCTTTTAATAACTAATCCCTTTGTAAGAATTGGAGGGAGTACTTCTTTTGTAATGACACAACTAAATTTGTAAGAATTGGAGGGAGTACTTCTTTTGTAAGAATTGGAGGGAGTACTTCTTTTGTAATAACTAATCAGAGACCATTTAGGTTGTGTTCTTAGTAACTTGTTCATGTGGTTTTAGAAGACAAGGCATTTTGTAAGCTATTATACTCTTTCACTGTTTAAATCATTTACATGCTTGGATCTTTGTGTTTTTATATTTCTTTGTGGTTTATTAGTAATACTGTAGCTTAAAATTATATGTGTATGTTTTAAATTCCTTAGTTGTCATTATTGCTATTATTCACAGTTGGAATAGCTTGTCATGGATTCTTGTTGTTAGACTGTTGTTGTGAGTATTTTTAGGTTTAAATAAGCTCATTATGTCATGTTATGTCATTTAAAATCAACATCATGTTTTATCTCAGCCTTTTGTTGTGAAAACCATCAAACAGTTACATATAAGGGAGTGTTTGGTTTATATGAGTTCTGCATGATCAGGTTGTCATTCTGCCTATTTCTTTGCATTGCTAGCTCACATTAGGTTCAGTTAGGCTTTAGGTATTGTAACATCGGCAACCTAAACATACAAAAGTCAAACTCACCACTTATCTCCCTTAACTGTTAACTGTGTGGGAGATTAGCCCCATAAACCATCACATTAGATTAAAAGTTAAAGATTTAGGTTAGATTAGCTTAGTTTCAACTTAGTTCATCTTATTCAGTCCTTAGAATAAGCCCAAAGTTAACAAAAGTCAACTTTTCAAGTTTATCTAAAAAGTCAAATTTTACCTATCTCAGATTTTTACCAAAATAGTGAGATTTGTTTTGATTTTTCTATGAGGTTTTAGACCTTGACCTTTTCATAATAAGCAACCCCCCACCTCATCTTTGGAGTCCCAGAATGGTTCTATTTTTGTGAATTTTCTAGTGGGCCCCACAATCCTCCAAAGAGGACTGCAGGGCAACCAACTGCTCTGTGCAGCAGTACACCACCACACCACCACCACTTTGGTGGTGGTTTGTGGCCACCTCATTGGGCCCCACACTTAGTTTTTAGGTTTTCCCAACCCCTCTCCTACCAGGGATCAGTGATTGACCATTAGTTTGACCCCAAGGTCTGTGGACCCCACTTGAATCATCACTTAGTTTCTGTCCCATTTTTCAGTTTAGTATAAGATATCCAAGTGCTTATTTTGTTTCATTCAGCTTATTTGTGCTTGTTGCTCATTTTTTTCTAGCTTATTTTAGTGTAAGTAACTTATTTGTATCTGTTTTCATCAAAGTGGGACCCACACAAGCTCATTTGAGCTCATTTGCCCAAACAGTCAACAAAAGTCAACTGAATAAGCAAAGGGGGTGCACAATGCTTAATTTTTAGCTACAAAAAAGTTGTTTTTACAAAAAGTCTTTGTTTTTAGGTATAAAATAAGTTTGTAAAAGAAAAATCCAAAAAAAGTTAATTTAAATTAAGTGATAGTTTCTATTTAATTCAATTTAATTTTAATTTTCATTTTTAGATTTTAATTAAGTACTTAGTATTTTTATACTTTTGTTAATTACCTTATATAGTAACGTATTTTTAGTAATTTTTCTAGATTTTTATTCTGTCATTTAGTATTAATTAGATTTAATTTTAGTTTTCTTAATTATTAATTAATATTAAGTATTAAATCTCATATTTAGTTTTTATAAAGTAAAACTTAGTTTTTATATTTTTTCTAGCTCTAATATAACATAATAGGTTTTTATAAAATATATTTTTAAATTCTACTGTTCATTTTCTATTTTTCTTATTTTAATTGTTTAAATTAGAATTAAGTTAATTAAAAGGTAAATAATTAGTGGATTAATCTTAAAACATAATTTTTAGAGTTTTTATAATTTTGTAGGATTCCTGTGATGGTTAAGTAATTTTATAAATTTTCTTATAATTTTTTAAGTTAATTTAGTATTAATAGTAATTAAAATTAGTTATATTAGTTTAATTAAGTTAAATAGTTTTTAATTAATAACAAAACCACAAAAAGACAAAAATATTTATTTTTATTTTTTATACTTTCTTCAAGTTCTAATATAAGTTTAGAAATTGTTTTTGCAAATTTTTAGTTTAATTTGTAAAAGTTATAATTATTAGTTAATTTAATTTAGGTTTTAATTTAGATTTTAAATAGTTTTATTAATTAAATAATATTTAAATAATATTTTAATCACTTTTATAATTTCATTTTTCTTTTTAATTTTAAGTTTCAAAAAGTGTCAAAAGCACCCCCTGTAGTTTGTTAAAAACCAAAATCCCACTTTCTCTGTCTGTTACGTAAATCTGAATTGTGAATACGTGCATATATCAGGTATCTTATTTTTGTGAATATTATCTCTGTGTACAAATACCAAAATAACAGTAGCAATATCAATTCCACATCATCTGGCTACTGTCCTCAGTGCCACTTTCTCATAAACGATTTCCAAAGCACCATTTCAATCTCGCTGGGACTTTAACGACCCGGGGAAACACTATACTATCCATGGAGAATTGGCTTGATTAGTTTGACTTTTACGGTTGACCATTCACAAGTGGTTGACTAATAAAAGTTGACTAGTTTAGACCCAATCAATGTTCAGAAGATTTGGTAATCTTACTCAATCACAAACAACGAGAAACAGAATGGTTAATTAAGGAATGACTTTAATCCATATCCTTATTAACGTGGTATTAGAAACAAAAGGATAATAATAATAATGAGAAATCATTAAAAGGTTTTTCCAGGAGCCTTATTCGAGATCGTACTAGAGGCATCGGCGTGTTGCAAGACGCTAACCGATGTGATCACACTATTAAGATATGTCAAAATGGGAGCTGTTTGTTTATGAACATAAATTAATAGTGGTGTGTTAGGATCGAACTCGAGATAGCGGGATTGCACACTTTACGTATGAAGAGTAAAAGAATAATTATTTATAAATGTTATATGTAATTATTAATAAACACAAAACTAGTAACGACCGTTAGTATTTAACGGAGAATGACTAACGACCGTTAGACGAAGATTAGGAAAGTAATACTTGTGATTAATTGGAAACAATAGAAGGTTCCGGAATCCCTTTGAGGAGGTTCCAACCGATCGGCCATAAGGGGGTTTCCACCTCCTCTTTGCCTTGAGCTCCAAGTAAACACTAGTATATAAACACCTCATGGGATATTGTTTTCTCATAACTTGTACACACATAATAGGTGTTTTCTTTCTCTTCTCTTGTCCTCAAAATCGATCCATCATTAAAACCCTTTAAGGTATTTGATTTTCATAAGCTCAAAAGTTTTGTGTTTAATTTACTTACATAAACTTTTACTTGAATTAGTACGTGTGTACAAGAATGCGATTCAAACATAATTTTGTTTGATTCTTGGATTGAATTACAAAAGAGGTAAGGGGTAATTCTTATAATCCACATAAACCCTAATTAGGGTTCTTGATTTGAAGATTGCATTTGATTCTTGTTCGGGCTAGAATCACAAAGGTATGTTTACTTTTATATTTGATTAATTAATTACATATTATATGATCTTGTAATTGCTTCCGCTATGCTTAGTTCATGTGTTTGGTTTATTTATATGATTGTCATGATATTATAATTCCAACACTTTTAACATCACGTGAACTGGAGAAGGCGACTGACAACTTCAATGACAACAGAAATCTTGGTCGAGGAGGCCAAGGTACAGTTTATAAAGGTATGTTAGTTGATGGAAGGATTGTCAGTCAAGAAATCAAGAATAGTTGATGAAAGCCAATTAAAACAGTTCATTATTGAAGTGTTTATTCTTTCACAAGTTAATCATAGAAATGTGGTCAAACTATTAGGATGTTGATTAGAGACGGATGTTCCTCTACTTGTTTCTGAGTTCATTTCAAATGGCACCTTGTATGATCGTCTTCACAATGAGACTAACGAGTTCCCAATCTCTTTGGACATGAGATTACAACTAACTACAGAGATTTCAGGAGCACTAGCCTTCTTGCATTCAGTGACTTCCATTCCAATATACCACAGAGACATCAAAACCACTAATATACTATTGGATGATAAATGGCGACCCAAGGTTTCTGACTTTGGAATTTCAAGGTTTGTATCGGTTGATCAAACTCACTTGACTACTGTATTCAAAGGTACCTTTGGTTATCTTGATCCCGAGTACTTCCGATCTTGCCAATTTTGTCAACTGGATCTGGAACACAGGAGTTTGGCTATGCACGTTTTGTTGGCTATGGAAGAAGGGCGTGTTATGTCTCTATTTGATTCTATCATGATTTACGAGGGTAATACGGATGAGCTTATGGTAGTAGCTAACCTTGCAATGCGATGTGTTAATACAAATATCGCCTAAAAACGTTATTTATATTTTACGATCTTTGCTAAGTTTTGTTAATGACAAAGTATGAACTTTAGCTATGAGTAAATCATCACCTTAAGTGTTTAAGTCTTGTTTAACTAAGGTTTACATTTCCTTTTAAACAAAACATTGTTTTTATTTATTAAATTAGAAAGTGTCTTGTCACATCACATTTATTTCTTAAAATAGTAATGTCACATCACATTTAGGGCAAGTTTTGTCAATATACATTTATGGTAAGAAAGAGTGTTTGACTAACCATATGTTTGCTTGCAAGACTTGTGTTTGACTAAGTGTAATGAGATTTGACCTTTTTTGGTTTGGAAGATTTATTGCAAAACCAACTGCAGCCCTGACGGAACCCTGGGGGTACACGGACGGAACCCATCTGAGGGTTCCGCCTGATCCGCCAGACCTGCAGAATGGTTTGCTATAAATATCAAACCATTTTTTAGTTTTGAGCAACCCCTTTAGGACATATTTTCATATACTCTCTGACTCCTCCCGAACTAACCAGTCAACCGGGTGCGGTCAATAGGTCAACCCAGGAGAAAGTGCAAGATAACCGGTGAAGAATAAGGTTTCCCCGGGTCGTTATGTCCCAGCGAGGTGTGCAAAGGTATTTAAAACGGATTTGTGATCGGGTGAATTTGGACAGGAAAGGGTTTTGATGATATTTATAATCTTACGAAAAGTAATTTTACACTAGTAAGCAACAATAAAGCATATAAAACAATAATGGAAAGCACAAATAACATAAAACGCAATCTAAACTTAAAACAGGCCTAAAACTAAATTATTAAAGCAAAGATAATAATAACACTAGTACCAAGTAAATAATATAAAGTTAACGATAAAAGATCACAACTAAAAATATGTTAAGCAAGCAAATAAGAAATATATGATAAAAAGATATACTTGTTAAGCAAATTATCACGATCCTTAAGTGTGGTTTATTACTTCAATTAAGTCCTTTATTGATGAATTAATATCTCTTACAAATAATTATTTTCTCACAACGTTAGTTTCTTTTGAAAACAATTTTTTCACAAGGAGATATCAATATCTAAATTAAAACTCAATTATTTTCACGGCTTTTGCCCGCTCAAACAACCAAAATTTCAATGAAAGTAACTTAAAATTACTAACCAATGTTTTTTCTAACTTTTAATAAACCATACTTAATTCGCGAAATAATCTACTAAACAAGTATATAAAAAGTCTACTCACTACTCATGACTACTAAGCTAACAATAACAATAATCCAACAATAATTAACATATTCTAAACTAACATATATAAATTACTCGCACATAATAAAAACTACACTAATAACATAAATAAGCATAATAAGTCTAAACATAGTAACAAAAAGAGATAATCAAAAAGAGATTAGAAATCACCAAAGTCGGGCTAACGAGCGGGATGAGACAATAACTTTGAACAATACCAAAAATACCCATCTCCAAGCTAATAAACCCTTAACCTTAACCTTGCGTGTTGGCTTCATAAACACTCTCTTAAACACCACTAAAATCTCTACCCATGACTTATCAAAAATAATGTTTAGAACTAAGATAAAATGTTTGACTAAAGCCTTTGTAACAAAAATCATGAACTGTTAAAAACTTAAACAAAATAACGTTGAGACTACATATTAAAATATAAATTTTGATAACTAATTGAGAAAGTGAAAATCATACATTGGTTGAAACCAACTAACGTGCTCAGCTTACAAAGGAAAGCATTTAAAATCAAAATTTACAAACTAAGACTATATTTATATGTATAACTAGTACTAGTAATAAACTAAGTGAAAACAATTTAATGAAATTGGTTACTGTTGTCACCGACCCCCCCCCCCCCCAAAGGGTGTGTCGGCTCCCTATTTTATAAAAATGATGATAGATCAAATCGAGAAGACAAACTATATTTGATTAAGCAATGAAAAAGAAAACATCACTACAAATTTTAAAGATGAAAATTAGTCAACATCTAAGCTAAAAAAAAGTAAACATAACAAAGAGAGAAAAAAAAATAGATAGTAAACTATGGTCTGGCGATGTTCTTCTATAACATAAAAAAAAGAAAAAAAAATACGTAGGACTAAATATGATTAGACTATGTAAAAGAAACTAAAATCTTATAAACTATTTCATAAAACAAATTCTTAAAATACTTACATAGAAATGTAACAAGAACAGAGTAGCTGACCATTAATTTGCAATTGAAAAATAAAAGTACTACAAGAATTACATGACTAAACTATATAGGCTATTAATGAGTGAACAGATTGGTGTTGGTGTCACTGACCCCAAAAAAATGGAGAGTCAGCTGCTACATCTCTTTTTTTTCCTTTATCTCATGTAGGTTATAAGTAAATTAAAATGGGCCAGGCTTCTTGCTTGTAGATGGGCCAAATGAGGTAACAAAAGGATAAAGATGGTGCTAGTAATATTAGACAACTAATAAGCATATTAAGTGGGTTTGGCATAAGCCTGTAATGGGTTTGAGATAATCTTCAATAAATGCTCGAAATCTCGTACTTTTGCTCCAATTTCGATCCAATAATTTTTTAGCTCGTGCCGTTGGACTCATAATTTCGTACTCTTTCCAAATCTCGTGCTTGGTTTTGTCCACTTTTGCCTCGTTTTCAATCCTTTTGTACCTATAAGACATAAAACACAATCCAAGGATATTTGCAATATAATTTGGTCATTTTGGGTGTTTTTTGTCATTTTTGTGGTTTAAATGGGTATAAAATGATGAGTATTTACACACTCATCAATCCCCCACACTAAACTATTGCTAGTCCCTAGCAATCCGATCATATGAAGTAATGAAAGGGCCAAAAGAATACAAAGTATACCCCGTTTTGACTTTTTATTCAAATGCGAGAAATTTAAACTAGAACCAAAGTAAACAAAATGCTTGATTTTTCAAAAACGGTATTATGGAATGGGATTCACGCAAAATGGGTGTCTCCAGGGAATTTTGATCATCATTCTCTTTTTATACTCCCAACTAAGTTCAAAACCCTTGCGCAAATGTTTTTGTAAAATGCTAAGACTACTTATATTAATAATCTGTGTAAGTCAAGACTTAACTTTTTACTCCCGCAATTTATAAAGTTTAGGTGTGTGTGCTTATTTTCAAAAGTTTGACCACCAAAAATCGGAGCTCATTATGGTTGTCATTTATTTAAGCCCAATCCTAACTCACCGGGAATCTCAGAAGTTTAAGAGTCAAAAAGAGCCTTTTCCATGTAGCGGCTTTCTTCTCGGCACATCCCAACCAGTTGGTTTAGGTAACCGGGCTTTTGACACCCCACAGAGAATAGTACCTGAATTGGCGGGATTTCAATTCAAAGATTTTTGATATCCCCGACACATTAAAATCAAAACTTAAATAGATAACAACAAACGATTATTTAGAGATTAAAGATTCAAAGGTGAGATCACTCCATGTTGCGACTTTCTTCTCAGCTTGTCCTTTTAGCCGAGGCTTAAGAGGCTAGGTTTTTACACCCTCGAGAATAGTATCGGAGCTTTCGGGGTCTTTAACTTAGACAATCTCTAAATTCCCGCTTAGCCGTTACACAAAATCAATGAATACTAGCTCAACTTTCTATTTAAATTTGAGAACAAGCAACTTTTATTTATTTATTCTAATTCTATCAACACATTTTTTTTCATTTTCTCATTTTTCAATTTTTTTTCTTTTCTTTTCATTCTTTTTTTTTTTTCATCATCATTTTTTTTTCTTATTCATTTTTTTCTTTTTCTCTTTTTTTTTTCCTTTCACTTTTCATATCATACTCAAAAGTTTGCATCATTCAGCAATTTTACATTACTTCACTTTACAATCTTATTCAGATTTTTAAGGAAGTTGCTTGTTCCAAAATTTAAATAAAAATTTGAACTAGTACTCTATATTAACTTTGCATAAAAACTTGTTACATAACGAAAACTTTTAATGGTCAAAAGTTTGAAAACAGCACGTATTTAGATCCAATTAGGAGCTACTGGGAGAAAAAGCCACAGATTACTTATATAAGCTCTAAAGAGAACCAACTACTCTACGCTTAGCATTTTCATTTGCACAATTCGTTAAGAATTTAGTCTAAAAAGTTTAGGAAGCAGCAAGATTAACACTCTGGCAGAGTCAGGATTCCCCTTGTTCTAACCTAATCAAGACTAAACAACTTCTTTTATTATATTTTTGTGTGCAAAGCACTTTTCTTTTTATCGAAAATTTTTTAAAATTTTGCCAAAAACGGGGGTACTAGGGCACTAACAGGTACAATATATGTGACAAATTCGACAGAATTCCCCCCCCCCCCCACACTTAGAATTTAATATTGTCCTCAATATTCAAAATCCCCGCTATTATGCCGACTCTTTGAACGGAAACAGGCAATACTAATGTATAAGTGTGAAACGGAAATATGTTTTTCACAAAAAAGGATTAAAAATATATCCTTGAAATAAACGTTAGCAAAAGGATAGGATATTGACCGGCTGGATTGAAAACAGGCGCGCCAATCATCACGATCCAAAGGGTACCTGCAAACATGAGCAAACAAAACATGGCAAACAACAGCAGAGGAATCTCCCCCACACTTAGTGTTAGAAAATAGAAAGAAGTCAGAGAGCATGGGTGAAAACCCATGTGATGCTAATGTTTTTGTTTACCGAGTCACTAGCTTGACTCGACCCTGAATTCATTGGTTCATGGGGAAGCAACATGTGGAAAAGACAATCTCCATCGGACTTTCATTCAAGATGTTTGGATAAACATTTGAAGCACGTGAAAGTTCCACACCGATGAGATATAGAGACCCTGGCTTTACCTAGAATGGTAAATGGAAATGCCGGGGTCAAAGATAGTGTCTTCATTCCCGAAGGAGTGAAGAACAGGAGAAGTCACCCGGTAGGTGAAGAAGGGTAGAAAGATCTTGATTTCAATCAAGATAAAGTCATCATCATCAGAAAGAGAATCCATAATTGGTGTATCATGAATCTCATCATTCAAGCTCGTATGATCTAGACAGATTATGGGTGGGAGGGTTGGGATTTTGATATCAATCAAATTCTCAAGGTTGAGAATATTTCCCTCCGGAACACAAAGATCAACTTTGTCTAGATCAAAGTAAAAGTTATCATACTCTGGTGGAGATATGATATGAGTGAGTTCACCGGAGAACTCCTCAAAGGTGAATGAATCATATTCGGGGAGAGAAATTTGAGAATGAGGAGTGGTACTGCCACTAATCTTCTCTCCCATATGATCAAAAGTAAAGGCTTCAAACTCCGGAATAGGATCATCGGAGAAAATGTCACTATCCTTAATGGGGATAGGAGATGAAATAGGTTTCTCTTTGAAAGCCACGATTTTAGAAATGAGGAGATTGACATTCAATAATGTTGCACGAAGTGCTTCATCCTTGATTTCAATGTCAATCTCATCATTCTCTTCTTCTAAGCTAACTAGCTGAGAAGGTAATTCTTCCATAAAAACGATGTCTCCACAAGATAACGAATCGTCATCAGTAGAATCGGAGAACATCTCAGCATGATTAGTTGGGAAGATAAGAGGAGGAGGGATATCACACAAATGATCAAGAATTTCGTGTGACTCTCTTGGGATTGAGACAAGGTTCTCAACACTAGACTTTATGAATTCGAATTCGTCCGATTCCTTTTCAGGAACAGTGTCAAGATGCTCGTCCCCCATGCTCAAAGAGTGAGTGGGAACCTCGGGTATGATAACAGTGGATTGAGATGAATCTCAAGGGGTGGAGTTTCATCTGATGAATCTTTATAAAATTGAATAATTTCAAGTGTATCTTCATCATCACTGTCATCAGGAATGAAATGGAATCGAGAGCTAGATCTGGCTGCTTTTTCTTTTTCAATTGATTCCCTAATAGATCTTTCATAGGCATCTTGGGAATTTATTTTAGCATCCCGTTCTTCAGCTAACAATTCTTCCATCGATTTTTGTTTTGGATTGTCTGGGGTATGTACGATTCCTTTCAAATCTTTCACTAAATCCAAAAGATCAAGGAGAAGACTTTGAGGAATTGGTGGAGATGGAGGTTCGTCATAATACAATGTGTCAAAAGTGTTACAAGGAAATGGATTCCTTGTTTGACAATCGGGGCTGAAGTGTGGACCTCCACAGTAATCACAACAATAAAACTGATGTGGCTGTGAGTCGTATGTGCTAGAGTCATAATTGTTATCAGGAAACTGCTCATAGACAAGCGTGTTTCCCGATTGACAATCAGAGTTGTAGTGTGAACCACCACAGTACTCACAACAGTGAAACTGCTGAGTATCATGGTGTGGTAGCTGGTGGAATAAATCAGTCGTGTCATGGTAAGAATAGGGATCTTGGTTATAGACAGACCCGTTTCCTGACTCTACCATGCCACAACCGGGGCAATTGCCACCATTATGAGGATTACCACACCATTGGCAAATAAGAGGGTGTGGATGAGACATAGAAAGAATCAAAAGGTTTGGGAGGGTAAGGAATGAATAATCAAAAGGGTAGGAGGGTAAAGATGAATATTTTTGGGTTTTTGGAAATACATTTTATATACAAATAAGAAGGAAATTTTTTTTTTTTTTTTTTTTTTGTTCGTTGAAAACTGATTTTAAAATGTTTTCGTGAACTGTTTTATTTTTATAATAAGAAAATATGAGCAAAGGATGGTAAATATACAATTGGTGTATATCCCGATTCACTAATACGCAAAACCGTTTAGAATAACGCGCACAACCTCCCCGGCAACGGCGCCAAAATTTGACTCCTCCCGAACTAACCAGTCAACCGGGTGCGGTCAATAGGTCAACCCAGGAGAAAGTGCAAGATAACCGGTGAAGAATAAGGTTTCCCCGGGTCGTTATGTCCCAGCGAGGCATGCAAAGGTATTTAAAACGGATTTGTGATCGGGTGAATTTGGACAGGAAAGGGTTTTGATGATATTTATAATCTTACGAAAAGTAATTTCACACTAGTAAGCAACAATAAAGCATATAAAACAATAATGGAAAGCACAAATAACATAAAACGCAATCTAAACTTAAAACGGGCCTAAAACTAAATTATTAAAGCAAAGATAATAATAACACTAGTACCAAGTAAATAATATAAAGTTAACGATAAAAGATCACAACTAAAAATATGTTAAGCAAGCAAATAAGAAATATATGATAAAAAGATATACTTGTTAAGCAAATTATCATGATCCTTAAGTGTGGTTTATTACTTCAATTAAGTCCTTTATTGATGAATTAATATCTCTTACAAATAATTATTTTCTCACAACGTTAGTTTCTTTTGAAAACAATTTTTTCACAAGGAGATATCAATATCTAAATTAAAACTCAATTATTTTCAAGGCTTTTGCCCACTCAAACAACCAAAATTTCAATGAAAGTAACTTAAAATGACTAACCAATATTTTTTCTAACTTTTAATAAACCATACTTAATTCGCGAAATAATCTACTAAACAAGTATATAAAAAGTCTACTCACTACTCATGACTACTAAGCTAACAATAACAATAATTAACATATTCTAAACTAACATATATAAATTACTCGCACATAATAAAAACTACACTAATAACATAAATAAGCATAATAAGTCTAAACATAGTAACAAAAAGAGATAATCAAAAAGAGATTAGAAGTCACCAAAGTCGGGCTAACGAGCGGGATGAGACAATAACTTTGAACAATACCAAAAATACCCATCTCCAAGCTAATAAACCCATAACCTTAACCTTGCGTGTTGGCTTCATAAACACTCTCTTAATCACCACTAAAATCTCTACCCATGACTTATCAAAAATAATGTTTAGAACTAAGATAAAATGTTTGACTAAATGTCACACCCCCAAAATACCTGAATGGCAGCGGAATGGAATACCTGGGGGTGACTGTCATAGCATCACAGTTACAGTTACATTGAACGACCTAAAGTGTTGTTTGGAAAAATACATCGTTTGATCATTAAAACATTCAGAGTTTACAAAACTTAGGTCCCAAAAGATGTTGCCAATTTAGATAAAATAAGTTCAACAAGATCAAACGTTTCATAAGTGCAGAAAATATAAGGTGAGACGCGTCGACTCCGCGACTCCATGAAGGTCCAAATGTATGCAACATGAGCTACCTTAATAACCTGAGAAATACATTGCGAAAAACGGTCAACATAAAGTTGGTGAATAATCATAGGTTTATAGGTAAATCGTATGTACATAAACCACAAGTATAAAGTAAACCGAAAAAAATGTCAAAAATGCTACATTGTCTCTTAAGCTCATGGCCCTGAAGCTAGACGTACTAAAATTGGCCCCAAAGGAGTGGTTACCAGTCACTCAAATATTAGACATGAAATGCATTCGTTTTCCTTATGGAGCAACCCAAACACGAATGGAGGAGTCACCCTCAATAGATCTATTCATTCACTCTCGCTTGGCAATATAATTAACGGTCCATGATAATAAAGGGGACTTGAAGTGGTAGTACTAACAACTTAAGCAATGTATGGAATTTAATACTTGGGCATGTACAAAAATAATTGTGCAATGTATTCTCCTCCGTGGGATTTGAAATCAAATAAGTAATTAAAACGGGACTATGAGAACTCACCTCGAAATGATGGTAGAAAGATGGTAAAGTAGTCGGGACAATGAGGTGCGAACACTAGCTGCAACCTAAATGAATAATCGTGATCTAATTTAGATCATGCCGTGATGTAATGAATGCACATGCACATGATACCTATACCACTCGTAACTTGGAAATACTAGTTATTGTCAAATAAAATACTTTTCATACTTAGGAAAAATAAGTCCAAATAGAGTTATAAAAACTTGTCGCAATATATTGTATAAAAATGTTAGTGTTATATTCCTCGTCTCGAAAACCTTAAAATAATGTCTAGTAGTCGCGTAATAAACCTTGAGTCGTACGTACTTTGTTAGTTAAAAATAAACTCCTTGAATAAGAAATCTAGAAAATATATTATTTAGTACGTAGTTATATTATTTTCTAGTAGTGACTATATATATATATATATATATATATATATATATATATATATATATATATATATATATATATATATATATATATAGTTTTGACGATCTTAAAACGTGTATAACTTGGTCGTTTTAAGCTCATTTTACTCGTTCTTTATATCCACGGATTCGTTTTAGTATGTATTAATATATTTTCGATAACTCGGCTCCTCTAGGTTACGTTTAACGTCTCTATTTGCCCGTCGAAAACTGTCAAACAGCATGCAGTTTTTCAGAAAAAATAGTTTTCGTCGTTAATTTACAAAAATCATATCTCCTTCGTTATAAACTCGTTTTAGTCCGTTCTTTCGCCAAAAGTTTCGTTTTTAAAAGTATTTCCTAAATCTTTGGTCAAAAATTACCCATCTTTTACTGAGTTTCCCACGTTTTTTAAATAAGGACAGTAGGTAAATAAATAGTTTCAAAAATCATTTTCCTAGTTTCAAACTTGTTCCAACTTCAACCAAACCACTTTCAATCACCACAAAACTAGTCTAATCCTACCATACACCTTCTTAGGGTGTCATGGGTTCCTAAACATCATAAACCAAGTGGATCTAACAAGGATCTAACTATAATCACCTTCTAGGCTTTCAAAGTTAAAAGTTTATAAAATGAAGTGGTATAAATAACATATGCATGTAGATCTAGTATATATATCATATGGATCTTGTATAAACTTGGTAAAATTATAAGGTTGAGTTTCTTATACTTACTTGAAAGATGAAAAGATTGGAGGATGAAAAACCTAAGTAAACCTTGAGTTTATCTTTCAAAACCCAAACTAGATTGCTCCTAAGACTTGTTTAAGCACTTGATCTTGAAAAGTTAGTGATTCTTGCTTACTTCTTGATGTTGGCCGAATTAAGAGAGAAAGAAAGAGATGGGAGGAAACTTTGTTAGTTGATTTGTTGGTAAATGAGATGAAACAAGTATAAGTCTTTAAGTATATTTTCTTTTGGTCTTGTCTTGGTCTTTGTATATTAATTATCACATGGATTTAGGGGGGCTAGGGGGGGCGGCACAAAGGAGTAAAACAAGGAAGAGTTTTGGCTAATTAAAGATCTTGTCTCCCATTTGTAAGTATTAGTTAGATATTTTGTATATTAGGTGTTACCGGGTACCGAGTTAACTAGAAATAAATCGTGACGAGTTGAGGTAAAATATGACGAAGTTAATCGGGACATAATAAAGTCATAAAAGTTGTGAAAATATGTTGGGTACAAGTATTGAGTGTTTGATAAATTATTGTTTAATTTCTACGAAAACCGTCGTAATTAAATTAGGCGTACGATACGAAATAAATAAGTTTCCAAAATACCGAGTAAATTAATATTATAATTTTTTTATATTATTAAAATGAATATAAAAATATATTGGGATTATAGTCGGGAGTGTCGGACGTGTTAGTCACATTATTGATCGTTTGTTAACATTTATATAGAAATAATTATACGTAAAAGTTAATTATACCAAAAGTATTAATTTAATTATCCTACGAGTGGAATAGTATGCAAGTGCCATAATGATGATATGCAGACTATTTCTAGTCCGTATGAAATGTCCCAAATGATAATGCATGAATTCGCTCCTGAACCAATACGGTTACGCGAATTTTGAATACCTGTAAACTAAGTTTACGATGAAATGAGTAATGCAAATGAATAGTGGTTTTCTCTCGGAAATGAATAGTGTCATGTGAATAGTGAAATTTTTGAATGTTTCTCGGAATATCAAATTGACCTCAAAAATGATGAATAGTGATCGATGAATAGTAATCGGTGAATAGTGACTGATGAATAGTAGAATGTCGAAGTTTGGAAAAATGACCGGAAATTACGAGCTGTGACAGTCTTCCCCTCTAACAGGAACTTCGTCCCGAAATTCAGTTTGTGTTGGTCTCTGGAGTGGTATTGGTGAAAAGGTGATAATATTTAAGAATTCCGGCGAACTTTCACGATAGGAATTCGACTCTGCTTCATCGTTCGACCTAACAGTCCATGATTTCTATTGGTTCTTACCAAGTTTACGTTTGTCTTTGGGTTGGATTCCTTTCCAAATGGGATTATGAGTGACTAATCTGGAAGTCATTTCCTAGGATTTGAATAGGTGAAACATGGTTGTGTAATCCGGTTGTTCTCTAACAAGGCTCAAGTCTGACGGCCACTAGGCCTACTCTGTCTGAAATATTACGCGGTCCAGTGTATATCGGGTTTTAACTTTCCAAATTTTTCCGAATAATATCATGCCTTTTTCTAGGTAGAACTTTCAACATGATCTGGCTACCAACTTGAAGTTTTAATGGCTTACAACTTATAGAATTTGTAATTGATTCTTGACTTGCAAGTAAATTTCTGGTTATCTCATGAATGCCTACTAGACTAGTGAGTTAGGATTTTTTTTTTTTTTTTTTTTTTCGAGTTTGGTTCGTCAATAGATGATCAGTGCTTCTTCAGGTTTATAAGGTAATATGGGTAATATATGTTGCTGAACTCTGCTAGAACTCAAATCTTATATGTCAGCTGGTCGATTCTAAAATGAATCTTAAATGATCCAATATACTAGAGGTTCAATCTCTCGTGTTACCAAAATTGCATCATGTCTCTTCAAGGCAAAGCTTTCAACTTAGTTCGTTCTCCCACTTGAATCTAGTTGGTTTGCTGTTCAGGGATACCCAATCCGCATGATGTGTGTCATGTACCAACCTACCTCTACCAGCTTCTCGTTGCTTGTAACTGGTTCTTGACTTGTGAAATTTCCTTTGTTGTTCCTTAGTTTAGTTCTAGACCAGTGAATTTAACTTTCCGATTTCGGTCTGTAAATGGGTAATTGGTACTTCGACCATAAAGTGCCTCAATTGATGTAGTCTTTATGCTCGCGCGATAACTATGGTTGTAAAAGAATCCGATTTATGGTAAATGGTTAGTCCAACCATTTCTAGAGTCAATCACTCATACTCTGAGTATAACTTTCCTATGTTTGAATCGTTCTCTCGTTCTGACCATCGGTCTGAGGATGATAGGCGGTGTTTACATCTATATGGAGTCCCGAAGGAAATCTTAAAATGATAGCTAGATGTCTGAGGTGATTCGATCCCTTTATCAGGAACAATTGAAATAGGTACAATAAATCTTGTGGCTAATTCCTCAACGTTACGTCTTTCGAACTCAGCGTCATTTAAAGGGGATAGAATATGGGTAAACATCTTTGATTCCTTGTGTTTTGGTCTAATGGATTGCTAAGACATGAGTCATTCTTTGCCTATTGGGCTTGGTCTCTCTCTATAGTGTTGCATAGCGCACCTTCACAGTGTGTTCGATCCTGTAGCTCAGTCTAGCTAGTACCTTTGAATAATAAAATCGGACAACTAGGTCAGAGATAGTGAGTCGGATGTTCGCTTGGTATCTTAGGATTGTTGTTGGGTTAGGAATTTTCTTAGTCTAGGTTTAATAGTTCCGTAATCCTTTTAGTGTTTTTCTTGTATCGAGGAGTCCTCCTAGTACTTTATATGGAAAGTCTCTCCTAAAGAAGTCAATGGAACAATCCAACTTAATGGCTAAGTGGGTGACAGGTGGGGTAAGTATCCTGGGAGTGTTTGTTAGAAAAGATATTTATAAAAGAGTTTATTTGTTTAAAACGCTTTTAAACGAAGATTGTTATTAGCAATACTTTTTAAAAAAAATAACTATTTCCTTCATGGCATAATCCTTCCTGAATTATACATAGGTGATCAGGCTATGTATAGTTGAGGACTAATGATGCGATGCTTGATTTAGTCAAAATAGTATTACTTTTCTCAAAAGTTTTAGATGGTGTTCAACGCATTGTTTTGAAAAAATGGTATTCTAGTCATTTCCTTTCAAGTAACATGAAAATTGTTTCGCGTAATAATAGTAAATACTTGGTGCAATAATGAAAAATCAATTTATAGGGTGATAACAAAATAGCTTATTTTAGAAATTATGTAAAACAATTTTCTCACACGGTAGTAAAATAGCTTGGAACAAAATTCGTTAAATGGTTTATTGGATACATGGGTAAATCCTACGGAATGATAATAATCTACTAATCCGTCAAAAACGAAATCGGCCTAATCTCTAATAAGACAGTGACATAATGTTGCGAAACGATTGAAAATTGCACACTTGCAATAGAAAATGGAATAAACGAAGGTAGTGATTATCGCTGAGATAACAAAAGATAGTCATTACATTAGATAGGAAAGTGCTTAATACTACTAGGTTACACCAGCGTACTTATGGAAAGTACCAAAAGAAAAGTACAACCCTAGAGGGCTCAAACTACGGTGTATATAATTAAAACATAAACTTCTTCTTCAAATTCTGGTTTCCCAACTCCGGGCATTCATTCCTGAAGTGTCCCACTACTCCACACTCGCGGCAGGTTACCGTGAGTTTCTGATGCTTTGCGAGGGTGGGAGCCTTGCAATCCTTGGCTTCATGTCCGAGCTTTTGGCAGTTTTTACATTGAGAGGGGCAAGATCCTTTGTGATGAAACTGACACTTGTTGCACTCGGGTAATTTACCCACATATCTTTTCTTTTGGCTTGACCCAGCAGCACAGGTCTCCACCACTTGTTGTATCTTAAATGGTTGTTGAGAAGCATTAGCATCCAGATTACCGACCCACTTTCTCTTGTTGCTACCATTGCCTCCTAAAATCTTGGTGTGAGCTATCCGTTCCTTTGCTTCGATTGCCATTCTGATAGCTTTAGGCATGGTATCGGGTTCCAATGAGATGACCAACATACGAATTTCAGGAGAAAGTCCTCCTATGTACCTTTCAAGTTTCTTGCTTTTCGGCTCATCCATTGCAGAGCCTAGTCGAGCTAAATCATAAAAATGAGCAGTATACTTGACAACATCATCTCCTACCATGATAAGGTTTAGTGTTTCATGTTCAATTGCTTGTAATTCGCTTTTCACACAAAATTTTAAACTCATCATTCTTTTAAGTTTTTCCCAAGAGTGTGAGTAAGCAGCATCCACTCCTACTACCTGAACATATTTAGTCCACCATTTCTGGGCGTGATCCTGAAAAGTGCAAGTGGCGAACTTAACCTTGTCTTCCTTATGGCAGTCGCCACATTGAAATATTGTTTCTATTTCTTCGAACCATTTGAGAAATTCCTTTGTGTCTATAGTTCCGCTAAAGGAGGGGGGGGGGGATTACAACCCATAAATTCCACGTGAGTAAGTTCCTTGGTGAGGGCGGTAGTTACGTTCCTGATAATGGATTGTCCAACAGCAGCTTACGTCATGCTTGGAGTTGTTTGCTTAAGTCTATTTCCATCAAATCATAAGAGTCCATGAGAATCTATAGGTAATAAAAATCATCATATTCATAACACATGAAAGTTTCGGTCTATATGGACCAATATCATAGATAGCACAACCATATCCATATGGTAGAGTCAACACTTGGTGATTCCGTTGTACAACAATCAAAATACCACAAGTTTCTTCGAACTATGCCACACCTCTCGTGGCTAGGATAATAGTAAAAGCTAGTAAAGATATAAGTCTAGTCTAAAGACTTCCTGTAGTCCCTCTAAGTGAAATCAGGTTTTACGGCATCATAAGGTCGAGATAGTCCTGAAGCAGTGTCTGAAGTTGTGCATCGACCATATTCTAAATAGTGTAGGTTCCAAACTAATCCTGAGGAATCTGCGGATGTTCCTGTTGATTCCGTAATCTTGGTATTATCCACAAGGCGTTATCTAATTCATGGCAAGTGAAAATGGAAAAGGGAAATGACAATGGTGGTATTCTAAAGGATGAGAATAACATTGATGACGATGAAATCCTAGTGACGAGTTAAGAGGCGATGGTGATAATAGTGAATGGAATACTACCCTATTTCGCGCTATCTCGTGGCATCCAAGAGGTAAAGTTGAAGTACGCACTATGGGACGACCAATAGTGAAATAAGTAACTGACGGTGGTGGTAGTACCTGAGTAGTAAGCGTCCTACTAGTGGAGGAAAGAAAACATACTATCTCCCTTGTAATAAGCATCCTAATAAGTCCATTAAAATTAAGTCTGAATACTCTACCAAACGGCATTCTATGTATAGGTTGAATGATAGGAAAACCTTATTCCTATAACAAATCAATAGTGCTAATGGTGGTATACGTGCAACTGGTGGTATAATGGTAGTGGAAGATGACAAGGCATCTTCAATGTCGGAATCCGATAAAAGGATAATAGGGTGAGTATCTGAAGACATGTCACTTGTGAACCAGGTCAATATAATCATATATATATGAGTATGGGTATAAATAACTCGCACAGTGTGTGCATGAAACAACATGTATAATGAATATGCACCTATGATGAAATGATGAGATGCTATGATGATGTGGTTATAGTCTAGGGTCCAAGATACATCCTAGTTCGCTATAACCTTAGCTCTGATGCCAATCTGTCACACCCCCAAAATACCTGAATGGCAGCGGAATGGAATACCTGGGGGTGACTGTCATAGCATCACAGTTACAGTTACATTGAACGACCTAAAGTGTTGTTTGGAAAAATACATCGTTTGATCATTAAAACATTCAGAGTTTACAAAACTTAGGTCCCAAAAGATGTTGCCAATTTAGATAAAATAAGTTCAACAAGATCAAACGTTTCATAAGTGCAGAAAATATAAGGTGAGACGCGTCGACTCCGCGACTCCATGAAGGTCCAAATGTATGCAACATGAGCTACCTTAATAACCTGAGAAATACATTGCGAAAAACGGTCAACATAAAGTTGGTGAATAATCATAGGTTTATAGGTAAATCGTATGTACATAAACCACAAGTATAAAGTAAACCGACAAAAATGTCAAAAATGCTACATTGTCTCTTAAGCTCATGGCCCTGAAGCTAGACGTACTAAAATTGGCCCCAAAGGAGTGGTTACCAGTCACTCAAATATTAGACATGAAATGCATTCGTTTTCCTTATGGAGCAACCCAAACACGAATGGAGGAGTCACCCTCAATAGATCTATTCATTCACTCTCGCTTGGCAATATAATTAACGGTCCATGATAATAAAGGGGACTTGAAGTGGTAGTACTAACAACTTAAGCAATGTATGGAATTTAATACTTGGGCATGTACAAAAATAATTGTGCAATCTATTCTCCCCCGTGGGATTTGAAATCAAATAAGTAATTAAAACGGGGCTATGAGAACTCACCTCGAAATGATGGTACAAAGATGGTACAATGATGGTAAAGTAGTCGGGACAATGAGGCGCGAACACTAGCTGCAACCTAAATGACTAATCGTGATCTAATTTAGATCATGCCGTGATGTAATGAATGCACATGCACATGATACCTATACCACTCGTAACTTGGAAATACTAGTTATTGTCAAATAAAATACTTTTCATACTTAGGAAAAATAAGTCCAAATAGAGTTATAAAAACTTGTCGCAATATATCGTATAAAAATGTTAGTGTTATATTCCTCGTCTCGAAAACCTTAAAATAATGTCTAGTAGTCGCGTAATAAACCTTGAGTCGTACGTACTTTGTTAGTTAAAAATAAACTCCTTGAATAAGAAATCTAGAAAATATATTATTTAGTACGTAGTTATATTATTTTCTAGTAGTGACTATATATATATATATATATATATATATATATATATATATATATATATATATATATATATATATATATATATATATAGTTTTGACGATCTTAAAACGTGTATAACTTGGTCGTTTTAAGCTCATTTTACTCGTTCTTTATATCCACGGATTCGTTTTAGTATATATTAATATATTTTCGATAACTCCGCTCCTCTAGGTTACGTTTAACGTCTCTATTTGCCCGTCGAAAACTGTCAAACAGCATGCAGTTTTTCAGAAAAAATAGTTTTCGTCGTTAATTTACAAAAATCATATCTCCTTCGTTATAAACTCGTTTTAGTCCGTTCTTTCGCCAAAAGTTTCGTTTTTAAAAGTATTTCCTAAATCTTTGGTCAAAAATTACCCATCTTTTACCGAGTTTCCCACGTTTTTAAAATAAGGACAGTAGGTAAATAAATAGTTTCAAAAATCATTTTCCTAGTTTCAAACTTGTTCCAACTTCAACCAAACCACTTTCAATCACTACAAAACTAGTCTAATCCTACCATACACCTTCTTAGGGTGTCATGGGTTCCTAAACATCATAAACCAAGTGGATCTAACAAGGATCTAACTATAATCACCTTCTAGGCTTTCAAAGTTAAAAGTTTATAAAATGAAGTGGTATAAATAGCATATGCATGTAGATCTAGTATATATATCATATGGATCTTGTATAAACTTGGTAAAATTATAAGGTTGAGTTTCTTATACTTACTTGAAAGATGAAAAGATTGGAGGATGAAAAACCTAAGTAAACCTTGAGTTTATCATTCAAAACCCAAACTAGATTGCTCCTAAGACTTGTTTAAGCACTTGATCTTGAAAAGTTAGTGATTCTTGCTTACTTCTTGATGTTGGCCGAATTTAGAGAGAAAGAAAGAGATGGGAGGAAACTTTGTTAGTTGATTTGTTGGTAAATGAGATGAAACAAGTATAAGTCTTTAAGTATATTTTCTTTTGGTCTTGTCTTGGTCTTTGTATATTAATTATCACATGGATTTAGGGGGGCTAGGGGGGGCGGCACAAAGGAGTAAAACAAGGAAGAGTTTTGGCTAATTAAAGATCTTGTCTCCCATTTGTAAGTATTAGTTAGATATTTTGTATATTAGGTGTTACCGGGTACCGAGTTAACTAGAAATAAATCGTGACGAGTTGAGGTAAAATATGACGAAGTTAATCGGGACATAATAAAGTCATAAAAGTTGTGAAAATATGTTGGGTACAAGTATTGAGTGTTTGATAAATTATTGTTTAATTTCTACGAAAACCGTCGTAATTAAATTAGGCGTACGATACGAAATAAATAAGTTTCCAAAATACCGAGTAAATTAATATTATAATTTTTTTATATTATTAAAATGAATATAAAAATATATTGGGATTATAGTCGGGAGTGTCGGACGTGTTAGTCACATTATTGATCGTTTGTTAACGTTTATATATAAATAATTATACGTAAAAGTTAATTATACCAAAAGTATTAATTTAATTATCCTACGAGTGGAATAGTATGCAAGTGCCATAATGATGATATGCAGACTATTTCTAGTCCGTATGAAATGTCCCAAATGATAATGCATGAATTCGCTCCTGAACCAATACGGTTACGCGAATTTTGAATACCTGTAAACTAAGTTTACGATGAAATGAGTAATGCACATGAATAGTGGTTTTCTCTCGGAAATGAATAGTGTCATGTGAATAGTGAAATTTTTGAATGTTTCTCGGAATATCAAATTGACCTCAAAAATGATGAATAGTGATCGATGAATAGTAATCGGTGAATAGTGACTGATGAATAGTAGAATGTCGAAGTTTGGAAAAATGACCGGAAATTACGAGCTGTGACACTAAAGCCTTTGTAAAAAAAATCATGAACTGTTAAAAACTTAAACAAAATAACGTTGAGACTACATATTAAAATATAAATTTTGATAAATAATTGAGAAAGTGAAAATCATACATTGGTTGAAACCAACTAACGTGCTCAGCTTACAAAGGAAAGCATTTAAAATAAAAATTTACAAACTAAGACTATATTTATATGTACAACTAGTACTAGTAATAAACTAAGTGAAAACAATTTAATGAAATTGGTTACTGTTGTCACCGACCCCCTCAAAGGGTGTGTCGGCTCCCTATTTTATAAAAATGATGATAGATCAAATCGAGAAGACAAACTATATTTGATTAAGCAATGAAAAAGAAAACATCACTACAAATTTTAAAGATGAAAATTAGTCAACATCTAAGCTAAAAAAAGTAAAAATAACAAAGAGAGAGAAAAAGTAGATAGTAAACTATGGTCTGGCGATGTTCTTCTATAACATAAAAAAAAGAAAAAAAAAATACGTAGGACTAAATATGATTAGACTATGTAAAAGAAACTAAAATCTTATAAACTATTTCATAAAACAAATTCTTAAAATACTTACATAGAAATGTAACAAGAACAGAGTAGCTGACCATTAATTTGCAATTGAAAAATAAAAGTACTACAAGAATTACATGACTAAACTATATAGGCTATTAATGAGTGAACAGATTGGTGTTGGTGTCACTGACCCCAAAAAAATGGAGAGTCGGCTGCTACATCTCTTTTTTTTCCTTTATCTCATGTAGGTTATAAGTAAATTAAAATGGGCCAGGCTTCTTGCTTGTAGATGGGCCAAATGAGGTAACAAAAGGATAAAGATGGTGCTAGTAATATTAGACAACTAATAAGCATATTAAGTGGGTTTGGCATAAGCCTGTAATGGGTTTGAGATAATCTTCAATAAATGCTCGAAATCTCGTACTTTTGCTCCAATTTCGATCCAATAATTTTTTAGCTCGTGCCGTTGGACTCATATTTTCGTACTCTTTCCAAATCTCGTGCTTGGTTTTGTCCACTTTTGCCTCGTTTTCAATCCTTTTGTACCTATAAGACATAAAACACAATCCAAGGATATTTGCAATATAATTTGGTCATTTTGGGTGTTTTTTGTCATTTTTGTGGTTTAAATGGGTATAAAATGATGAGTATTTACACACTCATCACTCTCTCAACTAACTCAGTAACATTTGACTTGTGTGATTCTCTTATGTAGCAAGGGACTTCACAAGATCATTCAAGAAGTTACAAGCTTCAACTCTAAAGTTGCATGTCTTGTTAGCTTGGTCATGTATAAGCTTTGGTAGTTTATACCTCATTTGTGTCATGTATGTAGAAGTGAATGGTTAGTATTTTAGGCCTCAAAATACGTAGTGTGTCGGGAGTTGTTGTACCTTTGTAAAAGAACTAACGGGAGTGGTTGTACCATTGGTAAAGAACTCGACATCTAGCTTAGTGTCGGTAAAAGTGTAAGCGACGATGGGAGTGATTGTACCCGTGTAAAAGAACTCGACATCTAGCTTAGTGTTGGTAAAGGTGTAAGCGACGTTGTAAATGTTTTCTCCGCCGGTGAAAGGAGCTTGTTGATTAGTGCTTATAACTCTCGAGTTGGAAACTCGGGGCGTGGATGTAGGGCAAGGAAAAAGAGTCCTTGTAGCCGAACCACGATAAACAATCGTGTTGTGGTTTGATCGTTTCTTTCTTTATATTTTCTTATTACATGTTGTCGTTTAGTTAGAATCGCTAATCACATATAAAGCTTTTCAAAGAATTAAACAAGTAAAGTTGTGTTTGTATCTTTAAACAAATGTAGAGCTTTTCAAATAACTAAAAAAGCAAAGTTAGGATCATCACAAGTAAAGCTTTTCAAAGTATGAAACAAGTAAAGTTGGAATAGTTATTCACATGAAAAGCATTTCAAAGAATCAAACATAAAACGTTGTGTTTATATGTTTAAGCAAACGTAAAGTTTTTAAAGAATATTTAAGCTTAAAAAGGATTTAAAAAGCGGTAACCTATTCAACCCCCCTTCTAGTTTTTCACAATTGGTATCAGAGCTACGTTACTCAAGATCTTTAAAATAGAATGTATTTTAAAACTTGGATCGATCCATGGATTTTGAAAATCTCAAAGAAGGGCAACCTATTCAAAACCCACCGCTATTTGAAAAATAAAACTTATTTGAATGGAAAAGTAATTTTGAAAACTATGTGAAATCAATTGATCAAGATCTTTGGCATATTATTTCTTTTGGTAATTTCAAACCAAAGAAAACAAGTTTTTGAAAACCAAGATAACTATCTCAAACTTGATAAAAATACTAAAGCTAAAACAATGATTTATAAAGCTTTAGTACCGAATATGAAAGAATGTATTTTTTTGTCAAACAGCTAATGATATTTGGAAAAATATGTTAAACTTTCATCAAGAAATATGTCAAGTCAAAGATGATCAATTTGATCTCACATATGAATTAGAAGTATTAGAAATATTAATAGATAGATATTTAGTTGTGATGAATACATGTGCTACTAGTTTAAATGTTTTAAATGAAGGTGTAAGTGAAGATGATTACTCATGTTAAGCTCTTAGTGGACTTGCTTGCGATTCATGGAATAACACGGATGAAGATGAAGCCAACCATCCGGTTTGTGATTCTCAACTAGATAAAACATCAAGCAAGGTACATTTTGAAACCAAACACTTTTGCTTGACAAACTTATCCTAGAATTTTCTAAACTAGAAAATGATTCTAAACTTTTATGAAACATGGACCTGAAAACTATCTCTAACAATGAGTCATCAAAATCTTTTAAGAATATCTTTGAAAAGGAAATCTTGTTAGAAGATAAAAGATCTAGAATGTAAATTATGTCTAGATTACAAACATATGATTAAAAAGCAAAATGAGAAAGGAAAAATATTAGTTAAATTTGATGAAGGCTCAAAATCTCTTGAATGATTGTTGAGGAGTCAAAGGGTGTTTAAAGATAAAACCGGATTAGGATTTAACTCAAAAGCACCATCAACTAGTAAAACAAAACAAGCAAAAGTTGTCTAACCTAGAAGAGAGATTTAGAGATAATTCAATCTCTAATAGAAACTCTTGATAAAAAGTTTAAGATTATCATGCTCTATGCTTTTATATGATTATCTAACCTTCTTGGATACATGAGTAATTGAGTTTTAAAGCGTGTCGTCAACCGAGATTTTACGCGTTGTGTTTATCCTATTGATAGCATCTCTATGCAATTTAAAAGGTACACATTACTTCAACTTAACTTTGATTGTCTCTTGCTTCTAGCATTATGTGTTGAAATATGTGTTATTAATAATACTCTAAAAGTGTTTACTTGCTATTAGTAATAACTAAGATTATTTTCTATGAAACAAGAAATTTCGTCATTTGTACTAGTAGGAGATATAAGGTGTTTTGGTTCTTTAACCATCATGAGATAAACACGAGAAACTCTTGAGTGAGTCTCACTCAACTCTTGCGTACAAGTAAGCTAACAAAGAATTTCCTAAGTGTTAAAATGTCTAACACTTTTGTGATGCTTGCAAAAACAAACCTTTGTTAAACAACGTTCTCAAACACCATACTTTGAGTCTTAAATTGTGTTTTTCTTCGATCACTCCTTTATGATAATCTCACATAAAACACATAAGGTGAAATAAATCACATTAGCATACATTAGGATGTGTGGAAGAAAATGAGTTTTCAACACCTAGGATTCACACATCAAATGTGACACTTAGTCTTATGATGTTGTACCTCTTGGACTTTTTCAAAACAAGCAGAGTTCATAGTGTCTTAAGTAAGAAAACCCAAAGAGTTGAGGAGTCGTTGAATATAACATTTAACGAGTGATCTCCTCCTTCTAAGATATCATCTTTGGTAGATAACGATTTAGTCGAAAGTCCAATAATGGCAAGACAAGTATGTTGTGTAAAACATTAAGAATAAAAGTACAAAATAACATCTTCTCACCTTGAGTCAAACATTGAATCTAGCAAAATTGACATAAGTTATAAAACTTGATTTATTGGTCATAGTTGTGTCTTAACAAATTCAACAATAACAGTTTTTGGAATTTAGAGTAAAACAACTAGTGAAATAAAATAAGTGTTTCGAAGTAATCATGTGATTATAAGTGTCAATTTTTGAAAGTCTTTTTGATAATAAAAGCAAGCTCCAAAAGCAAGGGATTTTAACTCAAAGACATTCCTAGTTACTCTCTTGTTCTCAATGGTTAAGTTATTGATGACTTATCAAGAATGAGATTAGTAAATCCGTAGGTAAAACTAAACGTAGAGAAATGTTCGGAAGACTACTTGTTCTCATAACAATTAGATCCAACATAATGTTTAGTGTTTGTCTATGTGCTCGTTTTTAAGAAGATCCTTAAAAAACTCTTTAGTTGAGCTTGTTTGGATACATCGTAAGGTACTACACAACTAGGATTATGGTATCCCAAAAGAACGGGAATAGAAACCATAGTGTATGCCAAATGGAATTATGTCGGTAATAAGTTGATAAGAAAAGCACAAGTGGTACTTGCACTTTTGTACTTATTTACCCAATGATTCTCCAAAACATGTAAGGTTCTCAAATTAGTTTCGGATAGAGAAGCACATCAACAAGCTCCGCTTGAACAAGCAAATACGCGTCAACAACGGAATTCATTTATCAACATTGTTATCTCTTCAACAAATGAAGCATCGACTTCAGCGACATTTCAATCCATTATGTTATCAACTAACATATTGTGATCCATCATCATCGTCTTGGTAAAAATGTTCATTGAGGAACATCTTAACTAAGAACGTCTTATACGTTAACCATTCTATCAACGTTTTCACAAAACCTCTTGAATGAGAAACATTCATCATTCCTAGGCTTAGTCGAAGACTCATAAGACCTAAGACCTTAGTTTTGAACATTAGGATAAAACCACAAAAATCAAGACAATCCCTTTTGAATTTTCCCTGCAGCTCCCACGGTACCCTCAGACCATACGGGCGGAACCCTATTTTTGGTTCCGCCTGGTCCGCCAAAGCTACAGAATGTTTTATTCTTAATTTCAAAACCAAACACCCTCTTAACTTAATCATTCACTTTCAAAAAGCCATCACCCTCTCAAAAACACATAACCACACGAAATTTAGGGCTTTCAATCCAATCTCTTCAAATCCAACTAACTTTGTAAGTGTTCCAATCACAATTGCATTTTTGATTCAAGTATAACATTTTTATTTACATTCATTAACTAGAATCTTAGGGTTTATGGATAAAACTTCTTGATTCATGAAAAACTTGGTGGCTAGCCAATCATGTCTTCCATTAGTTAAAGAATTGTATCCTTTTTGCTGTTACTTTGATTTGCCAAACACACCAAGTGCATGTCTTTCAAAAATGCAATCCAAGACTAGAACATGATTCATCACCACATTGTTAAAACAAATGAAAAACATCATTAAAACATCACTTGCATACTATTTCTTGAATGCTAAAGGGGATACATAACTAATATGTATTTTCGGGTACATTCAATCGAAGACACATTCAATTAGGAGAGTGTTGGTTATCTTTTGTTTTTATAACAAAACTTGCAAGACAAAACAATTTGGGAATCAAAATGAGTCAAGATAACCAAGTCTTCACATTGTTTGCATATAGGAATATATTAAAACATCCACATTGTTAAAAGTCATTAACATATAATTTTGTGTTTTCTAGGAATCTACATGCCTCACGCAAATAAATCCGATCACAAGGAAACCCTTAAGTACATGCCCAAACACCATATGACCAAAGGTCTCAACAATGTTCAAGTAGAAACCTTTAAGGTACTAGAAAAACGCTATGTTCACGAAGGTAGAACCATTGATCCATCCTTTCTAGAAGGAACATCCATTCGCCAAAACTTTGCCGCAATCAACTTTGATTGTCTCCTTGATATAGATGAGCCAATTTGTCCTAGGTTCATCTTAGAATTCTATGCAACCGTAAACCTTTCCACAAATGTTGTTGGTAAGATATCATTAAACTTCACAACCAATCAAACACCAAATTTCATAGATTTAAAAGACTTAGCTATCATTCTTGGTGTCCCAAATGAGGGAACTTGTCTCTACACGGATAAGTGACCCATTTCAAGTCTTGATTCTATTGAGCGTTTTTATCCATACGACAACCCTCTAGTTAGTAAGGAAACAATTAAGGAACATCTCTTCGTTAGAACCTCTACCACAAGAAAGAATCGTTCGGGGCATATTGTGGATAAGGATCCTTTTGGTATGGAGCTCAATGAGCTTAAACGACAATTTAAGAAGTGGGAAGAAATTCTTAGAGCTAACGTCATAAGTACCATAGGAAATAGAGATCATATCAACACATGTCTTTGCTACATGCTCTATAGCATTTCCACCAGTCAACCATTCAACTTAGCCTACTACCTAGCCAAAAGAATGGTCGACATATCCTTAGTTGGAACAACCGCTCTTCCTTATGGAATGCTTCTTACTCGCCTCTTTAGAGCAATCTCACCCATTTCTCCTAACGATAATGGAATGCGCCTTGACTATTCTCTCGTTCCTCACATTTTCGTTCCTCTAAGTGATAAACGAGTTTTCAAAGGTAAAGGCAAACGTACTCGCTCACCTACACCATCATCATCATCATCATCCGACATGAGCGAGGACGATAAACTTCCTAACTCTAAGTTACCTCCTTTAGAATACCTTCAAGCACTCCCCGTTATTGACAATGCATCCGAAGAGTTCAAGCAAACCAAAGGAATGTTCAAATGCTTTGGAAGGTACCTAAGCAAGCTCAACAAGAAGATAGACCGGTTGTGAGAAGATTAAGGAGTTTTTGGCTTATGAATGCTTTAGAACCGTTTATGTGTTAAACTACGTGATTTGTATTGTTTTTCACTTTCATGGTTTATTACGTTTGTCGGATTATGTTTGTATGAGCTTTTATGCATAATGATAATGTTTGAGGTGTTTGTCAATTTTTTATGCTTATGACAATTCTTACTAAGTATAGTGAAATCCTCGACCTCAAGGTCAAAGTCATATGATATGAATGTTTACGTGTCTAATTTTTGCATTGCCTAACCAGAAATGCATTATCTTTTTGATTTTAGGAGTTTTCGAAAATTTTGAAAATCGTCTCGCGGGTCAAAATCGCGGACTGCCTAATTTTTCAGCCCTGGCGGATCTGATAGTACCCAAAATTGGGTTCCGCCAGTGTATTTTCTGGGTAACCCAGAATTGGCCCAACGGACCAAACGGAACCCAAAACAGGATTCCGCCTGTGTACTGCGAGGGTTCCGCCAGACACCTGCAGAAAATTTTTATCATTTTTCTTAAGTCCAAAACTTGTAAAGTGTCAAACCATTATCCTAAGTGAGAAACATCTTCCATTAACTCCAATAACCATATTAGAACAACTCTCACTCACTAAAACAATTAGGAAGCCACTTCCCTCCAAAAATTCAAATTCAAACATAACTAACCCAAGGAACTCTTTTAAAGGATCCTTCAAACCATTGAAACATTTTCAACCAAATCACATCCCATGATCACAAAGCATTGAGTGCATATGTTGGTCTTTCACTCCACCTTATTCCATTGGATTGACATGCAATGATTTGACATGTTCATGAAAACTTTGTAAATCATTTTAAACCTCAATCTTTGAGTTGTAGAACATCAAATCCAAACACCCATTTCAACATCTCCTCCACCCTATAAATTTAAAAGTTTTGCAACAATTCAAATCACACCATCACCATTAAAACATCTTCTCTCAAAACATCAAAACCACACCTTTGAAATGACTAAATCCAACACATCATCCAAGTCATCAAAATCCTTCTCAAAAACCACTAGGATTATTGTTAAACCTTGTTGCTTCAACAAAACCGTCAAGTCAAGCTCATCTTCTTCAAGTGATGCTTCGCTTAACATTTCTTCACCTATCCAAGATTTCCTTAACCTCACTACTTCAACACCATCCTCAACACATTGCAATACCAATGTAATCACCTTTCAAGATTTGCTTAATCTTGATACTCCAACACCCTCTCCAACACATTGCTACACAAACATAGCCACCATTCCTTCACCTACTAGACCTTCATGTGATTCAACATCACCTTCTCAACAAGCTCAACCAACTAAAACTTCATCACCTCAATCACCAACAATTTCACCAATGGAACTTTTCCATACACCTCCAACATCACCACTACCTTATTTGGAAACATTAGAAGACCTATCATCCAAATCATCAAGTCCACCATCTTTATCACTCTTTGACACCATTGCTCAAATGGAAACCCAACAACAATCTAGTGAGCAACTAGATGATGAACCCCATCAACCCTCAATGGTAGAACGGTTGGCTTACCGTTATGCTAGACCATCCATTTTTCCAAATGATCAAGGCCATACCCACTCACAATCATTTGTGTTTCACCCAATTTACAAAGACCTTCATGGAAATCCTTCCGGCGAACCAAGCTTTCGTCATTTTGTTCAAAATCAACAACCACAACAACAACAATCATCACCACAAGACTCTTCCCAACAATTTGAATCTCTACTTTATTCTTATAAGAAAATAGAAGCATCCATATGGGAAAAACCTCCAAACCTTAATGATGAGATTGACACTCATTTAAACCACCTTCATGCCTTCAAACGTATGGTTGACTCTCAAATCAACCATATTACGGTTTTACAAATAACGCTACAATCAACTAATGAAGGAAGCAAAAACACCTCTCAACCATCCACCTTTGCTCCTTCAAGTTCAAACCATCCACCACCAACAAACCAAACCACTCTTCCACCAAAATTTCCTCGCCATGGTTGCGGACAATGCGAAAGAACCACTCACATTAGTGAAGGATGTCGAACGGAAATTTGTGAGCTATCCGAAGAAATGAGGTTTATCCTAAACCACATTTTGGATCGTCTACAATCCTTGTCTCACACACCTCAACCTTAGAGTCTCCAAAATGAAACAAAACCGTTTCTTTTGGAAAATGTTTCCCATTTAAACCAACAAACCAAAACCGTGTCATCCTTTCAACCTTCAAAATAAAGCCCGCTACAACCTCCAACACACATTTTCATCCTTAAACAACCTTAGCCTTGTTTTTGGAAAATGGTTCTCATTAAGGAAAATGATGATTTCCTTGTAGCTTTTCATGTTCTTAGTTTATTTTTAGTTTTTCTTTATTTTTAGAAGTAGGATGGTGTCATCAAAATTTCTTGTCTTTGACTTTTTAAGAGTCAAAATTTTACATGAAATGAATTTCATTCTACTACAAGGTTTGCATTGTTTGTTTACCATTTGGGTATGATGTGTGAATTATTCCTTGCTATGGTAGCATACATATATCTTGTGTGTTAGAAACTAACCTTTCTTTTTGTAGGATTATTATCCATGTTTTCCTTCCTTGATATTCCATTTAGGGGAGATATATTCAAGGGGGAGCATGAGTATGACATTATTCCGCTCCACAACTCTTAGTTGTGTTTTAGACATGAAATACCTTCATAACTTACCTTGTGCGACAACTAACCTTTTTCTTGTAGGTTCAAAATCCATGTCTCCTCTCTTGGCACTCCATTTAGGGGGAGTATCGTCCAAGGGGGAGCAAGTGCTTACTTCCGCTTCGCTACTCTTCTTTTTGTTTCGACAAAAAGGGGGAGAATTTAGAATATAAACTTGTTTAATTTTTTTTGGATATCACATTATCTTAGCAAAAACAAGTTTTTATACTAACTTTATAAGACTTAACACTAAAACTAGTGACTTACTTATAAATAAAGTTTATGTTTTGTCATCAACAAAAAGGGGGAGATTGTTAATACAAATATCGCCTAAAAACGTTATTTATATTTTACAATCTTTGCTAAGTTTTGTTAATGACAAAGTATGAACTTTAGCTATGAGTAAGTCATCACCTTAAGTGTTTAAGTCTTGTTTAACTAAGGTTTACATTTCCTTTTAAACAAAATATTGTTTTTATTTCTTAAATTAGAAAGTGTCTTGTCACATCATATTTATTTCTTAAAATAGTAATGTCACATCACATTTAGGGCAAGTTTTGTCAATATACATTTATGGTAAGAAAGAGTGTTTGACTAACCATATGTTTGCTTGCAAGACTTGTGTTTGACTAAGTGTAATGAGATGTGACCTTGTTTGGTTTGGAAGACTTATTGCAAAACCAACTGCAGCCCTGACGGAACCCTGGGGGTACACGGGCGGAACCCATCTGAGGGTTCCGCCTGATCCGCCAGACCTGCAGAATGGTTTGCTATAAATATCAAACCATTTGTTAGTTTTGAGCAACCTCTTTAGGACATATTTTCATATACTCTCTCAACTAACTCAGTAACATTTGACTTGTGTGATTCTCTTATGTAGCAAGGGACTTCACAAGATCATTCAAGAAGTTACAAGCTTCAACTCTAAAGTTGCATGTCTTGTTAGCTTGGTCATGTATAAGCTTTGGTATTTTATACCTCATTTGTGTCATGTATGTAGAAGTGAATGGTTAGTATTTTAGGCCTCAAAATACGTAGTGTGTCGGGAGTTGTTGTACCCTTATAAAAGAACTAACGGGAGTGGTTGTACCCTTGGTAAAAAACTCGACATCTAGCTTAGTGTCGGTAAAAGTGTAAGCGACGTTGTAAAGGTTTTCTTCGCCGGTGAAAGGAGCTTGTTGATTAGTGCTTATAACTCTCGAGTTGGAAACTCGGGGCGTAGATGTAGGGCAAGGAAAAAGAGTCCTTGTAGCCGAACCACGATAAACAATCGTGTTGTGGTTTGATCGTTTCTTTCTTTATCTTTGCTTATTACATGTTGTCGTTTAGTTAGAATCGCTAATCACATATAAAGCTTTTCAAAGAATTAAACAAGTAAAGTTGTGTTTGTATCTTTAAACAAATGTAAAGCTTTTCAAAGAACTAAACAAGCAAAGTTAGGATCATCACAAGTAAAGCTTTTCAAAGTACGAAACAAGTAAAGTTAGAATAGTTATTCACATGAAAAGCTTTTCAAAGAATCAAACATAAAACGTTGTGTTTATATCTTTAAGCAAACGTAAAGTCTTTAAAGAATATTCAAGCTTAAAAAGGATTTAAAAAGCGGTAAACTATTCAAACCCCTTCTAGTTTTCCACACGATGTTTGAATCTCAACGGACGGTATAGGCTAACAATGAAAGAGGTAGCTACATAGTTAGAAACCATACTAACGTCACACATTCCTTCTATGTTCAAACCAATATGAGACCGATGATTTATGAGGATTCATTATCCATGCTAACCTCTGGCGATTCAAGTTTAACATTCTTGAGTTCCGATGATAACATTACTCCATGATACAAATAGGTCAGTGGCTCGTTATTTAACTAGTAAACTTATGTTGTCAGCTACAGAGTATGTATTAGACCTTTGTGTGATGATGCATAAATCCATCAATAGTACTAAGTTATGATGGATAAAAGGCTTATAACAATTTCATGTTTATGGTTTTATATAACAACTTCTAACAAGTGAAAAAAATTTGTTGTATCACAAATAACAATCTATATAATCCAAGTGGGCCCTCGTAATCATAGAGTTAGAAAAGTATCTCAAATATTAATTCCAAAGTTTTAGATTATCATGCACGGCGTAGACTAATGGGTCTCTTTCTCAGTACATTTGGACCTCCACCCACCATATATTGTTCTTTAATAGTTTATTGGGATAACATTTTACTGATTAAGGGAGCATTTAGTTTTATCACTGTTTACCCAAGTATGTAAACAAATGGGTTGGATAACTGGTAAACTGGTAATTTTAAGTTAGCCAAACGGGTCGGGACGGTTTTAACCAAAATTCATTTTGTTCAAATGGTAATTTCATGCTAGCCATAAGCTTGCTTATTAAAACCCCCTTATTTGTTATACTTTAATGATCCACTTTGCTCCTAATTAAGAAACAAATAGTTAAAGGCATGTGCCTTCTCCATACAAACTCTTGATCACGATTAATTCAAACATTTTAGCATGCATTTAGAGTTTTCTGCCCAATGAATGTCACAAAGTTTGCTAAAAGTTATTAATAGTATGGACATCAATATCACATGTAGAAATAATAGTTACTGAATACTGATAATGTTTTTATATGTTGAAGCAAGTGGTTCCAAAACCATAAAGTTTCAAACCATCACTGTCTTTGATTAGAAAATATCCAAGATATTAATTCCAAAGCTTCAGATTGTCATTCACGGCGTAGACTCTTGGGTCTCCGGATAATTTCGCAGTAGGCTCCTCCTATTTAATCATACCTATTAGTTATATATAAAGATACGCAATTCCTCCCATTTTCCGTTACGAATAATCATACCATTTTTCTTAACTAAACAATGAAGTTATTTCAAAGTTACCATTTTATACTATTAGTTATTCTCCTTTCATTAACAACAATATCGGTAGCAGTTCCAAAATACGCCAAGGCAGGCTGCGAAGATAGGTGTGGGAACGTGATAATTCCATTCCCTTTTGGAATCGGAGCAAAGTGTTCTCTCAACGAATGGTACAATGTTGATTGTAACTCCTCGACGCCATATCTATCTTCAGTCAACCACCTCGAAGTGTTGGATGTCGACTTGGGAAATCAAACAGTCACTGTTAAAATGCAAAAGTTTTTTAATTGCAGCCATACGACAAAGAGTGTGGATCTTGGTAACAGCCCGTTTCTGTATTCCAAATCACACAATACATTTGTTTATGAGGGGTATTGTGGTAATGTGGTCATGATGGACAATCATGGTAAAGTGGTCACCGGGTGTTCCACCACTTGTAGCAATGACACTACTAATGCTGCTACTGGTATCATCGATACAAGCAACTGTTTTGGCATCAACTGTTGTGAAAGAACAATTCCTCAATATCTGGAGTCGTACAGCATGAATCTTACAGATATGGAGAGGCAGATGGGTGGAGATGAAGCTTGCGGGTCTGCGTACTTGTTGGATAAAAATTCATACACTGAACGAAGCAACTTATCTCACCAATCGTATGTTCCAACATCACTACAATGGATCCTATCAGACCGCTACCAAGATCAAGTAAGTTGTTCTACAGGTGAGTGGTATCAACGTGTAATCGATCTGGGTAATGGTACTCTGATGAATTCTTGGGATTGTGACTCCTATTACGATGGGAACCCTTATTTAAAAGATGGTGGATATGGTACGTAACTCTATATTTAGTATTTATCATTTTATTTTGATCACAATATTCATTTCCAGGCTTCCAGCATCTTGTGTATGTTTGTTTTCTAGAAAATAGACCTAATAAAATAAGCTTAACTATCATATATTTACCTTTGCTAAAAAAAAAGAAAAAAGAAAAAAAAGAAAGAAAACTATCATATATTTACCAATTACTATTCGTTATAAATACATAAAAACTAGATGAGTAATCACGCATAAGGCGACGGCGCATGGTTGTAATAAAATCCACTTGTGTCGATACTGTGTATGTGTATTTTATAGGTCATGATAGAGTTACATAACTTTGTAAAATTTAATTATTAACTATATATTGAAAACATCTGATATTAATTTTACCAATGTGCTAAGCAGAATCTTATCAAAATTATTTTGCCTCTTGCAAGGATCAAACTCACAACCTTAAGGTTATGGGACACGGAAAGCCTTGTGATTATCACACTAAAATATGCGAGGTCTCACGTTTAATCCATGCTAACTGCAAACAACCTTGAAGTAACTAAACTAACTTTTTGAGAAAAAAAATATTTTACGTAGTCTGAGTCTGTGTGATGGTGAGTTTAAATAGTATTGATTAATCGACAAAAAAATCAGAAACAATTGGTTATCAATCAAAATTATATTATTTTTATTATTATTTATTTATTTTATTTGTGCAAAAGCTGAATATATTAAAACAACCCAATTTTAATTAATATAAAAAGATACCAAATTAAAATGAGGAGAAAGGAAATTTGAAAAGAACATAAATGTAAAATGTGGTGTTTAAGTTGTGGAGTTTCGATCATGTGAAGTCAATTTTAAAAATATAAAAAGTTAGATCTCTCTCAAAACAAGATCACATCCCTTTTTTTTTTAAAGTTGAACAGGGGTAGTTTGGTGACTCCTTTTTTTTTTTACTTTCACAATCAAACTTCAAATTGTTATAACCTTTTTTTTTATACATATTCAATATGTCTTAATTTTTATTTTATTTTATTTTTTTTTTTGATATTTTTGATATTTCAACCTTATTTTTTACCTTCAAATTTGTTGAATCATGAAAAACTTAATATTAGATGATTGTAAATCCCGTATGTGTAACTTTATTATTGATCGATATTTATAGATTGCAAACTCTAATGACCTAACCCACAAGCGGGCTTGAGCCAAATATAATATTGCCTAATACTCTTCCGCAGTTTGAGCGGATCGCGAAAACTCGAACTGAAATAATAAACTACAAAAGAAAAAAAAAAATAAAATAACTTTAGTTGACTCGTAACAACAATGTACCAACAATTGACTTTAGTCGACTGGTATCAACGGTCGGCTAAGTCGACTGGTAACAAAACTGTACCAACAGTCGACTTTAAGAGTGGTACTAACGGTCAACTAAGCCGACTAGTAACAAAGTATACAAACAATCGACTAACAAACATACAATAAATCAGATAAACCAAATTATCTACCAAACCTAATAAACCAAAACAAAAACACTTTTTTTTAGGTCAAACCCAAATAAAATTGTTGATACCGTATCTTGTTCACAAAACGCCAAAGCAAAAGGTAAATAAAACAAAGGGGGATACCCTTTTTTTTATTTTTATTTTCTTCTGCTGCTCGTCGAATATTGGTACAAAAATAATAATTCATGTTTTCTTTTTTTCCTTTTTGTAGCCACCAATAAAGCACTCATAAAATTCTGTAGCCGTAAACTTTTTTATTTTTTATTTTTATTTTTTATTAGGATTTGGCTCAACATAGCCACTTAGGTCTGAAGATCAGACCCGCTCTAATACCATATTAGATGATTGTAAACTCTGTAGGTGTAACTTTATTATTAATCGATATTTATAGATTACAAACCCTAATAGCTTAACCCACAAGCGGGCATGGGCCAAATATAATATTGCCTAATACTTAAAACACGAAATTTGTAGACTTTGCTTCACTCTTTATCCATAAATTTGAATCACTCAAATCTGATATGATATGAGTGAGATATTGCACGTTAAAGATTACGTTTTAGTTATATTTGTTTCACACAAGGTGTTTGATAAAATGTATAACTTCGATTTTTAGTGTTAAAATTGAGTTAATTGCATTAATTTTTGTACAACATCGCACCTTTAATCATTTTATTAATGTACGATTCAAAAAGTGATTTTTTTTTTTTTTTTTTTTTTTTTTTTTTTTTTTGATTTTGTACAAAATGTATACATTGCGTTTTTAATCATAAATTTGACCAATATTAAATCAAATTAGAAAATTTGTAAAACATAAAAGTTATAGATTTTATGTTAATCTCTATTCAAGTTTTTGATAATTCAAATTCGATGTCATACGAGTGAGATATTAGATGTTAAAAATGACGTTTTAGTTATATTTGATGACGAAAAACATAGTTTATGAACACCATGGATTATGATGAATATGGATTAAGACTGATAAACAACATTAACTGATAAATAAGACTAATTGATGAACAAGACTTTTTATTGATGATCAAATTTTTTTACTGATGAACAGCACTAACTGATGAACACTTATCAACAACATGTAGATTGATGTTGTCTTGTTCATCTGTAAGTCTTATTCATCAATTTACAAGTTGTTGATAAGTGTTCATCAGTTAGTATTATTCATCAATAAAAATATATGTTCATCAATTAAAAGTCTTATTCATCAGTTATTGTTGTTCATCAGTTCATTAACAAGACTAACTGATGAACACTTATCAACAACATGTAGATTGATGTTGTCTTGTTCATTAGTTAGTCTTGTTTAACAGTAGTTAGTCTTGTTCATCAGTTAGTTTTGTTCATTAGTTATGTAGAAACGTAGAGGGGGTGAATAAGTTCCTGTTTAAAATCTTAAATATTTCGTACCAAATTCCCAATCAAGTATGACTAAACATGAATAGTGGTTATGTCACTCATAACAAATATATATGTCACTCAATTACAAGTATACAAGCAATCACATAAACATAAGCATATCACGAGATTTAAAAGTAGTTAGCCATTTTTTATTGCACTAGGGACGGTCCCTAATATACACCGACGATCCCTTAAATCTTGAGGACCATCCCTGTATAAGGGACCACTTCCAGTGGGCATGTCTTTGAGCAGATGTGTGATTAATTATGTATTGGCATTTTTTAGTTGTTTTAGTTTATATCTCAATCATAATCACAATCTAAGCAACAAGCTACACAAACACAACCTTAAATGCAAAAAGATAAATGCCAGAAAGGAAAGTAAAGAGTGGATAAGAGAAGACGCAAACCATACATAGTGATTTATAGTGGTTCGGCACGAAACACCTCTTCGTCCTACTCCACTCCCCGAGTACCACACTCGAGAGTTACTTCACTAGTCAACAAGCTTCATTATGGCCGAACAAACCGTACACCAAAGCTTAAACCAAGTTTAACAATACTAAGTGGAATGTCGAGTCATAATCCTAACTACAACCAATCTACACCAAGCCCACATGGCTTCACGAACAAGCACTCTTGTACACTTGGATTAACGTAATCCAAGTCTTCACACGGACAATCACCGCGTCCAAGCCTTCACACGAACACGTTCCACTTGGATTCACCTAATCCAAGTCATCACACAAACAAGCACTCTTGCCCCACTTGAATCTTCACCTGATCCAAGTCTTCACGAACTTTCACTAGTTCCTAGTCTTCACTACAAGGACTTACCACAAGTCCAAGTCTTTACATTCCGACACATGAAATTACACAAAGTCCTAATCTACACATAGTCACCTACTGACGTACACACCGTCCTAATCTACACTATCATCCACGGATTTACATATCGTCTGAATTTCCCTATTACATTTGAGATCCTAGAATTACAATTTCCTAGTCTAATTACATGATGAAATTATTTATGCGTGTTTTTATTTCTTATGGTGGAGAGGTTGGTATTCATAGGCTTGAAATCTTGCATTTTCTCGCTCAAATTCAAATTTTGAATCTTCCTTTTTCCTGCTCAAATTCAAATTTTGAATCTTCCTTTTTCCTGCTCAAATTCAAAATTCAAAATTTTGAATGTGCCTTTTTCCCTCCAAGTTCTAGAAGTTTCTAGAAGCATTGTTTGGTCTTGATGGGCCGGTTACTATTGGGCCCGGAATGGGCTTGTTTGTTTGCTTGGCCCGGTCCATTTAGGTAAGTCCATATATATGCTTGGTCCGATCCAATTAACTAAGTAAATATGTAAAAGTATTGTATGCTTGGCCAATCCAATTATCCAAGTCCATAAGATTCTTGAGATGATGAGTCGTAGTGACTTGTGCATTTTACGTTTTGTACTACAAGTTACATGTTTGTCATTATTAAAACCAAAGAGACCGTCTAATTTAAATACCGTAATATTTGCACTAACAAGTTAGTTTGTTCATCAATTCATCATTGTTCATTATAATCCATGTTGTTTATAAGTCATATTTTCCATCTTAAAATATGACTAAAACGTCATATTTATCGTGCAATATCTAACTCATATGATCTCCGATTTGAGTGATTCAAAAACATGAGTAAAGATTGACCTAAAATCTGTAACTTTTATGTTTTCCATTTTTCTAATTCGAAATTAAAATTGGTCAAATTTATAGTTTAAAACACAACACGTACATTTTGTACAAAATTAACAAATTAAAAAAAGCATCACTTTTTTAATTTCACATTAATAAAATGATTAATGGTGAGTTGTTGTACAAAGATTAGTGCATTTAACTCAATTTTAACACAGAAACTTTAAGCTAAACATTTTATTAAACAACCTGTGTGCAACAAATATGACTAAAATGTCATCTTTAATGTGCGATATCTCACTCATTCTAATCGGATTTGAGTGATTCAAATTTCTGGGTAAATAGTAAACCAAAAGTCTACTACTTTTGTATTTTAAGTTTTTCATGATTCGCCTGTTTTGAGAGTAAAAAATATGGTCTTAATACCCAAAACATCAAGAAAATCATGATCAATTAATATATAAAAACAAAGTTTTGAAATAATTAACAAGATTTATACAAAATTAAAGAGATTAAATTTTAGAAATAATGGTGAAATCGATTTTATTTTCTAAAATTTAACGTTTAAAAATTATGTGTGTTTGAAGTTTAAGGGTAAATAGGAAAAAATGGGTCAAACTAACATTATACACCTTTGACAGAAAATAATAAAAATGATTTTAACCGGATCTAATCCAACGGTTGTAAACACTATTTACCCTTTTCTTTAAAAAAAAATCATACTTTTCAAATAAGGAGTACCTTTACTTGTCTTATTGGTGAAAAATAAACATTTATATTTTTTTTGACTTGTATTTTAGTGAAATCACGTTACTCAATTTGTAATTTTTAAACAAAAGGGTTTTGTTTTTATATATAATATAGATTACGGATTTTGTTGCAACTAATTTTCATAAAGACTTCTAAAGTTATAATTTGTTTATAGTTTTATAGCTAAAAGATCCGTGTATAACTAATTTTTACAATAGAATCAATCAAGCAAATTTAACTACTCATTTTTTATCAAAAAAATAATAATAATAATAATAAAAATAAAAAATAAACTTTCACTCTTTTTCTTAAAAATTAAATATCTCGCAAACCGTAAATCGTTACGCGAAAAAAATACTCATCGCGACGAGAATTAAATTATCTTTCTATAGACATGCATTGTTATATACTTTCGACGAACTTTTTTTTTTCAAAATTTCCGCCAGCAAAAATCATATATGATTTGTAAAAATCATATGTGATTCGTTAAAATCAAATCATATGTGATTTTTACGAATCATATATGATTTTTCTTGGCAGAAATTTAGAAAAAAAAAAAAAGAAAAAAAAAGTTTGTCGAAAAAAAAAGTTCATCGAAAGTATATAACAATGCATATCTATAGAAAGATGATTTAATTCTCGTAGCGATGGTATTTTTTTGTAGCTTGAAGATTTACCGTTTGCAAGATATGTTGTTTTTAGAAAAAATGTGAAAAATAAAAATGGGTGATTATGATTGGTTCATTGGTTTTTATGGTAAACGAGGCAGGCAGAACCCGTGCTACGCACGGGCTAAGAATCTAATTGTTAATCCTGTATTCTTTCTGTATATTGGCGATTGTATACTTAATTATTGTTTAGTATGTTGTATGAAATGTTTTAACTTTCTTGTATACAAATTTAAAAGTGTTTGATGTTGTTTTGGTTTTGTGGTGTTGTATTCTATATATGAGCTTTTGGTTATTAAGTTGTGATAGCTTTATTTCTTTTGGCTTATTACTTATTTGCATGATAAAAAAAATGGCTTTGTTTCTTTTAGTCTATTACTTAGCCTTACAATACTTGTCTGTTAGATGGTTTTTACATGGTAATATGAAGCACACGGGGTCTATTTAATTAGTTATAGTTTAATGTGCGTTAAATATTTTCTTTATTAAGTTTGTAAGTTAAAGTTTGTGTAATAATGTATATATAATAATGCCACATAAACTATATAAAAATTGTTACAAACCTTTTTAGCTTCATCTCATTTTATTGAACAACTAATTCATTGAAAATTAACATTGAAGTCTAACTAATATTAATAAATTTTATCAATAAACTCAATTCTAAATAGCTAACTAAATGAATATTAATTAACACACTATTAATAATTCCTAAAACCTTTGGACTCCACTATTATGTCTTAAACTTAATTTTTTTAATTTACAAATGGGTTTGAGCAAAAATTATATACTTTTTCTTTTATATTCATTATTCAAGTTGCATACTTACATAAACTAATCATGCTAAAAGTATCATTTAACCATTTAAATGTTGCTTTACATACATGCTCGTGCACATTTTTTTAATCAATTCGCACATGTGAGCTACATCAATTGAAAACACATATAAATTACTTGTATATGAAAATGTATTCACATAATATATATATATATATATATATATATATATATATATATATATATATATATATATATATATATATATATATATTGCATTATGTTAAATCATCAATTATTATTGCAACCTTTTCAACTTCATCACAATCCATAACCGACTTTTAATTGTACACTAATTACTAAATATCATGTGATAAATTCCAGCAAGTCTTGCACTACCATCTCGATGTTGTATATACTTCACATTAAATGCACCGGTTTTGTTTTTTGATAAAAGTTTGAACTTTTGCTTATGTTTAAAACTCAACTTTTTTATTTGATATTATAATTTACAAACGGATTTAAGTCAAAATTATGTATTTTTTTTCCTTTCTATTCATTACTCAATGTGATATTTTTAATATGTCGTATTTTGCTATTAAGGCAAACTCATTTAATTGGCGTAAATATTGGTTTCTCACTAATGATTCTACATATAGAAAAAGAAAACACTTTGCAATGCGCGGACCTTCTTCTTTTCAATAATAATTCAGTTGCACACGATAAATTCATTCTAATATTTCTCAAAGAGCATTCGAAAGCAACTACTTACATAAACTAATCACGCTAAAAAGTATCATTTAACCATTTAAATGTTGCTTTACATACATGCTCGTGCACATTTTCTTGAATCAATTCGCACATGTGAGCTACATCAATAGAAAACACACATAAATTACTTGTATATGAAAATGTATTAACATAATACATATATATATATATATATATATATATATATATATATATATGGGAAAACATAGCTACAACACAATGTAGCCAATTGGCTACATTTCCTTTGAAAAAAAAGGTGGGGACAGGGGGAAAATATGTGTCAGGGTCTAACCGCAGGGACTGAACTGTACATTATTAAAAGTTTTTTCAAAGGAATTGTAGCCAACTAGCTACAATTAATTGTAGCTAACATTTTCCCATATATATATATATATATATATATATATATATATATATATATATATAACAATCACCTAAATATGTAAGAAACAAAGAAAATAGTTGGTTTCCCAATCTTTGGTTCCATTTATCTGAGCATGCATGATCTTGTGTGATTTTCATGGTACCTGCGTATGATAACTAAATTAAGAAAAAAAGAAGACCAAGTTAATTACAATGATCTAAAAGATGTGTGAATCACCTCCAAAATGTTGCAAAAGAGAATTTACATACCGCTACCAACAATCAAAGATCTAAAAGATGTGTGAATCATCTTCAAATGTACATACTAAATGTGATTTTGGCCGGTTTATATAGGCATGAATTAGGTTAAATCATTAATTATTCTTGCAATATTTCGCAACCCTTGCACTTCATCTAACCGACTTTTAATTTTATAATAAATGCCATGTGATCAATTCGGGCAACATTTGCACTTCATCTCCTTTCATGATTGTATAGTTATTATGAGGCTGCATTGAATTCCGAGCATTAGCTATTTTGTACTCTATGCAACTACTAAACGACTCAACTTATTTCTACCTCTAAAAACTCTATCATCATAACTCCACATTAAATTTAGGGACTGAATCTTATAGTATTATAGATATGAGTTATATATTGATCCTATCCCTAGTTTTATAATACATTCAATTCTAACCCTTATAATATCCACTAAAAAGAAAAGTACGCAAGTTTTAATTTGAATATAACAAATGCGTATACTAAACTAAAAAATTACTTTAAAATATACTATATTAAATAATTACTTTAAAAAATTGATTACCGTTAATAATAAATTCAATTTCTGATCAAAACGATTTGATTTTTTTCTGTTATTATCTAACCAAAATTATAAAAAATATAAAAAGTTTTGCATGATATTATCAGATGCGGACCTAAAAGTAAACAGATGCACAAACTTTGTTTTATGATTATAAAGTAAATAAATGTGAACAAAGAATGTGCGATTTCTTAAAAAGTAGTAACAAATTAACAAGACATCTATTTCTTTTGATTTATTAATATATAATAAAAAAGACATGTATTTGTGTGATAAAAAATTTCGAAATCAGGTTATCTATACTATTTATAATGAAAAAATTGTCAAAAGTGAAATGTTGTGTTTTCAACAATGGTCAAATGAGAGAGTAAGTGAAATGTAATTAACACTCTTATTAAAACACCCAAATACTTAGAAGTACAATTATTTATTCATATTGTACAACCAAATTAAAGCATATCTATCAAATTAAATACAACCAATCAAACACAAATCGGGTTGACCCGGGACGCTTCAAACCCGGCGGGTTGACCAAGTTTAATTTGACCCGTTTTCGACAACCTAGCAAGTTGACCAGGTTTAACTAGACCCATTTTTCAACCGGAACGGTTCAACCAGTTGAACCAACCGGGTCGAACCGGGTTTCAAAACATTATCCATTACTTAAAAAAGTACAATGATTTATTCACATTGTACAACCAATTAAAACACAAACCGGGTTGACCCGGGACACTTCAAACCCGGCGGGTTGACCCAGTTTAATTTGACCCGTTTTCGACCCAACCTAGCAAGTTGACCCGGTTTAAATCGACCCATTTTTCGACCGGAACGGTTCAACCGGTTGAACCACCCGAGTCGAACCGGGTTTCAAAACATTATCCATTACTTAAAAGTACAATGATTTATTCATATTGTACAACCAATTAAAACATATCTACCAAATTAAATACAACCAATTAAAACACAAACCGGGTTGACCCGGGACGCTTCAAACCTGGCGGGTTGACCCAATTTAATTTGACTCGTTTTTTACCCAACCTAGCAAGTTGACCCGGTTTAAATCGACCTATTTTTCGACCGGAATGGTTCAACCGGTTGAACAACCCTGGTCGAACCGTGTTTCAAAACATTATGTTTAATTCCCAAATCTTCAAACTTTTATTATTTTTCGTTTATAACCTATAAACTTTTTTTATCAATAAACTATTTATCGCTATAAAATCCCGTTGCTATGCACGGGTACTCGTCTAGTTTCAAAAAAATAGGCTTTCTTAACAAAAATTTTTTTACACTAAACAGCAAACATTGAATTTTCATTAATCACCGAAAACACCTTAGATTCGCCCGTGTGTATTATAATGTTTTCAAAACGCATGTCATTTACCCTCGGACTATTTATCAATATATTTTCTATAATATTATCTTCCATTAACTGGCATCCAAACAAAACTTAATATTTTACTTTTTAGAATATATATTTATCGTTTAGGAACAACGGTAAAAAATAGGGACAAGCATGGGTCCGGAACCAGACCTTATGGATCCGGGAAACAAATTTTGTGAAAAGTAAGAACCGAGAATCGATCATAGTTTTTGATTCCGATTTTAGTTCTTGTTTTGGTTTCCGTTCTTCGGGTCTACCCGACTAAGAACCGATTTTCTAAAAAGTAAAGTAATAAACTTCATGCACTAATGAATTAGTCCAATAAAAAGCAAAGGATATTCGAATTTAATTAAGCTTTTGCAACCATTTACATTTAAACAAATAACGTTTAACAACTAAAGCATAAACTAAAACAAAGTATTATTTTATAGTTTCTCATTGTTCAAATATCTAACAAGACAATGACACATAACAATCCAAAAACAAAATAAAATACCTTCAAACTTTTTCTAACCAAATAACCAAAAAAACGTTTACGGTTTCATCGTTTGTTTCACTTTATTTCTTTGGGTTAGTTTCTCAAATTGTTCTTCCGTATCTTTCACAATCACACCGTCTTTCATAAGGAAGAGAAAAAGAACAAGAGAAAGTACTAGACCGATATTAAGTTGCAGTAAATCCAACTAAGAAGTGTCGATGACTTGCTCATGGTTTTTGAAATGTGTTCCATTAAATATTTTGAGCATGAGAAGTTAAGAAAATTACATGTTTTTAGAATTATTGACTATTCAGTTCCGGAATCGAGAACCGAGAATCGGTGAACCCGAACTGAACTGACCCGAGAACCGGAAAATATCAAACTTAAGAACCATAACCGTAACCATCGGATTTGAATCCGGTTCAATTCTTCTCGTTTCCGGTCCAGTTCTTGGTTCCGATTCTGTTATCTGGTTCTTCTGCTCATCCATAATCAAAATAAACCAAATATTATAGTACCTTTTAATTCCAATATATTATAAGACAATTCGTCAAGTCTTATTAATTTATGAAACTTTTCATAATCATTTTGAGAACAATTCTTATTTTAAATCGTACATGCATTACATGCATCGTCATTACAGGCCGTCCTTGAATTTTTGAAAATTTTGAAGGCTCTGGACGAAATTACGTAATTAGACATTTCGATAAGAAATATTATATATAAAGTATCACCATTTATAAGATATAATGCAATTAGTTATTTATCGTCCAACATATTAATCATTTAAGATATTAAAAAATATATGTACAAATGCATTTATTGTTAACGAGATAAATTTTAAAATCTTTAAAAATTTCACGCTCTGAACAGTCGTTCATCTTACATATACTCAAACACGGCACTGAGTATCACATTGTTAATTTTTTGCGGTTGCGTATCTAGGCTAAATACATCGCAATAGCCACTAGCCACTGTAGATAGACTCAATACCAATGACTAAATAAGGAAAAGAAAAAGGAAAAAGAAAAAGGGATTATTCCCCAAATACTCATCCGTACAAAACCACTCACCTTAAATGCCCAACTTCTTTTTGTTTTCTTCAAATACCCCAAGAGGAGAGGGTCGCCCCCAAATCTTGAGCGGATATACAAAGAAAGTGCCAAGTGTCCTTATGTGTGTCATTACCATGTACTTACATGGTACCACTTATAGCAGGTACTTTTTTGGGCGACTTGGCCCACATTTCTTGAGCGACTTATTTTTTTTGTTTTTTTGTGAAAAAGTTATTAATTACATTATGGTCCTTGTGGTTTGCTTGGTATTTCATTTTTGGTCGTTGTGTTTATTATTTATTACTATTCACAAATCTTAGAAATCATAAAAAAAAAAACCAAATCTTCATAAACAAATCCAGATCTTCAACCAAAAAACCCGGATATGAGAAACACAAACACAAACAAACAGATATAAAAACCCAGATCTTCATCCAAACAAATACTCCTATAAGATTTTACACATCGATTATACCACAAATACTTCTATCAGATCTTCATCCAAACAAATACTCCTATCTATCAGATATAAAAACACAAACAAAATCATGAAACACAAACCATTTTTTATAGTAGTTCCAAACATAAAATTATGAAGCACAAAGTACTCCGTCAATGGCTCAATGCACCAACAGATTTACTCCATCCAACCTTTCTACTATTATAACGCACTAGCAGATTTACTTACCAATTCTCATATTACACAAGGTACAACATCCAAATAACAAGCTACAACCTCAAAATAAATACCCAATTCACCAAATCTCTTATCTATTCAAAACATTACACTTACCCTATTCAACAAAATCAAACACAAATATTTTTAGTTTATAACCATTAAAACAAAAAGTTTCTTACATGATATCAACAAGACAATTAAAACTAACATCTATCATCTTCATCGTTTCTTAACCTCCAACCACTACATCCGCGGACACACCACCACCACAGGCACAGATCTGGTGGCCACCATCGTCCCACCGCCTCCACAACCCAAATTCCGACATCATTTCCAAACCTCTACAACCACAGATCTGCTCAGTTGATGCCACATCACCATGTACTACCACCACACATCTGGTCGGCCGTCGCCACGCCACCATCATGCTATCCCAAGTTCATATTTTTTTGGTTAATATTTCTTACTTGGGTTGTTGTAGTGTAACGTTGTTTATGTAGATGTAGTGTTTAATAATATGGTTTTGGGTTGCAGGTGAGATTTGGATAATTTATTTCTTAGCAAAATATTTTTTTTTAATGATGATTGTAAAAAGGGATGGATTTGTTTCTTTTTTGATGAGGTTAAAAAAAGAATATCTGGATATGTGAGTGAGTGGGATGAGATGACGAGTGAGATATAAAAATACAAACAAAAAGATATAAAAACACAAACACATACTCCTAATATTATGTTGATTTAGGTGCATCATTTTTAGTTGGTTTAAAAAACGTGTGACAAAAATGAAATACTAAGCAAACCACAAGGACAAAAAATGTACTTAACACTATTATTAATTTTTTCACAAAAAGACAAAAAAGACAATTCGCTCAAGAAATATGGGCCCAGTCAGCCAAAAAAGTACCTGTTATAAGTGGTACCATGTAAGTACATGGTAGGGACACACATAGGGACACTTGACACTTTCTTAGTATATCCGCCCAAGATTTTGGGACGACCCTCTCCCCTTGAAGTATTTGGAGAAAACAAAAAAAGTGGGGTATTTAGAGTGAGTGGGTTTGTACGAATGAGGTATTTGGGGAATAAACCAGTGACAAAAGTTGTTTGTATTACAAGTGTGTTGACTTTCATCATGTTTGAAGTAGAACACCATTCATTCTTTAATTCGAGTGTCCCATTCTTTCTTGAAATTAGGAAGATCTTGATTCATTTGGTTTTTTTCTCTTCATAGCAAATGAAGTGATAAATGTCTTTACGTTAATAATACAATAATTACTATATACGAGTCATTCATACCCGTGCGACGCACACGGGCTTAATCTAAATGTTCGTTAGTTTATTGTTCAACACTAATTTTCGTCATTACATGGGTTGTATATAAGTGTTCATAGCGTAATTTTTTTTGCACTTATTTTCGTCATTATATATCTAAGTTGTGATAGTATCACACCTTTTCTAAGCATGACACATATTTAAATAGTTTATTGAAATTAAAAGAGTATATGTAAAAAGACTTTTTTCAAGATGCTACATTTAAAAGAGTCTCTTCACTTGTAATTTTTTAATATGTATAAGTTATATACTAAATGTCAAAGGGAGGTTAAACGCATACGGTTCTTTCAAAATAAATGTAACTCTTATATAAAATCATAACAAAGTGGATATTCTCTATATTTTGAGATCTAACTTGTGACAATGAATTATCCTTTTGGTTTATTATATCAAAAACGGTAGCTCCACATTACTACGCTTAGTTACTCGAACTTTATTTTATCCACAAAAACCATTTAAGTTTCAATATTTTTTATTGTTGTGAAAATCGGTCCAATATTGTTAGTATATTTAATTTGTAGCATATTGCATATATAAATATATTTGAAGACATCAATCTCAACATATAATTTTTCTACTCTTAATAATTAATATAACAATTTCATTTTGCCAAATTTGTTTGTCATTCTACAAATGAAACTAAAATCATAATAAGATAATCAATTAATCTTTATAGTGATATTAACACACCGCAAGACAAAAAACTACATTAAGAGCAAAAATATTAAAATGCACCAACAAAGTGTAGTAATAATTATTGATTAAAAATTGAATGCTCGTCACATTATTTTCAAGAAACTTGCTAACGAATCAATAGTATTAGCCCGTTTATCGGTATTACATGAAATAAAATATTGCATGTTTAATTTGTTACGTACAATTAATATGAATGCTAAGTATTCACTCCACCGATGGCCGTGACGTTTTTCTTGTTTTTGTTGTTGTTCTTGTTGTTGTTGTCTTTGTCGTTGTTCTTCATTGACCTTTTGCATGTTTTGTTCTTGATACAACTTTTGTGACTTCTCGATCTCTTTCTTTAATGATTCTTGACGTGCTACAAAAAACAATTAGATATAGTTGAACTTTAGTAACTTAAATACGGTTAATAAATATATTGCATTTTCGATCAAAATAAAAATGTTCGTGCATGTTTCACTTAATTGATAAGACAACGATGTGTAGGATCTCTTAAACCATTAGATAAGATGATGTTACTACCAAACCTCCTAAGCACCATCTTTATTTCCTACAATCTTACACAAACAAAACACACGTGAAATTTACATGAAACAATATAAATCAATATGCTAAATAAGTAAGACGATATGATGCTTACTTTACCACTATAATAAGTTGTAGCCAAATGTGCACTCGGTGTGGAGGAAGTTGTGGTTTGTTGTGTGTGATTTTTGACACATTATATAGTTGATAAAATATTTGTAACTCATGAACGGGAAGGTAAAAAGACTAACCACTAATTGGTGTGTTTAATTTATGCATTCATGGCACCAAACACTTCATCTCCTATGTACTTATCTTTATGCATGACTATTAAATCAATATACTAACACATGAAGCATTCACATTTCACTTTCAATTCATGAGCCACTTATTATGACCACTTACATTTATAAGGTTACTTAAGCTTTTATTATATATATATATATATATATATATATATATATATATATATATATATATATATATATATATATATATATATATATATATATATATATATATATATAGTAGTGATCAAATGAGAAATAAAACTAGAATGAGAAGAATGAGAAGTAACCACAGCCGCACATTTAAGATGCACCTACAAAATAAGATACATCTCTCATGAAATTCTCCATCTTCATTTGAAATGTGTGGCTACAAACATTTCTCATTCTTCTTATTTTATTTTATCTTCTTAGTGGATCCATTCTCTATATATATAACGTAAAGGCGTTAAACGACGCTACAATTGTCGTTTTGATTTATTCCAATTCACTGCATGTTATTGTCTTATTCAAGAAACGTACTTTATATTTTAAAACACATGGTATTATCATACTGATTCGAGTTACACTTACTATTACATAAAAAATTAAAAATATATGTCGCTCTAAAATGTATGTTAAATCTTCGCAACAACACTAGTTACAAAACGAAAACACTTCTTTATAGTTTTTGAGGTTAGAGCATTCACTATTATAAACCTTTTATAAAAGTTTATACATTAATACATCAATAAATTTTAGAGTTTTTTATTTCATAAACTTACATTCATTATAGTACAAACCTTTGCAAATCCTCAACCCTCTCTGTAAAAAATAAATCACACACCAAACCCTAGATCCGCCGCCGCCAACAACATCGTCTCTCCGGCCAGCGGCTTAGGCTGGCGGTCCGGAGAGACACTCTCCAATCCCTCTTCTTTGTAGATACTTTACTATTTCATTTCAATTTTGATTAATTAAGGTTTTATAGATCGTTCTTTTGGCCATTTTCTTCGTATCATTTTCACTAGGTTCCTTGTGGTTATGGGTTGTTTTTGGTTCGGTAGTGTGGTTAAGATCGAGAGGTTAAGATGGTGATGTCGTGGGTTTAGTGAGGCTGAGGAGATGGTGAGGTCATGTGATGGTTAGGTCCTGGTGTTAGTGACGCTGAGGAGATGGTGAGGTCAGGGGATGGTTAGCTCGTGATGTTAGTGAGGCTGAGGAGATTGTTGGTCTTTTGATCGTTAGATCCTGGTGTTGGTGAGGTCGTGGTGCTAGTGAGGCTAAGGAGATGGTGATGCCGTAGATGGTGAGGTCGTGGTGTTGGTGAGGTTGTGAAATGGTGATGTCGTAGATGGTGAGGTCATGTGATGGTGAGGTCGTGGTGATGGTGAGGTGGTGTTGGTGAGGTGGTGGTGATGATGAGGTGGTGTTGGTGAGGTTGTGGTGGTGGTGATCTCGAGGTCTTCGTGAGGTCGTGGAGACGGTGATGTCGTGAGGTCATGGAGATGCTGATGTCTTGGTGTTCGTAGAGATTGTAAGGTCTTGAGTTAGTGAGGTTGTGAGATTGTTTCAGTTCTTGAGGTCTTGAGATTGTTTCAGTTCATGAGGTCGTAAGATGGTTGTGGATGGTTTAGAGTGTGAGGTTGTGAGATGGTTTAAGTTCACGAGGTCGTAAGATGGTTGTGGATGGTTTAGAGTGTGAGGTCGTGAGACTGCTTTGGTCTATGATTGTCGTAGTGGAGATGGTTCAAATAGTGAGGTCGTGAGATGGTTATGATAGTGAGGTCATGAGATAGTCAGATTATGTGGTCGTGATTGTTAGTTTAATGTGAGGAGGGTCGAGGCGATTTGTTTTGTGGGCCTGGTTATCGGTGGTCGAGTTAGTTTGAAGCAGTTTCGGGAGGGTCCAAGCGTCAGGTTCAGGTGAGCAAAGGTCGGGTAGTTTTTGGCGTGTGGTGATTTTACAATTTTGGAGTTGTCATCTTTATCAACGGATTTTACACATCATTCTACCACCACTCGATTTATTTGCATGGTTGAAAGTATCTTGTGTGAGGTTTCAAGGTGGGGAGTATTAAGGTCATGTGTCATGTTCGTGGCTAGGTTTTTAACCCATATTCATATTTATAAATCCGGTGTTACCCTTAAGTGGTTAAGTGTTGTGCTAGAGTTTGAAGGCGGGATGTTCGCTCTTTGATTGTTAAATCTTCAACATTGTCAACGGTTGTAGTTTGTGAGGGTCATTGTTCATCGAGATTGTTGTATTTCTAGTATCTTTCTAGTTTTAATTTTATAAAAATATATTGCCTTTAAAAAAAGTACAAACCTTTGCAAGTTCATAAAATGTCGTTTTTAACAAATGCATTAAATGTATTGAATTCATAAATAGGTTCAAGAATTAGGCCCTCTTCATAACACATAGACATCAAATGAGTATCCACTATGGTTGAAATAAAAATAAACATTTCTATCTTTTTTAATCTTTTTACAAACCCAACATAGTGGATGCGCTTAAAGCCATTTAATAACAATGTATGTTTTGAAATGTTCAATTATTAACTATATATATATATATATATATATATATATATATATATATATATATATATATATATATATATATATATATATATATATATATATATATATATATATATATATACACACACACACACACCACGATATCTTGCATTTTTATGTCAATAATTCAATATCATCACTCCACACCCACTACCTATCTTAGCCGGCGCCGCCCAACCTACCATCCCGCCACCATCATCGCCACACTCTATCTTTCATAACCACCAGACACCATCTCTGCACCCCCACCACATCCTATGTGTTGCTGTAATGGGGTATGGGAAAGTTTTGGATCACAGGGAAGTTTTATAAGTTATAAACTCATAACAACCAAATAGCAAGTTGATTTATGTACAAAAAAAAATTAAGATTATTTTTATTAGACAAATATAATATAGTTTAGTATTATAAGGATCAAAGTGTAAATATGTGTTCTATATATATCCTATGTACCCCATCAATCATAATACAATATACAAAATATTTTATAAAGTTTATTTTGGTATCACAATGAAAGTCCATTTTGTGGTTATTGTATGGTCGAAGGTGTGGATAACATAAACAGCCAAAAACAAGCAAAAAAGAAAAATCTGGTTTGTGAGAAAAGGCGTGTTCAAGGGTTGAAACGTTTGACGCGGTACGGGATGGCATGCGATTGATGAGGTAGACAGCTGTGTCATAGGCAAAATGCCAAAAACAAGATGGCACACCAAATTGAGAAAGTAAAGTAAGTCCTATTTCCACAACATGTCGATGACGGCGTTCAACAAACCCGTTCTGTTCACTTGAGTGTGGACATGATCGATGATGAATGATGCCAAGTGGAGAAAAGAAATTGGGAACATTTCGGAATTCTCCACCCAATCTGTTTGAACGGATTTGAGTTTGGTGTTAAATTGTCGTTAAACCATAGCAAGAAAGTGTTTGAAATTTGCAAAAACATTATATTTACATTTTAAAGGTAAAAATCACATATAACGAGTAAAATGATCAACACAAAGTAGGAAATAGTTGTGTCCATCAGAAGAAGTAACAAGAGTTGGCCCCAAACATCACAAAAAACCAAATCTAAGACACAAGTACTATTAAAATTTGATAATGGCAAAGATAGTTTGGATGATTTTCCTACATGACATGCATTACAGAAGTCACAAGAGCTGGGACCCAAACATCACAAAAAACCAAATCTAAGACACAAGTAATTTTAAAATTTGATAATGGCAAAGATAGTTTGGATGATTTTCCTACGTGACATGCATTACAAGGAGCGACTGAAGTCTTATGCAAAACAGAAAGAGTATTTTGATAACATGGAATGTAAAAGCTGTAAATGTTTGACAGATTCTGTACTTTTATTAACAGCAAGTTGCTGATATATGTTTACAGAATTGAAAATAGAGTTGATAAGTGAAAGTAGAATTGGAAAGGCTAGAGTGATGTGTTACTAGCACTACTTTTGCTTGTATTTATAGGCATACAATACTTAGTACATAGACTTTACTTTGCTTCTAAGTATTCTTTGTAAGCAATTACTTAATAGCTAAGACTACTAGATATTTAAGTATTCTTCACAAGTAAGAATACTTCTTAGCTAAGATTGCGAAATATCTAATATCCTTAAGAGGTAAGGATAATAGTGAAGTATCCTTCATGACTAAGATAAAAAAAAAAAAAAAAAAAAAAAAAAAAAAAATACTCCCTCCGTCCCATATTAAATGTCATGTTGGACTTTTCAAACTCTTTCTTTCTCAACTTTGACTTTAAATATTTGTGTTTATGTAATATAATATTTGATACAAAATATATGAATGGATTAAGTTTTAAATATATTTTTATTGCATATAATTTTTATCAAATACTATATAACACAAGGAAAAATATTTAAAGTCAAAGTTGATAAAGAAAGACTTGGAAAGTCAAACATGGACATTTAATATGGGACGGAGGGAGTATATCTTTTAAACAAAATACTATTTTAAAACAAACAATCTTAGAAACTTTAACACTCCTCCTTAAGATTGTTGTTGGATGTCATAAGCTAAGTCTTGAAGTAATTTAGCCAGTAATTGACTTTGTAAGCATATCTGCGAGTTGAGTTTCAGATGTGCAATATTTGAGCTTGACTTTTTCATTCTTCTCAGCTTCTCGAATGGCATGATACTTGAAATTGATATGCTTTGATTTTCCATGTTGCACTGGATTTTCTGTTGAACTCCTCCTGAATTTATGATTCAGATAATGAGAATAAATTTTAGCAAACCATGCCCTTGGTGCTTGCTTAAGACCATAGAGTGCCTTGTAGGGTCGATAAACTTTTTCATCTTGTCCTACTTCAAAACCTTGAGGCTGTTTTGCATAAATCTCCTCCTCAAGTACGGCTTTCATTGCATCAATCCATTCAAAATGTTTGGAGGCATCCATGTAGATTTCAGGTTCAATAACTGAGTTACAAGACTCGTAAACATCAACAAGCGGTCTTGTTCTTAACATATTAGTGTCATTTGTATCTTCGATATCAATTTCGGGAGTTTCAAATTCACTAATGGGAGGCATATCTCTCACCAATTTAGTGGTATTCATAGGCTTAAGTGTTCTGTAATTGAAGTGACCAAATTTGTTGTACCACTTCATACTATCATCTTTAGTAACACTAAAAACACTAGCATTTGCAGCATCAAGCTTTAAGTAATAGCTATCATTTACCATATCAAGGATAGCTATTTTAGAATCGCGAGAATCAGTGATAACACACCGCGAGTCTTTCTTAAAATTAACACCATAGCAGTTCTTTATCACTTGTGGCACGCTTAACATACTTCGTTCAAGTTCAGGCACATATAGAACTCTAGAAATATATTTGGTACCTTTCTTTGTGTTGATAGCTATAGTACCTCTTCCTTTTGCTCAAGCGTAATGTCCATCTCCCAAACTTACTCTTAGGTTTTCTGTGGTGTCGAGACTAATAAAGAAAGATCTTTCCGGATTCATATGACTTGTGCATCCACTATCCATAAGCCACGTTAGGCTATCTGGATGTTTACCAAGATGCGGCGCCATGAACAAGTGTTCATCATCAACCTGATCTTCTTTGGAAACATTTGCTTGGTGATTTCTTTGTGTGCTGCTTCGAGTTTTTTTTGTTCTACAATACTTCTCGACATGTCCAAACTTATTGCAAAAGTTGCACTTGAAGTTTGGTTTATCTTTGAACCAACAATCAGCTTCTTGATGGTTCGTGTTTTGACAAATATTACATGGAGGAAAAATACCTTTCATGGATGTTGAAGAGGAGTTTTGTGAGGTAGAGCCTTTATTACCTCTAGAAGACGCTCGAAAAGCACCTTCAACTTTCTCATCTGATCTAATAGAAACTCTTTGCTCTTGTGCTTGGAATTTACTAGTTAGTTCAGAAACCGTAAGCGTATTGAGGTCACATGACTCTTCTATGGCAGAAATTTTCGCTTCAAACTTTGAAGGAACGCTAATCATCATCTTCTCCACTACTTTCTGGTCTTTCACAACTTCTCCATGAAGTCTCATTTGATTAACCACATCCATCATCCTTGATGAGTAATCTTTCACCAATTCATCATCATTCATTCTTAATAATTCAAACTCTCTTTTGAGAGTTAATAATCTGACAACTTTTACTCTATCGGTACCTTCAAAAGTTTCTTGGAGTTTATCCTACACAGCTTTTGGTGTCTCCAAGTCCATTATAGAGGTGAAAATTTGATCGGCGATACCTGAATGCAAACATGTTAGTGCCTTGTCCTTCTTTAGCGACTCAGTCTCGAAAGTTCTTAACTGAGCAACTGTTGCGTTTTCTCCGAGTGCCGGAGGACTTTCATCAGTCTCTACAACCTTCCATAAACCTTGAGATTTCAAATATGTCTTCATTTTTACTGCCCAAATGTGATAATGCACTCCAGAAAATATTGGAATTGTAGGAGCAGCGGTTGCACTAGATGCTATGTCTAGGCGGAATTTTGGTTGAATCTCGATGGTGTTTCACTCGAGTAATAGCACAGCCCCTTAAGAAAAGAAGCTCTGATACCACTGTAAATGTTTGACAGATTCTGTACTTTTATTAACAGCAAGTTGCCGATATATGTTTACAGAATTGAAAATAGAATTGATAAGTGAAAGTAGAATTGGAAAGGCTAGAGTGATGTGTTACTAGCACTACTTTTGCTTGTATTTATAGGCATACAAGACTTAGTACATAGACTTTACTTTGCTTTTAAGTATTCTTAGTAAGCAATTACTTAATAGCTAAGACTACTAGATATTTAAGTATTCTTCACAAGTAAGAATAATTCTTAGCTAAGGTTACCAAATATCTAATATCCTTAAGAGGTAAGGATACTTAATAGTGAAGTATCATTTATGACTAAGATAAAAAAAAAATATCTTTTAAACAAAATACTATTTTAGAACAAACAATCTTAGAAACTTTAACAAAAGTTGCTAATCATGGTGACCATCGCTCAAAAAATGATCTAAAATATATTTTAGTAAAAAGGGGGGGGGGGAGTTTAGTGGATATTTGCAGGGGAGAAGTAACTGGGGAATAAGAAAAAAAAGGGTTTTGAATTGAATGAGTTTTTAGTAAAGCTCTCTCCCTCCCCCCCCCCCCCTCTCCTCTCTCTCTCTCTCTCTCTCTCTCTCTCTCTCTCTCTCTCTCTCTCTCTCTCTTTTTAATATAGATTTAGATTTGAGTCTTTTTTGTGTTGTTTTGGAAATAGCCGGAAATTAGAGACATCATTAGAAAAAGTGGCTGAAAAATTGAGAATGATGTGGCATGTATAGTTGGCGACTGACATGGTTTTTACATGTTAAAAACTGGTGTCTGCTCATATCAACACAAAATCAATAAAGTTTGTTGGGTATTGTGGTAATTTTTTGGGTTAATGTCTAACATATGAAAAGGTATATTGCTACGGAGTATTAGATAGCTTTAACCGTAGTGTGAGCATATAATCTCGACATTGCTCCAAGTTTAAAGACTCAAAAGAAGAAGGACCAAAGTTGCTCGTTGGAAAGTTTATAACCGAAAGTTGGTTATGTTAGTTAGTTAGTTATAGTTAGTTATTTTTAGAAGTTAGTTATGGCGGTTACAAACCGAACCATTGTGTCGTTTGGTTCACAGCCATTCGAACAGACACATCTTTTAGTAAACAGACACGAAGGTTCATGGCAACCTTTTGTATAGTATAAATATGTATACGTGTAACAGAAGCTTGGTTAGACGAATAATAAAGTTATCTAGTTTTTACTTTGCAATTCATATCGACTCACTCTTTATTTGGGACCAACATTTGGCATCAAGAGCCTCACGCTCGTTACACTTTCAATCCAGAAAATCCATTTAACGAGACACAAACGAAACCAAAAAGAAAAACGCCGAACCTATTGTTTCAGAAGAAAAGAAGACGCAACATATACTTTATCATACGCTGCTTGGATAACTTTGAACGCAAAGTAAGTAGTGCACGACCGTACTTGTGTGGGAATTGCAATCGAAAAGCCACCAACGAAGTGGTGACTTGTTTGTTTTGGGTATGTGATTCTGCGTAAACAAAGACAACAACGTTTCTTTACAAACGTCTTTTGTTTGCAATCAACAATCATACAACAAAACGTAGGCCTAGTTGTTGCTATCTATCACAACAGATTTTGTGTAGAAGACGTCATAAGTAAGATAGAAGATCCACGCTTGCAAACGCAAACGATTGGACAGAAGTTGATTCCGTTGCTTGGGATTTAGAAAAGATACCGATAGAAGAAGAGAAACAATCACGGATTGTTTAGGAACACACTCCAATACAAGGGACGACAACAGGAACAAATTTGATCACTTGTTCGCAGGGAATACCGTCGTGTATTCTCGTAGGTTGTTGTAGATACGGTGTGGAATAAAAGAAGAAAAGTATTGTGGAACGCGGACAAGCAACGAAGGGAACAAAGTTTTGAGCAACTCGATAACTTTGTTGGGTTCACTACCGTCGAGTAGTAAGAAGAAGGAATAAGCATACGCTTATTGTGATTAAAATACCGAGAGTATTTTGGGCTTTGTGTTCATACGAATTTGGAAACAAGACAACAAGAACTTGCGAGTTCCTGGTATATAAAAGAAGACAGCCGAGACAAAATAAAAGTCTAGGGCACATAATTGTTTCAAATCAACACAAAGGAGAAAGAGCAATGTGGTACGAAGTGGTTATAGAAAAAGGCAAGTCGAAAACATCAAAGAAAGGGTGTACCGTTTGTCTTTGGAAGCAAGAACGAGGAACAAAGAAAAGCATTATTTGGTATATCCAAGTACCGACAAGAAGGGAATACACGCGTGACTAACACAACAAGGTCACAACAAATCTTAAATTTTTCGGATTTCATTTCATATTTATAGTATAGATACTTACTTTATACTATTAGAAATCCATAGAATTTTATATTAGGATTCCCGGATAACTATTTCTGTTCCCGTAGTATTAAGTGATACCACATTAGTTAGAATTCCCACACAAATCGAAGGTGAAAATCATTAACGCCTTTAAGATGGCCGGTGAAGATACAACTAGCATAACATTGAAACCCGGAACACCTATTGCACAATATCAATGCCCTAAACTCGAAACCACAAATTACACCGTTTGGGCAATACCAATTAAGGTTATACTAGAAGCACATGGGTTATGGGAAACAATAGAACCTAAGGAAAACACACAATTAGATGATAAGAAGGATAAGGCAACAACTGCCCTCCTATATCAAGCGTTGACCGAAGATGTTATTTTACAAGTAGCAAGTTGTAAGACGACAAAGGAATTATGGGAATCATTGAAGAAGAGACACGTTGGAGAAGAAAAAGTGCAACAAGCACGGTTACAATCATTGATGATTGGATTTCAGACCCTTCAAATGAAGGAAGATGACACTGTGGATGCATTTACAGCCAAATTGAACGGCTACGCCACAAAGGCAAAAGAATTAGGAAAGACTTTGGATGAATCACTTTTAGTACGAAAACTATTAGACTCCACACCAGATAGGTTCATTCAGATAGTAGCATCCATAGAACAGACGAATGATCTCGATGATATTACATTAGATGAGATCGTAGGAAAACTAAAGGCATTCGAGGAAAGGATAAAACTCCGAAAGGGAGGACAAGTAGAAAGCCGGGATAACTTATTATTCGCACAAGGCGAACACTCTAAGAGAGGAAGACGTTTTCACAAACGCGGTGGTAGATCAAACTACTCACGAGGAAACTGGTAGAATAAGGGAAATAAAGGCAACTCGAATGACGGAAACTCATCTCACAAAGATAAATCAACTAATGATAGACAAGGGTGGGATAAGAGTAAGATAAAGTGCTACAACTGTGGAAAATTAGGACACATGAGAAATACCTGTAGAAAACCATCAACAAATCAGGAACAGGCAAACCTTATCTTAGAAGACGAAGAACCATCACTATTAATGGCTACATATGAAACTGAAGAAGTTTTATTGAACGAAGGTCAAATACAACCCCAGAAGTATGCTAAAACAGATGCTAGCATATGGTATTTAGATAATGGTGCAAGTAACCATATGACCGGAATCAAGAGTCATTTTAAAGATATTGATAAAAGCATCACTGGACGCGTTCATTTTGGAGATGGATCGTATGTAGAGATAAAGGGTAGAGGTTCAATATTGTTAGGATGTAGAAACCAACAACAAAAGATAGTTTCGGACGTTTACTACATTCCAAACCTCAAGAGCAACATACTTAGTCTAGGACAACTTACCGAGATAGGTTGCAAGATCATCATGGATGAAAATATACTGACTTTGTATTATAAGAACAAGACTTTGTTGATAAAAGTAGAAAGATCTAAGAATCGACTTTACAGTATCAAACTACGAATTGAAACACCTATATGTCTCTTAGAAAACATAGATAACCAAGCATGGTTATGGCATGCTAGATTGGGTCATCTGAACTTTGATGCGTTAGACAAGATGACAAGAAAAGGTCTAGTAGAAGGGATACCGAGGATAAAACATGCAGGACAAATATGTGATGCATGCTTATTAGGAAAACACATCAGAACACCATTTCCAAACAAAGCTAAATTCAGATCCAAGAACCCGTTGGACTTGGTATACGAAGATCTTTGTGGTCCCATAAGCCCAGCCACAAATTCAGGAAAGAAGCTCATCTTCTTGTTAGTAGATAACTGTACACGTTTTATCTGGGCCTACTTTCTAACCTCGAAAGATCAGGCATTTAACACATTCAAGGAATTTAGGCAGAAGGTAGAAATGGAGTTGAAGTTGAAATTGAAAATGCTAAGAACGGATAGAGGAGGTGAATTTACATCTAACGAATTCACCAACTACTGTAAGGAAAATGGTATTGCAAGACAGTTAACAGCACCGTACTCACCACAACAGAATGGTGTAGTAGAAAGAAAGAATAGGATAGTTTTATCAACTACGAGGAGTATGATGAAAGCAATGAAGTTACCCTTAACTTTTTGGGCGGAAGCAGTCAGACACTCCATTTACATACTCAACAAGGTACCTACTAAAGCCCTGGAAGATAAAACACCATATGAAGCCCTCTACAACAGAAAACCGAACCTGGAATACCTAAAAATATTCGGATGCACAGCTTATGCTAAGATAACGATACCTCACTTGAAGAAGTTAGATGACAGAAGCATACCGATGATTTATTTAGGCGTAGAGGAAGGATCAAAAGCATGTAGGCTATATGATCCAGTAAGAAAGAAGAAACATGTTAGTAGGGACGTAAAGTTTATGGAAATGAAACCGTGGGGGTGGGATAATAGTGAAGATGATACGAGTACACAAGACACATTTTTGGCTAGTTTTGTGGTAGACGAAGTTGACAACGAGAATTTTACACCAGTCAACATAGAAAACATTGATAATACGTATCATGAAGAGGTTCAAATACCAGAAACAATACCAGATCCAGAATCACCAACCATACCACCAGCATAGACCGGTACGAGGATTAAAAAATATATCGGAAATCTACCAGACTGCACTTGAAGTAGAAGCACCTAGCTTACTCTTCACAGAAGAAGAACATCGTAATTACAAGGAAGCATCATCAGATAAGAAATGGATTGAGGCCATGAAAATTGTATTAGATTCAATCAACAAGAATAACACATGGACTCTTACTACATTGCCTGAAAACCAGAAGGCAATCGGACTCAAATGGGTTTATAAAACCAAAAGGGATGCACACGGGAAGATCATCAAATATAAAGCAAGATTAGTAGCAAAAGGTTATGTACAAGAACAAGGAATAGACTTCGATGAAGTATTCGCACCAGTTGCTAGGATAGAGACAGTTCGGTTAATATTAGCACTAGCAGCATATCATGGTTGGCCAGTACACCACTTAGATGTAAAATCAGCATTTTTACATGGAGAGTTGAAGGAAGAAGTCTATGTCAAACAACCAGAAGGGTTTATTCAGCATGGAAACCCTGATAAAGTCTACAAGCTAACTAAAGCTTTGTACGACTTAAGACAAGCACCTAGAGCTTGGAACATGAAGCTTGATCAAACCTTGAAATTATTAGATTTTAAGAAATGTAATCTCGAACAAGCAATTTACACAAAGAGAAGCAAGACTTCTACACTTATTGTTGGAGTATATGTAGATGATTTGATAATCACGGGTACTCCAAAGAAAGAATTAGACTTGTTCAAATCTCAGATGGAAGACAAATTTGAAATGAGCGACTTAGGGTTGCTAGCTTATTACCTTGGGATAGAAGTTACACAAACAGGAGGAGAGATTACAATCAAGCCGACATGATATATTAATAAGATCTTGAAAGAAACAAATATGATGGACAGTAATGATACAAAGATACCTATGGATCCCGGCAATAAGTTGGTCAAGGCGGAAGATACTGGAAACTCAGTTGACGCAACTTACTACCGTAGCTTAATTGGAAGTCTTAGGTACTTACTGCACACAAGACCAGATCTTAGTTACTCAGTCGGACTACTCAGCAGATTTATGCAAGATCCGAAGGAAATTCACATGAAGGAAATAAAACAAGTAATCTGATATATCAAAGGAACAAAGGAGCATGGAATCATAAAGAAGGCGGCTGCAAGATCACAGGTTACAGCGACAGTAGTTATGGAATCAACACCGATCAAGGAAAAGGAACTACTGGAATCGTACTTTACTTTGGAGAGTCACCTATTACTTGGTGTACTCAGAAACAACCTACAGTGGCACTATCATCATGTGAATCAGAATTCATGGCGGCTACTGGAGCAGCATGTCAAGCTTTGTGGTTAAAACGCTTACTTAGTGAATTAACTGGATGGCAAGAAAAAAGGATAACGCTTAGAGTTGACAACGTATCAGCAATAGCACTCGTAAAGAACCCAGTATTTCATGGAAGAAGCAAGCACATCGACATTCGCTATCATTTCATTCGTGAATGTGTAGAGAATGGTCATATCAACGTTGAACACATCAATGGAGAACTACAAAGAGCAGACATTTTAACAAAGGCCTTACCAAGACTAAAGTTCGTGACTATGCGACAAATGCTTGGAGTTCAAGACTTAGGACGAAGCAACGATCAAGATTAAGGAGAAGAATGTGAGCATATAATCTCGACATTGCTCCAGGTTTAAAGACTTAAAAGAAGAAGGACCAAAGTTGCTCGTTGGAAAGTTTATAACCGAAAGTTGGTTATGTTAGTTAGTTAGTTATAGTTAGTTATTTTCAGAAGTTAGTTATGGCGGTTACAAACCGAACCATTGTGTCGTTTGGTTCACAGCCATTCGAACAGACACATCTTTTAGTAAACAGACACGAAGGTTCATGGCAACCTTTCGTATAGTATAAATATGTATACATGTAACAGAAGTTTGGTTAGACGAGTAATAAAGTTATTTAGTTTTTACTTTGCAATTCATATCGACTCACTCTTTATTTGGGACCAACACGTAGTTTATGGTATAAATCTTATCATCCTTGTCTGTCGAAAAAGAAAATATTTAAACCTTTGCCTACTTACCTTCCTTTCATTAACATAAACTGCAGCTGTGAAATACGCCATGCAAGGGTGCAAAGACACATGCGGAAACAACGTGAGGATTCCATATCCTTTTGGAATTGGTGCAAAATGTTCTATCAACGAATGGTACACTGTTCACTGCAACTCCTCGAAGCCATACCTGTCTACACTCCACCTTGAAGTCTTGGGTATTGACTTGGAAAATCAGACAGTCACTGTAAATATGCAAAAGTTATCTGCTTGCAGTCAGGTGATCGATAGTGTGGATCTGGGCAGGAGCCCCTTCCTATATTCCAAATCACACAATAAGTTAGTTTATGAGGGGTACTGTGGTAATGCTGTCATGATGGATGATGACGGTAGTGCTCTCACAGGGTGTTCTACTAAATGTAACAATGACACTACTACTAATACTACTGTCACCATAGATACAAACAAATGTTTTGGCATCAATTGTTGCCAAACAACAATTCCTCGTTATCTAAAGTTGTACAGAATGAATCTCACGGGTTTAGAAAGTCAGCTGGGTGGAGATGGAGGTTGTGGGTCGGCCTTTTTGGTAGATCAGGATTTACACGATGAAGACAGCTTTTCTCGCCAATCATTTTCTGAAGAGGGTAGCAGCTCTTATGCTCCAACATCACTACTGTGGACCCTTTCAGACCCTGATAAAGACAAATTAACTTGCTGTATTCGCGGAAGGGGGTATAAGCCGACGTCTAGCCTTAAAGTAGATCTGGGTAATGGTACTTCAGTGGATACTTGGAGATGTTATGATGACATAGGAAATCCTTATTTGGTTGATGGATGCGCTGGTATGTATTTCTATAAAAATGCATTTGTTTGCTTGCTATCATTTATATATATTGCTTGTTTTCCAAGGTTCTGTTTTATTTATTTATTTGTTTGTTTTCTAATACCAAATGCAAGAATAGAGAGGGAGTATAAAGAAGATGATGGTCCTGCACTTACCGAAGAGTGTGCAAGGTGCCAGCATAGAGGGGGTTACTGTAGCCATGACAACATATATGACGTTGATGGCTTAGTTTACAAAACTAACTTCATTTGTTATGGAGCAAGCAAAATATCCTTGGGTGTTATTCTAGGTAATGTCTTTTCTCTATTCTTATAAATATCTTATACGTACCCTGCAACTCCGCATTATATTCTGGGCAAGTTCTTCCTATTTGTAGAATCGACTAGCTGGGTAGCCCGCGCGTTGCGGCGGGTGTGTTTTGTGTTTTGTATTTTGTGGGTTGTACGGTGTAATTAATAATTTTGTTATTTGAAGTATTCATATGTTTACTTGGAAGCATAATTTGTTTATGTTTATGATTTTTTTTATTTTTTTTGCGTTGCGGTTGAATTTTTTTTGGGTTGTTTGTTTTTTCGGTACTGGTTTTTTTTTTTTTTTTTTTTTTTTTTTTTTTTTTTTGGTTGGTATTTTAAAAGAAACAAATTTGTATAAGAAATTTTTTGTAAGTGTATTATTTTTTGTGTTTTTTTAATTTTTTTTTGAAAAAAACAAATTTTCATTAGGAAAATTATGTAAAAAAAAAAAAAAAAAAAAAAAAAAAAAAAAAATTTGTAGCGAGTACTGTAACGACACGTGACAAAAAAAAAAAGAAAAGAAACTGTAGTGAGTACAGTAGCAAGCACTGTAGCAGCTATAGTGCTGCTACAGTAAACGTTTCTGCCTTTTAGTATATATACTCCCTCCGTCCCATATTAAGTGTCCATAACACAAAAACAAAAGGTTTTAGGAGTATTAATTATTATAATTGATTGTTAAACAAATGACAATTGTACCCTCAATTAATATAAAGCACAAAGTTTTAGGTGTAATAATTAATATAAAAGACAAAGGACAAAATTGGAAATTGAGTTATCAAGATTCTTTCATTTATTGTAGTAGACACCTAATATGAGACAATCAAAGATACTATTGTGGACACTTAATATGGAATGGAGGGAGTAGTAATTAAGCTAGCTTAAGGAGCTTCTAGAAAGTCTAATAATTTTATTATTTATTTATTTATTTATTTATTATTATTGTTATTATTATTATTATTATAACATCACTTTCATTAAAAACAAAACCATATTATTATTATTATTATTATTATTATTATTATTTTATTATTTTATTTTTTACTTTAATCCAACATGATCTTCCCAAAAGCTCACATCGACGGGAAGGTTTGGCACCTCGATGTCGGCTGTTCGCCCATTAAAGCGGTACATGAGCTGGGTTCAGAATGTCGTGAGACAGTTCGGTCCATATCCGGTGTGGGCGTTAGAGCATTGAAAGGACCTTTCCCTAGTACGAGAGGACCGAGAAGGACGCACCTTTGGTGTACCAGTTATCGTGCCCACGGTAAACGTTGGGTTGCCAAGTGCGGAGCGGATAACTGCTGAAAGCATCTAAGTAGTAAGCCCACCCCAAGCTGAGTGCTCTCCTATTCCGACTTCCCCAGAGCCTCCGGTAGCACAGCCGAGACAACGACGGGTTCTCTGCCCCTGCGGGGATGGAGCGACAGAAGTTTTGAGAATTCAAGAGAAGGCCACGGCGAGACGAGCCGTTTATCATTATGATAGGTGTCAAGTGGAAGTGCAGTGATGTATGCAGCTGAGGCATCCTAACAGATCGGTAGACTTGAACCTTGTTCCTACATGACCCGATCAATTCGATCGGGCACTCGCCATCTATTTTCATTGTTCAACTCTTTAACAACATGAAAAAACCATTGTTCAACTCTTTGACAATATGAAAAAACAAAAGCTCTGCCCTCCCTTTCTATCTATCAAAGGGATGCAAGGGCAGAGTCCTTTGGTGTTATTCTAGGTAATGTCTTTTCTCTATTCTTATAAATATCTTATACGTACCCTGCAACTCCGCATTATATTCTGGGCAAGTTCTTCCTATTTGTAGAATCGATTAAGCTAGCTTAAGGAGCTTCTAGAAAGTCTAATAATTTTATTATTTATTTATTTATTTATTTATTATTATTATTATTATTATTATTATTATTATTATTATAACATCACTTTCATTAAAAACAAAACCATATTATTATTATTATTATTATTATTATTATTATTATTATTATTATTATTATTTTAATCCAACATGATCTTCCCAAAAGCTCACATCGACGGGAAGGTTTGGCACCTCGATGTCGGCTGTTCGCCCATTAAAGCGGTACATGAGCTGGGTTCAGAATGTCGTGAGACAGTTCGGTCCATATCCGGTGTGGGCGTTAGAGCATTGAAAGGACCTTTCCCTAGTACGAGAGGACCGGGAAGGACGCACCTTTGGTGTACCAGTTATCGTGCCCACGGTAAACGTTGGGTTGCCAAGTGCGGAGCGGATAACTGCTGAAAGCATCTAAGTAGTAAGCTCACCCCAAGCTGAGTGCTCTCCTATTCCAACTTCCCCAGAGCCTCCGGTAGCACAGCCGAGACAACGACGGGTTCTCTGCCCCTGCGGGGATGGAGCGACAGAAGTTTTGAGAATTCAAGAGAAGGCCACGGCGAGGCGAGCCGTTTATCATTATGATAGGTGTCAAGTGGAAGTGCAGTGATGTATGCAGCTGAGGCATCCTAACAGATCGGTAGACTTGAACCTTGTTCCTACATGACCCGATCAATTCGATCGGGCACTCGCCATCTATTTTCATTGTTCAACTATTTAACAACATGAAAAAACCATTGTTCAACTCTTTGACAATATGAAAAAACAAAAGCTCTGCCCTCCCTCTCTATCTATCAAAGGGATGCAAGGGCAGAGTCCTTTGGTGTCCCCCCCCCCCCCCCCCCCCCCCCCCAGTCAAGAATTGGGGCCACACAATCACTATTTTCTCTCATGCCTTTCTTCGTTCATGGTTCGATATTCTGGTGTCCTAGGCGTAGAGGAACCACACCAATCCATCCCGAACTTGGTGGTTAAACTCTACTGCGGTGACGATACTGTAGGGGAGGTCCTGTGGAAAATAGCTCGACGCCAGGATGATAAAAAAACTTCACACATCCCGTTCTTCATACTTTTTCAATATGAAAAAAAAAATGCAAAAAAAAGGTCGTCTTATTCAAAACCCCAATTATGAAATCCCTTCTCTCACACTTCACACCTTGGAACGCGCCGTTCTTATAGAGATAAAGGCGCTTTATTATTATTATTATTATTATTATTATTATTATTATTATTATTATTTTGAAGGAGAATTTACGAGGAAGTTAAAATGGCTTTATAAAGGGTTACTAGACCAAACAAACTAACTAGGGGAAAAGTTCTTAAATCCGTTCCGGATACAATTATTGGAAAACTCATAAGTCATAACCACATGTTTCGTTGTCATTGAAGACAAGGTTTTATTTTTAGGGTGTTTCTTAGCAATAAAATGTCACTCACCCAATATAAACCCGTGAAAGAAGCCATAAGGGATAACTGGAGTATGGTTTTTAGTTGTTCTTTTGTCAATTACATTTGTGGGCTACGACCTTATAGAAAGAAAAATGAAGACGCTAACATGTGTCCTTTGATGAACACAAAAGAAAATAAAATTGTCCAAAACAATTTAAGTATTTTAACTACAGATGAGAGACAAAATCATTAAGGCTCACTAAAATAGAATTAAAAGAAATTTGGTCCGAAATAATGCCCAAACTTTTTTGTTCATCAAAAATTTTATGTCACTTTTTCTTCATATTTTTTTGTTCATAGAAAGGCATAATTTTTTCTAAAAAAAAAAATATATTCAGCGGTTTTGTATTCACTACTCCCCTTTGTTATCAACTTTTTTTGCAATGTTTCAGTCAATTTTTACAAAACAGATTATATTTACTATTCGTATTATAGAATCCTTCCTCTTTTATTTGATTGTACTCCATATGCCTCAGTTGCAACTATTAATGCCAAATCAAATTACAATACTAGTTTATCAGATGGAAATGGCTATTTGATTAGACATTCTCTAAAAGTTACATTAGTTACATCTTTTGACGATGGAAATATATCATTCTTTGTGTATAGCAAGAAGGTGGAAAAGTTAAGAATTTTCAGAGTTTATATCTTTGGGACAAATACTGCCTTCAAAAATAAATAACGAAGTAAAACGGCAGGAGAAATAGTGTGATTATAACAACAGTTGTTTAAGTAGCTTCCATTATCAGAAAAAGTATACAGATTTTATCTGTCTTTGTCATCAAGTAGCTTCCATTATCAGAGAAAGTACATATGAAAACCTCCAAACGATAACTAATCTTCCAGATACTTTGGACACGAATCGTTGACTTTTGAATCAAGTTATGGCTACTTACTTTTCGTTGTGTATTGGCCTTGGTTCAGGTGTTAGCATAAGCATGGGTCTACTTTTTCTTGGGGCCATCGCCTATATATCATACAAGCTGATCAAGAAAAGAAAAGAAAGGAGACGAAGAAAGAGGTTTTTCAAACGCAATGGTGGATTACTTTTAAAACAGCAAGAAGAAGCCGACCCATCTTTGGTTGATCAAACCATACTTTTCACATCACGTCAATTAGAGAAAGCCACTGACAACTTCAATGAGAACAGAATTCTTGGTCGAGGAGGCCAAGGTACAGTCTACAAAGGTATGTTAGTTGATGGAAGGATTGTGGCAGTTAAAAAATCAAAAATTGTTGATGAAAGCCAATTAGAGCAGTTCATCAATGAGGTGGTGATTCTTTCACAAGTCAATCATAGGAATGTAGTCAAACTATTGGGGTGTTGCTTAGAGACCGATGTTCCTCTACTAGTTTCAGAGTTCATCCCAAATGGAACATTGTATGATCGCATTCACTGCGAGACGGATGAGGAGCCAATGTCTTTAAACATGAGACTGCAAATTGCTACCGAGGTTGCAGGAGCACTTGCTTACTTACATTCAGCCACATCCATTCCAGTATACCATAGGGACATCAAGACGGCTAATATACTTTTAGATGATAAATACAGGGCCAAAGTTTCTGACTTTGGAACTTCAAAGTTCGTATCAATAGATCAAACTCACTTAACTACCTTAGTCAAAGGTACATTTGGCTACCTAGACCCTGAGTATTTTCAATCTAGCCAATTCACTGAAAAAAGTGACGTTTATAGTTTTGGAGTTGTTTTGGTTGAGCTTTTAACTGGAGAAAGGCCAATCTCATTAACTAGATTTGGTGAAAATAGAAGTTTGGCTACGCACTTTATGTTGGCTATGGAAGAAGGACGTGTTATGTCTATATTTGATGCAATGGTTATTAAAGAAGGCACTAGAGATGAGCTCTTGGCAGTAGCTAACCTCGCAATGCAATGTCTGAATTTCAATGGAAAGAACAGGCCAACAATGAAAGAAGTAGCTGTAGAGTTAGAAACAATAAGAACATCGCATATTCCATCTGCGGTTCACACTAATACCAATTCAGTGACGTATGGCCATGAGTTATCGATGCTATCATATGGGGAATCAACATCTACATTCTTAAGTTACGATGAGAACATTTCTCAATGATGCAAACAGGTGGTTTTTTGTTTAATCAGTTGTCATACAACATATTTTTACATAGTATGTAATATTATTTGTAAGTAATCATAAATTTATCAAAAGTACTAAATTAAGAAAGATAAATATGCATTCATATGGGCATAAGGCCTTTTGTAACAATCCCTTTATACCAGGAGCTATCTGATACAACAATGGAATACATGAGACATGTCACTACGTCAGTGAACTAAAACTGACGCTACTAAATATAATAGCACCTCATTATCCGTATCATTCGAAATACGCAACCTGAAGTTTCTCGAACAAAAGCAATATCTTCCTTGGAAATTTAACTTTATTTGCAAAGAGAAGAAAAGACCTGCATCAATTTAAATGTGTGCAGGCGAACTTTAGAAGCCCAGTGTGCTTGCTAAAACACGTGCATCCCTAACCTTTACCTGCAGCGCCAAAAATTTCACAGTAATGGTGATTCTGTAATATGCAATAATCAGTTTTAACAAAATGGACTGCAAGAACTTCAAAGTTCAAACAGAGCTTCAAACTTGAATTCAACTTTAATTAAAAAAAACTAAACTACTCGAGCCATTATCTTAATGTTCAATTCAAGTTCTACTCAACTCAACACAACTATTAATACTAAAATGCAAACTCTATTATCAGTAAACTATATTACTAATCTAGTCGATATTTTTAAACTCGCCTTAAGCCCTTAACTCAACTCGATTATATAATCAACATTTCGGCATATATTACTTGGTGAGGTGGATTTTGAGCATGAAACTTCTAGGCTTCCTCACATACACCAAAGTACTTCATGCGTAGCTCTCCATATGCCACTATTACAACAGAAGTACTTAAAAGGTATGTATGACCTGATTATAGGTGAAAAATTGGACACGTCAGGTGGTTGGTAGTGGGTTGGAATGGGGTTGGTAGCAGATGACATATTTGTGATACCTCATAGCAATTTTGTAGACTCGAGTCAAAACATGTCAAATGGGTCGAATGAACATGTCAAAAGTTGCTTGAAGTATTCTTTTTCTGTTTAAAGTCAACAAGTTTGGACAAAAAGTGTTCTGCTTCAAACCCAAACCGACCTTGCCCACTAAGAAAGTTAATTTGTTTTGCACATCATTTATATTTTTATATAAATAACAAACCTGTCAGCAGATGTGTTTTTCAGCACCATGTTGCAGTGTCGATCGAATGGCCTAACACGACCCAAAAGCTTCTTATTATTCCTACAGTCAATAAGAACCTGCATGGGGAAAGTATGTCAGCATAAAAACCTCTGCATCAATAGGTTAACCTATGTGGAAACGTAAATGTATAACCGTAAAAACCATCATTCTAATTTGCAATTTCGTTTGTCTAATTGCAAACTAATAACTATTGATTAGGGCAGTATCTTTAAAAAAAATACGATAGCTCATCAAAATAGCCAAGTATTATGGGTTCTAAATGTTAACCATTATGTGAATATATCACAAACATACCTATATATTTCTCCTGTTTTGTACTTGTCCATTTGCACGTGAGCCCATGCCGAGTTCCCTAATAGCAATGTTCTTAAGTTTTGCTTGAAAGCAATTCTATCTGCTTCTCAACACGTCCTGCTAACACAAACAAGTACATTCTGTTATTCAATACAAACAAACTATCCATCCAACATTTTCAATTATATAAAGACATAATGTACCTTGTACAATTCATCAGATTAACCCAAGTGGTCAAAACTCGTTCAAGTTTATGCAGATGTCTAGGAGCTTAGGTTCTATTGCTGTCATAAAACGTTGAAATTCATGATGACATCGAAGGTGATTTGCCACCAAGCTCAAGAGACACAGCTTTCAAATCATTCATGGCGGCAGCTTACATCACCAATCGTCCTAGCCAACTCAAAGCTGCTGTTTGGTTTAACTCACATGGCATCTATAACTCCTTGAACTTCAGAAGCCCTCTAGCTGAAAAACAGGAGGAAATAATAGACTTGGTTCAAATATATTATATCTTGATTCTTAGAAAAATTATTCAGAAAATTTTAAAATTTAAAAGATATTTAAAAGACACAAACTCTTCAGAAATTAATCTGTTTGATTCGTGGGAACACTTTGTGGGTTTAATCAACGCAAACTCTGCAACTTTTCCTTTTTTGTTGTTGATGACTCATGATTAGGATCTAAGTTGTCTATAAATTCAGCATGAACTTCCCGACAATCGTTGTGCCTCACGCAGTACTGATAATGCATCCTGTAATGATCCAGCTCCTATGTACATTACCAAGGGCCTGCATTTTCCAATTAGTAAGCTCCAAATCGACATTAGCATTTGAACGCACGTATATTATGACCCATTTACAGGACCGCGCTTCGTTAGCAACTCATGTACAGAGCTTACTACCAAGTATAACATATAAATTGGGTAGCTTAGAGTAATGTAACATTTAATTAGCTTTTACGTTATCTCTTAGATGCTTATATTGCAGCCTGAAAAAAAGAAACAAACTCACTTGTAAATTCGCCGGCTTTGACTCCTTTGAGGAGTCTTTTGCCTAGTTGGTGGATTTTACAAACCAACATATTGAACATACACATCAGCAACCAAAACACCCTTTTGAATTCGCCGGATTTTACACCTTCAAAATATACCTATTAGCAAATTTGATTATAAGATAACATATTTTTTGAAGTTTTTTTTGTACCTGTGTGTGTATGAATTATAAGTTAGGAGTGTTTGGATACTGCTGTCAAGGGGGAGTTTGTCGGTGCAAAGTTGTTGGATGGCTGCTGTAAAGGGGTGTTTGGTTCGACTGTAAAGGGGTGTTTTGGTTGCTTTTTAGAGAGTGTTTGGACGATGTTGTAATAGATTGTTTGCCTGCTATAAAGGGGTGTTTGGTTTTTGTCAGGGGGTGTTTGAATCAGAGCCAAAATAGTGAAAACATAACATTATTTCAATCAGCCATTTTTTAGAGGAAGTTGCATGCACAAAATTTCAGGCATACAACACCCTAAAGCATTATATCCAAAAAAGTTATACCAATTGTTTAAACATTTGAAAAAAAAATAATAATAATAAAAAAAAAAAAAAAAAAAAAAAAAAAAAAAAAAAAAAAAAAATCTGATCAATCCAAACCCAGCCTGTTCTGACATCTTGAAAAATTAACTGTTTTGACCTGTAAAAGAGTTATCGGCTTCGTTGCTGCACTCATAACAAAATGATTGAAATACCTCGTCAATCATATGCGTCAGTCCAGTGGCACTGGCCCTAAGAAAACATCCAGGCAACACCCGTTCCTGCATTTCTTGGATCTCGGCGTTGGACTTGCATTTTAACGCAAGTTGTTGTGGTAACTTGCGTTACAACGTGTTAACGTGAGTTATGACCATTTCCCTACCCGGTGTTAACTTGAGTTGGCTTGGTTTGCGTTAGTTTTTATTTTTTATTTTTTTTAAGTGGGTCCCAAAAAGTGGTGTTATTCGGTGTTATGATTTCCTGGTGTTTTTTGGTGTTATGTTATTTGGTGTTAAGATGATGCGGCGCTGACGTGGCGCGGTGTTATTTTATAACTTGAGTTATGGTACCCTTTGCTCTTAGTAATTTAGTGGGCTACCTAATATCTCAGTATCCTATCTTCCTTTGATGCTTTTATCTTAGTTCTCCAAGGCATTAATTCATGTCTGACAGAATTTGGTCCCAAATCATCTTTGGATCGAACTTAACTTAAAACATAGTGATTTGGAGAAATGTTACCTTTGCTTCATCAAAGACTTTCTCCATCGTACAATGAGTATGATTCCTGCATTGAGAAAAACAATTAGCACACAACCGTCATAAAGCATATGAAAAGTTCAACTAATCACGATTAATAGACTCTAATATGAAACATTGTTTAGCCATGATCACGCTGTTAAAATCATAAGCATGTGTGGTAAACAACCATAAATTAAAGGGCAATATCAAACTTACGTGAAAGTTAGCAAGATACCTTTTTTTAGAAATGCAGCACGATGACACCAAGATACTTCATTAATGTATGTTCAGTAGTTGATATACACGAACCTTCCAAAAGTCGATAAGGTATTCCAAGTTACCAACAAAGGTCTGAGCGTCACCAATATAACTATAAAAAACATAGGAGTTTTTGTTAAAGGATTAATAATTATGCACAAAGCAGGTTGAAATTTAAAACCATATACAGATTATGAAGTAGGTAATAATTTCATAGTAAACCATCACCCTATAACTTCACTAATAATGAGCTACCTTCGATAGTGACTTATACTAAACAACTTCAAATGAAAGGAAAATAAAATTAGCAATTCCAAAAATCAAGCTTTATGCCCTCCAATTGGTGAACATTATCTTGAAATCAAACTCACGAATAGTCATGCTTGTACAAACACAACCATTTTATTCTTTGTTCGCAGAATTAATTTCAGGTATAATTACTTAGCATCAGGAAGAATCGAATTGAACCAAAAAAAAAAAAAAAAGTTTTGAATAATCACATACTTGAGCCCAGCCAAAAATCAATTGGCATCTACAGTTTCTAATTGTGATTTCATCATTTGAAATAGGTTACTAAATTCATGAACATATCATCAAAACGTGATGTGCAAAGATTCACGTCGGACATTAGTTTGAATTCAATTAAACAAACTCTTAACACAAATCATTTGTACGTTCAATTTTGTAAAAAGCCATTTATAGAATTTCAAGATACCTGAAACAACCTCGAGAGGCTTCCTGGGCACTCTTATGTGAAAGGAATAGACTATACTCCACGTTTTACACCATCGATTAAACGCAACCACTTTATAACCTTGAATGGGACACCTTTATTTAATCGATTTCATGGGTGAAGGAAAGATAATAGAAGGTTGCAGGGAGTTGAGTAGTTGAGGCAGTTTTGAGAGGAGGCAGTTTTCAAAAGCATTTGTTTTTGAGGTTCAGTTGCTTTTTAACAAAATTACCAATTCCAAAAATTCTAAAGAAGACTGCTTCCCGAAAATCACTCCCAACTTGACACCTCACATAATGCTGATGTGTTTAAGGGCCAGTTTGTTTGATGGGGGTTAGACATTAAAGATTAGGATTGGGTTGATAAAAGCTATTTAGTTGGAAGGATTAGGTTTTTAAATTGGACATCAAAGTCATGAGATTATGATTTTGCAAAACCTGGTAAGAGGGGCAGGTTTTCTCTCTCTTCTATTAATGTGTTTAGTACAGTTATAAATCTTTTATATTTAAGTGACTTTTATTTTTAAAGCATCAAATCATTTTGTAAACCAAACAATGTTTTTCATTTAACTAATCCAAATCCACTCTCTGTCCTTTACTAATCTAATCCCACAGTAAATATTAACTTTAAACCAAATGGGCCCTTAAAATTATGCCACGTATTGCTTTATTATCCTGATTTTTAGTGATACGAGGCAGCATGGCCCGTGCGATGCACGGGCTTTATTTACCGTAAAGAATTATTGATTTTGCAAGGGTTATGCTTATTTAGTTATTATGGTTAGTTTCGATCTGGCTACTCGATTGAATAAACGAAGTTTGTTTAAGTAAATTTTTGTAAATAGAATTGTTTCAAGGAATATGTATCAAATACATTCATTCAAACATGTGTGTTGCACACGCATTATATATATATATATATATATATATATATATATATATATATATATATATATATATATATATATATATATATATATATAGGGGGAAGGTTAATGTGAGAACTTTCTTAAAGTTCTAAAAATGAGAACTATTCTAAAATACCATTAAAACATTGATACATAACCATTTTAGCAAAGATGCACCAAAATATTATATATTAATAAAAGTTAACATTAAATCGATTAATAACCAACTCATACATGATAAACGGATTACTGATACACAATTAAAATTTTGATACATATACATTAAAATCTCAAAAAACTAATTTCTTATACATAAATTGATACACCTAATACACAACAACCACTAAAAACTCGATACACAATACTCAACCTTGATACACATTACACGTTGAATCAAAGTGTATCACCTAGTTTACGTCAATTTTCATAAGAAAACCCATCAAATCTTTAACAATTTTAGTTGTAATTAATTATGTTTTTATTTTCTTTTAAGTTGAGTGTCATTTATGAGATTTTGGTTGGTTCTCATTTTTACAACTTTAAGAAAGTTCTCATTTGATCTCAATTCTATATATATATATATATATATATATATATATATATATATATATATATATATATATATATATATATATATATTAATTTGATGTTTAGTGTAAACGGTTAAACGAATTGATAAAAAGATTGTTTAAAGTGTTAAATGTTAATTATTGGATCGGGTATGATATGATAGAGTCACACCAAATCAATGTTAATTATAACTTGTCATTTTTAAAATATATTTTGAAGCTGATAAACATTTTTAACATGGTACTCGTACTAAGGGTGCATTTGTTATCCCACTATGAGAATGAATCTATGACTTTAAAAGTCATAGATGTTGTTTGGTTGGTTATGGGGTCCACCACAATGGAATGAGGATACCCATGATATGTGGGTTTCCTCTTAGGAGTATGATGTTGTGGGTATGTGAATACTCATGAAAAATGATATCTACATACCCATTTCTATTCCACTATATTCTCAAACCTATACCTATAGTGATTTCATCAAGCATACCAAACGCACCCTTAAAATTCCAAGGCATTAAAAACTTTCAAGTTTCACCCACCAAAACAATTAAAGTACTCACATTATAATACATTAAAAAAAATACTTTATAAATTTTGTTGACTTATTTTTTGTATATCTCTCCTTAGAGTTGTACTGTACCCTTTTTTCTTGACATACTTTAATTTTGTTGTACCTTTTTTTTTCTTTGCAACCGGTGGTTTCTTTGGTAAATTTCAAGATCCATCGAAATACATAATATGCTACCAACCAAAAAGGAATCCAAGATCTGTCAACTAAACAACTTAAAATCTAAAATGATATATTTAAATTTGGTTTGGAAGCCACAGTCACCATTTTGCGGGCATCCATTTATAAAGCTAATGTATATGTGAGTTTTGTAGTCGAATTGAATCATTACATATATTTTTTTAGTGACTTTTAATATTTTTACTAAGATTGTTAATGCCATGGGTGTAGATATTGTGAAGGAACTAATTGGTTTGAAGCATGTGTGTTGGCACTCAAATACGAAGCCATAGAATCAGAGATACCAGAAAGTTTGTGTCAATCATCTTCAATGAATTATGGTATGTATTGTCATTTTTATGATATTGATAAAAAAAAGTCTGACTTGTAATTTATGGATTGCCAATAGTTGCATAAAAGAGAAAATACTCAATGTGTGAAACCGAACCTTACCTTTTAGATGGTGAGATCTTAGGCCGTTGGGATCTTCACCAATTGACCGGTTAAGGTTAATATCAATCTTGAATTTCAGGAATTTCTCTTCTTGATGTGGCGAAATGGGCGAGTTTTGGGTTGAGGGTCGAAGTGTTTTTGGGTCAGGGTGTGTTGCTTTGAAAAGGGTTGGGTATAAAACATGTTTCGGGTCATGTTGTAATTTCGTCGTGCCACTGTTTTAAACATGTGTTCATTTCTTTTTGACATTGTTCGAAACAGGCACCAGAAAATTTTATTTTCTTATTGAGGGTATTCTTCTTTGAGGCAAAATTTTAGTTAGTGGTATAAGGTTTGTTTTTCTATCTTGTTGTGTGGGAAAGTGGAATGCTTCTCAGTACACTATTTTCTTCACCTCTAAGTTACTTGTAATTTTATCACAAAGTGAACATGTAAAGAGTCAACAATTTGACAGCCAATAAGTCTTTTACTTACGATAATGTTTGTTTCGTATGATCATTCTCAACAATAAGGTTGTTAAGGCTCAATAGATATGTTGGTTTAAACGGTAGATTCATAAAATAAAAACGCATTACCAATCGTGAGCTATGTTATGAGTGAGGCATTAAACCACAAAATGCTAACCACATTTGGGGTGCAACATCTCTTTTTCATAACTATCACAAAATTCTAACAGCATTTAGAATGCAATTTATTTTTTCCATAAACAATTACTTTGTGAAGTTCACTCATCATGTTCTTTAGCATGGTTGGCCCCCGTAGCTTTCTGAACTCCAGTTGACTCTTCTGAGTCCCAATCTTCCACAATGTATCTAAATTTATTGGCAAAAAAAAGCCTGTTATCATTTGTAAAACTTTTATTGCACCTCTGAAGTTTATATTGGGGTCTTACCTCAAGGTCCAGCTAGCTTGTCCACTTCTACTTCCTTTGCGGTCTTACCTTTTCTTTTACTTTTATCCAGAAGTTCCGAGTTCCAGCTAGCTTGTCCTCTTCTGCTTCCTCGACTCCAACCACCTCCAAGTCCGAATCTTCGTCAATGTATCTAAAACGGTTCAGCCACAATCGACATATGAGTGGTTCCAGAAGTAATAATTGGACGCGATCAATTAAATTTTTATGTTACCTTTTATTTTCAAGTATGTAGATTCTATCTTGGATTCAAATGAGTTAAAGTGCCATCCATTTGTTAGCCATAACATGGACATGTACTTAAAGAAGATTTCCATTTGTAATTTGCATACGAATTTGTGGCACATGTATGAGACCTTTTTTATATCTTACAAAGACCTCGATTACTGTCCTAAATGAAATATATGTTTGGTAAAGAAAAAGATAATGATTTATGGGATTTAGGGAGCTTTGCATGTCCTGTTTTTTAATTGAAATGTTATGTTTCTGGTTAACAGTGAATACTTGAACCGGAGTAATTTGTATCGCCAGAGTTTGGACGTGCAGCATTTCCCTAAAGAACTCATGGAGCCTGTGTTGCCTGATGTTCATTCAGTAATGACTCTTTCTACGTTCTTTTTATACTGTCCTTTCTGTTCAAATACTTATAAAGCTATTCATATCATGGAGTTTCATACATGGATGGTATTTTAATCTTTTGGAAGTAGTCAATATGATGTGCGAGAGTTATTTATATGCAACTCCTATTTCCATCATTAGTAATTTGCATACAAATTTGTGGGCACGGTTGTTTCTATGGCAAAACTACCAAACATCAACATACACTTTTTTTTTGGCATGCTTTCTCTGAACCATTGATTCATATTAAGTTTATGATGGTTTTAGATGTTATTTTGATTTCTAAATTTAGGGTAGATACTTTTCATTGGTAAAGAGTTCTGGTTTCTGGTTTTCAGATTGAGCATTCACCACATGTAAATACTCAAACGGTTGCACGAAAAGTAAGGTAAGTGTGAAGAGATCCATAATTAACAGGCGTAACTAAGCTCAGGTAATACTCACAGGAATTTCATGACATATAGCTTCGTAGGTAGATTTATTGAAATAAGAAGCTGAGCACAAAACATTAGCCACACGATGATGCTCATATTTAAGTTCATATAATTCTTACACAAAACATTGGCTAGAACATGACACTCATACCTAAGTTCACAAAGTTATAACCAACACCGTCGGTGTAACCCTTTATTTCCTCTACAACACTTATTTTGAGTGGAGTTCCTTATTCTTCATCTTTTTTAGGAAGTTTATCCACCGGGACTTTTTCAACATGATCTCCCTCTAGTTCTGAATCTTGTTCAATGTATTAAAAAAACAAATGTTATCGTGTGCAAAAGTTATAATTCAGTATGAAAGCTTATATTGTATACTAAGGTCTAACCTCTGTATTTCTTTTTGGCTCAGATGCCTTTGATGTAGCACATATTTATGGGCCCCTCACTGAAACTGCAGAAGCATGGGCTAGGAAAATGTTGCTGCATGTGAAGCTTTCAAATTCTCCAGAATTATAGTATGTATGAGATTTTATCTCAGAACACATGTTTTGTATTAGAAAAGTTTGTCAAAGCATGAGGCAACAATGACGCGTCATCTGCAGCCTATATATGGAAACTGGAAACATGTCAAGAGACGGACGGATAATCAAACCAAATTTATACATGCACCTCATCCAGCCCATCCAAAAGAGCTTTAGCATTTGACTTTGTTAACTCTGTAGCTGTCTCATACCACATCACGATCACAGTATGGGCAGTGGCATCTTTCACATCAACCTCAAGCCTAAAACTGATGATGCAGAAAAACAACACATTAATTGTAAGTATTCAAAGTAAAATTTGTTTTAGTAATATGCAGAACATATTATGACGTTGGTCTAGGGTAGTTTACAGGCTACTCGCACGTGTCGCTCCAAGTTTGCCATCTTTCCTGGTCGCACCCTTTTTGCACTTGCCACCGCCACATGCTGGTAGTAAATACATCCTGATGATGCAGATGCAGGAAAACAACACATTAATTGTAAGTATTCAAAGTTACGTTTGTTTTAGTAATCTGCATAACATATTATGACCTTGGTCTAGGGTAGTTTACTCGCACGCGTCGCACCAAAGTTTGCCATCTTTCCGGGTCACACCCTTTTTGCACTTGCCACCGCCACATGTTGGTAGTAAATGCATGATAACGAATACCTGATTTTTGATTTAAACTTTACGACTGCAGGAATTTCATCACTATCTAGAATAAGTGTTGATGAACAACTCGATATGCTTGGAAAGTGTGGCTGGCAAATGTCATATTTATATTCAATGATGAGGAGATGAAAGGGGTTGTCAATGTGGCATGGAAACATGAAAGGGTATTGTTGCAGGCAGTTTCTTTTTTGTTTTTCAAAAGCTGTCAATGTGGTGATGAATTCATTGTATAGCATTTAATCATGACGTTTAATCTTTTTTTTTTTTTTTTTTTTTTTTTTTTTTTTAGAATATAGATTTTTGGGCTTCTTAGGGAGGTGGATTGCAAGCAGGTATTTTACCACCGTCTTGAAGTTATGGCTTCATCAATGAGGCTTTATAGTTATTTATTTATTTATGGGCTGTAAATGCATGAAATCTTAAAAGCTATTAAAAGCTTTCAAATGAAGCTCAACATCCACGAATAATAAGTTGCACTTTTTACATAATAGAGTTTGTTAGCTTATACCATTAGCTTAAACCACATATTTGAGTTTTTTAGCTTGTGACATTAATGCTCACATTCAATAGGGGGAACTCATTTTATATATATATATATATATATATATATATATATATATATATATATATATATATATATATATAGATAATAGATAGATTTCCCCCGAGTGTTAAATTAGGTAATGTGTTTCACTTTGTTTTTTTGCTTTTTCTTATATATATTTGGCAAAAGTAATTGTTCCATGAACTCAAGATGGTGCTGAAGATAAATATTATAAAAAGAGCTTATTTTTATAAGATATATGAAGTAAACTTTGATTTTCAGAGATTATGAAATTTTTTTTTTTTTTTTTTTTTTTTTTTTTTTTTTTTTTTTTTTTTTACAATCTCTTATAAGTTCTGTCTGTCAAACGAAGATAGCGCGGGAGATTATGAAAGATTATGGAGGCTTAAAATTATTTTTTTGAAAAATAAGCTTTGGTCTAAAAAAATAATATTTGTTTGCCAAACAATGATTGTGAATTATTTAAAAATAATAAGTTCCCAAAAAACAAGATAAAAGATTATGAAGACTATTTTTTACAATCAACTGATTTTAATCTTATTTAGCAACAGCACCAGCACCGCTACAAAAAAGAGCTACAACTTTAATTTTTTCCAGCATCCGCACCTCCAACACCAGCAACAACATCAGCATCACCAACATCTATTTTTGCCAAACATACTCAATATAGTTTCAGTATTCCTCTAGTGGTGTGACTATTGAGAGTGGTAAGTGAATTTCAAAGGATCATATCGTCACACAAGCATGATCTATATGCACGTAATTTAATTTTTCTTTCTTTGTTAAGAGAAAATGCATTAGATAGTCCACTTTTGTAATGTGAAAATCAAGAACTAACTAGCATAACGGTCCATTTGCTCTTCTTTTTTTTCCCACACTTCTATTTAATGCAAGAAAACGACACTCGTTGAGATCTCTGTGTTTTCGAAAGTCTACCTTTTCTTGTTTATTTGATTGAGATCTTTTTAACCATTCTTTGTGGTGTAGCACTACTCTTTTAGTAGTGCTACACCCACAAACAATCTTCCACAAAGAACTCTCACAAAATGAGATGAATTGAAGGTATTTGATTGACTTAATAAGAAAGAAGAGAGAGAAGCTAGACCCAAATATACCAATCAAATATCTCCAACTCATATTGCTACACCCACAAACAATCTTCCACAAAGAACTCTCACAAAATGAGATGAGTTGAAGGTATTTGATTGACTTAATAAGAAAGAAGAGAGAGAAGCTAGACCCAAATATACCAATCAAATATCTCCAACTCATATTGCTACACCCACAAACAATCTTCCACAAAGAACTCTCACAAAATGAGTCGGAGGTATTTGATTGGCTTAATAAGAAAGAAGAAAGAGAAGCTAAACCCAAATATACCAATCAAATACCTTCAACTCATTTTGTGGGAGATTATTTGTGGGTGTAGCACTACTCTTGAAAAGACTAGTTTTTGGTATATCATGATTTTTATTTTTTCTTCGTAACTACAAATATCTGGTTAACACATATTAACAATATCATTTCATTTGATATGAGTTGATACAATGTAGAGCACAATGATCACACGAAGATTGACTAAATATTAAAACAAAAGGAACATGCATGTACCTCTCAGAAAATTTAATAGAACGATAATATGCATATTATTCTCCTAAACGTGTTCCTTCGGACGATCTTCTGAATAAGATACATAAAAGTTATGTGATGTTGACTTTTTGTACGTAAGTGTGTATATGATGGGGTTAGTAGGAAGACGTTTTGTAGAATGTGACATTACTCCTTCAAAACATTTGGGGCCTGATAATTCAGAAAATTAGTACTAGTAATTAACCATCATAAGATTAATTTAAGCATAAAAGGTCAAATCATCATTTAAATCTTCTTCTATTTAGTCCTTTGTAAAACTGTCTTTCCATGGTTGTAAAACCACGAGGAGGTGGATCAACCGCGCGTTGCCGCGGGATGTTTTGCCAAAGTAGTTAGTGCAGTTAACGACAGTTAGTTATAAGGACTAAATTTGCAACGAACCTCTAAGACGAAAGACCAATTGCAGGCGGAATTTAAAAAAAAATAAAAATAAAAAAAAAAAAAATTAACGGTCGTTACTACTTAACGGCCGTTAAGTACTTAACGACCGTTAGTTACGGTACATTTTACTGTTCGGATGGGAGTATTTTACACTATAGCGCTACAGTGTTTTACTACGGTGTTGGTGCTACAGTGTTTTTGCTACGGTGTTGGTGCTACAGTGAATCCTGATAAATGTAGGTATTAATAATTATATGTCAAAAGCCCCTCCTTCTAATATCTAGTATTAATCATTCTTATTAACAAAATGAAGTTATTTCAAGCTTACCGTTTACTTCTCTTCCTCTCAATTATAGCTACATCTATAGCAATTCTAAACTATGCCAAGCCAGGGTGCATTGATACTTGTGGGAAAGTGAGGATTCCATACCGTTTTGGAATCGGAGCAAAGTGTTCTGTCAACAAATGGTACGTTATTGATTGCAACTACTCGACGCCATATCTATCTGCAGTCAACAACCTCCAAGTCTTGGGTGTGAACTTGGATGATCAAACAGTCACAGTCAATAGTCTAATGGTCTCTAATTGTCAAAACACAGTTCAGAATAGCAGTCAAACCATGAGCATTGATCTTGGTAGTAGCCCCTTCTTGTTTTCCAAATTACACAATAAACTCGTTGTTGAGGGTTTTGGTAACGGTGTCATTTTGGAGCATGGGAGTGCGCTCACGGGTTGTTCCACTGCTTGCATTAATGACACTGTTAGTGATAAAAACAACTGCCTTGGGTTCAGTTGCTGCCAAACAGCAATTCCTCATTATCTAAAGTCGTACAGTGTGAATCTCAGGGGTTTAGAAAGGCACGGTGGAGATGGAGGTTGCAGGTCTGCATTTTTGGTGGATCAGGTATCATACGTTAAAGGAAGCTTTTCTCCCAAATCTGTTCCATTATCACTTGTGTGGATCCTATCATATCACGACTTGCCTCAAATAAATTGTTGTACTTTGTGGTCTAGCTTCCAAGTGGATATGAGAAATGACACTTCAGTAGCATCTTTGAAATGTTACACTGCAGACTGGGCAATTGAAGGAAACCCATATTTACCATCTGGATGCAAAGGTATTTATTAATAATTTTTTTCTTCTTCAAATGTACTTTTTCAGGGTGTGTATTCTAACTTGGCACTCTTTCTCTTGTATGACATGGTTAATTTTAGTTAGTGAAGAATGTCAAAGGTGTTTCGATAGCGGACGTGATTGTGTATCCAGTAAACAATTGAATGGCATATGGGAGCACGTTTGTTTCGATAATTACATTAGCAGCAGTGAATCTAGGAAAAGAGTTGGTGGAGGTGTGATTCTAGGTAACTCCTATTTTCACTCAATGCTTTTACTCAATTTGCACCCTACACATATTTTTGATACTTATTTAATTTCTTATTAGTTGCATCTTTTGAATTTGTAAATTCTTTGTTTTTGTCTGAATGAAATGAGAACGTCTACCTACTTACTGTCCGTTTGATATGGCCTTCATTCAAGTGTTAGCATAAGCATAGTTGCAGTCTTTCTTGTGGCTCATCTGCATATTTTACAAAATTATCAAGAAAACAGAAGACAAAAGACAAAGAAAGAGGTTTTTTAAACGAACTGGTGGTTTACTCCTAAAACAGCAAGAAGAAGCAGACCCTTCCTTAGTTGATAACACTATACATTTCACATCAAGTGAGTTAGAAACGGCCACTGACAACTTCAATGAGAACAGAATTTGATGAGTGTGTAAATACTCATCATTTTTAGTCAATTCTGAGCTGCAAAACGATCAAAAATACTCAAAAATGCACCAAAATGCGAAGAAAATCCCAAAGATCGTATTTATATGTTTCTGATGCAAAACGAGTGAAAACAAACGAAAAACAAACAAAAGTTACATAATTTACAGTTTTAGTCCCTCGACTTTCAAAATTTCACAAAACTAGTCCCTGGTCAGTCATTTTAAAGAAAAGTCAACCCAAACTCTTTAAAAGTCAAAATGAATCACAAATGATCTTTGGGTAAAGTGTTTTCAAAATATTACAAGTTAAACCTTTGAAATTTCACAAATGGCAAACTTAGTCCTTGTGTTTGCAGAATTTTCAAAATTAGCCCCCGGGAATTTTAGTTTGATGAAAACTCCAACAAAGGTACCTTGGAAATTCAGATTAGACAAATTGGGTCCTTGATGAAGGTTTTGAAGATTGGCAGGAAATACCCTTCAACTCTCAATGAATTACATGAATGGTCCTTGTGACAATTTTTTAAACCAAATGAACCTTGTAATATTTATCCCCATCTCTGGCCCAGTTACAACACAAACACACCCCAATCCACTACTCACCAGCCCACCACAAATAAAACTAACCCTTGGCCCAATACTCCCATAGCCCAAAATAAAACCCATATTAAGTTTTTTCTGCTTGTGACCTAGTTAAACAAACGCACCACACATCTTCTTCCCCACATCAGTCAAACAACGAATAAAAAAAAACCCCAAACCCCATCCCCATCACCAAGTTAATTCCCCCCCGTGACTGCATATGCCAAACAAAACCATCACCATCCTCCCATCACTCTCAAACCCCAACCCCAATCCCACTATCCTTTCCCCCTCCTCACAAATCCTACCTAACACCTCCATGTCATCAATCCACAACTCGTTATGGCGCCAAAACGGGGTTAAAGGGCTAAGATATGTTCAAGATTAATCGAAGGGCTGTGGAGGACTCCAAAGAAGCACAAAAAGTCACAAGAAGGAGCCAAGTGAAACCCTAAGCTGAAAAAGAGTATAAATAGATGCGTTGTAAGCTCATGGAGGGCAGTTAGTTTTTCAGTCTAGTCTAGTTAGTTTTTTTAGTCAGTCTTGTATTAGGTTTTCATTGGCAGTCTTGTTTTTAATAGTCAGTTCTTAAATAGGTTTTAAAAAGTTCAGTCTTTAAGTTTTCTTTACTTTCAAATGTAATCTTCTTTCAAGGTAATGCAATGTTAAGTTTTAATGGAAACCTTGTTTTGAATTCTCTCTGTATGCTTCAATCTTTTTACTGATTATTTCTACTATTTCGTTACTTATTAATTAGTCTTCACTGTGCCTAGTTTTAGCATAAACATCTTAGTTCAGTTTTTAAGGGATGTTTGGGTGTATGTTTAATTCGTGGTAAAAAGTTTTTAGTTAGAAAGTTTTAATGAAACTGGTATTAGTTTATTATGAATGTCAGTTTTTGGTCAAGAAAAAAAAAAAAAAAAAAATGAGTAGCTTCTTCAAATATGCAAGCGTTTGTTTATTATCTGACTCGGAAATCTGTCTAAAGTAAATCCTGATTTTTTATCACTTAGTTGTCATATCTGGTCCAGCCCCTAGGTTAGTGGTAGTTTCCAATCTTTATAACTCATTTGAGAGTTTCTTGCAATCCCCTAATTAGCCCTACCTAGGCCTGCTATATCAGCATCTAGTAACCAGCCCCTAGGTTAGTGATAGTTCCTATCTGCTTTTAGGCTAAGTTCACTGCTTATATATATATATATATATATATATATATATATATATATATATATATATATATATATATATATATATATATATATATATATATATATATATATATATATGTTCCCTTAGTGTTTATTTAAGTTTCCCCCTAGATACTCTTGTATATTTCTTCCCTAGTTAGCTTTTGTTAATTTATTTGTGCCACTTATTAGCTGTTTCCCACTTATCTCCCCCGCTTCCAGCTTGAAACAGTTTTCAATTGAACATAGTTTGATCAATCCTTGATCAATGGTGGAGTTCTTTGTTGCTTTAGACAGTCCCCTAGGTTGCTTTCATTAGTGTGCTTTTAGTTTTCCTCTTTAAGCTTATTTAGTGCTTGTTTTTAAGCCATCTTTTGGCATGTTTTAGGATTGCTGCTGTACTTTATGCTTGTTGTTCATGTCTTACTGTTGAGGCTTTATTGGTGAGCAATTCTGTTATTGTCATTGTACTTCGCTGTTGTTGTTCCTTATTGTTGGAATTAATCAGCGTGACAAGCTCAATTGAGCTCATTTGATAGTTCTAATTGTGGCCTTATGTTCTGCTACTACTCACCATTTGAGCTTGTTGATCGCTTTCTATTTACTGCTGCTACCTTGTTGTTTATGTTGTTCTCGTTTGGTCTTGTGGTTGTATAAGTTGCTGTTATTAAATTGTTTGTTGAAGTTTGTACAAAAAGGTTTAAGAAAAAAAAATAAATAAATAAAATAATAATAAGTTGCAAAACCAGGGATCGAACCCTGGTCTCTCAGCCCACATAACACAACCACCCATTACCAACTGAGCTAGTGTTACTTTTGATATTGTTTCCATTTATTAAATCACTTAATGTAGTTTAATGTTATTAGCATTATTAATCTTCAGCTTTTATGACTGCTTATTTCTTGCTTATTGGTAACTGCTTATTTAACATTTTTATTTTTCTTAGGTTAGTCTTAAATCTATTTAATTATCAAAAAAATTCCAGATTTATTTAGGTTATTTTAGCATTTATTTCGATTTTATTTCATTAAATTAGTAATTAACTCGTAATAAATAGGATTTTTATTGAAAAATTAATTTTCTTTTTTTCAAAAATTTTCTTTTGTCTTTTAGAACGTTAGAAAATTATTTGTAAACCCGTTGGACGTTTAGAGCTCAAATTTCACTTTTTATATTGCGCACTTGCGTAATTTTCAAATAACTTTTGCGTTTTTAAATTAATTTACGTTTTAGGATTCCCGATACCTAATTATGTTTTCCCGTAGTGTTTTAGGTTTTTCCTAGTCTATTAGTTGCCTTAGGTTAATTTATTTTTACCTTCGTTCGTTAATTTTCAATTTCGTTAATTTAACGTATCGTAATACCAAATAACTTTTTCAATCATACAAGATTTTAATCCAAATCTCTTTCGAAGCTTTCCATTCACACCTCGTTGGGGTACGACCCTGGAAATCACTTCCCGGTCTCACAATTTGAATATCACTTTCACAAGTTTTGCGAGGTAATCTGTCACACCCCCAAAATCGGGTCCAGCGGAAGCATACATGTAGCTGGGGTGTAACTCAATTGGTTTTACAACACAAGTTCAAAAATGGTTTTCACTTGAATCATTTAGAATAAAATAGCTTAATCAAAAATGTTGAATTTACATTTTTAAAAGTAGTGCGGAAGTAGGCCTTTAAAATACTTTTAAAACGGTCCCCAAATGAATATCAGAGTCTTCTATGGCCATGCCATGCCCTGCCAAAACCTCCTGTAGCGTGCCATTGCTTAATACCTGAAAATACATGCTAAAAAGTGTCAACACGAGGTTGGTGAGTTCATAGGTTTATAATAAAACAGTAGTGTTGTCAGTTCAATAGAGAGTTTTGTGACCATTGTGTGACTCACAATGTCATGAAAAATAGTGTTTACTTTACAGTAAAATTAGAATTGTGGACCATGAGTAGAGTGTGTGATCATTACAACAAATATAATATCACATAGAAAAATAGTCTATTACGCTAGCGCTAAGTTCATGCAACCGAAGCTATAACAGTGTGCATGCTCTAGAAGCATGCTAAATATAAAGGCCCGGCAAGTGTTTATCCCGTTACACTTGTAATTCGACATGTTATACGCTCGCGTTTGCCTATCCGGTCAAACCGAACGGGGGAGTCACCACCAATAGATCTATTTATAACATTCGCGCTTCCCAGCAGGAATTGACGGTTCATGAGTTTGGGCATAGTGGGATTCAAGGGCTTAGGCTAATCCGCGTAATACTTTAGATAAAACATAAGTTTCAGTATGGTCCATAAAAGTGTTTGCATAAAAGCAAGAGTTCATAAAGTATGTTGCATAAAAGCAAGAGTTCATAAAGTGTGTTGCATGTTTATAAAGCATTTGTGTATGTGAGGAAAATAATCAAGTATGCAACCGATATACACATAGGTGCATTTAAATAATCAATCAAGCCTTCAAAGAAACAGTAGTGTTTAAGTAAACAATTGCGCATTCAAGCATTGAGTTTAGTCAAAAAAACGAGCATGTATTCTCCCCTAAAACAGTTATAAAAACAGGTAAAAGTAGGGGGTATGAACTCACCTGGTGCGATAGCTATGATGACAAAAGTGGATACACTGAAATGAGGCACGATCTCTAATCGCAACCTAATATGAATGATATGATCTAATGTAAGAAATGAAATGACGCTACACATGCAAATACGTATGTTATCGGTACCACTCATTAGTTTTGAAAATAACGTTTATCGTCGAAAATATATTTTTGACGTCTCGTTAGGTTAATAACCACTTTTCATGTAAATATGTTGAAACGGTACTCCACGATCCTTGTTTGGTGCTTTATCGGTAAATATAAGGTTTTCGTTGCCAAATATAACATTTTCATTACTTGAAAATATGACCAAAATGGCCTCGCAAAACTAGTCGCAAAAAAATTGTACGTTATGTGTTAATGGTCAAGCTCGGCATTTTCGAAAACCTTGCAACAATGTCTAGAAGTCATGTCATTTAACTTTTGGCGATACGGGTCTCGATCGATGAGAAAATCGACTCTTATTGTTGTTACATGAAAGTATTGTGTTCAATACTTAGAAAATTCCATTATAGTAAAAGCTGTCAAAATATATATAGTTTATCGGGTATATAGATGAGGTCGTAGTTTATTCGTTATAAGTCTATTCGACGAACGGCCAAATGATTTGAAAAGCTTGTTGGAAGATCTTGATTTCATAAAACTACGGCTCGGACTCAAATTGATCCGATCATGAAGAAAAACAGCCGTGAAAGTGGTGTCTCGCAAAGACAGTTTTGCGGCAAAAATTGCAATAGAAAAGCTGATGGAAATATATATATATTGTCGGATTTCAAACACTTGTATCTTTTTCGTTATAAGCCCGTTTTCTATGTTCTTTATATCCCCGGAATCGTGGGATGGCATACTAGTATATTTTTGATAGGTCGGGACGGCTAGATCAAGTTTTAGGCCTCAAAACAGTCCATGAATTCTGCCCAACAGCAAGGTATTTTTCATAAAATAGTTTTCGTCGTTAAAATTGAAAATAGCATATCTTTTTCGTCGTAACTCGGATTTTATCCCCGTTTTCGGCCATAGTTTCGTCTCGGAATGTATTTTCTAAATCTTTGGTCCAAAGTTACCCAAAACCCACTGATTTTCCCACATTTCATGTTTTTGGACAGAATCTTTTTATAGTTTGTAAAAATCAACTTTTCTAGTTCAAGACTTGTTCAAGGCTTAACCAACCTACTTCAAATCAACTCCACAAGTACCCAAACCTACCATACACCTTCTTAGGGTGTCATGGGTTCCTAAACATCACCAATCTTGGTGGATCTCATGAGATTACTAATAAAAATTATAGATCTATGTTTATAAAGAAAAGAAATGAGTAATAAGTGGTATGGATCATACATACTTGCATGTTTTACCAATATATCTTGAAAATACATAAAAATATAAAGTAATTGAAAGTATGAAAAGATCAAAAATATTCTTGAAGCTAACTTGAATATTTGAGGCGATTTGAAGATGATTATGTATATAACCTAGGGTTTTTACCACAAAACCCCAACTAGATCATAATTTGAACTTGATTTAACACTTGGATCTTGAAAGTTAGTGATTTCTCCTTGTGTTCTTGGTTGTGTCGATTTGTACACAAGGGAGATAGGAAGATGAGAGCATTTCTAGTTTGTGTTGTTTGATATTTTAGAAGTGAAGTGAAATAATACTTGAAGTATGTAAGTATATATTTAGTGGTAGGAGGGCAAGATCCATGAAACATGGAGGAGGCATAGGGGGCGGCAAAAAGGGAGGAAAAAAATATATGTGTGCTAATTAAAGCACTTGTCCCCAAAGTGTAGGTATTAGTTATTTTTATGTATGCATTAGGTATTATCGGGTACCGAGTTAACTAAAAATAAATATTTCCGAGGTGAAATAAAATACGACGAAGTTATAAAAGTTGTAAAATGTCATTCCTGAGGAGAATCGGGTGTTAGAATAATTATTGAATTGAAATAACGCAAACCGACGGAGTTATAAGCTCCGGCCGTAAAATATAGTCGTTGATTTTAAAACACCGGGTAAATTAATAATATAATTTTTATATTATTATTATGAGTATGTAAATATGTTAGGATCATAGTCGGGAGTATTGGGTATACGTTAGTAGTAAAACTGAGTGGTATCGTTAATTACAAATTAAGCATACGTAAATAGAAATAATGCATATCCGTGCATTATCTAAAGTGCCGATAATGTTACTAATGATATGTAGACTACTCCAGTCTATATGATTGTGTCATTAATGAATGATGCATAAATTCGCAGCTAAACCTAACTGGTTACGCGAATTTGAAGACCCATAAACTCAGTTTACGTAATGGTGAATGATGATAATGAATAGTGTCACATGAATAGTAAAATTTTTGAACGTTTCTCGGAATCACAAACTGACTCCGAAAATGATGAATAGTGACCGGTGAATAGTGATCGATGAATAGTAAATAGGAGAAATGTCCCGAAAAAGCGGGTTGTTACATAATCGTTTTCCTAAACGGTTTACTCGTATTACTTCACGTTTATTTGTCTCACGACGAATTAAACTTCACGTTTGTTGATATTTTGATAAATTGTTGTTTTCACACCAAAACACAACGAATCAGAATTCTTGGTCGAGGAGGACAAGGTACAGTCTACAAAGGTATGTTAGTTGATGGAAGGATAGGCAGTCAAGAAATCGAAAATAGTTGATGAAAGCCAATTAGAGCAATTAATCAATGAAGTGGTGATTCTTTCCCAAGTCAATCATAGAAATGTGGTCAAACTATTGGGATGTTGCTTAGAGACGGACGTTCCTCTACTTGTTTCTGAGTTCATTTCAAATGGCACCTTGTATGATCTTCTTCACAATTAGACTAACGAGTTCCCAATCTCTTTGTACATGAGATTACAACTAGCTACAGAGATTTCAGGAGCACTAGCCTACTTGCATTCAGCTACTTCCATTCCAATATACCATAGAGACATCAAAACCACTAATATACTATTGGATGATAAATACCGAGCCAAGGTTTCTGACTTTGGAACTTCAAGGTTTGTATCGGTTGATCAAACTCACCTGACTACCAAAGTCAAAGGTACCTTTGGTTATCTTGATCCCGAGTACTTCCGATCTAGCCAATTCACTGAAAAGAGTGACATTTATAGTTTTGGAGTCATTTTGGTTGAGCTATTAACTGGAGAAAAGCCTATTTTGTCAACTGGATCTGGGGAACACAGGAGTTTGGCTATGCACTTTTTGTTGGCTATGGAAGAAGGGCGTGTTATGTCTCTATTTGATTCTATCATGATTCAAGAGGGTAATACGGATAGGCTTATGGCAGTAGCTAACCTTGCAATGCGATGCTTGAATCTTAACGGACGGTATAGGCCAACAATGAAAGAGGTAGCTACAGAGTTAGAAACCATACACACGTCACACATTCCCTCTGATGCTCAAAAGTCAAACCAATATGAGACCCATGATTTATGAGGATTCATTATCCAGGCTAACCTTTGCCGATTCAAGTTTAACATTCTTGACTTCCGGTGATAACATTACTCAATGACACAAATAGGTCAGTGGTTCGTTGTTTTACAAGTAAACTTCTGTTGTCATTCATTTACAGAGTATGCATTAGACCTTTGTGTAATCATGCATAAATCCATCAATAGTACTAAGTTTTGATGGATAAAAGGGTTATAACAATTTCATGTTTATGGTTTTATATATGATCACATTTCTCTTTAATTTGTCTAGGTTGATCAAATGAAAGCCTTTCTTCATTTGAAAATATTGTGTGAGTTTCATAATGGTCACAAATTAAAGTCATTTTATGTGATTCTGTTCAGTTTATGTACCAAGTTTCTTGAACAAAAAGCTTAGATCAGACCTAGCTATATAGGTAACTTGCTTATATACCAAGTTTCGAGACTTCATGAGGTTGCTTGAATAGTATAGTGATTCTAAATCATTTCCTATCTCTGGGTTAATGATGGTAAATGCATTGAACTATATCCATGTTGTTTCTACCCAAACAGGGAAATCTGCAAAATCGTCTTCAATGATCGGATAATTATAGTAGTTTGTGACAGGCAAGTAACTTTGTATGCTTCTGGGCTACTTGTTCATCACTTTTAGGTAATATGACTGATTAGAATGTATACAGCTAACATCTTTATTTGTGTTTAATTTCCAATTTGTTAGTTTCTTTTTATATGAAATGATTACAGTGTTTTCTTGTCATATTCTCATGACCATGAAGTTAGTAATATGTTTGTTGGTAACTTGTATAATGTAAGTGGAAATATAGCATAAATTAAAATTAACTAAAATGTTAGTATTGATTTAACTAAAAATGGTAAACAAGTTAATGATATTAAGCTAAAAATTAACTAAAGTGGTGTAAGTTGAAAAAGTTGCCATTCAAAAAAAAAAAAAAAAAAAAAAAAAAAAAAAAAAAAAATTAATGATATTAAGCTTAGTTATTGGATTTGTTATTGTTTTATTGGGCTAGTTATTTAATACAAAAAATCGAAGTCAATGACTCACGGGATTTTTTTAACACTTACATTACATCAATGATCAATCTAACGTTTAACTTGCCGTATTTGACCACAATGGCTCTTTGGAATGGGAGGTTTGTACAGAAACATGTATGGCCCAGCTGCTTCTTGTTGGACCCGTATGGATAAGGATCAAGTTATCCCCTCATCAACATAACTGGTATATACTACGGTTTTGATGGAATGCCCCCAACATCGCCAACAAACATAGCCGGCATGTTATAGAATGATCTTTTAACTACTTATTAGTGTTCAAGTGCAGAAAACATTGGTTGATCGAAGAAGTACGACGATATCCTTTTAGCCACGTTAAATGCCGAAACGGCCTTGATGGGGGTACTAATTCCTCTTTGTTTTGCAAAAGGAAGGTACTAGTTTGAATTGTGGTGGGCAAACCACCAGTCATCAACACGCTTGTTTTTCAGCAAAGAACAATAGTACCCCCATGACGGCTGTTCCTGCATAAAATAGAGGGAATATGATTCAGCTGTACTTCTGCTTCTGCCATCATAGTTTCAGGTATTTCAACACAAAGTAGTTAAATATCATCAGTCTAATAAGCCAATTATGTTTTTTGGAATTTTTGGGGGCCTTCAAGCAAAACCATGGGATATAACATGTATGTTAGTCAAGGGAATCTATTTATTTTCCGGAAAGAAATTGCTTATTACAAAATGGGTACTAGCAAATACTCTTTGTTTAATGGAATCTTTCCGTATCATGGTGAATGCCTAGGAGTATAGAAAACTTAGGTGGCTATAGTGATGAAGTCCATCAATATCACATAAGTTTTCAATATTGTTAGACACCCACCATGGGTGTGTTTGGTAAAACAGTGAGCAGTATGTTTGGCGCGGAGCATTTTGGAGATTTTTGGAGTGATGAGCGGTGAGCAATGAGCTTTTTGATTTTTTCGCAAGCTTTATACCGCAAGATTCACCGTCCCAGAAGCTAAGCTTTGTTGTTGCGTCAACGTTGCTATATAGAAAAGGCTTCATAGGATTAATTTTACCTGGTAATTAGTGTTCTCGCAGTCACCTTATAAGATGAAAAGTGGGTTCTAACAAGTGAAAAAATTTGTTGTATCACACATAACAATCTATATATAATCCAAGTCGGCCCTCGTAATGTAGCTTGTGGCCGTAATCAGGGATGCCGTAAACCGGCATTGTTTGTCAAATACGGGGACCACTTACAACTTGTATATTCGATAATCTTGTTTTGGCAAGTTGTCTAACGTATTTTCTAAAAGGGGCAATTTGATATCTCCCCAACAAAAACTTAAAAATTTCATATTTACCCAAATCATGCTTTAAAAGCATTGTCAAAATGCTACTCCTATTAATGATGAAAAGAGGGAGAGATATTTAACAAATACTTTTCAAATACTTTCTAGAAATAACAGCTATCTTAAGAGATTTGTGCAACTTTTGTGGAATGAAATACTTAACAAATACTTTTTGAAATTATCGAAGCAAGTTTTTCAACCACCATAAATTCCAAACCATCGTAATCTTAAAGTTAGAAAATGTCCCCGGCATTAATTCCAAAGTTTGAGATTATCATGCACTGCTTAGACTATTGAGTCTCTTTCTCAGCACATATATTTGGACCCTCTACCCACCATATATTTGTTCTTTAAGAGTTTATTGGGATAACATTTTACTGATAAAGGGAGCATTTTTTATCACTATTTTCCCAAGGTATGTCATTTCACTTTGGGTATGTAAAAATAGTTGGGTTGGATAATTGGTAAACTGGTAATTTTAAGCTAGCCAAACGGGTCGTGTCGGGTCATTTTAACCAAAATTCATTTTGTTCAAACGGTAATTTCATGCTAGCCATAAGCTTACTATAAAATAAGCTTATACACAAACCCCCTTATTTGTTATTACTAGACGAATACCCATGCATAGCAACGGTTCCTAGCGGCAGATAATTAACGATTTGTGATATTGTGGTGAGTGTTTTGTGTAGCGTTCAAAATAGAACGTGAACATATCATAATGTAATTGCAAACGGTTGTACTACACGATAACTAAAGTCTAAGAAAAATTCTTAACATCTATCAAACAACATATAAAAACATTTATAGTTGCGATATTGTGATAAGTGTTTCGTGTAATGTTTAACATGAACATGAAAATATCAAAATAAACTAAAACAATAATAAAAAAAAAGTTGTAATATATTGTCTAATCATAGTTTAATCATAGTACTTTTATAGTTTGAATGAGTGGTTCGCCCGCGTTGCAACGGCGGGTACCTTGTAAATAAATTTTTCTGCGATAATGTATAATTATATGTTTCCAACGAGGAATGATGATAATATTACTGAGTTAAGAGGTGCTCGTCCATTGTTTCTTATGACGATGAATATAACAAGGGGCGTTTGATCAAAAGAAAACATGAAATAGGAAAGTCGACATAGCGACCAGTGTTTTAAAAACCGGACTGGACCGTCGGTTGAACCAGAAACCGGTTGGTCCGGAACCGTCAGGCTGAACCGGACAAAACCACAAAAAGCACTAAAAAATGTGAAACATTTGAAAAATTGCTCGCTCGTTGTCTACTAAATGAGCCTTTATTGCCCGCCCGACCCCTCTCTTTAATCTTAAGTAAAGTGAAGTCAAATCGGTTCGGTGTTCGATCTAGTTTAAAAAAAAATCATGTGTACAACAATAAAAAAAAAAAGATTATATAAATTGTATAAAGATTTTTTTTTTTTTCTTTTTTTCTTTTTTTCTTTTTTTGATTAACCTGTGTAACATGTATAATTCACATATACATGTGACAATGAATTATGGATACTGAAAAATACTAAAGAGAAAATATAGTACAACGTGACTCGTTCATCGCATATGTCAAATCATTGTTTGAAAGTTTGTTTGTAAAAATTATGTGGATTTATCATAGACATACGTTATCACTTGAATAATCACAACAATAGTTGTTTTTCTCGAATTGTTGGACATGTATATAACTGAGATCATATAAAGTTGAAACAAATTTCGAAATTAGCATGCACTATTGGTAGTTTTCACAAGATGACTTTTTTAAGTTAATATAGAGCATAAATATTGAATTATTGGTAGTCACACAAGATGCAAAGTTACCTATGGTCTAGATTCGACCAAATTTGGAGGGCGAATCATTCATTCAACAGATTGTTTTGTAGCGTAAAGAAATCATTTTCCGGTAATATAATTTTAAGTTGCAATATTTCAATTTTTTTAAAAATTACAAAATATTTTGAATTTTTTAGCGTTTCATAAAACTTTAAAAAAATTTAAAAATTTTCAAAATATTTTTTAAAAATTCCAAAAGTAATTAAAAAATTCGAGATTTTAAATTTTAAAAATTCAAAATATTTAAATTTTTTAAAATTCCGAAATGTTTAAAAAGTTTATTTTTTTTTAAGTTCTTTGAGTTTTTCAAAATGTTTAAAAAGTTTAATTATTTTTAAGTTATTTGAGTCTTTCAAAAATAATTATTGAGCCACACAAAATAAAGTGCTTTGATTGATGTGATGGAGACTTGACACAATTGGAACATGTGATAAGTTTTATATATAATGTATAAATTGTACTTTACTTAATAGGCATAGTATACAACTAATAAAAGTAGATTCATTTATAAATTTTTGAATATGTTGTTTGACTTTTGGAAAGTAGAGATCGATACACAACAAATAAATATTATTGTAGTTAACTTTAATATGTTACAAAAAATAATTATATGTTTTGAATTTTCAAAAATTTAGAAAGGTTTTGAATTTTTTAGCGTTTCATAAAACTTTAAAAAAATTTAAAAATTTTCAAAATATTTTTTAAAAATTCCAAAAGTAATAAAGAAATCGAGATTTTAATTTAAAAAAAATCAAAATATTTCAATTTTTCAAAATTCCGAAATGTTTAAAAAGTTTAATTTTTTTAAAATTCTTTGAGTCTTTGAAAATGTTTAAAAAGTTTAGTTATTTTTAAGTTATTTGAGTCTTTCAAAAAAAATTATAGAACCACACAAAATAAAGTGCTTTGATTGATGTGAAGGAGATTTGACACAATTAGAACATGTGATAAGTTCTTTGAGTCTTTCAAAATGTTTAAAAAATTAATTATTTTTAAGTTATTTGAGTCTTTCAAAAAAAAAAATTTATTGAGCCACACAAAATAAAGTGCTTTGATTAATGTACCAATTTGTCATTTCCACTCTTATACGTTTAGATCTACTTTTCAGAATTTAAAATTTTTAGTTGTTTCAGATTTCAAAAATATGTAAAGTTGTCACGCAACAATGAAAGTAAAATAGTACTCGAGTCTTCACAAACTTTGTCATTTCAACATTGGAAATGTAAAAAAAGTACTTGGTCTTCACCTACTTTGTCATTTCCTATAAAGTCTTTGATAAAGTCTTTATCCATATGGGTTGTCAAATTTGGTTTTGTCAAATAGTTCAAGTCATGCCAGTAAGTGCAAACCTTGTCAAAAGCTACTACAGTCCCTTTTGTATTATATGAAACAGCAAGAATACCTCAAATTTACTTATGTTACCTTAGAACTTGAATATGTCTTACAACATAAAGTTAATAGTGGAAATGTAATTATCAAAAATAACCTCAAATTTTGCAAAAACTTTTAAAATCACTTAAATTTAAATAACTTCGAAATTTTCAAAAGTTTTCATGTTTCAAAATTTTTAGAATATTTTAAAGCTTGCAAAATCTTCCAAAATAACAAAAATTTTACTTTCGTGATTCTTTCACAACCTACATATTTAATGATTTACAAATATTTCGGCAAAGGAACAAATTGATAAAAAAAAATTACTAACTTGAAAATGAACTATACATTTCGGGAAGCGGCAAAACAAACTATACATTTCGTGATTCTTTTACAACTTACACAACCAAAACTAACAAACTAATAAAAAAAGATTCCCAACAAAAAATAAGAAACAACTTTTACGAACTAACTTGAAAATGAACTATATACTTCGGGCAGCGGCATAACGCGGATTCAGGCGAAGGCGGCGTCGGCAGCAGTAGATCGGCATAAAAATCCGTCAAAGATATTAAAACTCAAATCTGAAAAAAAAAAAAAAAAAACAAAAACAAAAAAACAAAACAAAAAAACATAGATCCATTAATAAAATCCTTTCATAACCTGTAAAATGTATAGATCTATGAAATGAAACCTTAAAAACTTGAAATAAATATATAGAGATCTAAAAAAGGACACAACAAAAACCTCAAAACTCGAATATTCCTCAGATCTGTGATTAGGTTTTTCAGTGGTGGCGTGTTTCATTGGTAGTGAGGGTTTCGGTGGTTGAGTGGGTCGCAGAAAATTCCTTCAACGACGGCAGCTAAAATAATGAGATAAAAGTTATAAGAACTCAAATCTACAAAATTATACTCCCTCCGTCCCATTTTATAAGTCCATGTTTGAAAAGTCAAAGTCTTTTTACTCAGAGTTTGACCGTAATTATTTTTTTTCGTGTTATGTAATACTTGATGAAAAATATACTAATGAAAATACATTTAAACGACAAATCAATTTATATATTTTGTATCAAGTATTATATAACACGAAAAAAAATAATTACGGTCAAACTATAAAGAAAAAGACTTTGACTTTTCAAGCGTGGACTTATAAAATGGGACAGAGGGAGTAATACATAAATCTATAAAAGAAATATAGATCTAAAAAAAAAAAAAAAAAAAGAAAAAAAATTACCTTTCGTGGTGTAGAGAGTTTTTTGCTGTGGTTTCTGTGGCGGTGGGTCTCGGATGTGGTGGATCTTGGTGGCCGCAGGTTCTTTGTGGTGTAGGTGGTGGTGGGTCTCGGTGGTTGTGGTGGGTTCTTTGGTGATGAGGGTTGTAGTAGGGTCGGCTACATTTTTTTGGTGGTGGTAGTGGAGGATGATATTAGAGAAAAAGATGAGAGTGTATTGTGAGAGTGTATGTTTTAATTGGTGGAGAGAGCATTGAAAGCTACCAGGTTTCAAGAACCACGCTTGTAGATAGTGGTTTAAATGAAAAAATGATTTAATTAAAAAAAGTAGATAGTGGTTGATGGGGATGGGGATTGGTTGTGGGTATCCAAAGGTAAAATGAGAAATACATTAATTTCAGTTTTTCACTTATTGACTTGTTGACCAAATCTCTTTTATAAGTAGTTAAGATACTTAAAAGATACACTTGGTTCCTAAGAAACAAATTCATTAGTAGTAAATCGCATATGTTTTCTCGATACAATCTCTTGATCATAGATTACTACAAACATTTTGATTTAGTTTTATACTTTATCTTCAGATTTCTTTGTTTTGTGGAATAAATACTTCTTATGTTGATAGCAATTGAATTAACGTTTACCTTGATTAAGTATTTGAGGGATAACAAGGTATAAAATTAATTATCATTTCATTATACACAGCTGATTAAATTTGTTGCACAATGAACGTCACAAATATTGTTAAAAGTTATCTGCAGCATGGACATGCATTTATATGACACTAGCTTATAAGACCCGTGAAATCCACGGGTTTTAAGATGAAATAGTGCAAAAAAAATAAAAAGAATTAGTGTGTAAACAAAATAAGGTAAAGAACGAAAGTAAATAGACTGAATAATTTATTCAAAAGTTATATGAAGTATAAGTCAATGATAGGGAAATTGGTTTATGCATAAAACGCCTTCTCATTAATGGCAAAATTTAGAGCTATTTTGAATGGATGAAGATGAGTTACGGGTTAATGTTGAATGTTTTAAATAGTTTACAAAAATAGCTCTAAAAGTACTTTATTATTCCCTGTAGAAAATGTATGCATTGAAAAGTTGTACAAACGGTATATATATTATAACACACGTCAGCGCATTGAATTTTAATAAGCTTAAAGAAGTGGTACAAAAGTGCATTTTATTATAATACATAGATAGATGTAGAAAAAATAGTTATTGATATTCTCTTTAATTATTGAAGCAAGTAGTTCCAAAACCATAAAGTTTCAAACCATCGCAGTCTTTGATTAGAAAATATACCACATTATATATATATACTAAAAGGTAAGAGGTTACTGTAGCAAGCACTGTGCTTGCTACAGTGCTTGCTACAGTAAGTTTTATTTTTTAATTTATTTATAGAGAGTATTAACGGTCGTTAGTTATTTAACGGCTGTTAACTAATGACCGTTATCTTTAACATTTAAAAAAAATTGTACGCACTTTGTCCTTCATCTCAGTTGTTCATTGCAAATTTAGTCCTCAAATAATTTACATAAATGATCCTTCATGTTATACATCAATTGCAAAATCAGTCCTAGGTAACTAACTTCACGTTAAGTAGCTAACGGCAACAAAAGAATTCCGCAGCAACGCGCGGGTACCAAACTCGTTAATTCTAAATATGCACGGCGTAGACTCTTGGTTCTCCAGATAATTTCGCAGTAGGTTCCTCCTATTAATCATACTCACTGTTCTATTTAAAATAAACGATTCCTTCCATTTTCTGGTATGAAAAATCATTTAATTTCTTTGTACAAAATGAAGATATTTCAAGCTTACCATTTTTTACAGCTAGTTATCTTCCTTTCATTAAGAACAACATCGGTAGCAGTTCCAAAATACAAATATACGTGTGGCAACGTGAGGATTCCATTCCCTTTTGGAATCGGAGCAAACTGTTCTCTCAACAAATGGTACAATGTTGATTGTAACTCGTGGACGCCATATCTATCTTCACTCAACCAACTCGAAGTCTTGCGTGTTGACTTAGAAAATCAAACAGTCACTGTTAAAATGCAAAAGTTCTCTAATTGCAGCAAGACGACCATGAGTGTGGATCTTGGTAACAGCCCCTTCCTGTATTCCATATCACAAAATACATTTGTTTATGAGGGGTATTGTGGTGTTGCTGTCATCATGGACAATCATGGTACTGTGCTCACTGGGTGTTCCACCACATGTAGCAATGACACTATCACTAGTGGTATCATCGATACAAGCAACTGTATTGGCATCAATTGTTGCCATACAAATATTCCTCAATATCTGAAGTCGTACAGCGTGAATCTTATAGGTGGAGATGGAGCTTGCGGGTCTGCGTCCTTATTGGATAAAAATTCATACACTGAAGGAAGCAACTTATCTCACCAATTATATGCTCCAACATCACTACAATGGATCATATCAGACGCCGACCAAGATCAACTAATTTGTTCTGGTGAGTGGAATTCAGATGTAATGGATCTGGGTAATGGTACTATGATGAATTCTTGGTATTGTTACACCTATGGAACCTCAACAATCAAAGGGAACCCTTATCTGATAGATGGTGGATATGGTACGTAACTCTATATATTTGTAGTATTTATCTGTTTATTTTGATATCAATAAAATAAGCTTATTTACCTATTTACAATTCTACGACTAGCTTTATCAATAGATTGTCGACCGGGTTGGATGAGAAAAAACCAAAAAAATATATGGACTAAGTTTCTATATACGCAACATACTTTATCAAAAATACCGAAATACGTAACCTACTAAAAATATTACTTATATCGCTAACAAACTTTCAAAATTGGCACAAGATACGTAATGTTGACCGGATTTTTACCTGGTTGACCGGTTTGGAGGTTAACATATAAAAAAACTTACATTATCGGTCGCTGTGGTTTGCGTCTGTTTTCACCAGTCATCCTTTAACATTATTTCAGTTATAAAAGTTACAATAATGGTACTTGTCGTTTGGGTTGACTTTCACCTTTAGTCCCTTGACTTTATTTTCACGTTTTCGTCTGTTTTTACACTTTTTAGTCCGTTTTTACAAGTTTTCTTTCATTTTTCCACTTTTATAAAAAAAATCCAATAAAATTTTATAAAAAAATATCGAATACATTTTTTTTTCGAATAAATATTTTTTCTAAAAAATATTTTTTTTCGAAAATATTTTTTTTCGAAAATATTTTATTCAAATATTTTTTTTAATTCGAATTTTTTTTTTTATTCAAATATTTTTCTAAAATTTTTTTATTTTTTTCTAAAAAGATTTTAGAAAAAATTTATTTTTCTAAAAATTTTTTGAAAAGAAAATATTTTTTCTAAAAAATATTTTTTTCGAAAATATTTTAGAAACAATAATTTTTTTCCAAAAATATTTTAGAAAATATTTTTCTAAAAAAATTTTAAAAGAAAATATTTTTTCTAAAAATATTTTTTTTCGAAAATATTTGTTCTATAAAATATTTTTTTTCGAAAATATTTTTTCTAAAAAATATTTTTTATCGAAAATATTTTATTCAAATATTTTTTAAAAAAAAAATTTATTCGATTTTCTTTATAAAATTTTGTTTGATTTTTTTTAATAAAAGTGGAAAAACGAAAGAAAACGTGTAAAAACGGACCAAAACATGTAAAAACGGATGGAAAAATAAAAATAAAGTAAATGGACTAAAGGTGAAAGTCAACCCAAACGACAAAGACCATTATTGTAACTTTTATAACTGTAATAACATTAAAGGATGACCGGTGAAAACAGACGCAAAGTACAGGGACCGATAATGTAAGTTTTTTTATATGTTAACTTCCAAACCGGTCAATTAGGTAAAAATCCGGTCTACATTACGTATCTTGTGCCAATTTTGAAAGTTTGGTAGCGATATAAGTAATATTTTTAGTAGATTACGTATTTTGGTACTTTTGAGAAAGTATGTTGCGTATGTACAAAATTATTCCAAAATATATATATTATAATTTATATTGGGAGTTAACAAAAAAAGAAAATTAGATTGGCAACCCAAGATCACATGGCAACCAAAAATCACAACCCCAATCTGCCACATGTCAATATTTTAATAGCTACTTGTTTTTTTCTTTACATTTTCTTTTTTCTTTTTAATACTTATATTATTTTAAGTTGGGTTGTTGATAAATGATAAAAAAAAATATATGAATTGGTTGTATAGGTGGATGGAAAAGAAAATATTATTTTAATAAAAAATTGGGTTAGGTTGAGTTGTTGATAAACATAGTCTAATAAATACATAATTAGATGCGTAATCACACATAAGGCAGTGGTGTATAGTTTTGATAAAATCCACTTGCGTCGATATTGTGTATGTGTATTTTATGTTGGAAAAGTGAATTTGCAAAATGAGTTTTTGCAAAGTTTGGACATAATTTAATATATGTATATGTTATATATATGAGTGTTTATTGGGGGCGTTGTGTTCTCCTCCAAGAGAGCTTCGTAACAAGTTAAAGTATGTCCAAAATAGAGCTAAGATGAATGAGATATCGTGTGTCAAAGTGAGGCACGTGAAACACAAAATTGGAAAAGTCCCACATCGTCCAAAACAAGAAATGAATGCTTGTTTATAAGGAATAGTTGGTATTTGCTTCCAAATTCCTTTAGGTGAGCTATGCTCCCACTCCTACGTGCGCGCGCGCGCGCGCGCGCGCGGGGGGGGGGGGGGGGGTGCAGATTGTGGGATTTCTGGACCAAAATGAGTTCGAAGCTACTGAACTCATGCGAGCCCGCGCGACCTGCGGACACGAATGCAGCTCCGAAGCCTCGCATACGTGCGTATCTTTTTGCTGCCGGTTCGGGTTAATCTTTTCCAGTAATTCTGCAAATCTATTTTAGGAATGGATTTGAAACTTTTAGACAAAGTTTTACAGAATATTGTTGTGTAAATATAATATATGCAAATCATGTTTTAAGTTAACAGATTTGTTAATTAGGGCGTTCCATTTAGTCTTGGAGGACAAGACAGCTTTTTAGTATAAATAAAGCCATATCTCATTCGGTTTTAATACACAGAATACGTAGCTCTTTCACCAGAGAATTCCAGCAGTCTTTTCGATCAGAAGCACACAAGGTTTTCGTGATCTTTCAGGCAAGTAAGTCAAGTCCGGCTGTACAACAGCTTAGTACGTTGTACCCTGAGAAACAGACGGCGAATCTGTTTTAAGGGAATCGTGTTTAACACGAGCCTCGTGCATCTACTGCTTTCTTTTAATTTACGTTAAAATAGTGTCTGTCTTCTGCTTCTACTCCATTCTGTCTGTATTTATTTTCTGTTATTTACATTCTGTTAATTATATTATTTATCTTAATCTGATTTTATAAATAAAGTGTACACCGTTTCCTACAGTCTTAAAACAGATTCGGTTTAACCGAATTTAAACACTTTGTTAAAATCGGATTAATTATTTTAACAGATTTATAAACTGTTTTCTATCGAGACCTTGTTGAGTTTCTTTAGAAATCAGTTTTATTTAAACAGATTTTATTTACAGATCTATAACGTTTTTTTTAAGCAATTGTTCTAATCAGTTTATTGAAACCAAGATTGAGTTTCTATTAACTGATTTATCGAAACCAAGTTAGAGTTTCGTACAGTCAGATCTGGTACAAGTAGATACCGATTTGCAACAGTTTGTTTAACTGTTTGTGTTTATCTTTCAGGATGACAAACACTACTCCTCCTGGGACTACTATAGTGAATGGATCTGGTGCGCCAGTTACCAACACAGTTGTTAAACATGCTGAGAAACCAGAGAAATTCAATGGGCAGAATTTTAAGAGGTGGCAACAGAAGATGTTCTTTTATCTCACTACTTTGAACCTTGCGCGGTTCTTAAAAGAGAACGCACTTCAAGTGGAAACTCCTGCTGAAGGTCAATCCTCTAATCAACAGGCTGTGCAAGCCTTGGAAGCATGGAAGCATTCAGATTTTTTGTGTCACAACTATGTTCTGAATGGTTTGGTTGACTCTTTGTACAACGTGTACTGCAAGACCAAGACTGCCAAAGAATTATGGGAGTCATTGGAACGCAAGTACAAAACTGAGGATGCTGGTACAAAGAAGTTCGTGGTAACACGCTTTTTGGATTACAAGATGGATGATTCAAATAAAGTGATGAGTCAGGTTCAAGATCTGCAGATTTTGCTACACGACATTCATGCTGAAGGAATGACTTTGAGTGAAACTTTTCAAGTTGCTGCTATCATTGAAAAGTTACCTCCAAGCTGGGTAGAATTCAAGAACTACCTGAAGCATAAGCGAAAGGAGATGAGTGTTGAAGACTTGGTTGTTCGTCTTCGTATTGAAGAGGACAACAAGCTGGCTCAGAAAAACACTTATACGCCTGATTCTGCCAAGGCAAATTTGGTTGAGCATGCTTCGTCATCTTCAAAGTCTCATGTCAAGGGAAAAGGCAAGGGCAAAGGAAAGAATGACAAGAAGGGCAAAGGGAAGTCTGAGTACCTTGCTCCTAAAGCTGCAATTGTGAAACAACAGTTCCAAGGGGTGTGTTTCAATTGTGACCAGCCAGGTCACCGTGCTGCTAACTGTAAGATGCCGAAGCGGGTGACTCCACGCGAGGCAAATATGGTGAATGATGTGTACATGATTGCTATGGTTTCTTACGTCATTGCCATGATCTCTGAAGTTAACCTGGTAGGTTCAAACAACAGGGAATGGTGGGTTGATACTGGGGCTACCCGTCATGTGTGTGCTGATAAGAGTATGTTTCACTCTTTCAGAGCGGTTGACAATGGAGACAAGTTGTACATGGGCAACTCTGCAAATTGTTGTGTAAATATAATATATGCAAATCGTGTTTTAAGTTAACAGATTTGTTAATTAGGGCGTTCTATTTAGTCTTGGAGGACAAGACAGCTTTTTAGTATAAATAAAGCCATATCTCATTCGGTTTTAATACACAGAATACGTAGCTCTTTCACCAGAGAATTCCAGCAGTCTTTTCGATCAGAAGCACACAAGGTTTTCGTGATCTTTCAGGCAAGTAAGTCAAGTCCGGCTGTACAACAGCTTAGTACGTTGTACCCTGGGAAACAGACGGCGAATCTGTTTTAAGGGAATCGTGTTTAACAAGAGCCTCGTGCATCTACTGCTTTCTTTTAATTTACGTTAAAATAGTGTCTGTCTTCTGCTTCAACTCCATTCTGTCTGTATTTATTTTCTGTTATTTACATTCTGTTAATTATATTATTTATCTTAATATGATTTTATAAATAAAGTGTACACCGTTTCCTACATTTTATAGGTCATGATAGAATTATGTAACTCTGTAGAACTTAATTATTAAATATATAATGAAAACATCTTATATTAATTTTAGCAATGCACTAAGCAGAATCTTGTTAAAAAAAATCGCCTCTTGCAAGGATCAAACTCACAATCTTAAGGTTATGGGACACGAAAAGGCTTGTGATTATCACACTGAAATATGTGATGTCTCAAATTTAATTTCTGCTAGCCGCAAACAACTTTGAATCGGCTAAACCACTAGCGGAGCTATGAAGAGATTGGAGGGGGTTGTACTTTGTCTCATAGTGTATTTTTATATGATAAAAAATATATGTATAACAAGTTGGTCATTTTACATATGGAGAAAAAGATGTTAGGCCCTCCCACAAAAAAGTCACCAAGCTCCGCCTTTGGGCTAAACTAATTATTCGAAAAGAGAGGGCTCTATGTTGTTTGAGTCTGTTTGGCGGTGGGTTCTAAACTTCCAACCATGTTGATTAGTTGGCCAAAAATATCAAAAAGAATTGGTTATCAATAAAAATCATACTACATCCGTCCAATAAAAATTGTCCACTTTGACTTTTTTAAATTTTTATTTGTCAACTTTGACCTTAAATATTTTTGTTTATTTTATACAACACATTTGATGAAAAAAACAATTTTAAGAAGATGAGAAACGAAATTTTAGTTATTATGGGACGGAGGGAGTATTAAATTTTAGTTAATATAAATACAATTTTAAGAAGATGAGAAAGGAAATTCGAAAAGAACATAAATGTGGTATTTAACTTGTGTAGTATATTTTTGTAACTTTATATTTTGGTGAAATCATGTTACACGTTTTGTAATTTTTAAACAAAATGGTTTTCTCTATATATACGGTAGAGATTACAAATTTTGTTGCAACTAATTTTCATAAAAACTTCTGAACTCAGAATTAGTTTAGCGTTTTACAAATATGCAATTACAACCCTTATAGCATTGCCTTTCTAAAAAAATAACCCTTATGGTATGCACTAAAGACAAAAATGTGCAAGTTTAAATATAAATATAATAAATGCTTTTACGAAAATAAGCATTTTAAAAATAACCCTTATGGATTATCCAAACTTCAAACTGGGATTATTGCTGCACTTTTGAAAGAATTGAGACTAAACCTGCAATTTAACCAAACTAAATGGACCAAAATGTAATTTAATTTTATGAGAATTCGGCAAATCCTATAATTTATTAAAATTTTCATTATCATTTTGAGAACAATTCCTATTAAGGTAAGGATCAAGTGAGGTTTTTTTTTTTTTTTTTCCTCTCCTTCTTCCTTCTTTTTAAATGAGAAGAATGGGAAATAACTATAACCGCATATTTGAGATGCATTGATTTGAATTAGATGTGTCTCTATTCATTTAGATGCATTACAATTAGTTTTGAAAGTGAAAACGATGCAAAGTAGTACTATGAACAAATTTGACACGCAGAGGACGAAAAATACATAGGATTCGTCTAACTTAATGAAATGCATCTAATGTATGTATATACATCTAATTTTTAGATATAAAACATATTATAATGCATCTAAAAGATTAAGAATGTATCTAATTCAAGTTGATGCATCTCTAATATGTAGTTATAATTATTTCTTATCCTTCTTATTTTAAAGATTTTTTTTAATTTTAAAGATTTTTCTCATTTGATCCTTAGTCATTCCTATTAATTAAATCATACACGCATTGTTGATAAATACATCGTATCACACTATTAATTTTTTAAACTTGCGTATCTACAATAAACACAACATCGCAATGGCCACTACTAATAGACACGTTTTTTTTTTTTTTTTTTTTTTTTTTTTTTTTTTTTTTTTTTAATGTTGTCCTTCACTCAAGACCAATGACTAAAAAGGAAAAATAAAAACCAGTGACAAACGTTGTTTGTATTACAACTGTGTTGATTTTCATCATGTTTGAAGTAGAATACCATTCATTCGCTTTGAGTGTCCCATTCTTTCCTGAAATTAGGAAGATAAATGTTTTTACGATAATCATACAATAATTTATTCAAAGACACCGGATCCCTTGCAAAGGGGATTAATTCTAAAAAGTCTAAAAAGTAATGATAAAGTGACACGTGTCTCCCTACCTTCTTTTCACTAAGGGCAGTTTCGTACTTGTCGATAAATTTCCATTGCTACTCAACCCATCCAAAACACACTGACTAAAAACACCATAAAAAACACACATTCACCACCATATCTGCTCCGCCGTTACAATCACCAGCACCGATCAACGACGCACCACCACCGATCAACGACGCCCCACCACCGATCAACGATGTACCACCTTCAATACACCGGAAACTGTCGTTACACACCAACCACCATCACCAGATCTCCTACATCGTCGGCGCTCCATCATAAACATCAATCTACCACCACCATCACCGTAATTATCAAAACCACCACCATCATTTCGTTATACAAAGGCAAATAATGGATCTACTTCTTCTAGATCTGTTGCTAGTAATCTACTTCTTCTAGATCTGCTGCTAGTATGTTTTGAAATGTCTTGATGGTCTTTGATATACATGAAAGAAATGAGCTGAGATCGTTTTTCAATTTGTTTGGTTCGAGTCATGTTGTGATAGTTTAATTATGTGACGATGAGAGGTGATGGGTTGTGGCAGATTTGATATGGTAGTTGTTGACTGTGATGAAGATGGGGTCAATGATAGAGTGGATTTGTTATTGGTTGTTGTTGACTGTTGTTACTGGTCATGTGTCTAGACCTGATCTTCACATCTTCTTTTTAATATCTTTCAAAAAAAACATCTTCTTTTTAATTTTTGTTTTATATTCTTGGACCGATTATGTTGTGGTAAAATGGAGGTCAACTGGTCAACCGATTATGTTGTGGTTAAATGCACTAATTTCAGATTCATCAAATTTCAGGTTCATCAATTTCAGGTTCATTAAATTTGATCAAATGTTTGGGTTCATCAAATTGATCACAGTTAATAAGGTTCATCAGTTAATAAGGTTAATAAGGTTCATCAGTTAATAAGATTAATAAGGTTCATCAGTTAGTTAATAAGGTTAACAAGGTTCATCAATTAATATGGTTCATCAGTTAATAAGGTTCATCAGTTAATAAGGTTAATAAGGTTCATCAGTTAATATGGTTCAACCAAAGTAACTGATGAACAAAATGTCTTTTTTAAAAATCAGTTAATAAAGTTCATCAGTTAATAAGGTTCATCAGTTAATATGGTTCATCAGTTAATAAGGTTCATCAGTTAATATGGTTCAACCAAAGTAACTGATGAACAAAATGTCTTTTTTTAAAATCAGTTAATAAAGTTCATCAGTTAATAAGGTTCATCAGTTAATAAGGTTTATTAGTTAATAAGGTTAATAAGGTTCATCAGTTAATAAGATTAATAAGGTTCATCAGTTAGTTAATAAGATTAATAAGGTTCATCAGTTAATAAGGTTAATAAGGTTCATCAGTTAATAAGGTTAATAAGGTTCATCAGTTAATATGGTTCATCAGTTAATAAGGTTAATAAGGTTCATCAGTTAATAAGGTTAATAAGGTTCATCAGTTAAAATTAGTTAATAAGGTTCATCAGTTAATATGGTTCATCAGTTAAAAAAAACAAAAAAAAAAAGAAAAAACAAAACTTTTTGAATCTTACATTAATAAAATAACTAAAGTTGCATTGTTGTACAAAAATTAGTGCATTTAACTCGATTTTAAGACTAAAAATCTAAGCTAAATATTTCATCAAACACGTTGTATGCAACAAATATGAGTAAAATGTCATTTTTAACATACGATATCTTACTCATATCATATTTGATTTGAGTGATTCAAATTTCTGGGTAAAGAATGACCAAGAAGCTACAATTTTCGTGTTTTAAGTTTTGCAAAATTCGGCCTTTAAACTAGATAAAATTAGAGCCGAAAATGCTAAAAATTTCAAGAAAATCATGACCCAATGAATATGTCAAAAAAAAATTTCGAAAAAAAAAATTATACCAAATTAAAGAGGATTAAATTTTAAAAATTATGGTGAAATCGGTTTTTTCTAAAAGTTTGTCGTTTGAAAGTTATTTGCATTTAAAATTTAAGGTGGAATTAAAAAAATGGGTCAAATGACTAAAATGCCCTCTAACTAAAAATATTAAAGAAAATAGGGAGGGAGTGGGTGGGGGACACATGGCACTAGCTTAGTGGCTAAAAACCTTTTTAGTCTTTTTAATTTTGATCCCCTTTTTAGGGGATCGCAACTCTTTATTCAAATTCACCGCATATTATTGTCTTATTCATGAAACGTACTTTTATATTTTCTTCTTCCTTATTTTCCATCAATCATTATTGTTCAACCCATACCAAAAACATGGTATTATCATATTGATCCGAGTTACGCTTACTATTACATAAAAATATATGGCGCTCTAAAATGTATGTTGAAACTTCGCAGCAACACACGGTACATAACACTCGTTACAAAACGAAAACAGTTCTTTATAGTTTGGGGTATAAATCTTATGATCCTTGTCTGTTGAAAAAGAAAATATTTAAACCTTTGCCTACTTACCTTCGTTTCATTAACATAAACTGTAGGTCTGAAATATGCCAAGCAAGGGTGCAAAGACACATGCGGAAACAACGTGATGATTCCATATCCTTTTGGAATTGGTGCAAAATGTTCTGTCAACGAATGGTACAGTGTTGAATGCAACACCTTGAAGTCTTACGTATTGACTTGAACAATCAGACAGTCAGTGTAAATATGCAAAAATTCTCTGATTGTAGTCAGAGGAGTAAGAGTGTGGATCTTGGTAGCAGTCCCTTCCTGTATTCCAGATCACACAATAAGTTTGTTTATGAGGGGTATTGTGGTAATGCTTTCATGATGGATGATCATGGTAGCTTTCTCACACGATGTTTCACCACTTGTAATAATGACACTACGCTTATCATCAATGCAAAGAACTGTTTTGGGATCCATTGTTGCCAAACAACAATTCCTCATTATATAAAGTCGTACAGAATGAACCTTACAGCTTTAGAAAATCAGATAGGTGGAGATGGAGGTTGTGGATCGGCCTTTTTGGTGGATCAGAATTTATATGATAAAGGAAGCATTTCTCGCCAATCATCTGCTGGAGAGGGCAGCTCATATGTTCCAACATCACTGCTGTGGACCCTTTCAGACCGTGATTTAGACCAAATAACTTGTTGTGATGACTATGGCAGAATACCATGGAATAAGCTCTTTAGTCTCAAAGTAGATCTGGGTAATGGTAAGTCAATGTATACATGGAAATGTGAAATCAACGTCCACATAGGAAACCCTTATTTGGTTGATGGATGCCCTGGTATGTATTTCTTAAAGAAAGGTATTGCTTTTTTTTTTTTTTTTTTTTTTTTTTTTTTTTTTTTTTATAAATATGAACTGTCTCCTACAGCTAAAGATGGTCTAGATGAGCCTGTAATTACCGAAGAGTGTGCAAGGTGCAAGAATAGTGGGGGTTACTGTTACAATTACAAAGTATATGACGTTGATGGCTTAGTGTATAAAGAAAACTTCGTTTGTGGTATAGGTGATCGTAAACACGGAAAAATATTTGTTGTTATTCTAGGTACACTATTACACCTACTATCTAAAATCTTGGCAAAAATGTTAGTCCGTCCCGTAATAATAGTCAATTTTTCTTTTTCGGGACGTCCCATAATAAGATAGGGAAGTTTGATCGAGTTTATCATATTATCCTTGGTTAAAATTATTATTACACACCTTAAAGAAGAAATTAATTAATTATTTAAGGGTAAAGCTGTCGTTCTGACAAAAGTAAGAGACAGAAAGTAATAATAATTATGTTTTTCTTAAACTGTGTGTTTTTTTGTCGGGGGACAATAATTTTAGGATGGAGAGAGTAAATTCTGTAGAGCTAATTTACATACTGAGTGCCCTAGCTAGCTGACTAACACTATTAAAAGAATATTAAAAGAATGGGATTCAGGCAATTATATTATTCCTTTTTCTAATAGTAAATGTTATTTTCGTCACTGTAGTTTGCCGGGTCAATCAATATTAGTTTTTGTCGTTAAATTTCTTCGGGTTTGGTCCCCGTGGTTTACAACCCATACGGGTTTGGTTCCATGACCAATCTTCTAAAGGGTATTTTTGTCATTTGACAAAAAAATTCGAAAAAATGTATTCTTGTCATTTGACGAAAAAAATACGAAAAAAAAATTGGAAAAAATTCGAAAGAAATTCTAAAAAAAATTTTAATAAAAATTTTTCTTAAAAAATTCAAAAAAAAAATTGATAAAAATTTCTAATAAAAACTTGAAAATAAATTTGAAAAAAAAAAAATTCTAAAAAAAAAATTTAATTAAATTTTTTTAATAAAAATAATTTTATTAAAATTTTTATTAAAAGTTCTAAAAATATTTTAATAAAATTTTTTTTTAGAATGTTTTTCGAATTTTTTAAGAAAAATTTTTATTATTTTTTTTTAGATTTTCTTTTTATTAAAAATTTGAAATTTTTTTAAGAAAATTTTTTAAGAAAAAATTTTATTAGAATTTTTTTTTTTCAAATTATTTTTTTTGGAAAAAAAAATTTCGGCAATTTTTTTTTTAAATTTTTTCGAATTTTTTAAGAAAAAAATTTATCAGAAATTTTTTTTAGAATGTTTTTCGAATTTTTTTAAGAAAAATTTTTATTAACATTTTTTTTAGAAAATTTTTTTATTAAAAATTTGAAAATTTTTTAAGAAAATTTTTTTAGAATTTTTTAAGAAAAAATTTTATTAGAATATTTTTTTCAATTTTTTTTTTTTTTTTTTTTTTTTTTTTTTTTTTTTTTTATAAAAAAATTCGTCAAAACTTTTTTTATTTAGAATTTTTTTCGAATTTTTTAAGAAAAAATTTATCATAATTTTTTTTTTCAAAATTTTTTTTGGAAAAAAAAATTTTGTCAAAAAAAATTTTTTAGAATGTTTTTCAAATTTTTTAAGAAAAATGTTTATTATAATTTTTTTTATTAAAAATTTGAAAATTTTATTAGAATTTTTTTATTATTTTTTTCAATCAAGATTCGTCTCTGTGGTTTGCATATATATATATATATATATATATATATATATATATATATATATATATATATATATATATATATATATATATATATATATATATATATATATATAACTAAGGGTGTTTTGTCTTTTTGCATATGTTTAACGGTCAACTGACGAAATTTGTGGTCAAGGGGCCAAACTCGTATGGGTTTGTAAACCACGGAGACCAAATCCGAAGAAATTTAACGGCAGGGACTAATATTGATTGACCAGGCAAACCACAGGGACGAAAAATGACATTTACTCTTTTTTATTAAACTCGCAAGCCAGAACATAAGCTTACCGAAACGACCTTACACTTTTTCTCAAGAAAAAAATAAGGAGAAACTGAAAGTAAAGTAAGAGAGTGTAAAGAAATGAAAAGGATGTAAAGTTGTCTTTCACCCCTAAAGTGAGTTGAAAGTTTTTAATGCAAATCATATCACTTTCATTTTACTTTCTAACTAAAACTTGAGAACACAATATTAATTAGCTTTTCACTTTATTATTATTATTATTATTATTATTATTATTATTATTATTTTCAAACTCGAGTATTGTTAGTAGTTATTTATTTCTTTTGTTGGTTTTTAGTTCCTATTTTTCATCCATTAAAAAAAAAGGTTCATATTTTTCAATTTCTAGACTGATGTGCGCTCCACATATATCGATATTAATGCAAACTTTAAATATAATATTTGTTTTGCAGTTGATCCTTCATCAATTGGAAACGATTATTTGATTTAACATTTCTACATTTTATATTGGCCTTGTTTCAGGTGTTAGCATAAGTATGGGTGTCGTTTTTCTTGTGATGATCACCTACATATTGTACAAAGTGATCAAGAAAACAAAAGAAAGGAGGCGTAGAAAGAGGTTTTTTAAACGCAATGGTGGTTTACTTCTAAAACAACAAGAAGATGTAGATCCGTCTTTAGTTGATCAAACCATACTTTTCACATCACGTCAACTAGAGAAGGCTACTGACAACTTCAATGAGAACAGAGTTCTTGGTCGAGGAGGCCAAGGTACAGTCTACAAAGGTATGTTAGTTGATGGAAGAATTGTGGCAGTTAAAAAATCAAAAATTATTGATGAGAGCCAATTAGAGCAGTTCATCAATGAGGTGGTCATTCTTTCTCAAGTCAATCATAGGAATGTGGTCAAACTACTGGGATGTTGCTTAGAGACCGATGTTCCTCTACTAGTTTCAGAGTTCATCCTAAATGGAACATTGTATGATCGCACTCACTGCCATATTGATGAGGACCCAATGTCTTTGAACATTAGACTGCAAATTGCTACAGAGGTTGCAGGAGCACTTGCTTACATGCATTCAGCCACATCCATTCCAATATATCATAGAGACATCAAGACGGCTAATATACTTTTAGATGATAAATACAGGGCAAAAGTTTCTGACTTTGGAACTTCAAGGTTCGTATCAATAGATCAAACTCACTTAACTACCTTAGTCAAAGGTACATTTGGCTACCTAGACCCCAAGTATTTTCAATCTAGCCAATTCACTGAAAAAAGTGACGTTTATAGTTTTGGAGTTGTTTTGGTTGAGCTTTTAACAGGAGAAAGGCCGATCTCATTAACTAGATTTGGTGAAAATAGAAGTTTGGCTACGCACTTTATGTTGGCTATGGAAGAAGGATGGGTTATGTCTATATTTGATGCAATGGTTATTAAAGAAGGCTCTAGAGATGAGCTATTGGCAGTAGCTAACCTCGCAATGCGATGTCTGAATTTCAATGGAAAGAATAGGCCAACAATGAAAGAAGTGGCTGTCGAGTTAGAAACCATAACAACGTCGCATATTCCATCTGCGGTTCAGACTAATACCGAGTCAGTGACGTATGGGCATGAATTATCAATGCTATCGTATGGGGAATCAACATCAACATTCTTAAGTTTCGATGAGAACATTACTCAATGATGCAAACATAGCGGTTTTTGTTTAATAAGTTGTCATATAACAAGGATTTGAAGCCCGTGAGTTGTGACGGGGCATCTTTATTATAGTTATACTGTAAATAAGCTTCCTCTTGTATCTCTATATATATTGAATTGAATGAATATACATGAAACCCAATAGGGTATTATTCTACCTGGTATGAAGTCATATCTAGGGTTCCATCACAAAAGAAAAAATTCGGCAGCCATAAAGAATCTCCACTACCAAATATATTTTTTTCTCCATGTCACCGGATCCCTTGGACAAGGGTAGAACGCCGCCAAACATCAAGAAAAAACCACCACGCCACACCAACCAACAACCGTACCAACGACACCAGCAATGTCAAACAATTCTAAACAACCGAAAACCAACTGACCATCACTTTTCACTTCACTAATTTCCCATGAAATTGGACCCAATCAATCATGTTTGAGGTATTCAAACAATACAGGAATGTGACAGATGTCTTCATCCCTAACAAGAGAAATAAGCTTGGTAAAATGTTTGGGTTCGCAGGGTTCGCAGGGTTCGCTGGAGTGTTTAACCCCACTGCCTTTGAAAAGAAGCTTAACACCATATGCATTGGAACACAAAGACTTGCATGCTCTCCAACAAAAAGACAACTTCCACAAGGCACAAACTACATCTCCCCTTGCCACCAACACCTTCAAGTGAACATCTTTCATCCAGTTTCATTGAACTTGAAACACTTGACAGGGCCACTAATCTACAGAACATGATACTATACGAAGGTTTTCCGACTTTGACATTAAGTATGTCGTTAGTCTCTGCTTACTAATACAATTCCGTGATGCAACCTCAGGGAAAATGACTCTAACCCAACATTCCTCTTACTATTAAAATCTGTTTCAGCTTGGAATAACAATTACCGCATCATAAACCGGGTCACGTGGCTCAATATCTCTGGTTTGCCGTCTCAACTTTGGCTTCATAGATCTTTCTCAGCCATTTCAAAATTATGGGGAACCATCCTTATCCTGGAGGAGTGTAACCCTCGGAATTTTAATAGATCATTTTACAAAGTTTGTATTCTCACAAACATCACTAATCGAATCAACGATTATGTACCAGTTCTAGTGGGAAACGAAGAATATTTGCACAGTTCTGCTCGTTTTTTGATAAAGTACCTGATGTGTTACTTTGTGTGAGTCAGTTGATAAGTCAACAACAAAAAGATCCCTCATCTCAGTTGTCTAGGCCCACTACCTCAATTTAGTCACAACACAAGCCCAATTCTGTTCAAGCCCATCACACCCATTAGATCCAATAGAACCTCTCCTCAACCTCCAACTAAAAGAAGATCCTTCTCTGTTCCACCTCTAGTTAAACACGACCTAACTTCTAAACTCGAAAAAATTTGTGTCACTCAAATTCTTTGACCCTTTGAATGGCAATAATGCACAATCAAAAATGAGCAAAACATCCAATGCTAAATGTAAAAGTGCTTCTCAGATGGTGAGATGATCTCTGGCTCTTTTTCTTTAATCAGAAGATGTAATATGCGCATTTTGTTTCAGCCAGTTGCCTCGACTGATTCAAAAGGTTTAGTTTCTATAGAAGTTGATAAAACCATTGAAATCGGTAATGACCTAGGTCTCAACATCACTGCTAAGAATGACGATGTTGCTTTCATTCTTGCCAACGGTGACCGTGTCTCTAATCACTGAATATACTTTGTCTTAATGTTAGAGGATTGGGAGAGGATCACAAGAGTTGATCAATTCCTTATTGAGCAACTTTGGAATAACACTCCTTATAAATTCGCTGTTAAGGAATCTAACGGGAAATCAGGAGGAATTATAGCCATCTGGGACTGCACAAGATTTTCCCTCATCTCCACCACCGTCGGTGACGGTTTCCTTGCTCTTAAAGGCACTTGGCAATACCTTTCGGTTCAGTGTCTTATGGTGGTGGTTTATGCACCACAAAGCCAAGCCAAGAAAACTAAATTATGGCACGACCTTGCATCTCTAATTAACAGCCATGACAACCTGTCCGTGGTTATGGGTGATTTCAACGAGGTAAGATTTCCATCGGAGCGTATGTGTTCGGTTTTCAACCAAATTGGAACTTTTAAATTTAACAAGTTCATTGCTAATGTGGGCCTTGTGGACCTTCAAATGGGAGGCAAACGATTCACTCATATCAAGAAATTCAGCTCCAAATTGAGCAAGTTAGACCGTATTCTTGTTTTGAACCACTTTTTCAACAATGGGCCACACGCTAATGTATTAGCCTTGACAAGTGAGTTCTCCGACCACTCCCCGCTCCCCCTTATTAACTGTTTAGTTGATTACAGAGTAGGTATTAGACCTTTGTGTAATCATGCATAAATCCATCAATAGTACTAATTAAGTTATGATGGATAAAAGGGTTATAACAAGTTTATGTTTATGGTTTTATATATGATCACATTTCTCTTTAATTTGTCAATGTTGAACAAATGAAGCCTTTCTTCATTTAAAAATATTGCGTGAGTTTCATAATGGTCACAAAATAAGTCATTTTATGTGATTCTGATCAGTTTATGTCTAAGAATTCATCTCCCCAGCCAGTTGCTACAATTTCTTCTGTTGGAGTAGTGATTTCTGGAACATCATACTTTACATAATAGTCCCATTTTCCAGATGGTTCACCAAGGGTCGACCATCTATGTTTTTATCGTCTTGGTTTATTGGAGCGTCTGGCTTGATTCAGTGGTTCATCTTCTAGGATTCTTGCTTCGTTCAAGCATTCCTCACAGAAACATATATCACAAGGGATATGTTTTATCTGAGGATCTTGGAAGCATACTCCTACAAAATGTTGTTCATCTTCATCCAGATGATCATTGCTTAGTATTTCTCGATCATGCTGGTCAACAGAGTATCTTACTGGTTGGGGTGCTTGACGATATCTTTCAAATTGAAGACTTAATGATCTATTAAGCCTTTCATGTACCGCAACTCTTGATGGTACTTGTACTGAGGTTTGCTCAGATGGCTTTAAATTCCAGCTCATTCCTTCAAGCTCTTCTATACTTCTTCTTTCACCAGGAATTGCTGTGATGCCATTTGTTGTGAGATGGTCCACAACATTTTCTACACTGTATTTGTAATACCCCAACCTGACAAGGGTCAAAATGTCACATTATGATGCCAAATCAGAACATACAAACGCAAGCGGAAGACTTATAAACGTAAAGGTACAAAAGCATTCTAAGGTTACAAAAGAAATGCTAACTCTATACAAGAATAAATATAAAGCCAAACAGAAATCTAATTGAATCCAAATCCAAGTCTAATCCAGATGTAATGGGCTTCTAATCTTCGGGTAGTCCATTAACGCTCCTATGCACTCGTCACCCAAACCCAGCTTCCAACCTAAAACCTGCCGCAGGAAAGGAAATGCGGCTGAGCTTAAAAAGCCCAGTGAACAGATATATAACAAAACGAATAATCGAAACGTATATAAGTAAATGAAAATAGAATCATAAGCTCCTGGTGAAAAGAATATCATCTGTCAAATGAATAAGAGATCAACGATAACTGAACAAATATCATAAGTCAAATGAATAATGAGTACGAAGAGTCAAGTGATAATATGAATCATATGGTAACCAGAATCAAAGATCACGTATCAACAAAGGCGTGTCTACCAGAGCCACTCGAATAGACACAACGAAACATAGGAAAGCCACGAGCCGACCTACCAGAGCCACTCGAATAGGTCTCAAAATCACATAATCACATATCCGTCAAATCATAAGTTGTACAAAGAGGGGAGACCTCTAAGTACCAAATATGGAGTCGCGAGCTCCCAAACGTGAAGAAGTGTAAAGCACACACTCACATTCACCCTACACAGAACGAAATACCTAGGATGCATCCATACGCCCCCCCTACAAAGCAAATCGTACATATCATAATAATCCAGAGCTCATAATATATCATATCAAATGGGGACGCCGTGGATCAATCACACCTCCACAGAAAATGTCATGCCATTGGTGCTTCAATGACACGCCCATGGTACCTCCATGAGTAGAATAAAAACTCGGGCATCAGAACAGAACAAATCATATCATATCATATCGAATCATCATATCATATCCAACAGAACATAGCAAACTGAACTGAATCATATCAAACGAATCATATCTAACAAGTCATATCAAAGCTCATATCAGAAAGATCATATCAGAAGCTCATATCGAAATATCATAACAAAGGGATCATAGCAATGGCATATCGAAAGGGAATCATAGCAATGTCAAGGATCAAGAGAGTCATGAGAAGTCCCTACTGAAAAGGGAAGAATATCTGTACCTTAAACCGCAAATGAAACCATATCAGAATCAAGGATAGGAAGTTACTCATTCTTCAGCGAATCTACACGAATTAATGATCGTCTTTATTATGCATAAGCTCATTTTAAATCAGATAACTTCTTTTAGGTTTCTTTCTATTTTTATAAACTTTCCCTTTTTATTAACTTGCCAAATATAGTAACTTTTCATTTATAGTAAGTTTCCACTTTAAGTAACTTAATAATTTTAAGTAACTTTCTATTTTTAGCAGATTTCCCGAAGTAGCAAGATTAACCATTTAACATTTAATAAATTTAAAATGCTAAAAAAAATGATTATTATAATAGATTAGGGTTTAATATGTCAAATATCATGGTTTAAGGTGAATAGTGTCAATATTATAAAGTTGAGGGTTTTAAAGTGTAACTATCATAAATACACATAAAGTTCCACTAATTACCGAATTATCCCTAGCTCCAAATCACGAGCCTTTTCTTTATTTTGAATACAAAACAATCGTGATAATTTATTGTGATACAATACCAAGTCTCCACATTCTAAATCTTTTTATCTTTTTATCTTGTATCAAAAACCAAGTCGAATACATGCATGCAATCTTCTTATTATTTAGCTCGAAAAGGATCGATTCAAACAGGTTTTTGGTCATAAGGTTTCTACTCGTTAATATTCAAAAACCACAACGTAAATATATCTCTTGATCTATTTTGTTTATAGTATATTTTATGCATGCATTAAAAGAAACTAATACTAACTTGTGATTCAGTATGATACGTATATCATAATCTATAACTAGATTTCATGTAGCGTTTTTATGTGACCAAAATGCACGTATGATATAGATCAAATACAAAGGGAATGAAGGACGAAGGTGTGATACCTTGAGTCTAATGAAAACATAAAAAGAGCCAAGGGAACCAATTCATGTCGAACCAAACTATACCCTCTTCACACCAGGGTATCACATCGATCCAAAATCACATCTTGTACCAATACCACGAACCAATACACCCTCCTTGAAGCCTTGAACCGAAGCAAACATACTACTTTCTCTACCCCTTTGCTGATCGAACAGGAAAGAAAACTAGAAGGAACCACGACCCGAATCAACGCCGAACCCAAAACACTTCGAGCCCTCTTGAACCTGTGATAATCACGACCACAACACCACCACCTTCACCATGATCTAAAACCACCAAAGCTTGAACACTAGAAGTTGATCACCTACTCGTTAGGACCTTCGTATCTTGCTTTCTTGGAGGGAATAGGAGCTGCCGCCGCTATCTTTTGTATTATTTGGGTTTTATGTGTGAGTTGGAAATGTGAGATTCGGTTACTAGATAAAATGAAATGAGGAGAACATGGTGGGAAGGCTGCCGAGTATATGGGAGATAAGGGGGGACCCATTCCTCTCAATTCTTTCAAATATTATGTGTTCATATCTTCAAATGGATGCATATAGGTTGAGTACATTTCATAAAATAAATCGGACCCTCTATTATAACTTAGTAACGTATGATGATGTTGTGTACAACATTATGAATATTTCGGTCCTTTATTTATTGAACGTGGGACATTAATTTTGTACGAAGTTTTTATTAATTTATGCCCACATGTGACTTGTAACGTATGATATTTTTAGTTAGGAATAAATGTGTGTCGTATTATATCATACATAAGTTATAGATTATACATTTGGTAGCTTTCCGAATTATAAGGTTCCACATCTTAGGTTATGTCCACAAAGTTTATGAAAATTTCAAATTATATGGAAAATTAAGAGGAACGGATTTTAGGGTTTTACAATTCTTCCCCTCTAAAAAGAAAAATTTCGTCCGCAAAATTTGAAGTCACAACAGTTAGACGGAAACGTAGTAATTCACATAAGAACGTCACAACTATCCTCACGCTTGGGGAGGTTCTTCCAACAGAATCTTAACAAATAAAAAAAAAAATCTCATGACTCGATCCTGACAAACTCGGATAGCCCCAGACTCTCCACAGAATACCAATCGTATCAAATCTGATCCAACGAATACCAAACAGATGCGTAGCAGATGACAGATGACAGATGAAATCTTACAAAGTGATTCCAGGAACATATATACCTACAAAGCAAATATGGAGATAGTGCTAAATGATAAAACCTCATCAACTCCTACCAAAATATGAACGAACGAAGAAACTTACCAATGTCAAAGAACATAGATCGAATTATCAAACGTATCGAGAGTCTCATAAAGAGATGAATAACATATTCGTATTGACGATCAACATCACAAATCAGAGTATCAAAATGTAGAAGGCATAATAGAATAGGTAGAATAATTGTACGGATAAGAATGAATCCAAGATCTAACGCGTCGCGAACCAAAACTTCCTCAAATTCCAAGACGTTTAATTCTTCTGTGCAGAATAATCATACAGAACCACAACTCCCAGTCTAAATTTCAAATTCCTCCTCCACAATAACAACTAATCCATTAGCTGCTGTACTCGATTCTGAACCTCCAGTAAGTAACTCTCTGACCTTATTCCAACAAAAAGGTATTCCACATCTTCATTCTTACAAAAATCCTGGAAGAACCTCTTGTCACTTGTATGCCATCTTCCTTAGTGAGCAACCACAACCAAACTAAACACTTGTCAAATTTTCTATTTAACACATCTTCCAAGTTCGCATAGTTATTCTCTCTGTCCATCCGTCTGAAGATGAGAAGTTGTACTAACATCCCGAGTCAAATCCCCATAGTCTTCTGTATCTCCTTTGAAAGTGTGAAGCAAGACGCGCCTCTCTAACACAATCACTGCAGATGCGCCATGTAGCTTGAATAATCTTCTGCTGAAAGAAATCTCTGCCGATCTTCCAAGCAAGCTGTCCTAGTCAATGCTCCACTGTAACTCCACTCATGTTGTCCTTCTTACCTGTTTCCATGCTAAATGCTTCGCTGCCAATGTAGTCACCACCATCTTCATACCATCCCGTCTGGCTCATGCTTCAAGACTCTATACATATTAATACAACTAAAATGAATAGAGTTGATAAGACCATTCAATTCAACTGCTCCCTTCCATTGTAGAAATTCAACACCGAAAACGAAGATGAGTCTCGTGTTTCTCTTTCGTCTCTGAACACCCTAATATGTCATACTATGACAATTTGTCCAAGTATTCATGAAAGACACGATTTATCAATTTCATAGGAATAGTCGTAGTGGTAGCCAATACACTTAGCATTACGATGTTCATAGAGATCACAACGAATACGAAAAGAGATTTCCAAGAATATCTCGTTCTTTTCACAAAATAAGACACGATTCAACTTCCAACAATAAATACCATCATCATTCTCCTCCACGAATAAAACAAAAACACTCAAGATACACAACGAACGTTCCCAAAAAATCGAATAACTCTCGAGGCGAGTTTCATCAGAGAAGTATCTTCACAGCAGTGGGGAAATCAATGCATGAGTTTTAGAACAAGGTGGTCATAAACGATTATCAAGTTAAGAATCATGGTGTAGAATATAAACTTCACAGAACGTCAAAGGTGACAAACATAAAATGACAGTCGTCATCATCATAATACTCAGGCAACAAATCAAAATCCATAGTAACATCGAATCGAACATCTCCAATGTAAATAGATTAGCACAACAAAATCATCTCCAAATATCTCCAGAACGCATCAGATGAATCAATATACACGATGAAAAATCACAAAATGTTCATAGGGGTAGAATAGGTAAGGTCAAAAATCAACAATAAAGAAAGAATTAAAAGCAGGAAGAAGTCATAGAATGTGTCAAACACGCAGGATTCATACATACGCGAATCTCCGAACGAACAAAAAGCATCTAAACGAATGTCAAACGAATCAAAAATCGAAGTTCAAAAGAAGCGATAACTTCAGGAAATGAAACCTATAAGGCATTACTACTAAGTCTAAAGGCATCCTAGACACATGTCGCGAATCCTGATAAGTCTTCTAAGTCTCTGAAACGAATGATCTAGTAAGAGCTTAACGAAAAGCAAAGGCATAAATCAGAGTAAAGCGGAAGCAAGAAAACCAACGTCTAATCATATATCTACCCAATCCTCACTGGTCATACTAAAGGTCTTAAGGGAGAAACTTAAGGCAAAACCTTCCAAAGTTATTCCTAAAGCTTCTAAGGTGCAAACCTAAGGGTCCAAAACTTCACATGCCATAACTTATGTACTACAAGTCGCAGCCTGAGCTCTGATACCATAATTGTAACACCCCAACCCGACAAGGGTCAAAATGTCACATTATGGTGCCAAATCAGAACATACAAACGCAAGCGGAAGACTTATAAACGTAAAGTTACAAAGGCATTCTAAGGTTACAAAAGAAATGCTAACTCTATACAAGAATAAATATAAAGCCAAACAGAAATCTAATTGAATCCAAATCCAAGTCTAATCCAGATGTAATGGGCTTCTAATCTTCGGGTAGTCCATTAACGCTCCTATGCACTCGTCACCCAAACCCAGCTTCCAACCTAAAACCTGCCGCAGGAAAGGAAATGCGGCTGAGCTTAAAAAGCCCAGTGAACAAATATATAACAAAACGAATAATCGAAACGTATATAAGTAAATGAAAAGAGAATCATAAGCTCCTGGTGAAAAGAATATCATCTGTCAAATGAATAAGAGATCAACGATAACTGAACAAATATCATAAGTCAAATGAATAATGAGTACGAAGAGTCAAGTGATAATATGAATCATATGGTAACCAGAATCAAAGATCACGTATCAACAAAGGCGTGTCTACCAGAGCCACTCGAATAGACACAACGAAACATAGGAAAGCCACGAGCCGACCTACCAGAGACACTCGAATAGGTCTCAAAATCACATAATCACATATCCGTCAAATCATAAGTTGTACAAAGAGGGGAGACCTCTAAGTACCAAATATGGAGTCGCGAGCTCCCAAACGTGAAGAAGTGTAAAGCACACACTCACATTCACCCTACACAGAACGAAATACCTAGGATGCATCCATACGCCCCCCCTACAAAGCAAATCGTACATATCATAATAATCCAGAGCTCATAACATATCATATCAAATGGGGACGCCGTGGATCAATCACACCTCCACAGAAAGTGTCATGCCATTGGTGCTTCAATGACACGCCCATGGTACCTCCATAAGTAGAATAAAAACTCGGGCATCAGAACAGAACAAATCATATCATATCATATCGAATCATCATATCATATCCAACAGAACATAGCAAACTGAACTGAATCATATCAAACGAATCATATCAAACAAGTCATATCAAAGCTCATATCAGAAAGATCATATCAGAAGCTCATATCGAAATATCATAACAAAGGGATCATAGCAATGGCATATAAAAAGGGAATCATAGCAATGTCAAGGATCAAGAGAGTCATGAGAAGTCCCTACTGAAAAGGGAAGAATATCTGTACCTTAAACCGCAAATGAAACCATATCAGAATCAAGGATAGGAAGTTACTCCTTCTTCAGCGAATCTACGCGAATTAATGATCGTCTTTATTATGCATAAGCTCATTTTAAATCAGATAACTTCTTTTAGGTTTCTTTCTATTTTTATAAACTTTCCCTTTTTAGTAACTTGCCAAATATAATAACTTTTCATTTATAGTGAGTTTCCACTTTAAGTAACTTAATCATTTTAAGTAACTTTCTATTTTTAGTAGATTTCCCGAATTAGCAAGATTAACCATTTAACATTTAATAAATTTAAAATGCTAAAAAAATGATTATTATAATAGATTAGGGTTTAATATGTCAAATATCATAGTTTAAGGTGAATAGTGTCAATATTATAAAGTTGAGGGTTTTAAAGTGTAACTATCATAAATACACATAAAGTTCCACTAATTACCGAATTATCCCTAGCTCCAAATCACGAGCCTTTTCTTTATTTCGAATACAAAACATTCGTGATAATTTATTGTGATACAATACCAAGTCTCCACATTCTAAATCTTTTTATCTTTTTATCTTGTATCAAAAACCAAGTCGAATACATGCATGCAATCTTCTTATTATTTAACTCGAAAAGGATCGATTCAAACAGGTTTTTGGTCATAAGGTTTCTACTCGTTAATATTCAAAAACCACAACGTAAATATATCTCTTGATCTATTTTGTTTATAGTATATTTTATGCATGCATTAAAAGAAACTAATACTAACTTGTGATTCAGTATGATACGTATATCATAATCTATAACTAGATTTCATGTAGCGTTTTTATGTGACCAAAATGCACGTATGATATAGATCAAATACAAAGGGAATGAAGGACGAAGGTGTGATACCTTGAGTCTAATGAAAACATAAAAAGAGCCAAGGGAACCAATTCATGTCGAACCAAACTATACCCTCTTCACACCAGGGTATCACATCGATCCAAAATCACATCTTGTACCAATACCACGAACCAATACACCCTCCTTGAAGCCTTGAACCGAAGCAAACATACTACTTTCTCTACCCCTTTGCTGATCGAACAGGAAAGAAAACTAGAAGGAACCACGACCCGAATCAACGCCGAACCCAAAACACTTCGAGCCCTCTTGAACCTGTGATAATCACGACCACAACACCACCACCTTCACCATGATCTAAAACCACCAAAGCTTGAACACTAGAAGTTGATCACCTACTCGTTAGGACCTTCGTATCTTGCTTTCTTGGAGGGAATAGGAGCTGCCGCCGCTATCTTTTGTGTTATTTGATTTTTATGTGTGAGTTGGAAATGTGAGATTCGGTTACTAGATAAAATGAAATGAGGAGAACATGGTGGGAAGGCTGCCGAGTATATGGGAGATAAGGGGGGACCCATTCCTCTCAATTCTTTCAAATATTATGTGTTCATATCTTCAAATGGATGCATATAGGTTGAGTACATTTCATAAAATAAATCGGACCCTCTATTATAACTTAGTAACGTATGATGATGTTGTGTACAAGATTATGAATATTTCGGTCCTTTATTTATTGAACGTGGGACATTAATTTTGTACGAAGTTTTTATTAATTTATGCCCACATGTGACTTGTAACGTATGATATTTTTAGTTAGGAAAAAATGTGTGTCGTATTATATCATACATAAGTTATAGATTATACATTTGGTAGCTTTCCGAATTATAAGGTTCCACATCTTAGGTTATGTCCGCAAAGTTTATGAAAATTTCAAATTATATGGAAAATTAAGAGGAATGGATTTTAGGGTTTTACAGTATTGGAATCCCATATAACTGGTGTTTTATAGCCTACCCATCATGGCTATCGTGATTAAAAGGTTACTTTCACCTCCTTGCCAAGTTTCATACCCATGAGTTTGTATAACAACTTCTATATGATTATGGAAGTCATCAATACTTAGAACCATATCAGGGAACATGTAGACTAACTGCGTTCCTGCAGAGAGGTCTATTTCCATGGTTCCAATGATTGGTCGGCTATCTTCCCATCTAGTGTCACGAAGAACAACTAGAGCATTCATTCCTGCACTTCTCCGGTGGAGTGCATGTAGCCCAATCATGAATATTCCTGGGTGAATATGTTGAAGCCCTAAAATTCTCAAGCTTTGGTAACTTTCTTGGTTACACAGTTGAAGGTTAGCCTGATTTTCACCGACACATAGGATTGTTTGTTCAGAGTAGTGTTCATATACTCTGTGTCTTGCAGTACTTCTATTGTTTGAATAGAGTACTTCTGCTGGAACAAGTTTTTCTCATCTTTCTCTTGATACTCCAGGTTGTCTTTCTGGATCTACAACGGATTCCAAGGTTCGATTGTAATTGTTTCTTCCAAATACTCTTCTTGTTGCCCTAACTGCTTGATATCTGCTCCGGGTCATTTGCCGATAACCACGGATTTGATCTTCTTGAGTTGGGAGTTCTGTTTGAGTTTGCGTGGAACTCCTATTGAGGATACTAGGCCTCCTAGAAGTCATTTCTTTGACTCCTTTCCGAATTGTTCTTTAAAGATTTTGTTGAGATTTTCAAAGACGTAAATCTGTCCGTCACTTTTCTTTACTGGAAGTTTCCCACTAATGGAGAAATTATCAAGTCTTTTAGCTAAACTTGATATTGAGTCTTCCAGATCTGCAGGCTGAGTCTTTTGCTTGATAACAGCTTGAACTTCTTGTTTGAGCTTGTCAAACTTTTCTTCAATCTCCGTTAATTTCTGACTTTGTTTAGTTGCTAAGTAAAGCAAGGTGTTGTTTTGCTTTATGACAGCCTTCACTTGAGTAGCTAATCCTTCTTTGTAATCAGTTGTTTTTGCAAAGCCAACTGCTGGTGATTCAAATTCTTCAGTAGCTTGTCTAGCTTCTTGATACTCAATAGTTGCCTTTTGATTGGCAAGACTCATCCGGTGATGAGTTTCTTGACTTCGTGGAGAAGGTGTTCAACCTTCTAGATTTTATGATTGAGGTCTTCTGTTAGTCGAAGGGCTTCTTTTTCAACTAACTTTGGTTGCTCGGTTATTTCTTGAACAAGGTTCAAGACTTCTCTTTTTGTGAGTGGTTTAGATTGATGGATCTCAGTTGAAATTTGTTGGAAGACTTTTCTGGTTTCACTCTGGGTTTTTCTTAATAGTTCCTCACAGGATTCAAGCTTCTCTTGACAACTTTGGAATTTTAATTCAAGATCTTTTTGTTTTTCAGAAATACTTTTGAAATTCTTAAGTACTACTTTTGAAAAGAGATTTAGACGATTATAAACACAAACTAAATTATTGTTTAAATCGGTAGTTGTAGGTTTAGAACTATTTTCTTTAAAGACGATATATTCAGGATCTACAGTTCGTGAATTATCGTACTGATGCGTGGGAATCGCAACACGCTTTACCTCTCGAGGGATCTCGAGAAGCTTACAACCCCCACCAGGCAGTGTACCTGATCGTTGTAGTATAGTATAGTGACAAGTACCGGGGGATTGATCGTTCAGCTTAGGAATAGTGTCGCTAGGATTAGAAAACCTAATTACTAGTTCTAAAGGTGAGGGATGATTATTTTTGTGTTTTTATGTTTTATGGAAAGCAAGTAAAATCTCGGGTTTTGGAAGAGTGGGCGGAATTAGTTGCTATTCAACTAACCCAAAACTAATATGTAATCAAAATAAAATACTAAAAATGAAAATAAACTAAATTATACTAAGGTTGTGAGCAGTAATTGGAGAAAATGTGTTTACTTAGACTTCACTACTCCCTAGATATCTTTTACACGTTAATTACTTGTTATAATTGTATGGATGACGGATTGTATTCCTTAATACCATTCATGGGGTGGCATACATAACTCCCCAATTCTATGAGCTCTTATCTCCTCCTACACCATGACCCAGCACAACTATAGGGATTGTAAACAGTGGCTCATGCATTAAATACAACCAATAAAGACCTAGTACGCCTCGGTTCATGTTTCTTAAGACGTTCAAGCATGTTACCATTTGGAGATCTGCCAGTTTTCTTAAGCCTAACATATAAAATCATTCATCCAAGACAAGAATAAACAAGTAATCAACACATAATCAATATCTAGGTTTCATTAGATCTAAGCAAACACAAAAGAGATCTAGCCTAGCATAATGGAATTGAGACAAGAACAAGATATAGACAACCAACACATAGACATATTGATTGAATTAGAAGAACACTTATCTCAATTACAATGCAAGGTATCAAGGGTTTGGAACCCTTGAAAAACCTGTAAAAGTTGCACCAAATTCGTCTTTAGGGTTTCACCAAAACTTCTCCCTTTTTAATGTAAAAAACTAGAAAACTATATATAGGAAAATCGAGGTGACGGCGTCAAGAGCAAGGGTGTGACGCCGTCATCTCGCCGCCAAATACTTCCTCGGACGGCCTTGATCTACTTATGACGGCCTATGTGACGCCGTCATCAACCACGATATTTTATTCTTGGGACTTTGACGCCGTCAAGAATTACTCTTGACGCCTTCATGCACTGTTCCCAGCATAGAAATTTGAGACTTTGCCGTTTTCTTCACTTTTATGCTCCAAAAACGTCCAAAATAGCTTATTTTCCAGAATTCACTCTCCAAGTACCTAAAATCACAAAAGGAACGATTTAGGGCAATATTTGATCAAATAAAGTCGGATTCGGGCTTAAATGACCCCCTAAAAACGGATCATTTTTCGCCTCATCATATACCCTTACACTTGAGAATTGCTTGTCCTCAAGGAAATGAGCTTTTATTCTACTCAAAAGACAAGTTAGGGGTCATTTAACACTAATATAAAAGTAATTACAACAAATAATCATTCCACTAAAGACCAATAGACAAGCACGGAGGTCATACACAAGCACCTCACAAATAGTGTTTAGATACTCACATTTCTCGGGTGTAATAAAGTAATATAACATTATGGAAATGGAAGATATCTCTCACTACCTGTCATAGCAAAATAGATTACCATAGGCTTGGGAAAGGATCAAACCTCCACCACATGGCGTAAGCACCTAGGATAAACTATCAAAGAGGTCTTTTAAAGGGTTGTAACGTTAGGTATAGGGATATGAATTACACGGTTTTGTTGGATAAAGGAAGTTTTACTGGTGGCGAGTTAACAATCTTGGTTAATTACATGTACAAGATGGCGTTGCTAAGCTGTTACACCCCCAATTCATGGATGCAGCGGAATTCAAACTGGGTGTTACTTGACGGCACAATAGTCACAATAATAGAAAACGAACTCCAATTGAGTCGTTTTAAAAGATTTATCATTCAAATTATATAAATATCAGAGATTACAAAATGAGGTCCCAATTGGTTCCATGTTTACAAATCACATTAAGTGAGTTTTTGAATGATAATAAAATTTATAACCCTCTTGAGTATCCGTGTCCTTCCGTGCCATCCTTGATCGTCATGAACCTGAAATACATGCTTGAGAGGTCAACACAAAGGTTGAGTGATATTCATAGAGTTTGTTTAATCGTTTGAACACAATATGTTGGTAGTGTGAGTTGTAGACTCACACCAATGTTTGGAAAACAAAACAGGTAGGCTACGTTATTATACGCCCATAAAATGTATTATACACTAAGCTTAAGACACCAAAACGTTAACGTGTACCAATATCGATCGGCAGATTTATCCCGGTAGGTACTTTGCTAACATACCTAAATCTCAAATATTAGTGCATTTGTTTGAACTTAGTCAATACAAATGGGATTCGTCAATCCCAATAGGCCTATTCACAATATTCGCGCTCACTATTGTTAGTGACTAAATGGTTCATAATAAAGGATCTCGGTTTAGCAAGGCTGGTACTTAGTGATAATAAAACAATCAGGCAAGCATACAATTTAAAAACATTGTGCTCGGTTAAAAATAGCATGTATTTCCCCCAAGGGTTTGTAAAACAATTAAGTAATGGAAAGTGGGGCTATGAACTCACCTTAAGTAAGATAGCAAGTAATGAATGTAACGGTTGAATCGTGAAGGTTTCTACGAGCAACCTAGAATAATTGTTGCAACTTAGGTTTGGAATAATGTCTAAGGAAACATAAACGTGCCAATATATATATCTTGCATTTAGTCCATGATGTGGTATGATGTATAGTGTAAGTCTTTGAAAAGAAATGGTTCATGAAACATGTATTGTTTATATATCGTTTACTACCGTTCGGGCCGACATAATTCAGAAGTCATGTTAGTAAACGTTCGAGGAGCCAGGACACTTTAATTCATAAATCCACAACTCATCTCGACGGCTTACATAATGAACTCCTCACATGAGGCTCCCTACTATTGTAGTAGTTGATAAAGTATATAGATATAAGTTTTGATCCGAAAAGTTACATGTCCGGTATTTGAATAAACTTAGGAAAGTTTATTTTTACATGAAGATTGTTATTAGGGTAAGTTTCATAAGTCTTGTATGACCATTTTTCTTTGTAATAACTCATGGTTCCTTTAAGTGAAGTAGATCCAAATTGCTTGTTCAAGTTATCGCCAATACTTTGGTTCATGTTTACGCCTAAGTAAGCTTACATGGTCATTTCGTCATGGCCTTGCCATGACCTTTGGTCATTGTTCCATGGTCTTGAGACTCAACCTTGGCTCTAGCCATGGTTGTGGTCTTGATTCTAGGTCATAAGACCTCTTTGGTCTTTATAAACCATAACCTATATATAATGACTTTGGTCTAAAAATGGGCTGTTAAGAATTTGAAGAAATTATCACTCGGAAAGCGTTTTCAGGGCTCGAGCTTCTTTGTTCCTGAACGAAAACGTCGTTCCGGACAACTTTCGTGTTTTAACTTTTTGATGAATCTGAACAGAAGGGTGACTTTCAAAATGGCAGAATGCAAACAGTAGGGTATTGGCAGTTTCGGCGTTTTGGTTTCGCTAACTTCTTATGGCCATAACTTATGACTCGGGTACTCGTTTTGGGTGATTCAAATTGCTATGTTTTCCTTGTTAAGTCCTCTTTAACAGTAAGTAAGTTTCAAATATCATAGTTATACTATTTTGGTCGTGGTTCTCCATAAAAGTCACTAGTTTACTTGTTTTAATAACTTATCTTAACAATCATGTACAATAACTTGTTTTACTCATTTTTATACATCATGGACATGATAACAAGACAATATATAGCATGAATGATATGTAAATAACATGATAATGATATTTAAGCAAGGAAGTGTATTAGAGTTGGCTTACAACTTTGGCTTTCTACAAGAAAGATAAGTAACATGTAAGGTACGGACTTTGATAGACTTTAGCTTCAACCCACTTCACTTCAAGCAATCTTTCTACACTTGTATTCTTGAAAGAGAGATGATGAAAGTTGAGGTGACTTGAGTGGATTCAAACTCAAGAGAATCACCAAAGTTTATAAGGTTTGGAAGTAGTTTGATGAATTAAAACCTAACTAGGGTTTATGTGTGGATATTGCACTTGATTTCTTGCACAAAACTTGAAGTAAACTAGCAAATGAGAGGGTGTTTGTGTTGTGAACGACTAGGAGGTATGGGGAGGGCTTATATATGAGTTTAAGGAGGTGCTAGGAAGGTGCTAGGAAGTTGCCTTAAGGATTGGAGACCAAGTTTACTTAGTATACATGTATCCTAAAGTCCAAGGCTTATCATAAGCCACCAAGGCATGGTGAAGCTTCCTATAGTCGGCCATATGGTGGATAGGGTGACTAGATGCATAAACTTGGTATTATCTAGCTTACGGAGTGAGTTTTGGTCCCGGTAATTGCTAACGGTAAGTCGTTAAGTCACAAAACGTAAAACCGGGTATCGTAAAAATACAAAACTTGGAGGAATGATTAAACTTGTCAAAATACTCCATAATAAAATATAAAATGAGTGGTCGGTTCCATTTGGGTGGTAAAACCCTGCTAAAACTGGAAACACGGGTCTAAAACGCGTAATACGTAAAATATACGAATATTGCGTAAAATTGAGAAAAGTAAAATGTTACTTTTCTAATAGGATAAAAATGATTTAAAATGACTTATAATGTCTAGACTGGGCTCAGTCTAGTGTCGGTTGGTATTAAATGTCTTTTAGACATCAAACCGTAAGCCTAAAAATCAAGGAATGACTTATAAAATCAAGGAATGATTTTTGGTCAATGGAGGAGGGAAAAATATGTTGACTTTTTCTAATAAGTTGAAAACTCAAATAGTCTTAGAAATGCGGTGCAGGTATAGGCTAAGGTTACGGCTGAGTAAAAACGCTTAAAACTGAAAATTCCAGTTTTTCACGGCCGAGGTTTATTCTGGTCATATTTTTCTCAGTCATGATTTATTCTCAAATAAATCATGAGTGTGTCAAACATTTTTCTGATGTGGGGTCACCTGACGGGGTCGAGTTTCGTTGTGCGTGATGAGTGCTCAAACACTCATCGTTTTCGATATATTTAAACTGCCAAAACGCACAAAAACAATCAAAAAGATATCAAAATACTTAAATTATCCCAGGGATTGTGTTTTATGTGTTTTCAAAGCAAAATGTGCAAAAACAAAGAAAAAACGTACAAAGTTTGCAGTATTGGCAGTTTCAGTCCCCCAAGTTTCAAAACTTGTCAATTTTAGTCCCTATGCATTTATTTTTAAGGAAAAGTCAACCCAAGGTTTTAAAAGTCAAATAATCACAAAATATTACACTTGGGTTGCAAGTTTTCTAAAAATACAAGTTTAGTCCCTGAAAATCCAAATATGGCAAAATAAGTCCTCGGGAAGTTTTTGAAATGTTGAAAAATGGAAAATTGGTTTGTGATCTTTGGAATCTTAGCAACATTGGTCCTTGGTATACAATGGGAAAATTCACAATTTCAGTCCTTGGGTTTGGCAAAATTGCAAATATGGTCCTTGTGTTAACTATTTCCCATCCGGACCCTTTTTAATAAGCCAAAACCAAACCCAATCAAACACTACTACCCAATCCAATCCCTCAGCCCACCATAATCCCAAGCCCACCAAAGCTAAGCCCATCCACCCCTTTTTTTAATCCTGGGCGTTGACCCAGGTCAAACCCCCAACCCCGCCTTCTTCTCCCCCAACCAAATCCCAGAAAACCAGGGAGATACTCCCCCCCCCCCTCCTCGCCTTTTCAACTACTTCACCCCCCACAATTAATACCCTCACCCACCAACTCCACCACCATAAATGCTCCCCCAATCCCCTCACCAACACCACTTGTTTGCTCTGTATAAAAATTGGCGCCAAAAAGCCAATCAATGGCTAGGATGCATTGAAGATCAAATTGATGGATGAGATTTGGTCAGAGAGTCAAGGCAAAGCATGTGGGGCCATCAGTTTTCAAAAATAAGCTATGTGGAAGACATTAGGGTTTAATTTTAGGTCGTTATATAAGAAAAAGCTCATAGAAGCTTAAGGTGTAATTTTCTTAGCTTATTTGTAGTTTTCAGTTTATTTTTAATGTAATGTAACTCTTGTTATCAATGCAAATTCAGTTTGAAGCTTAATTCTCTTTTTCACTTTTCAAAGTCTCAATTTGAATTTCCAAGTTCTAATTAAAAGTTTCTAATGTGAGTTCATGTAATTCAGTAGCTTATATAAACTTAAAAACAAGTTTTGGAAAGCTTTATAAGCTTTCAAGATAACACTAGGCTCAGTTTTAAATATCTAACTAAAAATTCAAGAAAAATCAAAAATAAAGAAAAAAATTGTGAAAAAGAACAAGAAGGCAAGGAGCACAGTGTAACAAGGATGGCTGTGGGTTAGAGGTTTGTGGAAACCACATAGGATTGATTGGTTTGGTTCTTTGGTACCTACTCAGTAGCTTGGAAGGCTTTGTAAGCTAATAACTCTTTCATTTTTACTCTTAAGTAGCTTAGGTTGTTTATTTAAGTTCATTGCATCTAAATATTAGTTTATAGATTAGTGGTGATCATCTGTTTGTGTTTATTATTTGTTTTAGTGGAAATCTCTTCATTAACTGTTTTAAAGAGGGTGTTTGGTTTTAGCTTGTTTGGTGTGTTCTAGTTGTATATCTGAGCATCTATTAGTTTCTATCAGTTTGTTGGGTGTAATAAAGCTTAGGAGAACAAGAAATTTGGTACAAAACCTTGCAAAAGTCAAAATCAAAAGATAATAATCACCACAGTCCACTGTGGTGATTTTTGGAGTCCAAATCTCACAAAACCTTTTCATAAGTTGAAGTTTTACCCAAGTTAGTTTTAATATAGCTTATCTTAGCTTATTGGATCATTAAATCAGCTTCCCAAGTTCATAAAAGTCAAAGTGGTGCAAAACTCTTTAAAGTCAAAACTTGTCTCAGTCATTTTTGAGCAATCTTGGGAGGTGTGTAACTTGTTTGATCTTAGGTGTTAGAGTCTGAAATTTGGTGTGCTTAATCTTTGCCACTTTGTAGATTTTTGTGAATTTTTCCAGATTTTTAGAATTTTGTTTGGTGGGTCCCACAAGGTCTCAAAGTAGGCTGCAGGGCAAGGGTTTGCCCTGCTCTCATTAGATCATCTCTACACCACCACCTTTTGTGGTGGTTTGTGGTCACTACAGTGGTCCATACCACTTGATTTTGATTCCCCTCAACCCCCCTCCTACCAGGGAGTGTTATTGACCCTTTTGTTTGACCCCTAAGTCTGTGGACCCTACCTTATTTGGCCCCATAACTTTGTCCCTCAGCTGCCTCAGTCAACAAATAAGCAAAGTGCTTATTTGTTATTTTTGGCTTATTCAGGCCACTTATTAGCTTAAGTCTTGCTTATTTGTGTTCATTAGACTCAGAGAAACCAAGAAATACAATTGTGGACCCCACATTTTCAATTTGAGCTTAAAAACCTTCACAGTCAACAAAAGTCAACTGTGAGGTGAATAAGCACTCCAAGTGCTTATTTCCAGGGGTATAGTAAAAGTTCCTTAATTAAAAGTGCTTATTTTTAACTTATAATTAGTTTAGAAAAAGAAAAAAACCAAAAAACCAACTTTAAAAATAGTGATAGCTTCTATTTAATAGGATTTATCAATTTAATTTTCTTTTTAATTAATTTCTAAGTAATATATCACTTTTATATTTTTAGAAATTATATTTTAGGATAAAATAATTTTACAAATTTTTCCAGATTTTCATTTTGTCTTTTAGTGGTATTTCTAATTAATTTTAGTTTAATTTAGTTTTAATTAATATTAATCAATTAAATAGCATAATTAGTTTATAAATAGTATAACCTAGTTTTTATAATTTTTATAGCTTTTATTTTAGTTAAAATATTTTTATAAATTTTTCTAGAATTTTTACTGTTCATTTAATAGTATTCATAATTAAATAGTTTAATTAGATATTATTTAATAAATAGAATAATTATTATTTAATTAGCTTAAAAATACTTAAAATTAACTTTTTATAATTTTTTAGGATTCCCATGATGGTTAAATAGATTTATAAAATTTTTCTTAATTTTCTAAGCCTTTTTAGTATTTTTTGTAATTCTAATTAATTAAATTAGTATTAAATAGATAATTAGTAAAATAATTAATATTAAATAATTAAATAGTGTAAAAATACTTTTTATTTTTCTTAAAATTTTCTTTAATTAATAGGATTGTAAAAATATCAAATTTACACTTTTACCCCTTTCAGTTCTTCAGTTGTACTTTTTGTACGGTTCATCAGTATACGTTTTTAATTAAAACGTATAATTTTAGGTTTAAGCTCAAATTCTCGTAATCCAAATTCCAGTAATCCATCACATAGCTTTCCTAAGCTATATCTGTTAATAATTTCCAAGTAATTTTGATCATAACCCTTTCCTGTGAATAATTACCCGGGAAAACACTGTATTCCTCGGAGCATTGATTCTAGGCTGTTTGACTATTATAGTTGACCATTCACAAGTGGTTGACTTTAGTCTGACGGTTTAGCATCAATCAATTTTTGGCGCCGTTGCCGGGGAAGTGTGCGCGTTTCTTTAGCGTTATTTGAGATTAGTATTATCTCACATCTTTCACTGTACAAATACCATCACTTGTGTATATTTTCATAATCAAAATACAAAAAAGTCATTAACACTTTTCCTAAAGTGTTAAAACACCAAAAAAATTAAAAACAATAAAACAAATCGTAACGTTTTCTGATTCGGTTTTCTTTTAAGGTGATTCTTAAAGAAAAACGATTTTGATAAACGAAACGATACCAAAAATATTTCCCAAAAGTTTTTAAACCCATTCACAAAACACAAAAACATCCGTCTCTTTCTTGTTTATAATAACTCTACATAAACATAAACCGTCGCAAACCAAGACAGAACACCTACCAACTGGTGGTGTGAACATAATAAGTCCCCAATCAGAAAGATAAAAACTTGCCTTTGTATCCTTGTGAGTGGTGTACCTTTCTTAAAGAAGCCACTTGCTTGCGATTATTGGTTTAAGTTCACTGTTGTTTTGCCTCGATTTTTGTTTTGATTGATTTTTGTTCCTAGTGCATGTGCACTCGTTCTTCTAGGTCTACTAGCCCATTACGTGAGCTTGTAAGAAAACCTAGAAGACCTCGTAGACGTTCAGCACCAACAGTCGGATCTGAGATCCGTACTGTTGCCACACCCACTATCACCATGGCGGAAGACCGTCCCATGTGTGAACTTCTCCAAGCACCCATCGAGGGTTACGGAGATGCCATTGTTGTCCCAGCCATTGTGGCTGATAATTTTGAGCTCAAAACCGGGTTACTCAATCTTGTAACCTCAAGCCAATTCTACGGTTTTGAGCGGGACGATCCTCATGCTCATATTCGATGGTTCAATAAAATCACATCAACCATCAAGTACAAAAATGTCCCGTGTGAAGCAATCAAACTCCTTCTCTTCCCATTCTCATTGGAGGGACAAGCCCGGATTTGGCTTGAAAAACAACCTCCACGATCTATTGAGACTTGGGAAGATCTTGTCAAAAAGTTTGTGAATGAATTCTTCCCACCTTCCAAGACCACAAGTCTTAAGAACGAAATCACCAAGTTCACTCAAAAATACGATGAATCTTTTGGTGAAGCGTGGGATCGTTTCAAAGAATTACTTCGCAAGTGTCCACATCATGGTTTCTCTGAGTTGATGCAACTCGATACGTTTTACAATGGCGTGAGCCAAGCTGATCAGGATTCTCTCAATGCCTCCGCGGGAGGAAACTTTTTGAGTAGAACCACAAAAGAAGCTTTGCAAATCATAGAAAACAAGTCTAAGGTCCGCTCTACAAGAAGCAAACCGATTGTTTCCCAAATTAATGCGGGACCTTCTACTTCATCTTCTGTGGGTCAATCTAGCACGGATGCTAAGATTGACAAGCTCACTGAAGCGATCCAAGCTTTGGTTCTCGCCCAAACAAAGAAAGTCTCATTTCCACAACATCCTCCCCATGCTGAGGTTAAAAAAGTGGAAGTCTGTGTGACTTGTGGTGGGCCGCATGCCTACTACAATTGCACAGCTACTGATGGTACTCCATATGAAGCTAATGCTGTTGTCGGGTCCCAAAATCAAGGAGGCAATCAATACCGCCCTCCTATGGACCCGAACTATCGTCCTCACCATTATCCTGGACCTCCTGGTTTTCATCAAAACCATAATGTCCAAAACCGTGGCCAAAACCAAAATAGAGTGAACCAAGGTTATCAAAACCAAAATAATTTCAATCAGGGTCACGGTTTTCAAAATCAAAACCAAAGTTTTCAAAATCAAAGTTTCCAACATCAAGGAAACTTTAACCGGAACCAAGGTCAGGGTAATTTCAACCCCGGGAACTTTCATGGAAACAATCACCAGAATCAAGGGAATTTCCATCATCAAAACCAAGGAAATTTCAATCAAGGACCCAACCCGAACAATCGAGCCCCAAATATTCCTAATCCGAATCAAGCCATTGTTCCAACTGGGCCTTCATCTGATGAATTGTTGAAGCAATTCATGAAGTCCCAAGAAGAGTTGAACAAGTTGCTGGTCAGCTAGATTTCTGACATCAAGAAGTCTTTAAATGATCGACCCTCGGGCTCAGGTACTACTTTACCGAGCAACACGATCGCTAACCCGAGGGGCGATGCTAAGGCGATCACAACACGAAGTGGTGCTTCATATGATGAGCCCGCGATTCCTACTACCTCTCCTCCTAAGGTAGTGAATCGTGAATCTGAGGTGACAAAGGACAAGGTGCAAATTCCTAGCCCACGAAGTACAGCACACGTCCAACCTCAGGATAATCCTGAAACCAGATGTAAGCCTGGAGTTGTCTTTGAACCACCAGAAACTCCAGTGGACAACCCTAAATCCAAAACTTCTATTCCATATCCTTCACGTCTCAGTGAACAAAAGCTCCGCGAAAAAGCTAATCACCAAATGGATAAATTTTTCCAAATCTTCCAAGATTTGCATTTTGATATCAGCTTCGCGGATGCTATTCTCTTGATGCCCAAGTTTGCATCGACAATCAAAAATCTGTTGAGTAATAAAGAAAAGTTATTCGAGATGGCAAGAACTCCTCTGAATGAGAACTGCTCTGCGGTTCTTTTGAAAAAGCTTCCTGAAAAGCTTGGAGATCCCGGGAAATTTCTCATTCCTTGTACTTTCCCGGGTATGGTTGATTGCTTCGCCCTGGCCGATCTAGGTGCTAGCATCAACTTAATGCCATATTCTGTATGGAAGAAACTTTCTCTCCCAGAACTCACTCCCACGTGCATGACTTTAGAGCTTGCCGATCGCTCGATTTCTCGTCCCATTGGCATTGCCGAGGACGTATTCGTTAAAGTGGGAAAGTTCCATTTTCCAGCAGATTTTGTGATTGTTGACTTTGATGCCGATTCTAGGGTCCCTCTCATTCTTGGGCGGGGATTCCTCAGAACTGGGCGCGCTCTTATCGATGTATTTGAGCATGAGATCACATTACGTGTTGGAACGGAAGCCATAACCTTCAACCTAAATCAAACTTCGAGATACTCCTCCAATTATGATTGTGAGTCGGTGAATCAAATTGATGTCATCGATGTTGCTGCTGAGGAGTATGCTCAAGAGATTTTAGGTTTCATTGATGATTCTTCGAGTGAAAATCTCACTCAGTCTTCTCACCCCATCATAGCCGATTCTTCTCCTTCCCTCACTCCGTTTGAGGGAAGTGACTTCATCTTAGAAGAAATGGAAGCGTTTCTCAAAAGTGATTCGATTCCCGATGGAGTCGATAGCCAAGAGATCGACCTCGAGAGGGATATTCTCCTGCTTGAAAAATTGTTAAACGAGGATCCCTCTCATCTTCAGGTTCTACCACAACAACTTCATAACGAGGAGGTCAAAAATGTTGAGAAAACCGATGACTTCCCCGAGGTTGAACTTAAGGACTTGCCGCCTCATCTTGAATATGCATTTCTGGAGGGTGATGATAAATTACCCGTCATAATTGCCAAAGACTTAAGCGATGAGGAAAAGGCTGCTCTTATCAAGGTTTTGAAATCTCATAAACAAGTAATTGCTTGGCGTCTCTCAGATATCAAGGGCATTGACCCTGAGTTTTGTACTCATAAGATTTTAATGGAGGACGATTTCAAACCTGCGGTCCAACAACAAAGAAGGGTGAATCCAAAAATTCACGAGGTTATCAAACAAGAGGTTTTAAAACTTCTTGATGCCGGATTGATTTACCCTATCTCGGACAGTCCTTGGGTCAGCCCAATCCATTGTGTTCCAAAAAAGGGTGGCATTACCGTTGTCACAAATGAGGAGAATGAGTTAATTCCAACTCGTTTGGTTACGGGTTGGCGCGTCTGCATTGATTATCGTAAATTAAATGACGCCACCCGTAAGGATCATTTTCCTCTGCCCTTTATGGATCAGATGCTCGAGAGATTAGCGGGGAATGAGTACTATTGTTTCCTCGATGGTTTCTCGGGTTACTTTCAGATTCCCATTGACCCGCAAGACCAAGAAAAGACCACTTTTACGTGCCCCTATGGAACCTTCGCATATAAACGTATGCCATTTGGCCTATGTAATGCTCCGGGCACGTTTCAAAGATGTATGATGGCCATCTTTTCCGACATGATCGGGAAAAGTATGGAGGTCTTTATGGACGATTTCTCGGTCATTGGGGATTCGTTTAAAACATGTCTCTCCCATTTAGACAGCATGCTAAAACGTTGTGAAGACACAAAGTTATGTCTAAATTGGGAGAAGAGTCACTTTATGGTCAAAGAGGGCATTGTCCTCGGCCATAAAATTTCAAAAAACGGGATTGAGGTTGATCGTGCCAAAGTGGACGTCATTGCAAAATTGCCTCATCCCACAACCGTGAAAGGTGTTAGGAGCTTTTTGGGTCACGCCGGTTTCTATCGTAGGTTTATTCAAGATTTTTCAAAAATTGCCCGGCCCATGACCCATCTCCTCGAGAAGGATGCTCCTTTTATCTTCTCTCCTGAGTGCATCGAAGCCTTTGAAACATTAAAGAAAAGGCTTACCGAGGCACCGATTCTTGTTGCCCCCGATTGGGACTTGCCCTTCGAGCTCATGTGTGATGCTAGTGATTATGCTATAGGGGCAGTCTTGGGGCAACGCAAAACAAAACATTTTCAGCCTATACACTATGCCAGCAAGACTATGACCGAGGCACAAAGTCATTACACCACCACTGAAAAAGAATTATTAGCTGTGGTGTATGCTTTTGAAAAATTCCGGCCATACTTGATTCTGACTAAAAGCATAGTGTATACGGATCATTCGACTTTGAAATATCTATTTGCAAAACAGGATGCAAAGCCGAGACTCCTCCGATGGGTTCTCCTCCTTCAGGAATTTGATATCATTATTCGTGATAAAAAAGGAGCTGAGAACCTAGCTGCTGATCATCTCTCCCGTCTTGAAAACCCTCACCAAAATGATTTCGAGAAAAAGGAAATAAATGAAACGTTTCCTCTCGAAACCCTCAATGCGGTTTCATTTCGTGGAGACTCGATTACCCCATGGTTTGCCGACTTTGCAAACTATCTTGCGGGTAATTTCATTGTGAAAGGGATGTCGTCCCAACAAAAAAATAAATTTTTCAAAGACGTAAAACATTACTTTTGGGATGACCCCTATTTGTTCAAGATATGCGCGGATCAAGTCATCCGGCGGTGTGTGTATGGTCAGGAAGCCGCTGAAATCTTAAAGGCTTGCCATGCTGGTCCCATGGGGGGCCACCACAATCCCAACTACACCGCCAAGAAGGTGTTTGATTCCGGCTTTTATTGGCCCTCGATCTACAAGGATGCCCAAGAATTGGTCAAGTCCTGTGACGCTTGTCAGCGCCACGGGAATATTTCACAAAGAAATGAAATGCCTCAGAATGCAATTCAAGTTTGTGAAATCTTTGATATCTGGGGCATCGACTTTATGGGGCCATTTCCATCTTCTCACGGAAACAAATACATACTCGTGGCAGTTGACTACTTGTCAAAATGGGTTGAAGCAAAAGCCTTACCCACAAATGATGCCCGAGTAGTGGTGAAATTTTTAAAAGCTCTCTTTGCCCGATTCGGAACTCCACGTGCTATTATTAGTGATCGTGGTACGCACTTCTGTAATGACAAATTTGACAAAGTCATGCAAAAATACGGTGTAACTCACCGTCTTTCCACTGCGTACCACCCTCAAACAAGTGGACAAGTCGAAGTGTCCAATCGGGGCATTAAAAGAATATTGGAGAGAACTGTAGGTGAAAATCGTGCATCGTGGTCGGACAAATTAGATGATGCACTTTGGGCTTTCCGTACGGCTTACAAAACACCCATTGGGTGTACGCCTTATAAACTTGTGTACGGAAAAGCGTGCCATCTTCCGATCGAGCTTGAACACAAAGCCTATTGGGCTCTCAAGCATGCCAATTTCGACCTCAAAACGGCGGGTGATCATAGAAAAGTTCAACTAAATGAATTAAACGAACTTCGTGATCAGGCTTACGAGAACTCTTTGATCTATAAAGAAAAGACAAAGAAGATTCATGACTCAAAAATCAAAAACCGCGTTTTCAACGTTGGTGATCGAGTCCTTCTTTTCAATTCTAGACTCAAGATCTTCTCGGGAAAGCTCAAAACCCGATGGACTGGTCCATTCACTATCGCAAAAGTCTATCCTTATGGCACCGTCGAATTATCTCAAAGTGACGGTCCAAATTTCAAAGTGAATGGACATCGGTTAAAGCACTACTTTGGAGAGGACGTACCATCCATGGTCGTCCCGGATCTCCAAACTTTCCCCAAGGACAATTGAATTCGGGGATAGAGTCAAGCTAACGACTCGATGACCAAAAATTAGCAACAATACGGGTTTTCACCTGTATCTCTGATTCTTTCTATTTTCTACCACTAAGTGTGGAGGAATGGCCAACCCCCCCGCTGTTTGAAAAAAATATATATATGTATATGAGTAAAAAAAAAAAAAAAAAAAAAAAAAAAAAAAAAAAAGTTGTATATATAGAAATAAAGTGAAATTGGTATTTCCGCAGTTAGATTCGAATCTTGGCTTTTTACGTTCATAGCTTCGGCATAATAGCCGAAACTTTGAATATTGAGGACAATATTCATTTCTAAGTGTGGGGGGGGGGGGGGGGGAATTCTATCGAATTTTAAGCAAATCCTTTCAAGTTTCCCCCGTTTTGGCCAAAATTTTCAAAAATTTTTCACTTTATTTCAAAATTTTTAGGGTAATCAGTCCGCCTCGTCTAAGCGACAAAAGGGATTGGCTAATCCAGGAGCAAACGGCTCTTGGTAAAGATAAATCAAATCCGTTGACGGCTGGCAATTTGCCCAAAATTGTATGGTTCATCAACTCCCCGAAAACAAATGAGTTGGCTAGCCCGCAAGATTATGGCTTGTGGTAAAGGCCGTGGAAAATCCATAATTGGTAATCAGCTCACCAAGATGTCGACTAGGTCCATCAAGATGCTGGCTAGTCCAGGAGCAAACGGCTCCTGGTAAAGACTTAACAAATCCGTTGAAAGCTGGTGGTTTGCTCAAAATCACACGGTTATCAGGTGTGCCACAGTTCTTACGCCTGGCTACTCCAGAAGTGATGGCTTTTGGTAAAGAGTTTAAAATCCATCAAGTTTTCTAAAAAGATTGCTAGGGACTAGCAATAGTTCAGTGTGGGGGATTGATGAGTGCTCAAACACTCATCGTTTTCGATATATTTAAACTGCCAAAACGCACAAAAACAATCAAAAAGATATCAAAATACTTAAATTATCCCAAGGATTGTGTTTTATGTGTTTTCAAAGCAAAATGTGCAAAAACAAAGAAAAAACGTACAAAGTTTGCAGTATTGGCAGTTTCAGTCCCCCAAGTTTCAAAACTTGTCAATTTTAGTCCCTATGCATTTATTTTTAAGGAAAAGTCAACCCAAGGTTTTAAAAGTCAAATAATCACAAAATATTACACTTGGGTTGCAAGTTTTCTAAAAATACAAGTTTAGTCCCTGAAAATCCAAATATGGCAAAATAAGTCCCCGGGAAGTTTTTGAAATGTTGAAAAATGGAAAATTGGTTTGTGATCTTTGGAATCTTAGCAACATTGGTCCTTGGTATACAATGGGAAAATTCACAATTTCAGTCCTTGGGTTTGGCAAAATTGCAAATATGGTCCTTGTGTTAACTATTTCCCATCCGGACCCTTTTTAATAAGCCAAAACCAAACCCAATCAAACACCACTACCCAATCCAATCCCTCAGCCCACCATAATCCCAAGCCCACCAAAGCTAAGCCCATCCACCCCTTTTTTTAATCCTGGGCGTTGACCCAGGTCAAACCCCCAACCCCGCCTTCTTCTCCCCCAACCAAATCCCAGAAAACCAGGGAGATACTTCCCCCCCCCCTCCTCGCCTTTTCAACTACTTCACCCCCCACAATTAATACCCTCACCCACCAACTCCACCACCATAAATGCTCCCCCAATCCCCTCACCAACACCACTTGTTTGTTCCGTATAAAAATTGGCGCTAAAAAGCCAATCAATGGCTAGGATGCATTGAAGATCAAATTGATGGATGGGATTTGGTCAGAGAGTCAAGGCAAAGCATGTGGGGCCATCAGTTTTCAAAAAGAAGCTATGTGGAAGACATTAGGGTTTAATTTTAGGTCGTTATATAAGAAAAAGCTCATAGAAGCTTAAGGTGTAATTTTCTTAGCTTATTTGTAGTTTTCAGCTTATTTTTAATGTAATGTAACTCTTGTTATCAATGCAAATTCAGTTTGAAGCTTAATTCTCTTTTTCACTTTTCAAAGTCTCAATTTGAATTTCCAAGTTCTAATTAAAAGTTTCTAATGTGAGTTCATGTAATTCAGTAGCTTATATAAACTTAAAAACAAGTTTTGGAAAGCTTTATAAGCTTTCAAGATAACACTAGGCTCAGTTTTAAATATCTAACTAAAAATTCAAGAAAAATCAAAAATAAAGAAAAAAATTGTGAAAAAGAACAAGAAGGCAAGGAGCACAGTGTAACAAGGATGGCTGTGGGTTAGAGGTTTGTGGAAACCACATAGGATTGATTGGTTTGGTTCTTTGGTACCTACTCAGTAGCTTGGAAGGCTTTGTAAGCTAATAACTCTTTCATTTTTACTCTTAAGTAGCTTAGGTTGTTTATTTAAGTTCATTGCATCTAAATATTAGTTTATAGATTAGTGGTGATCATCTGTTTGTGTTTATTATTTGTTTTAGTGGAAATCTCTTCATTAACTGTTTTAAAGAGGGTGTTTGGTTTTAGCTTGTTTGGTGTGTTCTAGTTGTATATCTGAGCATCTATTAGTTTCTATCAGTTTGTTGGGTGTAATAAAGCTTAGGAGAACAAGAAATTTGGTACAAAACCTTGCAAAAGTCAAAATCAAAAGATAATAATCACCACAGTCCACTGTGGTGATTTTTGGAGTCCAAATCTCACAAAACCTTTTCATAAGTTGAAGTTTTACCCAAGTTAGTTTTAATATAGCTTATCTTAGCTTATTGGATCATTAAATCAGCTTCCCAAGTTCATAAAAGTCAAAGTGGTGCAAAACTCTTTAAAGTCAAAACTTGTCTCAGTCATTTTTGAGCAATCTTGGGAGGTGTGTAACTTGTTTGATCTTAGGTGTTAGAGTCTGAAATTTGGTGTGCTTAATCTTTGCCACTTTGTAGATTTTTGTGAATTTTTCCAGATTTTTAGAATTTTGTTTGGTGGGTCCCACAAGGTCTCAAAGTAGGCTGCAGGGCAAGGGTTTGCCCTGCTCTCATCAGATCATCTCTACACCACCACCTTTTGTGGTGGTTTGTGGTCACTACAGTGGTCCATACCACTTGATTTTGATTCCCCTCAACCCCCCTCCTACCAGGGAGTGTTATTGACCCTTTTGTTTGACCCCTAAGTCTGTGGACCCTACCTTATTTGGCCCCATAACTTTGTCCCTCAGCTGCCTCAGTCAACAAATAAGCAAAGTGCTTATTTGTTATTTTTGGCTTATTCAGGCCACTTATTAGCTTAAGTCTTGCTTATTTGTGTTCATTAGACTCAGAGAAACCAAGAAATACAATTGTGGACCCCACATTTTCAATTTGAGCTTAAAAACCTTCACAGTCAACAAAAGTCAACTGTGAGGTGAATAAGCACTCCAAGTGCTTATTTCCAGGGGTATAGTAAAAGTTCCTTAATTAAAAGTGCTTATTTTTAACTTATAATTAGTTTAGAAAAAGAAAAAAACCAAAAAACCAACTTTAAAAATAGTGATAGCTTCTATTTAATAGGATTTATCAATTTAATTTTCTTTTTAATTAATTTCTAAGTAATATATCACTTTTATATTTTTAGAAATTATATTTTAGGATAAAATAATTTTACAAATTTTTCCAGATTTTTATTTTGTCTTTTAGTGGTATTTCTAATTAATTTTATTTTAATTTAGTTTTAATTAATATTAATCAATTAAATAGCATAATTAGTTTTTAAATAGTATAACCTAGTTTTTATAATTTTTATAGCTTTTATTTTAGTTAAAATATTTTTATAAATTTTTCTAGAATTTTTACTGTTCATTTAATAGTATTCATAATTAAATAGTTTAATTAGATATTATTTAATAAATAGAATAATTATTATTTAATTAGCTTAAAAATACTTAAAATTAACTTTTTATAATTTTTTAGGATTCCCATGATGGTTAAATAGATTTATAAAATTTTTCTTAATTTTCTAAGCCTTTTTAGTATTTTTAGTAATTCTAATTAATTAAATTAGTATTAAATAGATAATTAGTAAAATAATTAATATTAAATAATTAAATAGTGTAAAAATACTTTTTATTTTTCTTAAAATTTTCTTTAATTAATAGGATTGTAAAAATATCAAATTTACACTTTTACCCCTTTCAGTTCTTCAGTTGTACTTTTTGTACGGTTCATCAGTATACGTTTTTAATTAAAACGTATAATTTTAGGTTTAAGCTCAAATTCTCGTAATCCAAATTCCAGTAATCCATCACATAGCTTTCCTAAGCTATATCTGTTAATAATTTCCAAGTAATTTTGATCATAACCCTTTCCTGTGAATAATTACCCGATCCCTGATACGCTAAAGTCACAATTCACACTTCAACGGGACTTAAACGACCCGGGAAAACACTGTATTCCTCGGAGCATTGATTCTAGGCTGTTTGACTATTATAGTTGACAATTCACAAGTGGTTGACTTTAGTCTGACGGTTTAGCATCAATCAGTGCGTAGAATTTTTGAATAACGTTTTACCCTAAAACGTGTAATTCCTTAATAACTTTCACGAAAGTGAGCTTATGAAGGTCAAACTCTTAATTTGTCATGGAAATGATTTATCACTCGAGGCCAAGAAACAAAAATAAAATTTCGGGAAAATTTTCGGGAAAAATGAACAGTAAAAGTGAATAGTGAAATTTTCCGGGAATAGTAATTATCCTGAAAAATGCGAATTGTTACATAAGCCAAGACTAGACTCGACTTAAGCTAACAAATGAAAAATAACTAAAACATAAAATGAACATAGAATGAAACGGGATGGTAGTCCGTATGTTTTTTTCTCTCTTTTTCCTTTTTCTATTTTTTTTTTCTTTTTCTTGATTTTTTTATTTTTTTTTATTTTTTATTTTTTTTAGACATATTGCATACACTCTTACCCTACCATCCAAAATAATACATCATAGGGGTATGAACATTCCCCTTACACTTGAATCTTTACATACTTTACATTCAACTAATCTAATGACTTGAATTAAGAAAATCAAAACACTTGGAGCACTTTTAAGATTAACGCACATATGGGGGTAATAAATATTGTTCTTCCCCATTACTCCATAAAATAAGTACTTACCCATGAGTCCCAATCGTCCCAAAACAATATGTACAAGGATATGACTCGACTTAGCAACCATGTAATCAATTAGAAAGTTAACTTAGGGTTTAACAAATAACAATAATGCACTAAAAATGAGCGCATACACGGAAGGCTAAGGCGATTTGGTTGTACATTTAAGTAGGATGTAACAAATTCTTCCTTTAAGTAAGATGCTTAAAGTTAGAAACGAAAAGATAGGCTCGGAGGGGTGTACTAGGGGTTTCGTGTACTAAAAATGAGTACAACGCTAAGGGTGTGGGAAAAATTAGTTGACTTAGCTAGCCAAGTAATATGACTTAAATGGTCAAGTAATTATAATACGGGTTTAACACAAAGGTGATCCTAATGCCTCTTATCATGTAGTAAATCCTACCACACGAATGTAGTCTCACTAGCGGTCTCGGGATGCATCACTAACGCAAGTTCTAGAATCTAAATGCTACCGGTACACTCATAAGCACTAATAATGAATGCTTTTCCTATCAAATCTAAAGGCGAACCTCACATTTTTGGGTGGAAAATTTTTCTGAATATACGGTTATGTGCTAGTCATACAATCTCCTATCCATGAGACGCTTGCTATGGCTAAAGTTTCACTCCTAAATGTTGTAAAAAAATTTAAATTTGGCGCTAAAATTGCACTAACAAGTATTTCTCATAGTTTTTATTACACCTCTACTATCAAACAAAACAAACTCAAGCGAAAGTGCATATGTAAGGTATCATCTTTTTACCCTCCCCTTACACTTAAGATGAACATTGTCCCCAATGTTCAAGTAAAGAATGTAAAAGTGAAAAAGTAAAGAGAATAAAATCAAATACTCCCCTGATTCGCTCGGTATGGATTATAGGTTGGCCAGGTTAAATCTTCCTCCAAGAAAACGAACAATCAAAGCTTCCCTTCCAGAATATAAATCATCTCCTTGTCGAACATAACCTGTAAATCCTGACAACAATAGACAAGACAACCTCGCGTAAAATCGGCGGCATCCTATATAAGTTACTAAATCCTAGAAAACAAAGTAAGATATAATGCTTGTGGAATGAAGTTTACAGATTTCCTGGAGATTATAAAACTTAATAATTCACAAAAACCATAAGACTCCGTTAGAAAAACAAAACCGGTAAAATTTCCAGATTTTAACTCCTGACGCCGTCAAGAGTAAACCCCTGACGCCGTCAGAATGGACATGCATAAATTCTTATGTTAAGTTTCCTGAAAATTTCTGGAAAAACTTGGTCCTGCTTCCTGGAAAATCCTGCAAAACTTCATTATGACTCAATACAAGCATTTGACTCTAACAAATACGAATATACATGTTCATTTAATATTGTGGAGAATCATGATCGGTTTGTTTCTTAAAAACATATTTGAGGTTTCCCCTTACACTTATCTTTTGCAAAAATACCTTTAGGTTGGAGTTAAGACTAGGCCAAACAACATAGTAAAGTATTTCCACATTTTAATTGAGAAACATGATCATCCAACAATAAAAATAAAACATGCATACGGAAGCAAATAACAATCAAACAAAATAAAATCACACAAAACATGGGTTGCCTCCCAAGAAGCGCTTTTATTTATTTACGAGTCTTGTAGCTAGACTCAAGGTCATGGGTTACTACGTGATTTCATCATTTGAAATGATATACCCCATATAGTTGCGATCATTACTGTTATGGTGGTAGTGCCTCAATCTGTCGATACTCGCAATCACCTTTCCACCTAAATTGCTTCTCAAATTAGCTATCCCATCTTGGCTCAATCCTTCGATTGTGAATGGCCCATACCACCAAGGACTTGGTTTATCGGGTGGTATTGTTGTTTCCAAGTGTCTCAAGAGCACCAAGTTCCCTTCCTCAAATGGTGTATGACTTTTTTCATGTCGAGTATGTTCGAGTTCAATTGGAACCTTATTGCTTTTTCTTCTTTCGTCCTTAGCTTTCTTATAGCTTTTGATTCTTGCCTCCCATGCAAGAATCTTGTTCTGAACACGAATGGGTGTCGTGCCAATGTTGTTTTTGATCATTCTCCAACTCAAATTCTCATGCCCACTTCGCGGGGTCATGGGGAAGCTAATCTTTCTTTTTCCAGATTTAAGCTCAATCTTCCTACTTTCATACTTAATGACAGCCCTAGCGGTGGTGAGGAATGGTGCCCTAAGGATTATCGGCATGCATCCATCCCCTTTATCATCAATGATCATAAAATCAACGGGGTACATGAATCCTGCAACATTAACTAATACATCTTCTGCGATTCCTAGGGGGTATACGTACGAGTGTCCAACAAGAGATAACTTAGCACGAGTAGGTGCTGTCATTTTTGACGTTAGTTGGATGTAAATAGTTAGGGGCATAAGATTTACTTCCGATCCTTGGTCGGCGAAAGCACTAAGATGTTTCAAGTCCCCGATGCTCGTTGGTATTTCAAAGTTCCCACATGCTACCTGCTTAGTAGCCACTTTCTGTACCAGTAACCTCTCGACCCCTGATCCTCCAATAAGCGTATCATACTCATCTTCCTCTTCTTCCTCTTTCTCAGGAACCTGTCCGGAGGATTGGTTACGCCCATCGCCCTTAATCCAATTTGTTATGGTGTTTTTGTTTATGTCATGTTTCAGGTAGTAACTCAAAGGTTGGGACTCTGGTGGTTTTTCTAAGGTCTGTTTAGCAGGAGTTTCTACCTTCTCGTTATCTTTATGGACAATGGTGATGGAGTTAACAAATTGGGTGGTGGGAGTGGCGCTTTCTTTCCTTAGCAGTATTCGTTCGGGGGTTCTCTGATTGGCATACTCCTCCAATAGACTCAACATCTCATTCATTTTCTCTTGCATCTCCTCTTTTTGCTTATAAACTGCTTCTTCGAATCTAGCAAGCCGATCAGAGTGAGTTGCCATATATTCTCTCATCCTAGCCTCAAACTCCGAGCTAAGTTCCTTGGGAGGGGAACAAGGTGGGGTGCACCTCTGAAAAGTCTCGACATGTTCTCTAGAAGGTGACTCAGATAATGGTGCCGAAGTTGGTTTTGAGGCAGAATTGACAGTGGCTTGTCTAGGACTTAAGGGTCTCCTTTGCCTTTCCTCAAAATAGTCAACTTTTGCCTCAAGTTTTCATAAGAGTTCATCGGGGATTTTGGTGGTTCCTCCAGATGTTGAGACTGCATTGATGGCAGCTTCTATCGTATGTTTAAATTCCCAAATCTCATGATTATCAACAGCGAGCTCTTCGATAATTGCCCAAGACTCCTCGGCATTCTTATCACGCAATTTACCTCCCGCGGCCCTGTCGATGGTGCGCTTAGTGTGATAGTCAACATGGTCGTAGAAAATCTGGACTAATAACCAAAGGTTTATGCCATGATGAGGGACCTTGTGGAGGAGATCCTTAAAACGGGCCCAAGCCTCGTAGAAAGTTTCACCCCGCTGTTGCTCAAACATCAAAATGTCCCTTCTAAGCATTGCAGTCTTTTCCGGCGGAAAGAATTGGGTAAGGAAGCGATTGGCGAGATTATCCCATGTGGTGATGGATCCCGCGGGTAAACGCTCAAGCCATTGACTAGCTTGATCCCGTAGAGAGAATTGGAATAGGCGTAATTGGGTTGTCTCTCTAGTTTCAACACCTGGGTCTATGGAGTCTACGATTTTGAGGAAGTCCTTAAGATGTTGGTTTGGATCTTCGGAACGAAGTCCATGGAATGCACATCCGCTTTGCACCAACCGGATGGTGTCGGATCGCAAGGGGGTCACATTGTCTCCGGTGAGCTCAATGGTGTTTCGGTAGCCTTGGTGGCTGGGTCGGGAATACTCTCCTAAGGTTCTGGGCCTAAGGGGTTCTAGTGGTGGGTTTTGTTGTGGTGGGATGACGGGTTCAAAGATGTTACCACCTTCCATGATGTCGGATGGTAAAGAGTTACGAACAAAGGCACGAAGAAATAAGATAGACTAAAGAAGACCTAAAAATAAAAATAAAAATCTTACTAGAAAGGAATCTAGCAAGTAGACCTAATAAAAAGAAATCCTAACGTAGACAATAACTATTCCCCGGGCTGCGGCACCAAAAACTTGATGGGTGGGAATCGCAACAGGCTTTACCTCTCGAGGGATCTCGAGAAGCTTACAACCCCCACCAGGCAGTGTACCTGATCGTTGTAGTATAGTATAGTGACAAGTACCGGGGGATTGATCGTTCAGCTTAAGAATAGTGTCGCTAGGATTAGAAAACCTAATTACTAGTTCTAAAGGCGAGGGATGATTATTTTTGTGTTTTTATGTTTTATGGAAAGCAAGTAAAATCTCGGGTTTTGGAAGAGTGGGCGGAATTAGTTGCTATTCAACTAACCCAAAACTAATATGTAATCAAAATAAAATACTAAAAATGAAAATAAACTAAATTATACTAAGGTTGTGAGCAGTAATTGGAGAAAATGTGTTTACTTAGACTTCACTACTCCCTAGATATCTTTTACACGTTAATTACTTGTTATAATTGTATGGATGACGGATTGTATTCCTTAATACCATTCATGGGGTGGCATACATAACTCCCCAATTCTATGAGCTCTTATCTCCTCCTACACCATGACCCAGCACAACTATAGGGATTGTAAACAGTGGCTCATGCATTAAATACAACCAATAAAGACCTAGTACGCCTCGGTTCATGTTTCTTAAGACGTTCAAGCATGTTACCATTTGGAGATCTGCCAGTTTTCTTAAGCCTAACATATAAAATCATTCATCCAAGACAAGAATAAACAAGTAATCAACACATAATCAATATCTAGGTTTCATTAGATCTAAGCAAACACAAAAGAGATCTAGCCTAGCATAATGGAATTGAGACAAGAACAAGATATAGACAACCAACACATAGACATATTGATTGAATTAGAAGAACACTTATCTCAATTACAATGCAAGGTATCAAGGGTTTGGAACCCTTGAAAAACCTGTAAAAGTTGCACCAAATTCGTCTTTAGGGTTTCACCAAAACTTCTCCCTTTTTAATGTAAAAAACTAGAAAACTATATATAGGAAAATCGAGGTGACGGCGTCAAGAGCAAGGGTGTGATGCCGTCATCTCGCCGCCAAATACTTCCTCGGACGGCCTTGATCTACTTATGACGGCCTATGTGACGCCGTCATCAACCACGGTATTTTATTCTTGGGACTTTGACGCCGTCAAGAATTACTCTTGACGCCTTCATGCACTGTTCCCAGCATAGAAATTTGAGACTTTGCCGTTTTCTTCACTTTTATGCTCCAAAAACGTTCAAAATAGCTTCTTTTCCAGAATTCACTCTCCAAGTACCTAAAATCACAAAAGGAACGATTTAGGGCAATATTTGATCAAATAAAGTCGGATTTGGGCTTAAATGACCCCCTAAAAACGGATCATTTTTCGCCTCATCACGTACCAATTCTGTATTTCTTGCTCAAAGCGATCGGACATAACATCAAAAACTTCAAAGGTTAAATTTACAAACTTGTTTAAGACTCACCAAACGGTTAACTTCAAATCTTCCCGACTCTTTCGGTACTTTTTAACAGAGGCAATTGCGCTGTCTTTTATCTAAAAACAAGGGTTTTTATGAAGTTTTAAACAGAAATGTTACCGTAGGAATACAAGAAATTGATAAAATAATACCTTTACTGTTTTTCCTGAATATACCTTAGGGGTTTAGCCTTCCATAGAGATAAGAACGTTTTGATTCAAAGCTCTGATACCAAGATAAAAATTACGTTGCCAGGAATTTTTATCTTGTACTAAAGCTCAAAAACTAAAACTTTTAAAGTACAAGTTATTACTTAAAACAAACCTTTTTATTAAAATACTGCGGAAGCTTTGTTACAATGGTGGTGGTGGTGGTGGTGGTGATTGTAGGTGAATTGGTGATTACAAGCTTAGGAACTTATGCCCTTATATAGATGGGCTTACAAACTATTGTACAAAAATAAAATGTAAGCAATGACGATATTTACAGGCCATTATTTAAGCTTGATACAGATGTCTGACACATTTGATAATTAAAACAACTACTTTTGACAAAAGATAGCTGCTTTTGACATTTTTGACACACGATAAAGACTTTTGAGCATTAGGACAATTCATCTTTTGAAAACCCGGGATATGTGAAATAATTATGTGGAATAATTTTCACATGCGGGCCCTTCTTTCTTTTAGATAAAGATGTTGATCCATGGGACCATTCAATTTTAAAGTATTCAGGCAATAATCATCCCACTCGGGGTCCACGATAAAAATTGAATTGTCATCACTGTCGTCACTATCCACTAGAAATCTTTTCTTGTTGTAGTAGCATTTCTTTTCTTTTGGGTTCTTGTCTTGGACTTCCATAGGTTTAGAAATCATTGCGGCCTAATCGTTGTGCGAGGGCTTTCAGCTCAATGAGGATTCTTCGAGCTTCCTTGTTTTGGATTCTAACATCTTCCCTTTGGTCAGACCAATGATTGTCTCTTGTTGATTTTCCAAAGCAGACTTGGGCTTTGCACTGTATGATTGCTTGTAGGTTTCGCATTGCTTTGACTGCTTCTTTTGCTGCTGATAGTTCGATATCTTGGGCGACTGATCTCCATACATCAGATTTATCCATTCTGATTGGGGTTTGATTGGCTCTAAGCTGGTACTGTCGGTACATTGCTCCTGGTTCTTCATGAGTAAAGATTGTTTTAGTAAAGATTCTTGGGAGTGGTTGAAAGTCTTCATGATTTCTTCGCAAGTGATCTTCATATTCTTCTGAGAGGCATGGGGGGACTGTAGAACTTCCTCCACTGAGTAAAGGGCTGTTGCTGCTAATTACTACATTTCTCCTGTGCATTCTACAAAACAAAGGTTAACAAGTCTTGAGAGAGAATCAGCTAACGTGTTGTGTTTTCCCTCTATATGTTATATGTTAATCTTGACGCCTGTTCCTGTGACTGCACCTGCAAACTTGATCCACCTAACCCTTGAGGATTTGTTGCTATTAGCTTTGTTGTAAAAGCTAATAATCGCTTGACAATCTGTTCTCAGAGTTACTTCTTGTTTATCAAGGTAATAGATTTTTAGTTTCTCCAGAGTGTTGATACAGGCATTGATTTCAGCATCAATTGTGGATTGGATTGTGATGCGTGGGAATTGCACCAGGCTGTACCTCTTGAGGGATCTCGAGAAGCTTACAATCCCCACCAGGCAGTGTACCTGATCGTTGTAGTATAGTATAGTGACAAGTATCGGGGGATTGATCGTTCAGCTAGGAATAGTGTCGTTAGGATTGAAATTAATCTAACTAGGTCTAAAGGTGAAGGATGATTCTTTTTATGTTTTTATATTTTATGAAAAGCAAGTGAAAATCTCGGGTTTTGGAAGAAGGGGCGGAATTAGTTGCTAATCAACTAACCCAAAAGCTAATAATTAAACTAATGTGCAAGAAAACTAAACTAAGGTTCTACAAGATAAGTGAAGCATGTCTACCCATGATATGTTACTTGTTAGGTCACCATTTAGTAAACACAAGTATAATGATAAGAGAAATGAGATGAGAATGAGAGTGGGATGATTATGAGAAATTTGAGAAAATGAAATGCAAGAGTTTCCTTAATGTTTTCAAATAACCAACCAAGTTTACAAATGGCCTAAGCTTACTATTTATAGGGAAGGAGCTAGGGCAACACACCCTCTCCTTCCACTTATCAATACGTGGGCTTTGGAGGCCCATGGGTTACATTCCTTAAGCCTAGTAAACTTAATACAAATAGTGAATAAAAGTAAATAATAGTTAAGCAACCTAACTTTATTACAAATGACCGAGACTTCATAAAATAGTGAAAACTATGGTTCCAACAATCTCCCCCTAAGGATCGGTCATCATGGTTGCTTGACGTCTTTGTCGTAATCTTTGACTTTCATAGCTTCAGACGTCTTCAGAAATGACTAGAATAATGATGAATATACTTTGCTCTTTGTCTTTGTTCTTTGATGATGTTGTAGTGATTATGTTACGAAGTAATCTGCCATTCGTCACTCCAGCGTCTGTGGTGGATGTCCGCCATTCCAACATACTCATACATCTTTGGACTTAGACTTTCACGTATAAGAAGTTCCTTTACATACATTGAGATCTTTAGTCTTTAAACTTTGTAGATTCTTCTTAATTGTTGTAGAATCTTTCTTTGAACTTTGTGTTGCTAAGATCTTTGGGGGAGCTTTCTTTGACTTCAAGATGTATGTATGAGCATGTTGGAATCTACCATCATGGAAGTGAGGTACCTGCGAGTAAACAATTAGCAATAAATCAACCGGTACTTACGGATAAGGAATTAGAGCTCGTCAACAGCATAGTGTGAAGACTCCTTCTAACCCTTATCCAGGCCGTTCCCATATCAGATACTCCCGAGGGAGCTTACTAGACCTACTTAGTAGCTCAATGACTGGGTGAGTCGTTGGGGATCACTCCACGACTGTAGACCGTAATGGAACCACCGCAAACACTAAGCGTAACCCTTGTGGGGTTACCGAAGTGACCTGCTGTCAGGGCTGTTTGATGTTGACCCTGGCAGGATTTCCGTTCAATCATTGAGAAATACCTAAGTAATCCTCTCATAAACGTTCTAGGCAGATTGCTAAGATCTGCGAAGGACTCGATAGTTTACAACTGATGCCCATTGATGTAGAACATCAGTCGTAGAAATACTAAGTGTTCCTAAGAGATCTTAGATGTATCTCAAGGATCTAGACTCTATAAGTGCACTCCTAGGTTTCCTATACGGAGACTGGGGATGTGTCTCCTGCTTCAATATCAATCGTCTCTAAGAGATAGGTTGATAGATTATGCGGGTTCCCCGTGAGAATGAAACAAGTTCTTTTAAGAGAACTTGAGTGGTTAAGAAGTTTTAGTGCATCGCGTCACTGGGTCCATGACGACTTAATCTTCAATACCGGTGTTGTCTTAAGCAACAGCCAGTAGCATATGTATTGAACTCGGTGTCTGCCCTAAGGTTGAACATATGGAGGGCTATTTCTTTTCACCCTTTTCTTTGCTTTTCTTTTTAATTCTTCAACTCCTTCTTTCCCTTTCATTCATTTCTCCTTTTTTCGTATCATACCTAAGGACTTCTAATACTAACTATGGGAGATGTCCTTGGGTAGATCCCTCCGGCTCTGGCGGATCATAGGACGGATATCCCTATCTTAGTCACCTTATAACTCCGACAGTAGCCAGGAAACCTTTGATTGAAAATCTCTCAAAGTGTTTGTGATAATCAAATATTTTGGTTAACACTTTGAGAGTTTTGAGTACACTTTTGAAGGGCTCCCCCTGCACATGTGCTCATAAGTATTTAATAAATTTGCACATGTGGGAGGAGCAAACACTTTTGAATTGATCCACTTTCTGTGAACAGGACCGATTCGAGACACGCTTACATCACTAGTTAGACTAGCTTGAAGTTATTACCCGGCCTGGTCAAGTCCACAAAAAGTTTCTCGAGACGGTACGTTTCTACTGAGACAAATCCTTTTCGAGACATGCTTACGTGGTTAGTTAAAGAGTTGCATTGTCAGCTTTTAGGTGACAACTAGCTCTAGTAACTAACTTGATGTTATTACCCGTCGAGGATATGTCCTTTCGATATAACTAACTTGTATTATCTCGTCAATTCGTGGGTAAATACTGAGTCTAGCTCGCTTATGATGCAACTTTTAAGCTTTGACTTCGTATATTTTAATCCCTTTTACATTTTCTCCCCCTCAAAAAATAGCATACCAAATGGTGTTTTTGACAAACTTTAAGATTAAAATATGCCATTTGAGTTTTTCGGGGAGATTCACCACGAACATTTGATTTTGAGCAAAGTATTTTGTTTTGACAAGTGCTCCCCCTCAACAAGTGATTAGGTCTTATTGAGGTGAAATACTTGTCCTTTTGAGCAGAATTATGAGAAATCAGAAAAGTTTGATTAATTCTACTCAAAAGTAAGAAGCTTTCGCTCCTTATGTGAGGATTGAGGCACTGAAGCGTACCTCAGGGTCCTTTAAATACAAGCACGGGTTGTACACTGTAATGTGTGCACAAACCATTATGAAAAATCATTCAATCAAATGAAATAATCAAATGTACCAAGTTACTCTTCGTCCGGAAGTGGAGCATCAAAGTCAGTGAACTTGGGTTCAGGTCTTTCGAAGTTTCTGACAGGAAATGATGGTCTGACGCCGATGTAACTTTCCAGTCGTCTGATCTGTTCCCGTCGAAATAACCTTTCCTCAATCTTTAAGACAAAATTCCTAACTTGTCTTCTGATGCTGGATTTCCATCTCGGTTGTTCCCCCTTAGCTATCTTCCGTCGATCATCATTCAACCTTTTTACCAGCCCATCACGAACAGTTTTGAGGGTAACATCACAAAATTTATGCACTTCATCAAATCTCATGAAACTTTGAAGTTGTTTGCTGTTGATGTAGGTGAAACCAAAAGGGTCTTGGTTGAGAGTAAACTGTGACGTTTGATAGATCCCATCAAACGTGAATTGCGGCTTAGTCAAATTGATCTTCTGCTGATAACTTTCCACACCCAGTTGAAGATCTTCCACCCTTTCTTGAACTATCAGTCGTCGGATGTAGAGAAGTAGTGATGCCATAAAGTTGTACTGTACATCTCTGTCGAAACCCCGCATTCTTCCTTTAACCTTTTCGAGGTACATATCTTCGATGTCATTCAGATAAAGGTCTGGAAAGTCTGCTTCGGAGAACTTATACTTCTTTTCATCCTGACGTTTAACCACAATTTCACGCATGAATTTGTAGTTAAATCGTTGTGATTCGTGAATCTCCAAGATGGCGATGATCTTTGATTTATGCTTCACATCTTCCAAGGATTTCTCTCCCAATCTGCTAGTGTACCCGAGACGACGACGGTCTGGCCAGTGTTGAATACCATGTAGGGCATCTCTGTCGTAAGCTACGATGGAGTTGCTGAATACACGAGTTGTTTCTTCGATGGCAGGGATTTCGTATCTGGCGGCTGGTACCGAGATTGTGAGTGATGAAGCATATTTCTTCTTGTTTTTCTCTTGGGTGAGTTTGATATTCTGAAGATCTTTGTTGAAGAAATAACTGTAGGGTAACTTGGGCTTATCTGGAAATCCTGTCAAAGGCAATGGTTTTGTCCAGTCGGTGAAGTAAGGTTTTTCATGGTTCTTAGAACTGAAATCGATATTCGTCTCAGGATTTAGCCAGTCAAATTCGGCAGACATTGCACTGGCTATATTCTGCAAATGAAATTCGTATTCTACTTTGTTTCCAGATCTTTTCTTGAGAAAATCTTGTGCGTCCTTATTGATTCTTCTCAGCTCCGTCTTTGTAAGTTTGTTGATCTGAAGATCCTTCATGATAACTTGGGTAAACTGTAGAGTATTGCCCGGAAGGGGTTCTTCATCTTCTAGAGGAGGTTGTGCTTGAACCATGTCTGTCAACCAGTCATTAAGAGGAGTATCGTCATTGTCGAGCCATGTGTGACGACTTTTCTTCTTGGATTTCTTAGACTTGGATGGAGCATCTTTGTCTTTAGATTTGGACGGTGACGATGGTCCAGCACGAGAATCATGAGTTGGTGGAGCACGGTAATCGGTGTCAAGTTGATCCTGGAAGTCATCAGTGTGTTCCATGAAAATTTCTTCATCTTCGGTTTGACCTTTACCAGTAGTAGAGGGTTGTTGTTGAGTTTTCGGAGGAGTGGAGTCCTTTTGAGGCTGTAAAGAGGATGAGGGACCTGTTCCAGACTTGGATTTCTTGCCTTTGGAGTTTGGGTCAGGATCATCATCTTTTCTTGTCCGTTTACGGGTTCCAGCAGCTTCTTTGCATGACTCTTTTGACATGTAAGCCACCATAGCATCATGTAGTGCCTTTTCTTCAGCTGTCTGTGTGGTTTTGGTGGCAATGTTGTCAAAGAGTTTGACAAGCATGTCATTGAAGGACATTTCTGGTACGGTTGGAGCCACAGTAGAAGGTTTAGCGGTGTGAAGCGTGAATGGTGTAGTAGACAACATTTTCCTTGTAACACTTCTGATTCTGTTGATAGGTTCAAGAAGGTTTGCTACTGTAGGAGTGATCATATCAACCATATTTTCAGTGAAAAAATCATGTGTTGCAGTTCTGATGAATCCTTCGTAGTCAGAGTTCAAGAACTTATCAATCAGCTGCTTTGACTCCTGGAATTCCTCAACTTGTTTGGTGAGATTGGTAACAATGTTGGTGAGTTTGTTCACTTGCTCCTGAAGATCAACTTGTTGTTTTGGTTCATTGATTGAATGTTGTTTAGATTCGGTCTCAGAAGGTGTGGGTGATGAATGCTCAGGTGATGATTCGGACGATGACTCGTTGTGAGAGTCTGAAGAAGATGCGGGAGGAGTCGGATCCTTTGGTGGGGAGTCTTGTGGAGGTGGAGGTTGTGCTGAGGATGTCTGTTGAGAATATGACTGAAGAAATATGTTGGTGTCGAATGCGTTCTTCTCTTCGTTTTCCTTTCTACGACGTTCCTCTGCTTCCTCTGCTTCTCGTGCAAGAAACTCTGGAGTGATGAGATATTCGTGTTCCTGATCCGTAGCAGTGTGTTCTTGTCCGCCAACATTCTCCTCTAAGGTAGCAGTCTCTGTCATGTGGACATCTTCAGCTTTATCAGTATCCTTAACGTTGTCATCAGGTTGTGGAGCTGATTCTGACGTTGTGGGAGGAACCATGCTGCTTGTAGCCCCTTCATGTTCTGACTGATCAATAGGTGGTGGTGTTGGAGGATGTGATAGAAGTCGGCTTTCAAGACTTGCTTTCCTTTGTTCTTTGAGTAGTCGCTTTTCTTCAGCTCTAGTGTCGACAACTATACTCTTGAGTTTTCGTTTATCGACCAACGATTCAACGATTGGTTCGTCTTCATCATCATTAGGCTCATTGATAGTGACACCTTTTCTTCTCCTTGTCTCTTCTTCATATGTTTCAAGACTTTGTTGTACGGCAATCTCTGTAGCAGGAAATCCTTCATCAGGTGCTCTGTATCTCAGTTCATAGTCTGGTTCTTCTTCATCAGATTCCGTATCAAACTCGGATTCGGTGTCAGAAGGTGGAGGTGTTGGTTCATCACGAAGAGTGTATTCGGGAGTTACCTTCTTCTTTGGCTTGGTAGCAGGTTTGGGTTTGGATGTAGGTTTAGGTGCGGTAGTAGTCTTGGGTTTTGCCATTGAAGCAGACTTAGATCTTGTGTGAGGTGATCCAGTGGTGCTTGTTGTACTCCCAGACTTTGCACCTCCTTTGCTACGAGTCTTAATTGTTTCTTCTTCCTGTACCCCTTTATAAGCGTTGTCATACAGCTTGTAGTTCAAACTTTTCTTGATTTTATCATTCAGTAGGTATTCTGGAAGTCTCATTCCCTTGATCTTTGTAGAGGAAGTGGTCGTTTTGATGAATGAGGTGGTGAAGTCGTCCTCGAAGAGGTGCTTCGGCTCATTAGGATCAGCCATCCTCTTAATGAATTCTGGAGAACTTTTGCAGAGATGTTCAATGATAAGCTTGGTGAATCTCGTGAATGGTATCATAGTCTTCACACGTTCAGTCTGAATACTGTGGACGATATCATTCATGATAGGAACTGCAAAGTCAATCGGTGTCAGAGTCACCATTCCCCAGAATGTTTGCAGGTGTTCGAGCCTTGGATGTTCATGACCAATTTTCCTTCCAGATATAGATCTTACCACCAACAGACAGAATGTTCTCCAAGGTTGAGGGATGTACTTGACATTGAATTTGGAAAGCTTGACTAGAGGTACATCATCATCAACCTCATATCCTAATTCAATGAAGAAGTCAAGAAGTTCCAGGTCAGGTAGTATAGGAGCAAATTCATTGTCAGGTTGTGGCATGAGAAGAGCTGTTCGAAGAACGTCATGATCCACAGAGTATTTTTGGCTATCCAAAGTAACAGTGAAAGACTCATCATCCAAGTTGGCCTGAGCAGTAAGCCAGAACTGGTGAAGGTAGAATAGCGGAACTGAGGTAGAGCAGGTGAGCAGTGGTTTGCAAGGATGTGCCAGTAGGATATCTTTCACAATCATGCATGATTTCTCTGTGATATTCAACTTGTTGAAATCAACTCGGGGGTTGTTGTTGCCAAGCGTGACATTGTAGTTCTCGGGAGTGATGTCATCCAAGGTGAGTAATATAAGAGGTTGTTCAGCGACGTTCTCATTGTGTTCAGCCATGTGTATCTGAAATGTATCACCATAAACCAAACATCCAAATTTGTTATGTGTTAGCACAGTTTAGAGTTTGGATACAGATATCTACTTGAGACAATTAAGCACAAATGCGTCATTTTGTTATGAGTCAAATAATGCATATAGCAAATAAGCACAACATGACAAGCACAATTCACAATTACATCACACAACACTAATGAATCACACCAAGGTAACATTGATAATGCCAAACAAGATTTCGAGAAAATATCATTGAGATAGATTTCGACAAAATGTAATAGTGGAACTTTATCGAGAAATTTGACTTCTCGAAAAATGCCACATTATTGAGTTTTATCGAAATCTATTTCTTCTGAAGTTTTCGAAAAAATATTGTACTCTGAATGATTTCGAAAAAAATGATGTAGTGAAAAAATTTATCGAGAAAGTGATTTTCGAAAAAATTTCTCAGAACTGACTATTATCGAAATCTTTTACCGAGAAAGTAATTTTCGAAAAAATTTCTCAGAACTTGACTTTTATCGAGATCATTTATCGAGAAAGTAATTTTCGAAAAAAATTTCTCAGAACTGACTTTTATCGAGATCATTTATCGAGAAAGATTATTTTTTCGATAAAACATTATTTTATCGAGAAACATTAATTTGAGTTATCGAGAAGCATTAATTTTCGATAAAACTTTCGAGAATCAGATGATTTCGAAAAGTTTCAGCCCAAAAAAAATGATTTCGAAAACTCAGGTTCTCGAAAAAATGAATGATTTCGAAAAAATAGATTCTCGATAAGTATGGAATGATTTCGATAATTCTCAAGTTCTCGAAAAAAATTCTTATACAAGAATTAATTCGCATTATGTAGATTTCTCACGTACATTACTTTCACAAAGAGCTTTTCCAAAGGTTTTGGCCTGTCACCAAGGTAGATTAAACATTTTTAAGGCAAAAACACAAAGATTGCGATAATGTACACGAACATATTTTTTCAAAAACTTGATTAATTTGATACAACTGATTATAACAATGTCTAGCATATCACAACTACAAGTAAGATGCATAACAAGACACATAGCACAATAGACAACACTTGAGACACGTTTATCTCGATATTTTTCATGAACGAAACAAACAAGTATTTCGAGAAACATGTATAAACTGTGAGAAACAACCTAGCTAGATTGAACATGCACATAAGAGATCAAAGAAGCAAATCCCACCAATAAAAACAACCCAATAATCACAGATGCTTATAAACCCATTTCGACCCAATCTTATGAATTCGAAAAACAAGGAAACATGATGGAATGTGTTAATAGTCGATGAGTATGTGTTAGAAACAATCATAGTACCTAAACCCTATCAAGAATTAAACACCACAACACGTTAATAGCATTTTTCGAAAAACCTAACCCTAGTTCTCGACATCAAGAAATCACAAGATCGAACCGTTGAAAAACCAATTAACCAAGAATCTATGTTTGTAATGCCCTAGTGATTACGTAGGAACTTACAATTTAATGATCAAGGTCGTGGTTAACTCGAATGAATTTGAACCGTGGGTTTAGAAAAGGTTTTAGAGGTTTAAAAGTTTTGAAATTTGTGGGGGTTTTGGTTTGTACGGTTTGTTTGTTTACTTAATTTTGAAACTTTAAAGTTTAGTCACATTTGGTCCCTAATCTTTTAAGATATGTCTATTAGAGTCCTACGTTAACCAAATGAGACAAAGTGTTGTAAAATAAACCATCCGCACACTCTCCGAACCGTAAAATACGAGAAATATGCAAGTATACCTATTTAAAATTGGTAAAAATTTAAGCGTGACTCCCCCTCAACACTTGTAAAGTAAGAACAAGATGTTGAATGGAAGCGATATACTTGCATTGCATTTTTTTTTTTTTTTTTTTTTTTTTTTTTTTTTTTTAAGAAAATATGTAGTAAAGAAAGAAAACAAAATATTATACAGAGATAGTTGTGATGTTTGACGATCAGTGGTATTTTAAAAATTTTTCAAGATCCTCTGGTGTCAAACATCTCATACCAATTTGGTGAACTAGACTAGCAAACCTTGATGGTGCCAAGGATTTGGTAAGTAAGTCCGCCAATTGGTACTCAGTTCCAACGAAATAAAGTTCAACTGTACCCCTTTCCACATGCTCTTTGATGAAATGATAACGGAGATCAATGTGTTTGGATTTGCAATGATGCACAGTGTTGCAGGAGATAGCAATCGCACTCTTTGAATCACAGTAGATAGGAATCCTGTTGAATAGGTAGCCATAGTCTTTAAGTTGTGATCTCATCCAGATGACTTGAGCACAACAAGCCGACATGGCTACGTATTCAGATTCTGTAGATGACAAAGACGTGCAGTCCTGCTTCTTAGATTGCCATGACACAAGTTTGTCTCCAAGAAACTGTAATCCACCAGATGTACTTTTGCGTGTGTCTAAACATCCTGCATGATCAGCATCTGAAAAAGCAATTAGTTCAAAACCAGAATCCTTCGGATACCAGATTCCCAAGTTAATGGTTCCCTTTACGTATCGAAGGATTCTTTTGACCTCATTGAGGTGTTTTTCAGTTGGTCTTGACTGATAACGTGAGCACATGAAGACAGCAAAAACTATATCAGGTCTACTAGCTGTGAGATACATGAGGGACCCAATCATACTTCGGTATTTGGTAGGGTCAACGGGAGTCCCATGTAAATCAGCATCTAGTTTTGTGGTATAGCCCATTGGTGTATTATAAGTATCACAAGTCATCATTCCATGTTTCTTTAATATTTCAAGAGCATATTTGGACTGATGTACAAAAATTCCACGGGGTGATTGATGAACTTGTAGTCCTAAAAAGAACGAAAGTTCACCCATCATGGACATTTCAAAATTATCTTTCATTAATTTTGCAAAATCATTAGAGTAACTTCGTTTTGTTGAGGCAAAAATGATGTCATCGACATATATTTGAACAACAAGTAAGTCCTCCCCGTAGGTTTTTGTAAATAGTGTGGGATCCACCGATCCTTTAAAAAATTTATTGGCCAGTAAGAAAGTGGACAGTTTGTCATACCACGCCCGTGGAGCTTGCTTGAGTCCGTAGAGAGCCTTTTTGAGTCGGTAGACGTGATTAGGACGCTCAGGATCAACGAAGCCTTCAGGTTGGCTGACATAAACTTCTTCACGGAGTTCTCCATTCAGAAATGCTGTTTTCACATCCATTTGGTAAACCACCATATTCCTATGTGCAGCATAAGCCAAAAAGATCCGAACAGCTTCATGTCGTGCCACTGGAGCAAAGGATTCAGCAAAGTCTAGACCTTCAAGTTGAGAGTATCCTTTCGCTACCAGACGTGATTTGTTGCGGATGACTGTCCCTTCTGCGTCAAGCTTATTCTTCCAGATCCATTTTAACCCGATGACAAAGACTCCGTCAGGTCTTTCAACTAATTCCCAGACTTCTAATCTAATGAATTGCTGAAATTCCTCTTGCATAGATTCAATCCAGTTGTCATAAGTCATTACTTCTTTGATGTTCTTGGGTTCTTCATGACAAACTGTGAGTGCGTAGATGCAAGTTTCTCCATCTGTGTGAAGTCGTTGTCTTGTCATAACAGGTGCATCTGGATGGCCAATAATGTGAACAAGTGGATGGTCACGAGTCCATTTATGTGTTGAAGGGTGTAGTTGATATGTATCTCGCATGTTGGCAGGATCCAAGTTGCGTGTTGACGACTCAGCTATATCAGGAATTGTAGTAGCTGGTGCAAACGGATTAATGAACGCATCAGGATCATGCTCTGCGGATTGTGGAACTGATAGTTGTGGTGGATCTTCAGCTGAAAGGCGGGAAGTAGAACCAGTTTGTTCTTCTGTAGATGGTGATACAATTGGAGGACCGTCTCTCTCAACACTTGTAGAAGTTTGTTGAGGTGAGTCTGGTACTTGAATATGATCAGGTTGAGCAGCGGAATTTGGTGAGACCTCAGTAGGACGGTATTCAATTGTGTCATCAAAGAGTGGAGCAAACAAGGTTTCTAATTCTTTGCGGTTAAGAGGCAAAGGTTCAGCTGAAGATGCCGGAGAATTGAGACGGTTGAATTCGGGTCCTAAGCTGTGTTGCTCAGAAGCCATTTGAGTGAGTTCATCAAAATTGGCGTGAATTGTTTCTTGAATTTCTCTTGTTCGACGATTCCATATCCGAAAACCTTTGGAATTTTCACAATATCCAACGAACACACCAATGTCTGCCTTAGCTTTGAGTTTACCTAAATCATCACGATTATTTTTCGGATAGCAAAGTGCTCCAAAAACGTGAAAGTAATCGATGTTCGGTTTACGTTTGTGAACAATTTGATATGGTGTTTTGCGATGGCGTTTTGTGATCATGCAACGGTTTTGAGTATAACATGCGGTTGAAACAGCTTCTGCCCATAAGTAATCTGGTAATTGAGCATTAATCAACATTGTTCTAGCAGCTTCCACTAACGTCCTGTTGCGTCTTTCAACCACACCATTCTGTTCTGGGCTTCTAGGAATAGATGTCTGATGTTCAATTCCCACTTTCTCATAATAAGACCGTAGTGTCTGATTCTTAAATTCAGTTCCATTGTCAGTTCTGACGATTCGTACTGTGTTGCGAAGCTGAACTTGAATTTTGGTGAGAAAGGTGATGATCATCGAAGGAGCTTGATCTTTACTTCGTAGAAAATAAACCCAAGTCCATCTGGAGAAGTCATCCACAATTACTAGTATGTAACGTTTACCGTTGATACTTTGAACACGCATTGGTCCACACAAATCCATATGTAGCAGTTGTAAGACATGATTCGTACTTTGCTCAGGTTTAGACGGAAAATGAGCACGAGTACTTTTGCCTTGTTCACAGGCTGGACATAAGTGATCTTTGGTGAAACGGAATCGTGGAAATCCATCGACAAGTTTAAAACGAGCAAGGTCAGTCATGGTTCTGAAATTCAAGTGCGAAAGACGTTTGTGCCACAACCAAGATTTAGTCGATTCAGCTTTGGAGAGAAGACATATCGGAGATGTTGCGATCATATCTGACATTGAGATTGTATAAAGATTGGAGCCGCGTGAGCCAGTCATTAGATCGTTGCCTTGTAAGTCACGAACAAAGCAAGTTTTCTCATGAAATGCAACTTCGAGATCCCCATCACAGAATTGACCAACAGAGAAAAGGTTGTGTCCAAGGCCTTCCACGTAGTAAACACGACTAATTTCAATGTTCCCGTTGATGTAGTCACCATATCCCATGATTAGAGCGTAATGATCATTCCCGAATTTGACAGTTCCTATAAACTTTGAGACAAAGTTGTGTAGCAGTTTGAGATTGCCTGTCATATGTCGGGTGCATCCGCTATCAACAATCCAGAGAATGATCTGAACTACCTGCATCACAAGAAGAGGACACAGATGGAACAGAAGTAAGGGTGGAACCCAAAGATAGTGCGGGTTCCTGTTGGTTAGACACACATGTATACAACAGTTTAGGAATCCATTTAAATTCTGGTTTGTATTGTAACCAACGTTGCCAGTTCCAGGTAGTTTTTGCCTTCTTAATGTTAAATGCATTAGTCGTTGTCTCATTCCTAGATTTGTTCTCGGCACCTATGGGGGTAACTACAACATCATCAGAAATCGTAGAGGACGGCTTTCCTAAGTTAGACTTAGAGGCAGTAGTGGGCCTAGGGTGAATGCGTGTCCTACGTTTCTTATGACGAGTGAGAATAGAGTTAGCTATACATTTTGTATGATCACCAAATGAGACGCTTTTACGACAAAACACACAAGATGCATTAATATTCAAAACATTTAACGGTTCATCATTTGTTACATTTGGATTTTGATTACAATTTGCCAGACTAGAATCTAAATCTGATGCAACATGATTTTTATTCAAATTCCTAAGTTGGTCTTCTACTTCTTGAGCTTCTAGTTGTCCTCTCTTACGTTGCAAGATCCTATTCTTCTTTTTACTTTTTCGCTTGGGTCTGCTAACGCTATTAGTGGAGACTAGTCCTGTAGAAGTGGAGTTATCAACATTAGTGGTTTGAACAACGTTCCCTTTAGTTGTTTTGTCTAATTGATACAATCCTGGTGCTATCACCGTGGTGTCAACCATTTTACCTTTTTGAAATAGCTTAACTTTCTCTTTTAAATCGATGATGATGTGATTTTTGTCTTGAATTTCAGACTCAAGTAAACCATTGCAATATTTGATGTCATCACGGTTTTGTTGCCATTCGGCATTTTCAATTTTCAAGTCCGCAATTTCTTTCTCGTATTTGAGACACAAACTTTTGAGAGACTCATTGTTTTTGCAAAGCTGACAAGAGTTAGAAAAATTTTGACTTTGAAATTTCAATTCCTTTTTAAGACTTTGAGCTTGACACCATTCAAGCCTTTGTTTGAGTTGACAAATTTCTTTTGAAAACTGTTTTGTCACATCATCATTCTTTTTCCTCAGATTTTCATTCTCATGTTTAAGTATCTCTAATTCCACGTTCAACAAATTGTTATCAGCACAGAAATCATCTTTAAGCATAGAAGTACCAGATTTATAGAGATCATTCATGATAACAGACAAAATATCAGCACAGAGAACTTGTTCCAAGAGTCGATCAGCATCATTTTTGAAAACTTTAGTTTGTAGCTTTTGGACCAAAATCTCATTTTCAGCAGTATCGAAAACGTTGATCATATTTTTGACCTCCTTTTGAAGTTCCTGATCCCAACGTGTAGCACATAGACGGAGGTGTTGAACAATTGGTTTCATTTGTTTTTGAAAAATATCTCTCTTTTCTCGCTCGTAAGCGGATTGAAAAGTTTCAATTTTTATTTCTGAATTGCGTTCAATTGTTTCCTCCAAAATATCGATGTCTTCCATAAAGGTTTTGAAATAATTTAAGACACGACATTTTGGTAAAGGTGTAAGTACACCGGATGATGGTAAAGGACCATTTATTTGTGCTACATGTGGGACAGGAGCCACATTGTGAGATGAAACATATGACTCTTCGATAAACCATGATTTCTCAGGTAATTCCTTTTGAGTAACAAAAGATTTTGAAATTGGAGGAGCTTTTGAATAGTCATATGGTGTCCAATATTGAACTTGACTCATTTTTGATCGACTCTCGTCTTCAAGTTCGTCTTCTTCCTCAGTATCAAAAACAACAGCACGCACAATCGTATTATCAAGAAAATAATCCATACTGTAAATTTTTGGAATTTCTTTGAATGCCGTGTGAAGAAACATTGAATTGTAATCACCAAGTGCATATCCGCAATTGGGTCTCGGTTTTAAAGTAAACTTCTGAATTGTTGTGACAGAGTTCCCGTGTTTGTAAACAATGTGACGAAATTCTTTGAGTTGTTTTTCAAGATCAACAATATCACCGAGTAAGTTATCTATGTACTTCCTTTTCCGTATTTTATGTTCATGAAAATCTTTTTGACAACTTGACAATTTTGTTTCTGTTTTTGAAAGTTCAGTTTGAAGACATTCAACTTGTTTTTTCAATTCACCCTTCTCACTTTCAAGTTTCGAAATCAACTTTCCGTGTGACTCAATTAAATCTTGTATTTTGCGTTGAAGATTTTGTTCTTTGTTGTAAGAATCTTGAAAAGCTTTTTCAAAACTTTTAGTGTGTTTAATCTTTTCTTCTTGATTAGAAAGCTGAATTTTATAACACTCAATGTCTCGTGCAAGTGCTTTATTAGTTTCTTTTAAAACTTTGTTTTTCTCGTTGCACTTTGCAAATAGCAATTGTTGAGCATTCAGTTGTTTAGATAACACTATGAGGTCAGGATCTGGATCAAATGATGGTTCATGTTGTTCTAACGGATCATATTTATCATTCTCAATAGGATCATCAAATGAAACAACTGTGTCATCATCAAATATGACAACAGTGCTTATTTGTTCATCTGTTTGAGAGGATGAAGATGATCTAGATGGAACAACTTGCACCATATCTGATTCAGAAGCAGAGGGTGAAATAATATTATTAATAAAGCATGCATTAAGGTCATGTACCTGAGACAAGCCGTCAGTGTCATACACTGGACCTGAATCATTGAGCTTAAGTTCCTGCATGTTGGCCATAAGCATCACAGCTGCATTAGCTTCTAGATCTTCCATGTCATCATCATTGTGTACATTTGCCATGAAGTTGTTGTCTTGTTCAGGGAAATGTCCATCCTTTTCATCTTGAAGAGCCATGAGTAATGCCTGCTTGTGAAACTTACTACCCCGAGTACGCGGTTTAGTACATGCAGTTGCAATATGACCCTGTTCATTGCAGTTATAGCACTACACTGCATTCCCTGAGTTGGAGTTTCTAGTTGCAACTGGTTCAGACCTTTGCTGAGAAGATCCTGAGTTGTTCCTGAACCCTCCATTGTTACTGAACCTCTGACCATTTCCATAGTTTCCTGATGAGCTTCCTGAACCAGATCGACCATAGCTACGATTCTGAATTTCCACTCGTCCATCATTAACAACAGCTTGATTCCTTGTGTTTGAAGATGAATGTTGACGGTTGTTTGTTTTGTTGGAGAATTTGCTGAAAGCACGAGCAATAAGAGCAAGTCCCTGATTCAACGTATTAAAGTCATCATCGTCATCATCATTGGAGTTGGAGTAGTACACATCATCATTGTTGTTTGACGGAACAAGTTGAGTAGAAGAATCGTGTGGAGATGAATCATAAGGGACCAGTTGGTTCGAGGTGGAAGATTGTGGATAACTGAAGTAGTTCTGCTCTTGAACATATGCATGATTGGACATTGGTGGTGGAGCATAGGGAGATTGAGCTACGAGAGCCAAAGAATTTGGTGTGGATGTTGGTGTGTATCCTCCTCGTAGAGCTCTATCTTTTTCCACTTCAGGTTCATGGTGTTTCAGAAAATCATACAACAAGCCATATGGAGCATCATGAAGATTCTTCGTTTGACGAACAAATGTCACATATTTATGCCAATCAGGGCCAAGACTACCAACAAATTTGGAGTTCACAGCGATCCTTGGTACAGTGATTTTGTGACGTTCCAGATCATTGACCACATTTGTGAAACGATGATAGTAGGATTCAAGTGACTCTCCCGGTTCAATTGTGATGTCAGTGTATTCCATGTATAGCTTGGATTCCATGTCATCTTTGTTCAATTGAGTGCCTTCCATGAGGAGATGAACGTGTTCCCACATAGCTTTGGCTGTTTTCTGAGCATCGACACTGCGATAGATCGGATTAGGTATACCTTGAAGTATATAAGCCATTGCGTACTGATCAGCTTCACGATGTAGTTTCTGTTCTTCAGTAAATTGTGATTCCGGAAGAGGTCTATCACCAGGAGGACGTGGAGGATCAGCATCTGGATCACCAGCTTCAAATCTTGTTGGCCACTCAAATGGTCCTTCAAGTATCACTTGTTTCAAGAATTGCCCATGAGGTTTCTTTAGTTCAAGAAATCGTAGGAATCGACTTGACCATTGCACATAGTTACCAGGTGTTAGCATTGGAGGTGTCTCAAGTGATCCTGCCTCATGTCGGGATTGTAGAGTTGTAATAACTTCACACATTCTGTCAAACCAGTGAGGTTGTTTGGAGGAGAACTGAGTGTTTTGTTGTGGCACTTGATATGGTTGTTGTTGAGGAATGATCTGTTGTTGTTGCATCATTAGGCAATGATGTAGTGGATTATATGTTTGTCTTTGAGAAGGTTGTTGATTCATTTGGGTCGGAAGGTAATGTTGTTGCTGATACTGCTGAGGTTGTTGTTGCTGAGGTGGATGTTGTTGAACATGAGGAAAGTAGTTATTCGGTGGCTGAGACATCTTAAAACACTTGTGTAGAAATGGATCTTGTAGAAAGTGTAGATTTAACCAATTATCGAGAAACTTGGCAAAAACTAGGACTTGCGAAACTTGTCAAGGTTTTCGAAAAAACTTTGTAGATTATTTCGAGAAACAAGATTTCGAAAGTTTGCAGTTTTATCGAAAACTAAGATTTCGATATTTATCAAGTTATCGAGAAAATAGTTTTTCGAAACTTTAAATCAGTTTCTCAATAACCTTTATGATTTCGAAAAAATGTAAATTTTCTCGAAAATAACACAAAATTTCGAAACACAGTTTTTGAAATTATACAATTTTGAAAACTTTCCCAAAAGTCGAAGTACTTAAATTTCTTATACAAGAAAGAAAATACCGAGTCCACACAAACGAAGTCTAGGTAGTGCACTTTGAGAAGATCGCGAAAATGGGAATTTGTAGGTTCTCGATATTTAGTAATTTTTGTTTTTCAAAGAAAGCAATCCTTAAATTCGTTTTTATTTCAAGATACTTGTACTTTTGTGTATAAAATGAGTAGATCTTAAAGAAAGTATAAAACTTTAAGAAAAATTTGCAAACTTGAGAAGATTTCGATAAAAGTACAACTATCCAAAATCGAATAATTTAGTAAAAAGTTTGGAACTTTTTGGTTAGTTTTGATTTTAAACACAAGTTTGTAAGCAAAGATGTGAGAAAAACCAAGAAACTAACAAAAAATTTAAACTTTTACAAACAATTCGATAAAAAAAACGATTTGTAAAGAAAGAAATCAATGAAAAAACAATAACTACACCTTCCTCTAGCGAATGATACCACTTGTTAGGTCACCATTTAGTAAACACAAGTATAATGATAAGAGAAATGAGATGAGAATGAGAGTGGGATGATTATGAGAAATTTGAGAAAATGAAATGCAAGAGTTTCCTTAATGTTTTCAAATAACCAACCAAGTTTACAAATGGCCTAAGCTTACTATTTATAGGGAAGGAGCTAGGGCAACACACCCTCTCCTTCCACTTATCAATACGTGGGCTTTGGAGGCCCATGGGTTACATTCCTTAAGCCTAGTAAACTTAATACAAATAGTGAATAAAAGTAAATAATAGTTAAGCAACCTAACTTTATTACAAATGACCGAGACTTCATAAAATAGTGAAAACTATGGTTCCAACATTACTCCTTGCTAGCTATCCAAAACTACCTATTGAATTGTAAAACCTTATTTTAATTGACGGGTTGTATTCTTTAATACCATTCATGGGGTGGCGCACTTAACTCCCCAATCCTATAAGCTCCTACTTCATTCCTATGTCGAGCCGGCTAGAATTCGCTCATGCATTAAATACAACCATAAAAACCTAGTACACATCAATTCATGTTTCTTAAGACGTTCAAGCATGTTACACAATGGAGATCTGCCAGTTTTCTTAAGCCTAACATCGAATTCATTCAATCAAAACAAGAATCAATAGGAAACAAGAATTATAAACTAAACCAACTAGATCTATTGAAGTTGTCACGCCTTAATTGATGGAGATAGACACACATATCAACAAGCCCCTCATTGATGGAGATAGACACAACATCAACAAGAAATCAATGAGATCTAATCAATTATATACAAGTTTCACATAATCATAAGTAGACACAAGGTGAATTAGCAAATCATCATCAAAGAAGAGCAAACAACAATGATAATGGAAAACATAATTAAGATAGAATCATCAAACCAATACATGATATTTATGGAGTGATTGAAACCCTCTAAGTTGCTGGAAAAACACCCACCTAAACCCAGGAATCGACCTTAGGGTTTAGGGCTTACAAAAAGTGAAGTTATGATGTTATATTTATAGGCATGTTTTCTGTCGGCAAGGCTTGACGCCGTCAGGTTGTTTCTCTTGATGCCATCAAGACCATTTTTTTACCAAATTGTAGATCTCTTCGTCCTCTTCGCGTGGGCTTTTGAATCACCTAAATCCGAGTTCGTTTGCAAAAGTTATGACCAAAACAATATCAGCTACTTCGCGCGCAAGTTTTGACAAGTTAACACGTGACGGCCTTGGGTGACGCCTTCACATTCTCTCTGGGCCGTCACCACTTTTACTCTTGACGCCGTCAGGATGGTACTCTTGACGCCGTCACCTACTGTTCCCAGCAAGGAAAATTAAGTCTTTGGCGTTTTTTTCACTTTTATGCTCCAAAAACGTCCGAATTGCTTCCTTTTCCAGATTTTACTCCCAAAGTACCTAAAATCACAAAAGGAACGATTTAGGGCAATATTTGATCAAATAAATTCAATTCCAGGCTTAAATGACCCCCTAAAAGTGGTTCATTTTTCGCCTCATCATATACCCTTACACTTGAGATTTGCTTGTCCTCAAGCAAATGCGCTTTTATTCTAGTCAAAATACAAGTTAGGGGTCATTTAACACTAATATAAAAGTAATTACAACAAATAATTATTCCACTAAAGACCAAAGACAAGCACGGAGGTCATACACTAGCACCTCACAAATAGTGTTTAGATACTCACATCTCTCGGGTGTAATAAAGTATAAATTACAATATGGAAACGGAAGATATCTCTCACTACCTGTCATAGCAAAATAGATTACCATAGGCTTGGGAAAGGATCAAACCTCCACCACATGGCGTAAGCACCTAGGATAAACTATCAAAGAGGTCTTTTAAAGGGTTGTAACGTTAGGTATAGGGATATGAAATACACGGTTTTGTTGGATAAAGGAAGTTTTACTGGTGGCGAATTAACAATCTTGGTTAATTACATGTACAATATGGCGTTGCTAAGCCAAGACTAGACTCGACTTAAGCTAATAAATGAAAAATAACAAAAACATAAAAATGAACATAGAACAAAAAGGGATAGTAGTCCGTATGTTTTTTCTCTTTTTCTTTTTTCTTTTTTTTATATTTTTTTTTGGATTTTTTTTTTTTTTTTTTTTTTTTTTTTTTTTTGCATACACTCTTACCCTACCATCCAAAATAATACATCATAGGGAATGGACATTTCCCTTACACTTGAATCTTTACATACTTTACAATAAACTAAACTAATGACTCGAATTAAGAAAATGAAAACACTTGGAGTACTTTTAAGATTAACGCACATACGGGGGCAATATATGATGTTCTTCCCCATTACTCCATAAATAAGTACTTTACCCATGAGTCTCAATCGTCCCAAAACAATATGTACAAGGATATGACTCGACTTAGCAACCATGTAATCAATTAGATAGTTAACTTAGGGTTTAACATATAACAATAATGCACTAAAGATGAGTGCATACACGGAAGGCTAAGGCGATTTGGGTGTACATTTAAGTGAGGTGTAACAAATTCTTCCTTTAAGTAAGATGCTTAAAGTTAGAAATGAAAAGATAGGCTCGGAGGGGTGTACTAGGGGTTTCGTGTACTAAAAATGAGTACAACGCAAAGGGTGTGGGAAAAATTAGTTGACTTAACTAGCCAAGTAATATGACTTAAATGGTCAAGTAATCATGATACGGGTTTAACACAAGGGTGATCCTAATGCCTCTTATCATATAGTAAATCCTACTACACGAATGTAGTCTCACTAGCGGTCTCGGGATGCATCACTAACGCAAGTTCTAGAATCTAAATGCTACCGGTACACTCATAAGCACTAATAGTAAATGCTTTTCCTATCAAATCTAAAGGCGAACTTCACATATTTGGGTGGAAAATTTTTCTGAATATACTGTTTTGTGCTAGTCATACAATCTCCTATCCATGAGACGCTTGCTATGGCTAAAGTTTCACTCCTAAATGTTGTAAAAATTTTTAAATTTTGCGCTAAAATTACACTAACAAGTATTTCTCATAGTTTTATTACACATCTACCATCAAACAAACAAACTCAAGCGAAAGTGTATCTGTAAGGTATCATCATTTTACCCTCCCCTTACACTTAGGATGAACATTGTCCCCAATGTTCAAGTAAAGAATGTAAAAGTGAAATAAGTAAAAAGAATGAAATCAAATACTCCCCTGATTCGCTCGGTATGGATAATAAGGTGGCTAGGTTAGATCTTCCTCTAAGAAAATGAACAATCAAAGCTTCCCTTCCAGAAATATAAATCATCTTCTTGTCATATATAACCTGTTAGACCTGAGAAAACAATCACAAAAACCCAACGCATCAATCCGAACAAAGAAAACTCATAACTAGATGTAATTCGAGACTTAGGAATAAAAACAAAACAATTAAAGATATAATGCTTGTGGAATGAATGTTTGCAGATTTCCTGGAGTTTATAAAACTAAAGAATCAACAAAAACTTTAAGAGTCCGGTGTAAACAAAACTAGCAAAATTTCCAGAATTTTACACGTGACGCCGTCAAGAGTAAACTCATGACGCCGTCAGAAGTGACCTGCAGAAATCTTTACGTTAAGTTTCCGGAAAATTTCTGAAAATACTTATGTCCTACTTCCTGGAAAATCCTGCAAAACATCATTATGACTCGATACAAGCATTTGACTCTTACAAGTACTAATACACATGTCCATTTAATATTGTTGTGGTTCATGCTCAATTTCGTTCTTATAAACAAATTTGGGTCTCCCTTACACTTATCTTTTGTAAAATACCTTTATATGCAATTAAGACGAAGTTAAAAACAAAATAAAGCATTTTCACAATTTACTTTCAAACATGAGCCACAAACAATAAAAATAAAACATGCATACGGAAACAAATAAAATCAAACAAACAAACAAACAAACAAATAAAAACACACAAAATATGGGTTGCCTCCCAAGAAGTGCTTGTTTTTGTTCGAGTCACGAGCCTGACTCTACCCTTATTTAACGGAAATAGGGGAGGTTTTCCCTACACTTAGGATCAAGTGTGGGTGAAAGTAGCGATACACACCCTTAGGGTGTGAATATGCCATGTGAGGTGAAGGGGGTGAGTGAATGGCCTCCTTCATCCTAAAACTACCCGGATAATATTGGTTGATGGGTGGGTCGGTTCCTCTTTTGTCTTCTAGAAATATATCTAAGGATGGAAAGTGATGCGTGGGAATCACAACAGGCTTTACCTCTCGAGGGATCTCGAGAAGCTTACAACCCCCACCAGGCAGTGTACCTGATCGTTGTAGTATAATATAGTGACAAGTACCGGAGGATTGATCGTTCAGCTTAGGAATAGTGTCGCTAGGATTAGAAAGCCTAAATACTAGTTCTAAAGGTTAGGGATGATTATTTTTGTATTTTTATATTTATTAGAAAACAAGTAAAAATCTCGGGTTTTGGAAGAGTGGGCGGAATTAGTTGCTATTCAACTAACCCAAAACTAAGATGCAATCAAAATAAAATACTAAAAATGAAAATAAGCTAAATTATACTAAAGTTGTGAGCAGTAATTGGAGAAAATGTGTTTACTTAGATTTCACTACTCCCTAGATATCTTTTACACGTTAATTACTTGTTATAATTGCATGGATGACGGATCGTATTCCTTAATACCATTCATGGGGTGGCATACATAACTCCCCAATTCTATGAGCTCTTATCTCCTCCTACACCATGCCCAACACAACTATAGGGATTGTAAATATTGGCTCATGCATTAAATACAACCAATAAAGACCTAGTACGCCTCGGTTCATGTTTCTTAAGACGTTCAAGCATGTTACCATTTGGAGATCTGCCAGTTTTCTTAAGCCTAACATATAAATCATTCATCCAAGACAAGAATAAACAAGTAATCAACACATAATCAATATCTAGGTTTCATTAGATCTAAGCAAACACAAAAGAGATCTAGCCTAGCATAATGGAATTGAGACAAGAACAAGATATAGACAACCAACACATAGACATATTGATTGAATTAGAAGAACACTTATCTCAATTACAATGCAAGGTATAAAGGGTTTGGAGCCCTTGAAAAACCAGTAAAAGTTGCACCAAAATCGTACTTAGGGTTTCTCCAAAACTTCTCTTTTTTTTTTTGTGAAAAATTAAAAAACTATATATAGAAAAATGGGTTTGACGGCGTCAAGAAGAAACATGTGACGCCGTCACCTCGCCGCCAAAATTCTTCTCGGACTGCCTAGATCTACTTCTGACGCCGTCAAGACTTATATGTTTCCAGGCCGTCATGACTCATTTACTCTTGACACCCTTCCTACGTGACGCCGTCAAATCTTCTCTGGATCGTCATGGATTTTCATGAAATTTGCTCTTGACGCCGTCAAGGTTTTGCTCTTGACGCCGTCACCTACTGTTCCCAGCATGGAAAATTAAGACTTTGGCGTTTTCTTCATTTTTATGCTCCAAAAACGTCCGAATTGCTTCCTTTTCCAGATTTCTCTCACAAAGTACCTAAAATCACAAAAGGAACGATTTAGGGCAATATTTGATCAAATAAATTCGGATTCGGGCTTAAATGACCCCCTAAAAATGGATCATTTTTCGCCTCATCATATACCCTTACACTTGAGATTTGCTTGTCCTCAAACAAATGCGCTTTTATTCTACTCAAAAGACAAGTTAGGGGTCATTTAACACTAATATAAAAGTAATTATAACAAATAATCGTTCCACTAAAGACCAATAGACAAGCACGGAGGTCATATACAAGCACCTCACAAATAGTGTTTAGATACTCACATCTCTCGGGTGTAATAAAGTATAAATTACAATATGGAAATGGAAGATATCTCTCACTACCTGTCATAGCAAAATAGATTACCATAGGCTTGGGAAAGGATCAAACCTCCACCACATGGCGTAAGCACCTAGGATAAACTATCAAAGAGGTCTTTAAAAGGGTTGTAACGTTAGGTGTAGGGATATGAAATACACGGTTTTGTTGGATAAAGGAAGTTTTACTGGTGGCGAGTTAACAATCTTGGTTAATTACATGTACAATATGGCGTTGCTAAGCCAAGACTAGACTCGACTTAAGCTAATAAATGAAAAATAACAAAAACATAAAATGAACATAGAATAAAAAGGGATGGTAGTCCGTATGTTTTTTCTCTTCTTTCCTTTTTTCTATTTTTTTTTTCTTTTTTTTTCTTGTTTTTTCGATCTTTTTTTATTTTTTTTTTATTTTTTTTTTGCATACACTCTTACCCTACCATCCAAAATAATACATCATAGGGGATGAGAATTCCCCTTACACTTGAATCTTTACATACTTTACAATAAACTAATCTAATGACTCGAATTAACGTACATATGGGGGTAATAATATTATGTTCTTCCCCATTACTCCATAAAATAAGTACTTACCCATGAGTCCCAATCGTCCCAAAACAATCTGTACAAGGATATGACTCGACTTAGCAACCATGTAATCAATTAGAAAGTTAACTTAGGGTTTAACAAATAACAATAATGCACTAAAAATGAGCGCATACACGGAAGGCTAAGGCGATTTGGGTGTACATTTAAGTGGGGTGTAACAAATTCTTCCTTTAAGTAAAATGCTTAAAGTTAGAAACGAAAAGATAGGCTCGAAGGGGTGTACTAGGGGTTTCGTTTACTAAAAATGAGTACAACGCTAAGGGTGTGGGAAAAATTAGTTGACTTAACTAGCCAAGTAATATGACTTAAATGGTCAAGTAATTATAATACGGGTTTAACACAAGGGTAATCCTAATGCCTCTTATCATGTAGTAAATCCTACTACACGAATGTAGTCTCACTAGCGGTCTAGGGATGCATCACTAACGCAAGTTCTAGAATCTAAATGCTACCGGTACACTCATAAGTACTAATAATAAATGATTTTCCTATCAAATCTAAAGGCGAACCTCACATATTTGGGTGGAAAATTTTTCTGAATATACGGTTATGTGCTAGTCATACAATCTCCTATCCATGAGACGCTTGCTATGGCTAAAGTTTCACTCCTAAATGTTGTAAAAAATTTTAAATTTGGCGCTAAAATTGCACTAACAAGTATTTCTCATAGTTTTATTACACATCTACGATTAAACAAAGCAAACTCAAGCGAAAGTGCATATGTAAGGTATCATCTTTTTACCCTCCCCTTACACTTAAGATGAACATTGTCCCCAATGTTCAAGTAAAGAATGTAAAAGTGAAAAAGTAAAGAGAATGAAATCAAATACTCCCCTGATTCGCTCGGTATGGATAATAGGATGGCCAGGTTAAATCTTCCTCCAAGAAAATGAACAATCAAAGCTTCCCTTCCAGAATATAAATCATCTCCTTGTCATACATAACCTGTAAAACCTGACAAAATAGACAAGACAACCTCGCGTAAAATCGGCGGCATCCTATATAAGTTTCTAAATCCTAGAAAACAAGATAAGATATAATGCTTGTGGAATGAAGTTTGCAGATCTCCTGGAGATTATAAAACTTAATAATTCACAAAAACCATAAGACTCCGTTAGAAAAACAAAACCGGTAAAATTTCCAGATTTTTAACTCCTGACGCTGTCAAGAGTAAAACTCTGACGCCGGCAGAATGGACCTGCAGAAATTCTTATGTTAAGTTTCCGGAAAATTTCTGGAAAAACTTGGTCTTACTTCCTGGAAAATCCTGCAAAACTTCATTATGACTCAATACAAGTATTTGACTCTAACAAATACGAATATACATGCTCATTTAATATTGTGGAGAATCACGATCGGTTTGTTTCTTAAAAACATATTTGGGGTTTCCCCTTACACTTATCTTTTGCAAAAATACTTCTAGGTGGAGTTAAGACTAGGCCAAAACAACAAAGTAAAGTATTTCCACTCATTTAGTTTAGAAACATGATCTACCAACAATAAAAATACAACATGCATACGGAAGCAAATAACAATTAAACAAATAAAATCACACAAAACATGGGTTGCCTCCCAAGAAGCGCTTTTCTTTATTTACGAGTCTTGTAGCTAGACTCAAGGTCATGGGTTACTATGTGATTTCATCATTGGTCCCACTCTCTAGGTCGTCTTCTAAACCAGTTTCGCTTTCGTATTGCAAGTACTTCGGGTCTTCGAACTCGAAAACATCTTGTCGATATTTAGAGCTAAGTTTACTAACATCCTTAAAGAATCCACATGATAAATCAGAAATGTTTTTACACCCTCTCCTAACATCTTCATCACACAAGATAAGTTGGGAGCTCATCATATCAAGCCCGTCACAATCTATCTCCTTAAGATCTTTTCTCTTGTATGGCGTTTGGTATGAAATCCTCCTAATCCCATCAGTGAAGGTCATGATTCCGTTCAAGTCATCCACTATCACATTAGTGATTTCACAGAAAGGTGCTCCCAAAACTACCTGTGATAACCTGGGGTCGACATAGTCTTCTATGTTATCCACAATCGTGAATTCCATAGCGAATGTCATATTACCTACGAACACCTGGACTTCATGATCCTTACCAACCACGTTCTCTCCCTTGTAAATCATCCCCCATCTGCAGATATTGTTATAATGGAATAATGACATAACATTCTTTGGCAGGAATACATTTATGTAAATATTATCGAAATACTTATGACCGATCATGCAGGGGATTTTGAGATTATTTGGATCACGCCGTCTTATCTTCCTCAACTCTCCATTCTTTGACCCATATAGATTCCCCTCAAGGGAGGGACGATACTCGTACACCTCCTCACTATCCTTGTGAAAAATTACCTTCCTAACACCATTGGTGAGTAATATACTACCATCTTTCTCATCAAGGATTGCTCCCGATTCATTGATAAATGGTGTCCCAAGGACAAGGTTAGTTAACGTTTGATTGGTGAGAGGGTCCACGTCATCAACCACGGTGAGGTCAGTATTGTAAACAAGCTCTCCAATCCTAATTGATAAATTTTCTATTACTTTCTTGCAAGCAATGCGTTCTGGGAAGGTTTTGTGGTATAGGGAAAGGGGGATCATGTTGACTGGGAAGCTAGGATCTATATGACTATCAGTTAAGAGCTTTTCCTTAATGGTACAGGGGATCTTGAAAGCTTTAGGGTTACTTTCCTTAGTCTTATTGCTACTCCCACTAATAACATCCTTTATTTTTCTCTCGGGTTCTCCCATAGTAGATTTACCCAAAATGGTTGGATCCCTCTCTTGCTCTTCCGATTTCTCTTTCCCTTCATCCAGTTTGCCTGATTCTTGCGCGGTGTATTGCTCGGGTGTGTCGGTAGGTTTCCTTCCCGAAGCATGGTCAACCCTTGAGGTCTCATCTTTAGCTATCCGACTGAATTCGTTAGTTTGTTGTTGGGTTGGGTTGGATGTTGAAGCAGATATTGTGGTGATGGTGTTTACGAAGTGGATTGGTCCTGGGGGGTTGACAGGTTCTTTTCCGTTAGGAGATAGATGTTTGAATAACTTGCTAGGACTTTTTATTTTTACAGGGGAGGCTGGTGGGCTCATGACGGTAGCAGATTTAACCTCATCAACATGAATGGGCTTATTATCAATATGCTCTTTGATAGCAGTCAACAGATTACAAATCTTGTTGTTTACATCAGCCTGCTGTTGTTTAAATTTGGCCTCGAGCGTAGCGAGCTGTAGTTCTTGAGATAGAATGAATTTTTTTAAAGTATCTTCACAGCTTTGCCTAGGAATGCCTTGTGATGGAAAATGCTCGGACCAAGTGAGTGGTGAGGAGTCATTGAAGGATACGCTTCGCGTTTGGTACCCTCTAAAATCAGGTTTATCCTTCCATGCCTCATAGGCTTCGGCAGAAGTTCGAGGACCCTGTCCTATGTGTGATGATGTGAATTCGTTATAAGCACGTTTTGGAAGTTCCATGCAGTTATGGGTCTCATGGCCATTGCATAGTTTGCATGTAGAAGCGATTATGCTTACTTGGCTTGAAGGTTTATGAGCTTCGTAAGATTTCATGAGAGACTTGACTCGACCTTCAAGTTCCATGATCCTACGGTTGGGAGTGCTAGAATTGTTCGAAGGCAAAGATATTGCCTTGACCGTTTTGTTCAAATCACGGGGATCATTCCAACTTTCGATGTCATAGAGAACAAGATCTTCTATAAGTTCCCATGATTGTTCCGCACTAAGATCACGTAGCTTACCACCGGCCGATTGGTCAATGGCTCGCCTCGTGGAGATGTCGATATGGTCATAAAAAATTTGGACTTGGAGCCAAAGATCTATGCCATGATGAGGGACTTTTTGGAGTAAGTCATTGAAACGAGTCCATGCTTCATAAAGAGATTCATTTTGACGTGTTGGAACATCAAGATGTCATTTCTAAGCTTAGTAGTTCTCCCCGGTGGGAAAAATTGAGCAAGGAAACGAGTGGTGAGATCATCCCATGTGGTGATAGATCCCGCGGGTAAACGCTAAAGCCATTGACTAGCTTGATCCCGTAGAGAGAATTGGAATAGGCGTAAACGGGTAGTCTCTCTAGTTTCAACATCTAGGTCTATGTAGTCTACGATTTTGAGAAAGTCCTTAAGATGTTGGTTTGGATCTTCGGAACGAAGTCCATAGAATGCACATCCACTTTGCACCAACCGGATGGTTAGAGATCGCAAGGGGGTCACATTGGCTCCGGTGAGCTCAATGGTGTTTCGGTAGCCTTGGTGGCTAGGTCGGGAATACTCTCCTAAGGTTCGGGGCCTAAGGGGTTCTAATGGTGGGTTTTGTTGTGGTGGGATGACAGGTTCAAAGATGTTACCACCTTCCATGATGTCGAATGGTAAAGAGTTACGAACAAAGGCATGAAGAAATAAGATAGGCTAAAGAAGACCTAAAAATAAAAATAAAATCTTACTAGAAAGGAATCTAGCAAGTAGACCTAATAAAAAGAAATTCTAACCTAGACAATAACTATTCCCCGGGCTGCGGCGCCAAAAACTTGATGCGTGGGAATAGCAACAGGCTTTACCTCTCGAGGGATCTCGAGAAGCTTACAACCCCCACCAGGCAGTGTACCTGATCGTTGTAGTATAGTATAGTGACAAGTACCGGGGGATTGATCGTTCAGCTTAGGAATAGTGTCGCTAGGATTAGAAAGCCTAAATACTAGTTCTAAAGGTGAGGGATGATTATTTTTGTGTTTTTATATTTATTAGAAAGCAAGTAAAAATCTCGGGTTTTGGAAGAGTAGGCGGAATTAGTTGCTATTCAACTAACCCAAAACTAAGATGCAATCAAAATAAAATACTAAAAATGAAAATAAGCTAAATTATACTAAAGTTGTAAGCAGTAATTGTAGAAAATGTGTTTACTTAGATTTCACTACTCCCTAGATATATTTTACACGTTAATTACTTGTTATAATTGCATGGATGACGGATCGTATTCCTTAATACCATTCATGGGGTGGCATACATAACTCCCCAATTCTATGAGCTCTTATCTCCTCCTACACCATGCCCAGCACAACTATAGGGATTGTAAACAGTGGCTCATGCATTAAATACAACCAATAAAGACCTAGTACGCCTCGGTTCATGTTTCTTAAGACGTTCAAGCATGTTACCATTTGGAGATCTGCCAGTTTTCTTAAGCCTAACATATAAATCGTTCATCCAAGACAAGAATAAACAAGTAATCAACACATAATCAATATCTAGGTTTCATTAGATCTAAGCAAACACAAAAGAGATCTAGCCTAGCATAATGGAATTGAGACAAGAACAAGATATAGACAACCAACACATAGACATATTGATTGAATTAGAAGAACACTTATTTCAATTACAATGCAAGGTATAAAGGGTTTGGAACCCTTGAAAAACCTGTAAAAGTTGCACCAAAATCGTACTTAGGGTTTCTCCAAAACTTCTCTTTTTTTTTTTGTGAAAAATTAGAAAACTATATATAGAAAAATGGGTTTGACGGCGTCAAGAAGAAACATGTGACGCCGTCACCTCGCCGCCAAAACTCTTCTCGGACTGCCTATATCTACTTCTGACGCCGTCAAGACTTATATGTTTCCAGGCCGTCATGACTCATTTACTCTTGACGCCCTTCCTACGTGACGCCGTCAAATCTTCTCTGGATCGTCATGGATTTTCATGAAATTTGCTCTTGACGCCGTCAAGGTTTTGCTCTTGACGCCGTCACCTACTGTTCCCAGCATGGAAAATTAAGACTTTGGCGTTTTCTTCATTTTTATGCTCCAAAAACGTCCGAATTGCTTCCTTTTCCAGATTTCTCTCCCAAAGTTCCTAAAATCACAAAAGGAACGATTTAGGGCAATATTTGATCAAATAAATTCGGATTCGGGCTTAAATGACCCCCTAAAAACGGATCATTTTTTGCCTCATGAGAAAGGTGTGTAAATATTGAGGTTCCGGTTCATCAACACTAGGAAATTCCCTAAAACTAGGAGTAAGGTTATCATTACAAGTATTCAAACCTATATCCTCAAGTGGTGCCTGGTCCAAGGGTTCTACTTCTATTGGGGTTCCTATAGTCTCTTCTACTTCTTCCGGGTAAGTCACGGGCAGTGTGTATGCCTCAAATGATGGTAGGACTTGTGGGGTACTTAGTGGGCTTGGGTTTTCTACTATCTCTTCCATCACATCAATATCACCTATGTGTTCATCTTGTATTATGGTAGTGCCTAACCATGACATGCAACTAGGTGGCTCAACTCTAACCTCATGTGTGTCGTATGTTTTGGTGAAATTTATCCCGCTCATGCAACTAGGTAGTTCAACACTAACCATATCATAATCTTGGTTTGATATTAAGTTCATGTTCTTAGAAACTAGGTCATCTCGCTCATACGAATCCCCCAATTCATTGAACTTATGGTTTATGGTTAGGAAGCTTTTCTCAAAATTCATCCAAAGGGTCTCACTAAAAGGAATTGATCCTGATAATGATCGTCTAATAGAAAACACACACTTATAAAATTCATCAAACCCATCTAACTTTACACCCATCTCCTCTTGTATATATCTAAGATCACTTAAAAATTCATTGGAACAACAGGAGGCAAATCGATCCAAGTAAACTAATTGTTCCTCTATAGTTAATGATCTAAATGGAATTTCATCCGCCATGGAGACAAATGAAAATGGTTTCACAAACAAAGGGCACAAAGAAAAAGATAGACTACAAGAAAGCTAATAAAAAGAAAATAAAAATCTCACTAAAAGGGAATCTAATGAGTAGACCTAATAAAAATCAAATTCAACCTAAACAATAACTATTCCCCGGGCTGCGGCGCCAAAAACTTGATGCGTGGGAATTGCACCAGGCTTTACCTCTCGAGGGATCTCGAGAAGCTTACAACCCCCACCAGGCAGTGTACCTGATCGTTGTAGTATAGTATAGTGACAAGTACCGGGGGATTGATCGTTCAGCTAGGAATAGTATCGTTAGGATTGAAATTAATCTAACTAGGTCTAAAGGTGAAGGATGATTCTTTTTATGTTTTTATATTTTATGAAAAGCAAGTGAAAATCTCGGGTTTTGGAAGAAGGGGCGGAATTAGTTGCTAATCAACTAACCCAAAAGCTACTAATTAAACTAATGTGCAAGAAAACTAAACTAAGGTTCTACAAGATAAGTGAAGCATGTCTACCCATGATATGTTACTCCTTGCTAGCTATCCAATTCTACCTATTGAATTATAAAACCTTGTTTTAATTGACGGGTTGTATTCCTTAATACCATTCATGGGGTGGCGCACTTAACTCCCCAATCCTATAAGCTCCTACTTCACTCCTATGTCGAGCCGGCTAAGAAGCTCCTAACATGGGATCACTAGAATTCGCTCATGGATTAAATACAACCATAAAAACCTAGTACACATCGGTTCATGTTTCTTAAGACGTTCAAGCATGTTACACAATGGAGATCTGCCAGTTTTCTTAAGCCTAACATCGAATTCATTCAATCAAAACAAGAATCAATAGGAAACAAGAATTATAAACTAAACCAACTAGATCTATTGAAGTTGTCACGCCTTAATTGATGGAGATAGACACACACATCAACAAGCCCCTCATTGATGGAGATAGACACAACATCAACTAGAAATCAATGAGATCTAATCAATTATATACAAGTTTCACATAATCATAAGTAGACACAAGGTGAATTAGCAAATCATCATCAAAGAAGAGCAAACAACAATGATAATGGAAAACATAATTAAGATAGAATCATCAAACCAATACATGATGTTTATGGACTGATTAAAACCCTCTAAATTGCTGGAAAAACACCCACCTAAACCCAGGAATCGACCTTAGGGTTTAGGGCTTACAAAAAGTGAAGTTATGATGTTATATTTATAGGCATGTTTTCTGTCGGCAAGGCTTGACGCCGTCAGGTTGTTTCTCTTGATGCCGTCAAGACCATTTTTTCACCAAATTGTAGATCTCTTCGTCCTCTTCGCATGGGCTTTTGAATCACCTAAATCCGAGTTCGTTTGCAAAAGTTATGACCAAAACAATATCAGCTACTTCGCGCGCAAGTTTTGACAAGTTAACACGTGACGGCCTTGGGTGACGCCTTCACATTCTCTCTGGGCCGCCACCACTTTTACTCTTGACGCCGTCAGGATGGTACTCTTGACGCCGTCACCTACTGTTCCCAGCAAGGAAAATTAAGTCTTTGGCGTTTTCTTCACTTTTATGCTCCAAAAATGTCTGAATTGCTTCCTTTTCCAGATTTCACTCCCAAAGTACCTAAAATCACAAAAGGAACGATTTAGGGCAATATTTGATCAAATAAATTCAATTCCGGGCTTAAATGACCCCCTAAAAGTGGTTCATTTTTCGCCTCATCAGATTGTTGAGAACTTGCCGCTAGCATATGCACCAACTTTTTCTGAGCTTCTTGGTCCTTCCTTACTGCTCTTCCATTTGACTATTCCTCCCCATCCTTCCATGCATCCATCTGTTTCTAGGATGATATAGGCATCTACAGGCGGTATTTCAAGATCAGGAAGATTTTGAACTTGCACTTTGATTCTTCTGATTAACTCATAATCAGAGGGCTTCAACCATTTGTCTCCATGAGCATTTGTCTTTTCATACAACGGCCTTAGGAGTATCCCAAGTTTTGGGATATGACTTCGAGCATAGTTAAGGATTCCTAAGAATGACCTTAACCCCTTCTTTGTCTTCAATTCTTCTTCATTGAAGTTTGCAATCTTCTTTATGATGTGCGGCTGTAACTTTATGGTTCCTTTTCCTATGACTGCTCCCAGAAAGTCTATTGTTGGAACTGCTATCTTCATCTTTGTTGGAGATAAAACTAAGCCATTATCTTCACAGATTTTCAGCATCTTTTCCAGGTGTTTTGCATGCTCCTTTTCATTTTTTGAGAAAACCAGTATATCATCGATGTATACTGCGATGAATGATTCTGTTCCTTTGAAGCATTTATCCATCTTTCTTTGGAACACTACTGGGGCATTCTTCAAACCAAATGGCATAACCAGCCATTCATAAAGTCCTCCAGGTACTAAGAACGCGGTCCATGGTATTGATTCTTCATCCATGGCGACTTGATGAAATCCTGATTTGAGATCAAACTTTGAGAATATTTTCGCACCTCCAATTCTCTTAATGATCGTATTTATGCATGGTAGAGAGTATTGGTCCTTGTATGTATTATCATTCAAAGATTTATAATTGAACACCATTCTCTCTTTTCCTTTGATTTCTTTTCCCGTTACAGGATCAATTGTTGTTCCTGAATTTACGATCATCGCCATCGTTCTGTGTCTGGTTTTGCTTGGACGAATAGCACCAATTTTGAGAAGACTATCAACATGTTTTCTGAATGAATCTTCTATTGCTGGTGTCACATGTTTTAATGGTCGGTCTTCAATTGTAATGTCTGAATTGATAATATCCAGCTTACAAAGTTCACCATTTTTCTTCCAATGCTTTAGAGGTTCTTCTCCAATGTATCCTTGAAGTTTTAACCTATCAATGACAGGTTTAAACTGTTCTAGGAATGCGTTGTTACCTTCTTGGTTGAAATAAATAGGTTCATTTATTTCAAGGAAATCTTCTTCACTTATTTCAAGCTCGGTGATAGCAACTTCAGCAATGTTTTGATCTTGGTAACCTTCTTATAGATGGTTATCTCATCTCCTTCTATGCGAATTCCTCCTTTCATGGACCTTAGGAAGTTAGCTCCTATCAGCATTTCAATGCCATTGCTGTCATGCATATCAAATGCATATATGAGGAGAATCTTGAATTTGTTTCCTTCAATAAGGAAAGAGCCTGACTTTATTCTGTGAGTTGCTTGTTGCCTTGAATTTAAACCGTTGAAGAAGACGTTGTGGTTTAAAGGTTCAAGTGCTTCCTCTGGGATTACCCTCTTATTTATGCAGCATGTTGATGCTCCTGCCAAGTTTCTTGAACAAAAGCTTAGATCAGACCTAGCTATATAGGTAACTTGCTTATACAACTGTGATTCATACATATGTTTGCAGACTTCATGGGGTTCCTTGAATAGTATAGTGACTCTAAAGCATTTCCTATCTATGGGTTAATGATGGCAAATGCATTGAACTATATCCATGTTGTTTGTACCCATCACATGGAAATCTGCAAAATTGTAACACCCCCAAAAGTCGTTAATAACAGCGGAAGACTTAACATGTCAGCGGAAGACTTTCGGGGTATTACTTCAAGGATCTTTGTCACAATCATAATAGACAACACAAAGTGAAGTATTAAAGTTTAATTTATTTCAAAATACCAAATATCTGAAATACAAGACATTATTAAGATAAGAACGTGTTTTATTCTGAAGGAAAATAAGTAGTTTATTATGGTTCTTGTCATGCTTTTGCCCACTCCGTGCCATCCAGATCCGTCTTGTTTAGTTACCTGAGATAAACATGCTAAAGTCAACATAAAGTTGAGTGATATTCATAGGTTTGAGTTTAAGAGTTTGAATCACAAGTTAAGAGCGTATTGTAATCACATACAATCAATATGTTAAAAAAAAAAAATCAATGTTCCTGTTATTGCCTTAAGCTCATGATACTCAACGATTAACAGCCAATCATAAGTATGTATTATGATGGTAAGTAATAGGCCCCCAAAGATAGGTATTTGTCAATAACCTATTTATAAGAACAATAAAGTGCGCCTGGTGTTTTCTCCAACAACCAAACGAGGATTGTCAATCACTAATAGTACTATCCACAATTATTTACGTTCACCCTTCAGGTGATTAAGGTTCATGATCGAGGGACTTCTGACAATAGTAACTTAAGCAAATAACATTGGCCTGACGGTATTTCAATACCCGGTATAAAAGACTTGTGATCGAGTTTTAAGCATGTATCTCCCCACGGGAAAATAGTTAAAGAGTGGGCTATGAAATCACCTTAGTAGTACAGTGGTATCGTAGTCTCAACAAAGCAAGGAAACGGCTTCACACAACACAACCTAAAAGATAATGCAAGTTTCGGTTAATAGTCTAAATCTAGTTTTATCGCGATTACTTGTTATTTAGTTACGAATAAATCTCGTGTTTGTTTAAGTGTTTTAAGTTCAAAAATAAAGTTATATATACATATAACTTGTAAGTAAAATGATCGATGATTGATATAAAGTTAGTTTTTATAACGGAAATAAACGTATCGTTTTACAAGAAATAAATAACGTATTATTATATCGTTCAAATTTTATTATCGTTATATAAGTTTTATTCGTATTATATATATATATATATATATATATATATATATATATATATATATATATATATATATATAATAAGTTATGTTTTATTATTTATCGTTTTAATATATAATCAAATATATATAATAAATATAGAATTATTATCAAAAGTAAATATTTCAATTCGATCCTTAATGTTTTATCAATCTTACACTTTTTACCCTTAACGGAAAATATTTACGCCGTTAGTCCAAAAGTTATATATTTTTACATTTTTAGTCCAAATATCAAATATATACATTTATTATCCTTAAGTTTCAATATTTACAGTTTATACCCCTTAGAAAACAGTTTTTATATTTTTCACTAAAGTTTACCGATTTGGCAATTTTAGTCCTTATCTCTCGTATTTTTGCAAAAATGGTCCCAACTTTACCAAATTCAAAACTTAACAATTTTATTATTTCATTAAGTTCAAAACATTTTGAAAAGCTTATTTTCGCAGCTTATTTTCTTTAAAAAGCACTTATTTCACTTAAATGGGCTTAACGTGACAATATCAAGGCCCGTTAAGGTTTCGTGATCCAATGGGCTTACGAACGGTTTGGGCCTGACCTTGGACTCATTTTAGGATACTAAAAACACTGGTGTTGGGCTCCCAGGCCCAGTGTATCACATAAGCTTAGTGGGCTTTACATAAGCCCACGTTGGCTTATAAAAGTTTTGTAAAATCTGGTTTTTGTCGAGACAAAAGGGGTCGAGTAAAGTAGTTAAACGAGCTCATATGGTCGAATAAAAAAGTGTTTTCCAATTGTTGGTCATGTCAAAAATGAGGTCGAGCAATAAAATGGACATGTCATGTGTCGAATTTTTAAATGGCGAGACCAAAGTAAACGTTCCAACTTATTTCATAAAACAGTTTCATAGCTAAAATATTCTAAGTGTTGAAAATATTTCGAATGTGCCCAAATGACTTCTAAACGTGTCAAGTTTAATGTCAAATTGTTATTATCACTATTAAAACTTTATGGCTCTCAATTGTTAGCTTATTGAACATAAAGAAAGTCGAATAAAACATATAGGTTACGTTTGTATATTTCAAAATAAAGGGTCAAAGTAAATGTGTAAAAACTAAAATAACGAAATGAAAATATAACAAAGGGGACTCCGTGTCTCACCTCACCACTTGGGGTGGAGTTCTCGTACGTATGGTTCGAAATGGGTATGTGGGATCAAGGTACTATGGTTCGCTCCTAGCAAGGTTCACAACGAGCTATTTGGTTCCTCCTTGGATCACTTGTGCACCTCGTACTTGTTTTCTACTCCTTGTCCCGATCTTGGCTTGCAACCTCCACGTAAATTGTATTTTGGTGTGTTTGAGGGTGTGAGATTAGTTAGGTTTGCATGGAATGCTTATATAGTGAGTTTTGAGAGTGATGATAAGCACAAGAAGTTTATAAAAGCTTGTGTTGGCTCGTTTGCATGGGGTGGCACCACAAGCATGACCAATCGAGTTCTAGCAACAAGAAGAATATGTAAGACTGAATCCTATTCATTCCTGACATCAAATAATGAGTATAGTGTTCGATTTTATGCAATTGGTGTGATAGAGAGGTGCTAAGAAGTGTTTGGCCACGTTTTGGCTTATCTTGTAACATGGTTTTTGCGTTTTACTTTGGGCAGAATTTAGGTAGCAAATGAGCGAGATATATGGTAAACTTTATCATTCTTAATTCTTTGCTAGCTCGTAAATTAAGTTATGTAAAAATATGTGTGTGTTATGTGTCGAATTTAAAGGATAATAGGGGTGTTCCTTGGCTCGCTCGCGACTGGAAACAAACAAAGAAAAGAAAAAAAAAATTCATAAGGGTGTGTTTGGGCTTTGAGCCTGTTGGGCTTTGGTTTGATCTCGGTCCAGCAAGAAAAAGAAAAAAAAATATATAACATGGTCCGTTTGGTTTGTTAGTTTGGTTTAAGGCCCAATGAGTTAACGGGGCCCACCTGGTGTGTTTTGTGAGTCGGGTTACGATCAAATAATATTAATGAGTGATCTCGGGAATTTTCGTAGGCTCCGGGAATATATAAATATTGTACATTAATTATACGAAACGTATATTATATAAAAATATAAATGTTTTTAATATATATATATATATATATTCGCGATAATTTAGACTATTTAGGTTTGTGTGTAAGCAACGTTTCTAAGCAAAAGATAAATCACCATTTTACCGTTGTGATTTATATATCAAGTCTAATAGAAAAAAAAATTTCATACGTAAAAGTGGGTATTTAAATAACGTAATAACTTGTAAGTATTTACTAACCGTTGGGAAAAATTACGAGAGGCTACAAAAATCGTCTTCAATGATCGGATAATTATAGTAGTTTGTGACAGGCAAGTAACTTTGTATGTTTCTAGGCTACTGGTTCATCACTTTTAGGTAATATGACTGATTAGAACATATACATCTATCATTTTCTTTATTTGCGTTTTCCAATTTGTTAGTTTCTTTTTATCGGAAATGGTTAGATTGTTTTCTTTTCACATTCTCATGACCATCAAGGTAGTAATATGTTTGTTGGTAACTTGTACAATGTGACTGCTGAAATATAGAATAAATTAAAATTAACTAAAATGGTACTACTGATTTTACTAAAAATGGTAAACAGATTAATGATATTATTAAGCTTAGTTATTGGATTTTATATTTTTTTTATTGGGCTAGTTATTTAATACTAAAAATCGAAGTCAAAGACTCGAGGGAATTTTTAACACTTACATAGTTACATCAATGATCAATCTAACGTTTAACTTGCCGTATTTGACCACAATGACTCTTTGGAATATATGGGAGGTTTGTACAGAAACATGTATAGCGTAGCTGCTTCTTGTCGGACCCGTATGGACAAGGAGCAAGTTATCCCCTGATCAACATAACTGGTATATCCTACATTTTGCTGGAATTCCCCCAACAACGCCAACAAACATAGCTGCCTTGTTATAGAAATGATCTTTTAACTACTTATTAGTGTTTAAGTGTGGAAAACATTGGTTGATCGAAGAAGTACAACGATATCCTTTTAGCCATGCTAAATACGGGAACGGCCTTGATGGGGGTACTAATTCCTCTTTGTTTTGCAAAAGGAAGGTGCTAGTTTGAATTGGTGGTGGGCAAACCACCAGTCATATCAACACACTTGTTTTTCAGCAAAGAAAAATAGTACCCCCATGAAGGTTGTTCCTGCATCAAACAGAGGGAATAGGATTCAGCTGTACTTCTGCTTCTCCCACCAAAGTAGTTAAATATCATCAATCTAACAAGTCAATTATGTTTGTGGGAATTTTTAGGGGCCTTCAATCAAAACCATGGGATACATGTATGTTAGTCAAGGGAATCTATTTATTTTCCGGAAAATACTGTGTTTAAGGGAATCTTTCCGTATCATGGTGGATGCCTAGTAGCATAGAAAACTTAGGTGGCTAGTGTGATGAAGTCCATCAATATCACATAAGTTTTCATTCTTGTTAAGACACCCACCATGATATTGCAAGATTAATATTGCAAGATTCACCGTCCCAGAAGCTAAGCTTTGATGTTGGATCCTGGTTGCTACATAGAAAAAGCTTCATAGGATTATATTACCTGGTAGTTAGTGTGATCACAGTCACCTTATAAGTTATAAGATGAAAAGGGGGTTCTAACAAGTGAAAAAAATTGTTGTATCACAAATAACAATCAATAGATAATCCAAGTCTGCCCTCGTAATGTAGCTTGTGGCCGCAACTAGGATGCCGTAAAGCGGCATTGTTTGTCAAATACGGGAATCACTTACAACTTGTATATTCGATAATCTTGTTTTGGCAAGTTGATTAACGTGTTTTCTAAAAGGGGCAATTTCATATCTCCCCAACAAAAACTTGAAAGTTTCATATTTATCTAAATCATGCTTGAAAAGCATTGTACAAAATGCAACTAATGATGAAATAAAAGGAAGATACGAAATTCTCTCTAGAAATAACAGCTATTAGTACTTTTCAAAATTATTGAATCAAGTTTTTCCAACACCATAAAATTCCAAACCATCATAACCTTAAAGTTAGAAAATATCCCGGATATTAATTCCACAGTTTCTGATTATCATGCACGACGTAGACTATTGGGTCTCTTTCTCAGTACATATGCTTGGACCCTCGATCCACCCACCATAAATTTGTTCTTTAACAGTTTATCGGGATAACATTTTAGTGATTAAGGTAGCATTTAGTTTTTGTTGGAAAAATTATGGTCAAATTTTTTGAATTGAATGATAATTGATGGTAATAAAATACACTAATGGAAATTAACTTGAGTAGTTAATTATTTTGTGTTCATGAGCCATTAGTGTGATAATTAACGTGACCGTTTTTTGTTGATCTCCTCTCCCTGTATTATGAGAGTTTTTCTCATATGTCTAAATACACCAAGAAACACAACTCAATACTCCTCTCCTTTTGTGTTACAATTCATATATATTTCTTGTATATCCGGTTCGTAATAGAGGGAAGGCACCTGGTTCGCCTTGATAACCCGTTTGTGCTGACGGAGTTATCTGTTGTAGTTGTATCCTGGGAGATAGACGTTCACGATTCTCAAGCACCGTGAAGAGGATAAATCTGTCTTAAGGAAACTGTGAGCATCACAGGCCTCAACATTTCCTTGTGTTTTTGTGTCACACTATCAAAATAATTACGGTATCGTTTTCTACACTTTATCTTTTATAGTTGTGATCAACATATTATTGTTTGTCTCTAATAGCAATAAACACCATACATACTACAATCTTAAGACAGATTAATTGTTGCTATTTGAGATGGCCATCGATATAAGATATAATAGAAACACTATTGATTATAGCACATGTTTGAAAAGCATTTGGATAATATTTGCTTAGTGGAACAAAACAATAAATGGTTTCTTCTGAGGTTACGTCATTTCATGGATATCTTTGTCTTTAAATGATAATAGTGCTTAACATGTCATATTACATGCGAGTAATTGGATGTTATTGTTTTCTGAACATTTAGACATTAAAATATTAACTACATGGGTGATGCATGTTAGATGACTCAGGTTTACTTTATTTGGTCTTTGTTACTTTGTATTGTGTGGTGGATGGTTGACATTAGACATTTGAATCCATTGATCATTTAAGAGAATATAACTTGCATGGTATCTACTTGTTCTATGTTTTGCAGATGATCTACTTGTTCTATGTTATGGGGATTTGCAATCAGTTAATGTGGTGAAAACTGCTTTAAACAACTTCAGCTCAATATCTGGTCTTCATCCTAATATTGGTAAAAGTACAGTCTTTTTTTGGTAATGTTCAAGATCAGGTTAGAGAAAGTATATTAGCTGTCCTTCTTTTTATTGTTGGAATGTTGCCTGTGACCTATCTTGGAGTGCCTCTCATTACTAAGCATCTGAATTTCACTGATTGCAAGAGCCTGATTGATAAGGTGAAAGTGAAGATATGTAATTGGAAGAACAAAATTTTGCCATATGCTGGCTCTAGTTGATTGCCTCAATCTTATCCTCTATGCAAGTCTATTGGGCACAAGTATTCATTTTGCCTAAAGCAGTGATTAATGACATTAACAAGATTCTTAAAGGCTTTCTATGGTGTCAAGGAGAATTGTAAAGAGGAAAAGAAAAAATTGCTTGGAAGCATGTCTGTAAACCTAAAGATGAAGGTGGATTAGGTATAAAAGACCTTGGAATGTGGAATGAAACTCTTATGTCTAAACATTTATGGAATGTGGCTAGCAATAAAGAGTCATTGTGGGTTAAATGGATCAATGTGATTAGACTAAAAGGTAAAAGTGTTTGGAATGCAGAGTATGATAAGAATGCAAGTGTTGGGTGGAAATAGATCTTAAACCTCAGAGATAAGATGAAATTGTATATTATGTGCACTGCTGGTAATGGGAAGAACATTTTTCTTTGGCAATATGACAGGTGATGGGGGCCAGAACCACTGAGCAAATTTATTCCTATGGAGGCAATATCTCAAGCTGGGTTTGATACCTGTGTGAAGTTAAAAGATATGATTCATAATGATCAATGGAACTGGCCAGAGGAGTGGTATGAAAGATTTCCTATTATTCAAACCATTCCTATGCCAAACCTGCATGAAGAACTTAAAGATAAATACTTATGGTGTTCTAGTGGAAGATGTAACAGTTATTCAACTAACAAAGCTTGGAAAGATTGGAGACTTAATGATAATAAAGTTGACTGGTATGAATAGATTTGGTTTTCCAATTGCACACCTAAACACTCTTTCATTATGTGGATTGCTATGCATGGAAGACTAGCTACTCAAGATAGATTGGCCAAATGGTATCCTCATAGACAAATGGTGTGTTCTCTATGTGAAGTGTGCCCTGATTCAATCAACCATCTTTTCTTTGAATGCCCATTTTCATACAAAGTCTAGTATGAGTTTAAAAAGAAAAGTGAGCAGAACATTATGCCTGATAAATGGGATGATATTGTGAGATGTATGATCAGTCAAAGATTCAATAAGTCAATTAAAAGTGTGCTGAGAAGAATTGGACTAGCAGCATGTGTATACTACATATGGAATGAGAGAAATAAAGGATGTTCACTAATGAAAAACAAGATGTTGAAGCTGTGAAAAAACCATTGTGAATCACTTAAGACTCAAACTATCAAGCCTACATGTTAAAGAAACCATAAAAGTTGCTGATGTTTGCAAGAAATGGAATGTTACCATGAATGTTAAGAAAGGAGGTGAAAGACTATTACCATATATATCAAGTGATACAGTTTGAAGCAGCTATGTGGTCTGATGTGATGAGAATTATTCTTCACATGCATAAAAGGGTATTTGGGATAAGGTATTTCATGTAGATGGCTAGCATCTTGGGACAGTCATATCTTTTAGACGGGATTGAAGTTACTTTTGTGTTCCATGGAGGGGTAGCAGAGCAAGTTTAAGATGGTCTAAAGTGATTATTAACTGTCAACATAAAGTAGTTTCATGCAGAGTATAAACCAGTGTATTAATCACTGAATGTAGATGGAGCATCAGTCTATGGTTAAATGAATGATTACTCTTCAAGTACTCAGGCTCCAGCTTACAAAAATAACATGGATACTTACTGATGTGATTAAAGTATCACCAGAGATGAATTCTAGTAATATGCATTCAATGGTTTTGAACCAGTGTAAACTCAGTTTCTACATATTCTGAGTTTATGTTTTAAACTCACTACTTATTGATGGCCTTGTATCTTGGAGCTTGATAAACTGTTTCTCTAGTTAGCCTAAATAACATCTTCATAATAGGCCTTTGTTAGGTAATTATGAAGTGTTTTGACAAGTTTTCCAGACAACAGTTTATTAAGTTACATAAAGTAGGTTTCCAATGAGTGAAGGGCACGTGAGTTTGGTGGGCAGTGTATGGAGATAGGAATAGTGAGGTGTGTAAGATGAACCTACTTGTTCCTATCTATACACTGCTAAGGGGGTTAGGAGATTCTCCCTCAAGGTGAGTGTTTTCAAAGTCCTGAAGCCTTTTGTAAAGAGGGAAATGTATGGGCTTTGGAAGAGCCCTTGACTGGAATGATGGGTGGCTATACCTTTCTTAATGATGCCCTCCAAATGCAAATGCAAAATGGGTGAATTCTGTGAGGTAATAGTCATGGGATGACTGCTTCTCAGTTAAGTGATAAGTGTTTCTTGCTTATTCACAAGGTGTTAATGATGTTAGTGTTATGTGTGATAGTCTGTTATCACATAGCATGTATGTTAGTTGTTATGTAACTATGCCTATCTTAGTAGAATGAGGATAATTGTAAATTGTTGATGTTTATAATATAATTCACCCTTTGCACCGAACTTGCATGGTATCTTAACTACAATATGCGATAAACTCTTTTGATTGAAAATCCAAATGTGTTTTGCGTTCCATGTACGATCGAGAGTTGATGGGGAAAAAATGTTGGAATTCTTGTTTGTTCAAATAAAACTTGTAGATTTTATGGTTATTAAGCATGCATAAATTTACACTTGAATTGAACTCGTGTAATTAGTGTCATCGCACAATAAATGGAAGAAAGAAGAAAAATGATGATGTTAATTATATTTATTTATGAAACTTTATTATTTGATAGACTGTTATCTAGACATTCATATTTGCATTTATTGAATGTTTTAACATTCATGATTATCTTTTAATGATTAAATGTGAAGGTTTATGGTAAAGAAACGGTCCGGTTTTGAATATTAATATGTAACACCAAATAATAAAGTAGATCATTTTGTATGATTATGAAACTGTATACCACTTTATGTTTTACGGGTTCTTTCATTTTCACTACGCATGTGACTTTGTATTGATCTGTATCAATGGATTTAATATGAAACTTCTATAGTTTGAAAAAGATTGTTACCTATTTTGATTTGACACTATCATGTGAAACAAGTATCTACTCAAAACTATTGATGTTATTAGTTATTACCATGGTACGACTATATGAAAAGCACTAGTAAAGCAATAGTAATCTTGTAAAATCTCATGTGAAGAATAAAGATAGACTACAAACTGGTTGTGATATGTGTTGTAGTGAAAATTCAAGATTATTACATCATGATAGAAAAAATAGAGTTCTCAACGCATGTTGGGTGAAATCTTGTTATGACACTAGTTTGTGTAACTAGTATTGATTTTATGATGATTAAACTCATGCTTGTGGAATGAGAATTTTGGTGTTATTTTGAATCCAAAATATTTGCTATCACAACTATGCACTCGTGGAAAAAAGTGCGTTGCTCGCATAATAAATGAATGAGTTTTGATTCCAATTCCGTTATGCTGCACTCTAAGACTTTAAACTTGATTTTTGGAAAGTTTGAGTCGAAATAAGTGAACCATTTGGTCACAAAGTATTTTGGTACAACAATTCATTTTGGAGAATTTGCTGTCATAACTGCACATTCATGGGAAATGTGTTGTTCACGTGGTAAACAAATGTTTGATCCCAATTTTTTTATAGAGCTCGTTTAAGACATTAAAATTGATTTCTGAGAATTTTGAACATAAATAGGTGAACCGTTTGGTCACATTATTTATTTTGGTACATCAATTCGTATGGACTGGTATGTTGTCACAACCGCGATGTAGTGAAAAAAATGTGTTTTTTCGCATGGTAAAAAATGAGTTTTGCAACAACTTTTTTTCCCCGGTGATTAGGTAACAACGAAGCATCTTAAACTTGATTTCGAAAAAAAAATGTTGAGCTTAAACGAAAGAATCAGATGATCGTAGTTTGTATTTCAGCACAACATTTTCTCCAAGCGGCTTACATACAATTTTTGTGCTAATATTTGTGTTGATTTGTTGTTGTTTGGTACAACATTTTTTGGTTGTTATAATACAAAATTATGTGATATTTTGTACAATGTTCAACGCAAAATTGTTTGTTTGATTTAGTTCAAAATATTGTGGCAAAGTCGTGCCTATTTTAAAGTTGTTTGGTGCGATTTTGTGCAACTAATTATGTAACATGAGAATAAGCAAGTCGCTCGATTTTGTATCGAATATTGGAACTTTGGATGTTGCAAATATGATGTTGTGAATATTGGTGCAAATAATCAAATTACTTGTAATTCTAGAAAGATAAATAATCGTCAAGACTTGTTATAACTCATATTGGTAATAATCGAACGGTTTTTCATATGTAAGAAATGACTATGTGTTGAATATTACCGTATTGGACATTGTGAAATGTCAAGAAAGAACCAACATATAGATGACAACGATTACGTTGGTTTATGTAACTAACTTGAATGGTGTGATTACTGTCCAATGTGAGCTATTGTTCATTCGCTAAGTTGGACATAGTTTGATTGTGTAAAATGATTACACATTGACTTTATGTGATTATAATCACATAATAAATTGTGACAATCATATAATGATAAGAGATTAAATGTGATTATATATATAATTACAAGTGAACTGGAATGACATGTTATAAGTGTAGGACTTACACATATAACTTATGGGATCCTCCTAAAACATGTGTGGTTTAAGGTGGTGATTTGTCTAATAGAAGAATGTTATTAGATGAAGGTATGAGTAATCAGAATGATGCATCTGCTGTCATACGCTTGATTCCATGGTCTATAGCATGCTAGATTTGGAATCTGTTAATTATGATACGGAAAATAATTAACATAAGACATTCAAAAAGTGTGCATACACTAGTATGAAACTTGTGAGATGACAAATTACTAATGATCTTGGTGTCATATCCATGTGAGAAAAAAAAATCTTATAAACATGATTAATATATTGAAAGGGAGAACCTTTCTACAAAATTCTTGAGATAAATTCCATGTGGAGGATTTCGGCCTAGCTAGAGTTCAAAAGGACATCAACAAACATGAAGTTCTTGCCTATTTGGAATACTGAAGAATTACTTGGAGCATGATATACTTAAAGAGTTGAACGAAAATCGAATTTGTACAGACATATTATGTCGATACGACAACTACTCTCAGTATGAGTTATCCCTATTGAAAATGTGAAGTCATAGAATAACATTGTGGATCCGCTTGTGAAATGCTAAATGTGAGAGTTAGTTATAAAGTCGTGAATAGGAATGAGACTAAAGCCCTTGAAAAGTTTATATGAAGGAAAACCTAACCCAGTTGACTGGAGATCCCAAGATCTGGGTTCAATAGGATAACCTACTTGTATAAACTGAGGTCAGTGTGGGGGAGTAATAAACTCCACATTTATTTAAGGGAGCTGGTAAACTTCCTAGTCCATTCCTATAACAGTGACAATATGAGGTTAAGCATATGGCTTTTAATGATTAATCGAGAATCACCTATGTGAGAGAGAAGTGGGGTCGCTTCTAAGGGAATTGTAGGGGCGCAATTCTTAACAGCTCTCACAAAACCAGGCTAATGTTCATGACCAAAACGAACATAACTATGAGAACCAGAAAGTGTCAAGGAGATATTTGTGTGAATATATATTGTCGTCTCCACAAACAGCAGACAGTTCAAAGACATCGAGTTCTACAGGCTGCTAGGAGTCTAAGTATATTTCACAAGGGAGGGTTCAAAGGGTAACACCTACATATCCTTTGAAAATATCAACTGCAAAACTCTATAACAACATCGAGTCATTGAAATTTGTTTCCCGTTATCAATTTCATTCATGTGGGGGATTGTTGGAAAAATTATGGTCAAATTTTTTGAATTGAATGACAATTGATGGTCATAAAATACACTAATGGAAATTAACTTGAGTAGTTAATTCATGGTCAAAGGTAACCACAAAATATATTTTGTGTTCATGAGCCATTAGTGTGAAATTAACGTGACCATTTTTTGTTGATCTCCTCTCCCTGTATTATGAGAGTCTTTCTCATATGTCTAAATACACCAAGAAACAAAACTCAATACTCCTCTCCTTTTGTGTTACAATTCATATATAGTTCTTGTGTATCCAGTTCATAATAGAGGGAAGGTATGATTTTGGTTCGCCTTGGTAACTCGTTTTTGCTGACGGAGTTATCTGTTGTTGTTGTCGTATCCTGGGAGATAGACGTTCATGATTCTCAAGCACCGTGGAGAGGACGAATCTATCTTAAGGAAACTGTGAGCATCACAGGCCTCAACATTTCCTTGTATTTTTGTGTCACACTATCAAAATAATTACGGTATTGTTTTCCACACTTTATCTTTTATTGTTGTGATCAACATATTATTGTTTGTCTCTAATAGCAATACACACCATACATACTACAGTTTTATCACTGTTTTCCCAAGGAATGTTATTTTCACTTTGGGTATCTAAACAGCTCGGTTGGATAATTGGTAAAGTGGTTATTTTAAGCTAGCCAAACGGGTTGGGTCAGTTTTAACTAAGTCTTCCAACTTAGTTACAATAACAACCAAAACTGTAAAACACACAATAACACAGTTCCTGAAATATAAGATGTTTTCATAACAAGATTACTCATTTTAACAACTTGCTATGGAAGTTAATGCATCTCATAAGTAATATTCTTTGTTCTCTAAGCTCTATAAGTTGCCTATAATACTAAGGGGGTTGGCAACACATGCGGGGAGGCACGGTACGGGGTGTTTCCCGTACAAGAACACCGCCGCCGTTCGATCAGTACCGCACGGGGGGGGGGGGGGGGTTGCTGGGAAGTTTACCGCACGAGAGAAGGAAAAAATCGAACGTTGGAGCCTCTCTATTTTGGACCGTTGGAGCTTAATGGCTATTTTTTTGTGAATATATATTGGACAACACAATACCAAGAGACAAAATAAATAAATAAATAAATAAATAAAACTACCGATAAAGAAAAACTGATCCAAAAAAAGTTATACCGCTACAAACGCAACTATATGGAGCATAAAAGAATTGGTTCGACTTTATTGTTAGATGAGCCGTTCGAGTGGTCTAACGATAGTAGTCTCGATGTTTTTGTTGCCGCGATTGACGAAGATGAAGAAGATACGGCTGGGTCGATACGAAAATCAGTAAAATGCAATCGGATCAATGCTGCACAAAGTTTGCATCGTGATTATTTTTGTGAAAATCCGAAATTCGACAGTCAATTTTTTGAAGATAGGTATCATATGCCAAAAAGTTTATTTTTAAAAATCACGCAAGCTATTGAGGCTAGATTCGAGTATTTTCAGGAAGGTTATGATGCTAGAATGAAAAAAAGTTTCACAGCCATACAAAAATGTTCGTCTGCCATTAAATAACTCGCAACCGGTGCACCACCGAATGAGTTTGACGAATATTTAGAAATGGCACAAAGAACTTCACGTGAATGCCTTCAATTTTTTTGTGAGGCTATTATTCGGATATATGGTCGAGATTACCTAGGTAGGCCAACAAGCCATGATATTGCATGTTTGTACGAAGCACACGAAGCTCGACATCACATTCCGGGTATGATCGGTAACCTAGATTGCACACATTTCGTTTGGAGGAATTGTCCAACCGAATTGAGGGGTCAATATAAAAGGGGTGATCATCAATACCCCACGATTATGATGGAGGCAGTGGCGTCTCAAGATTTGTGGATATGGCACGCGTTCTTTCGACCGCCGGGTTCAAACAATGATGTAAATGTTGTGATGCAATCTCCGCTATTCCTCACCGAGCGTAATGGTACGGCACCTAAGTGCCCATTTGTTGTGAATGGCCATATGTACAAGCGTGGCTACTATCTAACCGATGGCATATATCCGGCATGGTCTACTTTTGTTAAAGCGTTCAAATTTTCAACCGACCCGAAAGAGAAAAAGTTCAAGAAAGTACAAGAGTCGGCTCGAAAGAATGTTGAACGGGCCTTTGGTGTTCTCAAGGGTAGATGGAGTATACTGAATCGACCCTTACGGCAACACACAATAGCAAGAATTAGTAAACTAGTGTATACGTGTGTCATATTGCATAACATGATTATACATGACGCCGGTACCGCAATCTCGCCAGTTCATATTCGGGATCCTCCGATCTAACCGGTGTTTGACGAAAAAGCCTTAGCCAAGATTCGAGATGAGGATACACATTTTCGTGTCCGATTTGATCTTGTGGAGCATATTCACGCTCAACAATTACCATACCTCGAGGTGGACGATAAAGACGGTGAAAATTAGTTTTTTAGTATTATGTAATGGTATTTTATGTTTTTTAAATAAGATTATGTAATGTTTATTTAATTTTAATGAAATTTTAGTCTTTTAATAAATTTTAATAGAATTTAAAAGAGAAAAAAGAAAAAAAAAATAGAAGTGAGTGAAGTGTGAGTGGTGTGATGCCAACAAAAAACGGGTGAGTGAAAGAAAAATGTGAGAGAATGATGTGGCATAAGAGGATTGGTTGTAAGTGAGTGAAGGAATTTGAAGTGAGGGGTGTGTTGTCAACCCCTAAAAAATTAAGCATTAACACAGTTTGCTGAAATAACCTTTTCCTAATAAAGGTACGTTTTATCGCTATTTTCTGATGTCATTTCATTTTACATCGTTATGTGAGTGGGTGGGTTGTAAACGGAACAAAATCTTAATTTACGCTAGACTAAACAGGTCAGGCCGGTTTGTCCCAAAAGGCTTCTAGCCCAAATGATAATTTATCTATAAATACTTCCAGTAAAATGATTTAAGAGTCTGTATACTTTAAATTGATATACTTTTGTGCTCAGGAGACATAAAATTATTCTGGTAAGTTTTCTCCTACAATATCAAGATAAAAGTTTACTTCAAACATCTTAGTATGCATGTAGAGTTTGCTGTTGCAATTTTGATTAGACAAAGAAGCATATTTTTTAAACAAAAAAGGTACAATTAATAGTCTACAAAGGTATAAAATTTTTGAGGGATGTAATATTCATTCTTTCACAAATCCATCTCAGGAATGTGGTCCTCAATATATCTTATAAAAATTTTGAGAGTCCTGGACGAAATTAAATAATGAGGCATTTCGATAATGAATGTTATATATAATGTGTCACCATTTATAAGATATAATGCAATTAGTTAGCTAAACGTTCTAACATATTACTTATTTACGATACTTTCTCATCTTAATACTTTTACTTTGTGAAAAATATGCGTACACATACATATAATTATTAACGGGACAAATTTTGAGGCCCTTAAAAATTTTGGAGCCCTGTCCGGTCGCTCAGATTGCACACCCTCAAAACCGGCCCTGGTGGTCATTCTCTCGAGCTAAATTATTAATCTGTAACATTTATAAAAATTTTGAGATTGTTTAGTACTTTGAAGTAAATACTTCTTAATTATAAAATAAAAATAGAATTGATAACTTTTACTTTACATTAATTGTTTGACTGACCATTGCTTAAGGTTGGAGGACAATGGATCTCACCTAGTTTGTTAAATGTTATCTATACTTGCATTATAATGCATGTGGGACTATTTTATAATTTAAAATGCTTAAAATTCAGACTTTTTTCTTGCTTATTATGGAAAGATTTCAAAATTAATTTGTTAGAAAGCAAGTTGGTTAAGAAGTTTGTTAGGAAGCGGTTGATTAATTATTTGGCTTAACAATCTCTAATATCTCTACTTATAAAGATGAAGACAACTAAACGTGTAACTAAATAACGCAAAATATAATCACACCGTACCCGCCGCATTGCGCGGGTATAGTTAATAGATATATAAATGATGCTGCAGGTTGATAGGGTTAGACGTAGTGTTAATTATCACCTGATCAAGTTAGATTTTTCATGGCATGAACTTTTCTCTGATTTTAATCACAAATGATTTTCCATGGATTGATCAGGATGATAAGCCTTTTGTAAAACAATCATATGTACAAACCCCTTTTTATCTATATTACCTTATAATGTATTTAGGAGATCTATATTTAGAAGTCTTAAAATGTTTAAGACCAAAAACATTTCTTTAATAAGAAAGATGCATGTACACCACTTTAATGCACATAATTTTCAGACTTACAAGACAAGAAACATAATGTACACCACTTTAATGCACATATTAAAAAAACCACATTAGTGACATTTAATGTAGTCAATTATTTAATTGATCAATAAATACAATTAATACAATTATTAAAACACCCCTTACATCACAAATACAAATTATCAAACATATTGTACAACCAAATTAAACACAATTCCTACATCAAACATCACTAATACAAATAATAAAGCACATTATACAAATATTCAGACCCGAACGGGCAACGGGCCTAATGGGTTTGAGCCCGAATGGGTGCGGGCCAAACAGGCTCGAACTCGAACGAGCACGGCCTAAACGAAATTCTTGATATCCGTAAATCTATCGTCAAACAAACATAATAAACTAAAATACATGATTCACCGGAAAATTTAATTTCAGGGTACCCACCGCTGCAACGCGCGGGTACCCTGCTATAATTCATAATCAGTATTAATCGTTGTTGTTGACAAAAAAGAAGTAATTAGACCTATCTTAACTTTTTTTTGGTAAAGACCTGTCTTAAATTTATTGTAAGTATGATTGTAAACGAAAAAAGAATTACAATAGTAATTATAAAGGAAAGAATTTATGGTATTTTTTAGATTAAATATGGATAAATAATTTAAATGTAGAAATAACAGTTATTAATACTTTTCAAAATTATTGAAGCAATTTTTTCCACCACCATAATATTCCAAACCATCGTAATCTTTGGATTTAGAAAAAATCGCAGATATTAATTCCAAAGTTTGAGATTATCATGCACGGCGTAGACGATTGGGTCTCTTTCTCAGTACATATACTTGGACCCTCTACCCACCATATATTTGTTCTTTAACAGTTTGTTCGGTTAGCATTTGATTGATAAAGGGAGCCTTTAGACTTTAGTTTTATCACTGTTTTTCAAAGTATGCAAAACAGCTGGGTTGGATAATTGGTAACCGGTAATTTCAAGTTAGCCAACCGGTCGGGTCGGGTCGGGTCGGGTCGGGTCTGTTTAAACGAAAATTCATTTTGTTCAAATGGTAATATCATGCTAGCCATAAGCTGCTTACTATAAAATAAGCTTAGACGAACACCCCCTTGTTTGTTATACTTAAATGATCCACTTTAATTTGCTCCCAATTAAGAAACAAATAGTTAAAGGCATATGCTTTCTCCATACAAACTCATGATCAAGATTACTTAAAACATTTTAGTATGCATTTTGAGTTTTCAGCAGAATGAATGTCACAAAGATTGCTAAAAGTTATTAATAGTATGGACATCAATATCACATGTAGAAATAACAGTTACTGATAATTTTTTTATATGTTGAAGCAAGTGGTTCCAAAACCATCGCAGTCTTTGATTAGAAAATATCCCAGATATTAATTCCAAAGCTTCAGATTGTCATTCACGGCGTAGACTCTCGGGTCTCCGGATAATTTCGTAGTAGGTTCCTCCCATCAATCATGCATAGCTACAGTTATATATTCCTTCCATTTTCATGAATAATCATATCATGTTTCTAAACAAAAATATGAAGTTATTTCAAGCTTACCATTTTTTACTACTAGTTATCCTCCTTTCATCAACTACATTGGGTTCAGATCCAAAATTCTCCAAGACAGGGTGCAAAGATACGTGCGGGGGCGTGACGATCCCATTCCCTTTTGGAATCGGAGAAAATTGTTCTCTCAACAAATGGTACAATGTTGATTGCAACTCTTCGACGCCATATCTATCTTCACTCAACCAGCTCGAAGTCTTGCGTGTTGACTTAAAAAATCGAACAGTCACTGTTGAAATGCAAAAGTTCTCTAATTGCAGCCAGACGACAAAGAGTGTGGATCTTGGTGGCAGCCCCTTCCTATATTCCAATTCACAAAATACATTGGTTTATGAGGGGTATTGTGGTGTTGCTGTCATGATGGACAATCATGGTAGTGTGCTCACTGGGTGTTCCACCACTTGTAGCAATGACACTACTAATACTGCTACTGGTATGATCATCGATACAAGCAACTGTTTTGGCATCAATTGTTGCCAAACAATAATTCCTCAATATTTGGAGTCGTACAGCATGAATCTCACACGTTTAGAAAAGCAGATGGGTGGAGATGGAGCTTGCGGGTCTGCATACTTGTTGGATAAAGAATCAAGCACTATAGGAAGCACCTCTTATGTTCCAATATCACTACAATGGATCCTATCAGACAGCGACCAAGATCAACTAAGTTGTTATGATGAGTGGAATTCAGATGTAATGGATCTGGGTAATGGTACTATGATGAATTATTGGTATTGTTCAGAAGCCTCACGATCACTAATCGGAGGGAACCCTTTTTTAATAGATGGATATGGTACGTAACTCTATATTTAGTATTTATCTAAAATAAGTTGATTTACCGATGCTACTTATTTTAGAAACTAAGTTTTTGTTGCAACTGAGTGACAAATCTCTATTATCCATCAAGTTTGATCTAATGGTGAGGATTAACCTAAGATTTAATAGGGCAACCTAAGTCCATATTTTTATTTTTATTTTTATTTTTTTTTCTTATCCTTTTGTCTATCTTATTTATTCATTTTTTTTTCCTTTTTCCTTTTTTGTTTTTTTTCTTCAATTCACATTTTTTTTAATTCGAGTTTTTCTTCTTTTTCTTTAAATTCGTTTTTTTTCGTGTTTTCGTTTTTCAAACATATTCGTCGGTTTTTTTCCGTTTTCTTCAGTTTTCGTCCGTTTTCTTACGTTTTCGTCTGTTTTCATATATATATTCGTCCGATTTCATATGTTTTTTATACCGTTTTTATATGTTTTTGTCCATTTTTATACGTTTTCGTCCGTTTTCATCTGTTTTCGTCCTTTTTCATACGTTTTCGTTCGTTTTCATACGTTTTCGCCCGTTTCATACGTTTTCGTCCGTTTTCATATATATTCGCCCGTTTTCTTACGTTTTCGTCCGTTTTCATACGTTTTCATCTGTTTTCATACGTTTTTATATGTTTTTGTCCATTTTCATACGTTTTCGTCCGTTTTCATACGTTTTCGTCCGTTTTCATACGTTTTCGTCCGTTCTCTTACACTTTCATCTGTTTTCTTCTTTTTCATATGTTTTCGTTCGTTTTCGTCCGTTTCCGCCCGTTTTCATACGTTTTCGTCCGTTTTCATATATATTCGTCCGTTTTCTTATGTTTTCGTCTGTTTACATATGTTTTCGTCTGTTTTTATACAATTTTGTCCATTTTTATACGTTTTCATCTGTTTTTATACATTTTCGTCCGTTTTCATACGGTTTCATCTATTTTTGTCTGTTTTCATTCATTTTCGTATGTTTTATTACGTTTTCGTCCGTTTTCATACGTTTTTGTCCGTTTTCATTCACTTTCGTTTGTTTTTAAATGTTTTCAGACGTTTTCATACTTTTCTGAATATTACTTGTGATATTCAGAATATCGCAAGTGATATTCAGAATATCACAAGTGATATTCTGAATATCGCAAGTGAAATTCTGAATATCGCAAGTAATATTCTAAATATCGCAAGTGATATTCTGAATATCAAAATTAATTTTCTGAATATCAAAAGTGATATTCTGAATATCACAAGTGATATTCTGTATATCACAAGTGATTTTCAACAATTGTTTTGTAACATGAAAATCACAAGTGATATTCTGAATATCACAAGTGATATTCTGAATATCACAAGTGATACTCTGAATATCACTCATAAGTGATTTCACGTTTTTTTTATTTCACATTTTTTTTTTACTTTCTAACGTTTTTGTCTGTTTTCGTTCATTTTCATATGTTTTCATACGTTTCTGAATATCACAATTGATATTCTTAATATCACAGGTGATATTCTATGATATTTTAAATATCACTTGTTATATTAGGAATATCAATTGTGATATTAAAAAACATATGAAAATGGACAAAAACATAAGAAACCGTATCAAAACGTATAAAAACATATGAAAATGGATGCAATCGAAAGAAAACAGATGAAAACGGATGAAAACGTATTAAAACGGATGAAAACGTATGAAAATGTGTAAAAATTGTCGAAAACGTATGAAAACAGACGAAAACGTCTAAAACAGACAAAAATGTTTAAAAATGAAATAAAGCGTATCAAAACGGACGTAAATGTATATAAACATATGAAAACAGACAAAACAAACGAAAACGTATAAAAATGGACCGAAAACATACAAAAACGTCTGAAAACAGACGAAAACGTAAAAAACGGATAAAAACTTATGAAAGCGTAAAAACAAGTCTGAAAACGAACGAAAAAGTATGAAAAATGGACGAAAATGAAAGAAAACGGTTGAAAATTGATGAAACGTATGAAAACGAATGAAAATGTAAGAAATTGGATGAAAACGAATGAAAAATGATGAAAACGGATGAAAACATATCAAAACGAACGAAGACGGACGAAAATGTATGAAAACAGACGAAAATGGGCGAAAACATAAGAAAACGGACGAAAAAACAAGAAACCGGACGAAAACGCATGAAAACGGACGAAAACATATGAAAGCGTAAAAACAAGTCTGAAAACCTATGAAAAATGGACGAAAACGAAAGAAAACGGATGAAAAAGGACGGAAACATATGAAAACGGATGAAAACGAATGAAAAGGTATGAAAACGAATGAAAACGTAAGAATATAGGCGAAAACGTATGAAAACGGACGTAAACGGGCGAAAACGGATGATAACGTATGAACACAGACGAAAAGGTATGAAAACAGAACTAAACGTATGAAAACAGATGAAAATGGGCGAAAACGTAAGAAAAAAGACGAAAACGTAAGAAAACGGACGAAAGTGAAAGAAATCGGAAAAAACGTACGAAAGCGTAAAAACAAGTATGAAAACGAACGAAAACGTATGAAAAATGGACGAAAACGAAAGAAAACGGCCGAAAACGTATGAAAAGAACGAAAACGTAAGTAAACGGACGAAAATGTAAGAAAACGGACGAAAACGTAAGAAAAAATACGAAAACGCAAGAAAACGGATGGAAACGTATTAAAACAGACGTAATCGGGCGAAAACGTATGAAAACGGAAAAAAATAGATGAAAGCGGACGAAAACGTATGAAAGCGAAAAAAAAAGGAAACAAAAAAATGTCGTGAATTTAAAAAAAATAATAATAATAAAATAAAAAGAGAATTAAAAAAAATAAGAACGTGAACTAGGAAAAAAAAGAAAAAAAAAGAAGTGAATTAAAAAAAAAGAAAAAAATATGAATAAATAAGAAAGTCAAAAAGACAAAGAAAAAAGGGGAAAAAAAACATGGACTTAGGTTTATGCATTAAATCTTAGGTTAATCCCCACTATTAGATCAAACTAGATGAATGGTGAGGATTTGTCCATCAGTTTATAGCAAAAAACTGATTTGCAAAATAACTTTTCTCATTTACAATTATCTCAATATAACATTTCTCAGTGAACTAGGTTCCAAAAACATAAAATATTGAGAAAACACATTAGATTGACCAGGTTCCAAGAACAAAAAGAGAAAGACAAGTGATTTGCACACTCACTAAATTTATTGGGACAATTTTTTCTTGCTTCAATAAATTGTACAAAACTCATACTATGCAGTATTTGCTTGTACTGTGAAGTGTGCGGATCAATAAATGGAGTGTGCGGATCAATTCCCGAAGAGAAAACATATTAGATTATTAATATAGTTTAGCAGGCTAGATATAGGTCCATTAATAAAGTCCAATCCAACCCAACGATAGAACTATTTATAAATGTCCAACTTCATTTAAAAATGCATATCCTACCGACTTTTTTTCTACTAATGTGCAAAATACCTGATGTACTCCAAGTTTGCAACGGTCACAGCAATAGTGCAATTCAAGACTTTGTCATTTATGTTTTAACTAAAAAAATTAGATAAATTCTACTTTCTACAAATGTTAATATAAATTAGATTAACAACTACTTATATAAGAATTTGATTTAATCTATAGTTGAGCTACCCATATTCGGCAACTCCATTTTTCTATTTAATAGTGTGTGTCCTCATCTTTATTGAATCCTAGTTTGCGTGTACTTACTCTATACACCCGCACCTACAGAAAAGCTTAAACCGATCTTAATTTTTCATAGGCTAAAATACGCGTTGACACATCCCGCCGCAACGCGCGGGGTGTAATTTCCTCGTTCCTTGTACATACATATAAAGGTGAGTAATCGCGCATTAGGCGGTGTATAGTTTTGATAAAATCGGTGCCAGTGCGACAATATAAATTTAAACCCAAATAAAACATGATAATTAGAATTTAAATAAAAAATACCATTATATCATTGTTCTTGTCATTTCACGTAATTACAATATCTAACATTTTTTTATAAAGAAAGAGAGCAATATCTTCATTAAAAATGACGGACAAATATTGTATCCATTAAACTTTTACTCCCGTAACAAAGATCATATATCTTTGTTTCTGGGAATGACAAAACATTCCACATGAAGATATGTGTTTTAATTTATTTCCGGCACCAAGTATTACCAGGAGGTTCACGTTAAAGATTAGATGTTTTGAAGCATTAATTCATTCAAGCCATCGTCAAGCGTTTATTATAAATTCACTAGTTTATGACTAGTAAAATTCGTGGGGCCTAAATTTTAAACCATTGAATAGTATTTATATATGAGATTGATTTGTGACATTATGTAAATAAATGATATCTTATATGTATTAATAGAAAATATTAATGCTACATTATAATACAAATAAATTATTGAAACACTATAAAAAAACATTTAATTTTTGATAATATATAATTTTGAAAAGATTTCATTTTGAAAAATGGTAGAATAATGTAACAACAACATAAAATACATTTGAGACTTCCATAAAATACATGAAAATAATTCAAGCCAATCGGAAGTATTGTCCTCCATTTGATTCCATAAAGTCAAATGTCGAGTAAATAGAGAAAAAGTAGATTTAATCGTTTGAGTAACACTTGTGAAATATATATTTGCCATTTGCTTTATGAGTTTGAGAGCAGCGATCTCACAGTTGATTGCTTAAAAGATCAATCTCCATTTTCACATTTAAAACCGTTGAATAGTGTTTAAATAAAAAATCAATTTGTGATATCTTTTATATAATAAAAGAATTACATCATTTCGGAGTATTTTTAACAAAACAATCTTAGTGAAAAAAAAAAATTTTTTAGACCTATAGGAAATCTCGATTTTGACACATAGGCGAAATCGAGCAATATGATTGGCTAATAAAAAGTCAAAATTGAATTGATTTTGGTCAAACTTTAATAAATTTGTGTTGATTGAGAAAAAAAACACATAAAAATATAGTTGTCAAATTTATGAAAATAAAAACTTAAAAAAAGATGAGGTAATTAATATAACATTAGTGGTGAGTATATTTTAACTTCACCAACGCTCATTATGTGCTACTGAACTTGCACATTTTCTACAACATGATATTAATAGTTAAAGTTAAACAATAAAATCAACATCAACATCTATGTCAGCTAAATAAAGTTAAATCTTTCATCCAATAAAATTTTTACAAAATATTAATTGATATTAATACATAATGAAAAAGTTCTGCATACTTATTAGTTGTACTTATATAATAATTTTCACGGTTAAATTCTTATATGTCCATATAGTAAACAAAAATTTTAAAATAAATTTGATTTATGTGTAAACTCATGTGATAAAAGAACCTTTGACCCAATAACATTATAAGGAGACAAGCTCAAGAATTCAATACAAGGTCGATGCCACAGTTATATTTACAATTTCTGTTAACTATTTTTCTTACTTTCGCACATATTCATGCTCTAACTTTTTAAAATATACATAAGATTTTGCGTTTTTAAACGATAATACTATATAATTAATTTTTTCTGGAAAAACCACGTGCGTACACAAATATTATAACTAGTTATATGAATAAACGATGCGTTAGATGTATGAATAGAAAATATTAATACTACATTATGATGCAAATGAATTTTTAAAACACTATAAAAAGCATTTAATTTGTGTTGGTATATAATTTGAGAAAATTTCTTTTTGAGAAAGAGTAAAATAATGTTACAACAAAATAAATAAAATTTGTAACAACAAACACACAAAACATTTATGATTTAATTCATTCAAACATTAATGCCTGATAAGTATCAAACGGTTTAACAATGTTTAACGTGGACTCCTATATCATTTATGTTTTAATTCATTCAAGGAGTAAATTACACCATTCGTCCTTGTGGTTTGCGTTGACCGCAGCCGTTCGTCCTTTGACCAAAAAAACTGCACCGTTAATCCTTAACGGGCATACGTTAGGCGCCATTAGTCCCTCCATCACTAACGCTCGTTAAGTGTTGTTACATTTTAAGTCCCATGAGTGTATACTGACCACAAGGACGAACGGTGCAATTTTTTTTTCTTTTTTTTTTCTTTTATTTTTAATATCTTAGTAAGTTCCGTTTTTGTCCATTTTTTTTTGTTTTCGTCTATTTTTTTACGTTTTCATCCATTTTTTTTCGTTTTCGTCTGTTTTTTTACGTTTTCGTCTGTTTTTTTTACGTTTTCCTCCGTTTTTTACGTTTTCGTCTGTTTTTTAACGTTTTCGTCAGCTTTTTTACGTTTTCGTCTTTTTTTTACGTTTTCGTCCGTTTTTTTACGTTTTGTCCATTTTTTTACGTTTTCGTCCATTTTTTCGCTTTCGTCTGTTTTTTTACGTTTTCTTCCGTTTTTTATTTTTTCCTCTGTTTTTTTTATGTTTTCGTCTGTTTTTTTACGTTTTCCTCTGTTTTTTTACGTTTTCGTCTGTTTTTTTACGTTTTTGTCCGTTTTTTTTCGTTTTCGTCCGTTTTTTTCGTTTTCGTCTGTTTTTTACGTTTTTCTCTGTTTTTTTACGTTTTGTCCCTTTTTTTACGTTTTCGTCCATTTTTTTCGCTTTCGTCTGTTTTTTTACCTTTTCTTCCGTTTTTTTACGTTTTCCTCTGTTTTTTTACATTTTCGTCTGTTTTTTTACGTTTTCGTCCGTTTTTTTACTTTTTCCTCTGTTTTGTTTCGTTTTCGTCCGTTTTTTTTCGTTTTCGTCCGTTTTTTTTCGTTTTCGTCTGTTTTTTTACGTTTCCCTCTGTTTTTTTACGTTTTCATCCCATTTTTTTTTGCTTGCGTCTGTTTTTTTACTTTTTTATTTTATTTTTTGTTTTTTTTGGTAACATGGGTTTCCGACTCGACATTGCGATTCGACTAATCTTACGGCGACTACCCTTTTGTTTTTTACGTTATCTTCTGTTTTTTTTACGTTTTTCTCTGTTTTCTTTACATTTTCGTCTCTTTTTTTACGTTCTCATCCATTTTTTTGTTTTCGTCTGTTTTTTACGTAAATAAAACAGAGAAAACGTAAAAGAACAAAAACGGACGAAAACGTAAAAAAAACAGACAAAAACAGACGAAAACGAAAAAAAAATGGACAAAAACGTAAAAAAACAGAGGAAAACGTAAAAAAACGGACAAAAACGTAAAAAAATAGACGAAAACGTAAAAAAACATACGAAACGAAAAAAAAAGGACGAAAACGTAAAAAAATGGACGAAAACGTAAAAAAACAGACGAAAACGAAAAAAACGGACGAAAACGAAAAAAATGGATGAAAACGTAAAAAAAAGGGACGAAAACGTAAATAAAACAGAGGAAAACATAAAAAATACAGACGAAAACGTAAAAAAACAGACGAAAGCGAAAAAAATGGATGAAAACGTAAAAAAACAGAGGAAAACGTAAGAAAACAGACGAAAACGAAAAATAACGGACGAAAACGTAAAAAAAACGGACGAAAACGTAAAAAAATGGACGAAAACGTAAAAAAACAGATGAAAACGTAAAAAAACAGAGGAAAACGTAAAAAAATGGAGGAAAACGTAAAAAAAAACAGACGAAAGCGAAAAAAATGGACGAAAACGTAAAAAAAGGGACAAAAACGTAAAAAAACAGAGAAAAACATTAAAAAACAAACGAAAATGAAAAAAAAAACGGACGAAAACGTAAAAAAAACGGATAAAAACGTAAAAAAACAGAAGAAAAAGTAAAAAAGCGGACGAAAAGGTAAAAAAAACGTAGGAAAACGTAAAAAAAACAGACGAAAACGAAAAAAAAACGGTTGAAAACATAAAAAAACAGACGAAAACAAAAAAAAAACGGACGAAAACGGAACTTACTAACATATTAAAAATAAAAGAAAAAAAAAAGAAAAAAAAAATTGCACCGTTCGTCCTTGTGGTCAGTATACCCTCATGGGACTTAAAATGTAACAACACTTAACGAGCATTGGTCAAAGGACGAACGGCTGCGGTCAACGCAAACCACAAGGACGAATGGTGTAATTTACTCTTCATTCAAGCATTAATTTTACTAATAAAGATCCGAATGCAGTTTATAATCGTTGGTTGGTTGGGGTCCTTTTGCTTGTTGGTTATTAAACAATTACAGTCAACTATAGAAACATTCGATCAAGTGAAAGCAAGAATAATAAAATGAAAGGCAAAATTGTATATATATCATTCCCAAAGTGAATAATTGCATATATATCCTTTATACAAGTTTTTTATGCACATAATATAATGGTTTTTATACATGCTTTGAATATATATGCAATTATGCATTTTCGGAAGGATATATAGGCAAAAAACCAATGATATAGAAAAGTTAATTACTTATAATCAAAATAGTTATGATTTACCTAAGTCAATCTAGAATTTAGAGTTGTAAATGTTTCGGTGTTTAGATGGTAATATCATCAAGGTATAGATTTCTTATAAGCACAAAGGTAGAATGGTCATTTTATATTTAAGTTACAATTCGCATGCTTTTTGTTTTTAAAAACAATTTCATATATCCCCTAAAACCTCTTCTTATTTCATATATTCCCAACCCTTATCTAAATTTCAATAATACCCATTAAAACATGTTATCAAATTTATGACTATTCTACCTTTGTGTTCCAGTTCCCTAAATCAAGCACCGAAACAAATCGATCCAATCTCCACAACAAGAGATAAAAATGGTCATCATCTTTTCCCAATTCCCACAAAATGAGTGTTTTGTAGGACACGATCCATATGAAGTCTCTCATTGTGAATTTATTGGAACTTGGAAGTGCAAGTGCTTTCAACTTCTAGATATGGCCTCTTCAAATCAACGAATGAAGGTAGAGATTTTGTTAGTGGGTCCTGGATATGAAAAAACATATGATTCTCTTATCATTGCTATTTGTATTAAAAATTAAATAATATTGAACATCAACGTATTTATAAATTCGTGTTAATATATATACAATAATTGTTTGGATATATATGATAATTTTTGTGTTTAAAAGAACATATATGTAATTATAAATTCAAGTTGTATATATAAGAAATGATCAAATAAGAAGAATAATTAAAATAGATAAGAAGTAATTATAGCCACACATTCTAATTTAGGAGTGAAAATTTGAAAGAAAAAACATCCATTTTTGTAGGTGTATCTAAAATATGTGGTTATTGTTACTTCTTATCCTTCTTATTTTTGTATTTTTGTGTTTAGTACATCGTTAGATGAATGGCAATCGGATCTAATGTTTATTTAGTACTACATAATACTCCATCCGTCTCAAAATTATTGTCCCACTTTGACTTTTGTGGTATTTCTTTCTTAACTTTGACTATAAATATTTTTGTTCTAGTTATACAATACTTGATAAAAATTATACCAATGAAATAAAATTTAAAACTCAATTCGTTCATATATTTTGCATAAAGTATTATGTAATATAAATAAAAATACTTAAGGTCGAATTTAAAAATTAAAGACTGAAAAAGTAAAAAGTAGACAATAATTTTAAGACTATATTTGTGAAATGAAGCAAAGGGTAACTCTGTCATAAGATACAATATCTCAATTTCCCACCACACACAAAAGGAAATTAAAAATACCAGGTTCTAAATTTCCATAAGGTTTTAAATTTATGACTTTCAAACTCATGAACCAAACAACACCTAAGTCAACCACTTCGTTTTACGATTATAAAAGAAATACAAATGAACAAAATGTATGATTTCCTACAAACTAATAAACAAATTAATAGGACATGTATTTCTTTTAACATATTAATGGATTAACTAAAAAATACATGTATTTGTGTAAACATAAAATTTTGAGACCCAGTTCATTTTTGAAAAATAAGTTATTAAACAAAAATTTATACTAGACGGCGAACATCTATCAGGTTTCCGTAAACACCCTAAGTCCGCTCCATGTATTATAATGTTTTAATAACGTATATGTAACTAGTTATAACGCCCGCGCACGCGCGGGTTTTTTTTAAAGTTTTTTGAATAACATATTTTTATTTATTAAAAAATAAATAATTTAATCTTTGTTTTGTTTGCTTTATGATTATAGTTTTTAAAATAAATAATTATATTTTTTTAAATTATAGTTTTTTATTATTAAAGATAATCATTTAAAAATTTTGCATCTTATCTATATTTTTTGTATTTATCTTCTACTTGTGTAGTATATATCAACAAAACGAATTTAGAAATTTATAAATTAAAAAATAATAATTAATTAAAATATTACTTAATAAAGAAATAATCTTTTTTTTGAAATACGAAAAGGATTTTGTTGTATTATATAAATGATTTACACTCTAACTATATATTTATCAATATTCTTTTTCCTAATATTACCTTAGATTAACTCGCATCCAAACAAATTACTTTTAAGAATACTTAACGTTTAGGAACAACGCTAATGGACCAAATAATGTAGTACCTTTTAATTCTAATTATAAGACAATTCGTCAAATCCTATTAATTTATGAAACTTTTCTTTATCATTTTTGAGAACAATTCCTATTAATTAAATTGCACATACAACAGTTCTTGATCGCAATAGCCAATACTGATAGAATCGGGTTATTTTCTTTTCTTCGCAGCAACACGCAAGCATACATAACAGAAAATATTTAAAACAGTTCTTTCTAGTTTGAACTATAAATCTTATCATTCTTCTCCGTGGAAAAAGAAAATATTTAAACCTTTGCCTACTTACCATCTTTTCATTAACATAAACAGGAGCTCGGAAATACGCCATGCCAGGGTGCAAAGACACATGCGGAAACAACATGATGATTCCATATCCTTTTGGAATTGGTGCAAAATGTTCTATCAACGAATGGTACACTGTTGATTGCAACTCCTCGAAGCCATACCTGTCAGCACTCAACCACCTTGAAGTCTTGGGTATTGACTTGAGACGTCAGATAGTAAGTGTAAATATGCAAAAATTCTCTGATTGCAGTCAGGTGATCAATAGTGTGGATCTGGGTAGGAGCCCTTTCCTGTATTCCTCAGACAATAAATTTATTTATGAGGGGTACTGTGGTAGTGCTTTCATGATGGACAATCACGGTAGTGTGCTCACAGGGTGTTCCACTACTTGTAACAATGACACTACTACTAATACAGGCATCATCGATACAAAAAAATGTTTTGGCATCAATTGTTGCCAAACAAGAATTCCTCGTTATCTAAAGTCGTACAGAATGAATCTCACGGGTTTAGAAAGCCAGCTGGGTGGAGATGGAGGTTGTGGATCGGCCTTTTTGTTGGAGCAGAATTTATATGATGAAGGAAGCTTTTCTCGCCGATCATTTGCTGAAGTGGGCAGCAGCTCTTATGCTCCAACATCACTACTGTGGACCCTTCCAGACCCTGATAAAGACAAATTAACTTGTTGTGATGGAGATAAGCCCTCTGGGGTCAAAGTAGATCTGGGTGATGGTACGTTAATGGATACATGGAAATGTGATATCGGCTCCAACATAGAAAACCCTTATTTGGCCGGTGCATGCCCTGGTATGTACAGTATTTCTTTGCTTGTTTTCCAGGTTTATTGTAGTATTTATTTTTTTAATTATTTATTTTTTCCCCCTTCTCCTACAGAGATACTTACACTAGATGAGCCTATAGCTACCAAAGAGTGTGCAAGGTGCGAGAGTAGAGGGGGTCACTGTAGCTATGTAAAAGATATCCTAATTTGTGTTGGAGCTAATGAAAGCAAAACATCGTTGGGTGTAATTCTAGGTAATGTCTTTTTCTCTATGCTTATAAAATTGTCTTATACGTACCCTAGTTATATTCTACTGCAACCTTACATAGCTTAATTAAGGAGTTTCAAATAAGTCCAATATCATTTATTTTGATGAACTGTTAATTTATTGTCGTTGAAGACGAGGTTTAGTGCCCCTTGAATAAAAAAAACCCAATTACGAGAATGAACGTTATATGAAGTGATTTTACGAGAATGAACCATTTTTACATGTTTTACCAAAGTTACCAATAAATATTACTATCAATTTTTTTATCTTCCATTTGTGTGGCCCACGAAAAGTAACACAGATACTCATATGAGATAAGTATTTAGAGCCAAAGGTGCCATGGCTAGGCAAACCTCCTCATTTGGGGTCCAAGGGTGACACATCACCTCAACACCTTTTTACAACTAACCCCTCCTCACTCACAACTAACCTCAACTTACTCATTTGGGGCTCCACCACTTACAATTTTATTTATTTTTATTCATTTCATTAAATAAACTAAATTCATTTATTAAAATTAAAATTACAATACATCTAACTAAAAATAAAAATGTTATTTACTTATTAAAAAAAAAAAAAAAAAAAAAAAAAAAAAAAAAAAAAAAAACCCCAAACAAGGACCAAAACTTTGTTTCTTCTTCTTCTCCAACCTCACGCTGCTACTCCCACGCACACACCAAAACACACATTTATAAAACACAGACACACACAATTACAAAAGAAAGGGAAAAAAAAAGAAGGAAAAAAAGGACGATTTGCAGATTCAAAAACCTCGTCATGCGGACGAGGAGGTGAAGAACGGCGAGGCATGGCGAGGCACCATCGGTGTCATGGTGAGCTACAACGAAGTCCACGTTGGATTGGCGAGCTCTCACAACGAGCGGTACCCAGCCCTCTTACTGTACTTTTTTTAGCAAGAAGTATTACTGTAGTTTAACAATACTTTTCATGATTTTATATGTTCATATCTGAAAATTAGGGACGATGAAGTAATTTTGAGTAACAAAAAACTATTCACAGATTTTACATCATGTTACATTGTTAATGTACGCCACACAGTAAAGGAAATTTGAATGTTATAAGACAATGTTTTGCATTATTACTACGTTATAATGTATGTGATGTGTTGCTTACTCTTGAGCTCGAAAAACACACACATGAACATCACAAACCCAGATTTTCGCCTCCCAAAGCAGACCCAATACTCCATGTTAACACACATCGCCCTCGACCACGCCTAGACTCAAATCCACACGCCTGTCATGTCGCCCTCGACCTCGCCTAGAGTCAACTTCACATCGCCTAGGCATGTTCACCTCGCTCACATCCACACCTTGACATGTTCACCTCGCCTGAATTTTACTCCTATACTAAGATCGCCCATAATTTCGCCTCCCCAAGGTGTGCCCGCCCACCACATCGCCCACTACCTCGCCAAAGCTCCACCACCTCGCCAGCTACCTCACCCAGCTCTTCACGCCCACCACCTCGCCTAGAAAAATGAGAGACACATGTACAGTTCAAAATTTTTCATGAACTGAATCTAATGGATCATATGCAAAAGTTCATTTTCATAAAAAATGTGAGCGATGTTTATTTTTTTAAACAGATACTTGTTATGGTTCATTTAAGTAATTTACTCAATAAAAAATACTGTTATTCTGTTCATTACCCAAAGACCATCAATGTACTTTTAGGTTTCAAATGAAGAAGGCTCACATGTGTCCTTTGATGAAAACAAAAGAATTATTTTTTTTTTATTTTTTTTTTTGTTTTTTTTTTATTATTTAAATATTTCTAACAACAAATGACAAACAAAATAATTAGGAATTACTAAAATAAACTAAAAAAATGTGATAACTTTTTTGCTCATCAGATATTTTTTGTGTATGATCTTTTGTTCCAATCTTTTTTTTGTTCATAAAAAAATCGGTTAATGCTTTCAATATAAAAGTAATATGTGGCGATTTGTATTCACGAGTGTCCAGTCTCCACTTTGTTATCATTTTTCTTCTTTCCAATGTTTCAGTAATTTTTACGAAACGGCTTAATTATGTTTACTAGCAATTTCAGAATTTGGCTTGTTTTACACAATACTGACCTTTTTTTTTAGTTGTAGGCTCCATATATACCTTAGTTGAAATTACTAATGCTAAATCAAATTACAAGCCTAGTTTGTCATTTGATCCCTTATCAAATGGAAATCGCTATTTAATTTGATTTAACATTTTTCACAGGTTATACCAATTGCATCTTTTGACGATGGAAATAATATTATTCTTTGTTTACTAGTTATAATGCCCGTGCATGCACGGGGTTTTTTCTAAATTTTTTAATAACGTACTTTATCTATTAAAAAGCATAGTAACATTTTAAAAGGAGAGATTAATTCATGATAATGAGCAGAATAGTAATCCTATGATTATTGCATAAACTTTTCAACCTTGTATCATGTGTAAAGAATATTGATTACACGTTCTTTCTCTATTGAGCATTAGAGACACGGCATACCAATCACATACTTCAGTCGCATGTCCTTTGAGCTTTACGGGCTAAAGAGTATTATACTTGATCTAATAATACTTAGCACTAACTTGTATAGCTATAACATAATCAGTTTAAAGATGTGCGGCTGACATTTAGAATGCCTCTTAAATTTTTGGCGTTGTACGAATTTTGTAAGCTGTAATTTCTAAGAACGCATATAAGTCATGTTACGCAGTATAAACAGATTATCTATATACTTAAAGTTGGCATAGTTTGGCTTTTAAAGTCAAACATAGACTTTCACATAAGAAAGTGATAAAGTATTAAGATGTTAACAGATTGCATACTTTTTTAAAGAACATATAAAAGTGATACATATCAATATTCTAACTTCAGCTTATTCATGATATTCCTATTTGTTTTATACAGTACTACTTTACCAATGCTGATAAAAGATAGTAAATATAAATACTCCTCAAGACATTAACATTGTATAAAACTTTTCATATCTACTCACCTTTCAACATAAAAGACAACGTTTTATAACCGCGAGGTTTTAAACCCGCGCGTTGCCGCGGGGTGTTTGTATACAGAAGTTAGGCAAAAAAAAAAGGTCCGAAGTTGTTGATATTTCTTGATACAAACAAACACCGCTTTAATATACATATTGCAGCAGACCGAAACACCCCCTGAATCGCTAGTTTTGCAGCAGATCCAAATATCCTAAAAAACAACAGCATCCGTATTTCAGCACCCACTTCACCTTCCAAGCGCACCTGTTGTTGTTAACTCAATACGTCGTCATAATTTGTCATCGTGCTGCTTTTAGAGCTGCGACAACCTTGAAATTGTTGAACCGATGCCGACAATACTACTATCAAGTTGCTGACATAAATAATATCGAAAGCCACTTAACCTGCATTATTTCATATTAAAAACAGTCACTAATATGAAATAATTGCTAGTTGACTGTTTTTAAGTGCAAACGGGGTATTCTATTGAATGCCATGTTTTTAAAAGTTTTATGAAACATCAGTCGCTAATAGAAGACCCCGATAATCAGTGACTGATACCTGTTTTTAAATGCCATTATTTTATATTAAAAACAGTCAACCAAGTTATCTAAAATGACAGTCGTTTCCACTTTTAAAAACTGGAATGTACATTTGATGTACAGGGTTTTCGTGGTCTCACTATCTATTCAAAATGACAGTCAAAACTTTTGACCTGTTTGCCCAGTTTTCTATTCAACTAACTTGTGTGACTTTACCCATTTACCCATAATAGTTCATAGTATTAGATAAAACCCCATATGCTCATTGTTTTGTAAATAGGTCAAAGTGTCAAGCTTTTGTACCTTGCAATTATATTTTAAAATACAATCATGAATCTGGCTACTTCTTTGTTGAGCTTGTTAAAATCTGTTTGCAACTCTTCCAGCTGAAACTGAGCTGAAAATCAAAACATAAATAGAATCTTGTCATTGCGTATATATTATATACCGTTAATCCTTATCTTTTGGTCTTCTAAATTAAAGACGCCTTTCTATCAAGTAAGAGAATACTCGCGTCGTTGCCAGTCTTTATCGTGAAGAATAATTTCATCATGATACGAAGTTATGGTTTAGTTCACTATTTAAAATATCGAAGCACTAAAGCCGGTTTAGAAACTGGATACACGCACAATAAGTCAGTGTGCTTGAGTTTGCAATATTTTTTAACTTTGGATCAACAAATATATCTTCTTTAATATGAAATACTGGCATTTAAAAACACTATTCCATTCGGTTCTCGTATCGACATTGTACAGATATTAAATTTTTTTTGGCAAAAGTTCAGGGGCAATAACAAAAGTGGAGTTATGATCAGCAAATAGCCTCTACTTCAAGCTATCAATTAAAGCATATGCATATAAACTGATTTTGATACACGTTCACTAACTCTTAACGTTGCCACAATAGCCAAATCCATGAAGATCTAATGCAACATACCTTTTAGTGTGTCGCAATTCTCCTCTGCTCCTATCATCTTGCGTGCCATCATCCTGTACCTCAAAAAGTTGTCAATGTTACAATGGTTAATTTTGTCAATAACTTGTTAACCAGGCATGATATTTTTAATTTGCCAAATACATGGAATTTCATGTTCGACAAACCATCCTGGCCACCCGTTGCCATCTCTAGTCACAAAATTAAACTGAGATGTGTAAAATTCTGACCTGATGATAGCACTTTGCGTGTCTTGCTCACCCTCCTTCTGTGGTTTCAGTTTGGGCGACGCCGGTAATTCGCCGCCTTTTCCTTTGTTTCGCAACTGCAATACCAATACATAGACAAAGCTGATACATAAACAAAACTGAATATATAAAATGGATGACGGTGGCCACAAAATTGTATAAAAACTATCATGCTTACTTGCCTGGGCTGATAGAACACAGATAATTAAAAGGTGATGGAATCTTTCATTCTGATGTACTTAACCTGCGTAAACCGAACGCGCCAACCAAGTAATGGAAGAGACGATGTTTCAGACCACATGTTGACATCCTTCGCAGCTGTACCAGTTGATTTGACAAAAGGGTTATGTCAGGTAATTAACTCCACAGTATGCAAATCTTTCCCCCACATATAGACCTGCATAAAACATCAGCAAAAAAGTTCCAATAAACTTATGTTACTCGGCAGGAACGATTACCAAGTGTATTGAGGTTAACTCCTTAATAAAAAAGTTCCAATAGATATAATTTTACCTATCGTTGTCTATCTAAAAATAACACCGCCTCCCATTATGTGGTACTTCTCTGTACATGAAACGACTGGCCTGAATGTACCTGCAATGATCCGAAACTCAGTCAAGTCCAATGTGAAATCTCAATATCAATCTTTCTCAAAGTGCTATCATCAGGTCAGAATTTTACACATCTCAGTTTTTACACATCTCTATGTATCTTAATTCCCTAGTATCAATGTATTTGATCCGAAACATATGTATCTTAGCAGGTACAGGATTGATAATACAGGTTAATTCCCTAGTATAAACAACTTCAACTATGTTTTATTGCATAAACGTGATATAAAGGAGGTCTTGAAAGTACGGTTTTTTTTTTTTTTCATATTTTTAACCAAGGTTATTGCATAAACGTAGAAAAAAAAGGAAAAAGCAAGAAAGGCACAGTGTGTAGGAAATGCTAGGAGACCCAATGTCAATACCTTTCACTTCTATTTAGTATAAACAACTTCAATCTTGAAAGTACGTTTTTTTTAAATCTTTATTCCTTTAAGTTCTTTAGAGCAGCTTCCTCAGAAGACATGCTAGGAGACCCAATGTCAATACCTTTCACTTCTATTTAGTGTGTAGGAAATTGGGGTCCTGTTACGCCTGAGTTCATTAGAGGGAGTAGATATATGTGGTCCTCCTGGCGAAACGTTTGAGACACGACCTGGAAAGTTCAGTGCAGAATATAACTACTTAAAGGTCAAAGAATCAAAAGAAAATAAACTGAAAATACTTTTTAGACGTCCCCATTAACACCTGGAAGCCAACGACATGCATAAACATGCAATGCTTCACCAATAAGTTGTGATGGCAGCATGTTTGTCGACCTCAAAGTAATGATGATGCATCAGAATAGGTCTATATTCAGGTCTGCTATGTCTTCTGTCCACCAGTTCTTAGGGGCGGACTCGTGGTGCTTCCTATGTGCATATCCTAATCTTGAATAAGTGTAAGTCCAACAAACCTGAGTCTCTTCCTTTTAGTTCAAAGTTCATATCTTGAATTTTCGATTAAGTTTATAACGTGGAAATGGTTTCCTGTTAACATAAACGGATAATTAAATCCCAACACTTAATTGAAAACTGCTTGTCTTCTTATTTTAGAAGGAATAAACACTTAAAAAGAATAAGGTACCAACCTGATTATTTTCTAAGCAGATAACCTCTTAAAATAAGCAATCCCAAACACCCCTTTAAGTATGGAACGGTTTGCTAAATAAAGAGAATCATGGACCTCTTACAAACAATTCAAATTCCATTCACGTAAAACCAATCCATCACGGCCATTGAATAACCAATAATAAGTAACATATTCATTATCTACAGAAAATGCACAAAAATGTGTTTACGAACCAATCCAACACGACCATTGAATAGCCACTTGATCGTTACCCGTTTTGACCTATTGCCCGACCAGCCCAACTTACTCATCATGCCCCCTCTAATTAATTTGGATGCAAAACAAAAAATCACATATTTTTGCATTCAACATATTTCAAAGTAGAAAAAAAGTACGCCAACTTCATACCAGAGAGCGCACGCCTTATATCCCCAAAGTGGACACTGGTTCAAACTCCACGTCCGACCTATGCCTAGTAGCCTTGCTGACACAAGCTCCAAGCCACTGTGATAGACAAAACACTATGTTAAGAAGTGTATAATAAAAGTTTCAAGATAATTCTTAAACAAATTTTGATTGTTCACATAACATAAACACCTGGCAAAATCAGTTTAATCTAAATTAAGCACAATATCCGATCAATAAACATGAATTATCATAAATTACATTATTTTTCCATGTAACTAAGCACAAATTTAGTCGTATTACGAAAAAAATTCACATTAATAATAATAAAAACGTACATCAGCTGCAAACATAATTAAAAAAAAATACACATTAAAAATCATACCTCTCCTAATTTCCTCATTCGCAGCCAAACTGACAACCACTATTATCAATGATCTAACAGATTAACATGAAATTGTAGCAAAAGTTATCACAGAAAATAAGTCTTAGCGCATAATTAAAGCACAATAACACAAACCCATAAATTAATTGTCCAAAAACTAAAAACCCTAGATTAGTAGATAAATTAATAAGTAATAGACTAATATACCTTTAATCCATTAGCCAAAAAACATACCTTTGATTATTAAGAAGATTAAGCGATGTTTAATGAGAGTATTGCTAGTCACCGTCTGGTTGTTTTATTTTTGGGTGTCGTCAATTTTTTTAGTCGCTTTTTGTGTTTCTTTGTGTGGGACTTCAATTTGTTTGCTAAAATTTTTGTTTTCACCCTTTATGTTTTTGTAGATTACCCCGCTTTCTTTAAGTTTTACTTTTTTATACTTTTGACACGTATATTTTTATACCCATCTTTTGTATAGTTTCCCAAAAACGATTTTTTTTACAGCTTTTGGACAAATAAGGAAACATTTAATTTTTTTAATTAAGAAAACTTAAGATAAATAAATAATTATTAAAAAAATATTACTTTATAAGGAATGATTTGATTTTTTGAAATGTAAAAGTCCCCACTAGAGGTTTTATTTTATTATATAAAAGATTGCAAAAGAGTGACAGAATAAAGAGTTTTAAAGTTTATCCCTTTGGGACAAGTTCTGCCTTCAAAAATAAATAAGGAAAAAGAATACGGCATGATATAACGTGAGAGGTGAGATGATATAACGTGAGAGGTGAGATAAATATATAACTCATATTTGCTATAGAATAAATGAACCAATCACTATCATTTATTTTTTATTTAAATTAATAAAAAAACTATTTTTCACATTTTTTTTTAACAACATATCTTGCAAACAGTAAATCTTCAAGCTACAAAAAATATATCATCGCGACGAGAATTAAATTATTTTTCGATAGATATGCATTGTTATATACTTTTGACGAACTTTTTTTTCGACGAACTTTTTTCTTTTAAAATTTACGCTTAGAAAAATCACACGTGATTCCTAAAAATCACATATGATTTGATTTTACAAATCACGTATAATTCTTACGAATCACATGTGATTTTTACAAATCATATATGATTCGTAAAAATCACATATGATTTGATTTTAACAAATCACATGTGATTTTTCTGGGCGAAAATTTTAAAAAAAAGTTCGTCGAAAAAAAAGGTTCGTCGAAAGTATATAACAATATATATCTATATGTGATGGGCATGCTTAAAACAAAAAGATAATTATTTGTGACAAATACAAAAATTATTAAAAAATAAAATTTCAAAAGATATGGAAAATTGATGGACAAAGAAGTTGTGAAAAAGTTTTTCCAAAAAATTATAGTTTTTTATGAAAAAAAAATATTAAAAAATGCATTTCTGCATTAAAATTTAGTAAATGGACATTTTGTGCGTCAAAAATTTGTTTGTGCATCCAACTATTTTAGTATTTGCAGCATAATTTCATTGTGCGTAACATCTAAAAATTAAAATTTTTGTGCATCAAATTTCTTTTCTTTTTCTTTTTTATTTTATTTTATTTTTTTGAGTTAAAATTGTAATTTTTGTGCATCGAAAAAAACTATATAAAAAAATCAAAATTGCGAAAACTTCCTTCACGACTTTTTCATGCACCAAGATTCTCTGTAATGTGTAAAAATTTCCAAAATTTTCAAAAAGTTTTTAGTTTTTTCAAATCTTTTTATCTTTTCTCACGAATATTTGTCCTTTTATTGATCTCTCTCGTAGTGTGATAACTACAATTATTTTTTAGGAAATATAAAGATTTTCTTTGTCTTTGTAATAAACTAGCTTCCATTATCAGCATAACTCTGAAATTCGAGATACTTTGGACATTAAAACAGAAGATTTTCTTTGTCTTTGTAATCAAGGTAAGGCTACTTAATTTTGCGTATTGGCCTTGGTTTAGGTGTTAGCATAAGCATGGGTCTACTTTTTCTTGTGTTTATCGCCTACATATTGTACAAAGTGATCAAGAAAACAAAAGAAATGAGACGAAGAAAGAAGTTTTTTAAACACAATGGTGGTTTACTTCTAAAACAACAACAAGAAGCCGACCCGTCTTTAGTTGATCAAACCATACTTTTCACAGCACATCAACTGGAGAAGGCCACTGACAACTTCAGTGACAACAGAATTCTTGGTCGAGGGGGACAAGGTACAGTCTACAAAGGTATGTTGGTTGATGGAAGGATTGTAGCAGTTAAGAAATCAAAAATTGTTGATGAAAGCCAATTAGAGCAGTTCATCAATGAGGTGGTGATTCTTTCACAAGTCAATCATAGGAATGTGGTCAAACTATTGGGATGTTGCTTAGAGACCGACGTTCCTCTACTAGTTTCAGAATTCATCCTAAATGGAACATTGTATGATCGCATTCACTGCGAAACTGATGAGGACCCAATGTCTTTGAACATGAGACTGCAAATTGCTACAGATGTTGCAGGAGCCCTTACTTACTTACATTCAGCCACATCCATTCCAGTATACCATAGGGACATCAAAACAGCTAATATACTTTTAGATGATAAATACAGGGCAAAAGTTTCTGACTTTGGAACTTCAAGGTTAGTATCAGTAGATCAAACTCACTTGACTACCTTAGTTAAAGGTACATTTGGCTACCTAGACCCCGAGTATTTTCAATCTAGCCAATTCACCGAAAAAAGTGACGTTTATAGCTTCGGAGTTGTTTTGGTTGAGCTTTTAACAGGAGAAAAGCCAATCTCATTAACTAGATTTGGTGAAAATAGAAGTTTGGCTACGCACTTTATGTTGGCTGTGGAAGAAGGACGGGTGATGTCTATATTTGATGCAATGGTTATCAGAGAAGGCACTAGAGATGAGCTATTAGCAGTAGCAAACCTCGCAATGCGATGTCTTAATTTCAATGGAAAGAATAGGCCAACAATGAAAGAAGTAGCTGTCGAGTTAGAAACCATAAGAACATCGCATATTCCATCTGCGATTCAGACTAATAACAATTCAGTGACGTATGGGCATGAATTATCGATGTTGTCTTATGTGGAATCAACATCAACATTCTTAAATTCTGATGAGAACATTACTCAATGATGCAAATAGGCGGTTTTTTGTTTAATAAGTTGGCATACAATATATTGTTACATAGTATGTAATATTATATGTAAGTAATCATAAATTTATCAAAAGTACTAAATTGAAAAAGATAAATTTCCATTCATAAGGGCATAAGGCCTTTTGTTACAATCCTTTTATACCACGAGCTATCCGATACAACAATGGAACACATGAGACATGTCACTATGTGAGTGAACTAAAACTGACGACTATTGAATATAATAGCACCTCATTACTATCAAGTGAAGGATGTTGAGAATTTCGAATAAAAGAAAATATATGTATGTCGTATGTATTCATTAGTTGTACTTGATATACATATATTTTTTGAAAGGCTGGTTGTACTTAACGAGGTTTTTAGGTCCACGCTTCGTGGCAGGATGTTTATATACAGAGTTATTATTTCCGTTATTTTTGCTGAGGCGCGTTTTGTATAATTAAAAGCGTTTGATCAAGTTAGCAATATGGACACAAATCAATTTGTCACGTGACCTAATTAAGTAAAACCAATCAATTTGTGAATACACTTGCGGAGCATTATCCATATCACCTGAGTGTATACATTAGCAATTCATCACACAGAATCAGTTTCAATACACACGTACATTAACAACTTACAACAACCTTGTTCCAAAAGCCCCTCATGTCACCATCTATATTGATCCTAGGTATAAAAATAAAATAAAATCCGTGTCATTTGAAGTACATAACCCAAAGTTTCTCGAACAAAAGCAATCTCTTCCTTGGAAAATTGAACTTTATTTGCAAAGAGAAGAAAAGACCTGCAACAATTTAAATGTGTGCAGGCGAACTTTAGAAGCCCAATCTTTATTAACCGAAATAAACGATGTGCTTGCTAAAACACATGCATCCTAGCCTTTACCTGCAGTGCCAAAAATTTCACAGTAATGATGATTATGTAATATGCAATAATCAGTTTTAACAAGATGGACCACAGGAACTTCAAAGTTCAAACAGAGCTTCAAACTTGAGTTCGACTTTAAAAAACTAAACTACTCGAGCCATTATCGTAATGTTCAATTCAAGTTTTACTCAACTCAACACGTCTATTAATCCTAAAATGAACACTCTATTATCAATAAACTATACTACTAATTTAGTCAATATTTTTAAACTCGCCTTAAGCCCTTAACTCAACTCGATTATATAATCAACATTTCAACATATATTATCTAAGTTCAGTTCAACTAATATCAGCATAACAACAGTATTAGTATTAAAAAAAAAAAAAAAAACAAAACAAAAAAACAAAAAAACCCCTTACTTGGTGAGGTGGATTTTGGAGCATCAAACTTCTAGGTTTTCTCACATACATGAAACTACTTCATGCGTAGCTCTCCATATGCCACTATTACAAAAGAAGTACTTAAAGGTATGTATGGCCAGATTATAGGTGAAAATTGGACACGTCAGGTGGTTGGTAATGGGTCGGAATGGGGTTGGTAGCAGATGACATATTTGTGATACCTCATAGCAATTTTGTAGACTCGAGTCAAAACATGTCAAACGCATATAATGAAAATAGGAACAGGTCAAATGGGTCGAATGAACATGTCAAAAGTTGCTTGAAGTATTCTTTTTCTGTTTAAAGTCAACACGTTTGGACAAAAAGTGTTCCGCTTCAAACCCAAACCTACCTTGCCCACTAAGAAAGTTAATGGTTTCACACATCATTTATTTTTTTTTATAAATAACAAACTTGTCCACTAATGTGTTTTTCAGCACCATTTGCAGTGTCGATCAACGTCCTAACACGACCCAACTTCTTATTTTTCCTGCAGTAAATAAGAACCTTCATGGGGAAAATATGTCAGCATAGAAACCTCTGCACATGAGCCCATGCCAAGTTCCCTAATAGCGATATTCTTATGTTTTGCTTGAAAGCAATTCTAGCTGGTCCTCAACATGTCCTACTAACACAAACAAAAACATTTTGTTATTCAATACAAACAAACTATCCATCCAACATTTTCAATTATATAAAGACATAATGTACCTTGTACAATTCACCAGATTAATCCAAAGTGGTCAAAACTCCTTCAAGTTTATGCAGATGTCTAGGAGCTTAGGTTCTATGGCTGTCATAAAACGTTGAAGTTCATGACGACATCAAAGGTGATTTGTCACCAAGCTCAAGAGACACAGCTTTCTAATCGTTCATGGTTGCAGCTTGTATTACCAATCGTCCTAGCCAACTCAAAGGTGTTGTTTGGTTTAAATCGCATGGCATCCATAACTCCTTGTAAAATATATTATATCTTGATAATAGACTTGGTGCAAATATATTATATCTTGATTCTTGAAAATTTATTCAGAAAATTTTAAAATCTAAAAGATATTTACAAGACACAAACCTCTTAAGAAATTAATCTGTTTGATTCATGGAGACACTTTGTGGGTTTAATCAACACAAATTTTGCAACTTTTCCTTTATTGTTGCTAATGACTGATGATTAGGATATAAGTTGTCTATAAATTCATCAGGAACTTCCTGACAATTGTTGTGCCTCATGCTGTACTGATAATGCATCTTGTAATGATCCAGGTCCTACGTACATTACCAAGGGCCTGCATTTTCCAATTAGTATAAGCTCCAAATCGACATTAGCATTAGAATGCACGTATATAATGACCCATTTACAGGACTGCGCTTCGTTAGCAACTCATGTACAGAGCTTACTACCAAGTATAGCATATAAATTAGGTAGCTTAGTGTAATGTAACATTTAATTAGCTTTTAAGTTATCTCTTAGATGATGATATTGCAGCCTGAAAAAAAAAATAAAAATAAAAAATAAATAACTCACTTGTGAATTCACCAGCTTTGACGCCTTTGAGGAGTCTTTTGCCTCATTGGCGGATTTTACAAACCAACAAATTGAACATGCACATCAGCAACCAAAACACCCCTTGTTAATTCAATAAATTGAACATACACATATTTTTTGAACTTCTCTCTCTCTCTCTCTCTCTCTCTCTCTCTCTCTCTCTCTCTCTCTCTCTTTGGGTACATGTGAGTGAAAACCAATGGGAATATAATACCGGAAGCTAAAAACACAGGCCAATAAAGACGACCTATGTGTATATGAATTATAAGTTAGTGTTTGGATGCTGCTGTATAAGGGTGTTTTGGTTGCTGTAAAGGGGTATTTGGATGCTGCTGTAAGGGGGACTTTGTTGCTGCAAAAATTTTGGATGGCTGCTGTAAAGGGGTGTTTGGTTTGACTGTAAAGAGGTGTTTTGGTGGCTTTTTAGAGGGTGTTTGGACAATGTTGTAATAGATTGTTTGGCTGCTGTAAAGGGGTGTTTGGTGTTTGACAGGGGTTGTTTGAATAAGAACCCATGGGTGGCCTATTAAAGAAAACAAGTGCCAAAGTGAAAACATAATATTATTTCAATCAGTCATTTTTTAGCGGAAGTTGCTTTCACAAAATTTTAGGAATACAATATATATATATATATATATATATATATATATATATATATATATATATATATATATATATATATATATATATATATATATATATATATATATATATATACACCAATTGTTTAAACATTTTGCACCTAAAAAAAACCATCTGATCAATCTAAACCCAGCCAATTTTGACATCTAGAAACATTAACCGTTTTGACCTGTAAAAGAGTTATCAGCTTTGTTGCTGCACTCATAACAAAATGATTGCAATACCTCGTCAATCATAGCCGTCAGTGCAGTGGCCCTGGCCCTAAGAAAACATTCGGGCAATACCGGTTCCTGCATATTTGCATGTTTTATGGGTCAAACATAAGTTCTGGATAATCAATTCCGTAACAGTTGTAAAACCATTATTATTTAGTCCTAATTCTTTACTTTACTTAAAAAAATATTATTTAGAAGAAATTGATAAAAAAAAGATACGCGCTTAAATTGCTCAACAACATATAAAGATGTCCCTTTAGTTAATATATATCAATTATGACTTACTTAAAGATTCAGATATTGTTAAAATTCTAATCAACTGGTTATCTGATTGTAAAAGACTTTGAGTATCAAAGAAGAAAAAAGAGTACCCGAGAGAAGAAAAAAGAGTACTCGAGAGTCAATCTCTTAAAGTGCAGAAATATACCGCCACCATTGAACCCTGGTGTAGTACGCTCAATTGCCTTCACATCAACGTCATCAGCAAGTGATATGTCCTGTAGATATAAATCCAGAATCTCTAGACAACCCTTCGCATCTGGTTTTGAACAACAATCGGGACAAACAACCAACATTATTAGCAACTGATGTTACAATCTCATGTAACCTAAACACACATCCAATCACCCTGATACACAAAAGTAAAACCTTTTAAGGCAGTATCTTTGTTTGTCTTATCAAATAAAATGTAAATATTTTAAGGCATTATCCATAAAGTACATTATGCTTCGTTTGTCTTATCAAATAAAAGGCATTATCTTCATTTTAAGGGAGTGTCCATTAGAATATTGTTAAAGATAAGAAACCATACTAAAATCAACCATTTGTATTAAAAGATCAGAATATGTAAACATATTCATATACATACCAAAGATACAGAACATTGGATAATTCTGTAAATAAATAATGAAATTAATAAAGATTAACATACGTGTACGTTAGCAAGATAAAGAACTTACAAATAAAATATTGTTCTAAGGTTTTACTATCTTTAAATTCAGTAAATACCTTTGGAGGGTGTGCTCTATAACAAAAGAAGAAGGAGAAACAACCCATTGCGTTTGGAGATACCAATCACCAAAACAGGCCCTTTTCTTTTTGTTTAGCCTGTTCCTATCAGAAAAATTTACAATTTTAAACCTTTGATTCATTCCTTAAATTACTTGATTTACTGTATATCCTTATATTATAAATCAAAGAATCAAAATAATATCAATTTCAAGTCAAACAAATTTATGAATCTAGACTTATAAACAATTAAAAAATTATTTATTAAAAATATAATTATACCTATGATACATTTGGCCAAGTCTCTATACATCACATATTTAGCATCGAAACACGAATTTAATTGCACACACTAAACTTCACTGATTTCAAGTAGTGATGCCTAAACTACATATAGTAGGTTACAAATCAGAAAATTTACTGTATATTTTACCAGTTATCTTCCTTTCATTAACAACAGCAACCTCAGTAGCACTTTCAAACTACGGTAAGCCAGGGTGCAATGATGAGTGTGGGAATGTGAGGATTCCATTACCTTTTGAAGTATTGAACGTTGACTTGGAAAATCAAACAGTTACTGTTAATAATATGCAAAAGATCTCTAATTGCAGTGGGACGATCAAGAGCTTGGATCTTGGTAAGGCTCCCTTAATGTAATCCAAATCACATAATAAGTTTGTTGTTGAAGGGTGTGGTAATGCTTTGATGATGGATGATGATGATGGTAGTGTGCTCACCGGGTGTTCCACTACTTGTCTTAATAACACTGTTAGCAATACAAACAACTAGATTATATTTGACCGAATTATGTCGGGTTACCCAACCCTACCGATCAATATCCATAACCAATATACCCGACCCCACTTTTCATTTATACTCATTTTCCCCCCAAATCATAACCAATCTTTTTCACCAATTTCTCCAAATCATAACCCGAATATTTTTCCCCAAATCAACGTGTCTACATCTTCATCTTCCTTTCATTCTAACATTCATTAAAACCAAAAAGCCCACACCCACCATTTTGTTCATCCGAAAATTTGAAAATAGTGTTGCGGCGTTGGTGGCGGGGGTTGGTTGGTGGTGCGACTATTGGGGCAGGTTTAGATACGGCGGCGGAAGTGGAGACGGTTACACCGGAACTCATTTGTCATATGTGAAAGGATTGATTAACGATTAACAAGATATGGTTACAATTGGTGTTGAATTTGATATGACAATTAACTAGTAGTATTTTAATATTAAATAACCTCTATAAATTACTCCGTAATATTCTATATATTAATAACTTCAATAAAATTAATAATTTGTTTAATTCCAACCTGGACCAGTACAAATTTAAACCAAAATCGATAAAATAATAAGATAGTAATTCTTTTGAAACCCCAATGTATATATTAGTCCCAACATAACTATAATGTGTGTATGAGATATACACTTCAAAATCCTAAGATTATTTAGTGAAAAATGAATTCATTGTCACTTGTTAATTTTTGTTGAACTTCAAATCGTTTATCTCAAAATCTCCTTATTGCAAAAAACAGTGTTAATTTTATTTTCATAAAGTATGAATATGAATTCATAAAATTTTAATTGGAACTTGTTTTCAAATTTATTTTTCATCTTTAACGAGTATGCATTGTAAGTAGTATATTACACTTGAAAATTTAAAGGACATATGTAAAACATCTTTAAATTAATAACTTATTAATTTATCGATATAATAATATCTTGCTAAATTAATAAAATATCTCAGTCCCAACACTATTAATTTATAGAGGTTTTACTTAGAGCTGTAAACGAACCGGATGAACACGAACGGAGCCCTGTTCATGTTCGTTCATTTAATTTTAACCGGACAAATAAACGGACACGGACGCTTAAACGGATGAATTTTCTTGTTCATGTTTCTTTATTAAGAAAATGAATTGTTCATGTTCGTTTATGTTCGTTCATTAAGACACTAAACGAATGCTAAATGAACATAAACAGTCGAACATAAATAAAAATAGACAAACAAACATAAACTTTATTGAATTCTTCACAATATATTGTTTTATAAGTGTTGCTTTGTTTAAACAAATCAATTTTTAAATTTATAAAATTAAAAGATATGATATATGAACATAAATAGATAAATAAACATAAACGAGCTTTAACGAACGTCTAATCGGACGTTCACGAACATAAATCAATGAACGAGACTTTTGTTCATGTTCGTTCATTTAATAAACGAACGAGCATAAACGAACTTTTTACCGAACGGTTCATGAAATGTTTACTGAACGTTCAGTTCATTTACAGCCCTAGTTTTACTGTAGTCTAATAGAAAAATTTGTAATTTGAAATTTTTTGTTGTTTGATTGGCGGAATACTCTTCTGAGAAAATGTTGTCGGAAATGATGAAAAGAATGAGAGGTTGAAGATGAAGATAAGAAATGATTAAATTGCTCTGTTAACACCTCAGAGAAAATTTTAGGAGTTAACTACATTTTTGGTCCTTGTGGTTGTATGTAGATTTCATTTTTGGTCCATTTATTTTTGATACAGTTTGACTAAAAGTGGAACCAAACTATGCATTTTGGACCAAAATCACAACTTTTTGAAAAAATTGACCAAAAATGAAATCCACGTACAACCACAAGTGATGACGTATAGTCCGCATTCGGGTCACAAACCCGACCAATGGACGTTACTAATACCCAAGCCCATCACGCGTGGGCTATCATGATAAAGATTTGGGCTTACAAAGTGTAACACCCCCATTTTTCACTGATCGCAGCGGATAAAGTGTTTGGGGTATTACTTCATAGAATCATAGATACAGTAACAGAAAACGACTCGAAAAGAGACGTTTTGGAATTTAGTTATCATTCATAATTATCAGAGTTTTAATTATAAAAGATATACTTTTATTTTTGATGAGGTCCCGAAAATCTAAGTGTTAGGTTATGTTTGAATGATAACCATGAAAAGTCCTCCGAGTTCAGTACCTCCTATCTCACGGATCCATAGAAGTAATATACCTAGAATACATGCTTAGAAAGTCAACACTAGGTGTTGAGTGAGAATCATAGGTTTAGGGGTTAGTGAATACAAGTTCCCTGGGTTCAGTTGTTACACCCATCTGGGAAAATGCAAGTTTTGTGATAATTGTGATGCATGCACAATTATCAGGAGTAAGTTTGTTGCACTAAGCTCATGAACCACACGTTAACAATCCGGGTCATGGGGTTTGTGACTCACGCTTTTCTAGTCAACTTTACTTAGTCAACCACTTGTGAATGGTCAACCAGTAAAAGTCAAACTAAATAAACGTGAATACAAGTATATCCAAGGAGTTTAGTGTCCCCGGGTCGTTATGTCCCTTGGAAGTGCGATATCCTGAGTTAGAACGGATCTGTGATCGGGAATTATTGAACAGGAAAGGGTATGTGATTGTGATTACCCTAAGGATAAAATAAAATAGCTTAAATAAGCTATGTAAACAAAGACTTGAAATAAAAAAACTTAAAAACGTAAAAGAAATTAAAAACGTACGTTTAGTTTAAATAAACGTAAACGTACTAAATAAAAAGTGAAATTAAAGAAATAAAAAGGCTATAAAGATGAAAATTGAATTTTTACAAACCTGAGGACTTAAGAAAATTATTAGAAAAAGAAAAATATTTTTTAAACTTTTTAATTAATTATTATTAATTAATAACTATTTTTAACTATTTACTAATTAATAAGAAAATGCAAAATAAGTCTAGAAAAATAAAATTAAAACTTAGAAAAATCTAAAATATTATAAAACTTATTTTAAAACTAAAATTATATTTTTCACACTATTTATCTAATTATTATTAATTAATTACTAATTTTTTAATTAAAATCTAGTTAACTAAATTAAATAAGGAAAATAGGAAATGAACAATAGTAATTAGGAAATTATTTTTTACAAATACCTAATGATCTATAAGACTTTAAAAAAATATAAAAAAATATTGTTATTAACTAAAAATTATTAAAACTATTTAATTACCTAATATTACTTAATTACTAGATAAACTAGGATTAATTATAATAAATACTGTTTGAACAGTAAAAAATACGAAAAAATTATGGAAAGTATATTTTATAATAAGTAAGCTAGGAAAAATAAAAAGAAGCCAACAGCTTATTCAAATAAGCAGTAATAAGCTAAAACAACTTAAATAAGCTAAAAAGGCTAACTAGTATATAAGTATTAGATTTTGCAAAGTATAAATGAAAAAAGACCCAAGGGCAACTGGTATCCAGGTACACCCTTATCACTCTCAAAGGGGGGAGGTCTCAGGTTCGACCCCTGCCTCACCCCTTTTTGCTAAACATTTTATTTTTCAAATTTTCTTTTTGCAAATCTATTTAGTAACTAAAAATAAGGAACTTTTAAAAAGGCAAAAGTTTTATAAACAACAAATAAGTTGTTTTAGAGCTTATTGATCACACAGTCAAGCTAAAGCTTGACTGTTTGGTTGTGAGACTTTCAAAAAGCTGGAAACAATCTACAAGCTTGTACAAAAAGACAAAGGATGGTGAAAATAAGTTAAACAAACAAAATAAAAGCAAAAGGAAAGAGAAATAGAAAAGAAATAAGCTGATAAGCTCAAATGAGCTTATTCACTAAACACTTCAATCCAAACAGTCCAAAGAGCAAACATGCAGGCACACATGGGACCCACAGATAAGCTCAGAGTCCAAATAAGAATTGGAGTCAATAAGCTAACCTATTAAGCTCTCCAATGAGCCAATAAGAAGACTTTGGGGTCCACTAATGAGCCAAGGAGGGGCTTGTGAAAAAGGGTGCAAACACTGAGTACTCAAGGTACTCAGTGAAGTGTGTTAGCTTGTGAGTGAAAATAAGCTCGGGGCAAGGATTCCAAGATCCAATATAAGCACTGGCTTGTGGAGATTAGCTGATGAGCTTCTCAAAAATCCAAGGCTTAGGTACTGGGGCCCACTAGAAAACTTATTAAGAGCTTATGAAAAGGAGCTGGTATACTGAGTGTTTGATGAACACTTCAGAATATACTATGCAATGGAACAAGGTTTAAGCTTGATGCAAGCTTATCAAATAAGCTGTAAAATGAATAAACAGCCTTGAAACCTTTAGTGTGCTTGCTCAGCTTTATAAAAAAGTAAAAATCACAAGCTTATGCTTACTTGTGAGCTTATGGTATGCTTATGTAAATGACTCAATATACTGATTACTCAGTATATTGGGTTGATTTGTTAAAATAAGATAAGCAAAATAAGCAGTTATGATAAGTAGATAAATAGAAATAAAGCACACACAAATAAAACTAGCTATATGAGGTACACAAATACCAAATAGCACAAGCTCAGCCCAAATATTAAAGCTTGTGCAAGCTTTTGAAAATGGACTGAACTAGTGAGACAGGGCAAGTCTTATGGAAACAGCAAACAATAAGCAAGAAAATAAGTACTTAAATAAGCAAATAAAAAAATAAATAAAAATACAATAAGCAAGTTTAACAACTAGATATTAAATACCTAAAAGGAATAAGCAGGAATCCAAATATCAAAAGCTACACAGAATTAGACTTTTTATTCAAAAATTGCAAAGCTGAGATATTTGACTTTTATATTACCTATAAACTTTGACCAAAATGGATTTAGGATCCAAATCAGTTACTAAATATGATGTATTATGCTAAATAGAAACAAGATTAACCAAAATGAACAACTTATAAACAAGCAAACATGATTTTGCAGCAAGGAAAATAGACAGATAACAAATAAGCTTGGATCAAAGGTTAATTTGACTTTTGATTAGAAAAGTGGTCAATCAAATGACTTAACTGAGTCAATTAGCACATGAGGAACTTACATCAAACAAGAACAAAGTTTCTTAACACCTCTAAACCAGTTAAACCAGCTAGTCCAAACACCCCTAAACCTAACTGAATTTGGTGATTCTCAAAGCAAACAAATGATTTGATCCTCAAAACTGTTTTCAGACCTTACATCATCATCATATACGACCTAATGAACAATATTTAACAATAATAACAACAAGAAATACAAAATTCAAAGATTACACTATTGACTGAAAATAAGAAATATTAGCAACTATTAATAACAACAAACAAGCTACTAATTTAAGACTCTAACAACATCTAATAACACAAAATAAGCATGAAACAACAAAGATTACAGAAATTAACTTAATAAACAGTAAATTATTAAAAATGTGAGAAATTGCTTACAAAAGTGTCCAATATGAATGTTGAGTGACAAGAACCACTACCAGGCCAAGGTTACACCTATTAGCTCCCTAACAAGCTCCTAATAACCCAAAGAAATCCAGTATTCACCCAGCTTCACCTTGTTCTTTCTTGTACCAATTTTTCTCCAAGATTTCTTTTTGTGATTTTTGAGTTTATGTATTATAACTGATTTTTAAGGTTTCTAAAAGCCTTATGGCTTTGTCAGGAGCCTAAGTGCTTATATCAAGTCCTCTAAACAGCTATAACAGACATGGTTAAGTAAATGACTTTTTAAGGAAAATGACAATTAAATAAAAGACAAGTAATTAAAGTTATGAAACTACAAACGGTAAATAAGGTTTGATTACAAATTGTCAGAGTGTAAACAAGCCTTGAAAGCTTTTAAAGACAATAATTTAAAGTTAAGCAATAAAAGTTTGATCATAAACGTATTCTATGATATCTCTTCACTTCTGGCTTCTTTTCTTGATATAGATGACCCAAAAGCTTCCTCACAGCTTCCTTGCACTTTCCCAAGTCTCAAATTGACCATTGGATTGGTCAATCAAATCTTGGCCGTTTAAACCTTTTTGGCGCCAAAGTCATTGGGGTAACTTGTGGCTTGACTTTTTACAATTAAGGAACTTTGTTGGCTTGTGTGAGGTGTCAGGGGTCAAGTTGTATGGTTTGGAGGCCAAGTTTGGAGTGTAAGAAGAAAAACAGAGGAAAGGTAAGGTTTTGGAGGGAAATTTGGGTGTGAAGTGCATTAAATGGGGTTTGGGTGTGACAGAGGTAGTGGGAGTAGGTTTAGTGAGGTGGAGGTGATGAGGTGGGGGTGCAAGGTGGCAAGAATACCACCTGGTTTCAGGTTTGGGGGGGTTTGTGAGGACGATGAACAGTGGAAAGCGGGGTAGTGGTATTTGTGGGGTTTGACTGTGGGTTTGATTGGGCTTAGGTGTGAGTGGGCTGATGGTGTTTTTGGTTTGTATTGGATTTGGGTTTATAATAATAATAAGGAGGGTCCGTTTGGTTATTTATTTACACAAGGACCAACTTTGCAATTATCCAAAAGTAGAGGGGCTGGATTTGTAACTTTCCCACACTTATTATAAGGACCATTCTTGACAAGGATGAATAACCCAAGGACCAAAAATGATAATTTCCCGTATTTAATGCCCAGGGACCTTTTCTGCCAATTCCTCAAACTCCAGGGACCAAACATGTAATTTTCTGAAACTTGAAGGGCTTAACCTGTAAATATTAAACAGTTAACACAAAGGACCAGTTATGTCATTTTAGAATAGTATAAGGTTTATTTTGAATATTTTCTTATTTTTAAACCTTAGGGACTAATTTTGACACTTTTCCAAAGTTGAGGGACCATAGTTGTAAATTTTTGATTTTTAACTTCAAAGGATTTTTCCTAACAACTTATGAATCCCAAGGACCATTTATGATATTTTTACAAGTTTTGATTTACCAGGGACTAGTTTTGCCAATTTATGAAAGTTTGGGGACTGAAACTTGTAAATTATGTAAACTTTGTTGTTTTTCATCAGTTTTCATCCCTTTTGCACTTGTAACACTTAAAAACACAATTTCATGGTATTTCATGTATTATAAAGCATATCTGTATGTTTTCAGATGTTTTGTAGCTTAAATGTGACAGAAATGATGAGTATTTAGACACTCATCAGTTTGCAGACCAAACCATGAGGGGATGGGAAGGATAACTTTCCAAAGTTAAACCTTTAGTGGGTTCAAATATAGTACTTATTGGTACCACCTAGTGGGGCGTTAATACCAACGGGAGTTGTCAAACTCCAATAGATCTCTCAACTATATTCGCGTTCGCATGGGTAAAACATCCTAAACGATTAGATTCATGAATTTAGGTTATGTAGTGGTGGCTGTTAGTTTACTCGTGCAACAACGAAAGAAAAAGACTTGTATTCGGTTTTAAGTAAAGCATTTAGCATGTATCCCCCTCACAGGGTTTTGTAAAGCATTTAGAGTAAAAGAATTTTAAAAAGATGCGAGGCTATGAAAACTCACAGAATTTAAAAAGTATGAGGTTATGAACTCACCTGGGTTTAGAGTAATCTAAGTGATGCAAATAGTGACTCGGAAACTAGACCGCCTTACTCACGTATCCTAGTGTGTTTTTGGTTTTGGATGTATGTCAAGCTTTAGTTATCATGTTTATATTTCTCAAGTTATTGTTTTAATGTTTTATATATAACATAACACCGTTCAGGCCATTGTAATTCAGAAATATATGACTCCTCATATGAAGCTCCCTACTATTGTATTATGTTATCAACATAATACCGTTCGGGCCATCATAATTCAGAAGTTAATACTCCTCACACAAAGCTCCCTATTATTGAGTTATTTTGTTATTAGGGTTTAGTTATAATGATATCACCGTTCAGGCCATCATATCTCAGAAGTATATGCAATAATCGTTCGAGGAGTCAGGGCACTTTAATTCGTAAACCCAACAAACTCATCAAAACGAAATATCCACATAGTACTCCTCGTATGAAGCTCCCTAGTATTATGTTATGCTTCTAACTTTATTTAGGTTTAATACTTATATAATATTTTCACTTTTTACCCTTATAGTATATATATTTACATTTTCTACCCTAAATTTATATTACTTATATTACATATACTAATAACTATCTATACTTGACACAACTAGTTCCTAGACTTATATATTTTAAGTAACTAACCTAAGACTCTTAAGTTTTCTATATTTACCATTTTAGACCTTTAACTTTATAATATTTACGTTTTTAGTCCTTTTTAGTTTATACTTATTTTAATATCTATCCTAGGGTTTTAATATTATGCAAAACTAGTTCTTACACTTATAACTTCTAGGAAATGTCAAAAAAAGTCCCTAGACTTTGTAATTTCAGGAATTTATGATATATACCCTTATGCATGTAAAGTTTTGCAAAACTAGTCCTAATATGCATGTAATTTATATTTTATCTACTAACTAAGTTTTCTAGCCTATGTTTTACTTATTTTAGTTTATCTAGGTTATCTATAACTAGTGTATGAACTAAAGTAATAACTTATAGCATGCATGCAAGTTTATGACTCGATCTAGGGTTTTGATACGTAAACTAGTAAATGAAATGGTTCAAGGCTCATGCAAAGGCTCCTAAGTAATCTAAGGCATCCTAAATCTATCCTAAGACTAAAATAAAGCTAAATAAAGTTGAATGTAAGACTTACTTGGTTAGGGGGAGGGTTTACGTGGGTTTTAGGGTTTTCTAGGGCTCGCTCGACTTCAAACCACAACACAACATGGCCAAGGCCTAGCTACTCGACTCCTAGGGCTTCTAAGGACTTATTACTACTGAACTAATGTAAGGTGAAGAGAAAAGAGGGTGTGAAGAAGAATGGAGGGGAGGAGGGGGTATTTATACTCGCGATAGGGCAGTTTGGGTTGGAACGGGGTGTTTAGGTGTCGAGCAAAGGGAGGGGTGAGCAAGCAAGGCTAGGGGGTTTGTGGCAAGTCTAGTGGTGATGAGGAGCAGCTACATGGTAGCTAGGGGGCTGAGCTTAGGCCGGTTGTGGTGTAGAAGTGACGAGGGAGGCGGTTTGGTGGAGTAGCTTACAAGGTGGTGATGCACCTACTAGCTTGGGTGCTTGGAGGTTCTTGTAAGCTGCTTAGGGTGTTTAGGGGTAGTTTAGGGTGAGTAGGGGTGGATTAGTGGTGGTTTAGTGGAGGTTTAGGGTGGATTAGTGGTGGATTAGTCAAGTAGGTGATGCACCTACTTGGGTGGTTTCTTAGAGGTGTTGGGGTGTTAGGTTGAGGTGCTTGAGGTGCTTATGTTTAGGTTTCACTTGTTTTAGTTAAATCTAGAACTAGTTCTACTTATTAAGGGTTTTAGGTTTTACCTAAGGTTTAGTGCCTAAGTTATGTTCCTAAGAGTGTCTAGTGACTAATCCTAAGTCCTAAAGGGTTTATTCTAAGTGAGGGTAACTTATGGGAAAGGTTTGGGAAGGTTTGACCTAGTTTTGTAACCTAAATGACCTAAGTGGGTTTAGTGAGAGACTAGGGTTTATCCTATGGTTTTGTGCCTAGACTAGTGTCTAATAACTATTCCTAAGTTCTAAGGGGCTTATACTAAGTGGTAGTGACCTATGGGGAAGTTTTGGGATGGTTTAGACCTAATTCTAGTAATCTATGACCTAGTTATGGTTTTGGGCTTAAGGGGTTTGTATCTAAGTTCTAAAGGGTTTATTCTATAACCTAATGGTCCTAATATTCCTAAGGAAACTCATACTTAAGCCTTGGACACATTCATACTAGTTAAACTAAGCATATAGGTTCAAATAAGCACATAATCCAACTTAAGTTTTAGTTAGTGTTTATTAGGGTTTTGTGTTATGTTTAGTGTTTTAGATTAGTGAATTACTTATTATGGTGTTGTTATGATTTTATGCTTGACATACCTGGGGTTTATAGGATGTGAGTGTTGAGTTATTTGGCTTGTGTAGATACGTGAGCAGGTCTAGTGAGTCATGCAAGTAGTAACATATATAAAAAGCAAAAATTTACCTGTGAAATACCTACTATAGGTATTTGTAATGGGAATGATAGTAACGGGTATTTGTGGGTTGTTATAGTCTTACCCCCAACTTTTGTATCAACAAGTAGCGCCATCCATGGGACCACACACTAAGAACTCTACTAAGAACTAGAATGACAAAACACGGAAACTTAAACCAGCGGACTCCGCAGCCGAAGAAAATGCATGGCGACCTACAGGGGAAGAAGCAGCAAAGTGATTCAGCCCCTAAGTAGGCCTCTGGAACAACCAGTGCGCCCAAAAACCAAGGATCAGGCTCAGATCTGATCTTTACGACAATAGGACCGCTCACAGGGACTACCCAGGCCACTACGACAACCACTAGCGTGGAAGATCTACAGCTCACTCCTTTCACCACCCCCACCAAACGGTGCCAGAAACAGACCCCACTCAGCCGCCACGTGCGCCTATTCAAAACAAGAGTCCTGATTTGGAAATAGACATCCTCGCGCTAGAAGGAGTCACGCCTGAACTAGCGCTGTTAGGACCCAAAATACTATATCTTACACAAGTTTATATAAAGATAATAGAAGAGATAAGTAGAGAGAGATAGTAACTTCTATAGAGAGAAAGAAAGATGTATTATATTGAGAGAGAAGAATACACCTAGAAACACCACCTCCAAATGAGAGTATTTGGAGGTTTATATAGTTAAGATAAAGATATGGGCCGGGCTTGGGCTTATGTAATGGACTAGACATAAACTAATACAATGTTAGATTAAACCAAGCTCGTTTACCCTTAACTAAACTACAAGACTATTACAATTTTATTACAAGACTCAATGACTTAATAAATGATCATCACTTCTATTTCTAACAATCTCCCCCTAAGGGGCGATCATTGAGATCTCTATTTGATTCCATTGATGATCAACACTTCTATTGCTAACAATCTCCCCCTAAGGGGTGATCATTGAGATCTCTCTTTGTGATCTTGATCTTTGAACTTTGAAGCTTGTTGTCTTGAACTTTGAGTCTTTGTAGAATAGTTTTAAGTCTTTGTTCCTTCATGCTTTGTGATCTTTGATAATTGAATTTTCATCATTCTTGTTCTTTTGTACTGTGGTGTTATCTGCCTTTCGTCACTTCTGCGTCTGTGGTGGTGAAACGCCTTTCCAACATGCTCATACGTCTTAAGTCTTTGTGATACATGCATTTGTTGTTCCTGTTCTTTCACTTTGATCTTTGCCACTTTACTGCTGTAGATTCTTTGAACTTTTCTTTGCTTTTATCTTTGTGAGAACTTTCCTTTGACTTTGTGATGCATGTATGAGCATGTGGAAACTATCGACATGGAGGTGATATGATGCTGCAAGTAAACAGTTAGCAATAAATCAACCAGTACTTACAGATAAGGAATTAGAGATCGTCAACAGCATATTGTGAAGACTCCTTCTAACCCTTACCAAGGCTGTTCCCATTTCGGATACTCCCGAGAGAGCTTACGAGACCTACTAAGTAGCTCAACGAATGGGTGAGTCGCTGGGGATCACTTCACGACTGTAGACCGTTTGAAACCACCGCGAACACTAAGCGTAATCCATAAAGAATTACCTAAGTGACTTGTTGTCAGGGTTGCTTGATGTTGACCCTGGCATGAATTTCCGTTCAATCATTGAGAAAATACATAAGTAAATCCTCTCATAAACGTTCTCGGCAGATTGCTAGGATCTACGAAGAACTCAATAATTTACAGCTGGAGCCCATTGATGCAGAACACCAGTTGTAGAAATATTAAGTGTTCCTAAGAGATCTTTTGATGAATCTCGGGGCTCTAGACTCGATAAGTGCACATTTGGTTTCCTATGCGGAGATTAGGGAGAGGTCTCCTGCTTCAATATCAACCATCTCTAAGAGATAGGTCGATAGATTACACTGGTTCCCCGTGAGAATGAAACAAGCTCTTTTAAGAGAACTTGAGTGGCTAGAAGGTTAAGTGCAGTGCATCACTGGGTCCATGACGTCTTTATCTTCAATACCGGTGTCACCTTAGCAACAACCAATAGCATACGAATTGAACCCGGTGTCTGCCCTAAGGTTGAACATATGGAGGGCTATTTCTTTTCACCCTTTTTCATAACTTTTCTTTTTAATTCTTCAACCCCTTCTTTCTCCTTTCTCATTTTCTCCTTTTTTCAATCATACCTAAGGACTTCTAATAATAATCTATTGGAATTGTCCTGGGTAGATCCCTCCGGCTCTGGCGGATCATTGGACATAAACCTAACTATAATCACCTTATTACTCCATGATTATCCTAGATTTATTGATCACTTGCCATAATACCTTTTATGAAAATCTTTCAAAGTGTTTATGATAATAAAACACATTGTTGTTACCACTTTGAGAGTTTTGCAATTTTTGAAGGACTCCCCCTTCACATGTGCTCATGAATTTTTAAGAAATTTGCACATGCGTGAGGAGTTTGCACTTTTTGAATTAATCCACTTTCAGTGAACAAGACCACTTCGAGACACGTTTACATCACTAGTTAGACTAGCTTGTAATTATTACCCGGCCTGGTCAAGTCCAAAGAAAGTTTCTCGAATTGGTACATTCTACTTAGACAAGTCCTATTCGAGACACGTTTACATCACTGGTTAGACCAGCTTGAAATTATTACCCGTCCAGGACAAGTCTTTTCGATTACTGACATTTTAAACTTTGTCAATTCGAGAGTTATAACTGAGTCGAGCTCTTTCGAGATTCAGCCACAATCTTTCAACATTTTTTATCACATTTTAATCACGTCTTCTCCCCCTCAAAAATAGCATAACATTTTGTTTTAGAAATGCTCCCCCTCAAAACTCGCATATATTTTTGAGAATATTAACCTTTTTAAAGTTTAGAGGGAAGGAGTCTTCTTGAAGCAAAATTCTAAAAGAGAAAGAAATTTCAGATTTGTTGAATTTTGCACCAAGGTTTTTTGAAAAACAAAGACTTCTCTTTGTTTGAATAGGAATGTTGCACTGAGGCGTACAACTGTGTCCATTTTTAGGATAAGTGCACTTTGTTGGTGAAAAGCATTTTTGCATAGCACTTTCCTTTCTTTGAAAACTTGAGTTGTGCACTGTAAGGTGTACACAAGTCATTTTGATAGATTTTGAGAATCTTTTTGAAAAATCTTGAAAAGGTGGTGCTCAGAATGTAAGAGATTTTTGAAACTCTAATTTAACATTAGTTAAACAATCATGGTCTTGAGCTTAAAGATTTTGAAAGTTTTTCTAAAGAAAACTTAAGCCAGATAAGAGTTTTGTTATTGTTTGAGGATAAGTGCTCAAAAAATATTTAAAATATTTGGTTTTTATTAAGCACTTTCTTTTCTTTGATGCACGGGTCCTGAACTGATATGTCCAGAAGCCATCCGATTAAGTCCGGGTTTCGCACTGAAGTAACGAAAGCCATTGTGAAGAAACTTTTTTAGAAACGACGTGTTTTAGAAAAACATTTTAAAGAACTTCCCGTTCAAGCATCTGTGCATGTCCGTATCATTGTTGAATGAAATTTCTAGAAATGTACAGAATATTGATTTATACGGGAGACGTGTCGTGAGAAGAATATTTTTGGATTTTTTGATTTTATATTGTTTTTGGATTTTAGAAATTTTATATTTTTGTATTTTGTTATTGTTGGTTTTTCAAATTTTGTGTTTTGTTTTTCAAAAATATATACAAAGGAGAATTGAAGAAAGAAAAATTAAGTTTGGACAAGTAAAACTGGAGTTAAGAGTGGAGTTAGAAAAGGATTTCTACATGCGAAGTTGGCATAAAATTCTTCTTTTCCACAACGGGTGCATGAACCCTCAACATTTTCACAAGTACCTGCATCTACAGAAGAAGAATTTGCACAAATAATAGTGTTAGAAGTACATGTTTCCTCACATTGAGGGTGTTCACTTTCAATGGTTGTAGTGGTTGCTACTTCCTTATCCTGATGATTTTCACTATTATTTGACTTGGTGCAACAATCAAGAATCTTTCCTGTGGGAATCCATCTAAGACCAACTATTTTAAAAACTTTTCCTGTGGGAATCCACCTAAGGTAAGATCTAGACGTAGTTTTCTTATCAGATGCAGCGGAAGTCTCAGTCTTTGAAAAACTACATCCTTTCGGTATCCACCTATTAGGTTTCTTAACCTCTTGCTTCTTATCAACGGGTTTGTTTCGATTTGGTGTCTTAGTGGATTGTGTCTTGACACTTGACTTTCCTTTCTTTAGAAATAGTGCAATACATGCATCGTGAGTAGCTGAAAAAACATATTTTTGACATGTAGGACAGACAAATTCAACATGCTTGTTTAACACAGCAATTTTAACTTTGTCACTACAGTCTTTTGGAAATTGCTTTTTGTTCGAAAGAGACTCGACATTTCTAGTATTGTTTTCTATGTGCATATCATTTTATTTTTCGCAAGTGCTCTTAGATGTAGGCCAATCCCTAGTCTTTTGTTGAGTGTTCCTAGGTAATGGTTTACTACTACTAGCAGTGCTTTGGAATCTTGTAGAATTCATCACACTAGGTTTTGTACCTAAAATTCCGTCTTTTCGAAGTTGTGCCTTGATTCGTTGTGTTTTTGGGCAAAACAATTTATCAAAATATCAACAAACGTGATGTCAATGTTATCGTGAGACAACAAGACGCGGAGAAATGCGAGTAAACCTTTTAGGAAAAAGATTACCTCGTAAATTCGTGCAAGTGATATTTATTTGTGAGACTGGGAAGTGATTTCCCGGGTCGTACCCAACGAGGTGTGAATGGAAAGTTTCATGAAAAGATCGAGATTAAAACCTTGTATGTTTGGTTAAGAAAGATTATTTGGTTTTGTGATACGTTAAATTAACGAAAATTAAGAATTAACGAACGAAAATGAGATAAACGTATCCTAAATGAGAAATTAAACAAAGGAATGATAACTTAAAACTACATAAAAAAAAACTACGGGAAACATGATAGGGAAAACGGGAAACCCTAAAACGCAATCTAAGTTAAGAACGTGACGTTTATTAAAAATAAATGTCAACGTACAAAATAAAACGTGAATATTAAGCTACACAAATCCTACGGGTTTCCAAATAATTTTCTTACGCACTAAATGACAAAAGAAAATTTTTGAAAAAAGAAAATTAATTTTTCAAATAAAATTCTATTTATTACCAGTTAATTACTAAATTACACTAATTAAATTCTAATAAATACTAAACTATCCTAAAAAAATCTGAAACTTTTTTGATAAATATTAAAAGTTAATAAGATTTTAAGAAAAATATAAAAGGACTAGGTACAATACACCATAAGCAGGAAATAAGCAAACTAGAACTGATTATCTTATTTAAGCAAAACAGACAATAATTAGTTATATATTAAATCTTGCAAAGGATTATTGAAAAAGTCCCAAGGGTGGATGGTTTGTGTGTGGTGTGGTGAGTTGGGTGGTCAGGGTTCGAATCCCAGCAATGCACATTTTTTGCAAATGATTTTTTTTTCAATTTTTCTTTTTGCAACAAACTTTAACAACAAAATCCAACAACTTTTGTAAGGTGACTTTTATTGAAAAGCTTAAAATAAGCTTGTGCAAGATCTAAAAATCAACAGTGGTGATGTTTTGATGTATTATAAGCCAAAGTAAGTAGCAGCTATCACCAAATAAACCAAGAAACCACAAAAGCTTGAACAAACAAAGCAACAACAAGAAATAATCAACAAGTAATGACAACAATTACAATAGGATCAAATAAAGAAGAGGAATTAAACAGGAACAACCATTAACAACTTAGTTCACTGAGTTGTAGCAGCAGTAGACAAAGGGAAAAAAAACCAAAAGAAGGAGCAAAATAAGTAGTTGAATAAGCAGTGAAAGGAAAACAAAAGCAAGCACCTAATTACTACCTAGAACACTATCTAAAACAGCAAAGAACACAAGAATAGATCAAGAATTGAGCAAACTAAGGGCATTCAAAATTTTGGCAAAAATCTGATTCAGGGGATGTTTCAGTCAAACAGTTGACTTCCAAATAAATTTTTAGTGACCAAATGATTTCCAAAATATAATTTTATTTTTGATTTGAACAAACAAGCTGGCAAGATTACAAAATGCCAAAAACATTGTGATTTCACCCAAAAGTTAACCTTGTGCACTTCATCAAACTTTGTCCCATTTTGCACAGTTAAGAAACTTTTGACTTTTCTATTTTTCTAAAAGTTGACCAACTTGAGTTTTGATTGACCTTATCTTACTGAAAATGATAAATTACCCCTAGATGAAGCTATTTCAAGCAAGCTACACCAAATTTGAGCTTAAATAGAGATTATGACACTCCCATATTTCAACAGTAAGCTGCTATGAAGTGAGAAGATGACTTTGACTATTTTACTCAAGAACTACCAACTTAATGCTTCCAATACTCTGTATTCACCCTGAGAGAGTTGTCTAAACAAGCTTTGTCCACTGGAATAGAGCACAACTCAGTGAAACTAACTAATCCAAACACCCTCTTAAAAACAGATTTAACAATTTGGACAAGTAAATTAAGGAGTTTAAACTCTGAAAACATCTAGATTAACTCAAACTAACTTAGAATCAACATTAATGAATAGCAATTAACAACAGATATCAACAGATGAGCAGAAATAAAAGAAGTGCAAAAATTTGTATGAGAAATTTGCTTACAAGTGTCCACAGCTCAAGACAAGTGAAACCTAAGATCAGAACATCATCCTAACACTCCCATGAGTACTAAACCATGCTTCTTCCATGTTTCTCTTCTGCATCAGCCATTGTTCACCAGTTTTTTTTTTTTATTTTCTTTTGATTTTCTATTTTTTTTCTTTTTGTGAGTTCTTGTTAATGCAAAGCTTATAGAAAACTTTTAAACAACTTATAAGAGTTGCTGAGAGTACTTAGAATACAAATAGGAATAATTAACAAGATTTTGCACATAAATACGAAAATGGAGTAAAATTGAAATTTCTTTAAAACTGAATATAACGTGGATTAAGCTAAATTGAAAGCATTACAATTGAAAGTTAAATATAAAACAGAAAGCTACAAAGAAAATTGGATGCCTCAATGGCTCATACAAGTGCAATATTTATACTAAACTAAAAACTAGGGTTACTCCTCTTCTTGTGCTTCTTCTGTGAGAGATATCAATGTAAATTTGTCCCTTGTGCTTTCCTGAATTAATCCCAGCAGTCCATTTAAAGTATTCTTGATCTGAGCCCTCAACTCAACTTTGGCGCCATTTTGTGTTGGAGGATTATGTAACAACTCGTATTTTTAGGTCATTATTTAAACTCGAACTTTTACTATTCATTCCCGTAAAAATTAGTCTTCACTATCGTAGTTTTTACTATTCACTATTTTCTGAAAAATTGAGTTTTACGAGAATTAAATCACGTAACCGAGAGACCTCATTTTGTGCACCACATATGGACTAGTGTTAGTCTACTTATTCTTATAATATTTTCAGTAATATCATTTTCATTTTTCGTCTTACATGTGTTCACATTACTATTTATTTTATTTAATTAAATAAATAAATGTTTTTATACGATTTTTGTGAATGAACAATGTACCGAATACTCCCAACAATAGTTCTAATACATTTTTACACTCAATACAATGTTACAAAAATTCAAGTATTATTTTACCTTGTATTTTGAATTCATTTATTATATATTTTTTTTAAATATATATAATTACGATAATTTAACAAATTTCAAAATAGTACTTATTTTAAACACTCCAATAAGCTTGTGTCTCATCTAAAATAATAAAATTATATATTTTGACAACCTATGACATTTTTATAAGTTTTGGATTTTTACGTTATCCGGTATTGCATTTATCGTGTTTTAAGGCTTTGCGCAAGCATGATATACTTACCCTATACCCGCACCATCTTTACCAATACTCTAAATACTTATACATCATAAAAATTTACTCACTTTCCCTCTCATTTATGTATAAGAATCAGCCACCTTTTTGTTTATATAAAATTCCACAACAAAATCCTTACAACTTGTATATTTCTTACCAACTTGTCATAAAATCAAATAAAATCTTGTTAAAGTCCAACCAAAGCCATATTTCTTTGTCACCTCTTCATTCTCCACGCCAAGACCCATCTCCCTCACCATACTTCTCTTTAATTTTGTGTTCCCTTGTCCTAGATATTTTACAAACATTTGCCTACTTATTATATATATATATATATATATATATATATATATATATATATATATATATATATATATATATATATATATATATATATATATATATAACACTTAGCTTTTTCTTTCTTTCTTTCATTTGACCACCAACAAAACAAAGTAAACACTTTCTTCTCTCCCTCCTTGATTCGTCAGTAAACACACCAAAAAGGGGTGCAAAATTTTGGTTTTTAGCTCATTTGTTCAAGTTTTGGGTAAAGGTTTTAGAAAGCAAGGGTTTAGTTCTTGATTCTTAGGTTTTCTTGTTCAACCAATCCACCAATCTTTCACCATCTTGTTGTAAGCTTCAAACATACTTCCTTACATATTTTATTACTTATCTATGCATTCCATAATCATTTTAGCACTTATATATACTTGTAATGTTGAGAAACTTTGAGATAATTTAGCTAAAACCTCACAGCTTCTGTCCCAATATGTCTGTCATATAAATCGACATAGGAACTATATCTAGACGTTACTATAGGCATTGGCAATTTTTGTGGACCTATATACATATCTTAAGTTGATCTCAGCCAAATTTCATAGTCATTGGAGTTGATTTGATATTTTTTTAAAATCACACAAAAACATTACTCAAAACCGACAAGAAACTGAGTAAACAGAAATTTTGTGTAAAAATCCCTATCTTCGAAGCATTTTGGTTAGTGGGACCAGTTGAGACATTTGTAGAACACTCTTAGATCTTTCATTAGACAATAAAATCAAGTCATCGCGTTAAATATCGAAGGAGCTAAGGCCCCGAGACCGTAGGACTAGTTTCCTGAATTTGTAACAGTTTTGACCTATAGTTACATTTTCGAACTTGTAAAATAATTGGTGAAGAACCAAGCCTCGTGGCTGCCCTTTTTGGAAAATAGACTCGAAAACGAAGAACCTAGGCCCTTTGCAACAGTTTCCTTTGTTGGAAAATGTGTGAGCAATAACCCAATTAAGGGAAAGATTTTATGAAAATATAGTTCACCGCTGTCCAACCTTTGTTTTAATGAAAACCGGCACCTAAAACTTATTTTCTCGAACTGGAACTTTGAAATAACGAAAATGGACAATTTTATCCAGGCTTAGAGAGTTTAACGAGGAAAACGGACTTAAAATGAGTTAGAAACACGCTTTCTAAGATGGGTTAAACATGACTTACATGACTTGATATTTTTTTAGGATTTCTAAATAACTAAAACGCTTTTTGAAATATTCTTCTTAAACGACCGACTTGCGTAACGTGTTAAAACCTCACTACAAGTATATAATGGTGCTAAACATCATAAAATTTATAAGCATGTAATACGTGTTGCATATTTCCTAAAACGACTTATACTCCTAGGTCGCGTTTAGGATTCTCGGTTATTACACTACATCACACTTTTCCGCGTACATTCACTACTTGAGGTGAGTATTCACGAACCCCTTTTCCTAACTATTTTAATCGTTTTGGGGTGGATGCATGAATTATTACTTAAACTCTTTTAACATTGTTTTGAACCCTTTGATTATTATGAACTCTTTTGACTTGTCTTGACCTTATAACTTGTTTAGAACTCTTGAACTCAACTTGAACTTTTGAACTTAATGTACTGTACATGCTATGACCTAAAGTCTCGCCATTTTTGGTGGAGCGTGCAAAGTCTCACCTTATTGGTGGAGCGTTCTTAACCCTAAAGTCTCGCCTTATTGGTGGAGCGTGCTAAGTCTCCCATGTTTGGAGCGTTCTTAATCGTATATAATAGTTGTATGATGTACTGTTCGTACATTCGCATTGTTCGACACCTATTAGTAGTATGGATAGCGCTATTAGAGGTCGGCCAACCTCTCGTCCACTATGTTACGGGACGCATATTATTTAATTAGGGGCTTTGCATGGCATACATTATTATATATGTGGTGCTTATATTGTGACTTATTATGACCGCGGGTACTTGACTACAAGACATAATACTTGACAACGCCTTTGGCTTGTGAACTTTTTCAAATGGTTTTTCATATTATATAAAACTTGTGTACTCACCAACTATTTTCATAGTTGACCCGTTTTCTCTCATGCATTTCAGGTGATCGTCAATAAGTGTTTTCATAAAGATCATTAGAAGTCATCACATGTCATCGTTGATTTCGTCATATTACAAGGCATCATATTTTGGAAAACTAGGTCTTATGTTTTTATTATCATTGTTGGCATAAAACAATATTGTAATAAAGTACTATTTCCTTAAATATTAATCAAGGTATTGCACTATATCTCTTTTGCGATGTATATTGATTTCGTCGCACCTCGCGTTTCCGCCTTCGGCGGGGTGTGACAGATTGGTATCAGAGCTAGAGGTTATAGAGAATGCCGATTTTTATAAAATAAAAATCGCAACTATAACCAAAATAACGTTTTTCTTAAACACCAAAAATCATACGAGTCGACTAGTCCTAGCATTGCATCATTAATCCTCAAGTATGCATAGCCTGATCACCTATGTATAATTCAGGAAGAATCATGCGATGAAGGGAGTAGTAGTATTAGATCATGTTTGGTCGGATCTAAAGAGTATGGTCACCTGAAATTGCATTGGTCGGGTGGGTATGCATAACCTGTTTGTATGTTTGCGTTTGTGTTACCTTACCTTATATATGCTTCTATGTGTATACTTTCTCTTTGATATCTTATGACTCGTTAGATTAAGCACGTCTTTGTTTCTGTCATTTTACGATCTCTATGTCGCGACTGTCGTTGCACCATCTGTCTAAGTTCACGACATTGATTAATCTAAGACCTAACGACATCAACCCTAGTTATATTTTTATTAGTTGATTTGATTGGTGTAAACGATTCTAAAATCGAGCAAATCTTTCAAAAGACATTTTTTTTCAAGGATGTTGAATCCTATCTTCCTGACAGATTGATTCCTTGCTTGACTCTAGTGACAGTTCTTGTCTGATGAGTTGTGAGATTAAATTAGAAGCGACAAACTAATGGTCTTTTGAGGGCTACGCTCGAGATTGGGAAAGTTTGTATCATCAAATTTGACCTCGATCACATACGTCTATAGAATGAACGAACTGAATCTAGAGGACGAGATTCCTTTTAAGGCTGGTAGACTGTAACAACTCGTATTTTTAGGTCATTATTTAAACTCGAACTTTTACTATTCATTCCCGTAAAAATTAGTCTTCACTATCGTAGTTTTTACTATTCACTATTTTCTGAAAAATTGAGTTTTACGAGAATTAAATCACGTAACCGAGAGACCTCATTTTGTGCACCACATATGGACTAGTGTTAGTCTACTTATTCTTATAATATTTTCAGTAATATCATTTTCATTTTTCGTCTTACATGTGTTCACATTACTATTTATTTTATTTAATTAAATAAATAAATGTTTTTATACGATTTTTGTGAATGAACAATGTACCGAATACTCCCAACAATGGTTCTAATACATTTTTACACTCAATACAATGTTACAAAAATTCAAGTATTATTTTACCTTGTATTTTGAATTCATTTATTATATATTTTTTTTAAATATATATAATTACGATAATTTAACAAATTTCAAAATAGTACTTATTTTAAACACTCCAATAAGCTTGTGTCTCATCTAAAATAATAAAATTATATATTTTGACAACCTATGACATTTTTATAAGTTTTGGATTTTTACGTTATCCGGTATTGCATTTATCGCGTTTTAAGGCTTTGCGCAAGCATGATATACTTACCCTATACCCGCACCATCTTTACCAATACTCTAAATACTTATACATCATAAAAATTTACTCACTTTCCCTCTCATTTATGTATAAAAATCAGCCACCTTTTTGTTTATATAAAATTCCACAACAAAATCCTTACAACTTGTATATTTCTTACCAACTTGTCATAAAATCAAATAAAATCTTGTTAAAGTCCAACCAAAGCCATATTTCTTTGTCACCTCTTCATTCTCCACGCCAAGACCCATCTCCCTCACCATACTTCTCTTTAATTTTGTGTTCCCTTGTCCTAGATATTTTACAAACATTTGCCTACTTATTATATATATATATATATATATATATATATATATATATATATATATATATATATATATATATATATATATATATATATATATATATATATATATATATATATATATATATATATATATATATAACACTTAGCTTTTTCTTTCTTTCTTTCATTTGACTACCAACAAAACAAAGTAAACACTTTCTTCTCTCCCTCCTTGATTCGGCAGTAAACACACCAAAAAGGGGTGCAAAATTTTGGTTTTTAGCTCATTTGTTCAAGTTTTGGGTAAAGGTTTTAGAAAGCAAGGGTTTAGTTCTTGATTCTTAGGTTTTCTTGTTCAACCAATCCACCAATCTTTCACCATCTTGTTGTAAGCTTCAAACATACTTCCTTACATATTTTATTACTTATCTATGCATTCCATAATCATTTTAGCACTTATATATACTTGTAATGTTGAGAAACTTTGAGATAATTTAGCTAAAACCTCACAGCTTCTGTCCCAATATGTCTGTCATATAAATCGACATAGGAACTATATCTAGACGTTACTATAGGCATTGGCAATTTTTGTGGACCTATATACATATCTTAAGTTGATCTCAGCCAAATTTCATAGTCATTGGAGTTGATTTGATATTTTTTTAAAATCACACAAAAACATTACTCAAAACCGACAAGAAACTGAGTAAACAGAAATTTTGTGTAAAAATCCCTATCTTCGAAGCATTTTGGTTAGTGGGACCAGTTGATACATTTGTAGAACACTCTTAGATCTTTCATTAGACAGTAAAATCAAGTCATCGCGTTAAATATCGAAGGAGCTAAGGCCCCGAGACCGTAGGACTAGTTTCCTGAATTTGTAACAGTTTTGACCTATAGTTACATTTTCGAACTTGTAAAATAATTGGTGAAGAACCAAGCCTCGTGGCTGCCCTTTTTGGAAAATAGACTCGAAAACGAAGAACCTAGGCCCTTTGCAACAGTTTCCTTTGTTGGAAAATGTGTGAGCAATAACCCAATTAAGGGAAAGATTTTATGAAAATATAGTTCACCGCTGTCCAACCTTTGTTTTAATGAAAACCGGCACCTAAAACTTATTTTCTCGAACTGGAACTTTGAAATAACGAAAATGGACAAGTTTATCCAGGCTTAGAGAGTTTAACGAGGAAAACGGACTTAAAATGAGTTAGAAACACGCTTTCTAAGATGGGTTAAACATGACTTACATGACTTGATATTTTTTTAGGATTTCTAAATAACTAAAACGCTTTTTGAAATATTCTTCTTAAACGACCGACTTGCGTAACGTGTTAAAACCTCACTACAAGTATATAATGGTGCTAAACATCATAAAATTTATAAGCATGTAATACGTGTTGCATATTTCCTAAAACGACTTATACTCCTAGGTCGCGTTTAGGATTCTCGGTTATTACACTACATCACACTTTTCCGCGTACATTCACTACTTGAGGTGAGTATTCATGAACCCCTTTTCCTAACTATTTTAATCGTTTTGGGGTGGATGCATGAATTATTACTTAAACTCTTTTAACATTGTTTTGAACCCTTTGATTATTATGAACTCTTTTGACTTGTCTTGACCTTATAACTTGTTTAGAACTCTTGAACTCAACTTGAACTTTTGAACTTAATGTACTGTACATGCTATGACCTAAAGTCTCGCCATTTTTGGTGGAGCGTGCAAAGTCTCACCATATTGGTGGAGCGTTCTTAACCCTAAAGTCTCGCCTTATTGGTGGAGCGTGCTAAGTCTCCCATGTTTGGAGCGTTCTTAATCGTATATAATAGTTGTATGATGTACTGTTCGTACATTCGCATTGTTCGACACCTATTAGTAGTATGGATAGCGCTAGTAGAGGTCGGCCAACCTCTCGTCCACTATGTTACGGGACGCATATTATTTAATTAGGGGCTTTGCATGGCATACATTATTATATATGTGGTGCTTATATTGTGACTTATTATGACCGCGGGTACTTGACTACAAGACATAATACTTGACAACGCCTTTGGCTTGTGAACTTTTTCAAATGGTTTTTCATATTATATAAAACTTGTGTACTCACCAACTATTTTCATAGTTGACCCGTTTTCTCTCATGCATTTCAGGTGATCGTCAATAAGTGTTTTCATAAAGATCATTAGAAGTCATCACATGTCATCGTTGATTTCGTCATATTACAAGGCATCATATTTTGGAAAACTAGGTCTTATGTTTTTATTATCATTGTTGGCATAAAACAATATTGTAATAAAGTACTATTTCCTTAAATATTAATCAAGGTATTGCACTATATCTCTTTTGCGATGTATATTGATTTCGTCGCACCTCGCGTTTCCGCCTTCGGCGGGGTGTGACAGATTACCAGCGTGGATGGAGGTGAGTGGGATTGGTATTGGTGAGGGGTAGGGTGGCTGGGTAGGTGTATTGGGGAGAGGAGGGGGAGACAGGAATGTTGGGGATAGTACTATGGAGGTGATGGGTGTTTTAGCGGGGAAGAAGAAGGGCTGGGGGTGTTGACTTTGGTTGACCCCCGTTTTATTAATAAAACGCATGGGATTGGGCTTGTATTTATTGGGCTTAGGGGTTTTGGATTAAGGTTGTGTTTGGACTGGATTTTTGGCTTATAATATCAAAGGTCTGTTTGGTTTATGGACTAAATACCACAAGGACCAACTTTGTAATTTCCTGAAAATCCATGGGCTGAATTTGGCATTTTTTCAAAGCATCTTCAAGGATCATTCTTGCCTAAGATGAATAGTATGAGGACCCATTGTTGACTTTTTCCACTTTTTGAAATTCCTAGGGACCTTTTCTGCCAATTAAGAAACTTCAGGGACCAAACCTGCAAACTTTTGAAACTTTTTACCCAAAGATCATTTTTATAACATTTGACTTTTAAAGGACTTGGGTTGACTTTTCTTTCAAAACAAATGCTTAGGGACTATTTTTGACAAGTTTTGAAAGTTGGGGGACTGAAACTGCCAATTATGTAAACTTTGTTCGTTTTTCATCTGTTTTTACTCATTTTGCATCTGAAACATATAAAACACAATCCCTGGGATATTTTCAGTATTTTTATGCATTTTTGAGTGTTTTTAAATGTTTTGCAGCTTAGATTTGAACAAAAATGATGAGTGTTTGAGCACTCATCAATCCCCCACACTAAACTACTGCTAGTCCCTAGCAATCTTTTATGAAAATTTAATGGTTTCGAAGTCTCTTTACCAAAAGCCATTACTTCTGGAGTAGCCAAATGTTTCAGTTCAAGTAAGAACTATGATACACTGATAACCATATGATTTTGAGCAAACCACAAGTTGTCAACGGTTTTGATTTGTCTTTACCAGAAGCCGTTTGCTTATGGACTAGCCAACTCTTGATGCAATTATTGTCATCTTGGTGAGTTGATTACCAATTATGGTTTTCCACTGCCTTTACCACAAGCCATAACCTTGCGGGCTAGCCAACTCTTTACTTTTAGGATATGGTGAGTTGATTACCATACAATTTTTGGCAAATTGTCAGCTATAAACGGATTTGAGATATCTTTACCAAGAGCCGTTTGCTCCTGGATTAGCCAGTCCTTATGTTAGATATGGTGGACTGATAACCATTTATTGTGTTAGTGCTAAAAAACTTCCACCAAGTAAAAAAAAATTTTTTTTGGGTAAAACGGGGGTATTATGGTACTAACAGGTACAAAACATGTGACAAATACGACAGAATCCCCCCCCCCCCCACACACACACACATTTAGAATTGAATATTGCCCTCAATATTCAAAGTACCGGCTATTATGCCGACACTTAGAACGTAAAAAGGTAATACTAATAGCCAAGTGTGAAACGGAAATCTATATATTAATCATTTTTTTTTACTTATGTACAACAGCATGGGCAACTCCCCCACACTTAGGTTTTAGAAAAGAGAAAGAAGTTAGAGAGATGGGTGAAAACCCATGTAATGCTACTGTTTTTGTTAACCGAGTCGCTAGCTTGACTCGACCCCGAATTCATTGGTTCTTGGGGAAGCAAGATGTGGAAGAATAATCTCCATCGGACTTTCATTCAAGATATTTGGATAAACATATGAAGCATGAGAAAGTTCCACTCCGATGAGATAACCGCCGGTATTCTAATAGTAAAAACTAGTAGAAAGGATACCGGGGTCAAAGATAGTGTCCTCACTCCCGAAGGAATGAGAAAGAAGAGAGATCACACAAAATGTGATGAGGGGAACAAAGACATTGGAATCTTTGTTCTTGAACTTGAGCTTTCTTTGCGAGATTGGAATTTTAACATGTAAGCTCATAGAAATCCCGGGAGGGAGGGTGATCGGTGCTAAACCGTCAGATAATTATTGGTCAACCACTTGTGAATGGTCAACTATAATATTCAAACAGCTTAAACCAATGCTCCGTGGAAGTATAGGGTTTCCCCGGGTCGTTATGTCCCGACGAGGTGTGGATGGTATTAAAACGGGTTTGTGATCGGGTGAATTTGGACGAAAATGGATATAAGTGAGTTGTGATTGATTATACTACTGAAATATAAAAGAAAATAGCTTAAGTAAGATATATTAACAAGTACGTAAAACTAGAGAACCTAGAAACGTTTAAAACCTAAAACGTATACGTTCACGTTTAAATAAAACGTAAACGTACAAAATAAAAAGTGAAAACTGAAATCTGAAAACACCCAGGGGTGAAAATGACTTTTTTACAAACTAAAAGATAAAAGAAAATTTTTAGAAAAAGAAAATAATTTTTTACACTATTTAATTATTTAATATTAATTAATTACTAATTATTACTAATTTAAATAACTTAAATAATAAAACTAAAAATAAAATTTCTAAAATTATAAAATAACTAAAAATAAGTTTTAAAACTAAAAATATGTATTTTTGTCTTTTTTTGCTTTTTCTATTAATTAATTAATACTTATATATTAATTACCTAATTAAACTATTTTAAATTAAGAAAAATAGCAAATGAACAGTAAAAATTCTAATAAAATTTCTAAAATTATTTTACATTATATAAAATCTAGGAAAAATATAAAAACTAGGTTTCACTTAATAAAAACTAATTATGCTATTTAAAACTAATTATTACTTAATTATTAATAAAATTAAGATTAATTCTAATAAATACTAAATGATAAAATAAAAATCTGAAAAAATTATAATAAATACTTTAATATAAGAAGAATTTAAGAAAAATATAAAATAGCTAAGTACTTAATAAAAATCTAAAAATGAAAAATAAATTTTAAATTAAATTAAATAGAAACTATCACTTAGAATTAAATTGGATTTTCTGGATTTTTATTTTAGAAAACTATTTTATAACTAAAAACAACAAACTTTTGTGAAAACAAGATTTTTAGAACTTATAAATAAGCTGATTATGAAAGAAAAAGCCAAACAGTTGACTTATGTTGACCAAAATGAAAATTAAGCTTAAATGACCAAGAGTGGGGCCCACAATGATGAAATCAGGTCTAAATAAGATGTTGGTACATGATTAAGCTGGAATAAGCAAGTGGGGACCACAGGATAAGCAATAAGCCAAAAATAAGCACTTGTAATCTTATGTGAACTCACAAACTGGGACAGGTTTTTGTGCTTGATTCAAGTGGGGTCCACAGTTATCTAGGTCAAACCACTGGTCAATATTGAAAGCCTACCATGAGGGGGTTTCAAAGAAACAAATATGGGGGGCTGTAGACCACCATGGCGGCCAGAAAACCACCACCAAGTGGTGGTGGTGGTGGTGTTGCTGCTGTGAACAGGGGAGCAGCTTGCCCTGCAAGCTACTTTGGGCAAAGGTGGGGCCCAGGGAAAAAAATCCTAAAAATATAAAAATTGTGGGATATTGAAGATGAGCTGATATACTTTAACTAGAAACAAATTTCAAGTCTTGAGAGCAAACACAAAATTCAAATTAATTCGTTGACTTTTTGTAAAAATCTGAAATGTGCACATTGACTTTTTAAGCAAAACTACTAATGTTGACTTATTTGGATTTTGATTGGTTCTAACTTACTGAGATGCATGTAATAAGCTACAATAAGACTTAACTAAGCTAAATTAAATACTTTTGCAAAGATTGAATGGGATGTGGGAACCTAAAACACAACAGATGACAGTTAATGGGGTTTTGGGTGGAGTTTTGACTATTGGCACATGCACACTGGATTTTATGGCTAGACCAATATTTTAGAACCCAATGTGAGTTGTTGTAAAAGAAACCTTTAACCAAATCATCCTAGAACATCTTGAATCTTTCTGAACCAAACACCCCCTAATCCTTTACTGCCATGAGTTTTTCAAAGCAACATGCAATTTTGAACTATGATAATGCTAAAAACTACTCTTGTAGGCCAAATAACAGTTGTGGGGGCTAGAATGATGCAGATATAAGCACAATACTAAACTAAAACAAATGATGCATACAGATGACCAATCATGAAATTTTGAACAAACTTTAAACACAAATCTACAATAACAGGAAAGCAAGTAATTCCATACTCAAGTTAACTACCTAAGATTGAAAACACCAATAAAAACTAGATAGCAGTCATGATAATCAAATTAAGCAGTTTATAGAGAAATTGAATTAAGTGAGGAGTAAGGCTTACAGCTGCACAAGCACAACCAAGGGTGATTAATCCTCAGTGAGAAGCTCAGATAAGTTAAACTCAAGATCTAGGACTTCACAACCAGTTCTGGATAAGCTGAGGCTTATTTCACCACATGTTGACTGTTTGTTGACTTTTTTGGAAAATCATGATTAAATCAGTCCTTAACTAATTTGAACTCACAAAGGCTATGTTAAAGCTTAAATAGGTTTACTGAAACAAGATAAAAGCTTACAAATTATTAAACAGGCATAATGTGAAAAACTAAAAGCTTTGACAATAATCTTGACAATGATTCAAACTTGATTCTATTAGAAAATTGAAAAAGTACAAAGCTGGGAAGTTACAACACTAGAAAACTTAAAACAACATTAACATAATTTATTTGAGCTCCATATTATGCTACCACTAAACTAATTAAAACTCTACTAATTTTCTATCTAACTAGCTAACAACTCTTCAGCTGCTTCCCTCCTCCTCTTTTATTGATCTCCTCAGCTATGTGGGACCCACTGAAGTATTTCCCATCAAAAACTAGAACCATTGGATTACTGCAATTTGATCTTGGCCATTGAGCAATTTGGCGCCAAAACTGGATTTGTCTGTTTTCTTGGATATAGTTGATGCCAGGGTGATTCCATTGGACTGGTGTGTTTGTTTGTTATAAGTGTGATGATGGGGGGAGGGGGTTTGAGTGGAGTAGTGATGATGGATTTGCAGGTCACGGGGTGTAGTTTTTGGGGAGGTGGTGAGAAGTTTGACTGGGGTATTAAATAAAACGGTTTTAGGTTTTTATTATTATTTAGGTGGAGTGGGCTTGGGTAAAGTGGTGGTGGGCTAGGTGTGAAGATTGGGCCAGGAAGTGAGGGTGTGGGCTGTGGATTGGAGTGATAAGGGTGATGAGTGTTTCTTTTAGTTTTGGACTTAGGATAAAAAGGGGATCCGTTTGGCATGGTAATATTTCACAAGGACCAAGTTTGTAATTTTGCAAAATACGAGGGACCTGCTGTGTAAATAATCCAAAATTGTAACCAAGGACTAAACTTGCCATATAATAATAACCAAAGACCAAAATTTCAATTTTCCAAATTTTGAAAATCTCGGGGACTAAAATTGCCAATTGGTGAAACTTGAGGGACTGAATTGCAATTTCTTTAAAACTTTCACCCAAGGACCATTTCTGCCAAATAAGAATAGTACAAGTACCATATTTGCTATTTTTCAAAGTTTTGACATCCCAGGGACTATTTCTGACAGTTTTGCAAAGTACGGGGACCAAACTTGTAGTTTTCCAAACTGCAGGGACCATTTGTGTAATTTTCTCAAACTTTTGACCCAAGGATCGTTTTTGATAATTTTTGACTTTAGAAACCTTGGTTTGACTTTTCTTTCGTTTTAAACCTTCAGGGACTAGTTTTGTCAATTTTTGAAACTTGAGGGACTGAAACTGCCAATTATGCAAATTTTGTTCGTTTTTCATTTGTTTTTAAACATTTTGCATCTAAAACATATAAAACACACTTTTGGAATATTTTCAGTATTTTGATGCATTACTGAGTGTTTTTGGATGTTTTGGCAGTCCAGATACGATAAAATGATGAGTATTCACACACTCATCAGAGGGTTGGGGTAAATTCATCATTAAGACATTTCTCATGATAAAATACATCTTCCCCCAGGTCATGATCAACATAATCATGAGTGAGATCATGGTTGAGACGGAATAGAAGGGATTCACTTTTCTCCAGAATTAAAAGTTTCTCGGATGAGGTTTGTAACTTGAAATTCTTATCGGTAGTCATTTTCATTGTAAAAGGAGTTTTTACATCATCGAGTATTCCTGGATTGAATACTTTGTTTTCACAAAAAAATGATGCTCGATGGAAGACTCGGAAGGGGAGAGTGAATCACCCTCTAAAAGGGAGAAATCATGAGAAACAATTGACGGTTCATCAGTTACATTTTCCATTTTTGGTTTCTCATCATCAAATGTTTCGTCACAAGAATCGCCATACAAAAGATTTTTCCATCCATCTTGGTTGGCTTCAAAGTCGAAGAGATCATCATTACTTTGAGAATCACTAAGGTCGGAGTTAGGATCAAGTGATGGATCATGATACAAAAGACTTTCAATTTCTTTGAGATCAGCCTCAAAATCAAAGATATCATCGTCACTTCCCGATGAAAGTGGATCAATGTGAGCGAGTTCATTGGCGAACTCCTCAAGAAGAAAGTCAACATTAGAAGTGGTATTGCCACTACTATGCTCTTTGGATTTAGGGAACTTAGAAGAATGACCATCGGAGGAGAAATCAATAACATCGATGCTTTTAACAGAATGTTTCTTATGCTTGGAAGCATCGGTATGAAAAATCATTTTGTCATTATCAATCCTCAAGGTCAAAGTATTCTCATAATGATCAACTAGGGCTTTTGTCGTACGCAAAAACGGTCTCCCTAGGATGAGAGGAACTCTCGGGTCATCTTCATAATCAACCACCACAAAGTCGGCTGGGAAGATAAACGTATTCACATGAACAAATACATCTTCAGCTATACCGACTGGGTGAGTAATCGATCGATTAGCTAACTCTAAGGTCATATGAGTCAGTTTGAGTACTCCCATTCCAAGTTGTTCATAAATTGACAAAGGCATGAGGTTTATGCTTGCCCCTGAATCGGCAAGAGCATTAGAACCTCTTGATCATCTTTTAAAGAACAAGGAATGAGAAATTTTCCAGAATCTCCAAGCTTCTTGGGAACCTCTTTGAGAAGGACTGCCGAACATTGAGCATTAATCGGTGTTTCAGCTAGTTCAAGCAATTTTTCTTTATTGCTAATGAGATTCTTGAATGTGGAAGCAAATTTCGGCATGTAAAGAAGAGCATCCGCAAAACTAATGTCGAAGTGTAGTTTTTGAAAGATTTCAAGAAACTTCTTCATTTGGATGTCAGTTTTATCACGGAGTTTTTGATCATTAAGCCTTGAAGGATATGGAATTGAAGGCTTAGGAATGCTCTTCGAAAAAACAAATTCGGGAATTGAAGTTTGGACGATCGAAGGTTGGACGTGTGCGGTACTTCGTGAGCTTGGGGATTGCACCTTGTCCTTTGTAACCTTGGGTTCTCCTTCCACATCCTTCGCGGGAGTAGGAGTAGGAATCGAGGGTCCATCATAAGCTTTACCACTACGAACGGTAATAGCTTTCAATTCACCCTTCGGGTTGGGAATGGTATTTCCCGGGAGAGTACCCGAAGTAGAAGCTTGATTCATTTGACCCATGAGACTAGCAAACATGTTCTCAATCTTGCTTTGAGATTGTTCAATCTTGTGATTTGTATTTCGAAGTTCATTTTTAAGCTCATTGCCTTGTCTCGACATTGAAGATTGAAAATCATTCTTCAAAGTGTTGATTTGATTTTGCATTCCCCTCATGTTAGCCTCATTTGCTTTGATGTAATTAGCAAGTTCATTTGAAGCAACATTAGGAGCTTGGAAACCTTGATTGAAATTAACCCCTTGATTTGGAAATTGATTAATCGGGGCATGAGATTGATTTTGAACATTTTAATTTCTTTGTTGTTGATTATGATTGAATCGATTAGGATTATTGGGTTGAGAAAAGCCGGGTGGACCATTTGGATTGCTAGCACGATAGTTCGGGTCAACTTTAGGATGGTATTGGTTACCTCCTTGATTGTAAGACCCGGCTACGGCTTTTACATCAAATTGACTACCATCGGTGGTAGTGCAATTATAGTAAGCATGAGGTCCACCACAAGTGACACAAGTTTCATCCACCGCTTTGACTTGAGCGGGTGAAGAAGTTTGTGGTGATGATAGTTTCTTTTTCTTGGAAAGAACCAATGCTTGAATAGCTTCCGTGAGTTTGTCAATCTTAGCATCGGTGCTAGAATTGTTCACGGGAGATGATCTAGACGAGGTTGCATTCACTTAGGAAACAATGGACTTGTTTCGTGAAGTACGAACCTTAGACTTGTTTTCAATTATGGCTAAAGCATCTCTAGGAGTCCGATTCAAGAGATTGCCACCCACGGCATTGTTCAAAGAATCTTGATCGGTTTGGTTCAAACCATTGTAGAAAGTATCAATTTGGTGCAATTCGGAAAAACCATGATCAGGACACCTGCGAAGTAAATCCTTAAAATGATCCCACGCCTCGCTAAAAGACTCACCAAAGTTTTGAGTAAACTTTGTGATTTCATTCTTTAAGCTTGTTGTTTTAGACGGGGGAAAGAATTCATTCACAGATTTCGACACGAGGTCTTCCCATGTCTCAATAGAACGAGGGGGTTGTTTTTCAAGCCAAATCCGGGCCGTATCCTCGAGAGAGAAAGGAAAAAGAACAAGCTTGATAGCTTCTTGAGGGACGTTTTTGTATTTGATGGTTGATGTGATTTTGTTGAACCATCGAATGTGAGAATGAGGATCGTCCCTCTCAAAACCGAAGTATTGACTCGAAGTTACTAATTGTAGCAACCCGGTCTTGAGTTCAAAATTATCGGCAACGATTGCCGGAACAACGATGGCCTCTCCATAACCCTCGGTGGGTGCTTGGAGGAGCTTGGACATGGTACGGTTATCGGCCATGTTTGGAGGAATAGTACGAATCTCGGGTTCGACTATTGGATGGGCACGTCGATGATTACGCCTTCTGGGAATGTTGTTGATCGATTGTAAAGGACTTGTTGATGTAGACGAACGAGTGCGCATGCACTAAAAAAACAAACTCAATTAAAACAACACCACTTTAACGACAAGGGAACTTAAACCAATAATCAAGAACGCAAGGTTGACCTTTAAGGATAAACGTACAAGGAGCGGGAGAAAAGAATGGATTTCTCACTAGGGCGAAGTTCGTTGGATCACCCTATACTGTTTCGACTCCTCTTAATGTAAGCTTATCGACTAAAAGTTTTCCAAAACGCCAGTTATACAAAGGCAAGTTTTGATCTTTAGTTTGGGAACTTATTATGGTCACACCCCCAGTTGGTAGGTGTTCTGCCTTGGTTTGCGGTGGTAAGATTTTAATGTCGTAATTATTAAACAAAGAAACGGGAAAATCTTTTTGTGTTTTTCTTATCTTTTTTATATATAATACATATATAGAAACAAAAGAAAAATATTTTTGGTGTTTTATAAGTTTTATGAAAGCGTTAACTTCTTGCGAAGGTTTTACAAGACTAATCGTCTAAACCTTAACGAGACTTTCGACACACAGCCTCCCCGGCAGCGGCGCCATTTGATTCGTTGTGTTTTTGTGCAAAACAATTTATCAAAATATCAACAAACGTGATGTCAATGTTATCGTGAGACAACAAGACGTGGAGAAATGCGAGTAAACCTTTTAGGAAAAAGATCACCTCGTAAACTCGTGCATGTGATATTTATTTATGAGACTGGGAAGTGATTTCCCGGGTCGTACCCAACGAGGTATGAATGGAAAGTTTCGTGAAAAGATCGAGATTAAAACCTTGTATGTTTGGTTGAGAAAGATTATTTGGTTTTGTGATACGTTAAATTAACAGAAATTAAGAATTAACGAACGAAAATGAGATAAACGTATCCTAAATGAGAAATTAAACAAAGAAATGCTAAGGAATACTTAAAACTACATAAAAAACTACGGGAAACATGATAGGGAAATCGGGAAACCCTAAAACGCAATCTAAGTTAAAAACGCGACGTTTATTAAAAATAAACGTCAACGTACAAAAAAAACGTGAATATTAAGCTACACAAATCCTACGGGTTTCCAAATAATTTTCTTACGCACTAAATGATAAAAGAAAATTTTAGAAAAAAGAAAATTAATTTTTCAATTAAAATTCTATTTATTACCAGTTAATTACTAAATAACACTAATTAAATTCTAATAAATACTAAACTATCCTAAAAAAATCTGAAACTTTTTTGATAAATATTAAAAGTTAATAAGATTTTAAGAAAAATATAAAAGGACTAGGTACAATACACAATAAGCAGGAAATAAGCAAACTAGAACTGATTATCTTATTTAAGCAAAACAGACAATAATTAGTTATATATTAAATCTTGCAAAGGATTATTGAAAAAGTCCCAAGGGCGGATGGTTTATGTGTGGTGTGGTGTGGTGCGCTGGGTGGTCAGGGTTCGAATCCTAGCAATGCACATTTTTTTGCAAATGATTTTTTTTCAATTTTTCTTTTTGCAACAAACTTTAACAACAAAATCCAGCAACTTTTGTAAAGTGACTTTTATTGAAAAGCTTAAAATAAGCTTGTGCAAGATCTAAAAATCAACAGTGGTGATGTTTTGACGTATTATAAGCCAAAGTAAGTAGCAGCTATCGACAAATAAGCCAAGAAACCACAAAACCTTGAACAAACAAAGCAACAACAAGAAATAATCAACAAGTAATGACAACAATTACAACAGGATCAAATAAAGAAGAGGAATTAAATAGGAACAACCATTAACAACTCAGTTCACTGAGTTGTAGCAGCAGCAGACAAGGGAAAAAAACCAAAAGAAGGAGCAAAATAAGCAGTGAAAGGAAAACAAAAAGCAAGCACCTAATTATTACCTAGAACACTATCTAAAACAGTAAAGAACACAAGAATAGATCAAGAATTGAGCAAACTAAGGGCATTCAAAAATTTGGCAAAAATCTAATTCAGGGGATGTTTCAGTCAAACAGTCGACTTCCAAATAAATTTTTAGTGACCAAATGATTTCCAAAATATAATTTTATTTTTGATTTGAACAAACAAGCTGGCAAAGATTACAAAATGCCAAAAACATTGTGATTTCACCCAAAAGTTAACCTTGTGCACTTCATCAAACTTTGTCCCATTTTGCACAGTTAAGAAACTTTTGACTTTTCTATTTTTCTAAAAGTTGACTAATTTGAGTTTTGATTGACCTTATCTTACTGAAAATGATAAATTACCCTTAGATGAAGCTATTTCAAGCAAGCTACACCAAATTTGAGCTTAAATAGAGATTATGACACTCCCATATTGCAACAGTTAAGCTGCTATGAAGTGAGAAGATGACTTTGACTATTTTACTCAAGAACTACCAACTTAATGCTTCCAATACTCTATATTCACCCTGAGAGAGTTGTCTAAACAAGCTTTGTCCACTGGAATAGAGCACAACTCAGTGAAACTAACTAATCTAAACACCCTCTTAAAAACAGATTTAACAATTTGGACAAGTAAATTAAGGAGTTTAAACTATGCAAACATCTAGATGAACTCAAACTAACTTAGAATCAATATTAATGAATAGCAATTAACAACAGATATCAACAGATGAGCAGAAATAAAAGAAGTGCAAAAATTTGTATGAGAAATTTGCTTACAAGTGTCCACAGCTCAAGACAAGTGAAACCTAAGATCACAACATCATCCTAACACTCCCATGAGTACTAAACCATGCTTCTTCCATGTTTCTCTTCTGCATCAGCCATTGTTCACCATTTTTTTTATTTTCTTTTGATTTTCTATTTTTTTTTCTTTTTGTGAGTTCCTTTTGATGCAAAGCTTACAGAAAACTTTTAAACAACTTATAAGAGTTGCTGAGAGTACTTAGAATTCACATAGGAATAATTAACAAGATTTTGCAAATAAATACGAAAATGGAGTAAAATTTAAATTTCTTTAAAACTGAATATAACTTGGATTAAACTAAATTGAAAGCATTACAATTGAAAGTTAAACATAAAACAGAAAGCTACAAAGAAAATTGGATGCCTCAATGGCTCATACAAGTGCCCTATTTATACTAAACTGAAAACTAGGGTTACTCCTCTTATTGTGCTTCTTCTGTGAGAGATATCAATGTAAATTTGTCCCTTGTGCTTTCCTGAATCAATCCTAGCAGTCCAATTAAAGTATGCTTGATCTGAGCCCTCAACTCAACTTTGGCGCCATTTTGTGTTGGTGGATTCCCAGCGTGGATGGAGGTGAGTGGGATTGGTATTGGTGAGGGGTAGGATGGCTGGGTAGGTGTGTTGGGGAGAGGAGGGGGAGACAGGAATGTTGGGGATAGTATAGTGGAGGTGATGGGTGTTTTGGCGGGGAAGAAGAAGGGCCGGGGGTGTTGACTTTGGTTGACCCCCGTTTTATTAATAAAATGCATGGGATTGGGCTTGTATTGATTGGGCTTGGGGGTTTTGGATTAAGGTTGTGTTTGGACTGGATTTTTGGCTTATAATATCAAAGGTCTGTTTGGTTTATGGACTAAATACCACAAGGACCAACTTTGCAATTTCCTGAAAATCCAAGGGTTGAATTTGGCATTTTTCCAAAGCATCTTCAAGGACCATTCTTGCCTAAGATGAATAGTATGAGGACCATTGTTGACTTTTTCCACTTTTTGAAATTCCCAGGGACCTTTTTTGCCAATTAAGAAACTTTAGGGACCAAACCTGCAAACTTTTGAAACTTTTTACCCAAAGATCATTTTTTATAACATTTAACTTTTAAAGGACTTGGGTTGACTTTTCTTTCAAAACAAATGCTTAGGGACTGTTTTTGACAAGTTTTGAAAGTTGGGGGACTGAAACTGCTAATTATGCAAACTTTGTTCATTTTTCATCTGTTTTTACTCATTTTGCATCTGAAACATATAAAACACAATCCCTGGGATATTTTCAGTATTTTGATGCATTTTTGAGTGTTTTTAAATGTTTTGTAGCTCAGATTTGACTAAAAATGATGAGTGTTTGAGCACTCATCATGCCTTTTTCCTAGCTTCTTCTAGATGGTGATTGTGGACCATGTCATTAGAACTAACAGACTCTTTAACAGTGTTTGTAGTCACATTTGGTATACTATTCCTTGAAGGGCCAGGTACACTCACATTTGTGTTTCTTTCAACAACCAATTTTTTTTTCAACAATCTTTTCATTTTCCTTTTTCTTGGGCAAGGGTTGTGGAGTGACTGGTTTTCTCAAATCCTTTTTCGCATCGATTTTTGGAGCAAACTGAGAAATTGACATTTTTGGTTTCTCATCCGTTTTTGAAACATTTGGTTACTCTGAAGTCGATGGTTTTGCAAACTTAGTATCCACCCCCTTCCCTTTTATACTTTCTAGCTGAGCTCTCAAAAGATAATTTTGCTATTTCATGTCCTTGTAGGCATGCTCATACGACAATTTTTCATACTTGCATTCCTCTGATTTTCGATCAAGTTGTTTAAAAAATAACATGTTTTCTTTTTCAAGTTTTACAAGAGCATTTTCATATTTTGAAACAATTTCAGATGTCTCAGCTCACAGTCTTTCATCGTCCTCAACAACATATGATTGTAAAATGATGGACATTATATTAGTAGTCATAACGGCTTCGAAGAGAGAATCATTTAACCTTTCCAAAACATGTATGTTTTCACGAGTTTCATTAGCTTCTTTTACCAGGGATTTGTGGTCCTTGACAAAGTCGGCCATTTCTTTTAAGAAAGCTTGTTCAAAATGGATTACCCTCGCACTGATGTTATTCAGTGGGATAGTAATTTCGTTTTCAAACACCTTTTTCTGTTCATTATAAAAACTAGAATGCCAGTTGTTAATACTGATAGTAGTTTTAGATTTAACAATCTGTTGAAGTGTTTTGATTATCTTTTTAACGTCATCAAGAATGTCTCTAGCTTCACTTGTATTAAAAGGGTTGTTGAAGACATTTGCTCCATGTTTGAAAGACATTTGGAAACAACTACCTTTTTAGAAACAATTTTTGAGAATGGTCGTTTCTTGGAAAACACTGATGGTTCTTTTTGTGGAACAAAAGTAACTCCAGAAAGTTTGTTCAGTTTGTTGTAATCAATTGGTTTCAAATCCGAATTCTTTTGTTTCATTTTTGTTATGCTCTCTTCAACAAGTTCAAGCGTTTCCACAGAATCCCGAACGACGGGAGGATCATGTTTAGCATATATAACCTTTCCATTATACAAAACATTCTGTTCTTCCTGAGCTTTCTTGAGATTACAAGGAGTTTTGTTACCAAGAGCCATTTTATGTTTCGTATGGTAAATCAGATTAGTTTGATTAGCAATCATATTCATTGTTTGACTTGACTGACCCGACTTAACCACTAATTCATCTAGTTTTGCAATCTTGTGTTCTGACTCTATGATTTCATCCAAAAGTTTATCTTCTTTCTTTGCAAAGTCCTTTTTCAACTCATCCATTTCTTTTTCAAGATTGGTATAAGCTGATTTTTGTTTTGAAAGTTGATTTGTGATGAGGCGAAAAATGATCCGTTTTTAGGGGGTCATTTAGGCCCGAATCCGACTTTATTTGATCAAATATTGCCCTAAATCGTTCCTTTTGTGATTTTAGGTGTTTGGAGAGTGAATTCTGGAAAAGAAGCTATTTTGGACGTTTTTGGAGCATAAAAGTGAAGAAAACGGCAAAGTACCAAAAATCCATGCTGAAGATACAAGGTGACGGCGTCAAGACCACCATCTTGACGGCGTCAGACATGGAGAATTAAACACCGTAGCTGGCGACGGCGTCAGAAGGCTTGATGACGGCGTCAAAAAGGCAAGAATAAAATACCGTGGTTGGTGACGGCGTCAACTAGGCCGTCATAAGTGGATCAAGGCCGTCCGAGGAAGTATATGGCGGCGAGGTGACGGCGTCAGAAGTTACTCTTGACGTCGTCAGAGTGTTTTTCCTATATATAGTTTTCTAGTTTTTTCATAAAGAGAGAGAAGTTTTGGTGAAACCCTAAAGACGATTTTGGTGCCTCTTTTACAGGTTTTTCAAGGGTTCCAAACCCTTGAGACCTTGCATTGTAATTGAGATAAGTATACTTTTAATTCAATCAATATGTCTATGTGTTGGTTGTTTATCTCTTGTTCTTATCTTAATTCTACTATGCTAGGCTAGATTTCCTTTGTGTTTGCTTAGATCTAATGAAACCTAGATGTTGATTATGTGTTGATTACTTGTCTATTCTTGTTTTGGATGAATGATATTATATGTTAGGCTTAAGAAAACTGGCAGATCTCCAAATGGTAACATGCTTGAACGTCTTAAGAAACATGAACCGAGGCGTACTAGGTCTTTATTGGTTGTATTTAATGCATGAGCCACTGTTTACAATCCCTATAGTTGTGCTGGGTCATGGTGTAGGAGGAGATAAGAGCTCATAGAGTTGGGGAGTTATGTATGCCACCCCACGAATGGTATTAAGGAATACAATCCGTCATCCATACAAGTGTAACAAGTAATTGACATGTAAAAGATATCTAGGGAGTAATGAAGTCTAAGTAAACACAATTTCTCCAACCACTGCTCACAACCTTAGTTTAATTAGTTTAATTTCATTTTCATTAGTTTATTTTAATTATATAATAGCTTTGGGTTAGTTGAATAGCAACTAATTCCGCCCACTCTTCCAAAACCCGAGATTTTACTTGCTTTCATTAAAATAAAAAAATACAAAAATAATCATCTTCCACCTCTAGAACTATTAATTAGATTTTCTAATCCTAGCGACACTATTCCTAAGCTGAACGATCAATCCCCCGGTACTTGTCACTATACTATACTACAACGATCAGGTACACTGCCTGGTGGGGGTTGTAAGCTTCTCGAGATCCCTCAAGAGGTAAAGCAAGGTGCGATTCCCACACATCAAGTTTTTGGCGCCGCTGCCGGGGATTGTCTATCTTTACATTTATTTCTCAACTTTCGCAAAGACTGCGGCGCCACGCATCAAGTTTTTGGCGCCGCAGCCCGGGGAATAGTTATTGTCTAGGTTAGGATTTCTTTTTATTAGATCTACTTGCTAGATTCCTTTCTAGTAAGATTTTATTTTTATTTTTTAGGTCTTCTTTAGTCTATCTTATTTCTTCGTGCCTTTGTTCGTAACTCTTTACCATCCGACATCATGGAAGGTGGTAACATCTTTGAACCCATCATCCCACCACAACAAAACCCACCATTAGAACCCCTTAGGCCCCGAACCTTAGGAGAGTATTCCCGACCTAGCCACCAAGGCTACCGAAACACCATTGAGCTCACCGGAGCCAATGTGACCCCCTTGCGATCCGACACCATCCGGTTGGTGCAAAGCGGATGTGCATTCCATGGACTTCGTTCCGAAGATCCAAACCAACACCTTAAGGATTTCCTCAAAATCGTAGATTCCATAGACCTAGGTGTTGAAACTAGAGAGACTACCCGTTTACGTCTATTCCAATTCTCTCTACGGGATCAAGCTAGTCAATGGCTTGAGCGTTTACCCGCGGGATCCATCACCACATGGGATGATCTCACCACTCGTTTCCTTGCTCAATTTTTCCCACCGGGGAGAACTACTAAGCTTAGGAATGACATCTTGATGTTCCAACAACGTCAAAATGAATCTCTTTATGAAGCATGGACTCGTTTCAAGGACTTACTCCAAAAAGTCCCTCATCATGGCATAGATCTTTGGCTCCAAGTCCAAATTTTCTATGACCATATCGATATCCCCACGAGGCGAACCATTGACCAATCGGCCGGTGGTAAGCTACGTGATCTTAGTGCGGAACAATCATGGGAACTCATAGAAGATCTTGCTCTCTATGACAATGAAAGTTGGAATGATCCCCGTGATTTGAACAAAACGGTCAAGGCAATATCTTTGCCTTCGAACAATTCAAGCACTCCCGACTGTAGGATCATGGAACTTGAGGACCAAGTCAAGTTTCTCATGAAATCTTACGAAGCTCCGAAGCATTCAAGCCAAGTGAACAAAATCACTTCTTCATGCGAATTATGTAGTGGTCCCCATGACACTCGTGATTGTATGGAACTCCCCGGAACAGCTTTTGCGGACTGCGCATCCACGCATACCGACGAAGCGGGAGATAAGTGGTACACTTTCAAGCCCGAGCCAAACACATACGGTGATTCATACAACCCCTCATGGAAAAATCACCCAAACCTTAGGTGGAAACAAAATCAACCCAATTCTTCCAATCCGCCTAATCGTTACCAATCAAACGGTCCACCATCCAACCGTACCTTCAACAACAATCCTTCTAACAACTATGGTAGTACCAACAATCTTGAAGGATTGATGTCTAAATTCATGGCATCTCAAGAAGCCCACATAGTTAGGTTCGAAAATGAATTCAACCAACAACAAACGGAGATGACCAACAAGATCGACAACTTGTTGAAAGCCCTCAACAACCAAACATTAGCCACACCTAGGAAGGATACTAGGGACACCAATAGTGGAATTCAAATTAAGGACCCCTCATCATCCAAACATGTCCACTTTGTCAATGTTGTCACCATTAAGCCGATAGATAGGGAGATAGAGGAGAGTGACAAGGATGAAGTTAGAGTAGAAGCCAATAGTGAAGATGAGAGTAGGGAAGTTGAGGTTAATAAGGATGAGGAATTGGAGGAGATAGAACCTATAGAGAAATACTTTGATAAGTTGCCAACCGAGGAAGAACGGGAATACCATAAGGATTTATTCGATAGTCCCGAGAAAACGTATATATTTGGCGACCCCCTGATCAAAATGGGAGACCCCTCCAACATTAACATCCCATGTAATATCGGGCACATGCATATATGGAAAGCTTACATCGACCTTAGATCCCCCGTGAACATCATGACTAGGACTTATTACAATTGGGTGATGAAGAAGCAACTCAATTTTAGGTTGATGCCCGGTATGAATAAGATAAGTAATTTTGCAGGAAGAGTGAAGGGATTGCATGTCATTATAGGGAATCTCACCTATGAGATCGATTTTATGATAGTTGAAGACATTCGTCCGGTGATAGATGCTTGCCTAAGTCAAGTAGTATTCGGGAAGCCATTTGTTGAAGCTACTAGGGTGAGTTATGATCCGACTTTAGGGATAGTTAGGTTTAAGAAAGATAATGATGAGGTCGCTTATCAAATGCCCTACAAGATCGAACAATACCGCCTTCTCTCTAATTTCGAAAAAGAACATAAGCAAGCGGCTTATTATAGGAATGAGGAGGATAGACGTAGAGGAGTAGAGTATGTTAGAAATAGGATGCTTGGTTTCTACAAAGAATGCTTGCAATTAGGTCCGGAATACAAAACTGGTTTAGAAGATGACCTAGAGAGTGGAACCAATGATGAAGTCACGTAATAACCCACGACTTTGAGTCTAGCTACAAGACTCGTAAATAAAGAAAAGCGCTTCTTGGGAGGCAACCCATGTTTTGTGTGATTTTAATTGTTTGATTGTTATTTGCTTCCGTATGCATGTTTTATTTTTATTGTTGGTTGATCATGTTTCTCAATTAAAATGTGGAATACTTTATTATGTTGTTTGGCCTAGTCTTAACTCCAACCTAAAGGTATTTTTGCAAAAGATAAGTGTAAGGGGAAACCCCAAATCTGTTTTTAAGAAACAAACCGATTATGATTCTCCACAATATTTAATGAACATGTATATTCGTATGTGTTAGAGTCAAATGCTTGTATTGAGTTATAATGAAGTTTTGCAGGATTTTCCAGGAAGTAGGACAAAGTTTTTCCAAAAATTTTCCGGAAACTTAACATAAGAATTTCTGCAGGTCCATTCTGACGGCGTCAGGGTATTGCTCTTGACGGCGTCAGGAGTCAAAAATCTGGAAATTTTACCGGTTTTGTTTTTCTAACGGAGTCTTATAGTTTTTGTGAATTATTAAGTTTTATAATCTCCAAGAAATCTGCAAACTTCATTCCACAAGCATTATATCTTACTTTGTTTTCTAGGATTTAGTAACTTATATAGGATGCCGCCGATTTTACGCGAGGTTGCCTTGTCTACTTTTGTCAGGATTTACAGGTTATTTATGACAAGAGGATGATTTATATTCTGGAAGGGAAGCTTTGATTGTTCATTTTCTTGGAGGAAGATTTAACCTGGCCAACCTATAATCCATACCGAGCGAATCAGGGGAGTATTTGATTTCATTCTCTTTACTTCTTAACTTTTACATTCTTTACTTGAACATTGGGGACAATGTTCATCCTAAGTGTAAGGGGAGGGTAAAAAGATGATACCTTACATATGCACTTTCGCTTGAGTTTGTTTTGTTTGATAGTAGATGAGTAATAAAACTATGAGAAATACTTGTTAGTGTAATTTTAGCGCCAAATTTAAAATTTTTTACAACATTTAGGAGTGAAACTTTAGCCATAGCAAGCGTCTCATGGATAGGAGGTTGTATGACTAGCACATAACCGTATATTCAGAAAAATTTTCCACCCAAAAATGTGAGGTTCGCCTTTAGATTTGATAGGAAAAGCATTTATTATTGGTGCTTATGAGTGTACCGGTAGCATTTAGATTCTAGAACTTGCGTTAGTGATGCATCCCGAGACCGCTAGTGAGACTACATTCGTGTAGGAGGATTTACTACATGATAAGAGGCATTAGGATCACCCTTGTGTTAAACCCGTATTATAATTACTTGACCATTTAAGTCATATTACTTGGCTAGTTAAGTCAACTAATTTTTCCCACACCCTTTGCGTTGTACTCATTTTTAGTACACGATACCCCTAGTACACCCCTCCGAGCCTATCTTTTCGTTTCTAACTTTAAGCATCTTACTTAAAGGAAGAATTTGTTACACCCCACTTAAATGTACACCCAAATCGCCTTAGCCTTCCGTGTAGGCGCTCATTTTTAGTGCATTATTGTTAATTGTTAAACCCTAAGTTAACTTTCTAATTGATTACATGGTTGCTAAGTCGAGTCATATCCTTGTACATATTGTTTTGGGACGATTGGGACTCATGGGTAAGTACTTATTTTATGGAGTAATGGGGAAGAACATCATTATTACCCCCATATGTACGTTAATCTTAAAAGTGCTCCAAGTGTTTTGATTTTCTTAATTCGAGTCATTAGAATAGTTAATGTAAAGTATGTAAAGATTCAAGTGTAAGGGGATTGCTCATACCCCTATGATGTATTATTTTGGATGGTAGGGTAAGAGTGTATGAAAAAAAAAAAAAAAAAAAAAAAAAAAAAAAAAAAAAAAAATCGAAAAAATCAAGAAAAAGAAAAAAAAAATAGAAAAAGGAAAAAGAAAGAAAAACCATACGGACTACCATCCCATTTTTATTCTATGTTCATTTTATGTTTTTGTTATTTTTCATTTGATAGCTTAAGTCGAGTCTAGTCTTGGCTTAGCAACGCCATCTTGTACATGTAATTAACTAAGATTGTTAACTCGCCACCAGTAAAACTTCCTTTATCCAACAAAACCGTGTAATTCATATCCCTACACCTAACGTTATAACCCTTTAAAAGACCTCTTTGATAGTTTATCCTAGGTGCTTACGCCATGTGGTGGAGGTTTGATCCTTTCCCAAGCCTATGGTAATCTATTTTGCTATGACAGGTAGTGAGAGATATCTTCCATTTCCATAATGTTATATTACTTTATTACACCCGAGAGATGTGAGTATCTAAACACTATTTGTGAGGTGCTTGTGTATGACCTCCGTGCTTGTCTATTGGTCTTTAGTGGAACGATTATTTGTTGTAATTACTTTTATATTAGTGTTAAATGACCCCTAACTTGTCTTTTGAGTAGAATAAAAGCTCATTTGCTTGAGGACAAGCAAATCTCAAGTGTAAGGGTATATGATGAGGCGAAAAATGATCCGTTTTTAGGGGGTCATTTAAGCCCGAATCCGACTTTATTTGATCAAATATTGCCCTAAATCGTTCCTTTTATGATTTTAGGTGTTTGGAGAGTGAATTCTGGAAAAGAAGCTATTTTGGACGTTTTTGGAGCATAAAAGTGAAGAAAACGGCAAAGTACCAAAAATCCATGCTGAAGATACAAGGTGACGGCGTCAAGACCACCATCTTGACGGCGTCAGACATGGAGAATTAAACACCGTAGCTGGCGACGGCGTCAGAAGGCTTGATGACGGCGTCAAAGAGGCAAGAATAAAATACCGTGGGTGGTGACGGCGTCAACTAGGCCGTCATAAGTGGATCAAGGCCGTCCGAGGAACTATATGGCGGCGAGGTGACGGCGTCAGAAGTTAATCTTGACGCCGTCAGAGTGTTTTTCCTATATATAGTTTTCTAGTTTTTTCATAAAGAGAGAGAAGTTTTGGTGAAACCCTAAAGACGATTTTGGTGCCTCTTTTACAGGTTTTTCAAGGGTTCCAAACCCTTGAGACCTTGCATTGTAATTGAGATAAGTATACTTTTAATTCAATCAATATGTCTATGTGTTGGTTGTTTATCTCTTGTTCTTATCTTAATTCTACTATGCTAGGCTAGATTTCCTTTGTGTTTGCTTAGATCTAATGAAACCTAGATGTTGATTATGTGTTGATTACTTGTCTATTCTTGTTTTGGATGAATGATATTATATGTTAGGCTTAAGAAAACTGGCAGATCTCCAAATGGTAACATGCTTGAACGTCTTAAGAATCATGAACCGAGGCGTACTAGGTCTTTATTGGTTGTATTTAATGCATGAGCCACTGTTTACAATCCCTATAGTTGTGCTGGGTCATGGTGTAGGAGGAGATAAGAGCTCATAGAGTTGGGGAGTTATGTATGCCACCCCACGAATGGTATTAAGGAATACAATCCGTCATCCATACAAGTGTAACAAGTAATTGACATGTAAAAGATATATAGGGAGTAATGAAGTCTAAGTAAACACAATTTCTCCAACCACTGCTCACAACCTTAGTTTAATTAGTTTAATTTCATTTTCATTAGTTTATTTTAATTATATAATAGCTTTGGGTTAGTTGAATAGCAACTAATTCTGCCCACTCTTCCAAAACCCGAGATTTTACTTGCTTTCATTAAAATAAAAAAATACAAAAATAATCATCTTCCACCTCTAGAACTATTAATTAGGTTTTCTAATCCTAGCGACACTATTCCTAAGCTGAACGATCAATCCCCCGGTACTTGTCACTATACTATACTACAACGATCAGGTACACTGCCTGGTGGGGGTTGTAAGCTTCTCGAGATCCCTCGAGAGGTAAAGCAAGGTGCGATTCCCACACATCAAGTTTTTGGCGCCGCTGCCGGGGATTGTCTATCTTTACATTTATTTCTCAACTTTCGCAAAGACTGCGGCGCCACGCATCAAGTTTTTGGCGCCGCAGCCTGGGGAATAGTTATTGTCTAGGTTAGGATTTCTTCTTATTAGATCTACTTGCTAGATTCCTTTCTAGTAAGATTTTATTTTTATTTTTTAGGTCTTCTTTAGTCTATCTTATTTCTTCGTGCCTTTGTTCGTAACTCTTTACCATCCGACATCATGGAAGGTGGTAACATCTTTGAACCCATCATCCCACCACAACAAAACCCACCATTAGAACCCCTTAGGCCCCGAACCTTAGGAGAGTATTCCCGACCTAGCCACCAAGGCTACCGAAACACCATTGAGCTCACCGGAGCCAATGTGACCCCCTTGCGATCCGACACCATCCGGTTGGTGCAAAGCGGATGTGCGTTCCATGGACTTCGTTCCGAAGATCCAAACCAACACCTTAAGGATTTCCTCAAAATCGTAGATTCCATAGACCTAGGTGTTGAAACTAGAGAGACTACCCGTTTACGCCTATTCCAATTCTCTCTACGGGATCAAGCTAGTCAATGGCTTGAGCGTTTACCCGCGGGATCCATCACCACATGGGATGATCTCACCACTCGTTTCCTTGCTCAATTTTTCCCACCGGGGAGAACTACTAAGCTTAGGAATGACATCTTGATGTTCCAACAACGTCAAAATGAATCTCTTTATGAAGCATGGACTCGTTTCAAGGACTTACTCCAAAAAGTCCCTCATCATGGCATAGATCTTTGGCTCCAAGTCCAAATTTTCTATGACCATATCGATATCCCCACGAGGCGAACCATTGACCAATCGGCCGGTGGTAAGCTACGTGATCTTAGTGCGGAACAATCATGGGAACTCATAGAAGATCTTGCTCTCTATGACAATGAAAGTTGGAATGATCCCCGTGATTTGAACAAAACGGTCAAGGCAATATCTTTGCCTTCGAACAATTCAAGCACTCCCGACTGTAGGATCATGGAACTTGAGGACCAAGTCAAGTTTCTCATGAAATCTTACGAAGCTCCGAAGCATTCAAGCCAAGTGAACAAAATCACTTCTTCATGCGAATTATGTAGTGGTCCCCATGACACTCGTGATTGTATGGAACTCCCCGGAACAGCTTTTGCGGACTGCGCATCCACGCATACCGACGAAGCGGGAGATAAGTGGTACACTTTCAAGCCCGAGCCAAACACATACGGTGATTCATACAACCCCTCATGGAAAAATCACCCAAACCTTAGGTGGAAACAAAATCAACCCAATTCTTCCAATCCGCCTAATCGTTACCAATCAAACGGTCCACCATCCAACCGTACCTTCAACAACAATCCTTCTAACAACTATGGTAGTACCAACAATCTTGAAGGATTGATGTCTAAATTCATGGCATCTCAAGAAGCCCACATAGTTAGGTTCGAAAATGAATTCAACCAACAACAAACGGAGATGACCAACAAGATCGACAACTTGTTGAAAGCCCTCAACAACCAAACATTAGCCACACCTAGGAAGGATACTAGGGACACCAATAGTGGAATTCAAATTAAGGACCCCTCATCATCCAAACATGTCCACTTTGTCAATGTTGTCACCATTAAGCCGATAGATAGGGAGATAGAGGAGAGTGACAAGGATGAAGTTAGAGTAGAAGCCAATAGTGAAGATGAGAGTAGGGAAGTTGAGGTTAATAAGGATGAGGAATTGGAGGAGATAGAACCTATAGAGAAATACTTTGATAAGTTGCCAACCGAGGAAGAACGGGAATACCATAAGGATTTATTCGATAGTCCCGAGAAAACGTATATATTTGGCGACCCCCTGATCAAAATGGGAGACCCCTCCAACATTAACATCCCATGTAATATCGGGCACATGCATATATGGAAAGCTTACATCGACCTTAGATCCCCCGTGAACATCATGACTAGGACTTATTACAATTGGGTGATGAAGAAGCAACTCAATTTTAGGTTGATGCCCGGTATGAATAAGATAAGTAATTTTGCAGGAAGAGTGAAGGGATTGCATGTCATTATAGGGAATCTCACCTATGAGATCGATTTTATGATAGTTGAAGACATTCGTCCGGTGATAGATGCTTGCCTAAGTCAAGTAGTATTCGGGAAGCCATTTGTTGAAGCTACTAGGGTGAGTTATGATCCGACTTTAGGGATAGTTAGGTTTAAGAAAGATAATGATGAGGTCGCTTATCAAATGCCCTACAAGATCGAACAATACCGCCTTCTCTCTAATTTCGAAAAAGAACATAAGCAAGCGGCTTATTATAGGAATGAGGAGGATAGACGTAGAGGAGTAGAGTATGTTAGAAATAGGATGCTTGGTTTCTACAAAGAATGCTTGCAATTAGGTCCGGAATACAAAACTGGTTTAGAAGATGACCTAGAGAGTGGAACCAATGATGAAGTCACGTAATAACCCACGACTTTGAGTCTAGCTACAAGACTCGTAAATAAAGAAAAGCGCTTCTTGGGAGGCAACCCATGTTTTGTGTGATTTTAATTGTTTGATTGTTATTTGCTTCCGTATGCATGTTTTATTTTTATTGTTGGTTGATCATGTTTCTCAATTAAAATGTGGAATACTTTATTATGTTGTTTGGCCTAGTCTTAACTCCAACCTAAAGGTATTTTTGCAAAAGATAAGTGTAAGGGGAAACCCCAAATATGTTTTTAAGAAACAAACCGATTATGATTCTCCACAATATTTAATGAACATGTATATTCGTATGTGTTAGAGTCAAATGCTTGTATTGAGTTATAATGAAGTTTTGCAGGATTTTCCAGGAAGTAGGACAAAGTTTTTCCAAAAATTTTCCGGAAACTTAACATAAGAATTTCTGCAGGTCCATTCTGACGGCGTCAGGGTATTGCTCTTGACGGCGTCAGGAGTCAAAAATCTGGAAATTTTACCGGTTTTGTTTTTCTAACGGAGTCTTATAGTTTTTGTGAATTATTAAGTTTTATAATCTCCAAGAAATCTGCAAACTTCATTCCACAAGCATTATATCTTACTTTGTTTTCTAGGATTTAGTAACTTATATAGGATGCCGCCGATTTTACGCGAGGTTGCCTTGTCTACTTTTGTCAGGATTTACAGGTTATTTATGACAAGAGGATGATTTATATTCTGGAAGGGAAGCTTTGATTGTTCATTTTCTTGGAGGAAGATTTAACCTGGCCAACCTATAATCCATACCGAGCGAATCAGGGGAGTATTTGATTTCATTCTCTTTACTTCTTAACTTTTACATTCTTTACTTGAACATTGGGGACAATGTTCATCCTAAGTGTAAGGGGAGGGTAAAAAGATGATACCTTACATATGCACTTTCGCTTGAGTTTGTTTTGTTTGATAGTAGATGAGTAATAAAACTATGAGAAATACTTGTTAGTGTAATTTTAGCGCCAAATTTAAAATTTTTTACAACATTTAGGAGTGAAACTTTAGCCATAGCAAGCGTCTCATGGATAGGAGGTTGTATGACTAGCACATAACCGTATATTCAGAAAAATTTTCCACCCAAAAATGTGAGGTTCGCCTTTAGATTTGATAGGAAAAGCATTTATTATTGGTGCTTATGAGTGTACCGGTAGCATTTAGATTCTAGAACTTGCGTTAGTGATGCATCCCGAGACCGCTAGTGAGACTACATTCGTGTAGGAGGATTTACTACATGATAAGAGGCATTAGGATCACCCTTGTGTTAAACCCGTATTATAATTACTTGACCATTTAAGTCATATTACTTGGCTAGTTAAGTCAACTAATTTTTCCCACACCCTTTGCGTTGTACTCATTTTTAGTACACGATACCCCTAGTACACCCCTCCGAGCCTATCTTTTCGTTTCTAACTTTAAGCATCTTACTTAAAGGAAGAATTTGTTACACCCCACTTAAATGTACACCCAAATCGCCTTAGCCTTCCGTGTAGGCGCTCATTTTTAGTGCATTATTGTTAATTGTTAAACCCTAAGTTAACTTTCTAATTGATTACATGGTTGCTAAGTCGAGTCATATCCTTGTACATATTGTTTTGGGACGATTGGGACTCATGGGTAAGTACTTATTTTATGGAGTAATGGGGAAGAACATCATTATTACCCCCATATGTACGTTAATCTTAAAAGTGCTCCAAGTGTTTTGATTTTCTTAATTCGAGTCATTAGAATAGTTAATGTAAAGTATGTAAAGATTCAAGTGTAAGGGGATTGCTCATACCCCTATGATGTATTATTTTGGATGGTAGGGTAAGAGTGTATGAAAAAAAAAAAAAAAAAAAAAAAAAAAAAAAAAAAAAAAAAAATCGAAAAAATCAAGAAAAAGAAAAAAAAAATAGAAAAAGGAAAAAGAAAGAAAAACCATACGGACTACCATCCCATTTTTATTCTATGTTCATTTTATGTTTTTGTTATTTTTCATTTGATAGCTTAAGTCGAGTCTAGTCTTGGCTTAGCAACGCCATCTTGTACATGTAATTAACTAAGATTGTTAACTCGCCACCAGTAAAACTTCCTTTATCCAACAAAACCGTGTAATTCATATCCCTACACCTAACGTTATAACCCTTTAAAAGACCTCTTTGATAGTTTATCCTAGGTGCTTACGCCATGTGGTGGAGGTTTGATCCTTTCCCAAGCCTATGGTAATCTATTTTGCTATGACAGGTAGTGAGAGATATCTTCCATTTCCATAATGTTATATTACTTTATTACACCCGAGAGATGTGAGTATCTAAACACTATTTGTGAGGTGCTTGTGTATGACCTCCGTGCTTGTCTATTGGTCTTTAGTGGAACGATTATTTGTTGTAATTACTTTTATATTAGTGTTAAATGACCCCTAACTTGTCTTTTGAGTAGAATAAAAGCTCATTTGCTTGAGGACAAGCAAATCTCAAGTGTAAGGGTATATGATGAGGCGAAAAATGATCCGTTTTTAGGGGGTCATTTAAGCCCGAATCCGACTTTATTTGATCAAATATTGCCCTAAATCGTTCCTTTTGTGATTTTAGGTGTTTGGAGAGTGAATTCTGGAAAAGAAGCTATTTTGGACGTTTTTGGAGCATAAAAGTGAAGAAAACGGCAAAGTACCAAAAATCCATGCTGAAGATACAAGGTGACGGCGTCAAGACCACCATCTTGACGGCGTCAGACATGGAGAATTAAACACCGTAGCTGGCGACGGCGTCAGAAGGCTTGATGACGGCGTCAAAGAGGCAAGAATAAAATACCGTGGGTGGTGACGGCGTTAACTAGGCCGTCATAAGTGGATCAAGGCCGTCCGAGGAAGTATATGGCGGCGAGGTGACGGCGTCAGAAGTTACTCTTGACGCCGTCAGAGTGTTTTTCCTATATATAGTTTTCTAGTTTTTTCATAAAGAGAGAGAAGTTTTGGTGAAACCCTAAAGACGATTTTGGTGCCTCTTTTACAGGTTTTTCAAGGGTTCCAGACCCTTGAGACCTTGCATTGTAATTGAGATAAGTATACTTTTAATTCAATCAATATGTCTATGTGTTGGTTGTTTATCTCTTGTTCTTATCTTAATTCTACTATGCTAGGCTAGATTTCCTTTGTGTTTGCTTAGATCTAATGAAACCTAGATGTTGATTATGTGTTGATTACTTGTCTATTCTTGTTTTGGATGAATGATATTATATGTTAGGCTTAAGAAAACTGGCAGATCTCCAAATGGTAACATGCTTGAACGTCTTAAGAAACATGAACCGAGGCGTACTAGGTCTTTATTGGTTGTATTTAATGCATGAGCCACTGTTTACAATCCCTATAGTTGTGCTGGGTCATGGTGTAGGAGGAGATAAGAGCTCATAGAGTTGGGGAGTTATGTATGCCACCCCACGAATGGTATTAAGGAATACAATCCGTCATCCATACAAGTGTAACAAGTAATTGACATGTAAAAGATATCTAGGGAGTAATGAAGTCTAAGTAAACACAATTTCTCCAACCACTGCTCACAACCTTAGTTTAATTAGTTTAATTTCATTTTCATTAGTTTATTTTAATTATATAATAGCTTTGGGTTAGTTGAATAGCAACTAATTCCGCCCACTCTTCCAAAACCCGAGATTTTACTTGCTTTCATTAAAATAAAAAAATACAAAAATAATCATCTTCCACCTCTAGAACTATTAATTAGGTTTTCTAATCCTAGCGACACTATTCCTAAGCTGAACGATCAATCCCCCGGTACTTGTCACTATACTATACTACAACGATCAGGTACACTGCCTGGTGGGGGTTGTAAGCTTCTCGAGATCCCTCGAGAGGTAAAGCAAGGTGCGATTCCCACGCATCAATTTGTTAATTCAGAAATTTCTTGTTTTAAAGAGGTAATGGTTTTTGTTGATCTAATTTCAAGAGTATCAAATTTGTTTCTCCATTCCCTACCTTTAACAAGTAACTTCTTATAACCAATTTCAAGTTCTGACTCACGTTCTTTGTGAATTTGAAAACTTTTTGCATTTTCCTTGTATCTCTCAAGCTCATTGGCCAATTTCTCATTCGCAGCCTTAACTTCGCGATTGACCTTTTTCACTTTCTCAATTTCAATGCTACAGTTATTCGATAATGATTCAAAGAGAGCACGGGTTTCCTCATCATTAGCACCATTTTGTGCAACTTGAACGTCATTAGGACCCATGTATAGAGTTTCATAGTTAACATTGCTATTAACTTGTTCCCCCACATATGTATCGTAATTAGGTTCAGGAGGCACATAATGTGGCTTCTGATGAGCAAACGGATTAGCATCATTACCATTATTTGGTACCTCATGGAATGGATCTGAATCATAAGTAGGAGGAAGATCAGAATCACTTCTTGATGTTGTTGCCTGCTGATTTGCCATAAAGTTGTAGGTTTCATTGAGATCTGCTGAATTGTCATTAATTCTTGTTGTAGCTCTAAACTCATTTTCCTCAGCAGTCAACGGTATTCCCGATTTTTTTTATTGGCTAGCATTAAAAAATACTGGATCTTTTCAACCTTGTCGAGATTTCTACCAATAACACTGCGGTGAATTGCTGATGTAGGTTTCTGAATCAAAGTTATGAAACAACAATCATTCCCATTTTGATTAACCACATTCTAACTCACAAACTGATCCATCGGATTTCCAAAATATTCCCTTATCTGAATCCCCATTTGTGTACTCGTAGCATATCTATGTTGATTCCCAATAACATGTTCATTTGCCAGTGTACGTTGATTCCGAGTAAAGTCAGTTGGAAACATTTCTGCTAGAACCTCAAATGCTTGTTGCTTTTGTCTCAACATTGATTCATCAAACCTAGCCTTGTAGGCAAGTTGCTCTTCCAACTGTTTCTGCTTCACATTCTCATAATATGGAGGAAAGGTTAGTTCTGGACGTTCTGTATCAGTTGGTGCAAAGAGATCGTAACTAGGTTCAATAGTCTCAGCTTGTGTTTCTTGCATCGTCAACTTCTCTTTTGGTGTGTCGGAGTCATATGAAGGCTTCTCAGTCTCATTCCATAGTTGCTTAGTCTCAGTAATCGTCTTGTCAGTCTTAGGATATGGAGCAAAGAATTGAACAAGAGGTTCCATGTCCATTGATGGAATTTTTTTTTTTGAGAAAAGACATTTTGAATGTGAAGCTTAATTAAAACCAATTTTCTAATTTTTCGAGTGAGATCTACGTTTCCCTCCAAAATTTAGTTTGAAAAATTTTCTTTCCCGGAATTTTGAAAATCACTATAAAATGCAATCCTAAGGTTCCAAGAAAAAGTTGAGTCTTAAAAATTTTGACGCCAAATTTCACCGAAAAAATTTGAATTTTGACCTAAAAATTTGAATTTTGGGCCAAAATTTTCACCGTTATACCAAAATTTGAATATCGCGTAAAAATTGAACATTTAGTCTCCCGTAAAAATTAAATTTTACTCAACCTTTCCCGCCAATTTTTTTTTTTTTTTTTTTTTTTTTTTTTTTTTTTTTTTTTTTAAAGAAATAGTAAGAAGATAGTAAGAAGTTATTAGAAAGAAACTTGTGTAATTATGGATCTTGTAGAAGGTATAGATGTTGAGCCAATTCTCGAAAACTTGCACAAGTGTGTTCTCGAAACTGTTATGAGTGTTCTCGAAAGTTAGGACTATTCTCGAAACTTTTGTATGTTCTCGAAAGTTTTGAAGGTTCTCGAAAATTGTGTATTCTCGAAACTTTTGAAGGTTTTCGAAACTTTGTAGATTCTTGAAACTGTGAGGGTTCTCGGAAATGTAGGTTCTCGAAAATGTACTATGTTCTTGAAACTTTACAATTTTTCGAGATTGCAACACTAAAATTTTTCGAAATTATACAATTTCGAAAATATACACCAAGTCAAAGTGTTTTCTTTATTATACAAGAGAGAAACCACTGAGTAATCAATCGGTAACACTTTAGGAGCAACGATGAGTATTCTTGAAAGTGTGTCTTATGTGTTCTCGAAAACAGGTACAAGAGAATTCTTGAAATTTTGACAAAATATTGATTTTGAAAAAAGCACACCAAAAACAAGTTTTTAATCAAAGATTCTTGTACTACTATCTTAATAGTGATGAAAACTTGAAGAAAGTTACAAACTTGACAAACTTTTCCAAAATTTTTAACATTCTCGAAACTTAGTACATATATTTCGAATCTTTTGTTTTTGATGAAAAGTTTGAAACTTTTTTTTTTCTAATGATTTGTAACACAAGTTTGTAAGCAAAGATGTGATAGAAACCAAGAAACAAACAAGAAAGTACAAAATTTTCAAAAAAAAAAACGAAATAAACAACAAGGTTTTGGATCGATTTAACACAAACCAACTACTACACCTTTTTCCGGCGAATGATACCACTTGTTAGGACCCAAAATACTATATCTTACACAAGTTTATATAAAGATAATAGAAGAGATAAGTAGAGAGAGAGATGGTAACTTCTATAGAGAGAAAGAAAGATGTATTATATTGAGAGAGAAGAATACACCTAGAAACACACCTAGAAGCACCACCTCCAAATGGGATCATTTGGAGTTTTATATAGTTAAGATAAAGAGATGGGTTGGGCTTGGGCTTATGTAATGGACTAGACATAAACTAATACAATGTTAGATTAAACCAAGCCCGTTTACCCTTAACTAAACTACAAGACTATTACGATTTTATTAAAAGACTCAATGACTTAATAAATGATCGTCACTTCTATTTCTAAGAAGCGCCAAGTGATTTCGTGTCTCAAAACTATGAAACCTTGGCTGCCCTTATGCAAGAGGAAGCGAAAAAGAGGTTAAGTCAGAGCCTTCAAGCCCGGCTCAACTTCGACCCTGAGTATGAAGCATCTCCACCGCATCACCGAAAGGAGAGGCGCGAGAAGGATAGCCGCCGACCCCAGTGTTTACTAGGATCGGAAGGAAAATTGTGGATGATGAAGCAGTTGACTTACAATACCTGGAGGAGCACGAAGACGATGGATGGCGTACCAATGTCCACACTAGGCTTGGTAGTCGCAGGGTCCATGATAGACTTGGGCGACGACGCTCCCCAAGCGAAAGCCCTTCAAGCTCGGATTTCGAGGACAGTCGACGCAAGTGCCGGAAAAGAGTAAGCTCGTTCTCAAGTGACTCCTCGGACAACGAGGATGAAGAAACAGGACACTGGAAGTCCAGGAAAAGATACCGCGACCAGGAGGACGAAGATATGTCTCGTCCCTGGCGCCGCCAAAAGGTTTACGCATTCACTCGGCTCATCAGTGATTTTTCAGAAGATAAGAGAAGGCGCATGCCGCTAATGTTAAAACTTATGATGGGACAGGTGATCCTGACGACCACCTAAAAATTTTCGAATTAGCCGCTACCATCGAAAATTGGCCACAACCCGTGTGGTGCCACATGTTTAATTCTACATTAGTAGGGAATGCGTGGAACTGGTTCAGCAAGCTGCCACGTAGAAGCATCGATGGGTTTGAAGAGTTGCGGAAGGCGTTTCGCTTGAACTTTACTCAGAGGAAGAAGTGCGCCAAGAACCCTGTCGAGCTTGCTAGGGTAAAACAACGCCAAGGGGAATCCACAAGCGCTTATGTGGAGCACTATAAGGACGAATGCATACACGTCAAGGCATGCCCCGAAATACTAAAGATCACAGGGTTTATGAACGGAATCAATAACCCAGAACTTATCAAAAGGTTAAATGATAGGATTCCCGAAACCTTTGACGAACTTATGAAGCGTACGAGGTCCTTTATCCAAGGAGAAGCCGCAGCTGCGGATAGCAAGAAAGGCTACTCAAATTATAGGTCACAAGAACAGCCCAGGAGACAATCCAACGACCATAGTAGCAACCATAACAAAAGATACCGCAGTTAGGGGGCGGACGAGAGAATGACAAGTATACCCCACTAACGAAGACTCCAAGGGAGATATTTGTGACGGAAGGCGCAAACTTCCCGAAACCCCCATCAATACGTACCCCAGAAGAGCGGCGCATAGGGAACGGGTACTGCGAGTATCATGGACAGAAGGGCCACACCACCAATGAGTGTGTCCAATTGCGCCAACTAATTGATAAGCTAGTAAAAGAAGGTAGATTGGATCATCTAGTTAAGAACATCAAGGATGGGAAAGACAAACAAAAGACCGGGAGCAAGAAAGAAGCACCTAAGGACAAGGCTGACACCATCTACATGATACAATCATGCCAGTGAAAGATTAGGCAAAAGGTCATCCAAAAATTTTCTTATGGAGCGAAATCTCTTTTCCCACCTTGGCTGCGGACAACGCAGTGGCGGAACCAATCACCATCGAGATAAATGCGGGGGGTCACGATATCCACCGCATGTATGTTGATGGAGGGGTATCTGCAGACATAATGTATGAACATTGTTTCAAAAGATTGCGACCTGAGATACAAATTCAGTTAAGCTTGGCCACGACGTCGTTGACTGGCTTTACGGGAGAAAAGATATGGCCCATGGGGCAAATACGACTACTAGTCATTGTTGGTAATAAGGAACACTCCACGGCAGCCTGGATGAATTTTATGGTGATTAGATCTCCTTCGCCATACAATGGAATTATTGGAAGACCAGGAATATCAGCCATACGCGCGGTACCGTCCACAGCACATGGGATGCTCAAATTCCCGATAGAAGGCGGCATTGTCACCCTCTACAATACCACCGTACCACCCAGAGAGTGTAACACAATTACATGTGATACGACACATACTCCAAAACAACACGTAGCTAAAGTATCAAACCTGAAGGTCGTAATTCATCCTGATTACCCAGAGCAAGAAGTATCGATCGCGCTGTCTGATAAAGGCAGAGCGGCCGTGTGCGCGCTCTTGCAAAGGAATCTGGATATCTTTGCATGGGAACTAAAGCACATGACTGGTGTGCCACGCTCGATTACAGAACACAAGTTGAAAATCCGACAAGGATACTCCCCAGTACGGCTGAAAAAGCACGGCCAGACTCCAGAGCGCGCAAAAGCCATTCTGGAGGAAGTACACAAGCTTGTGGACGCAGGTATCATGCGAGAAGTCTATTACCATGACTGGCTCTCCAATCCAGTGATGGTAAAAAAGAGTGATGGTAGTTGGCGGATGTGCGTGGATTTCGCTGATCTAAAAAAAGCATGTCCACAAGACTGCTACCCACTACCAGAGATAGACTGAAAGGTAGAATCTTTGTGCGAATACCCCTTTAAATGTTTCTTAGACGCATACAAAGGGTACCAACAAATCCTAATGGCTAAAGAAGACGAGGAAAAAACAGCCTTCCACACAAGCCAGGGTGTCTATAGTTATACAAAGATGCCTTTTGGCTTAAAGAATGTGGGCGTCACCTACCAGCGATTGGTAGATAATGCATTTGAAAAGCAAGTGGGCCGCAACCTAGAGGTCTATGTTGATGACATTGTCATAAAAAGCCATACCGAAGACGAATTGGTGCGCGACATTGAAGAAACATTTAACACACTTCGAAAGATCAACATGAAGTTAAATCCTAAGAAATGCACTTTTGGCGCTACAGAAGGCATGTTCCTTGGATACTTGATAGAGCCTGATGGCATTAAACCATGCCCAGAAAAAACAAAGGTTGTCATCCAACTTCCTTCACCACGCACGTTGAAAGAAGTCCAGTCTCTGAATGGAAAACTAGCTGGGTTGAACAGATTCGTGTCCAAATCAGCAGATAAGTCACTCCCCCTCTTTAAAACACTCAAGAAGTGTACAAAAAAGGGAGACTTTCGTTGGACTACGGAAGCGGAAGTAGCTTTTACACAGCTTAAGCAGCATATAGCAGCGCTTCCCACGTTAGTCGCACCCCGACCAGGGGAAGAGTTAATTGTGTACTTGTTTGCGACTCATGGAGCAGTCAGCGCGGTGCTACTGACAGATAGGAACTTCGTACAAACACCGATATATTTTGTAAGCAGAGCACTCAAGAAGACATAGATTAACTATAGCGCAATGGAAATGTTGGTCTTGGCGTTAGTATTTGCCACCAAAAGACTGCGCACGTACTTTCAAGCACACCCAATAGCGGTGATCACGGAACAACCTATCAAGCAAGTTATCTCCAAACCTGACGCATCGGGGCGATTACAAAAGTGGAGTGTGTTGCTAGGCGAGCATAACATCTCTTATAGACCACGCACTGCGGTTAAGGGGCAGATACTAGCAGACTTCATCATCGAAAAACCAGATACTGATGCTGCACCTTCACGGAGCGAGGTAGAACTACAAGAACCATGGGTCCTATTCATGGATGGATCTTTATGCGTGGACGGGTCAGGCGCAGGCCTTATCCTCATCAGTCCAGAAGGAATGGAATTCACTTACGCATTGCACTTTGAATTCACAGCCACGAACAACGAGGCAGAGTATGAAGCCCTAATTGCTGGATTACGTATTGCAACTCGAATGGGTATACGCAACCTAGAAGCAAATATGGATTCCCGATTAGTAGCCAACCATGTGTTGGGCGAGTATGTGGCTAAAGAGGATAACATGGTTCAATACCTCGACAAGACCAAGTCACTAATCCAGGGTTTTGATAGGTTCACCATTAAACAAGTTCCTAGAGGGGAAAACAGAAAAGCGGATGCACTAAGCAAAATCGCATCTACAAGCTTTGCGCACCTGTCAAAACAAGTATTGGTGGAGATCCTAAAGAACAAATCCATCTCGGAGATGGAGATATCTACGGTGATAGAGGAGCAGGATCCTACGTGGATGACCCCTATCATCGAATTTATAAGCAAGGGCATATTGCCCCATGAGCAGAAGGACGCTCGACGGATACGGCGCACAGCGCAGAGGTTCGAACTTCGAGATGGTATCCTATATCGGCGCTCATTTCTACAACCATGACTTCGGTGCATTGGGCCTCTTCAGGCAGATTACGTACTCTGAGAGATCTACGCCGGTTCATGCAGTATGCAATCAGGACCACGATCCGTTGTAGTGCGAGCCTTGCGGTCAGGATACTACTGGCCCACTATGCATCGCGATGGGCGTGATGTGATAAAGAAATGTAGGGACTGCCAAGTTCATAGACCCATCCCGCGCCAACCACAACAAGAGCTAACGCCTATTACTTCGCCATGGCCATTTTATAAGTGGGGTATCGACATTCCGGGCCCCTTCCCTGTTGCAGCAGGGGGACTGAAATTTCTTATTGTGGCTATAGACTACTTCACTAAATGAATTGAGGCAAAAGTAGTGGCGACAATCACATGTAATCAAGTAAAACGATTTGTTTGGGAAAATATTGTATGCCGCTTTGGATTACCTGGGGAAATCATTTCGGATAACGGAAAATAATTCTGTGATAACCCGTTCAAAGACTGGTGCACGAAACTAAATATTACACAACACTTCGCATCGGTTAAACTCCCAAAAACCAATGGTTTGGTTGAGCGCGCAAATCGTAGTCTGGGCGAAGGAATTAAAGCGCGCCTCGACAAACACAAAGGAAGATGGGTGGATGAATTGTCGCACGTCTTGTGGGCACACCGCACGACAATCAAAGTTAGCACTGGAGACACTCCCTTTTCTCTTGTCTATGGGACAGAAGCTGTCATACCAGCTGAAATTGGGATGCCAACTATTCGTACTGCGGAAGTTAATGTCGCAACTAATGACGACGAACGGCGTATAGACTTGGACCTATTGAAAGAAAGGCGCGAACGCGCAGCTATATGTGAGGCAAGAGCTAAGTCAAAAATGAAGGGATACTACGATGCTAAAGTTCGAAGCACCTCATTCAGACCAGGCGACTTTGTATATCGCGCTAATGATGTGAGCAACGCAAAAGATACAGAAAAACTTGGACCAAAGTGGGAAGGACCCTATGAGGTCATTGAAGCACTAGGAAAAGGCGCGTACAAGCTGCGTGACATGGATGGCCGTGAGCTACAACGCACATGGAATATTTGCAATCTCAAGAGATGCTATCTTTAGGAAAGGTAACGGCCTGCGCACGGGCACCTCCACACTTTAGTAAGTGCTCAATATATATCCGTGTATTTACATTTTGTTTCATCTAGGCAAATGTGTTTCTTTTCCCAAAAACTTGCAAGCATTAATTAAATGTCGCGGTCTCTAGCTAATTCGGCGACACATTTCACTTTGTTGTTTACATATTATTTATGTCTCAATATTGTTGTTATATTACCTTTTGCCTACATGGCGTGCATGCACTTATTAAAACCCACGATGGTAAAGGATGAGTAAACCTACTAAATAACTCGTTGAGTAAGAGGGTTGCAAACCCATCAACATTGGATCACGCATCCTTGTTAAACACCTTACTCTTAAGACGTTGGAGTAAGTTCAATGTGCATCCCACGACGGATGCACAACAATGCACACTGTGCGCGTTTAACAAATTAGGAGTCAAGACTCTTGACTCCTTGATATGGTATTCGCAGCACGCTGCATGTCAACCCATACACTTGCGAATTTCATATATATTCACGTATACATTAAGTTATGTACTTCATACACGATTATGTTATAAGTGATTATAGATTCACTTAATCTTTTTTAAGGGCATTTATATAACAGTTTGATTCTTAGACATAACATAGACGTCTTTTATGCAAAGACATATAACTAAGTACAAACATCATAACCGCAATCACATTTAATACAATATGCGTACAATCGCACTTTCAAAATAACATTTTATTATAGACTACGAGTTCAAAACAAAGTATAGATTCAACATGCACATGTGCAACAAAATGTTAATCTATTACAAAACATCACAAAGCCAAACAACCTAAATACTATGGGAGCGTTTAAGCTCTGAGCTGCCAACCCGGTACGCAGCACTCCCAGCTTCCTCAAGCTTCTTCAACAGATCACTATCCTTGGGTGACACTGTCGCCACGCTAACAGGTACTCCATTAGATCTTGGAATATGTGCTGCACCAATACCCCAGAGGATGGCCTTTCCCTTCACACCCTCCTTCTTCACAAGTCTCATAGCATGGGCCTCTAAGGATTCCTTCAGTGGGATTTCCTTCTCAAGGGAAAAAGGATTTAGGATATCACGCGGGCGATCAAAGATAGGTACATGCAGCTGCGACACATCTGGCTTCAGAAAATAATCAGGTTGTGCCTCAGCGCCCTCTGTTGTGTGCCTAGCCAAGGTTAACCCCTCCATAATAACACCTATGGGGTAGTCTTGGTCGCACTCCAGTTGAGCAATGTGAGGAAGCTCTAAAAGCTTCATCTTCTCAATAGCAGCGACAAGCTCAGCATAGGCATTCTCATTGTAATCTGGTACTTGTGCGGTAGGCACTGCCAACATCTTGATGTCATGCAGCTCCTCTACAGCCTCCGCCTTGCCACATGCCAACGTGCATTAAACAACGTCCCCGAATGACTCTCTGACCTCTTGAGACTCTAGAGTACTCAAAGCAGCAAGGCGCAAGCCATGGCTGATAAGCCACCTGCGCTCAACAATTGATGACACCAGGTGCGGGTATAGCTCTTCATCGTACTCAATACTGAGCTTGCGCAGCTTAACGTCTTGCTTCTCCAACGCATCCTCCACAGCCTTGCGAAACTCATCCAACCTAGAGAAATGTTCGTTCTTGTTTTGCTCCATGTACTTCAAGACCCAAAGACAAGTGGCCCTGTAATCTTTTAAATCAGCACGCTCTTGGCTCACTTGGGCAAGTAACGACATCTTCTCCTTAGCAAGCTTCTTGGCATACGAATTTTTTGACTCTACCTCAGCCCGAGCATCAACCAACTACGCCTTCAGTAGCGCAATTTCCTCATCTTTTTGCACACTACGACTACCTTCACTAGCATACCTTGCTTTTAGCTGTGCAACTAATGTGGCCTGGTGCGCAGCGGCCAAACCTAGCTCCTCTATAAGATGGTCCGTTGGCACATCCTCAAATGCCTTCGGCTCAGTCCCTTGGCTCTTCTGCGAAAGATCATCAATATGAAAGGGACTCGCCTTGGGTGGCGATTTCCCAGCACGCGCAACAGCATCCCCAGCAGCTTCAACACTGCACGCAAATGACAAGGGTTCAAGGTTATTTTATAGTATCAGTGCAGAATATGAACTGAAGTTTTAAAAGACACAAGTCTCATTACTTACTTGGGGGGAGAAGTTTCAGTTGTATCCTTGCCAGCAACGGTGGGCGACACATCCTCCTCTGATGACGATCGCCCGCCAAGGATAACACGACGCCTTCTCTTGGATGTACCTGCGCTATCACCACCAGAAGCTTTCTTACGCTTCACCCCTTGGCTAGCCTCCTCTGGCTCACTTTCAACCCTAATAATCCCCACACTTTCTGACGAATCTATGCATGATAACTATACCTCTGGGGATTGTACCCTAGGATTTGGAACACTGCGCACTGGGGTCGCCTCTAAAACTACTGGCGAGACATTCTCTGGCTCTTCCTATACAAACTCCATTGTGCGCCCCGCAGTAGCCTCCAATATCGGCGCCTCACCTTCTCTTAAGGTGCGCACCCCTATGGTCACCTGTTTGAGACTCGCCAATCGTACCACGCTGAATAAATCCATCTCTGCGCAATAAACAACAAGCAAACACAAAGGGGGTTACATAAGCTACAATAGGAAAGAGCGCTTACACTAATAAGCGAAGGAGAAGGAAGGACAAGCACCCACCCCGGTCATCCTCGTCCAAAAAGGTTGGCACTTCATCAGGACCTTGGAAGTAATTACGACTAATGCCCATATGCACCAAAACTCCCCTGGGTAGGCGTTGATCGGGATGCGATTGGCATTTATCATTTGCGCTATATGTTCCGGGGGTTGGGCGCTCATCCTTCGGTAATGACCCTTGGGTATAGAACTCGAAATCCCATGGAAACAATGTCTTATCAACCCAGAAGAATTTCTCCCTCCAATTCCTAAGCGCATATAACTTTTTCGTATAGCATTGCAGTCGCCCTGCGCGTTTGGAAAAAGACACCCACCCGTTTGACCACGACGTGTGATAAAACGCGCAGAACAAATTGATTGTAGGGTTAATCGCCAACAACTGACAATTTACTTCGAAGTTTGTTATTTTGGTTGCGCCGATGCAGTGTAGTTGGGAAATATGGAGGCGATAAAAGTTTAGAACATCGCACAAGAATAAAGAAATGGGCACACGTTGATTAGCAAATTCAAAAAAGCGTGTGTATACCCCTACTTTCCCTTCAGGGAACCCCGCTATGGATGCAGTCGCCACTGGAACTACCGGGTGCAACACGAGCGGGATATAATAATCCGAGGTGAACTCACGAAGTTCATCCTCAGTTATATTGGATGTAAAGTCGGATAATTTAAGAACCATGAATAGAATTTGATAGATTCTGAAGCGCACGCTCTATTACCTTAGCGATCGTTGATTTCTTGATTGCTGTTTGGGAAGTTTAACAATGGTGGCAATGAAGATTTTTTTTTTTTTTTTTTTTTTTTTTTTTTTTTTTTTGCTAGCCACAGTGAAATGGGGGCTACACTTTATATAGGGTTACGCACATTCATGGATAATTGACATGTATATCCCACTTGCTCTAATCGTGTAGCTGGGAGATCAAGAGGTGAGATACTCTTCACCCACCCTCTCACGATTTACGAGGGATATTTGGGACTTAATTCAACTAGATTCCTCGTATAATTTTTAGGCGGGAAACACTTGAAGCTTCCCCGCTACGCATCCTGGTATATTTTCGCTACAGTTGTTAGTCTAGTATCCGTGGTTTCACCTTGCGCATATTAGACTGGGGGGACATGATGACGTATAGTCCGCATTCGGGTCACGAACCCGACCAATGGACGTTACTAATACCCAAGCCCATCACGCGTGGGCTATCATGATAAAGATTTGGGCTTACAAAGGCCCAAATTCGAATCTATTATGTATGGTCTTGATATAGGATCTTTTATTTATGGGATATGGATCAATGGACCGAATAAGGTGGGATACGCCGAAGGGTAAGGAACACGAAACCAACAAGGATTTCGTGTGTATATAAAGGGCATCTCGGCTCTCATTAAGGTATCATCTCATAACCCTAATTCTTCACTAAAACCCTAAAACCGATTACTTACTCTTACGCCGGAGGATAATTGTGGGAGACAATCCCACGATAAGCCTAACGGTGTTTTTTGTTCTCTTAGTGTGCAGGTCTCAGCATCAAGATCCAATTGATACGGGAATAGAAATCCAAACAAAGAACACCCAACTTTTGTATCAACAACAAGGACCAAAAATGTAGTTAACTCAAATTTTAATATATCACAATTTCCACATGTGTAGAAAAAACAAACACAGTATATATTAGGTAGTAATTATATATATATATATATATATACAAAAAATCATTAAGATGAATAGTAAAAACATTATTTTGCACTGTTCATTGCTCAATTTTTGCTTTTAGACCCTGTGGTTATATATCTATTGCAAACTTAGTCCTTAACGCCGGTTAATATTGTACAGAAAAAGGCCCTCATGTTAACGTTTAATTTCACAGTTAGTCCCTAAGGACTAACTTTGCAACATACCGACAATCTCGGGCCGTAAAAAATCATATTATTTTCGGAAACACTTTATGAAAATAGTACTTGCGGTTATCGACCTTTTGCATATATAGTCCTTAATAACAATTTTTTTTTTTTTTTTTTTTTTTTTTTTTTTTTTTTTTTTACAACCGTTTCATTAAGAGTTTAAATTAAACAAAATATTCTCACAGCAACGCGCGGGTACCCCACTCGTTACTAACTAATACTTGTTGAATCGGTAGCAAGTCACTATAGTAACAAATTTGAAGTTTGGTATACTGGAATGGTAATAAAATAATTTCGATAAATTGTGAAAGGAAGTTTTATTTAAAGGACTTAACATTTTTTTAAAAGCAAATTTCCCCCGAGTGTTGTTAGATTAGGTAATGTGTTTCACTTTTATATTTGTCAAAACTAACTGTTGCTGGAAATAAAGATTATAAAAAAAATTATTTTTATAAGATACATAAGTAAACTTTGATTTTCAGTGATTATGGAATATTGTTTTTTTTTATAATCTCGTATAAGTTTTGTCTGCCAAACGAAGATAGCGCGAGAGATTATGAAAGATTATGGAGGCTTAATTTTTTTATTTTATTTTATTTTTATTATTTTTTTTTTTTTTTGAAAAATAAGCCTTGGTCAAAAAATAATCTTTGTTTGCCAAACAAATATTATGAATTATTTAAAAAAAATAAGTTATCAAAAAACAAGTTTTCAAAATATACTTATAAAAAATTATGAAGACTATTTTTAATCAACTGATTTTAATCTTATTTAGCAACAGCACCAGCACCAGCATCGCTATAAAAAAGAGCTACAACTTTAATCTTTTTTTGGCATCCGCACCAACTCCAACACCAGCGATAACATCAGCACCAGCACCAGCAACATCTATTTTTGCCAAACATACCCGATATAGTTTCAATATTCCTCTAGTGGTGTGACTATTGAGAGTACGTGGTAACTGAATTTCAAAGGATCATATCGTCACACAAGCATGATTTATGCACGTAATTTAATTTTTCTTTCTTTCTTAAGAGAACAATGCATTAGATAGTCCACTTTTGTAGTGTGAAAATCAAGAACTAACTAGCATAACGGTCCATTTGCTCTTCTTCTTTTTTCCACACTTCTATTTAATGCAAGAAAACGACACTCGTTGAATATTCAGATCTCTGTGTTTTCGAAAGTCTACCTTTTCTTGTTTATTTGATTGAGATCTTTTTAACCTTTCTTGAAAGAGTAGTGCTACACCCACAAACAATCTTCCACAAAGAACTCTCACAAAATGAGTTGGAGGTATTTGATTATAAAAAAGAAGAGAGAGAAGCTAGACTCAAATATATCAATCAAATACCTCCAACTCATTTTGTGAGAGTATTTGTGAGTGTAGCACTACTCTGATTGAAAAGACTAGTTTTTGGTATATCATGATTTTTTTTTCTTTGTAACTACAAATATCTGGTTAACACATATTAACAATATGCGTTAATTACAAAAAGAGAACTTTTTCTTGATCAAATTTTCAAAAGGGGACAAAACCAACTAGTCTTCTCAATTTGGTCATGTGCTAGTGTGCGATCGTGCGATCTCACTGAATGTGCGATATGTGTCCACTTTTTTATAATTAAAATACAGTAGTAGGTGAGTTCCTGTCTTATTATTGATCAAGAAAAAGTCCAAAATACCCTTGTCTTTAATATATATATATATATATATATATATATATATATATATATATATATATATATATATATATATATATATATATATATATATATATAACACTTTCCAACTAAATACTCCATCAACACCATCACCACCAAATCCGGCCAGCCACCACCATATCCGGCCAAGAACATCAATCAAACTCATCTTCTCTCGATCATCAAACACACGCACACAACACTTCAGTCTCTACAACCAATACCCATATCCACCACATCATTAACACCCTTCACATCGAGAACCCCAAACATCAAGATCCGCCATCACCACCACAGATCCGCCATCACCACAACATATCAACCCCGTTGCTCGACCCGACAGATCCAACCAAGAACCCACCTAAAACGATATGCTAAAAAAACTGATGAAAATCTCCGGCGACTTCACCGGAGCAAAAACTCCGACGGTGAAAAATGGATCGTGATTTAATTGATTTGATCTCTAATTTTTTTTTCTTTTTTCTTTTTTTTTTTTAAATTAATAAGGATAGGGTATTTTTTTCCCCCTTCAATAAAGATTGTGATGGGAGATGATAGATTTTTTCTTTAGAAATGTGAAAGTACTGATGGGAAGATTCTATAATAATTGATGTATAATCTTATAAGTGGCTAGGCTTATAGAGATGGGTAAAAAAATGTTGGATATGTATAAATGAATAGAGTGGTATACGTAGCCACTTAAATCGCACATTCGCACTTGAATCTGGAAATAAAAGCGTAGTCGCACATTCGTACATTTAAATAGCACATTTGAATCTGGAAATAAAACGAATTCGCACGTTCGCACATTTAATAGGTACAAAATCGCACATTTATTTGACTTATAGAACTAAGGCTAAATAAGCAATTTTTGTCTGGACACATGGGAGACAAGAGATAGTGGGTGGGACAAGTGACAAGTGATAGTGGGGGACAAGTCCTATTTGTCTTGACACGTGTCAAGAAATTAAAGGAATCGCACATTCGCACGTTAGCACATGACCAAATTGGAAAGACTAGTTGGTTTTGTCCCCTTTTGGGAATTTAATCAAGAAAAAATCCTCTTTTGGTAATTAAGGCTAACAATATCATTTCATTTGATGTGAGTTGATACAATGTAGAGCACAATGATCACACGAAGATCGACTAAATATTAAAACAAAAGGAACATGCATGTACGTACCTCTCAGAAAATTTAATAGAATGATAATATGCATATTATTCTCCTAAACGTGTTCCTTCGGACGATCTTCTGAATAAGATACATAATTAAAAGTTATGTGATGTTGACTTTTGTACGTAAGTGTGTATATGATGGGTTAGTAGGAAGACGTTTTGTAGAATGTGACATTACATTACTCCTTCAAAACATTTGGGGCCTGATAATTCAGAAAATTAGTACTAGTAATTAACCATCATAAGATTAATTTAAGCATAAAAGGTCAAATCATCATTTAAATCTTCTTCTATTTAGTCCTTTGAAAAACTATCTTTCCATGCTTGTAAAAGTGTAAAACCATTATATGTCAAAAACCCCTTCTTCTAATATCTAGTATTAATCGTTCTTATTAACATAAATGAAGTTATTTCAAGTTTACCGTTTACTTCTGTTCCTCTCAATTATAGCTACATCTATAGAAATTCCAAACTACGCCAAGCCAGGGTGCATTGATACTTGTGGGAAAGTGATGATTCCATACCCTTTTGGAATCGGAGCAAAGTGTTCTGTCAACAAATGGTACGTTATTGATTGCAACTACTCAACGCCATATTTATCTGCAGTCAACAACCTCCAAGTCTTGGGTGTAAACTTGGATGATCAAACAGTCACTGTCAATGGTCCAATGGTCTCTAATTGTCAAAACACAGTTCAGAATAGCAGTCAAACCATGAGCATTGATCTTGGTAGTAGCCCCTTCTTGTTTTCCAAAATACACAATAAACTCGTTGTTGAGGGTTGTGGTAACGGTGTCATTTTGGAGCGTGGGAGTGCCCTCACGGGTTGTTCCACTGCTTGCGTTAATGACACTGTTAGTGATAAAAACAACTGCCTTGGGTTCAGTTGCTGCCAAACAGCAATTCCTTATTATCTAAAGTCGTTAAGTGTGAATCTCAGGGGTTTAGAAAGGCACGGTGGAGATGGAGGTTGCGGGTCTGCATTTTTGGTGGATCAGGTATCATACATTAAAGGAAGCTTTTCTCCCCAATCTGTTCCATTATCACTTGTGTGGATCCTATCAAATCATGACTTGCCTCAAATAAATTGTTGTACCGTGTGGTCTACCTTCCAAGTGGATATGAGAAATGACACTTCAGTGGTGTCTTTGAAATGTCACACTGAATGGGAAATAGAAGGAAACCCATATTTACCATCTGGATGCAAAGGTATTTATTAATAATTTTTTTCTTCTTCAAATGTACTTTTTCAGGGTGTGTTTTCTAACTTGGCACTCCTTCTCTTGTATGACATGGTTAATTTTAGTTAGTGAAGAATGTCAAAGGTGTTTTGATAGCGGACGTGATTGTGTATCCAATAAACAATTGAATGGCACATGGAAGCATGTTTGTTTCGATCCATACATTAGCAGCAGTGAATCTAGGAAAAGAGTTAGTGGAGGTGTGATTCTAGGTAACTCCTATTTTCACTCAATGCTTTTACTCAATTTACACCCTACAAATATTTTTTATACTTATTTAATTTCTTATTAGTTGCATCTTTTGAATTTGTAAATTCTTTGTTTTTGTCTGAACTAAATGAGAACGTCTACCTAGCTACTTACTTTCCGTTTGATATGGCGTTCATTCAGGTGCTAGCATAAGCATGGTTGCAGTCTTTCTTGTGGCAATCATCTGCTTATTTTACAAAATTATCAAGAAAACAGAAGACAAAAGACAAAGAAAGAGGTTTTTTAAACGAAACGGTGGTTTACTCCTAAAACAGCAAGAAGAAGCAGACCCTTCCTTAGTTGATAACACCATACATTTCACATCAAGTGAGTTAGAAAAGGCCACTGACAACTTCAATGAGAACAGAATTCTTGGTCGAGGAGGACAAGGTACAGTCTACAAAGGTATGTTAGTTGATGGAAGGATTGTGGCAGTCAAGAAATCGAAAATAGTTGATGAAAGCCAATTAGAGCAATTCATCAATGAAGTGGTGATTCTTTCCCAAGTCAATCACAGAAATGTGGTCAAACTATTGGGATGTTGCTTAGAGACGGACGTTCCTCTACTTGTTTCTGAGTTCATTTCAAATGGCACCTTGTATGATCTTCTTCACAATGAGACTAACGAGTTCACAATCTCTTTGGACATGAGATTACAACTAGCTACAGAGATTTCAGGAGCACTAGCCTACTTGCATTCAGCTACTTCCATTCCAATATACCACAGAGACATCAAAACTACTAATATACTATTGGATGATAAATACCGAGCCAAGGTTTCTGACTTTGGAACTTCAAGGTTTGTATCGGTTGATCAAACTCACCTGACTACCGTAGTCAAAGTTACATTTGGTTATCTTGATCCCGAGTACTTCCGATCTAGCCAATTCACTGAAAAGAGTGACGTTTATAGTTTTGGAGTCGTTTTGGTTGAGCTATTAACTGGAGAAAAGCCTATTTTGACAACTGGATCTGGGGAACACAGAAGTTTGGCTATGCACTTTTTGTTGGCTATAGAAGAAGGGCGTGTTATGTCTCTATTTGATTCTATCGTGATTCATGAGGGTAATACGGATGGGCTTATGGTAGTAGCTAACCTTGCAATGCGATGCTTGAATCTTAACGGACGATATAGGCCAACAATGAAAGAGGTAGCTACAGAGTTAGAAACCATACAAATGTCACACATTCCCTCTAATGCTCAAACCAATATGAGACCCATGATTTATGAGGATTCATTATCCATGCTAACCTCTGCCGATTCAAGTTTAACATTCTTGACTTCCGATGATAACATTACTCAATGATACAAATAGGTCAGTGGTTCGTTGTTTTACAAGTAAACTTCTGATGTCATTCAGTTACAGAGTATGTATTAGACCTTTGTGTAATCATGCATAAATCCATCAATAGTACTAAGTTATGATGGAAGGGTTATAACAATTTCATGTTTATGGTTTTATATATGATCACATTACTCTTTAATTTGTCAGAGTTGATCAAATGAAGCCTTTCCTCATCTGAAAATATTGTGTGAGTTTCATAATGGTCACAAATTAAGTCATTTTATGTGATTCTGATCGGTTTATGTACCAAGTTTCTTGAACAAAAGCTTAGATCAGACCTAGCTATAAAGGTAACTTGCTGATACAACTGTAATTCGTACATAATGTTTCTAGACTTTGTGAGGTTGATTGAATAGTACAATGATTCTAAAGCATTTCCTATCTATGGGTTAATGATGGCAAATGCAGTGAATTATATTCATGTTGTTTGTACCCATCACATGGAAATCTTTTTTTTACTATAGTAGTTTGTGACAGGCAAGTAAATTTGTATGCTCGCCACTTTTTCATTTGCGAGTTACTAAATACAGAGATTGGCTTCTGGCTACTTGTTCAACACTTTTAGGTAATATGAGTCATATGACTGATTAGAATGCATACATCTAACATTCTTTATTTGCATTTTCCAATTTGTTAGTTTCTTTTTATTGGAAATGATTACTGTGTTTTCTACTCACATTCTCATCACCATGAAGGTAGCTAGTAATAAGCTTTGTTTAAATTGTAACTTGTACAAGGTGATTGATGAAATATAGAATAAATTAATAGTTAACTAAAATGGTAGTTCTTCCATAGAAAAAAAGTACTATTGATTTTACTAATAATGGTAAGCGAATTAATGATCTTGTTAAGCTTAGTCATAGACTCATAAGGAATTTTTTACACTTACATCAATCTAATGTTTAACTTACCATATTTGACCACAACGACTCTTTGGACTGGGAGGTTTGTACAGAAACAAGTATGGTTAGCTGCTTCTTGTTGGACCCGTATGGATAAGGACCAAATTATCTCCTGATCAACATAACTGGTATATCCTACAGTTTTGCTGGAATACCCCCCAACATCCCGAACAAACACAGCCAGCTTGCTGTAGAAATCATATCTTAACTATTTATTACTACGTAGTGTTTAAGTGCGGAAACCATTTGTTGATCGAAGAAGTACAACCATATCCTCTTAGCCATGCTAGATGCAGGAACGGCCTTGATGGGGTACTATTCCTCTTTGCTTTGCAAAAACGAAGGTGCTGGTTTGAATTGGTGGTGGGCAAACCACTAGTCATATCAACACGCTTGTTTTTCAGCAAAGAAAAATAGTACCCCCATGAAGGCTGTTCTTGCATCAAACAGAGATTAGGATTCAATTGTACTTCTGCTTCTTCTGCAAACATAGTTTCTGGTATTCTAACAAGCCAGTTATGTTTGTTGGAATTGTTGGAAGTGGAACCATGGGATATAACATGTATGTTAGTCAAGGGAATCTATTTATTTTCCAGAAAAAAAATTGCTTAATGCAAAATGTGTACTAGCAAATACTCTGTGTTAAGGGAATCTTTCTGTATCATGGTGGATGCCTAGCGGTATAGAAAACTTAAGTGGCTATTGTGATGCAGTCCATCAATATGACATAAGTTTTCATTATTGTTAAGACACCCACCATGATATTGCAAGCTTGATACCGCAAGATTCACCGTCCCAGAAGCTAAGCTTTGATGTTGCAGCCAGGTTGCTACATAAAAAAAAGCTTCATAGGATTATATTACCTGGTAGTTAGTGTACTCACAGTCACCTTATAAGATGAAAAGGGGGTTCTAACAAGTGAAAAAAATTGTTTTATCACAAATAACAATCTATAGATAATCCAAGTCGGCCCTCGTAATGTAGCTTGTGGCCGCAACTGGGATGCCGTAAAGCGGCATTGTTTGTCAAATACGGGAACCACTTACAACTTGTATATTCGATAATCTTGTTTTGGCAAGTTGATTAACGTGTTTTCTAAAAGGGGCAATTTCATATCTCCCCAACAAAAACTTGAAAATTTCATATTTACCCAAATCATGCTTTAAAAGCATTGTACAAAATGCTACTAATGATGAAATGAGAGGGAGATATGAAATTCTCTCTAGAAATAACAGCTATTAGTACTTTTCAAAATTATTGAAGCAAGTTTTCCACCACCATAAAATTCCAAACCATCGTAATCTTAAAGTTAGAAAATATCCCGGATATTATTTCCACAGTTTCTGATTATCATGCACGACGTAGACTATTGGGTCTCTTTCTCAGTACATACGCTTGGACCCTCGATCTACCCACCATAAATTTGTTCTTTAACAGTTTATCGGGATAACATTTTAGTGATTAAGGGAGCATTTAGTTTTATCACTGTTTTCCCAAGGAATGTCATTTTCACTTTGGGTATGTAAACAGCTCGGTTGGATAATTGGTAAACTGGTTATTTTAAGCTTAGCCAAACGGGTCGGGTCAGTTTTAACTAAGTCTTCCAACTTAGTTACAATAACAACCAAAACTGTAAAATACACAATAACACAGTCCCTGAAATATAAGATGTTTTCGTAACGAGATTACTCATTTTAACAACTTTCTATGCAAGTTAATGCGTCTCATAAGTAATATTCTTTGTTCTCTAAGCTCTGCAAGTTGCTTATAATACTAAGAAATTAAGCATAAACACAGTTTGCTGAAATAACCTTTTCCTAATAAAGGTAGTATTTACTTTTATCACTATTTTCCGATGTCATTTCATTTTACATCGTTATGTGAGTGGGTGGGTTGTAAACGGAACAAAATCTTAATTTACGCTAGCCTAAACGGGTCAGGCCGGTTTGACCCAAAAGGCTTCTTGCCCAAATGATAATTTATCTATAAATAGAATTGATTAACTTTTACTTTACATTAATTGTTTGACTGACCATTGCTTAAGGTTGGAGGACAATGGATCTCACATAGTTTGTTACAATGTTATTAATAGATATATAAATGATGCTGCAGGTTGATAGGGTTAGACATAGTGTTACGTATCACCTGATCAAGTTAGATTTTTCATGGCATGAACTTTTCTCTGATTTTCCATGCATTGATCAGGATGATAAGCCTTTTGTAAAACAATCATATGTACAAACCCCTTTTTATAATTCATAATCAGTATTAATCGTTGTTGTTGACAAAAAAGAAGTAATCCTCTCTTAACTGTATTATAGAGTATGATTGTAAAGGGAAAAAGAAATACAACAGTAAACAATGTATGGCATTTGTAGACTAAATATGGATATATAATTTAAATGTAGAAATAACAGTTATTAATACTTTTCAAAATTATTGAAGCAAGTTTTTCCACCACCATAATATTCCAAACCATCGGAATCTTGGACGTAGAAAAGTATCCCAGATATTAATTTCAAAGTTTGAGATTATCATGCACGACATAGACTATTGGGTCTCTTTTTTAGTACATATATTTGTACCCCCTACCTACCATATATTTGTGTTGATAATCCAAACGAACGAAACAAATACGAACAAACGAAGCGGAAGCTTTATTCAAATAACCAAACCAAATACAAAGACAAATTCAAAGGTACCAAACCCAAAAACTAATTCAAAAAGTACCAACCACAAATTCAAAAGGTACCAAACTATTATTCAAAAGGTACAAAGAAAACTAATACAATCAATCCCTATTTATAGGCTAAACAAACTTGCAGGACAAGTAACATAAATTACTATATAACCCCTAAAGTTTAAGTCACCTTCTAGCAATCTCCACCGTGACTTAAACTCCTCCACCCGCTTCAAATCAAATCCAAAGTTCCAAATTCCGAATTCCAAATTCCAAATGCCAGAGATGCTAGCCAAATTCAAATCAAACGATCGATTCCCAAAAGCAACCCAAAACAATTCGATCCAAAGCAAATGCCGATGACTTCAAAGCGAACAATCAAACGTTAACCGACAAATTCAAACTCGGTCAACCAAACAAACAAATCGGCTCAAATGATCTTCAACAAAGACAATCAAATTCGGGCAACCAACTTCAAAAGCCCGACAAACGAAGATCCAAATTTTCCAACTAACAAATTCTAAACGATCGAACAAATTCCAAACGACCTGATTATAACCAAGTCTTCAAACACCAAATCGATCTTCAAATTTCAAATACCAAAATTCAAATTCCAATGGTCCACTTATATAATAAGAATTACGACCCAAATATCAAATTCAAATTCTAATAACCCACTTATCGATAAGTATTATGGTCCAACTTCAAACTTAATATCTAAGTATCAAACAAATTCAAGTTAATAAATAACTTGACGAACGGACTCCAATAATTCAAACGTCCCAAGCATGATACTGATAATAATTCTAATGACCCACTTATGTAATAAGGATTACGGTCCAACTTCCAAATTCAAATACTCAAATATCAAATACCCAATCCTCAAACAAAGCGACCCCAAAAAACTAATAAAATCAAAAACAAAGCAAATACCAATATCATCCGAAAACTTAGTCACCAATTACAAAATTCAAACAATCCCAAAATTCGTTTCTTGAAATCTACCAAAGCAAAACAGATTCAAAAACCCAATTCAAATTGTAAAGCCCAAGAGACAAATACTACCCAAAAAGCCCAAACTCTAAACATAAACCATTTAGCAAATTCTGAAAATAATGACTAAACCCAAAACGATTTCAAGAACCGACCTGTAGTTTTGTGAGGTGGAACCAAAACAAGAAAATCAAACAATTCTTCAATCCTGTTACGAATCCAACAACAAATTTGATTCTTCAAACCAAAATCAAACAAACCCTAAACGAATCTTTTTTTTTTTCTTCATGGCTAAACGAATCAAGCTAGCTCTAATACCACTTGTTGGTAATTCAAAGACGAAACAAATAACAAATACGAACAAACGAAGCGGAAGCTTTATTCAAATAACCAAACCAAATACAAAGACAAATTCAAAGGTACCAAACCCAAAAACTAATTCAAAAGGTACCAACCACAAATTCAAAAGGTACCAAACTATTATTCAAAAGGTACAAAGAAAACTAATAAAATCAATCCCTATTTATAGGCTAAACAAACTTGCAGGACAAGTAACATAAATTACCAAATAACCCCTAAAGTTTAAGTCACCTTCTAACAATTTGTTCTTTAACAGTTTATTTTGATAACATTTTACTGATAAAGGCATGTCATTTCACTTTGGGCATGTATAAACAGCTGGGTTGGATAATTGGTAATCTGGTAATTTTAAGCTAGCCAAACGGGTCGGGTCGGGTCGGTTTTAACTTTTAATCAAAATTCATTTTGTTCAGATGGTAATTTCATGCTAGCCATAGCTGCTTACTATAAAATAAGCTTAGACGAACTTAATGATCCACTTTGCTCCCAATTAAGAAATAAATAGTTAGAGGCATATGCTTTCTCCATACAAACTCATGAAGTAAATACTTCTTATTTATAAAATAAAAATAGAATTGATACCTTTTACTTTCATTAATTGTTTGACTGACCATTGCTTAAGTTTGGAGGACAATGGATCTCACATAGTTTGTTAAATGTTATTAATAAATATATAAATGATGCTGCAGGTTGATAGGGTTAGACGTAGTGTTACTTATCACCTGATCAAGTTAGATTTTTCATGGCATGAACTTTTCTCTGATTTTAATCACAAATGATTTTCCATGCATTGATCAGGATGATAAGCCTTTTGTAAAACAATCATATGTACAAACCCCTTTTTATAATTCATAATCAGTATTAATCGTTGTTGTTGATAAAAAAGAAGTAATCCTCTCTTAACTGTATTATAGAGTATGATTGTAAAGGGAAAAAGAAATACAACAGTAAACAATGTATGGCATTTGTAGACTAAATATGGATATATAATTTAAATGTAGAAATAACAGTTATTAATACTTTTCAAAATTATTGAAGCAAGTTTTTCCACCACCATAATATTCCAAACCATCGTAATCTTGGACTTAGAAAAGTATCCCAGATATTAATTCCAAAAGTTTCATATTATCATGCACGGCGTAGACTATTGGGTCTCTTTCTCAGTACATACATTTGGACCTCTACCCACCATATATTTGTTCTTTAATAGTTTATTGAGATAACATTTTACTGATTAAGGGAGCATTTAGTTTTATCACTGTTTTCTCAAGTATGTCATTTCACTTTGGGTATGTAAACAGATGGGTTGGATAACTGGTAAAATGGTAATTTTAAGTTAGCCAAACGGGTCAGGTCGGTTTTAACCAAAATTCATTTTGTTCAAATGGTAATTTCATGCTAGACATAAGCTGCTTATTAGCACCCCCTTATTTGTTATACTTTAATGATCCACTTTGCTCCCAATTAAGAAACAAACAGTTAAAGGCATGTGCTTTCTCCATACATACTCATGTCCTAGATTACATCAAACATTTTAGTATCCATGTAGTGTTTTCAGCCCAATGAATGTCACAAAGATTGCTAAAAGTTATTAATATATGGACATCTATATTACATGTAGGAATAATAGTTACGGATAACTTTTTATATGTTGAGGCAAGTAGTTCCAAAACCATGATGTAGCCTTAAACAAGCTTGCATTTGGTGGCTTAAATATTGGTAGCTTAAAAGCTTCTAATTGGGCTCTAGTTGGTAAATGGTGGTGGAGGTTTAGAGTAGAGGAGGATAGATTATGGGTTAGAATAATAAAAAGTATATATGGTGAGGATGGGGGCTTTAAAGAGGAAAATGGAAGTAGCAGGTTAATGGGTGGGAAATGGGGGGAAATTGTGAAGGTGGGTCGGATGATAGATAAAACGGGGATAAATTTTTCCAACTCTTTTGTTAAAAAAGTGGGTGGTGGAAATAGTACTCTTTTTTTGTTAGATAGTTGGGTGGGAAACGGGATTATTCTTAGTGACAAATTCCCTAGACTTTATAGACTAGAAATGAATCAACGAATTACGGTTGGTGAAAAAAGAATATGGGAAGGGGGGTCTTGGGGTTGGCATTGGGAGTGGGCTAGAAATCTAAGAGGTAGGGGGCGGGTGAACTTGAGGAATTGACGGAGTTAATTAAATTTTTTGTTCCAAATGTGTTAGAAGTTGATTCGTGGAGGTGGATACATGACGAGGATGGAATCTTTACGGTTAAGAGACTAAGAGATATGATTGATGACAAGATACTAAGCAAGACAAATGGAATGCAAGAGACGAAGTGGAACAAGCTCACCCCAAGGAAAATATGTGTTTTTATTTGGCGTCTACAAAAAAGAAGACTTCCGGTGTTTACTAGGCTTGATCACCTTGGTATGGACCTAAACTCGACTCTTTGTCCGCATTGTGAAGACGAAATAGAAACGGTGGAACATTGCTTTTTAAAATGTTCAAGGGTTGTGGAGGGCTGGAAAAAAGTTTTTAAGTGGTGGAATATGTGAGTTTTCAATAGTGGGTCTATTCAAGATATTGTTAGTCATAATGCTAATAATAGTCTCAACTTGAAACAAAAATCAATTTGGCAAGCGGTGTGTTGGTCGATGTTATATCTTGTGTGGTGTTCTCGAAACAAGAGGGTGTTTGAAAATAAAGTCTCCAACCTCACTACAATTTGTCATGAGCTACAACTTCTAACATTTTTTTGGATATCCAATAGATCAAGAGGAGCAATCTCGTCATGGTTAGATTGGTGTTCGGATCCGATTAAAGCTTGCAAGATATAAAAGCTCTTTCTTAAGGTATGTTGTTTTATTCTCGAGTTTGGCTGCTGTGAACGCCTCGGAATGGTTTTATTTTCATCTCAAAAGGTTCTATGGATAGTGGTTTCTGCTTCATTTAGTTTCGAGGTTTGTTTGGTTTTGGTCATAGTTCATTAGTATGTTATGTATTGTGTTTTGTCTTGAATTTTGTATTTTTCTTCGTCGGGTTCCTCTCTCTTTAAGCGTCTTGTTTTGAGGGGTGGAATGCTGTTTGTATGTATCGTCTTTGTTGCGTTTTTTAATATAGTGATGCCTTTCAAAAAAAAAAAAAAAAAAAAAAAAAAAAAAAAAAAACGTTCCAAAACCATAAAGTTTCAAACCATCGCAGTCTTTGATTAGAAAATATCAGACATTAATTCTAAACATGCACGGCGTAGACTCTCACTCAGGTCTCTAGATAATTTCATAGTAGGTTCCTCCTATCAATCATAGCTACAGCTATATATAATCGTAAATATATGATTCCTTCCATTTTATGTTATGAATAAATGAATAATCATATCATTTTTCTAAAAAAAAATATGAAGTTATCTCAAGCTTACCATTTTTTACTACTTATCCTCCTTTCATCAACTACATTGGGTTCAGCTCAAAAATACGCCAAGACTGGTTGCAGAGATACTTGCGGGAACGTGAGGATCCCGTTCCCTTTTGGAATCGGAGCAAACTGTTCTCTGAATGTATGGTACAACGTTGACTGCAACTCCTCGACGCCATATCTATCTTCACTCAACCACCTCGAAGTCTTGCGTATTGACTTGGTAAATCAAACAGTCACTGTTAAAATGCAAAAGTTCTCTAATTGCAGCCAGACGACAAAGAGTGTGGATCTTGGTGGCAGCCCCTTTCTGTATTCCAAATCACAAAATATATTTGTTTATGAGGGGTATTGTGGTGATGCTGTCATGATGGACAATCATGGTAGTGTGCTCACTGGGTGTTCCACCACTTGTAGCAATGACACTACCACTACTGGTATCATCGATATAAGCAGATGTTTTGGCGTCAATTGTTGCCAAACAGAAATTCCTCAATATCTGGAGTCGTACAGCATGAATCTTACAGGTAGGGAGAAGCAGATGGGTGGAGATGGAGTTTGCGGGTCTGCGTACTTGTTGGATAAAAATTCACACACTGAAGGAAGCATCTCTTATGTTCCAACATCACTACAATGGATCCTATCAGACCGCGACCAAGATCAAGTAAGTTGCTCTGGAAAGTGGGGTTCAGATGTAATGGATCTGGGTAATGGTACTCTGATAATTTCTTGGTATTGTTACAACTATGTCAAGGGGAACCCTTATTTAACAAATGGTGGATATGGTACGTAACTAACTCTATATCAGTAGTATTTATCTGTTTATTTTGATCACAATATTCATTTCCAGCATCGTCTGTGTGTTTTTTTCTAGAAAAATAGACCTAATAAAATAAACAGATAAATTTAATTGGTTATAAATTTACCGATTTAATATCTTTTATATAAAAAAAGAATTACATCATTTCAGAGTTTTTTTAAAAATTCATTCTCATTGAAAAAAAAAATTGGACCAATAGCATAGCTCGATTTTGCCACATAGGCGAAATCGAGCGACGTGATTGGTCAATAAAAAGTCAAAATTAAATTGATTTTGGTCAAAATTAATAAATTTGGTGTAGAAATTTGGTTAAGAAAAAAAATGCATAAAAATATAGGTGTTAAATTTATGAAAACAAAAACTTAAAAAAAGAGGAAGTAATTAATAAAACTTTAGTGATTGAATTTTAAATAATTTATATAGAGTAAAGTGTAAAATTACAAGTTTCCATGTTTTTTAATAACTTTATAAAAAACACAAATAACTCCTTACACTTTATACCTCATATACTTTATAATATTAACTTTGTTTAAAATTACATGAGTATTAGTATTAGTTTTTAGACTTTCATCCATAAAATTACAAAATTTGATAAATATGCGAATTAGTTTTAATATACGTTAATTTTTTTTTAAACTAATGTTAGTTTTAAACTTTCATCCATTAGAATGTTTTTTAAATAAAAACTCATGTTACTATTTAGGGAAAATGATAAAAAAAAATGCATCGAACTTGACACTTTTTACCAATGTGTGTAGCCAACTATTTTTTTTTTATTGTAATACAAAACTTGACATTTTTTGTTTTTCTATGCATCGAGCTTGACACTTTTTACTATTTTGTCAGCTAAACGTCGCATCGTTAGTCCTTTACACTAACAGTCGTTAGTAAATAACTTAAAATTCCGTTTTCTTACGTTTTCATCCGTTTTCTTACGTTTTTGTCCGATTTTACACATTTTCGTCTGTTATTACATATTTTCGTCATTTTTTTATGTTTTCGTCTATTTCTGCACGTTTTCGTCCGTATTCTTACATTTCATTCAATTTTATATGTTTTTGTTTGTTTTTACATGTTTTCGTCTGTTTTACACATTTTGTCTATTTTCTTACGTTTTCATCCGTTATTATACGTTTTCGTCCGTTTTTACACATTTTCGTCTTTTTTTACATATTTTCGTCCATTTTCGTCTGTTTCTGTACGTTTTCGTTCGTATTCTTACATTGTCATTCAATTTTATACGTTTTTTTTTGTTTTTACATGTTTTTGTCTGTTTTACACATTTGTTAATTTTCTTACGTTTTCATCCGTTATTATACGTTTTCGTCCATTTTTACACGTTTTCGTCTGTTTTATACGTTTCCGTCCGTTTGTATACCTTTTTCATTCGTTTTTGCACGTTTTCTTATGTTTTTATACGTTTTCGCTCTTATTTATAAGTTTTCATTCCTTTTTAAACGTTTTCGTCCATTTTTACACTTTTTCGTCTGTTATGTGTTCGTTCACATTTTTATTCGTATAAAACGGATGAAGACATGCAAAAACTAACGAATACGTATAAAAATGGAAGAAAACGGATAAAAACGAACAAAAGCATGTAAAAACAAACGAAAACATCTATAAACAGACGAAAACGTAAGCAATCGTGAAAAAATGAACGAAAACTTAAAAAAACAGACGAAAATGTGTAAAAACTGACGAAAATGTAAGAAATTGTGCAAAACTAACATAAACGTATAAAAACAGACGAAACACATAATAAAACGGAAGAAATGTGTAAAAGCAGAAGAAAACGTATACAAACGGATGGGAATGTAAGAAAACAGACGAAAACGTGTAAAAACGGACGAAAACGCATAAAACAAATGAAAACGGACGAAATGTGTAAAAACAGATGAAAATGAAAAACAAGACGAAAATGTGTAAAATCAGACAAAAACGTAAGAAAACGGAATTTGAAGTTATTTACTAACGACTGTTAGTGTAAAGGACTAACGATGCAACGTTTAACTTACAAAATGGTAAAAGTGTCAAGTTCGATGCATACAATAATAAAAAATGTCAAGTTTTGTGTTACAATGAAAAAAAAAATAGTTGGCTACACACAATGGTAAAAAGTGTCAAGTTCGATGCATTTTTTTTTTTTTATCATTTTCCCTACTATTTAAAAGTTTAATTTATTCGTACACGGTTTTGAAATGCGGCTAAATTTTTAGTAACAGGAATAAAAATATCAAATTGTAAGCACGAGACTGTGATATGAATATTAATATACCCGATTCTACTTATAACAACGACTCATGAAATTGTCCTTTAAAATTTGTATATGGATATCCATAAAACCATTTTAGAAACTTTACGGAGCACATTTTAACTTTATTAACGCTCATTATTTGCTACTAAATTCACACATTTTGTACAACATGATATCATTAGTTAAAGTTAAATTACAAAATCAACCTCAACCTCAACATGTATTTCAGTTAAAAACGTTATACAAAGCTAATTATAAAAATAAAAAATAAACACATGGGTTAGATAGTCATTGTTTAATATAGAAGGTGTTTTCCTTAAATTATATAAAAAAATGCACGCATCACAATATTTATTTAATAACAATCACCTCCTAAAAAAAACTTTATAGTTGCTCATCGTAAACGAATTAAAAGTGTATACATGAGAATTATTCAGCAAGAATATATAGTTTTAATCAGGTTATTATGTTACTATATTACGGTAATGTTATTGAGTTGGTAATCACGGATGTGAGATACAACAATTATTCTAAACTTATGATTTATGTGTAAACCTCTTTTTACTTCTGAATTGAATCCGAAATAGACCTCAACAGAACTTTGGCTTATGCCTTATCTAGCCGATAGTATTTAGTAACCTTTTTTATGGTTTAACTTTTTTTTGTTATACACACCAACTTTTAGTAACTCTTTTTTATATTTTATTGAAAACTTCTACACCTTAATATTTGTGTTTTTACTATAAACACACTAAGCTATAATAGAATTAGTTGTGAGTTCAGGGGTTTTTCACTAAGCATCTAAAAAGCGTATAGCTTTATCATTGACTTATTGTGTTATGGTAATTGAATAAGCAAATAATTTAACACTACAAGTAATAATAATTTCCTTATATAGTTCGGGATTAGAGAAAAATTATTCTTATATATTATATTTAAACGTAAGATTAAATTTGAGTTATACCCATTACATCTTTTGTTTGTTTCTCTTTATGTAATAAATAAGCTATAATGTAAGCATGTATGTTAATTTGATAATTTTATGATTAAACAAGAGAAGTAAATAACACAAACTTATGAAAATACAACTTTCCAAACCAAAAGGTACATTAGTAAAAATAATCTGATAGTTAATGATAATTAAGGAAATGAATCATTCTTCAAAGCTATCTAAATATGCTATATATTTTAACGAAAATATAATTAAAATAAATACCACAATTACAAAACACACCGTAAATTGATAGCACGAGTTTGCAAAACTAAAAGCATATATCACTAATATCTCATGCAAGTCCAGTATTATCATGTGATTTTTCTTGAATAATAAAATATAATTTTTAATCCAAAAGTAATCACCTAAAATAATAGGTAGGTTATAACATATACATATGATTTTTTATTTTTAGTCAATCAAGTAAAACCATTTGAAACATGTTAAATGGTTCATTTTCTTAATCGATAATAATAGATAATTAAAACGAAATTTTAAAAACCTTGTGCGTGCACAGATATTATAACTAGTTGGTTATAAATACATAAAAACTAAATGAGTAATCACGCAGAAGACGACGGGGTATAGTTTTAATAAAATCCACTTGCGTAGACATTCTGTATGTGTATTTTATAGGTCATGATAGATGTAAATGTAACTATGTAGAACTTAATTATTAAATACATATTAAATATCTTATAATAATTTTACCAATGTACCTCAAAATTTTTTTTGCCTTTCGTAAGGATCAAACTCACAACCTTAAGGTTATGGGACATCGACTATGTTTGGCAAAAGTAGCTGTAAGCAGTAGCATTGAGCAGTAGCAGTGAGCTGTGAGCTGTGAGCAGTAACAAAAAAAGCTCACAGCTTCATAAAGAAGCATTGGGAAAATGAGCTTTCCTAAAAAATAGCAAAGCCCACAGCTCTCATGCCAAACAAACATCAAAAATAAAAAAGCTCATTCTCACCGCTCATTACCTCAAAAAGCTCCAAAAAAGCTCCGCGCCAAACATAGCCATCAAAAGACAAACAACCTTGAAGCCGCTAATCTTAACCTTCTCATTAAAGAAAAAAGAAAAAAAAAATGTTTTACGTAATTTGAATCCAAAATAATCTTTTATATAATAAAAGTATTACATCATTTCAGAGTATTTTTGCAAAACCTTTCTCAACAAAAAAAAATTAGGCCAATACGATAGCTCGATTTTGTCATCTAGACAAAATCAAGCAACATGATTAGTCAATAAAAAGTCAAAATTGAATTGATTTAGGTTAAACTTTAATAAATTTGGAGGAGAAATTTGGTTTAAGAAAAAAACACATAAAAATATTGTGTCAAATTTATGAAAACAAAAACTTAAAAAAAGATGAAGCAATTAATAAAACTTTAGTAGTTGAATTTTACAAAAATTATATAAAGTTAAGTGTAAAATTACAAGTTTTCATATTTTTTAATAATAACTTTAGAAAAATAACAAATAACCCTTACACTTTATACCTCTATACTTTATAAGATGAACTTTGTTTAAAATTACATAAGTATTAGTATTATTATCAGACTTTCATCTATTAAAATTACAAAATTTTGCAAATATACAAATTAGTTATAATATACGTTAAATATTTTTTTAAAACTAATATTCATTTTAGACTTTCATCCATTAAATTTTTTTTACTAACGTTAAATAAGGACTCATGTTATTTTTATTTGAAAAGTTTAATTTATGCGTATACAGGTTTGACCAATGTACCTCAAAATGTAACTATGGGAAAATGAGCTTTCCTAAAAAATAGCAAAGCCCACAGCTCTCATGCCAAACAAACATCAAAAATAAAAAAGCTCATTCTCACCGCTCATTACCTCAAAAAGCTCCAAAAAAGCTCCGCGCCAAACATAGCCATCAAAAGACAAACAACCTTGAAGCCGCTAATCTTAACCTTCTCATTAAAGAAAAAAGAAAAAAAATGTTTTACGTAATTTGAATCCAAAATAATCTTTTATATAATAAAAGTATTACATCATTTCAGAGTATTTTTGCAAAACCTTTCTCAACAAAAAAAAAATTAGGCCAATACGATAGCTCGATTTTGTCATCTAGACAAAATCAAGCAACATGATTGGTCAATAAAAAGTCAAAATTGAATTGATTTAGGTTAAACTTTAATAAATTTGGAGGAGAAATTTGGTTTAAGAAAAAAACACATAAAAATATTGTGTTAAATTTATGAAAACAAAAACTTAAAAAAAGATGAAGCAATTAATAAAACTTTAGTAGTTGAATTTTACAAAAATTATATAAAGTTAAGTGTAAAATTACAAGTTTTCATATTTTTTAATAATAACTTTAGAAAAATAACAAATAACCCTTACACTTTATACCTCTATACTTTATAAGATGAACTTTGTTTAAAATTACATAAGTATTAGTATTATTATCAGACTTTCATTTATTAAAATTACAAAATTTTGCAAATATACAAATTAGTTATAATATACGTTAAATATTTTTTAAAACTAATATTCATTTTAGACTTTCATCCATTAAATTTTTTTTACTAACGTTAAATAAGGACTCATGTTATTTTTATTTGAAAAGTTTAATTTATGCGTATACAGGTTTGAATATTTAATACTGCTAAACTATTGTTAATGGGAAAGTGAATATCAAATATAAGCACAGATTACTGTGATATGAAAATAAATATACGCTATTATACTTATAACAACGACTCATGAAATTCTTATTTAAAATTTATATATGGATATCCAGAAAAATATTTTTAAAAAACTTTATGGAGCATATTTTAACTTTATCAAGAGGACTTCTCTCACTATGAAAGGTATCCCATGGATGGCGTACTGATATATCTCCTATTCGTGCTGATTATGTGCTACTAAACTCACACATTTTTTACAACACGATATGAATAATTAAAATTAAACAACAATATCAACCTCAGCCTCAACATTTATGTCAGTTAAACAAAGTTAAATCTTCAACCAATTTTTTTTTACAAAATATTATTAAAATAGATATTAATACATATAAAAATCCTGTACAAGTATTAGTTATACTTATATCATAATTTTCACAGGTAAATTCTTAAATGTTCATATATTAAACTAAAATTTTAAAATAAAATTGATTCATGTGCAAACCCCGTCCGTGCACGGGACTTATAGCTAGTTGATTACCAACACAAATTATATTGAGAGCTAATTCATTTGTTGCCTCAAAAGATTACCATGAATTAAATGTTATACCCAAAAAAATTTAGGGTGCGTTTGGTTTATAAATGAGATTGGAATTTGATTCGGATTTAAAAAAAGTTTGAAAGAAAAGTAGGAGAAAGAAAATAATATTTAAATAAAAATTAATATAATAAAATTGAAATAAAAAGTATTATTGAAAATAAAATCAAAATTAATTATTGTATGTAAATGATGTAAAAAGAAAATGAGTAGTAAACAAATAAAGATGGCCCATCAATATGTAAGAAAAAGATAGTGGGTCCCACGAAATACAAAAAAACCCACCTACTTTGTGAAGAATGATTCTATGGGTATGAGTTGGTTCCTTGATGCTCAAACTTGTAAACAAACACTTTTTATGAGGTTAATTGTCATAGATCAATTCCAACAACTATAAACCAAACACGTACTTAGCTTTTCCTTTTGTCCCTATGTGACTTATGCAACTTCATCACAAGTGTTCAATTTGAAAGTATATATGTGTAAGTGGAAAGTACATGTGTGAAAAGTACATGTGATTTATACTTTTTTATTCGACTTGTACGTTTTATGCTACTTTGTACTTTTACACACTTGTACTTGTACTCTTGCACACTGGTACTTAGATTTAGGGCAAAAAGTACAAGTTGCATAATTCGCAAAAAGCGCATAAATCACAAAGAGACAATTGAGAAAATGATTTTATTTTGGGGTAAGGAATTAATTAAAGAAGAGATGTTGTGACACATACGAGATTACCCCTTATATTAATTTTAGTTAATATAAGAAAATACCAATTTTAAAAAGATGAGAAAGGAAATTTGAAAAGAACATTAATGTGGTGTTTAACTTGTGTTATATAGGTGAGAATTAAACATTTATACCAATGTATTATCATCAAAAACTTCTATAGTTAGAAGTTTATAGTTTTATGATATTCAATTCTAACCTTTATAGTATCCACTAAAGACAAAAATGTGCAAGCTCTAATTTGAATATAATATACGCGTATGCTAAATTAAATATTTACTTTAAAAAATCGAATTAACGTTAATAATAAATTCAATTTCCGATGAAAACAATTTCATTTTTGTATGCTTTTACCCTACCAAAAATATAAAAAATATAGAAAATGTTGCATGGTATTATCACGGGCTGACCTAAAAATCTAAGTTAACACGTGAACAAACTTTGTTTTAGGATTATAAAAAAATAAATTAAAAAAAAAACAAAAAGAAAGTGTGCGATTTCTTGAAAACTAATAACAAAGTATCAGGACATGTATTTTCTTTGACATATTAATGTATAACCAAAAAAGATATGTATTTATGTGACACAAAATTTCGAGACCAAATTCATTTAAAAAAAACAGGTTTTTTTACAAAAATTTAAACTAGGCGGCGAACATCTATTGAGTTTCCGTAAACCCGATAATACTCCAGGTCCGCCTTATGTATTATGATGTTTTAAAAACGTATATGTCATTTACCCTCTAACTAAATATCAATATTTTCCCCCTGATATCATCTTAGATTAACTGGCATCCAAACCAAATTTAATATCAATATTTATTCCTCTAATATTATATAATAATGTTATAAATAGCGCGAGGTGTTACGTGACGGCATGACCAAGTATTACGCCTTTATGATCAAGGCGAAGCTTTTGCTTTTATAAGGCGTAGTATAAGACGGCAAAAAGTATGAAACTATTTATTATTTATATCATATTTCATATACATCGAGTTTACAAAAATATGTGACATAAGGTGGCGTGACGATATGACCAAGGCTCACGCCTTTGTAAGGCCTTTGCGAGCCTTTTAGAACCATAACATTATGTTAGATCGACTCGCATCCTAATATTATCTTTGTAATATTTTTGTTTGAAACCCATACTCCTTATTATGGGATAATTTCATATTTACTCTATCTAAATATTAAAATAACATATTTACTCAAAACACAAGTTTTAGTGTATAAGTACAATACTTTTAAAATATACATTAGGAAAATATAGAATTAATGATGTTTAAGTTGTGTAAATATAAAAAAAAAATATATTTATCGTTTAGGAACAACGGTCAAAATGGACAAAATATTTTACTCGTAGTTCATTTTAATTCTAATTTATGAAACTCTTCATTATCATTTTGATAACATTTCCTATTAATTAAGTCGTACATGTAATAGTTAATGTATCGTGACATCGTCATTATTTTATTACACTATTGTTTCTTTGACAAAACTTTAATATAAACTCATATTTGTCATAAAATTAATGAAATAATACTAGCATTCATTTTTTTTTTAATCAAAATGAAAAAATAAAAAAATAAGCAGGCGTTTAATTGGAGATAAATTTTTTATTTTTCCAAGAAATTTTTCATAAGAAAATAAAAAAAATTGAAAACGCGTTTAGTCGCACTTTTTTCCAACAATTTAAAAAAAAAATGAAATTCTCATTTTTTAAATTTTAACTAAGAAATTGAGAGGCCGTTTAGTTGGTGAAAATTTTTCTATTTTTCCATAAAAAATTTCATATGAAAAGGGAAAAGCTGAAAATCTGTTTAATTCAACTTTTTTCCCAACAATTTTCAAAAAAAGTGAAATTCTCACCCCTAAATATAAGTATTTAACCCTATTTTATATGTCCTAAAATGTATGTTAAAACTTATAGGCAACCCACGTATATGCAATTATGCATAACACTCGTTATACATGAAAACCGTTCTTTCTAGTTTGTGGTATAAATATTACCTACTTACCTTCCTTTCATTAACAGAAACAGGAACTCTGAAATACGCCAAGCCAGATTGCAAAGACACGTGCGGGAACAACGTGGTGATTCCGTATCCTTTTGGAATCGGAGCAAGCTGTTCTTTAAACAGATGGTACACTGTCGATTGCAACTCCTCGAAGCCATATCTAGCGGCACTCAACCACCTAGAAGTCTTGCGTATTGACTTGAACAATCAGACAGTCAGTGTAAATATGCAAAAATTCGCTGATTGTAGTCAGACGAGTAAGAGTGTTGATCTTGGTAGCAGTCCCTTCCTGTATTCCAAATCACACAATAAATTAGTTTATGAGGGCAACTGTGGTAATGCTTTCATGATGGATGATCATGGTAGCTTTCCCACAGGATGTTCCACCTAGTGGCGCAGCTTTTAAGGGGCCGGGGTGGGCGCCCGACCCCCCAAAATTTTTTTTGCGATGTAGGGGGTATATAGTTTTCGTGTAGAAAAATTTCGGTATATTCGGTTTCGACCCCCCGAAAATTTCGGTATACCTGAAATATAGCCTTAGAAAAAAAAATTTAGATCCCGACCCCCCACTTAAAAATTCCAAGCTTCGCCACTGGTTCCACCGCATGTAATAATGACACTACTACTGTTATCACCAATGCAAATAACTGTTTTGGGATAAATTGTTGCCAAACAACAATTCCTCATTATCTAAAGTCGTACAGAATGAACCTCACAGCTTTAGAAAATCAGATGGGTGGAGATGGAGGTTGTGGATCGGCCTTTTTGGTGGATCAGAATTTGTATGATAAAGGAAGTATTTCTCGCCAATCATCTGTTGGAGAGGGCATCTCAAATGTTCCAACTTCACTGTTGTGGACCCTTTCAGACCGTGATATACACCAATTAAATACTTGCGATACGCTCTTTTCGGGCTACTATGTAGATCTGGGTAATGGTACGTCGGTGACTACTTGGAAATTTAACAACTTTTACATAGGAAACCCTTATTTGGCCGATGGATGCGTTGGTATGTACAACATTTCTTAAAGAAAGTATTTTTTATTTTTTATTTTTTTCCCTAATATGGAACTTTCTCCTACAGCTAGAGATTTTCCAGGTTTACCAGATCCTGTAGCTACCGAAGAGTGTGCAAGATGTGAGAATAGAGGGGGTCACTGTACCTATCGAAGACTAGACGACGTTGATGGCTCATCTTATAAATATACCCTCATTTGTGTTGGAGCTAATGAAAGCAAAACATCGTTGGGTGTTCTTCTAGGTAATGTCTTATACGTACCATAGTTATATTCTAGGGAAAAATTTTAAAAAATGTACTATACTTGACAAAAAAATTACTTTCGTGTAGCGAACAATTTTTTTCCCTTATATGTGTACTGGACTTTCATTCTTTGGTCTTTTTGATGTACTTTTAACATTTTTACCCCTCAAATTATTATAAATCCAGGGGCAAAAATGTCACGAAAGTACATCAAAGTGAAAAGTTCAGTACATCAAAAAGGACTGAATAGTTGAGTTTAAGGGAGAGAAAAAGATATTTTTTTTATAGTACGCGAAAGTCATTTTTTTGACAAGTATAGTACATTATTAAAGATTTTTCACTTATATTCTACTGCCCATACATAGCTTAAGGAGTTTCAGAAAAGTCCAATATCATTTATTTTTATGAGCTTTTAATTTATGTCATTGAAGACGAGATTTAGTGCCCAAGAATAAAAAACACTGTTAATTACTGCCATGGAAATAAGAGCAAGGGGTTTAATGAATCACCAAACCTGTACTACCAGTCTCACATCATCTTAACACTACCATAACAAAACACCCCCTCTATCATAACACACAACAAACCTCTTCATTTGGGCCCCACCACCCATAATTTTATTTTATTTTTTCAAATAAACTAAAATTCATTAATACAATAAAAAGGGAAAAAACCGTAAAATAATAATAATGAGGAGCAAGAGCCCGCCGCGTTGCGGCTGGGGTGTTTGCTATATTTTTAGGTTGTCGTAACAGCGAAGTTTCTGCATAAGTATTATCGAAACAAAGTTTCCTGATGCTAACATATGTTCCCGGTGTTATAAATGTCTAACACAACATAGCTATTATGTTGAAAAGGTAAATTACATGCTCAATACGTGGAACAAACAGACCAATAATTAGCCAAATGAGTCCAGCTATCTCGTAGCGTGTAATATGAATACGTTTTTGGGCTGAAAGTTTCATGCGGAATGGGCTAATTATGAAAACACCACATGGGCTAGTAAAACCGGCACAAGTTAAATTATATTAAACCTACCGACGTATATATTTTATACCCACCGACGTTGGGTTTTAATAATAACGGAGGGGAAGGTACCCGCCGCAGCAACAAGACATCATGCAAACAAAGTGATATACAATAATGGCTAAGCCAACAGAGATATAACAACATAGATGGAAAAAGTAGGAGAATAAAAGGAAACGTCAACTAACTTCTAGAAAAAGCTTGCAAACGAATCGACACTTCCTTATATTTGTAATGGGTAAACGGGCCGTTAAAGAAAGGGCAAAACCGCTGGCCCAAATTTTGCGCGTATTGGGCTCAAACATTGGGACTGTGTATATTCCATTTTTTAGTATGTGCGGTTTCCTTTTTTTATTAGGAGCCGACAATGGGAATTAATATATATATATAATAATAATAACTAAGCCAACAATTATTTATGCAAGCTCAAAGTCCAAATGCTCAAATATTCGGATAGCTTGTGTTAAGCCCAAGTATAGTCAAACCAATACATAAAAAAAAATTCAAGTAAGTCACCCTAATTTTTAGATACATAACTTAATATTTACACTAATCTACCCACCCCAAAACCTGCCCTTCGTCTTCTTCTCATCAAACACACTCAGTTCATACACACACAACTTATTATAAATCAGGGAAAAAAAGAAACAAAAAAGAAAAGAAAAGAAAAGAAAAACAAAGGTTAAAACTGAAAAGTAGATTTGTCCCTTTTTGCTTCACTGCAAAGACGAGAAACTCGATGAGATGGAACGGCGAGGTCACCTGCAGTGGCGAAGCTTAAGCATACCAAATTGGTGGGGGGGGGGGGGGGGGGGGGGGGGGAACTTCTAGCGTAACAAATTATGTTTTTATATAAAATTTCATTCAAGAATTTTTTGAAGCGTTACCAAGAGAATATTAAAAAAAAAAATAGTATATATTATTCATTCAACATAATCATATTAACAAATAATAGAAAATATCATGCTATTAACATAAATAAAATAATCAAACATCATTGATTTCTCTCAAAAAGTACAATAATTGTTGTTGGAAACTTGGAATTATATGAACGTGGGATACTTTTTTGAACTTTGACATCATCTTATGGGATGCTTTGTAGTCATATTCTAAGGGGCCATAATATAAAATGTGTTTCCTCATTCCATGTTTCTACTGCAACTCTGCAAGTTGGTAACCGATCATGAGAATCTGGGGGACCACCCCTCCCTGCCCCTATTATCCTCCACCCCTATTACACAAGAATCAGATACTCACGAAAATGACTCAGGGACCAACAAAAAGACTCATAGACTCACAAATTATAGCACAAAAATGACTCAGGGATCCATTAAAATTGTAATTTTTGTGCATCGAAAAAAATCATATACAAAAATCAAAATTACGAGAACTTCCTTCACAGATTTTTTATGCACCAAGATTCTCAATAATGTGTAAAAATTTCCAAAATTTCAGAAAGTTTTTATTCTTTTTCAAATCTTTTTATGCTTCTCACAAATATTTCTCCTTTTATTGATCTCTCCCGTAGTGTGATAATTACAATTATTTTTAAAGAAATATAAAGATTTTCTCTGTCTTTGTAATTAAGTAGCTTCCATTATCAGCATCACTAATCTGAAATTCCAGATACTTTGGACATGAAAACAAAAGATTTTCTCTGTCTTTGTAATCAAGTTAAGGCTACTTAATTTTGTGTATGCCTTGATTTAGGTGTTAGCATAAGCACGGGTCTACTTTTTCTTGTGTTCATCGCCTACATATTATACAAAGTGATCAAGAAAACAAAATTAAGGAGACAAAGAAAGAAGTTTTTTAAACGCAATGGTGGTTTACTTCTAAAACAACAACAAGAAGCCGACCCGTCTTTGGTTGATCAAACCATACTTTTCACAGCGCGTCAACTAGAGAAGGCTACTGACAACTTCAATGAGAACAGAGTTCTTGGTCGAGGAGGCCAAGGTACAGTATACAAAGGTATGTTAGTTGATGGAAGGATTGTGGCAGTTAAAAAATCAAAAATTGTTGATGAAAGCCAATTAGAGCAGTTCATCAATGAGGTAGTGATTCTTTCTCAAGTCAATCATAGGAATGTGGTCAAACTATTGGGATGTTGCTTAGAAACCGATGTTCCTCTACTAGTTTCAGAGTTCATCCCAAATGGAACATTGTATGATCGCATTCATTGCGAGACTGATGAGGACCCAATGTCTTTGAACATGAGACTGCAAATTGCTACAGAGGTTGCAGGAGCACTTGCTTACTTACATTCAGCCACATCCATTCCAGTATACCATAGGGACATCAAGACGGCTAATATACTTTTAGATGATAAATACAGGGCCAAAGTTTCTGACTTTGGAACTTCAAAGTTCGTATCAATAGATCAAACTCACTTAACTACCTTAGTCAAAGGTACATTTGGCTACCTAGACCCCGAGTATTTTCAATCTAGCCAATTCACTGAAAAAAGTGACGTTTATAGTTTTGGAGTTGTTTTGGTTGAGCTTTTAACAGGAGAAAGGCCAATCTCATTAACTAGATTTGGTGAAAATAGAAGTTTGGCTGCGCACTTTATGTTGGCTGTGGAAGAAGGACGGGTTATGTCTATATTTGACGCAATGGTTATTAAAGAAGGCACTAGAGATGAGCTATTGGCAGTAGCAAACCTTGCAATGCGATGTCTGAATTTCAATGGAAAGAATAGGCCAACAATGAAAGAAGTAGCTGTAGAGTTAGAAACCATAAGAGCTTCTCATATTCCATCTGCGGTTCAGACTAATACCACGTCAGTGACGTATGGGCATGAATTATCGATGCTATCGTATGGGGAATCAACATCAACATTCTTAAGTACCGATGAGAACATGCCAACAATGAAAGAAGTAGCTGTAGAGTTAGAAACCATAAGAGCGTCTCATATTCCATCTGTGGTTCAGACTAATACCAAGCCAGTGATGTATGGGGATGAACTATTGATGCTATCGTATGGGGAATCAACATCAACATTCTTAAGTTCCGATGAGAACTTTACTCAGTGATGTAAACAGGATAGTTTTTTGTTTTATAAGTTGTCATACAATATATCGTTACATAGTAGTATGTAATATTAGTCGTAATCAAAGATTTATCAAAAGTACTAATTTGGAAAGATAAATATGTATTCATAAGGGCATAAGGCCCATTGTATCAATCCTTTTATACCAGGAGCTAGTCGATACAAATCATACAATAATGGAATACATGAGAGTATGATCGACATGTCACTATGTCAGATATTGAATATAGCACCTCATTATTATCAAGTGAAGGATGTAGAGAATTTTGCTTAAAAGAAAATATATGTATGTCGCATGTATCCATTAGTTTTACTTAATATAGCACCTCATTATTATCAAGTGAAAGGCTGGTTGTACTTAATATTGATATTAATTGTTGTTGTTCCTTACGAAAGGCATGTACATCAACTGTATTACATTTTTATATACAATGTTGCTAAGCATCATTTGTATTAGTTATAACAGTCTATGGGGTGTCTCCATATATTATGATATGCTATTTTACTTGTACAGGGTGATTGGAAAAGAGTCTTGTAGGGAATTATCTTGTTTTTCAAAGATGTTAAAATTTACAAGCTCGGCTAATTTTGGGAGCATTCCGTTTCATGTAGTTTGAACATGCGTGTTGTCAATGGGTCAAAAGAGTAATTTTATGTTAGCCTGAACTGATCAGTCCCAAAATGCTTTTTGTCCAAATTTTAGTTTTTATCATATATGCGAAGAATCAAGAATTCTTGATTGGGGAATTGCTACAAGTTAGTGGGAAAAACCAAGAGAAACATCAAAATTCTCAATTCTCATGTTGTGATGTTAATGATTTGAGTGGTACTTCGTATATTGGGAGTGATTTAGAATCTTCGGTGGTTAATAATAATGATAATAATAATGATAATGATGTGATTTTGGGGAAAACAATGGAAGACATCGTAGAAATAGTGATGTCGAAAATGATGCATTCAAGGAGTTCGATGAAATGTCAAGTATCAAATTTATCAAACAAGATAGGTCGGTTCGAGAGTATTATGATGCGTTTGTTCCTTTAGCTAGTGAAGTGGTTGTAGTGAATTATGTGCCTTTAGTATGGATCTGAGGGTTACATCCAGAAATTGAAGAATGTGTTAGAATGATCAAACCCAAAACGCTTTATGATGCATATTTGTTGGCTAAGATACAATAAACGACTAATGAGATCTTGAAGAATAATCATTCAAAGAGAGTTGAAAAGAGGACAGTGAGTGTTATAATGAAAATGCAAATGGTGAAGAAACTGAATGTGTGGAGTTGACTGTTCTTGATGAACTTGACGAAGAAGATTGTAATATTGAGGAAACAGAATCAAATTGTACAAATGGAGTAACTGATATAACAAATGGTTTGATTGGTGGTGGTGACTTTTGTAATGTAAAAGATAACGAAATAGAATCAAGTGGTGTGATCATTAACAATTTTGGGTTGAAGGTTCTTGGTGAAATTTGTAAAGAAGATGTTGAAGTTAAAGAAATCAATCAAAGAATTCAAAAGAAGATGATGATAACAAGAAATGTTTGGGGATTTCCAATGACATTGTTAGAAGAGGTGATGGGGGTAATCTCTAAGTTTTGAAGAGAGGCCTGATGGTTGGCTTGAGAACCCAATAACAGCAGCTAAAGCAATTGAATTGGTCACAGTTAGATAAGTTGAAGATGGATAGTGGGTATGTTATGTGTAGAAACAGGGGAATATTGAAAGTCGCATGGAAACCGTTGGTAAAAATGCGGATGAATGGGAGTATTATCAGTGGATGAAATATTAAAAAAAGGAAGTGAAGGCTTAATGCATATCGTCAGTCAGGTTAGGAGTGAATAGTTTCAGTAAGACAAGATACAAGCAACATTGAAATTCTTACACATGGTATGGAGTTTAAAATAAGAATGGTGATTTAGATGAAAAACCTTTATTTGTGCATATAAAAGATGCTTTTAAGAATGGAGCTAGTCCTGGTCATTGGAAGTTAGATATATGGAAATTGCCGAAAAGGAAGAATAAACATGTGATGTTTGACGAGATATTAAAATTCAGAGAAAGAGGTGCGAAGTTTGATATATGGAAATGGCCAAAAAGGAAGAAGATACGTGTGATGATTGACATATGGAAATGGCCCAAAATCAAAAGAAATTTGTAGGCTGCTTAAGTAGGTTGAAGAAAGAATGTCATGTAGGGTCATCTAGTGTGTCATCATTTGGAGATTCATTCATTTCGTCTAGTTGGTTGAAAAAAAAATAGGATGGGTTGGGCTGTCTATATTGTTTGTATTTTGTGCTCTTTCATTCTACACTGGTATACTTCTTCGTTCCTGCTGGGATAGTCAGCCTGGTCTTAAGACTTACCCAGATATTGGTGAGGCAGTGTTTGGTATAGCCGGACGTCTAATCATCTCTATAGTTTTGTACGTTCTGATCATTCTTGATGTGTTTCCTACTGTTTGGCTTCACGACTCAAGTGTTCTTAGTTACATATCTGCTGGTGGAGTTTTTCTAACAAATTCTTTTGGTTATCTGCTTGTTCTGGGATGGTTTGGTGGATAACATGGGCTTTCAGACTCGAAGTACAAAGATATTGTTCTTCCTAACATCTATGTGTCAATGGAAAAAACGAAGTCAATATCCTCTAGTCCTCTTAGCCAGCAAATTTGGAATAGGGATATTGGGCTACCTGATGTTTGGGAACTCGTTAGAATCACAGTTTACTCTCAACCTGCCTGCAAGTTTATTGCCTCCAAAATAAACCAAGCTGATGAACCGAGTTAATGATAAAAGTGCTACATCGAGCTTAAAGTGTTGTGAGCTTATAAAGTTGCTGAAATAAACAAATGCTATAAGTTGCTGATAGAAGTCTTACATTTAGCTGAAGGTTTCATATCTAACCCCGATTCTTGAGGTCAAGAATCTTTTAAGGGGATGGTTTGTAACGAGACAAAAGATGAGGTCAAAAGTCAACGAAAAGTCAAACACTCATAGTTCGGAATAGTAGTAAGACCAAGAGCATTGATCTTGGTAGCATCCCCTTCCGTTTTTCCAAATCACACAATAAACTCGCCATTGAGGGTTGTGGTAATGCTGTTAGCTTAGAGCATTGGAGTATGCTCACAGTGTGTTCCACTGCTTGTCGCAATGACACTTTAGAAATAAAAACTACTGGATTGGCTTCACGTGTTGCCAATTGCCAAACAACAATTCCTCATTATCTAAAGCCATACACTGTGAATCTCACGGGTTTAGAAAGGCATGGTGGATATAGAGCTTGTGGGTCCGCCTTCTTGGTGGATCAGGATACATACGTTAAAGGAAGCTTTTCTTCCCGATATATTCCATTATCACTTGTGTGATCAGATCACGTCCTCCGTCAAATAAATTGTTGTAGTATGTGATCTAGCTTCGAAATGGATATGAGTAATGGTACTTCAGTGTCGTCTTTGATATGTAGAACTTCGGGGCCAGTAAAAGGAAACAAATATTTACCATCCGGATGCAATGGTATATGTGCTAAGTAATTAGGTTCCTCTTACATTCAATTTCAACATGCTAGATCTTGCTCAAACTTTTGTGACATAAAATTTTTTGTTATTCATATAAAGGGCCCGCAATAAAGGAACCACCCCTTTATTCTTCTCTCACAATATTATCATCATAACCTATCATGTTGAACCTTAACATGAGAGGATCCTGATTAATATATTTATTATTTTTCTTGCTTCCATTGTACTTTTGTGTGTGCGTTTTCTAACATGGGACTTTTACTCTGTATGACATGGTTAATTTTAGTTACTGAAGAATGTCAAAGGTGTAGGGATAATGGACGTTACTGTCTCTACAATGTGCAATATGATAGTAATGGCTTCAATGACATATGGAAGTTCAATTGTACTTATACCAATACATATGTTAGCGGCGGCAAGTCCAGGAAAATAGTTAGCAGATGTGTTATTCTAGGTAACACCTATTTACCCACAATGCATCAATTTACACCATATGTTTATATTTGCTACTCATTCAATTTCTTATTAGTTGCATCTTTTGATGTTCTACATTTTTTTGTTGATAAAAACTACATTTGGGGAGTGGGAAACCAAAGAAGAAAGGGAAATACAGTATAAAAAAGATGTATACAGATTTTTTCTTCAGTCTAAGTACGTAGTTTTTTATAAAAATCCCATACTTAGAAGAAGATGGAACACCTGAGCTACTTTCGTATAGTTACTTATTATAAGAAGAGTATAGCCTTTATAATATCTAGGTATGAATCATCGACCTCTCTTTTAAGGTTGCTCTACATACTTACTTCCATTTTGTGTTGGCTTTGGTTCAGATGTTAGCATAAGCCTTGGTGTCCTTTTTCTTGTTGCAATCATCCACATATTGTGCAAAGTGAGCAAGAAAACAAAGGAAAGGAGACGAAGAAAGAGGTTTTTTTATAAGCAATGGTGGTTTACTTCTAAAACAACAAGAAGCTGACCCGTCTTTAGTTGATAACACCATTCTTTTAACATCACGTGAGTTGGAAAAGAGCACAGACAAGTTTGATGAAAACAGGATTCTCAGTCGAGGTTGCCAAGGTACACTCTATAAAGGTATGTTAGCTGATGGAAGGATTGTTGCAGTCAAGAAATCAAAACGAGTTGATGAAAGCCAATTAGGACAGTTCATCTATGAGGTGGTCATTCTTTCACAGGTCATATCATATGAATGTAGTCAAACTATTGGGATGTTGCTTAGAGACCTACGTTCCACTCCTAGTGTCTGAATTCATTTCAAATGGTACATTGTGTTGGTTGTTATTTGTATAACAGTTCCTAGATTAGAGTTAAGATAATCAATAAAGGTACCGGATATTCACTTGAAATCGTGGTATCACTTTCCAATAGAAACTATTCGACCCTATGCCTGGGTTACACGAATATCTCTATGGGATAAGACCAAGTGAAGTTCTTGTTTTAGGCACAAACCAAGAACCAGATGCGTATTAGAGTGTTTAGGGTTTTTTGTGTTTAGAGTTGTATCTCAAACGTATATCCATGCAGAATGATGTGACCTCTATTTATAATAGAGAATACTCAAAACCCTAGCCCATGGAATTATGTATAATTAACGGCCCATTAATTATATCATAATACTTTCCATAATAGTCGGGATCAGTGGTTATCAGTGGAAACATTATAACTAGCAGTGGTAATGTTAACACTATCAGTGGTAACTATAACCCTTGCAGTGGAAACAATGACCCTTGCAGTGGTAATATTAACACATCAGTGGAAACACACTAGCAGCTGAATCTACTATCAGTAGAATCATACTTAAGTGGAATCACACTTTCAGCAGTAGAATCAACTAGTAGCAGAATCACAACACTAGCAGCAGAGTCTACTAGCAGTACCTTGATCAAGCAGTACCTTGATCAATACATAACCACTATTGAGTCAGGGGATTCAGTGACCAAATGGGTGTATACTCCATACCTCCAAACCCATTACCAGGTGTGAATTGATCCCTCAAGTGCACTAAATTTACTAACAATCCTCCCCAAATTTAGTTCACTACCTTTGCATGAAAAATCAAACACAAACCAAAACAAGTGCATAAATGAAAATTTCCTGAGGATTGAATTTCCACATTAGTACATATACTTTCAAATATTCGAGAATCAGGGTGTTCCAAGAATTGAACCCTTCAACCCATTTGAATACCTGATGATAAATACATACAAGTTTTCAAACACTAAAATGCTCCTGACACTATACAAGCCATGTGTCCATATCCAATTCATAAATGTTGTAAAAGCTAAAAGTCCAAAGCTTCCTGAAGCGGCAAAACTTCAACATTTACATAGGTGGTTCATCTTTAATTCATGCTCCTGCTTAGCACTTTTTCAAAGAAAATTAACCATTAAGAAGTGAAGACTTCATCCTCCTTTCAGCAGGTAACAAGCACAACCTTGGGATGTTTGTGATACATGTGCTTCAGTCCACTAAATGATCAGCTTTCCACATTGAACTCAGCTTCCAAGTTTCTTTAGAAGGGAGTTGGGTATCCTTGCATTCAGTGACTAAGTTGGACTTAAACCCATCCCTTTAGCAGACTTCAAAACCAAGTCTCTAGCCAAACCCTTCGTCAAGTGATCAGCTAAGTTTTGTTGAGATTTAACAAACACTATAGATACCACCCCATTCATGATAAGCTCACGAATCATGCTATGCCTAACACCTAAGTGTCTAGACTTCCCATTGTACATCTGGCTATAAGCCTTTGCCAATGTAGCAGCACTATCACAACGGATAGAAATAGGTGCTATAGGTTTAGACCACAATGGAATCTCAAAAAGCAAGTTTTTCAACCATTCAGCTTCTTTGCCAGCAGCAGCTAAAGCCACAAATTCAGATTCCATGGTTGAACTGGTAATGCAAGTTTGTTTCCTGGATGCCCAAGAAATTGCACCTCCACCAAGTAGGAATACCCAGCCACTTGTAGACGAATTGTCTTCAGTGTTACTAATCCAACTTACATCAGTATATCCTTCTAATACTGAAGAATAACCAGTATATGAGAGACTATAATCCATAGTTCTCTTCAAATACTTAAAGACCCTCTGAATTGCTTGCCAATGATGAGCACTAGGATTACTAGTATACCTGCTCAGTTTACCCACAGCAAAAGCAATATCAGGCCTTGTACAAGTCATGGCATACATCAAGCAGCCAATCACCCTAGAATACTCAAGTTGAGATACAGCTTTGCCAGTATTAGGCATTAGCTTCTCACTTGTATCCATGGGAGTACTCACTGGAGTACAATCAAAGTAATTAAATTTCTTTAACACCTTCTCAATGTAATGAGACTGAGAGATAGAAATTTTGTTACTTTCATGTTTAATCCTTATGCCAAGGATAACATCTGCATCCCCTATATCCTTCATGGAGAACTTTGACGACAAAAATTCTTTTGTAAGATCAACTTGATTTTGGTCAGTGCCAAAGATCAACATGTCATCAACATATAGACAAATGATGACTCCTTTACCAGATTCATCAAATTTGCTATATACACATTTGTCAGCTTGATTAAGTAAATAACCACTAGACAAAACCACTTCATCAAACTTTTGATGCCATTGCTTAGGTGCCTGTTTTAGTCCATAAAGAGACTTAATCAGTTTACACACCTTGTTTTCATTGCCAGGCATGATGAAGCCCTGAGGTTGGTTCATGTAAACCTCCTCATCTAAATCACCATTCAAGAAAGCTGTCTTCACATCCATCTGATGAATAATCAGATTGTGAATTGATGCCAAAGCAATTAGCAATCTTATGGTACTGATACGTGCCACTGGAGCATAAGTATCAAAGTAGTCTATTCCTGACTTTTGTTTAAAGCCTTGAATAACTAATCTTGCCTTGAACTTTTCAACAGTTCCATCTACCTTCATTTTCTTTTTGAAAATCCATTTGCTACCTAAAGGTTTGCAACCAGGTGGTAGATCAGTCAACACATAAGTGTTATTGCCCATGATAGAGTCCATCTCATCATTAATTGCTTCTTTCCAGAAAGCAACATCCTGGGACTTCATTGCTTCTTCAAAAGTTTTGGGATCATCCTCCACAATGAAGCAATAGGAGTATTGATCAGAGACCCCACTCCTTGTACCTTCAATTAAGTATAATTGAAACTCAGGTCCAAATGATTTTGGAGTCCTCACCCTATTGCCCCTTCTGAGCTCAGGTTCAGGTTGTTGTTCCACAACCTCAGCAGGAACCTCATCAGTAGGAACCTCATCAGCAGGAACCTCTGAAACACCATTGTCATTGGTTCCATTTGGAATCCTTTGACTTGGTCTAGGGATAGATGAGAATCTGTTCTCATCAAATAGTGCATCCCTTGATTCAATTATTGAGTTAATTGAAACAGACTCATTAGGTTCTATAACATAAAACCTATATGCCTTGGAATGCTCAGCATATCCAACAAAGATGCATTCAATGCCTCTTTCACCCAAAGTTTTGTGCTTTGGATCAGGGAGTCTTACAACAGCCCTACAACCCCATATCCTAAGATAATTAAGGTTAGGTTTCTTTTTAGTCCAAAGTTCATAAGGGGTAACTTTGTTCCTTTTGTTGGGAACCCTATTTAATAAATAGCAAGCTGTTAACATAGCTTCACCCCAGAAACCTTGACTCAGCCCAGAATAGGACAACATGGAATTAACCATCTCCTTCAGCACCCTGTTTTTCCTTTCAGAAATACCATTTTGCTGAGGAGTATAAGGGGCAGTCGTTTCATGGATTATACCAACAGACTGAAAATACAGAGTATCCATGTACTCACCTCCCCTATCAGTCCTTAATCTTTTGATCAGGGAACTTTGTTGCAATTCAACTTCAGTTTTAAATACTTTAAATTTATCTAATGCTTCATCTTTAGAATGTAATAAATAAACATGACAAAACCTAGAAGCATCATCAATAAAAGTCACAAAGTATTTCTTATTCCCCAAAGAGGGAGTTGCATGTAAATCACAAAGGTCACTGTGAATTAACTCCAAAACTTTAGTTTCACGTTTTACTCCTTGAAAAGGTTTCTTAGTTATCTTGTTCAACATACAAGTTTTACACTTTTCAGTGTTCATATCAAAAGCTGGTATTAACCCATCCTTGGACATATCTTGCATTCTTTTAAAATGTACATGGCCAAGTCTTGCATGCCATAGGTTTGAATCATAAAGTTTAGATGTAGATATAAAAGCAGAATCAATATTATCATGAACAATATTAAGTCTGAACATTTGATTACATAAATAACCAAAACCAATAAACACACCATTTTTAGACAAAACAAACTTATCAGATTCAATAACCTGTTTATAATCACAATTATTTAAAACACTACTAGAAACCAAATTCTTTCTAATATCAGGAACATGTAAAACATTAAATAAAGAAACAATCTTTCCAGAACTAAACTTCAATTCAACACATCCTTTTCCATGCACCAGGGCAGTTGACTCGTTTCCCATGTGAAGAATAGAACCATCATTCATTGACTTGTAGGTCTTGAACCAGCTTCTATCTTTACACACATGAATTGTTGCTCCAGAGTCAACCCACCACGCAACATCATCATCCTGCACAAAGTAAATGTCAGATATATATGTAACATAATAAATCTTAAAAGACTTATTAAACACATTCTGACCTTTCAGAGAATTGGTGTTACCATTCTCTCCACTTGTGCCTGATCCATTGGATTTGTTTCCAATTTTACCACCCTTGCAATCTTTCCTGAAGTGTCCAGGTTTCCCACACTTCCAACAAGTCACCTTAGGTTTCTTGTTAAGATCAGATTTGGTGTTATCTTGATGCTTACGTTTGCCCTTGTTGTCATTGTACTTGGTGGAGTTGTTATGCTCCACCATATTGACAACTGATGGACCAGTAGCAGTGCTACTCTTTGGCTTGTCAATGTCTTGAGCTTTGAGTGAATCCTCAATGCGTAAGTGACTGCCCAACTCAACAAGAGTTAACTCCTCCTTCTTATGCTTAAGCATATGCTTGAACTCTTTCCAAGAAGGAGGTAGTTTATCGATGATACAAGAGACTAAAATAGCCTCATCCATGTTCATCTTGTGTTGTGTGAATCGACCAAGTATACTAAGAAGTTCATTGTATTGTTCCATGACAGGTCTAGAATCAACCATTTTGTAATTGTTAAAATTACTTACAAGGAACTTCTTACTTGATGCATCCTCAGCCATATACTTGGCTTCCAAGGAATCCCATAGTTCTTGAGAAGTTTCAACATTCTGATAAATATCAAATAGAGAATCATACATACCATTGAGAATTAAACCCCTGCATATGTAGTCATCATTCTCCCACTTGCTCCTTGCCCTCATCTGATCCATAGTAGCATCATCTCCAAAATCTTCTGGAATCTCAGTTGTGAGAACATACACCACATTCATACTTGACAACAAGAAGTGCATCTTCTTTTGCCATCTTCTGAAATCAACACCTTCAAACTTTTCCAACTTGGAAAAGTTAGCAGCCATTTGTCTCATAGCAGCAGCCATTGATTATCACTAATAGTTTCTATTGATTGTTGGTTGTTATTTGTATAACAGTTCCCGGATTAGAGTTAAGATAATCAATAAAGGTACCGGATATTCACTTGAAATCGTGGTATCACTTTCCAATAGAAACTATTTGACCCTATGCCTGGGTTACACGAATATCTCTATGGGATAAGACCAAGTGAAGTTCTTGTTTTAGGCACAAACCAAGAACCAGATGCGTATTAGAGTGTTTAGGGTTTTTTGTGTTTAGAGTTGTATCTCAAACGTATATCCATGTAGAATGATGTGACCTCTATTTATAATAGAGAATACTCAAAACCCTAGCCCATGGAATTATGTATAATTAACGACCCATTAATTATATCATAATACTTTCCATAATAGTCGGGATCAATGGTTATCAGTGGAAACATTATAACTAGCAGTGGTAATGTTAACACTATCAGTGGTAACTATAACCCTTGCAGTGGAAACAATGACCCTTGCAGTGGTAATATTAACACATCAGTGGAAACACACTAGCAGCTGAATCTACTATCAGTAGAATCATACTTAAGTGGAATCACACTTTCAGCAGTAGAATCAACTAGCAGCAGAATCACAACACTAGCAGCAGAGTCTACTAGCAGTACCTTGATCAATACATAACCACTATTGAGTCAGGGGATTCAGTGACCAAATGGGTGTATACTCCATACCTCCAAACCCATTACCAGGTGTGAATTGATCCCTCAAGTGCACTAAATTTACTAACACATTGTATGATCATATACACAATGGGACTAATGAGTTTCCAATTTCTTTGAACAAGAGATTACAATTAGCTACAGATGTTGCAGGGGTGCTAGCTTACTTGCATTCAGCTACTTCCATTCAGTTGTTGTCAAACCACGATTCCTCGTTATCTCAAATTATTCAGTGTGAATCTCACGGATTTGGTAAGTAAGATGGATGGAGATAGAGCTTGTGGGTCTGCCTTCTTGGTGATAAATACCGAGCCAAGGTTTATGACTTTGGAACTTCAAGGTTTGTATCGGTTGATCAAACTCACCTGACTACCGTAGTCAAAGGTACCTTCGGTTATCTTGATCCCGAGTACTTCCGATCTAGCCAATTCACTGAAAAGAGTGACGTCTATGGTTTTGGAATCGTTTTAGTTGAGCTATTAACCGGAGAAAAGCCTATTTTGTCAACTGGATCTAGGGAAAACAGGAGTTTGGGTATGCAAATTGTTTTGGAATTGGCTATGGAAGAAGGGTGTGTTATGTCTCTATTTGATTCTATCGTGTTTCACTAGGGTAATATGCACGGACTAATGGTAGGAGCTAACCTTGCAATGTGATGCTTGAATCTCAAAGGGCGGTATAGGCCAACAATGAAAGAGGTAGCTACAGAGTTAGAAACCATACTAACGTCACACATTCCCCCTAATGTTCAACCAAAATGAGACCCATGATTTATGAGGATTCATTATCCATGCTAACCTCTGGCGATTCAAGTTTAGCATTCTTGACTTCCGATGATAACATTACTCAATGATACAAATAGGTCAGAGTGGTTTGTTGTTTAACAAGTAAACTTCTGTTGTCATTCAGTTACAGTCTTACAGAGTGTATTAGACCTTTGTGTAATCATGCATAAATCCATCAATAGTACTAAGTTATGATGGATAAAAGGGTTACACAATTTCATGTTTATGGTTATAACAATTTCATATTATGTGGTGGGTGGGTTGTAAATGGCTCAAAATCTTAATTTACGCTAGCCTAAACGGGTCAGGCTGGTTTGACCCAAAAGGCTTCTTGCCCAAATGATAGTTTATCTATAAATACTTCTAGTAAAATGATTTAGGAGTTGGTATACTTTAAATTGATATACTTTGTGCTCAGGAAACAAAAAATTATTCTGGTAAGTTATGATTTAGGAGTTGGTATACTTTAAATTGATATACTTTGTGCCCAGGAAACAAAAAATTATTCTGGTATGTTTTCTCCTACATCTCAAGATACAAGTTTACTTCAAACATCTTAGTATCAAATGTAGAGTTTGCTGTTGCAATTTTGACTAGACAAAGGAGCATATTTTTAAACAAAAAAGGTACAGTTAATAGTCTACAAAGGTATAATAGTGAGTAAAAGGATTGTAACGGTCATTCATTCTTTCACAAATCCATCACATGAATGTGGTCCTCAGTATATCGGTGGTCATTCTTTCTAGCAAAATTATTAATCTGTAACATTTATAAAAATTTCAGATTGTTTAGTACTTTGAAGTAAATACTTCTTATTTATAAAATAAAAATAGAATTGATAACTTTTACTTTACATTAATTGTTTGACCGACCATTGCTTAAGTTTGGAGGACAATGGATCTCACATAGTTTGTTAAATGTTATTAATAGATATATAAAGGGAGATGATTTGCACACTTAACTAAATGATTGAGACACTCTAATTAATTATGTTTGGACATTTATACCCACACATGAGTGAAAATGTAAGAGTACTGTGAGGGTATAAATGTCTAAACACATTAAATTGGAGTGTCCCAATCAATTAATGAAGTGTGCAAATCATCTCCCATATATAAATGATGCTGCAGGTTGATAGGTTAGACGTAGTGTTACTTATCACCTGATCAAGTTAGAATTTTCTTGGCATGAACTTTTCTCTGATTTTAATCACAAATGATTTTCCATGCATTGATCAGGATGATAAGCCTTTTGTAAAACAATCATATGTACAAACCCCTTTTTATAATTCATATTTCATAATCAGTATTAATCGTTGTTGTTGACAAAAAAGAAGTAATCCTCTCTTAACTGTATTATAGAGTATGATTGTAAAGGAAAAAGGAAATACAACAGTAAACAATGTATGGCATTTTTAGACTAAATATGGATATATAATTTAAATGTAGAAATAACAGTTATTAATACTTTTCAAAATTATTGAAGCAAGTTTTTCCACCACCATAATATTCAAACCATCGGAATCTTGGACTTACAAAAGTATCCCAGATATTAATTTCAAAGTTTGAGATTATCATGCACGACATAGACTATTGGGTCTCTTTTTCAGTACATACATTTGGACCCTCTACCTACCATATATTTGTTCTTTAACAGTTTATTTTGATAACATTTTACTGATTAAGGCATGTCATTTCACTTTGGGCATGTATAAACAGCTGGGTTGGATAATCGGAAAACTGGTAAATTTCAAAGTTTGAGATTATCATGCACGGCATAGACTATTGGGTCTCTTTTTCAGTACATACATTTGGACCCCCTCTACCTACCATATATTTGTTCTTTAACAGTTTATTTTGATAACATTTTACTTATTAAGGCATGTCATTTCACTTTGGGCATGTATAAACAGCTGGGTTGGATGATTGGTAAACTGGTAATTTTAAGCTAGCCAAACGGGTCGGGTCGGTTTTAACTTTTAACCAAAATTTATTTTGTTCAGATGGTAATTTCATGCTAGCCATAAGCTGCTTACTATAAAATAAGCTTAGACAAACTTAATGATCCACTTTGCTCCCAATTAAGAAATAAATAGTTAGAGGCTTATGCTTTCTCCATACATACTCATGATCATACATTACTTCAAACATTTTAGTATGCATTTAGTGTTTTTAGCACAATGAATGTCACAAAGATTGCTAAAAGTTATTGTTGGAATCGAAGCTTCAACAAACCCGAAACGTCGAACACGGAATCGAGATCACTTATGTTAATCGCACAAGATCAAACCAAGAAGTCGAATGACTTCTCTTGAAGAACACTAAACAACGAGCACCACAAAGAACCGTAAGATTTATGTTTATTTAACTCTTAATCAGTTACAAGGAAAGAACAGAAGATGGGATAGATAGAGACCTTCACTCCTCATCTCTATTTATAGGGATGAGGGGCTATACAAACCGACTTAGACTCAAGCTGGGCCTCAGCCGACTCAAACAAACATCCTAACAAAGCTACACGTTTACTTGCCTTGCAAGGCAAGTAAATTTACAAAGAAAGCTATCCTAATCGACTTGGATGGCTGGGCTGAATATGGTGAAGCTAGTGTTGGTATACAAGAAAAGAAGAGTCTTGCACAGGTGTGGCATAAACGCTTGGGTCACATTAGTGAAGCAGGCTTGCATGAACTAGAAAGAAGAGAGGTGCTGGGGAAGAAAGATCTAGGTAAGCTCGAATTCTGTGAAAATTGTGTTCTTGGAAAATCGACTAGGGTAAGTTTTAGTCGAGGTCAACACACAATAGAGGGAGTTATAGACTATGTCCATGTGGATCTCTGGGGTCCTTCTCGGGTGGAATCGATGAGTGGTTGCCGATACTTCTTATCGATTGTTAATGATTATTCGAGGAGGGTTTGGGTTCATTTTCTTAGACACAAGAATGAGGCGTTCAACAAGTTCAAGGAATGGAAGCAGTTGGTGGAAAACCATACGGGTAGAAAACTGAAGAAACTGCGAACGGATAATGGTTTGGAGTTTTGTAATCAGGAATTTAATAACTTATGCAAGGAGAGTGGGATAGCAAGACATTTGACATTTGCAGGAAATCCACAACAGAATGGTTTAGCTGAATGAATGAATAGGACGCTCTTGAACAAGGTTAGGTGTTTACTGATTCAGTCTGGTTTGCCAGATTCGTTCTGGGCAGAAGCAACGGTGACGGCAGCATATCTGATCAATAGGTCTCTATCTATAGCATTGGAGAAGAAGACACCTATGGAATTATGGTCAGGACATCCGGCGAATTACGAGATGTTGAGGATATTTGGTTGCGTTGCTTATTCACACGTGAATCAATGGAAACTCAAGCCTAGAGCTATAAAATGCATATTCCTGGGGTATCCTGAGGGTGTGAAGGGATACAGATTATGGAGGTTGGATGATGTTATACCAAAGATAATCATAAGAAGGGATGTGGTGTTTAATGAGAGCCTTATGTATAAGGATACTCTCAAGGGTGCTGGTGCTGCAGATTCTGGGAAAGAAGTTGAGTTTGAGGTGGAACTTCATGGCAGTAGGGTCGAACCAACTGTGACTCCTCATACAAGGGAAAATCCATAGGGTATGAAGATGAGGGACAAGATGAAGATGCAAGACCTCAACAACAGAATCTGGACAACTATGTTCTGGTGTGTGATAGAGGTAAGAGAATAACTGCTATACCTGAAAGGTATAGGGATGAAGGTAATGTATCATTATCTAGACCATCTGGGTTTAAGGATGAAGATGATATGTCTGCTTATGAATTTTCCAATGTTGAGGAAGAAGATACACATGAACCTATCACATTCTAGGAGGCGATTAATTCATCTGAAAAGGATGAATAGGTTCGTGCTTTGAAGGAAGAGATGAGTTCTTAAAAGAAGAATCTTGCTTGAGAGGTAGTTGATCAACCAACTGGTCAGAAGCTGGTAAGCTGCAAGTGGTTGTATAAGATTAAAGAAGTGATTGAAGGCATTTAGAAACCAAGGTACAAAGCAAGGCTGGTAGCTCGGGGGTTTACACAGCGAGCAGGGATTGACTACAATGAGGTATTTTCACCTGTGGTTTGACATACATCTATTAGGGTGATTCTCTCATTGACTGCTTGTGAAGATTACGAGTTGGAACAACTTGATGTGGAGACAACGTTTTTCATGGTAATCTTGAAGAAACCATTTACATGAGGCAGCTACTTGGTTTTGAAGAAGGAACGGGCAACAAGGTATGTTTGTTGAAGAAATCTCTTTAGGGTCTTAAGCAGTCTCCAAGGCAGTGGTACAAAAGGTTTGATGTGTATATGGTCAACAATGGGTTTAGCCATAGCAGCTATGATAGCTATGTTTACTTCAAGGAGTTTGCACCAGGTATATGTACATATATTTGTTGCTGTATGTAGATGATATGTTGATAGCTTGTAAAAGCAAGTCTAAATCGAATATACCTAGGGACTGCTGCGAAAAGAGTTTGATATGAAGGAACTGAGTCCAGCTAGGAAGATACTTGGTATGGAGATTATCAAGGATAGGGGTAACCGAACCCTGAAGGTATCTCAGCCAGGATACGTGCAGAAAATTCTGAATAAATACAGAGTGGATAATGGCAAATCGGTCTCTGTGCCATTGGGAGCACACTTCAAGGTATCTTTGAAGGATTGTCCGTCGAGTGACTAGGATGTGGAAAGAATGAGTAAGGTCCCATATGCGAATGCTGTAGGTAGTTTAATGTACTTGATGGTATGTACTAGACCGGATATTGCGTACGTTGTTAGCATTGTGAGCAGGTATTTGGCGAATCCAGGTAAAAACCACTGGGAGGCAGTGAAGTGGATTTTAAAGTACTTGAAGGGCACTGATGATGCGGGTCTAGTATATGGTAGAGATCAAAGGAAGCACATTGATGTTGATGGTTTCGTGGATGCTGATTATGCTAAAAACCTTGACAAGGGTAGGTCAGGTCGATAACTGGGTATGTATTTATGGTACATGGCTGTGTTGTGAGTTGGAAAGCAACTCTGCAGCATGTTGTCGCATTATCTACTACAGAGGCGGAGTATATGGCGCTTACAGAAGCTGTTAAGGAAAGCATTTGGCTTAAAGTTCTACTGGTCAGTGGTCGTGAATTGTGATAATCAACGGGCAGTTCATCTCTCAAGAAATGCAATGTTTCATGAGAGGACGAAGCATATCAACGTGAGGTATCATTTCATCAGGGATATTGTGGAATCTAAAGAGATTGAAGTGGCAAAAATTGGCACGGAAGATAATGCTGCTGACGCGTTTACAAAGGTGGTTCCAGGTCCAAAATTCAAGTATTGCATGGAGATACTTGGTGTCGGGGTTAACTAGTCTTGCCACTAAGGTGGAAATTGTTAGTATTATTGGCAAACTAGTTAGTCGATTAGGATAGCTTTCTTTGTAAGTTTACTTGCCTTGCAAGGCAAGTAAACGTGTAACTTTGTTAGGATGTTTGTTTGAAGAAAAAGCTTGATTTCATGGAGGATGTTCTGGCGACTCTGAATTCAAGAGAGTTAGAGAAAAAAACTGAAGGCACAAAGGAAGAAATGGTGACGGGTTATATGTAAGGTGAGGATCAGATCATTCAAGGAAAGCTCATTTTGGTGGAAGTTCGCGGTTTAAGTCAAGGGGTGAAACTTTTAAACTCAAGTGCTTCATATGTCATTCAGAGGGTCATCTGAAGAGAGAATGTCCAATGAAGAAGTCAAGTGGGTTCGTCAGGAAGGGTAAACATGACCAGGATTCTGATTCTTCTGATGACGTCGGTAGCGCCTACTTTGGAGAAGCCTTAGTGGTGGTCAAGAATGATGAGATGACTGAATTGATAATGGATTTAGGTGGGTCTTATCATATGACACCTAGGAAGGACTTCTTGTATGACTTCAAGGATGTTGATGGTGGTTCGGTTCAGTTAGGTGATAACAGAACATGCACTATCAGAGGGACAGGAAAAGTGAACATACAGTTGCATGATGGATTAAGCTTTATACCGGAAGATGTCAGGTATGTTCTAGGGTTAAGAAAAAGCTTGATTTCATTGGGTACTCTTAAAAAAGAGGGTTATACTGTGAAGATGCAGATGGGTAGAGTCAAGGTGATCAAAGGTTGTCAGGTTATGATGACTAGGATCAGGAAAGAGAACTGTGTGTATACTCTTGAAGCAAAAGTGACGACTTCTAGTGTACAAAAACATGAGGTTCAAAACAAGTTGGGTTCAAATAACTTGGTCATAAACAAGTTGGGTTCAAACAACTTGGTCCTGGTGTTAAAACAGGAGTCTATGGAGTACAGGTTGATAAACGTGTTTGGTTTGAGGTGGAACTGCAGGGAGCTCTGGAAATCGTGAAGCTAAGCTTGTTCAGGATAGTAACGATGATGCTTCAGTGGCTCAAAGAAAGTTGGAGGATAAACATCTTGAAGAAAAAACAAAGACGGACTGCTTGGTAAAGGAGCATGAAAAAGTAAACCATGGTATAAAGGTGGGGCAGACATTACGGTAACCGGAGTACCCGGTCAAGAGGGTGTAGAGGGTAATGTTGCTGAAAAGAAGAAAATGAAGGAGTCTAAGGAAGCTAATCATAGAAAATTACTGAAGTACAATACCTGGTCGACAAGGTGGTCCCCGGTACGAGTTTCAGCACGAGGAAAAGATGCTGAGTATCGGTTATGTTTAAGTGTTACTCCTAAGGTGAAAATTGTTAAATATTAGTAGTAACTTAAACATAGATTAGAGACTAAAGTGTACTCTGTAATTAGATTAGGTGGTAGACTAAAACTAGGATTAGATAGCTTGGAGTGCAAAACAAGCTAGAGTTTCTATCCCGTCATCTCTATAAATAGAGATGAGGGGATGCTAGTTATTCATTCTTGTTCGTCGTTGTAATAGCTTTATTAGATTTTTAATAAAGGTTTGGTAGGAGGGTATATCGTGTTCTTGTCGGTTCTTTGTAGTCTCTCGTGTTTGCTACTTGTGCTCGATACAACTCGCGATCTAGCTTTTTCGCGATTGAACTTCGAGTTTGTTGTCGAGGTTTTGTCCAACAGTTATTAATAGTATGGACATTCATGTATAAATAATAGTTACCGATAATTTTTTTATATGTTGAAGCAAGTAGTTCCAAAACCATGAAGTTTCAAACTATCAGTCTTTATTAGAAAATATCCCACACATTAATTCTAAACATGTGCGTAGACTCTCAGGTCTCTGTATAATTTCATAGTAGGTTCCTCCTATCAATCATAGCTACAGTTACATATAATAATATAAACATAAATGATTCCTTCCATTTTGTTATGAATATTCATATCATTTTCCTAAACAAAAATATGAAGTTATCTCAAGCTTATCATTTTTTACTACTAGTTATCCTCCTTTCATCAACTACAGTGGGTTCAGTAGTTCCAAAATACGCCAAGAAAGGGTGCAAAGATACGTGTGGGAACGTGAAGATCCCATTCCCTTTTGGAATCGGAGCAAACTGTTCTATCAATGAATGGTACAATGTTGATTGCAACTCTTCGACGCCATATCTATCGTCACTCAACCAGCTCGAAGTCTTGCGTGTGTTGACTTGAAAAATCAAACAGTCACTGTGAAAATGCAAAAGTTCTCTAATTGCAGCCAGACGACAAAGAGTGTGGATCTTGGTAGCAGCCCCTTCCTGTATTCCAAATCACACAACACATTTATTTATGAGGGGTATTGTGGTAATGCTGTCATGATGAACAATCATGGTAGTGTGCTCACCGGGTGTTCCACCACTTGTAGCAATGACACTACCACTACTGGTATCATCGATATAAGCAACTGTTTTGGCATCAATTGTTGCCAAACAAAAATTCCTCAATATCTAAAGTCGTACAGCATGAAGCTCACACGTTTAGAAAGGCAAATGGGTGGAGATGGAGCTTGCGGGTCTGCATACTTGTTGGATAAAGAATCCGACACTGAAGGAAGCCACTTATTAAGCCAATCTGTAAGAGATGGCACCTCTTATATTCGAATATCACTACAATGGATCCTATCATACCGTGACCATGAACTAGTAAGCTGTTCTGGTAGGTGGATTCCAGATGTAATGGATCTGGGTAATGGTACTGTGATATATTCTTGGTTTTGTTACTCCTTTGTACGTAACTCAACAATCGGAGGAAACCCTTATTTGATAGATGGATATGGTACGAACTCTATATTCAGTATCTGTTTATTCTGATCACAATATTCATTTCCAACATTCGTCGTTTGTTTTCTAAGTAGGATATCTCCCACCTATATAAAACAAGGTTGGGTTTTGGCAAGTCAACCCCTCAAAAATCCTTAAAATTCGACACCTGACATTTATTTTTAATCGACGGTTCCTACTTAATATTGCCCCTAAAAAACCTCACAAACATTTAACACAAACACAATTTTCCCCCAAATCTGTTTCGTTTAGATCAAAAACCCCATCAATTAACCCTAAATCATTTTAATTCACACACAGTTTACCCTAAATCAAATTATTTCACATCCACTCATACCCTAAAAAATCAGTTAATCCTAAATTAAAATAATCCTAACGATCGGTATTCATTTGTTCGGATAATATTCAAATGATGAATCAATCATTCACTATGTCTTTCTATTATCATAAACCGAAAAACCAATTTGCATACATGTATTTTTTTTATGTCTTTTTGTTTAATTATTGCTTATAAATCTTCCAGGATAATTTTAAGTTTTAGTTTTTAGGTTTTTATTTTTATTTTTTATTATTATTATTATTTTTAATTTGCGTTTTAGATGTGTAAATAAAAATAAAACATTTATGATAATGTAGAAATTGTAGGAAAGTAACTAAAACTTAATGTTGGAAAGTTTGAAAATTATTTGGATGTTAAAGTTTTGTGATTGACTATGCAAATATTGGCGGCTACATCTAACATATTTAGTTTTTGTTTTCTGAATTAAATTGATTCTCATCTTTTAATTTTAATGGATTTATGAATGTTTGATGGTTGTATGGTATGTCTGAATAATTATCTTTGGGTAATAGGTGTTTGATGAAGGTGTTCACCAAGTGTTTGATGAAATGTCTAAGATTATAGATTGATAAACTCTTATTCTTCAAATGATTGGATACTTGGTGTAGCCTTCCGGTTATGTACTTATTTATGATGAAATGCTAATTAGTGAATTTTTGTTTAAACAAAGGAATCTGATAATGAGAATCATGTGGTTAAACCTACAAGTTTATTTGAGCTATCTCTATAATGTTTCATTCGTATTTTGTAGTATGCAGTGAGTTGATTATTTATTTTTATATATACATACATTGATCATGTATGCACTAAAGTGGGAATATTAGCATCTAATTACTGTAAGTACTTCAATCCAGGACTGGCTTACATCAACGAATTACGTTTACTATGTCACTATATATAGAGTTTTTAAAATAATAGAAATAATACCATTCTTAAACAATGATGCAGGAATTGCGATGGGAATGATGTAACAACCCATTTTACTCCATTTTAACTCATTTTAAATAAAAACAACCCACTCGACCCATTTATAAGTTAAAGGGATAAACAAATAACCTTTTACTTAAATTTTTTTTCTTATTCATGATTTGTATTAACTAAGGTATGTGCAACTGATATGGTAGGTTCTAGGCCGAAAGGAACAAAAACATAATTTAATCACACAAGAAAGTGTTGATGTCCACTCATTAGAGAAACAGTCATATACTGCATGATATTGGAAATAAAAAATGATGTATGGTACCATTCTCAAAAAATCTTTACGTTATCATGATCTGATAGTAAGTACTCTTTCAGCTATTTCTTCTAAATGCATATTATATGTATTTTTCTGTTTGTGTAAGATTGCATTATAATGTGATATTGATTATTAATAATGAGTTAAAAGGTGTACGGGATTGGTTAGCTAAATTAATCTGCTAAATTTAAACTCAAATAATTAGTTTTGAATATAATCCTTTTTCGGAAAATTAATGTAGATAAGCAGTTCAAATTTAACAGGTTGTTGCTTGCTTATATTTTCAAGTAGACAATTTTTAGCGATTAAACTTTTATGGTGACTCCAAAAGAGCCTACAAATAAACTATTGGATTTGTATGTTACTTATAAAAATTTGTTTTATGTATGTTATTGGTGATCAGCTCGATAGTTGAATGGACATACATTCACTGAATTGAAATTTGTACTTAATAGGTATAATATAAGTATATGGTTTTAATTAGGCTTATTTTCGTACATTTTTAGTAGCCTCTTTATGTTAGTGTTGGCATAGAGTTTATAACGTCATATTAGTATTTTCAATCTAATCAGACATAAATCTTAATCTCCTTATCCACCATTTTTTGTTGGTACAGGTCCTTATGAAGGTGGCAAGCCAGATGCCACATTTTCTTTCAGAGATGAGAACTTCTACAAGGTTGCTACCGAGAAAATGAACCCTTGAATTTCATTCATGATGTAATCAATGCCTATTGTAATTTCTTATGAGCTATTGGCTTCTCAAGCTCTTCATTGTATATATATATTACGCTTGTGAAAGTGGATGACGAGTACCACATTTTGCAATAATATAACTAATTTTGGACAAAAGTTACCACATAGCCTGCTTTGTGTTTTCACTTTACATCTGCATAGTGTAAGGCTAAAATTATCCATAGTAGCAATTTATAGTGTTTATTTGGCACCTAAATAAAATTAATAGCTGATTTGAGACAAAATTCTATGAAACTGTGGTTGAAAAGTCAAATCAAATTTCTTAGTCGTCATAAATTTATATATTATTTGTTACCACTAGAAATCTGGTGGTTCATATTATGTTCTTACACGCAGGGGTCCAATGAGGGTTAAAGGCAGTTTGAGTGCAGCGCGGAAGTTCACACCTGACGTATTTCCAAAACATGGAAAGAACGCAGGATGTTTCAAAATCTTCATTAAGGCTGTCCTTCATGGTAGGTTACTCATCTTGATTACAAAGTTAGATGCCAATATAAGAACATTACTTAATATAAGTATACAAATGAATGAAATGTATCAATCACATTTCCAAATCGTTTATTATGTGTTATGGTTATTTTTAATTTCTCTCAGTATAGTGTTTAAGTGCACTGCAATAGCTGGAAACAGAAATATTTGATAAGTATGATCCTTATCTAAAAAAATATTTTTGATCATTTGTGGTATGCTTGCATATTTACTTCTTTATTGTTGACCACCTAAATTGCCTAATCTTAGATTGTAAATCTTTAAATCTATTATGTGTAAGATATCTCTAAAGTGTGTATGGATCACGTAAAAGACTGTTTAGTATGTTGTTCTTAAAACCTTACCCTAGACCTAATTTGGTCATAAATAGCTGGACCAGTACCACTACTTACTCTTTTGTTTTAACTTATAACCATTTGTTAAATAACCAGTGGTATAAAGCAGTTTCATGCACCTCTTTATACAACTTGATCTTTTTAAAACTGAAATCCTGCTTTTTGAAGATTCAGTTGTAATAAGGATCACTGTTGCTGCAAGTGAAGTAGAGAAAGAGAGATCGAGAAAGCTTAGTACATGCCACATTTTGGCGACATTAAAAAGGTACCAAAATAAACTCAGAATCATTAATGCTATCAAAATTATGTTAAATATATTTATGAGAAGTGGATAAAGGAACATTAAGACAGGTACCTGCTGGCAACAATGCCCTAATCATACGCTTATTATTGAAGCTAAAGTATGTTTTTTTTATATTAACCCGTTTGTGAGTAAATTAATATATTTGAATTTGTAATTTTTTCTCGCAGCGTATGTGTGAGCTTCTGGAGTCATATGCAGCATACGCACTGGTGACATGTTAGGATTCAATCAGGTGTGCTTCTTAAGAGTCACCAAGTAACTAATCAATGGGTATGCTTCTTTTAGGCTTAAGATATATCATGTACTTCATTAACAATCTTATCTTTTAAAGTTTTTTCAAATGAATACCGATCGTTGAGACCACATGTTCATCATCTCCCATAGAGTAAGTGAAAGGATTTTTTTCTTCATAGTATTGTGTTCATAGTTAAACCACGAAACTTTCATGTATTTTCTATTCACAACTGTTCGGAGACATGACGATAATTCATTAGTACTATAGAAAAGTAAAACCATGGTAGAATTAATAAGGGACGGGTAATGGAAAGCTTAGGATGTGATATGGCCAGGTTGGGCTTCCTTGAAACTATTCTTATTCATTGTATTTTATGTAACTGTGTTGTAGTTCATTGTGATCCGCAGGTGAAACAACTTATTGTATAGCTAAATGAAAAATTAGCACATGATGTTGTCGATCAAGAAAGAGCATGGACGAAGAAACTTAGGAGCCAGTCTCATGAGATCTTTAAGATATTACCAAAAGCAATTCAGGAACAATTGCTGCTATAAAGAGATCCTCATAGAAATGTACAGGTAGTTATGATTTATGATATATCTCTCTGCATATTCTATTCTTGGTAAAGTGTTAATGTATATTTATTTCTATGGATGCGAAAACTATAGGTTGCGAAAATCAAAACTGAAAAGATGCTTATTCAAATGGTGGAGCTGAACTAGAGATCAAGAAAAAGGATGGTAAATATAAGAAGGATTTCAAAGGGCAATCTCACTTTTTTGGGTAAGTAACATACTAATATGTTTTGTATTTTGCTAAACCAAATGTACAATATGGGTTGATTTAGATGACTATTTGTTCAATTTAGGTGCATTATGAATCAGTTGGTGGAGAGAGGAACGTAGTTGAGTCTATCAAAGCTTGGAACAAAGCCTTTCATGATAAGTCCTTATGATCAAACATGTTAGGTTAGTAATTCGATAATGTGCATGGCTTGGGGGTCACATGGCCTAAATACAATGGATTTTTAGTTAGAGAGCACCTGATCAAATAGAAACCACATCATATTTTGTACACTAATCATTCTTTCAAATTTAACAAGGAACTGCATTTCAAATTTTTACAACGAAAAGTTACAATTTTTTTCTACCAACGAATACATTTTTAATCTTGCCAATGATCCTTTTATATCCTTATTCTTTTCTATGTAAGGCATTATTGACATTAAAGCTGTTTAGAGCTTTGCTTAAAATAGAGATAAGTTTGTTGAGAGTAAGAATATGGCCTACATGGAGCAAGAATATGGCCTACAGGGAGTACAAGCTTTGCTTAAAATAGAGATAACTTACAATTTTTTTCTAACAACGAACACATTACTTTTTCAAAAAATATTTGGTGTTTCAATATGCTTTTGGCGCAAAGCTCATCCATATATTGTTAGGTTTATCCCAGTTTCTTCCATTTTATACTAGAGTTAGTCATATGTTACGTTTATCCCAGTTTTTTTCCATTTTTATACTACAGTTAGTGATGTGTTCCAACTACTTAGTAACTAATTTTGTTGTCATATTGTCAATTTTCAATTTGTAGACTAAAGTTGATCTTTTTGCATCTCCACCTGCTGCTGCTGCAAGTTCTCCAGTTGTAGACTTTTTTGTAGCTCCCGATCAATTTCGATACTTATGACTTCTTTTGATAAAGGCAACAACTTAAACAACCAAAATCCTATAACTTCTGCTACATCATCTAAAAAGGATGGGTTTCAAGGCAACTATATATGGAGTTTGGTCATATTTAACACAAGTATATTGAATGTTGACAATACATTTAAGGTTATGTATGTTACATTATTTATTTTAGCGTATTAAATTTTACATCATGTTTGTACTACATTCTTACGTTTAATAATAAGACTTTTAGCTAGCCGGCCAACGGCCGGGCCTTAGGCTAGTATAATATAAATCTAATAAGGGTAGGTTATTCCCACCTTTTTTTTTTTTTTTTTTTTTTTTTTTTTTTTTTTTTTTTTTTTTTGGTAAAAGGAACTAAAAGTCCCCGGTATATTTTTATAATTTTGTTTATATAAAAAGACTATAAACCTAAGAGTACGAAAATAAAATATAAACTGTGTTGTACTGTAAACTAGAGGACAAAATAAATAGACCTAATATAATAAGCTTAAATACCATATATTTACCAATTTACTATTTACCCTATGTTATTGTCTTATTCCTGAAGTGTAGTACTTGTATTTATTTTTCATCAATAATTATGTGTTCAAGCCGTACCAAACACACGGTATCATCTTATTGATCCGAGTTACACTTACTATTACATAAAGAGAGATGATTTACACACATTTGAATTTGATTTACACACTCCAATGTCCAACTAGTTAAAGCAAAATAAACTGTACAACTGTTTAGTGGAGTGTGATAATCAAAAAGAGGAGTATTTCCCTTGCATAAAGGGATAGGTTACTTGGACCCCTTTATTTTTACAAGTAATACCTTCTCTCTCTCTCTCTCTCTCTCTCTCTCTCTCTCTCTCTCTCTTAAATTTTCTTTTAATTATAAAATTGTGAAACGGAAAGTGCGAAAAAAATATAAAATTTAACAGACAAAAAGTACAGAACAAAAACTAATAAAAATTGTGTTATAGCGTAAACATGATGACGAAAAGAATGTTTTGTACTTCCTTAGCGGATCAAAGGGATACCAATAATAGTATCATTGCATAAAAATGTATGTCCTAAAATGTATGTTAAAACTTCGAGGAAACCCACGAACATATATAACACTCGTTACAAAACGAAAACAGTTCTTTCTACTTTGTCGTATAAATATTATCATCCTTCTCTGTCAAAAAAAAAATATACTTAACCCTTTACCTACTTACCTTCCTTTCATTAACAGGAACGGGAACTCTGAAATACGCCAAGCCAGGGTGCAAAGACACGTGTGGGAACAACGTGGTGATTCCATATCCTTTTGGAATTGGTGCAAAATGTTCTGTCAACGAATGGTACACTGTTGTTTGCAACTCCTCGAAGCCATATCTATCTGCACTCAACCACCTTGAAGTCTTGCGTATTGACTTGGGAAATCAGACAGTCAGTGTAAATATGCAAAAATTCTCTCATTGTAGTGAGACGAGTAAGAGTGTGGATCTTGGTAGCAGTCCCTTCCTATATTCCAAATCACACAATAAATTACTTTATGAGGGGTACTGTGGTAATGCTTTCATGATGGATGATCATGGTAGCTTTCTCACCGGATGTTCCACCGCTTGTTATAATGACACTACTACTACTCTCATCATCGATACAAACAAATGTTTTGGCATCAATTGTTGCTAAACAACAATTCCTCGTTATCTAAAGTCGTACAAAATGAACCTCACAGCTTTAGAAAATCAGATAGGTGGAGATGGAGGTTGTGGATCGGCCTTTTTGGTGGATCAGGATTTATATGCAGAGGGCAGCTCTAGTGTTCCAACATCACTACTATGGACCCTATCAGCCCATGACATAGACCAAATAACTTGTTGTGATGTTTATGGCGGAAGGGGGCATAAGCCTACGTCTAGCGGTAAAGTAGATATGGGTAGTGGTACTTCAGTGGATACATGGAAATGTTACTACTATTTCACAGGAAACCCTTATTTGGTTGATGGATGCCCTGGTACAGAAGAGTGCGCAAGATGCAAGAATAGTGGAGGTAACTGTGACTATCACAAAGAATATGACGTTGATGACTTAGTTTACAAAGATAACTTCATTTGTTATGGAGGTAATGAAAGCAAAACATCCTTGCGTCTTATTCTAGGTACGTAATGCCTTTTCTCTATGCTTATAAATTATACATAGCCTACCCTATTGGAATTATGATATCATGACAATCATATATAATAAACACATCAAGAGAGCATATGCGGAAGCGTTATAAGAAGATCATATAACATGTAATTAATTAATCAATAATAAATAGTAAACATACCTTTGTGATTCTAGCCCGAACAAGAATCAATTGCAATCTTCAATTCAAGAACCCTAATTAGGGTTCATGTGGATTATAAGAATTACCCTTTACCTCTTTTGTAATTCAATCCAAGAGTCAAACAATAGTGTGTTTGAATCATGTTCTTGTACACACGTACTAATTCAAGTAAAAGTTTATGCAAGTAAATCAAACACAAAACCTTTTAGCTTTATAAAAATCGAAACCCTTATAGGGATTAAAGATGGATCGATTTTGAGGACAAGAAGAGAGAAAGAAAACACCTAGAATGTGTGTACAAGTTATGAGAAAACAATAACCTATGAGGTATTTATATACTTGAGATAACTTGGAGTCCAAGGCACAAAGGAGGTGGAACTCCTTCTAGAACATTCTTGACCTTCCAATTATTCACAAGTATTACTTTCCTAATCTTCGTCTAATGGTCGTTAGCCATTCTCCGTTAAATACTAACGGTCGTTACTAGTTTTGCGTTTATTAATAATTATATATAACATTTATAAATAACTATTCTTTTACTCTTCATACGTAAAGTGTGCAATCCCACGATCTCGAGTTCGATCCTAACATACGACTACTAAAATAATGTCCATAATCTAACAGCTCCCACTTGGACATATTTTAATAGTGTAATCACATCGGTTAGCGTCTTGCAACACGTCGATGCCTCTAGTACGATCGCGAGTAAGGCTCCTGGAAAAACCTTTTAATGATTTCTCATTATTATTATCCTTTTGTTTCTAATACCATGTTAATAAGGATATGGATCAAAGTCATTCCTTAATTAACCATTCTGTTTCTCGTTGTTTATGATTGATAAAGATTACCAAATCTTCTGAACATATTCAGGGGAGATCTTGGGTGCGGCCGCACATACATCTTACCAAACCTACGAGGGGCCCAACAGTATTAAACTCCAAAAATAATTTTGAAGGAACAAATTATATCTTGATTACAAGCAAAACCCACAAACTTTGTAACACTTTCGAAAACAACCCTTATGACTACCAGTTACGTATAGTGTTAAGTTGTTCCACAAAAATGTACTACATTCATGACACTTATCTTGCATCTCAAGTCTGAGGATAACTTCTCACGATTTACTTAATATCAAAATCCATAAAGTAACATCATGTAGTTGGGATAAGTCCTATATTCGGTATCATTGAATATCATCTGAAATGGCATGACTACGTATCAATATACTTTAAGTATATTATACCAACCTTCAGATTTGTCTTGATTTAATAATATTCCCATATTATTAACTGACAACGGACAATTTAAAATAACATTTATTCATGGATTAAACATGCAAAAACAGGATACAATATATTATAAATTAAACATACCATGTATTTAAATTTATTATAATAATTGTTTAACATCCCTTATCCAAATACTAAATAGATCAATGCATGATAACTCTTGTTGATGAATTATGTCTCAAGTAATGACATTCATACTTGTTGACAAGACATAAATCATCCAACTTTGATCTATCGGAATTTTAAGAACACTTATTTCAAGAATTCAACTATTGAAATTCTTATATGTGCATACTCAACTATTTTGATAATTCCATATTTCATAAAATGTGTGACCTCCTTAACCACCAATTTATGATAATCAAACTTTCAAACATTTTAAAGTTTGAAGTACTCTTATTCTCTTAATGTATAATGCAACTATGTTTTTTTTAAGCACAACTAGTACATATAGCAAAGGATGAAATCCTTTCCATAACTAGTATTGATTTTCATCTCAATTTCATTATGTGACATTTCTAAAATTTCATGTCATTTATTTTAATAGTTTATTATTCAAATATTCTATTTTTAACTAATTAACTTTGTCGGAAGTTATCCACGTACATCATAACGCGTTCAACTCATTCAAACACAACTATACTATATCTACTCTACACTTTCTATGCACCATTATTTCATTACAATCCTATTTTTAAAGTCACAATTCACTTTTTCCATTTTTACGTCAACTTTACTCTTTTTACGTTTTATGCGATTTAAATCTACGTTTTAAAGTTGTAACAACGTTTAAACCCTCCGTCAACCTCAACACTTATCTAAACTACTCAAATAAGTTATAATAACAAGTTTTAACATTTTTACATGTTTTGTATTTTTACGTTACCCGATTTAACATTTCGTGTTTTAAAAACTTTACGTTTTCAATTACCGAGATCAAAACTACACACTATAACCTCAAACTACACATTATACCCAACTTATACTAAACTATCACTAATTTTTTTTACATTTAGCCACCTATGAGACACTTGTCTCATGAATAACTAAACTATCACAACACTTGAACATATGTAATACACTACATTGCATGTTACCACTTAAACTAAACTACAACACATCTACACATGCAATCTAGATCAAAAGTTCCTTCCTCTCTTGATATCAATGACCCAAAACAGCTAAGATACACATATTTCATCAATCCTTTTACTAAATTATTGATCATAAATTAAAGATCTTAAAGGCTTAGTCTTGTTCTTGGTTTATTACACTCAAAACATCATCACATCATCATTTCTTGTTTTCTTTGGGAAGTTGTTTCAAGTTTTGATCAAGATGGTCTAGGGGCTGTGATTTTAAGATATTTTCAAGGGTAAATAAAGGTGAAAAAGTTGGGTAAAAGATTGGAAGAAAAGGGTGCAAAGGTTATTGGTAGAATCATAGGTTTTGTAGTCCATTGTTCTTGATTTTCTTGTTCTTCAAAGATTGTAAGGAAACCAATCACTCCCTTTTCACTTTATTTTTATTTTCATTCATGTATATATATATTATTTCTTGATGTATTTTTATATTATATAAATTATTTGGCTTGGTTAGGCTTGGTACATAAGCTAGAAAACCAGAAAATCACTAAAGGACTAAACATGCAAACTGTGAATCTGATTCAGGGGTAAAAACGGAATAAACTGCACTAATCAGTAGACATTGGGCCTAAACTAAAAATATGGGGTTGTAGGCCTATGTCTTACGGAAATTTTGACGGGTATTTCGTTGAATAACTCATTACTATGATTAAACTAGAATTATTTTCGTGAAACATGTCACATTCTGAGTAACAGATTTGAAACGTGTATTAGTCATTTTTTTGTGAATAATGCACTGTTACTCAAAACATAAAAGTTGTAGATAACATCTTAACTTAAACGTGGCCGCAAACGGGGAATTATTTGGGCTTGTAGAACTCTAGCTATCGCATTTTTCGTGGGACTGTTGTGATGTTAATATTTTCTGAACTGAGTAGTAATGGTAAACTAATAAGTTTCCTATTATTACATAATTTTTGACTTAGTGGGACCCACAAAACTTGTTAGTACAGATGAATATCTTTCCGGGTATATAAAGAATTTCAATTTTCGACTTACGGTTTAAGAGTAATGAATTTTCAAAGATGGACATGTTATAAAAATTCCATCAGCTTTTTATTAAAAAGTATAAAAATGTTATACACTTTATAAAAATTGGACCTTTAATACATTTTTGAACCACCTAATATATTTTTGAAACCTCAAGTTTAATGTGAACTTTTTGGCTAACACTTGACCCATGGACCAAATTTGAACCTTATGATTATATTGGACTTTCACAACATATATTTGGACTTAGGATCAAATATAGGATTATTACTTGAAATTTTATAACTTTTAAGTGGTAAACTAAAACTTGAGATATATTTAGGAATTATGTACCAAGCGTAAATAAGATAATAACTTATATATATAGCTAAGTTGCATCAATTTTTATTTTCAAAAACCTAACACAAGCCTTTATATGTTTAGGTTCTTCGTAGAGCTTCGCGGCTATCTTTCTTCGCTTGCTTGATTGTGATTATTCCTCTTTGTTCACGGTGAGTTCATAGCCTCGCCTTTACTTATTTAAACGTTTTATAAACCTCGCGAGGGGGATACATGCTAGTTTTATAAACTGAATACAAGTAGTTTTTGGTATGCTGGACCGGATTACATGATTATAGTCACTTGAGTAATTCTTGCCAATTAAGTCCCCATCATGAACCGTTAATTATTTTTGTATAAATGCTAGTATTATGAATATGCATATTGGGCATTGGCCAGCCTGGCCGAGTGAGTAGCGCTCACCTTTCAACGGTCACATAATATTGAGAGGTTGAGGTAAATGGCAAATATTACCCTACCGGAGCAACTGTTACAACTAGGTTAAGGTTCGGTTTCATGAGCTCTATACTATAATCTGATTACCCGACATGTATTTGTTATATGTCTATTGATAAATAATACTTGTATTCAACTGCTTACTTATTAAACTCTATGAATTCACTCAACCTTTGTGTTGACTTTTAGTATGTTTTATCTCAGGTCCGTAAGTGACTTTCGGCTTGGATGGGCGGCGCAAGAAATGGATATCTACATGGTGGCTCATGTTTAAATAAAATTTTTCATTCGATAATGTTCTAAACTTTCAAAACTTATGTATCTTTTATCTATTTTAAAAACTTTTGGGACCTTGTTAACTCTGATAAATTATCGAATGTGAAGTTTTAAAAACAACTTTGTTTTAAAGTTGTTTACTATATTTGTACAATGTGACCAAATAGCACCCCATGTTGTTTTTCGCTACGTTCCTAAAATGGGGGTGTTATACATTAGCATCATTGTATGCAAACAACAATATGCTATTAAAACTTCCCGTAAACCTTAATATCTATTGTGTAATGTTTGATGCACTTCAAACTTTCAAGTTTGTTGGCTATGACAATTTTCACAACAATTGAAAAATTGTTCATCTATAGAATTTGGAAGCTGTTCCAGACTTAGGATGTGATTCTATAATCAAACATATTATTTTAGAATATTACACAAGTTATCTAATAACTTTTTAATTAGATATTAATATTGCTAAATCATCTTGTAATCAAGCATGATACAACAAAACATGATGTTCATGAAAAATCTTTGAGTCATACTTAGATTTTTATTCATGTCATACATATCTATTTAGACTTTCTAAATAATATATCATGTTATATTAGATTCATTTACCGCACATGTTTCAACTATAAACATTCATTCCAAGGTTGTATGTCTTATTTTCTAAATATTTAAAGTTTCATTCCAAACTAAGACTTAACTTTTAACTTATATGGAATGTTACTTTTATATGTTCTACAACATATATGATTTAAAAATTAAACATAATACTCCCACTAGCTTTTAGGAATACTTAGAAATTATCTTATTTCAATTAAAAATCAAAACATGGATTTAATAATTAAACATAAGAGTAATCTTCTAGATGCATGCATTTATCCATCCATGGATTATTGCACTTTGTACACTTCTAAAGATTTATTTGAATTCATAAACTCCTTTTGATTACTTATCATCCTCGCTCAAGTAATTACTCAAGAAAGAGTTTTGATATTCCATTGCCAATTTCATTAATGTGACAATTATAATCTTTATATATTTAATGTTTTTATAATAGAATATTCAATCACAGTTAATTGCTTAAGTGTGATTAATAATCTTGTCATAAGACATGCATTAAATACGTGCACAATATTGTCCATATGATTTCTATACAAAGATTTAAACCACAAGGGTTACCTAATCTTTGAAGAAACTCATCTTCATTTTCTAGTCTAACTATTAAGATAAACCACATTTCTAAAATTGATTATCTTTATGGATAGCATCTTAATCATTCATATCATGTATACTTTACTCAATTAGATATTTGGTAATATATCATAATGATTATCAGGTTTAGAATAATCCTGTAAATCGTAGCTCTCAGCATATTAATCAAATATTTGAGATATTCTGCTATTCTATGAATGATAATTCAATCATCTTGAGATTTAACATTTAAATGTCAAACTTTATTATCATGTTGAGATTTAACATTCAAATGTCAAACTTCATCATTATATTTACTAGTGTATTTTAGAAGATTATGTATCTTGTAATTTTATCTTTTAAGATCAAAACTCCCACTTGCTTTTAGCAATTTAAAGACTATCTTTAAATTCTTAGCAAATAAAGCAACAATACAATGTTCTCTTTTGGGATATTACAAATACATATTGACAGTTCCTGACTTTACTTTGTTAATAACCTCTTCATAAGCAGTTAAACAAATTTAGAACTTCAATTTAAGACTTTATGTAATTCATCACATTCCATCATATGATGATGTCTTATTAATCTTCTAGGTTGGAGTTTTATTAAATATGTCCAAGTCATACTCAATATTCTAACCTTGATAACTTTTGGAAGAAAAGAAGTCATAGTTATCTTTGATCAAACAATATAACTAGAGTTTGATTTTCCTAACTAAACATACCATAAACATTTGGTATTTCATTAGTATTAATATTGTAAGACAATCTAACAATATTTAAGATAACCATATTCCTTTTGACTTGTCTATTTACCAACTAATTCATTTTAATGGTATAATAATTTTCAAGCCAATTACATGCTTTATAACACAAGTACTTTTGACAAAGTCACTTCATGTCCATGTCTTTATAAGAAAACATAAACTGTTATAATCCCACTATACGTTATAAGTCATTTAACAATTTAATGGCTTCATGTATATGTCTTAATTAAAACACATAACAAGATAATGATTCGTGTGAAAACCAATTATATAATATATATAGTATAGTATCGAAGTGATCCGCGTAAAATACGAATCACCCGAGTCGTTTCCCAACGAAGGCGAATGGAATCGAGAATATCGATTCGTGAAATCGTGAATTGAAAAGTGAGAAAGTGAAAGTAGCAATCAAGATATTCAAGTAATCACTAACAACTATGAAATATGCAAAGAGTACAAGCTAATTATGCACCAAAATTAAAAACGCGAAAACAAAAACGCAACCGCAAAATTTAAAACGTAACGTATATCGAAAAATGATCCTACGAACTTGAAAATATTTTCTAATAATTTTAAACTAATAAAAAGAATTTTAAGTAAAAGAAATTTTTTTTTTTGACTTTTCTTTTATTTTCTATGAATTAAAATTGATTTTTGGAATTTAAAATGAATTAAAAATAAGGAAAAATAGAAAAATAAATTGGAAAAATGAAAATTAAATTCTAAAAATTCTAAAATATTATAAAAGAATTTCTAAAAATATTTTTGTATTTTTCAAGGCTTTTTCTGATTTTTTTTATGGATTTTTTCTATTTAAAACTATTTAAAAATTGAATAAAAATCAAAATAAAATAAGAAAAATAGTAAAAAGGGTTGGAAAAATCTGGAAAAATTCCAGAAATTCTAAAATAATAAAAAGAACTAGAATTAAAATTTTGAAGTAAAAGTGAACAGGTTAAGTGCTTATTTAAGGGAAACTGCTTATCTCAAGTGCTTATTATTAAGCACTTGAGATCCAATCAATCTGAAACTTGAGACTCAAGATGAAAATTATGCAATGAACTCAGTGAATGCAAGATATGAACAATTACTAGCTCAAATTACCACAGATGATCAAAATATTATGCAATAAGCTCAAAATAAGCTCCAAACAATTAGACAGAATAAGCACAAACAGAACAGTAGCAAATATGGAGATGCAAAACACTTAATAAAACTCTAATAAACTCATAAACAACAATCAAATCTTAAATTTCAATTCTGAAAACACAAATACAGGCCTATGATGAATTCAATAAAATTTTAGTCTAAGTTCTACTAGCAGATATGATTAAGCTAACTAAATGAGCTAAAATTTTAAACAAGAGCATATATAACAAACTATAATGACAATCAATCAAAAGAAACAACTATGTAGTTATAAATTGCACTAAAAAAAACTAATTAGCTTATGATTTTGGACTGAAGAGACAGGTGTGAACAGGTGTATGCAAGCCTAAGGACAATTTGAGATCTTAACTGCTAATGATATAAGACTGCTAATATTGACTTATTTAATTTGATCCTACTGTTTTATTACTACTATCACTATTATTACTTCTAAATCCACCAATGTAAATCAGCAAATCAATCAAATACAATCAATTAATCACAACCAATTTTAAATCCAAACACCCCCTTATAACTCCATAGTGACTATGAATCCTTGCTATCCACCACTTAACTCTACACAACAGTTCTAATGAGCTTTCAATATCATAACAGAAGCAGATTTAGCAACCAGTTATTCTCAGATCTCACACAAACTCAGTACAATGAAACCACATATGACAGATACTCAGAATTCAAGCAATCCAATAACACAGTACTCAACTTAAGCCACTAATTTAGCTATGTAATTCAATGTAACAGTAATTCAGTCAATTACTTACTCAACAATAACATACAAATCAGATCAGCTCTTAACTAAAATCTATACTAACTCAAATTATCAGCTATTCAATGACCAATTATAATGCAAACACAGATCTCAAACTATCAATCTAAACAAAGTTCTACAACATTACAGATATGTAAAACCACCAGCAAATCAGATTCAACTAATCAATTTTACACCACAAATTCCAACAATACAAGTAATCTCAATCAAACAGTGATCTATGCTTCAATCCAGTAATTCAATGAGCTACTAATCAACTGACAAAAGCAATGTGAATTCCCAATAGAACAGTAACTCAATATCACTCCAATCTATGCAAAGATCTACAAACAGATGCACTAAACTATACTCAAACAAATTATGATCAAATTCAGCTAAGCTAACAACTATATTAAACTAAGAAGTATAAATCAAATTCAAATCTGCTGCTACAAACAACTAAACTACAAATCAATTAACTATAAACTCAGATCAGTACTTAAGGAAATTAAATGAGATTTACCAAGTAACTTCCCCTCAGCTAGAACAGAGGGGATTCACAGAAGCCTATCTCTAACATAGGCTGATTTCATTGCTTTCTGTATCAGTCTATCCATATTCTCCACAACAACTTCTAAATCAACTCTGATTTTGATGATTTACTTACTCAGACTCAATCACTTCACTAATAGCTATCAAGCTAAAGTGAAATGTGTAAAAAGTAAAATAAGCTCTATGATGAGCTATACTAATATCTATTTTAATATTTTTTTATTTTTATATTTTTTTGATTTTTTGATTTATTTTATTTTTATGTAAATGAGTATAAACCTGTATAAGAGTAATAGACTGAACTAATTTTCAACTAAAATAAGCAGAGTATAAGAATGATTAAACAAAATAAGCTGAAATAAGAAACAAGAATAAGCTGAGAATTTATTGAAAGTAAAACTTTTATTAAAAGAGAAATCAATTCAACATTACATAAACTAAACTAATTACAAAGAAATTTAAGCAGCATTTCTCTAAGCTAAAAATTACACCCAAATGAACTCTAAATTAGACCTATTTATAGCAGAAGTGAGGAGGGTTGGGGTTTGATGTCAGGTTGGCGATCCGTGCAACTATCTGTGCTTTCTTCAATCCTTTCTCAACCCTCAGATTAATTTTTTGTTTCTTTCATCAAATACAAGCCCTTGGATCAGAATTCGTGAGGTGTCCATACCAATAAGATGCAGCCATTTGTCCCAAACATGCTTACACTCTCTATCCTTGTCAGAGGTGTGTCAGGGCTTTCTAGAAGGAGTATCCAATGATTGGAATGACGTAGTGCATCCAATCATAGGTCGACATGTGTCCTCATAGCACCAATATTCTTTCTGTCACGTTCCTTGCACATGGGGTATTCTCTAAATTAACCCATGATTAACTGATGAATGGTGAATTATATTAATTTGGGTTAATTTGGATTTGTATCTGATTAGGGTTCATGTGATTGGGGATTTTCTGGGAATTTTGGGGGAAATAAGGGAAAGGTGCATTTGGTTTGTTTATTTATTCCTTTGACCGGCTAATGACTTTTGACCAAATGGGGTATGGGCTTGGGTAATATTGTTGATGGTATGGGCTCGTTTTAAACTTTGTGGATTTTGGGCTTAGTAATAATTTGGACTAAGCAAAAATTTCAGATTTGATATAATAACAATCACAAGGACCTCAAATGTAAAATACTGAAACTTCAAGGGCTGGTTTTGTCACTTTTGCAAAAATATAATCCAAGGACTAATTCTGCCAATTCTGAATAGATGAAGGACTTAAGTTGACTTGTAGATCCCAGTTTTGACTTTTTGACCGTCTTCCACTCTCGTGCCCATTTTTCCGGAATTTGTTTGATTTTTCGTCATTTTGTGATTAATCCGTACCTGCATGTTCACAACATAGAAACACGTGTTTTCTTGGCATTTGTTAGCTCAAATAGTCATTTTGGGTCCGTATTTGGCTATAAAATGGTGAGTGAATAAGCACTCACCAATAACGTCTTACTTTATTATAAGTCTTGTAACAATTAAAAGACTTTATGTTTATATCTTTACAATGAAACATAAACATGTTTAACTAAAGTAATTATGAACACCATCTTTTGGTTTCAATGTTAATTTCAAGTTAATTTATTACTTCACAATAATGTAAATAACATTATTTTTTCATTTATTTATGTCATTCCAAGAACACATAAATATTCAGATTGAAGTAGCATTAGATTACTTAATTAATTTATGTCATTCCATGAATTCATAAATATACTAATTAAAGTAGTCTTGATATCATATTGACACATGTTCTAATAGGTATCAAATTTAGAAACTGCAAATTCTCATAGTTCAATTACATCAGTTGATCTGGTAGTAATGAAAATATGAAATTCACCTTGTTGTTGCAATCTAGTTAAGCTCTCACATAACATAAATTGTAACACCAAGTGTTTCTTGAATTAGATTTGTCTAATTCATATTAGAACGTTATTCTCTTACCTTGCAGTCAAGAGAATCCATCATATCTTTATGAGTTGTTTCTTGCACACATTAAAGATAACATTTCTCCCACTTGTGCATGGAACAACCTCATATAGTTGATAAACAACACGCCATGCATTTGTTTATGTGTTCAATATGATTGTGTCATATATTTTAGTATAACAAGTAGTTATAGAACACCAATGTCTAGTAAGGAAACGTACAATACTATCCTTAAAAAGTATGAGTGTCTACACTTGGAAAGTAATTATCTTTAGCTACCAAGATGTCAAAGCTTGTAACTCCCACTGAATTAAAGATCATTACAATAATTCCTTATTCAGTAATAAGTACACAATACTCCCACTGAATTTGATAACATTGTAAATGTTTCATATCCAGTGAAAGAAAATAGTGTGCTTTTAACTTTCCTACACCTTTGAATGTCCATACGTAACAATTACTTATGCACTAAAGAGTGTATTCTACTACGTAAATGATGGAATATCCACCAAATGCTATTAACTTGAAAAATTGGGCATGCAATTTCTTCCTTAATAGGTCTACCATCCTACAATGTATGTAGTACCTTTTAAATAGTCAAAACAACTAGTTGAATAAACTAGTTTGTCTTTTACCATTTTGAGGTAATTAGTCTAGCTTCTAATTATAATAACTCATAAAATGTCATACACAATTTTCTATTAACCAAATATCATATTTGTTACTAAGAATTTAATCATCGAATGAGGATGATAAAATCCCTATGAAAAATGTACGCAATTTTCTTAACCATTACAAAATTGCTATGAGTTATATTAGAATTTAGACATATCTAATATTCCTATTATCCTTTCTCATTCATGAAAAGGAATAGGATTGTATCTCACTCTTCTTTCATAGAAAGGAGACTTCTTTTGTCTTTTAAGTAAATTATTCTTAATCAAACATTTGTTTGAAAACAGAACTAGATCAATTTACCAAAGCCCAAAGTGCGTTTACGGTTTGAACGTTGCATTAATACATTAAAACGAATTTCAAAATTCAATTTTAGTATTTTCGATAATTAGATCTTTAAGAAAATAAAATGCCCATTGGTAAATATATTCATATACACCATAGTATTTTCTTAAAGCTAGGATCCAAATTGACATAGTACCATTACATCAGTTGATCTGCTAGTAATGATAGTATTCAACAAGGTAATTGTCGAACAATAATTGTCAATATCATATTGCAATTCCTAGATCATTATGGGATTTACATTCACAAAACCTTTGTAATGTAAGCATGTTTGATCCCCATCTTAATGCCTTGAGTCCAAGCTCTCACTTCCTACTCAATTTAAGTCGTCTAATTTAAAAACTGTAAACTCACAAATCCATCACATCAGTTGATCTGCTAGCAATGAATTTATGAAATTTACCTCTCCATTGCAATCTCGCCAAGTTCTCACATGACGTAAATTACAATTTCAAGTGTTCTTAATTAGATAGCATTTGACTTAATTTTATAAGGGTATTAATTTTGATGTGATCAAAATAATGTATTAAGAAGCATGCATACAACTTCATAACATTGGTTTTACAAAACATTTTTATTGCCAATTTGCTGAGAGTAAAATAGCAAAGTTTTGATTGAGGTATCGGGGGTACCAATTAAAGAATTACCAACAATTATCGTCCACTATATCGTACTTTTGCATAAGCCCTAAGGCTTAGTGTTTCGGATAATCATTATGGAATTGTGGTGAATTCACCCTTAAGATGACAGTGTACATATAATGGTTGTTCGGTAAGTCTAATTTACACACAAGCGAGCGTTAAGACAGAATGTTGTCTATCTAAGGCCACAATTTAATGCGAAGCCAACCTTATACCCATCTTATAGTTTGTAAACCTCGGTCGAGCCTAGTTAACCATTACGTACAAAAACATCAATCAATAAACCTTTGAAATTTTGACTCTTAAAACCAAAATAATTTCGCCATTTATTTAGTCCATATTATTTTTCTATTCAAAATTACCCTTTTCCATTTATAAACATGTCTCAGATAATAATAAACAAAAAACAAGTAATATATAATAAAAAAATAAAACAACCAAATAAACATATACATAATATAACAATTAAATATGTATAAAACATGTAGCCACATGCAAATCTTATTCAATAGTCCTATTAATAATCAAGTCTAGGTGTATAATGTATTTATTCAATTAAGGCTTTCTTCTTCTAGGAAAAAGAGCCACATACATCGATAAATCGATTGCGTAAGCTAAAACTAAACAAATACCATATAACACATAATTGATTACTTAATATTAGAGTCTTTCCCAATTCGACATCTATTAATAAATTTACATGTTTCGATATAACTTAACAATTAATTCATATATCTAATTTAAACCATTTAAATTATCACACAATAAAATTCATGCAAATATGCACTTTTCCATGGATTATGCTTAACAATTAACATATTGCACCAAGATCGTTTACTAAAACGCATAACCAATTAAATGACATCCTAGGGTTTCTAATCATATTAAAAAATCAAAACCAAAACCCTAAAACCCTAAAAGGTCTAAATCGACCCATAAAAAAAATTAGGGTTAGGAATCAAAAACCCTAAAAACATGTAACTAAACGAATCAAGATTCAATTTTTATGCGTTTCGATAATTAATTACACATTATAACGGCTCTCTGATACCACTGTTGGAATTATGATATCATGACAATCATATAAAATAAACACATCAAGAGAGCATATGCGGAAGCGTTATAACTAGATCATATAACATGTAATTAATTAATCAATAATAAATAGTAAACATACCTTTGTGATTCTAGCCCGAACAAGAATCAATTGCAATCTTCAATTCAAGAACCCTAATTAGGGTTCATGTGGATTATAAGAATGACCCCTTACCTCTTTTGTAATTCAATCCAAGAATCAAACAATAGTGTGTTTGAATCGTGTTCTTGTACACACGTACTAATTCAAGTAAAAGTTTATGCAAGTAACTCAAACACAAAACCTTTTAGCTTTATAAAAATCGAAACCCTTATAGGGATTAAAGATGGATCGATTTTGAGGACAAGAAGAGAGATAGAAAACACCTAGAATGTGTGTACAAGTTATGAGAAAACAATAACCCATGAGGTTTTTATATACTTGAGATAACTTGGAGTCCAAGGCACAAAGGAGGTGGAACTCCTTCTAGAACACTCTTGACCTTCCAATTATTCACAAGTATTACTTTCCTAATCTTCGTCTAACGGTCGTTAGCCATTCTCCGTTAAATACTAACGGTCGTTACTAGTTTTGTGTTTATTAATAATTATATATAACATTTATAAATAATTATTCTTTTACTCTTCATACGTAAAGTGTGCAATCCCACGATCTCGAGTTCGATCCTAACATACGACTACTAAAATAATGTCCATAATCTAACATACCCTTGCATGTTTCTGTAACAAAGCTCCTAATTAATTACTCCTTGGAAATTAGGCTTCCCAAAGACCTTCAATGTGCTTTTCAGCTTTCCTAAACTTATGGTCTTCAAAGAAGGCTAGGTTGGTATAAAATTTGTGAAGTAAGTTGCCGTAGGGGATAACTCGGGTATCCTTATTTTGTTGGTTTTTAGTTGTTCTTCTGTCATTTATATTTGAGGGCTACAATCTTAAATAAAAGAAAATTGAAATGGTACTCACATGTGTCCTTTGATGGAAAAAAAATTGTTCAAAAGGTTTGAATTTTTTTAACAACAAATGAGACTACAAAATAATTACAATCACTATGATGGAGTAAACTGCAAAATACATCTTCATGGATTGCAATTTTTGAGACCTTACATCCCTGTCAAAACCTATTGGCACCTTACATCCTTCGTTAGCCAAACGTTTACCATCATATATCCCTAAGGACGAACAATCCAAATATTTTTTCGTTAACTATCAACATGAGTCTAACGGAGGGCTATTTTGGTCTTTTACTTGTAAGAAGGATATATTTCACTGTTTACCATCTACAAATTTATAACTTTTGACGTTCTCAAATTTGCCATTGAATCCCGAATAATTTCCTCTTGAATTTGAGATCGATGTTGACTTGGTTTTGGTTAAATTTAAGAAAAACAAAAAGTACAATGATAACAAGCGATATTCGTCGACAACAACAAAACGAGTACCGACAATGGATGAGATACCATCTTTTTCCTTCCACTTGATATAGCGTCTAAGTAACTGTCACGTCAGTTTCGTCTCTCATTATTAATTGTGAGATAGTATATGTGATGCGATGTTAATGATAAAAATTCAAAATTGATTGTATCACACGAGTCCCGTGACAAATTAGATAAAACAAACAAATATCCATGAGCTATGTGCTTTTATGCCTAATGTATACATAACAATCCCTCAACTTACTCCTCTCCAAACTGGATCCACGACAACCATTTGTAAATTTTTCATACATACATCACACAACATGATTCAACAATGTTACACAACATGATTCAACAATGTTATCAGCATAAGTCTTGATTATTTTATGCCGATAGATGGTCAAATTTGTATTCTTTTTCCTCTCAATCTTTCTTGTTTGGGGTTCAACTTGAAACCCATTTATTAACCTTGAGTAACATGAGTCAAATTCTTCTTTTATGCATGGCATTCGTTTGTAAAGGAGAATCCACGGGAGAAGAAGAATTTGTCCAAATATTTTTTCGTACGAGTCTAGAAAGTAAACAATGAAGAGGACAATAGAGATCGATGCGACCATTTTTTTCTGTTAATTTCGAGGATGGACTAGATTAGGCAATTTTATAAGGAGATTATCTTATGTCATTCGTTTTATAATTTTATGATAATATATAATATTAGAGGAGAGTTATTTTAATATTTTACCAATTTTTATAATTTAAATATCTCTTAAACCTTTAATCGTTAAGCGAAAATAATTACACGGGAGAAGAAGAATTTGTGCCAGATTGGCTGCAGCTTGACAGTCTCTAATAAGCATAGCGTTCTTGATACCCATTGATTTGAGCGCTCTGAGTGCTTCCTTTGCACCCGTTCAACATGAATCAGATAGATAAAAGAGTCCAGCAAGAGAAGACTCGAGAAATATATAGCCAGTTGACGTTCCTTCCATGTTTTCGCTGCTACTATTCAGAACTAAATCCACAAAACAAAACACAAAAAGAAAAAAAGCTAAGGTTTATAACCATAACAAAGCATATGTAAATTAGATAATCGCGGAAAAAGATAACCAGTTAATCATACATGAAGTCACTTTTCAATAGCACTGTAAAAAGAAATTAACTTATATATCGGAACTTACTCATCATCATCCTGAAGACAATATCCAAATGGACGACATCAGTTTCCAACTTGAGGACTGCCCCTTGGTCGAAGCTTACTGTACCTATAAACTCAGACACACACACATATCGTTTCTATAACTGCTAACCATGTCGCAATTCCTTTGCCACACAAATAATGATGGCATAATTCCTTTGCCACACAAAAAGTAGACTGCCACTTTTCTATCAATCCTAACTTGATTAGGCAATGTTGCAATTTTTAGTCTGACAAAGTAATAAACTAAAAGCAGTATGTAAAGTCACCATAAAGAATCCATGTAGAAGCAAAACATGAATTTTGTATTACCAAATTAATGGTGCTTGATGACACACACTGAAGACCAAGCAAGAACCATTTCTTCATTTGAATCTGCAATTATACATAACGAACATTGTTCAGTTGGTTAACAAACAAAAAAATCGGTTTCAACATTATTTAGTCATAAGCATATTAATTGATAATTGTTTTACTTGGTAGTAGCTATTTAACACAACCGTCTAATCCTTTATCATCTATATATCATATATCATCTCCATCTTTTTCGGGTTAATCTTAATAATGATCGCACAATGTAAAAGGATAATGAAAGAATCAGATGAGAAGGGATTGACGACGCAAGTTACTGTTACTTACTTGTTTGTTTGAGGGCTAACACTTGAATTGCTCACGTGAATTTCACTCATTTCACCAATTGTATCTCCGGATGGCGCAAAGAAAACATACCAACAACCTAATTTTTTTTAACAATTAAAAAAAAAAAATCAACAATTTACAAATAAAAATAATAATACAAAACTAAGCAAAAGCACCAAACTTTATACAGTAAAAATGCAAAACAAACAAAACTAAATTCCTCAAAACATATAATCTCATATCAACAATTTTGAGACGTAACCTTGGAATTCTTTACTTCAATTCTCACTGTTTTTCGGCATCCTTTCACACAGCACAATGTTTGTCATTCTCTTATGTCGACACACTCAAATCATGCCTGCGAGAAAAAGTAATACATGTATTTTAATTCAATGATCTATAATAGCTATGATAAATAACTGGGGGAAAAAGTCGTCAAGATACCCTTTCTTGGAATCATTTTGTTCCTCAAAAAATTCGCCAGCGTCCTAAGAGCAAGTGAACGGCTGTTTATATGAAAAATAATAGAAGTAAGTTTCACAATACCCAAAGGTAGAAACGCAATGCCAGATAAGCCCATAAGCCGTCACAATAAGCTATTCTATAAATGATGATTACTGTTGGATTCTTTTACAAAATAAAATGATTCATCAACAAAACATACCAACAACCTAAACTTCAAAAAAATCAACAATTTACCAATAAAAAAACCAATATGAAACTAAATAAAATTACCAAACTTTTTTTACTAGTATATAACGTTGCTCTTTTATTACCACAACAAATAAATCAAGAACAATATACAATTGAATCTGAGAAAAGAAACATATTAAAAATAGTCATTAGGTTTATCGTTAACCATGAATTTTAAGTGCTTAATGCCAATTCTTTTTTGTTCGAAAATAGTACATAGAAATAGCCCTACATCTAATTATCACAATTCACAAATCAAGGGAAGGTTCCGGATCCCTTACAAAGAGGATTAATTTTAAAAAGTCTAAAAAGTTTTCTGGTGATGCCACGTGTCCCCCGTCCCTTTTAGACTCAAGGGCATGATTGTAAATTTACTCCCTCCCGCTTTTTTCTCTCTTTCCCTCTTTCTTCTTTCTCTTATCTGATATGCTTTCCTTTTTCCGATCTCTCTTCTTTGATTTCTTTCAATTTTCTGGCTATATATAAACGAATTTACACAATGATTTCGATTCAATTTTACATTTTTTTATTCTTTCATTTGTTCATATTTTGCAAAATTAGGGCTTTTTTGTTCTCAATTCATATTCCTTTATTTGAATCGTTAAAATTTCTTCAAATCGTGTTAATTGTTCATATCGGCTTCGAATTAGCCGTTGGATTGCTTAATTGCAATAGAATTAGGGTTTTAATCATTCAATTGGTTAATTGGAAGACAATTGGGGGTTTTGAGTATTCAATTGGTCTATTGGATGAAAATTAGGGTTTTAACCGTTCAAATTTGGGGATTTTTGATTGTTAAATCAGTTTCTAATGGCTGAGAGTGATACTCATGTGTTTAATCAAGGTAATTTCATTTTTTGTTATATATTCGTCAGTCAGTTATTTTTTTAGGTTCATCAATTAGTTGTTGAAGATATTATGCCTGCATTGTTTGCTTAGTATGATGTGGATTCATCAGAGCACATTAGAATGAGGTTCATTAGTTATTTCTCGTTATTCTGGATTAATTAGAGGTTTGGATTCATTAGAATAACTTGTTAGAACATATTAGAATGAGGTTCATCAATAATTGATATTTATTTTCGTTTAATTAGATGTTGCGGATTCATTAGAATAACTTGTTAGAACCGATTAAAATGAGGTTCATCAGTGATTGCTTGTTATGATGGTTTAATTATAGGTTGCAGATTCATTAGAATAATTTTTTAGAACGGATTAAAATGAGGTTCATCAGTAATTCCTAGTTATTGTGGTTTAATTAGAGGTTGCGGATTCATTAGAATAACTTTTTAGAACGGATTAAAATGAGGTTCATCAGTGATTGCTAGTTATGGTGGTTTAATTATAGGTTGCAGATTCATTAGAATAACTTTTTAGAATGGATTAAAATGAGGTTCATCAGTAATTCCTAGTTATTGTGGTTTAATTAGAGGTTGCGGATTCATTAGAATAACTTTTTAAAATGGATTAAAATGAGGTTCATCAGTAATTGCTAATTATCGTGGTTTAATTAGAGGCTGCGGATTCATTAGAATAACTTTTTAGAACGGATTAAAATGAGGTTCATCAGTAATTTCTATTTATCGTGGTTTAATTAGAGGCTGCAGATTCATTAGAATAACTTTTTAGAATGGATTAAAATGAGGTTCATCAGTTATAAAATGTTATGAATTTTATTTGTCTTGGTTCATCAATTATTGATTGTAATAATATATAATAATGAGGTTCATTAGTGATAAAGTGTTTTTGGTTCATCAGTCATTCATTGTATATATTTTTTTCAGATGATGATTATGAAGTTGTTCCATATTCTGTTGGTATTGTTTCTGAGGAGGGGGGGTGAGAAGTTAGGGATTCCTAATATTCCTGATGGTGAGAAGCCGACTTATGGTATGATGTATCATTCTCTGGAGCAGGCTTATGAGTATTACAAAGATTATGCAAAAAGAGCTGGTTTTGAGATTCGTTTAGGTCAACATTATAAATCTACGAAGAATAAGGACAATAATCCTGATCTGCAATATTTTGTTTGTAGTAAAGAAGGTATAAATCAAGCCCCAAAGAAAGTTGGATCAAAGAGAAAACATAGGAAACATCTGTCTGAGCGTACTGATTGTAAGGCTGTTTTACGTGTGAGGTATGTTGAAGGAAGAGGATATTGGTGTTATGAATTTGTTGAGGGTCATAACCATAGCCTAGTTAGTCAGGAAGATAGCGTTTTTCTGGTTTCGTCTCGTGATGTTTCTTATACTCAGCAAGTTTTTCTATATCAAGCATCGCAAGTGAATCTTGGTCCAGTGAAGGGCTTTCATTTACTTAGGCAGATTTATGGGGACTACGATTTTATTGGGGTTAGTTCGGTTGATTGTAAAAACTATAGGAGAGATGTGCTTGATTTCATTGGTAAGAATGATGCTCAGATGTTAGTTGAGATGTTATTGAACAAGAAGGATTTTCATCCTAATTTTTCATTTGAGTATCAAACTGGTGAGAATACCGCGTTGACGAATCTTTTTTGGGCCGATGAGTATGCAAAAAGGAATTATTATGCTTTTGGCGATGTTATGTCATTTGATGCTACATTCAGGACTAATAAGTAAGTTCATTTTATATATGTTTTTTATTTTTCAACTGATGAACATCTTTTAATTAATAAGTTCATATGTATTTTAAGATAAGATAGATATTTTTATTTGATTGTACCCCACGTATCATATCTATTTATCAGAAAATCCACTTTTCTTATCTCTCTACCCCACATATCCTATCTCTTTATCAGAAAATCCTCCATCCCAACTATTCTATATTTTTTCCTCTACCCCACATATCGTATCTCTTTATCTCTTTCATATCTTTAAATACTGATGAAATGAGTGTAATAGGTCATGTTTCTAGCTTGAATTGTTTCCCCGGAGTGGTCGTTGGGTGAGTGTGAGTAGCTTTTTGAAACTCATTGATAAGCTCAAACACACAAAAACTTTGCTGCAACAAGATGATGGTCAACGGTATAAAAGTTAATTCGCGTTGCACATCATCTTGTTCTGGCTGTTTATGTGTGTTTGAGATTATGAATGAGTTTCAAAGCCTACGCAAAGTCACCAGCGACCATTTCTGGGGAAACATTTGAAGCTAGAAACATTTAATTTTTTTAAAGTTGCTGTATTTGATTGTTATAACCTGATGTTGTTGAATTTAAATGGTTCATCAGTATTTTAAGATATGGTTCATCAGTATTTTTTAAACAAAAATTTTTAAAGTTGGTGTAAATAAGTTCATCAGTATTATAAAGCTGTTGTATTTGATTGTATAAACTGATGTTACTGAAAGGTATTGAATTTAAATGGTTCATCAATTATATTATAATGGTTCATCGGTTTTATAATAATGTTTATCATTTATTTTTGATAGGTACAAAATGGTTTTTGTACCATCTACTGGGATCGATAATCATAATAATTGTGTTACATTTGGAGCTGCGTTGCTATCGTCGGAGACTAAAGAATCTTACATTTGGTTGCTTGAATGTTTTCAAAGAGCCTTCGTGCGAGCACCAAAGGTTATTGTTACTGATCAAGACGCATCAATGAAAGTTGCTATAGAGACAGTTTTCCCGTTATCTCGTCATAGATTATGCATGTGGCATATCATGCAGAAGTTGACTTCAAAGGTATGTTCATCAATGTATTTTTTTTAATTATTTTTGTTTATTAGTTACTTATATTTTAAAGGTTCATCAGATAGTTTTACAGTATAATGTTCATCATTTTATGGGATATTGTTTTGGACTGATAGAATAATGTTCATCATTTATATAATAATGTTCATCAGTTAGTTTTATAGAATAAGGTTCATCTTGATTTTTGTAGGTTGGTCCTGATCTAGCTAAAGATGAAACTTTTAAACGAAGAATATCAGATATTGTTTGGACTGATAGAATAGAGCCTGAAGAGTTTGAAGCTTTGTGGGAGAAATTATTAGTTGATTTCGATTTGAAGAGTCACAAATGGCTTTCTGATATGTATGATTTGAGGTATAAATGGATTCCAGCCTATTACAGGGATGAGTTGATGTCAGGTTTGATGTGTACTTCTTCTAGGTCTGAGAGTGAAAACAATGCGTACGGTCGCTTAACGAGTATTGATTTGACTTTATGGGAGTTTTATAATCATTTTGAGAGTGTGGTGGGTTGTCAAAGTTTTGCTCAACGTAAAAATGATCATGACAGTCGGTATACTATTCCAGATATGCACACAGAACTTCAATTAGAGAAGGAGGCATCAGAATTATACACTCGGTCCATTTTCTTTGATGTTCAAAATGAGATTTATGCTTATGTGATTTCTTGTATGTCGGTTAGTGTTTCGGATGTTGTTTCTGGCAAAAAATTTGTTATAAAAGATACTGGCGAAGATGAGCAGATTTCTAGGCGACATCGTATAGTGAAAGGGAAACCACAGTATGATGTTTTTTATGAGGTAACATCTTTTTATACAGACAGTTTTGTTTCATTATTTTTTTTAATTAGATAAGAATGAGGTTCATCAGTCATTGTAGATAATAATGAGGTTCATCAGTCATTGTAGATCAGAATGAGGTTCATCAGTCATTATAGATTATTCATCGTTGCTTTTTATCATGTTTTTTTGTACTCAGATAATGTATGTAGATAATAATGAGGTTCATCAGTCATTGTAGATCAGAATGAGGTTCATCAGTCATTATAGATTAGAATTAGGTTCATCGTTGCTTTTTATCATGTTTTTTGTACTCAGATAATGTATGTAGATAATAATGAGGTTCATCAGTCATTGTAGATCAGAATCAGGTTCATCAGGTTCATCAGTCATTGTATAGTAGAATGAGGTTCATCAGTTATTGTAGATAAGAATGAGGTTCATCATTGCCTTTTATCATGTTTTTTGTACTCAGATAATGTATGCACTACCTTTTTTTTTCAGGTTTTGTGTAAACCAGCTGAAGAGTTTTATCAGTGTACGTGCAAACGTTTTGAGTCATATGGACTGTTATGTCGTCATATCTTTTATGTGATTCGGTTTTCAAATGTTAAAAACTTTCCCAAGAAGTACGTGCTTAGGCGTTGGTCAAAAGATTCATTACCACCTCCATCAGTCATTCAAGCCACCGGTGACAGTCCTGATATGATCTTGCGTGAGATATTCAGATCAGTCGAGTATTGTGTGAATCGTTATGCTAATGATCCTGAGCTACTGCAAAAGTTTAGAGATCATCAGGTTGAGTTAATGGCGAAGGCAGATGCTGATGTTCCTATACCTCCAAAGACTACTAAACGGGATAGGATTGCTTCTATTCTTGGTGTGTCGCAACTGGATGAGATTATTGTGAATGTTCCAAAGCAGGTTAGACTATTTATTCTCTTTTTTGTTATCTAGGTTAGTTGATGAACATGTTAAATTTTTGCAGTTTAGTTATATTTATAGTTATTATAGGTTCATCAGTTGTTATAGGTTCATCAGTTATTATAGGTTCATCAGTTATCATAGGTTCATCAGATGTTCAACATATTTTTTCATCATTTTTTATTCCTTTATTATGTGTTTTTAGCTGCTATGTTAACATAGGTTCATCAGATTTATGTTATCATAATTTAGGAGTTATCATAGGTTTATCAAATATAGGTTCATCATTTAATATAGGTTCATTAGTTTTTTGTTCTGTGTTATTGTAGGCCCATCAGTTATCATAGTTTTATCAGTTTTTATAGGTTCATCAGTTTTTATAGGTTAGACTATTTATTCTCTTTTTTGTTATCTAGGTTCGTTGATGAACATGTTAAATTTTTGCAGTTTAGTTATATTTATAGTTATTATAGGTTCATCAGTTGTTATAGGTTCATCAGTTATCATAGGTTAAACAGATGTTCAACATATTTTTTCATCAACATAGGTTCATCAGTTATTATAGGTTCATCAGTTAATATAGGTTCATTAGTTATTATATGTGTTTTCCTAGGCCCATCAGTTATCATAGTTTTTCAGTTTTTATAGGTTCATCAGTTGTTCATCAATTGTTCAACATATTTTTTGATCATTTTTGTTTTTTGGTCCAAAACAGGTTAGTACTAAGGGTTCGCGAAAGAGGATTAAGAGCAGTGTTGAACGTTCACTTATTGCTAGTGGGAAGCGTAGAAATAAGAACTGTACAACCTGCAAATCTATTATGAACGATCATAACCAGGCGAAATGCAATGCCATAAAAGCTCAAATTGATGCTAAGAAAGCTAGTGAAAAGGCTGCTGCGAAGGAGATGAAGCAGAAGGCGAGATTGGCTGCCAAGAATTCGAAGTTGGCTGAGAAAACTGCTGCTAGGAAGGCGAATTTGGCTGAGAAGACTGCTGCTAGGAACGCGAAGTAAGCTGAGAAGACTGCTTGTGCAGTTACTTAATAAATGTGGTGTTAGTTTGATAAGAGTGATCAAAGTAACTTTGAATTTTCTATTATACAAATAAATGTGATGTTTTGTTTAGGTTCATCAGTTTTACTTATAAAGTTGAGATAAAAGTTCTTCAAATTTTAGAGGTTCATCAATTTTAAATTATAACAGGTTCATTATAATTATCAAAGTTTCTAAAAAAAAAGTCCTTCTTTCTACAAATTTTAGAGGTTTATCATTTTTTACATATTAAAGTTAATCAAAATTTACATATTAAAGTTCATCAAAAGTTAATCAAATTTAACAATTTTTTTTCAGGTTCATCAACTGTTCTTTCTTTTAAGAGATTTTCATCAAATTTTAGAGGTTTATCATTTTTTAGATATTAAAGTTCATCAAAAGTTAATCAAATTTAACAATTTTTTTCAGGTTCATCAATAAATTCAGGTTCATCAACAAACAAGAAATAAATTCAGGTTCATCAATTTTATTTAACATAACAAAATGGTAGTTCTATTAAACTAAAATAACTTGTCCATAACAGCCAACCAAAAAGTAGTATTTATACTAGACCATTCCCTAATTAGATTAGGTTACTACTGCCAAAATTTTAACCATAACAAACTATTAGATCAAATTGTTTTTAGGTCTGTCGAAGAAGAGCACTAGCTTCCCGTTCGAAATATCTGCTGGCACGTTCTGCAATATTCTTTTTTGACATCTGCTGGAGCGTTCGCTTTTCCTTCAGAGGTAAACGATGATATTCTTCTACCACGCTCTCCATTACATGTCTGTTTTCATTGTAGTCGGACAACAGAATCTTTGACATGTACTTCTTTCTCAATTCTTCAATCTGTTTGTCTTGTTCAACACCTTCTTTTACAAACCCAGCATCAAAGTCTTTTTTCCCTGAATAAGTTTCCACGTGTCTCATGGCAAAAATTCCACAATCAATGAAATTGTTTTTGGTTTGCCATGACAATTTGATATGATCCACTTTGTAGTTGTTCAGTGCTTGATAATTTGGATGCCCATTGTCTTTCAAGAACTTTATAAATTGAAATCTCTGTAATAATAAATTAAAAACAATGAGATTCAATTTAACTATGTTGATGAACATACATTTAATATACCTAACATTCTTACCAAATTAACCAACTTTTTCTGATATCTATCCCTGACTAATTGATTGTGATCCATGTTGTCAAGAATATGGATTTGAGGTTCTTTCAAGTTGAAACAGACGACGTAGTAGTGATCGTCACCGAGCATCATCGGGAAAAGCGCCTGTTAAACATAGAGGTTCATAAATTATTTACAATTAACTATAGGTTCATCAGTTTTTTTAAGGTTCATCAGTTATTTATCTTAAAACAAATTAGTAAAATAGAAGTGCTTACCAGGTCAATGTCTCTGATAGATTGATAAATAGGAGACAAAAACAAAAGATTCTTCATGTTTTCATTAAACCTTTGTGTGAGTGCTTTCGAGTTGTGAGACATATTCGCCATTTCTTTTGTCTGAGGTTCATCAATATAAGTCAAGATTTTTGTATATGTACATGATTTCAAATATTGAATCATAATTGATAAAGAATTTTGTAACTTACAATCATTGATGTGTGGCCATATAGCTTCTTCAATGATCCTACGTTCCTTTTCTCTTCTGCCATGTTATGTACATACGCCCACATATCAATCACCCCTGAACTAATTTCATTCCCTTCTTTGAAGCTCTCAAAGTGGATTCTTTGACCGTCAATAAAGTATGAATGAAATAACACATCACTGCAATTTCATTTTAAGGTAATATTTTAGAAAAATAAAGAAGCTACTTATTATAGAAATATGATTTTTAAATTGATGAACCTAATATATATTACTTACTCAAGTTCTCCTCTTGCAGCGAATATTGTTTCAGCCACCTTTCTTTCATTGTCTTGTACTTTGTTCTTCATCACAACGACTCTTTGTAAATACGGAGATTTTAGAGATTCAGCAGACTTTGTTTTTCTTTTTTCTCTTATATTTTCCAAGTCTTCTTGACCTTCTTCACCTTCTTTGATATTCTTTTCCGTTTGAGGAACTTTAAGCTTTCGAGCAATTGTGTTGAAAGAATTAAGTGGCGTGGCTTTTAGAGGCGTGGAAAAACCTTCATCTACTGTTTCACATCTTAATTTTTCTTCTGTTGATGGGGGAGCATATGATATCGGTGTTATCATCTTTGGGGATTCTTTATATTGTGGGGAAGAGTTCTTATGTTTTTGCGATGTTTTTTTTCAATGCTAAAGTTTGTGCTTGAATTCTTCTCCAAAGATTGTCATCACTAGTCTTGCTCAACATTTCTGAGGATGTGTGCAAGACCGGTGTCTTTTTGAGAAACTCATCCAAGAACTGCTCTAAGTCTTTCTTTTCTTCATACAAAACCAAAGGCAAAGACTTATTCTCAAATTGCTCCGTATTGAATATCGGGAATTCTGGCCTATGCAACTGTTTAATAAGTTCATCAGTAAGTTAATCAATAAGTTCATCAATAAATTATAAGTTCATCAATAAGCTCATAAAACAAATCAGTTATAAGTTCATCAATAAGGTTATTACCTGACGTTTAATCTTTTCATATTCTTTCAAAAAGGCAGGATCCATGAACATTTGAGTTAACGTTAACTCAGCTTGTTTGTCCGTCTGAGGTTCATCTGTTAACTCGGAGCCATGATTCATTTGAGGTTCATCAGTTTTCTTAGATGCAACCTTAGCGTCGGAGCCATCCTTTGTTTGAGGTTCATCAGTTTGTTTAGATGCTTCCTTTGCCTCGGAGGCATCCTTATCATCACCCATCGTTATCATCAGCATTGAGCTCTCATCTTCACTTTGTGAGCTCTCAAAAGTTGTCCTGTTTACCAAACTGTTCATCCAGTCTCGGACTTCCAACAACGATTCATTTCCGGGGTACGTCTCCAATCCAGCCCTTAGCATGTCATCAATATTAATTTTCATCTCTTGAAATAATCATAACATGTTCCTCAGTGAGTGACTGAATTCCTGTCATTAATATAATCAATTAAGTCTTTGAACCTATATTAACTTAAAACTGATGAACCTATATTAACTGATGAACCTATAATAACTGATGAACCTATATTTGAAGAACCTATAATCAAATAACATTTTAAAGTCTATATATTTTTTTACCTCAGCTGATTTGGATTGGGAATACTCCCCTTGAAACTCTAAAATCATTGCGGATAACTGTTGTTGGGTGAGCTTAATACTTGAGGATGAAGGTTCATCATTTCCATTTTTAGGTGTTTGATCGGTTCCGGTAATTGGTTCAGCAGCTTCAGTGTTTTCATCAGTTCCGGTCGTTTGAATATCCTCATTTGTTCCGGTCATTTGAATATCATCATTTGCTAATTGATGAACCAATTATAAGAAATTCAAATATACACAAATTTTTTGCAGATAATATGTAAGTTATGAAACATAATAGATTTTTACCCTGTTGATCAACCCATTGATGCTCCTCAATATCATCTATATGAACATCAGGCACTTGCTCACCAACGTCATCTGTCTTTGGAGATTTTGATGTTCTTTTCCTTTTGTATCCAACAATGTTTTTGCACATGTTCATCGAATAGCGGTTTTTAGGAGATAGTGAACTCCTTTTTGCTTTTTGTTTTCTTCCTACATGTATTACACCATTTTTCATAAGTTATAACAGGTTCATCAGATTATAAAAGTTATTTTTTTTCAAGTTCATCAAATGTTCAAGTTCATCAGATTTTACATATTCAAGTTCATCAAGATTTTCATCAAATTTTTGAGGTTCATCAATTTTTACTTATAACAAAAATTTACTTATAAAACAATAATATAATATAAATAATGTCTATATACATACCTTCTTGATCATTTCCCCCCTGCTTCTTGTGGTTTGTCTTCCAGCATTAGAAGGATTGGTCCATCAGCCACTAATTTTAGATACAACTTTTTTTAGGTAAATGTTTAAAATAAGAATATAATATAAGGTTCATCAGATTATAATTTGTGTACCTTCTATAGGCATCAGACCTTCCCTTTCTGAATTGTTCCCTTGAATGACTTCTGAAGAAAAAAAAATGTCATTTTTTTTAAGATGACACATACAAAAAGTACTGATGAACATATAGTAAAATGTATACCTATATTAGAAGGTTCATCAGCGTTTGTTTTTTGTTTCTTTCTTCAAATCCTCTTTTTTTATTGGCTCATCGCTATCTTTTATCGGCACAATGTTAGCATCTGAATTTAGACACAATGTGTAAAGATTCAATCATCCATAAAAAAACACATTATACGGGACAGTAAGTGATGAACCAAATAAAATAATAGATCATACCTTCAATCATGAGTAGTCCAGGCTTTACAGGAGAGTGATCCTTCAAATGAGCTCTAGTCCAATGTGATCCAGCTTCATATGAGAATTCAATCTTGTCTTCATCATCACCCATCGGTTCTTCCTCCAATTGAATTTCTGCTCCAACATTCTCTATCTGCTGTTCATCATCGTTCTCTGAATCATCATCATCATTATTTTCTGCAGCTTCAACATCATTATTATCTTCATCATCATCTCCCTCTGCATCATCATCCTCTTGATCTTCTTCTTCTTCTTCTTCTTTATTTTCCTCATCATTATTTTCTTCTTCTTGATCTTCTTCCGGTTCTTCTTTTTTCTTCACTTTTTCTGCTTTAGGAGCTCTTCCTTTCTTGATTTTGCCAAACATCATCTCTTCCAATTCTTCCAAATTTTCTTTTTTCCAGTAATTAAACGCTAGGTATTTTGGATTCTTCAGCAGCGAATTGGCAAATATCACCTGCAATTTTAAGTGTAAATATTAAATTAAGAAAAATGTAACTGATGAACCTGATAACCTAACTGATGAACCTATAATCTAACAGATGAACCTATAACCTAATTGATGAACCTATAAATTAACTGATGAACATAAAATATATAGTAATTACCTCCAATAGCAAGATTGGACCATAGAATCTTGTTCCCGGTCTCCAATTTTTCCTTTCGTCCTTCAAATTATGTAGCACATACTCGCACCAGTCCAATTGTTTCACAACATCCATATCAGTAAGAGAAGGGATGACTCCAATATTCAAAGTCCCCATCGTTCCCACATAAGACAAAATAGTACAAAACAATGATATTATGTTCTTCAAAAATATGTCTCCACTATCATTTTTCCTAATTTGATTCTTAATTACCGGCATCAAATCTTTTTTTGCATAAAGTCTAGGAACACATTTGAATTGTTTTTTCCATTCTATGTATGCTTCATTTGATCTTTCCTTAACAACATCACGCACATCAACTGCATACTGACCCATTGGGAATCCGAAGGTATGGTGGATTAACTCAAGTGTTATGTGTATAGTATCACCAAAGACGGTTAGATTTCCAGATTCAGCATCAAACCTCTCAAGCAACCAATACCCTAAACAACTTGGCATGACATTAATTTCAAAGTCTAACAATGATTTAAAACCCATACTTGATATTGCCTCTTTTTGGTCCGTTGTTATTTTCTTAATTGTATCATATAATGGACCAGGAAAATTTTTTATTTGAACCGTTGGAAAATTTTTTAGGTTAGGTGGGAGAATTTGTCGAAGACTTAATCCAGGCTTAAGGTCTTCAGATAGAACAGGTTTATTAGTTTTTGATGAACCTGATGGTTTTGAAGGTTTGGAATGTTTTGATGAAGCTGAAGGTTTTGAAGGTTTTGGAAGGTTTGGAAGGTTTAGCAGCGATTTCAGGATTTGATGAACCCCGTGTTCTTTTAGGAAGTGGTTGATCAGCTTTCAATGAACCCCGAGTTCTTTTGTTAGTAAATGCGTGTTCAACAAAGTCGTCATCACTTAGAGAATAGGTTGTTAACGTCATAGGCTTCTTTCCTATACAATAAAAAAAAAAACAACTGATGAACAATCTTTCAATGAAAAATAACTATAAAATTTTTTTTCATATAATTTTTAACTGCTGAACCTTATTCTAAATAACAACTGATGAACGTCTTTTCAATCTATTCTAACAAGTTAGTACTAATTATACAATGATAACAAGTAATCACTGATGAACCTCTTTTTAATCTATTCTAACAAGTAATGGCAATGTATCCACAACTTCTAATCTAACCATGATAACTAATCTAATCACTGATGAATCTTTTTTTAATCTATTTCTAACAAGTTATAGCAATGTATCAACAACTTCTAATCTAACCATGATAACTATTCTAATCACTGATGAACCTTTTTTTAATCTATTTCTAACAAGTTATTCTACTGATGAACCATGTTCTTAATATATTTTTAACAAGTTATAAACACTTTTTTCATTTATTTTAACTGCTGAACCTTATTCTTAATCTATTTCTAACAAAATTTATCAACAACTTCTAATCTAACCAGATAACTATTCTAATCACTGATGAACCTCATTGTAATCTATTTTAACAATTATTCTACTGATGAACCATATTTCTAACAAGTTATAAACACTTTTTTCATCTATTTTAACTGCTGAACCTTATTCTTAATCTATTTTTAACAAAATTTATCCACAACTTCTAATCTAACCAGATAACTATTCTAATCACTAATGAACCTCATTGTAATCTATTTTAACAAATATTCTACTGATGAACCATATTTCTAACAAGTTATAAACACTTTTTTCATCTATTCTAACTGCTGAACCTTATTTTTATATACAGAATCTGCTGAACCTCATTCTTATTTATTATACACTTCTAACTAATCGGCAATCGATAATCGGCAAAATAATAATTGATGAACCAAAAACTTTTAAAAACCTGTAAAAGCTGGCCGGTCTTGGAATCATTTCGATCTCTTTTCTGACAATGTTGGGCTCTTTTCTCTTCCAGATTCTAAATAAAAAATAATAATAAATCAAAATAATAAATCAAAATCATATTATCAAAATAAATAAATAAATAAACTGATAAAATAATCCTAATTCTTTATGCATGCATTTTATATTCTAAAAAACCTAAATGAAACCCTAATTTTTTCAAAATCTAAAATTAAAAATAATTATAAAATGCATATTTTTTAAAAGCAAATCCATTTGTTCATTTTTTTTTTTAAAATTACGCATGCAGTTAGATTAATTTAAAAAAAATAATTAAAACATAAATGAAACCCTAATTTTTTCAATTTAATCTATTCCTTACCAGTTGGATTCATCATTTTGAACGGAAAATGATCGAAAAATGATCGGAAAATGAAACCCTAATTTTTTCCTCAAATTTATATCGCGATTTTTGATAGAGAAGAGAGAGATTTTGTGAGTGCGTGAAATTTGTGCGTGAAATTATGAGTGAGTGAACGGTTTGGAGGGAAGAGAGAAGTGGTGATAAATTACCGTTTTAACCTTTTTAGGAAAGTAGCGTTTTTTTGTTTGTTTGAATGAGAGCGGTTGGATTGATTTTGGTCAAATATTTGACTAATCGGATGGACAAGATTCCTTTTTAGGGTATGTTTGGCAAAATTAGTTGTAAGCTGTATGATGTAAGCTGTTAAATGTAAGCTGTAAGCTGTAAACTGTAAAGCTGTTAACATGAGCTACAAGCTGTATTTTTTTATTAATAAAAATGTTTGGTAAATTAGCTGTTAAATGTAATTATAAGATGTAAAATGACATAAAAGTACATATTTATAATTGTAAGCAAATGTTTGGAGGGTATATCAGTAATTTAAAATTTTAACAGCTCCAATATTTTAAAAAGCTTCATGAATCAACTTTTCATTTAAGAGCTATTTGTTTGAAATAAAAGCTAAAAGTTAATGTGTCCAAACAGAGCTATTTATTTTAGATGAGATTATTTTTGTAACAAAAAGCTAACAGCTCCTCAAAAAGCTCTTACCAAACAAGCCCTTAGACTTTGTAAATTTACACCCCTTTGTAGGGGATCGCATCTCATCAAGGGAAAACATATAAAGAAAATATACCTGATTTTAATTGCAATTGCAGTAGTGGTTTCGAAAAATGCGGCCCTTGGATATACACCTATAAATCCATAATTAAAATCAGTTGTTATATGTCTAAATACTAACCAAAACCACAAATCTTACTCATTGGATTGATTCATCCAAACTCAAAATCAATTGGGCATGCCATTTTTTTGCAATTGTAATCCTTGGTGCAAACAATTAGGGTTAAGACAATTTAGATGGGGATCCAGGATCGATGCTATTAAATCAACAAATCTTGATGCAGATGTAGATGGTTAAGATGATTTGTTTTGATTTAATTTTATGGATATGTGTTTTTCAGTTAGGGTTTGAGAGGGGATGTGTGTGTTTTTTCTATAAGGGGATACCGAATGAACGTTGACAATTCAATGCCGCCCAAAATTGATTGAGGAGAAATGCATAAAGGCCGTTAGATCAAAATGAATTTCAAGGTGGCAGGTTTTAAGATATTTTGAAGTGAGATTGCTTTTCAAAACCATGTTTTATTATTATATAGTAGATAGTAGATGTTTTAATAGATCGATTATCAGAGCCCAAGATTATATTATGTTTGATAAAGATCATTCCTAAAACTCCGATATTACTCAATAAAAAATGATACATAATATGTTTTGCTTCTGTGGGGTCCAGTTGGGTGAAACTATACCACAACTAATCATTGTCATTGAGTAGCACAGAAGATCTAGTGGTCTGCTATTGGGTCCAGTTAGGTAATGATGAAATTATTGGTGAAAATAAGTATTTCCCAATATCGTTGATATCGTTTCACATTTTCACTTTGATGGTTTAATTGATTATTCAGAAAAAAATTCATCGCTTCTATTTTAATTCCAGCCATCATTATCTTGGTGATGGATTAGAGACTTCTGCATTGTGTCATTTACGTGACCTTTCCACATCGATTCCACTTTAAATATGGTGCCCCTTTTCTATTCCCTTCTCTTATTATTGTTTTCATACACAAGACTCTTCTCACACATTTGCCAAGTTTAATTTTTCTGTACATCAAGGCCTCTGTAAGTTACGCAATTATCAAAAAATTTGTTGGCCTTTTTTCTTATAGGAAGGAGGTCTTTGACCTACGCCCGCGGTTAACAACCAGTAACTATTTTCCTAATTATAGGTTGAAGTCCTTAACAAGATTTTTCGACAACCTGACATGGTTGTTTGCGGTGACAAGATGATTGTCGATTATAGCAATATATTTATCTACTAATTAAGAAATAAGAATAAACATATAAATAAACGATAAAGATAGATATACATAGAAATAAACGGAGTGGGTTCATTAAAACACGAAAGATGGAATTCTCCTTTTTCTCACGCCAGGATGGAATTCTCCTTTTTCTGAATCTCGATTGCTTCGAGCAAGTCTCGTATATCATCTTCATCTTTTTGTTTCTTTTTCCACCTGCTTGATTAAGAAGTCATACTGCTCAATCAAAAACATTCATGCTCCATAATTTCCTTTGTTGCATTCCTCTCAAATATCTTGGGAGACGCCTGCATATGAGCAAATGTTTGATGTTGGTGCGGTTGAGTATGCTTTTGGTGATGGTGGTGGGGATGAAATCCTTGGTTGTCTGTTTTTGTTGGAATCCGTTTCACGATGAGGACGACATTGAAATTTACAATGCATAACTTTGTTGTAGAGATTATGACTAATGGTAGATAGAGTCGGTTGAGAGATATTAAATTTAGGAGGTGGACTATTATTATTCAGGTACAAACGGTTAATACGTGTTTGAATACCTTAACCATAGCTCTTAGGGCTATGTTTAGCAGCCAAAAAAAAGTAAAAAAAGTTTAGAGCATCTAAACTCAAACATGCATTTTTCTATGCACTTATTTGGAAAAGGTTGTACTATGGAGTATGGTTTTATCAAATTCCCCTAAGTTTAAAAGAAATTTAATCAGCAAAAGTGCAAAGGGTTTTATTGTACCACTTTTTCTTCATCAATATTTTAAATAGCGTAATTTTTGCTATGAAAAAAATTTTGTATTCGCCAACCTCCTCGTTGTTATCAATTTATTTTTTGCAAATGTTACAATGAATTGCTATGAAACGGATTAATAATACTAATTTGGTTCGTAATACATAATCCTAACTCTTTTATATAAAATCCTAGCTCTTTTAAGACTAGTTTGTCATTTGATCGTTTATCAAATGGAAATGGCTAATTGTTGGTATTTTAGTGTAAAATAGATTGAGTTTAATATACATATAAGGGTCGACACTTATATGAATATTAACTGGACTAACGGGGGTTCCAAGGGGGCGGTAGCCCCCTTGGTGGGGGTTCGGGGGCAACGCCCCTAAGAGAAGCAGGGTCCAAGGGGCAGCGCCCCTGGCTGGGGTCGAGCTGCCAGGTCAGCTGGAAACAGACTTGCATAACAAACTCAACTATGGAATCCGAGTTTGTTGCTTTGGCGGCAGCTGTTAATGAGGCTGAATGGTTAAGGAATTTGATTTATGAAATTCCGTTGTGGCCAAAGCCGATTTCTTCTATTTCTATCCGGTGTGATAGTCAAGCTACTTTGGCTAAGGCTTATAGTCAAGTGTATAATGGCAAGTCAAGACACTTAGGTGTAAGACACAACATGGTTCGTGAGCTCATAATGCATGGTGTCATATCCGTTGAGTGGATTGCAACTCATCGGAATTTAGCTGATCATTTAACCAAAGGGTTATGTAGAGATCTCGTGAAAGGATCAGCTGTGGGATTGGGGTTAAAGTCCATATAAAAGCTCTCTTGTTAAGATACCCAATTCCCACCTAATATGACGTTAGGTGCTGAATTTTGAATGTGGAAAGCTTAACATCTAGAGTTTGGAACACAACATTAAATTATCCCAAAGGTATGTGTTCGGTTCTGCAAGATAAAGAAGGTTGAAGTGTTCTTCTTAATAGTTCTTTTGAAAAATTGCATTTGCAGGTGTGAGATTAAAAGAATTACCTATATGAGTACGAAGTTTAGCTGCTTCAAGAAGTTGGGACTTGGCTTCGATGTACTCAAGAAAGGATAGGGACATAGGCTAGTAAAATAATGTGTCAAGTAAGAAATTGTGTATGTAAAACTAATGTGTATATTGTCTTCATGTATTCAATAGTGATATTACAAGGTTCAATCTTTCGGGAAACCTTGATATCCGAATATTTGGAATGTGTAATATACTAATATGAAATTCAATCGTCTCGACATTTCATTTATGCATTAGTTTGATTGTTTGCTGTGAACTAGTTAGTTAATTTATGATTACACTAAAATGGGGGAGGTTTGTTGGTATTTTAGTGTAAAATAGATTGAGTTTAATATGCATATAAGGGTCGACACTTATATGAATATTAACTGGACTAACGGGGGTTCCAAGGGGGCGGTAGCCCCCTTGGTGGGGGTTCGGGGGCAACGCCCCTGAGAGAAGCAGAGTCCAAGGGGCGGCAGCCCCTGGCAGGGTCCAAAGGGCAGCGCCCCTGGCTGGGGTCGAAAATTGAGGGACTAAATTTGACAACTTGAAACCTTGAATCTGCCAAAAGGCAGTTAACCCTAAATCCCGTTTTATCAGATAAACGGTTCTGGTGGAATAGACAGAAAAGAACACAAAGATACTGAAACAATTCTGATTGAAAAACATAACAACATACACAAACTTGAATCAATTAGATTTTATCCGGTCGTTAATTGGTATCCACTCCAATTTAATCGATCTGAAAGCGTTCATACTCGTGACTTCTAATTGCTATCAGGATACCCTATCACCCCACATACGACACATAAACAACAATTGATGTGAATTATTCTACAACTTATACCAGCTGCATCTTTTGAAGATGGAAATATGTCATTCACGTTTGTTGTTTGGGAAAACTTCTGCCTTCAAAAATAAAATAAAATAAATTAAGAGGAAATTGCAGGATATATGGTGTGATCATTACAATTCTATAGTTTAAGGAAGTATAAAGATTTTCTCGGTCTTCATAATTCAGTAACTTCCAGATCCTTTGGACAAACTCGTTTATTTTTCAATAAAGTTAAGCGTACTTACTTTTTGTTGTGTATTGGCCTTGGTTCAGGTGTTAGCATAAGCACGGGTGTTCTTATTCTTGTGGCACTTACCTACATATTGTACAAAGTTATCAAGAAAACAAAAGAAAGGAGACGAAGAAAGAGGTTTTTTAAATGCAATGGTGATTTACTTCTAAAACAACAAGAAGAAGCTGATCCGTCTTTAGTTGGTCAAACCATACTTTTCACATCACGTCAACTAGAGAAGGCTACTGACAACTTCAATGAGAACAGAGTTCTTGGTCGAGGAGGCCAAGGTACAGTCTACAAAGGTATGTTAGTTGATGGAAGGATTGTGGCAGTTAAAAAATCAAAAGTTGTAAATGAAAGCCAATTACAGCAGTTCATTAATGAGGTGGTGATTCTTTCACAAGTCAATCACAGGAATGTGGTCAAATTACTCGGATGTTGCTTAGAGACCGATGTTCCTCTACTAGTTTCGGAGTTCATCCCAAATGGAACATTGTTTGATCGCATTCACTGTGAGACTGATGAGGACCCAATGTCTTTGAACATGAGACTGAAAATTGCTACAGTGGTTGCAGGAGCACTTGCTTACTTACATTCAGCCACATCCATTCCAGTATACCATAGGGACATCAAGACCACTAACATACTTTTAGATGATAAATACAGGGCAAAAGTTTCTGACTTTGGAACTTCGAGGTTCGTATCGACAGATCAGACTCACTTAACTACCTTAGTAAAAGGCACATTTGGCTACCTAGACCCCGAGTATTTTCAATCTAGCCAATTCACTGAAAAGAGTGACGTTTATAGTTTTGGAGTTGTTTTGGTTGAGCTTATAACAGGAGAAAAGCCAATCTCTTTAACTAGATTTGGAGAAAATAGAAGTTTGGCTACGCACTTTATGTTGGCTATGGAAGAAGGACGTGTCATGTCCAGTGGCGGAGCCAGGAGCCAAGTTTAGGGGTAGCGAAATACGAAAATTTGTTTAGGGGTAGCGAAAATTTGTTTCAGGGGTAGCGAAATCGCCAAAAAATGGCCAAAAATCGCCAAAAATCGCTAAAATTACACTACCGGGTAAAAGTTGAGGGGTAGCGACCGCTACCCCTGGCTTACACATGCCTCCGCCCCTGGTCATGTCTATATTTGACTCTCAGGTTATTAGAGAAGGCACTAGAGATGAGCTATTGGCAGTAGCTAACCTCGCAATGAGATGTCTGAATTTAAATGGAAAGAACATGCCAACAATGAAAGAAGTAGCTGTAGAGTTAGAAACCATAAGAACGGCGCATATTCCGTTGGCAGTTCAGACTAATACCATGTCAGTGACGTATGCACATGAATTATCGATGCTATCATATGGGGAGTCAACGTCAATATTCTTAAGTTCCGACGAGAACATTACTCAATGATGCAAACATGGCAGTTTTTTGTTTATTAAGTTGTCATACAATATATCGTTACATAGTATGTAGTATGTAATATTAGTTGTGAGTAATCATAGATTTATCAAAAGAGTACTAAATTTGGAAAGATAAATATGTATTCGTAAGGGCATAAGGCCTATTGTAACAATCCTTTTATACCAGGAGCTAGTCGATATAACACTGGAATACATGAGAGTGATCGACATGTCAGTGCCAAAACGCTTTTTATCATATATGCGAAGAATTAAGAATTCTTGATTGGGGAATTGCTACAATGATAATGATCTGATTGGTACTTTGTGTATTGGGAGTGATTTAGAATCTTCGGTGGTTAATAATAATGATAAGAGGAGAGTTATTTTACATACCAAACTTTTCTAACAGACTTATCTCACCATTCATCTAAAAAGAAATCAATGGTTGAGATTAAAAACATTTTAATATTTCATCCATCTTTTATAATTTAAATATCTCTTAAACCATTAATCGTTAAGCGAAAATAATTACACCATCGCGACGAACATTTAATTATCTTTATATATATGGGCACTTTAATATACTTTCGACAAAAAAAAAAAATTCATGTTTTTTTTCGTGGCCGAAAAAATCACATGTGATTTTTTAGGCCACGAAAAAAACGTGAAAAAAACGAAAAAATTTCTTTTGTCGAAAATATATCAAAGTGTCTATCTATAGAAAAATAATTAAATGCTCGTCGTAACAGTATATTCTTTTTCGCTTAACGATTATCGGTTTGAAAGATATTAATATTTGAAATAAAAGATGAAAATTGGTTTTTTAAATTGTTGGGATTAATCTCATCTATTAGATTAAATAAAAATAGAGGGCGGAGATTAGTCATTTTAGTATGTAAAAAAAGTTTGATCCTAAAATGATTTTAAATCTAAAATCTAATGATAATGATGTGATTTTGGGTAAAAACAATGGAATATATATGGTAGAAATACTGATGGTGAAAATGATGCATACAGGTGTTCGATGAAATGTCAAGTATCAAATTTATCAAACAAGATAGGTCGGTTCGAGAGTATTATGATGCCTTTATTCCTTTAGTTAGTGAAGTGGGTTGGAGTGAATTATGTGCCGTTAGTGTATTCATTTGGGGGTTACAGCCGGAAATTGAAGAATGTGTTAGAATGATCAAACACAAAATGCTTTATGATGCATATTTGTTGGCTAAGATACAAGAAACGACTAATGAGATCTTGAAGAATAATCATTCAAAGAGAGTTGAAAAAGAGAATAGTGAGTTAGCGGGGTATCATGAGTGTCATAAAGAAAATGCAAATGGTGAAGAAACTGAATGCGTGTGGAGTTGACTGTTCTTAATGAACTTGAAGAAGAATATTGTAATATTTAGGAAATGGAATCAAATGGTGCAAATGGAGTAACAGATATAACAAATGGTTTGATTGGTGGTCGTGACTTTTGTAATGGAAAAGATAACGAAATAGAATCAAGTGGTGTGATCATTAACAATTTTAGGGTTAAAGGTTCTTAGTGAAATTTGTAAAGAGGATGTGGAAGTTAAAGAAAGACAATCAAAGAATTCGAAAGAAGATGATGACAACTAAAAATGTTTGGCAATTTCCAATGACATTGTTAGAAGAGGTGATGGGGGTAATCTCTAAGTTTTGAAGAGAGGCCTGATGGTTGGCTTGAGAACCAAATAGCGGCACCTAAAGCAGTTGATTACAGTTTAGATAAGTTGAAGATGGATAGTGGGTATGTTATATGTAGAAACAGGGGAATATTGAAAGATGCATCGAAACCATTGGTAAAAATGCGGATGAATGGGAGTATTATCAGCGGATGAGATGTTAAAAAAAGGAAGTGAAGGCTTAATGAATGTGATCAGTCAGGTTAGGAGTCAATCATCAGTTTCAGTAAGAAAAGATACAAGCAACATTGAAATTCTTACACATGGTATGGAGTTTAAAGTAAGAATGGTGAATTAGACGAAAAACCTTTTTGTTTGTGCATATAAAAGATGCTTTTAAGAAGGGAGCTAGTCCTGGTCATTGGAAGTTAGATATATGGAAATGGCCGAAAAGGAAGAATAAACGTGAGATGTTGACGAGATATTAAATTCAGAGAAAGAGGTGCGAAGTTTGATATATGGAAATGGCCGAAAAGAAAGAAGAAACTTGTGATGTTTGACATATGGAAATGGCCCAAAAGGAAAAGAAATTTGTAGGTTGTTTAAGTAGGTTGAAGAAAGAATGTCATGTAGGGTCATCTAGTGTGTCATCATTTGGAGGTTCATTCATTTCGTCCAGTGGTCAATTTGTGGTTAATGGTGTGAATATTCTTTGCGGTGTAATACTTCTTTCCACTCCTTATACAGTGAAAAAAAATAGGATGGGTTGGGCTGTTTATATTGTTTGTATTTTGTGCTCTTTCATTCTACACTGGTATACTTCTTCGTTCCTACTGGGATAGTCAGCCTAGTCTTTAGACTTACCCAGATATTGGTGAGGCAGTGTTTGGTATAGTCGGACATCTAATCATCTCTATAGTTTTGTACGTTCCGATCACTCTTGATGTGTTTCCTACTGTCTAGCTTCGCGACTCAAGTGTTCTCAGTTACATATCTGTTGGTGGAGTTTTTCTAACAAATTCTTTTGGTAATCTTCTTGTTCTTAGATGGTTTGGTGGATAACATGGATTTCAGACTGGAAGTACAAAGATATTGTTCTTCCTAACATCTATGTGTCAATGGAAAAAACTAAGTCAATATCCTCTGGTCCTCTTAGCCAGCAAATTTGGAATAGGGATATTGGGCTACTTGATGTTTGGGAACTCGTTAGAATCACAGTTTACTCTCAACCTGCCTGCAGATTTATTGCCTCCAAAATAAACCAAGCTGATTAACCGAGTTAATGATAAAGTGCTACATCGAGCTTAAAGTGTTAGTGAGCTAAAATAAACAAATGCTATAAGTTGCTGATAGAAGTCTTACATTCAGCTTAAGGTTTCATATCTAACCTCGATTCTTGAGGTCAAGAATCTTTTAAGGGGATGGTTTGTCACGAGACAAAAGATGAGGTCAAAAGTCAACGAAAAGTCAAACACTCATAGTTCAGAATAGTAGTCAGACCATGAGCATTGATCTTAGTAGCAGCCCCTTCCATTTTTCCAAATCACGCAATAAACTCGCCATTGAGGGTTGTGGTAATGCTGTTATCTTAGAGCATTGGAGTATGCTCACAGTGTGTTCCACTGCTTGTCGCAATGACTCTTTAGTGATAAAAACTACTGGCTTGGCTTCACTTGTTGCCAAACAACAATTCCTTATTATCTAAAGTCATACACTGTGAATCTCACGGATTTAGAAAGGCATGGTGGAGATAGAACTTGTGGGTCCGCCTTCTTGGTGGATCAGGATACATACGTTAAAGGAAGCTTTTCTTCCCGATATATTCCATTATCACTTGTGTGGATCCTATCAGATCACGTCCTCCATCAAATAAATTGTTGTAGTATGTGGTCTAGCTTCGAAGTGGATATGAGAAATGGTACTTCAGTGTCGTCTTTGATATGTAGAACTCCGGGGCCAGTAAAAGGAAACAAATATTTACAATCTGAATGCAATGGCATATGTGCTAAGTATTAGGATCCTCTTATATTCAATTTCAACATGCTAGATCTTGCTCAAACTTTTGTGACATATAATTTTTTGTTATTCATGTAAAGGGCCCTCAATAAAGGACCCACCCCTTTATTCTTCTCTCACAATATTACTGAATCATTGTCACACCCTCGCCGAAGGCGGAAACACGAGGTGTAACGAAATCGATATACATCACCAAAGAGAAATAAGACAATACCATAATTTACATTAAGGAAAAGTATAACATTACAACGTTGTTATTGCCGACCTTGGCAAATATAAGACATAAGTTTGATTCCCAAAAGATGGTATATTAGTACATAATGAAAAGAAGTGACATGTGAAAACTTCATTATGCAAGACCTTGATGACAAGCTTACTGACGATCACCTGAAATGCATGAGAGAAAACGGTCAACTATAAAAATAGTTGGTGAGTATAAACGTTTTATATAATAAGAAAACCATTTGAAAAAGTTCACAAGCCAAAGGCGTTGTCAAGTATTATGTCTTGTAGTCAAATACCCGCGGTCATAATAAGTCACAATATAAGCACCACATATATAATAATGTATGCCATGCAAAGCCCCTAATTAAATAATATGCGTCCCGTAACATAGTGGACGAGAGGTTGGCCGACCTCTAATAGCGCTATCCATACTACTAATAGGTGTCGAACAATGCGAATGTACGAACAGTACATCATACAACTATTATATACGATTAAGAACGCTCCAAACATGGGAGACTTAGCACGCTCCACCAATAAGGCGAGACTTTAGGGTTAAGAACGCTCCACCAATAAGGTGAGACTTTAGGTCATAGTACATACGGTACATTAAGTTCAAAAGTTCAAGTCAAGTTCAAGAGTTCAAAACAAGTTATAAAGTCAAGACAAGTCAAAAGAGTTCATAATAATCAAAGGGTTCAAAACAATGTTCAAAGTGTTCAAGTAATAATTCATGCATCCACCCCAAAGCGATTTAAATAGTTAGAAAAAGGGGTTCGTGAATACTCACCTGATATAAGCGCTATGATAACAAAGGGTACGAACTGAAGTAAGACGCGCACTCTAACCGCAACCTAAATGAATGATATGATCTACTTTAGATCATGAAATGATGAAGGAATGTACATGCACATGTTTCCCTATACCACTCTTAACTTGGAAATACTAGTTATTGTCAAAATAAAATATTTTTCATACTTAGGAAAAATAAGTCCAACTTGAATTATAAAAACTTGTCGTAATATATATCGTATAAAAATGTTAGCGTTGTATTCCCCGTCTTGAAAACCTTAAAATAATGTCTAGTAGTCGCGTAATAAACCTTGAGTCGTACGTACTTTGTTAGTTAAAAATAAACTCCTTGAATAAGAAATCTAGAAAATATATCATTTAGTACGTAGTTATATTATTTTCTAGTAGTGACTAAATATATATATAGTTTTGACGATTTTAAAACGTATATAACTTGGTCGTTTTAAGCTCATTTTACTCGTTCTTTATATCCACGGGTTCGTTTTAGTATATACTAATATATTTTTGGTAGTTCGGCTCCTCTAGGTTACGTTTAACGCCTCTTTTTGTCCGTCGAAAACTGCCAAACAGCATGCAGTTTTTATAAAAATAGTTTTCGTCGTTAAATTTGCAAAAATCATATCTTCTTCGTTATAAGCTCGTTTTAATCCGTTCTTTCGCCTAAAGTTTCGTTTTTGAAAGTATTTTCTAGAAAAATTGTCAAAGGTTACTGTGTAAATTCGTATTTTTCTGGGTAAACCAAAATGGAACAGCATGTATTTTTACTTGTTCAAAAACCATTTTCAAGGTTTAAATCTAGTTCCATCTTCAATCAAACCACTTTCAATCACCACAAAACTAGTCTAATCCTACCATACACCTTCTTAGGGTGTCATGGGTTCCTAAACATCATAACCAAGTAGATCTAACAAGGATCTAACCATAAACACTTTCTAAGGTTCAAAAGTTAAAAGTTTATAAAATAAAGTGGTATAAATAGCATATGCATGTAAATCTAGTATATATATCATATGGATCTTGAATAAACTTGATAAAATTATAAAAATGAGTTTCTTATACTTACTTGAAGGATGGTGTGATTAGATGATGAAAAACCTTAGTATTCTTAAGTTTGTATTTCAAAACCTTACAAGAATAACCTAACTAAACTAGATAAACACTTGATCTTGGAAAATTTTCTTGGTCTTGCCCACCTCCTTTTCTTGCCGTGTATATGTATAGAGAGAATGAGAGATGAATTTATTTTTGGAGACTAGTTGCAAATGAGATGAAGTGTGAAGATATCTTATGTATATCTTGTATAAAATAAAAGGAGACAAGAGTACTAGTTATTAAATGAAGTTAGTGAAAATTTTCAAAGTGTAAGAATAATTGAAATGGGGAGGGCATGTGGGTGTGAAGTGTGTAAGTAAGTAAAAGGCTTTTGGTGTATTTTAGGAAGATATTATGTGGTTTTGGTGATACCGGGTACCGAGTTAACTAAAAATAAATTTTAACGGAGTTAACCGGGACATAATAAAGTCGTAAAAATTATGAAAATATGTTGGGTATAATTATTGAGTGTTTGGATAATTATTGTGTAATTTCTACGAAAACCGTCGTAATTAAATTAGGCGTACGATACGAAATAAATAAATTTCCAAAATACCGGGTAAATTAATTTTATAACTTTTAAGATATTATAAGGGATATAAAAATATGTCGGGACCATGGTGAGAATATTTAGATATATTCGTCGTATATATATTAGTCAGGCGTTAACGTTTATTTAGAAATCGTTATACGTAAAACGTTAAATATACTAAATATATATATTTGAAAATCCTAAGAGTGGTATAACATGTAAATGACCTAATGATGATATGCCGACTATTTCTAGTCCGTATGAGAGGTCCTTACTGATAATGCACGTGAATAGTGGAATATTCAAAGTTTGGGATTAAACGTAGACGTGGAAAATATCGGGTTGTTATATTCTACCAACCTTAAAAGGAATCTCGTCCTCGAGATTCAAATCGTCCATTCTATAGGTGTATGTGATCGCGGTTAAATTTGATGAAGCAACTAAGGTTGAAAACGCTAGGTCTCGGATTAGTCGGTGTTGTGTATAAGTTTTATACTAAGACTTAAGAGCTAGGAAAATAATATAGTTGTTCAAGAGAATGTACCCGTTATGCTATCGTGGACATGTTGGGTGATAGGATTTCCTAGGAAGTAAGCTCTGCCACGCGTGGGTGGAATCTCAACGGCCTTATCTTGTGGCCCTTCAATTGCCGCCGCCAGGTTTGGACGATTCGGTCCTTGGTTGGGAGTCCTTTTCAACTTTGGACAGGTATTCCTGAGATGATCCAAGCTTCCACACTCGTAACATGCTGGCCTTGGTCCTTGGTTCACAGTCCTGTTTGAGCAATTTCGCATGAAGTGGCCCGACTGTCCGCATTTGGTGCATCTTGGGCAGTCTCCTGAGTGGTGGTAGTTACATCGAGTGCACATAGGATGTGGAACGGCATATCTTCTGGGCCCTTGAGTTGTTGCTCCGTAGTTTCCCATTACTCGTTGTCTCTTGTCCTGTTGGTCTTGATCATGGCTTCTTTGCTGATCTTCCTGTCTCTTTCGTCCTTCATTATTTCCCTTTGTTAGTTCACCAGACCTGATCACATCATTTGTCAAGCGGTATGCCATGCCCACAGCGGCTTGTAGAGTGGTTGGGTTCGATGAAGTGACATCCCTCCTGATTTCAGGAATCAATCCCCAAATATATCGATCGATCAACTTTTCCTTAGTGGAGACCATATGAGGAACCATCTTAGTTAGCTCATGGAAACGGGCCGTGTACTTGTCAATCTCCACTCCTACCATCAAGTGGTTCCAAAATTCCACTTCCAGCTTCTCCACTTCATCTTTTCTGCAGTACTCGTCAGTTAGTAGTTTCTTAAATGCTTCACAAGATAATCCATTTGCAGCCTCTCTTCCTCGAGTCTGTAGCTGGTTGTTCCACCAAGTCAATGCTCGACCTTGAAGCAGACCCGCAGAGAACTCAACCTTATCTCCTTCAGCACATTTAGTGATGCTGAGTTTCGACTCAACATTCTCAAACCATGATAGCAGTCCAATGGCACCCTCAGTGCCATAAAATTCCATTGGCTTGCATGTCATGAAAGTCTTATAGTTGCATCCCTGACCGTTGTTCGAAGGACCCGCACCATTATTGGATCGGTTGGCATCAATGTGCGCAACAATCTGAGTGAGAAGGTCAGCTAATCCAACAGCACTGTCATTCGGGTTTTCATTGTTGTTACGTCCAGCAGCATCGTCATTCGGGTTTTCATTGTTGTTACGTCCTGAGCGAGTGTTCATTGCGGCCATGGCTCTGCGATAGACCAAAAATAATGGGTTGAGTGAACGATACATGAATGATGACGGATGATGTACGGTATAATGATAGTCGTGACATAGAGATCGCAGAATGATGGGAACAAAGCCATGCCTAATCTAACAAGGCGTAAGGTAGCAAAGAGAAAGCATATACATAAATGCATATATAAGGTACGGTAACATAATCGCGAACATATAAACAAGTTATGCATACCCACCCGACCAATGCAACTTCAGGTGACCAGACTCTCTAGACTCGACCAAACATGATCTTTGACCACTACTCCCTTCATCGCATGATTCTTCCTGAATTATACATAGGTGATCAGGCTATGCATACTTGAGGATTAATAATGCAATGCTAGGACTAGTCGACTCGTATCATTTTTTTTTATTTTTTTTTATTATTTTTTTTAAGAAAAATGTTACTTTGGTTATAGTTGCGATTTTTATTTTAGAAAAATCGGCATTCTCTATAACCCCTGGCTCTGGTACCAATCTGTCACACCCTCGCCGAAGGCGGAAACACGAGGTGTAACGAAATCGATATACATCACCAAAGAGAAATAAGACAATACCATAATTTACATTAAGGAAAAGTATAACATTACAACGTTGTTATTGCCGACCTTGGCAAATATAAAACATAAGTTTGATTCCCAAAAGATGGTATTTTAGTACATAATGAAAAGAAGTGACATGTGAAAACTTCATTATGCAAGACCTTGATGACAAGCTTACTGACGATCACCTGAAATGCATGAGAGAAAACGGTCAACTATAAAAATAGTTGGTGAGTATAAACGTTTTATATAATAAGAAAACCATTTGAAAAAGTTCACAAGCCAAAGGCGTTGTCAAGTATTATGTCTTGTAGTCAAATACCCGCGGTCATAATAAGTCACAATATAAGCACCACATATATAATAATGTATGCCATGCAAAGCCACTAATTAAATAATATGCGTCCCGTAACATAGTGGACGAGAGGTTGGCCGACCTCTAATAGCGCTATCCATACTACTAATAGGTGTCGAACAATGCGAATGTACGAACAGTACATCATACAACTATTATATACGATTAAGAACGCTCCAAACATGGGAGACTTAGCACGCTCCACCAATAAGGCGAGACTTTAGGGTTAAGAACGCTCCACCAATAAGGTGAGACTTTAGGTCATAGTACATACGGTACATTAAGTTCAAAAGTTCAAGTCAAGTTCAAGAGTTCAAAACAAGTTATAAAGTCAAGACAAGTCAAAAGAGTTCATAATAATCAAAGGGTTCAAAACAATGTTCAAAGTGTTCAAGTAATAATTCATGCATCCACCCCAAAGCGATTAAAATAGTTAGAAAAAGGGGTTCGTGCATACTCACCTGATATAAGCGCTATGATAACAAAGGGTACGAACTGAAGTAAGACGCGCACTCTAACCGCAACCTAAATGAATGATATGATCTACTTTAGATCATGAAATGATGAAGGAATGTACATGCACATGTTTCCCTATACCACTCTTAACTTGGAAATACTAGTTATTGTCAAAATAAAATATTTTCCATACTTAGGAAAAATAAGTCCAACTGGAATTATAAAAACTTGTCGTAATATATATCGTATAAAAATGTTAGCGTTGTATTCCCCGTCTTGAAAACCTTAAAATAATGTCTAGTAGTCGCGTAATAAACCTTGAGTCGTACGTACTTTGTTAGTTAAAAATAAACTCCTTGAATAAGAAATCTAGAAAATATATCATTTAGTACGTTATATTATTTTCTAGTAGTGACTAAATATATATATAGTTTTGACGATTTTAAAACGTATATAACTTGGTCGTTTTAAGCTCATTTTACTCGTTCTTTATATCCACGGGTTCGTTTTAGTATATACTAATATATTTTTGGTAGTTCGGCTCCTCTAGGTTACGTTTAACGCCTCTTTTTGTCCGTCGAAAACTGCCAAACAGCATGCAGTTTTTATAAAAATAGTTTTCGTCGTTAAATTTGCAATAATCATATCTCCTTCGTTATAAGCTCGTTTTAATCCGTTCTTTCGTCTAAAGTTTCGTTTTTGAAAGTATTTTCTAGAAAAATTGTCAAAGGTTACTGTGTAAATTTGTATTTTTCTGGGTAAACCAAAATGGAACAGCATGTATTTTTACTTGTTCAAAAACCATTTTCAAGGTTTAAATCTAGTTCCATCTTCAATCAAACCACTTTCAATCACCACAAAACTAGTCTAATCCTACCATACACCTTCTTAGGGTGTCATGGGTTCCTAAACATCATAACCAAGTAGATCTAACAAGGATCTAACCATAAACACTTTCTAAGGTTCAAAAGTTAAAAGTTTATAAAATAAAGTGGTATAAATAGCATATGCATGTAAATCTAGTATATATATCATATGGATCTTGAATAAACTTGATAAAATTATAAAAATGAGTTTCTTATACTTACTTGAAGGATGGTGTGATTAGATGATGAAAAACCTTAGTATTCTTAAGTTTGTATTTCAAAACCTTACAAAAATAACCTAACTAAACTAGATAAACACTTGATCTTGGAAAATTTTCTTGGTCTTGCCCACCTCCTTTTCTTGCCGTGTATATGTATAGAGAGAATGAGAGATGAATTTATTTTTGGAGACTAGTTGCAAATGAGATGAAGTGTGAAGATATCTTATGTATATCTTGTATAAAATAAAAGGAGACAAGAGTACTAGTTATTAAATGAAGTTAGTGAAAATTTTCAAAGTGTAAGAATAATTGAAATGGGGAGGGCATGTGGGTGTGAAGTGTGTAAGTAAGTAAAAGGCTTTTGGTGTATTTTAGGAAGATATTATGTGGTTTTGGTGATACCGGGTACCGAGTTAACTAAAAATAAATTTTAACGGAGTTAACCGGGACATAATAAAGTCGTAAAAATTATGAAAATATGTTGGGTATAATTATTGAGTGTTTGGATAATTATTGTGTAATTTCTACGAAAACCGTCGTAATTAAATTAGGCGTACGATACGAAATAAATAAATTTCCAAAATACCGGGTAAATTAATTTTATAACTTTTAAGATATTATAAGGGATATAAAAATATGTCGGGACCATGGTGAGAATATTTAAATATATTCGTCGTATATATATATTAGTCAGGCGTTAACGTTTATTTAGAAATCGTTATACGTAAAACGTTAAATATACTAAATATATATATTTGAAAATCCTAAGAGTGGTATAACATGTAAATGACCTAATGATGATATGCCGACTATTTCTAGTCCGTATGAGAGGTCCTTACTGATAATGCACGTGAATAGTGGAATATTCAAAGTTTGGGATTAAACGTAGACGTGGAAAATATCGGGTTGTTACAATCATCATAACCTATCATGTTGAACCTTAACATGGGAGGATCCTAATTAATGTATTTATTATTTTGCTTGCTTCCATTGTACTTTTGTGTGTGCATTTTCTAACATGGCACTTTTACTCTGTATGACATGGCTAATTTTAGTTACTGAAGAATGTCAAAGGTGTAGGGATAATGGACGTTACAGTGTCTACAATGTGCAATATTGTGACAACCGGCAATTTAGGGAGCCATTTTGAAAACCCGCATTACGTTAAAGTTCATTTATAAATTTTTATTTGAAATTTTATTCGCAACGAACTTGTAAGACCTATGTTATGGTTAATTATATTTAATATCATTATGGGATTTGAGATTTATTTAATGATTTGTTATGGAAATATCAATGTTGCAAAAAATGGCCTACAAGGCCTTGTAATCTCCGATTCCAAGCTACAAGGCCCTGGAACTTGGAGACATTTACAAGGAAGTCGGCCGATTAATCGGCGATTACAAGGTTTTGGACCGATTAATCGGCTAAAAAACGCAACTCGGCCCCCGACCGCCTCAGGACCGATTCACGATTTTTGCAACATTGGGAAATATACATGGTAATTTATTTTTGAATTCTCACTTGGTACTACGTTGACCTAACAGAAATGTTATGACTTGATTTTTATGAGTTCGACAATATTTATTTATTTACAGAATATTTCGCGAGATATTAAACGTTTTGAAATGAGTTCGGGTTTCGGACCGTGTGTTTTACACTCACCCTTATTTACCCACTCTTATCAGTAATATTATTATTATTACTATTATTATTATTATTATTATTATTATTATTATTATTATTATTATTAAAAAGAAAAAGTTTTTTTTTAAGAGTATATTACAAAAATCGTCTTTGTGGTTATCACCACACACACACAAACATGTCACACTCACCCTCACCAAAACACTCTCTCTCTTCCCCTCTTCTTAACCCTAGCCGCCGATCAACAAATCTGGCCACCACCATCACACCGTCGCCCTCACAACAAAACCACCACCACTATCTTGCTCCTTATCTTTTTCTCTTTTATTTGGTGTATTATACGCGCCCTATAACCCACCCTAACATCTCGAAATCTTATTAAATCCGACCCAAATCTTATTGTTTTTAATAGATCTATACGTTTGGAGGTTCAAGAAGGTGAGTATGCTCGATTTTGGCATTTGGGTACCTCGATTTGGTGTTAAATCCGTGGGTACATGGAGTATTTTTATGGGAATCGAATTGATTTGTTGGGAAATAATGTTTTTGATGTTAAAAAAATGGTTTGGTATCCGGGTCTTGGTGTTACTTCGATGGGTCGAGTGAACCGTGAGTCTAGGACTCACGGCTTGATGTGGGTTCGAGCCTATGGCTCGTTATTGGGCTTGTTGTGGCCTGGGATTCATGTTTTTCTTGTTTATTTGCTTGGAGTTTGGTTAGACTCGATTGAGTCTTGTTGTTTTGGCCGATTATGGTTGTTGATGCCGCGACCCAAGTGGGTCGACTTGGGCAGTTTGGTGTAGCTCGTTGGAGCTTATTTTGGGACCTCTTGGTCATTGTGGTCGAGTCTTTGTGACTCGTGTAGTGAGCCGAGACTCAAGTGAGTCGAGGGGCTTGGGTTGGCTTGGTAAACCAACCCGAAATTTGACCTTGTTGATATTTTTATTTTCTTGTTATGTTTTGTGGACTTGTTATTGTTTTGGCACTTGTTGGATTCGGCCGAATGCTTTGTTGAGTCGAGATCATTTTTGGTCTCGACAAGGGATTTATTGTTATATTGAGAAGTTGTTGACGAATGGTAAAGTGGGGACCGATTGTGAGACGGTCACTTAGATTGACGGAGATAGGTTAGTCGGGTGCCGTAGTCGGACCCTATTGTTGTAGCACGTGTGTTGGGATTGATTTGGACGGAGTCGGATTGATTATTTATGACTTGCTTATATTATTTTGGACTTGGACAATGAGCCGAGAGTAATGACTCGGACATGTGACCATTTCGTATGACTCGATAATTAATTACAATTTAAAACGCAAATAATAAGACTCGTAATAATATTATTGGTAATATAAACGTTTATATAAATATATAGACGTGAATAATGTATATATAAATATATAAATGCATATATTAATAGTAACAAAAATCACGAGTAGTATTATAACAATAATGCGACTAAATATATTATGCTACGAGGGTAGAGTAATCTTATTGGAATCGTTATTATGAATAAATATTATAAATAACGAGGAATTCTCGACGTTAACTAAATATTAAATGTAATAATATCTTTTATATATAACGAGGAAAACTATCGAGTTATGCGGAGTCGTGGTCACTTGAGTCCAAGTGGCTTGATGTGGGTTCGAGCCTATGGCTCGTTATTGGGCTTGTTGTGGCCTTGGATTCATGTTTTTCTTGTTTATTTGCTTGGAGTTTGGTTAGACTCGATTGAGTCTTGTTGTTTTGGCCGATTATGGTTGTTGATGCCGCGACCCAAGTGGGTCGACTTGGGCAGTTTGGTGTAGCTCGTTGGAGCTTATTTTGGGATTTCTTGGTCATTGTGGTCGAGTCTTTGTGACTCGTATAGTGAGCCGAGACTCAAGTGAGTCGAGGGGCTCGGGTTGGCTTGGTAAACCAACCCGAAATTTGACCTTGTTGATATTTTTATTTTCTTGTTATGTTTTGTGGACTTGTTATTGTTTTGGCACTTGTTGGATTCGGCCGAATGCTTTGTTGAGTCGAGATCATTTTTGGTCTCGACAAGGGATTTATTGTTATTTTGAGAAGTTGTTGACGAATGGTAAAGTGGGGACCGATTGTGAGACGGTCACTTAGATTGACGGAGATAGGTTAGTCAGGTGCCATAGTCGGACCCTATTGTTGTAGCACGTGTATTGGGATTGATTATTTATGATTTGCTTATATTATTTTGGACTTGGACAATGAGCCGAGAGTAATGACTCGGACATGTGACCATTTCGTATGACTCGATAATTAATTACAATTTAAAACGCAAATAATAAGACTCGTAATAATATTATTGGTAATATAAACGTTTATATAAATATATAGACGTGAATAACGTATATATAAATATATAAATGCATATATTAATAGTAACAAAAATCACGAGCAGTATTATAACAATAATGCGACTAAATATATTATGCTACGAGAGTAGAGTAATCTTATTGGAAGCGTTATTATGAATAAATATTATAAATAACGAGGAATTCTCGACGTTAACTAAATATTAAATGTAATAATATCTTTTATATATAACGAGGAAAACTATCGAGTTATGCGGAGTCGTGGTCACTTGAGTCCAAGTGGGTTATTGTTTGTGTTGATACAAAAGTTGGGCGTACCTGGTTATTGGGCTCTTGCTCTCGTATCAATTCGCTTCTTAGCACTTTGTTACCTGCGTACTAAGAAAATAAAACAACACCGTTAGGCTTATCGAGGGATTGTCTCCCCCGATTAGACTCTGGCGTGAGAGTAAGTAATCGATTTAGGGTTCTCGTAAAGAGTTAGGGTTTTTGTATATCGTACCTTGAATGAGAATCGTATGATTCTATAAATAGGGGCTAAGAAACCGTGTTTCTTGCTCCTTACTCTTCGCACGCGTGGTGCTTATCCGAGGTAAGGATATCTATTCCTTGAATAGATAATCCATCGTGTACCCGGTGAGTTTGGTTAGGCCTTTGGGCTCCATGAGCCCAAAGCGTTAATATTGCGGCCCATACCATTGTCATGGTAGCCCATTCGTGATGGGCTTAGATGTGAGTAATATATATCATTTGGGCTTGCGGCCCAGATATAGGCTATACGTCATCATGTCCCCCAGTCTAGTGTGCGCGGCGCGTAGCCGTGGGTGCTAGACTTAATATCATCAGAGGTAAGCGTGGCGGGAAATGGAACAAATATTACCGCCTTTTTGTGGGTGCAATGCACCTAATAGTATCAAAATGGATGCCTCGAAAATTGGGGGTGGTGTCCACGTAGCCCTCGTAATTCGGGAAAAAGTGCATGTACCCGTTCGACTCCCAGCCATACGTTTTCTGTGAGTGGGTTCCACGTGGAGGAAAATTAGGGTTTTTACCACTCCCTATATAAGAGTCACCGCCCCCCCCTTTTTTACAATCATACAGTAAAAACACACACTTAACCACTATTCATCTTCTTCTTCTTTGAGAGCATTTTTTGCAAAGAAACCTTTTCACTTTCGTAGGTAATTTTTGTGTGCGTCCCACTTAGTTTTAAGATGAAAATGGTTGCTCAGTTGGAGGATTTTCGCTCCGCGATGTCCATTGAGGACGTGACGCAATTTTCTTCCGACTTTTTTGTGCCTTTGGATGTACGACCAGAGGCTCCAGATGTCGACGCGTGTATAGCTGACTTCCCCGAAGGGAAGATAGGTCTATACACGAAATTTTTTGAGTATGCGAATTACCGCGTACCCATATCTGTGTTTCTGAGCGATTTGCTCAATCACTATCGCCTTCACATCTCTCAGCTGCACTGTATAGGTGCGGCGAAGGTGTCAAATTTTGAGGTAAACTGCCGTTTACTTGCGATAGAACCAACCGTGGACTTGTTCCGTTCCTTTTACCACACAACGTGGTCAAATGGTTGGGTTTCCTTTGCGAAGTGCCAGGGGGCGCTTCAATGTTATACGGAGAAGGTTGACGCACTCAAGAATTGGAGGGAGTACTTCTTTTGGGTGGATGACGTAGTCTTTCCCTCCCCTTTTGAGTTTTATACTCAGGAGTCCTTACCAAGGGATGGGCGCCCCGCACCCGGTTCCTACAGGCTTGCTGACGCGCAAACTTTAGATGCCAATCGACTTGCCATTAACCCCTATCTGGAGGAATTTTTGGTACATGTGGGGTTGAGCCGCGCTTATTTTGGCGCTGCAGATGAGGTTCCCACTTTCTTGAGTGAGGATGGTCGGGGTGGGTGTTCATCCCTTATAATTCCTTCTTTGTAAGTCCTTTATTCTTGTCTTCGCGTCTTTACTAACTAATCCTTTCTGTTATTTCTTGCTTTATTTGGTGTGCGCAGAAATGGATCTGTTCACGGTGGTTAAGCTGGATAAGCCAAAGCAGGTGACCATAGGGGTGCGTCCTCTGAAGGAAGGAGAGCAGCCCTTGCTCGATGCGACCGCGGGGCATTTGACTGTCCTGCCTGCGACGGTCCCCGAGGACACGCCACCACTCGACGTGACGCCCGTCCAGAGTGTAGCGCCTGAGGTGGTGGTGGCGCCCACTGTGGAGGCGGTGCCTGATGTGGAGGTGGCGCGCGAGGAGGCGCGATCAGGATCGTCTGACAGCATCCAGATCCTGAAACCTGAGGAGGTACTGAGGGAGGAGGTTGCGCAGAGTTCGAAGCGCAAGGCCGAGGCTGGGGCCAGTGGTACTAGGAAGAGGCGTCGACACGTCATCAGAGACGCAGAGTCGAACGCGGAAGAGACCTCTACCTCTGGCGCTCGATTGAAGGTTGATGATGTTTCTCCGTTTCTGTAAGTGTGCACTTGTTTTTTTTTTTTTTTTTTTTTTTTTTTTTTTTTTTTTATCATTATATCCGATTACTTGTTGTAATTTTTGTTGACTGTCTTTGTTGCGTAGGGATGACGCCGCGAAGGATGATGAGGTTTCCTCTCCGCAGAATGAAAACAGGGAGGGGAATACCAAGGCTGCTGATGGTGGTGAGGCGCAGCAACTAATGGATGAGTTGGCTGCGACCACTGCACGCCAAGCTGAGCTGGTGGCGCAGCTGAAAGGGAAGTATGCTGGGGAGAGCCGTGCTCTTGCCCAAAAGGAGGAGGAGTTGGTGACACTCCGCGCGCAATTGGCGAATGCGCAAGTGGAGTTGGAGGCTTCGATGGCCTATGCTGAAAAGATTGCTCAAGATAAGATGAGCATTTTGGCTGACCTTAAGTATGCGAGGCCGAAGCTTGAGCAAATAAAGGCTAAGACGACCTGGTCGGTGTCTTATCTTGAAGAGAAGAGGGCGGAGCATCATGCTAGCCTCCAGGAGTTCAAGGAGCGCATCGAGAAGGCGATCGCGATGCAGGAGGAGAAGCTGCGCGCCCTTAGCATAGAGTATGACGAGGAGTTGTACCCCCATCTGGTGTCTACTATAGCCGAGAGCAGGTATTCTTACTTATTTGTCTTTAAAATTACTTCATCGCCCTATCGTTTAACTTACACAATTTTTCTTTGTGAATGCAGATGGTTGATTAGCCATGGGCTGCGCCTGGCAGCCTTGAGCACATTAGAGTCCGCTGAGGTAGTGGAAGCTTTTGGGAAGGTTGTACACTGCGCGATGGCGCGCGGTCGATCGCAGGCCATGGAGGACCTTCATGAGGCCAAGTTACTGGAGAAGGACTTGGTGGAAATCCCTGGTTACAGCTCTACGGCCTATGACGAGCTGCTGCAGGCGATGGCGGGGCTAAAGGTCCTTGAATTGCCGCACATAGGGAAGTTGGAGCGCGACCAAGATGACCCCATAGATGTGCTAATGGTGGGTCTGACTTTGCAGCGTCATCTTGGGGATAACGCGGAAGAGGAATTAGATTACTATCTAAAACCTAATGTCTCGCAACTTCAAGTCCCTGTGTTCGCGCGGCCTCGCGACATCCTCAAGCCCTTTGCTCTGGAGAGGGAAATTCCTTTGAAGGAGGTGCTAGAGCGTCACGAGCAGAGGGTTGCCGTGAAGAAGGGTATCAAAGGCAAGGCTGTGATGTGCGGCATCGGTGCTGCACACCTTCCCCGATCAGATGGCGTAGCTGTGAGCGTTCCGACCGTATCTATGCAGGATGCCATAACCTTGAGTAAGCTTAAGGAAGCGGGGAGTTCCGCCGCTCCAGAGGAGGGTTCTGAGCATCGCCATAGTATATAGGCTTTTTGTATATATATGTATCTTTCCTTTGTAATTTTTATTAATAATTATTGAATAAGATACATTTTGGTTTTAAGTTCATGACTTAAATATACTTGCATTGTTTGCTAAGTTTGAATTTTTGAGTAAGTCTTTTAAGTACGTGACTGTGAAGAATTATGCTTGCATTGTTTGCGAAGTTTTATTATTTGACCAAGTGTCTTGGCTCGTTATATTGCTAAGCTCGTACGGTGTACTTGGTATATGCGCATCCGTCGTGGGGTGCGCACGCAAAACTTACTTCGACGTCTCGAGAGTAAGGCGCTTAGCAAGGATGCGTGATCCAATGTTGATGGGTTTGCAACCCTCTTATTCAACGAGTAAATTAGTAGATTAACTTATCCTTTATGCCTTCGTGGGTCTTTAAGTGGTGCATGCACGCCATGTAGGCAGAAATATAAGATAAACAATATTGACATATATGCAATAAAGTAAAAATGCGCTATGGAGTTAGCTAGAAACCATAACATTTTATTAATACTTGCAAGTTATTTGAAAAAAATAAAAAATACAATTCCTAGAAAAGAAAGATAAACACTTATTGGGCACCACGTAGGGTGAAAGGTGTTTGTGTAAGGGCCGTAGCCTAAAAGTAACATCTTTTGAGATTGCAAATGTTCCAAGTGCACGCAAGGTCGTGACCTTCCATGTCGCGCAGTCTGTATGCGCCATTGCCGAGCGCGTCTGTGACCTCGTAAGGTCCTTCCCATTTAGGTCCGAGCTTGCCTGTGTCTTCTGCGTGGCTCGCATCGTTGGCGCGGTAAACAAAGTCTCCTGGTCTGAATGAAGTGTGTTTGACCTTCGCATCGTAATACTTCTTCATTTTTGCCTTAGCCTTTGCTTCGCGTATAGCTGCGCGTTCGCGTCTTTCTTCCAGTATGTCTAAATCTATGCGCCGTTCCTCGTCATTTGTCGTGACGTTGACCTCTGCTGTGCGTATAGTTGGCATTCCTATTTCGGCGGGTATGACGGCTTTTGTTCCATAGACTAGGGAAAATGGCGTGTCACCAGTACTGGTTTTGATTGTTGTGCGATGCGCCCACAAGACGTGCGAGAGCTCATCTACCCACTTTCCTTTGTGTCTGTCAAGGCGCGCTTTTATTCCTTCGCCTAGACTGCGATTCGCGCGCTCAACTAGGCCATTGGTTTGTGGGTGTTTGACTGAAGCAAAGTGTTGTGTGATGTTCAATTGTACGCACCAATCTTTGAATGGGTTATCACAGAATTGTTTTCCGTTGTCTGAGATGATCTCGCCCGGTAGGCCGAAGCGACAGACAATGTTGTCCCAAACAAAGCGTTTAACTTGGTTTCCTGTGATGTTCACCACCGCTTTTGCTTCGATCCACTTTGTGAAGTAGTCTATGGCTACGATGAGGAATTTTACTCCCCCAGCTGCGACAAGGAAAGGTCCTGCGATGTCAATACCCCATTTGTAAAATGGCCATGGTGAGGTAATTGGTGTTAACTCTTATTGTGGTCGGCGCGGAATTGGTCTGTGTACTTGGCAATTGCTGCACTTTCTTATCAGGTCGCGTGCGTCGCGATGCATTGTTGGCCAATAGTATCCTGACCTCAGAGCGCTTGCTACCACGGATCGTGGCCCTGAGTGCATACTACATGATCCCGCGTGAATTTCGAGGAGGACGTAGTCTGCTTGGAGGGGTCCAACACATCTGAGCCATGGCTGTAAAAAAGATTGTCGATAGAGTACGTTATCGCGTAACTCGAATCGTTGCGTTGTGCGCCGAATTCTTCAAGCTTCTTTATGATCTTGGGGTAGGATTCCCTTGCTAATAAATTCGATGATAGGTGTCATCCACGTAGGATCTTGTTCCTCTATCACCGTTGATATCTCCATATCCAAGATTGACTTGTTTTTAAGGGTTTCCACCAATACCTGTTTTGAGAGGTGTGCGAAGCTTGTGGATGCGATTTTGCTGAGTGCGTCCGCCTTCCTGTTGTCGCCTCTAGGTACTTGTTTTATTGTGAACCTATCGAAGTTCTTGATCAAGGATTTTGTCTTTTCCAGGTATTGGATCATGTGTTCATCTTTGGCTTCGTATTCACCTATCACGTGGTTAGCAACTAGGCGCGAATCTACGTTTGCTTCTAGGTTGCGTACGCCCATTTGGATTGCAATGCGTAGTCCGGCTAGTAGGGCTTCATATTCTGCCTCATTGTTTGTGGTTGTGAACTCAAATCGTAGTGCATAGGTGAATTCCATACCCTCTGGATTTGTAAGGATAAGGCCTGCGCCTGATCCATCTACACATGAAGACCCATCTGTGAACAGGATCCAGGGTTCCTGTAAATCTGCTTTAGCTGCAGATGTCGGGCTGTCGCTATCTGGCTTCTCCACGATAAAATCGGCTAAGACTTGTCCTTTGATTGCAGTGCGCGGCCTGTATGAGATATTATACTCACTTAGCAGTACACTCCATTTTTGTAAGCGTCCTGATGCGTCGGGCTTAGAGATAACTTGTTTAATTAGCTGATCAGTGATTACCGCTATTGGATGCGCTTGAAAGTATCTACGCAGCCTTTTTGCTGCGAACACTAGAGCCAAAACCAGCTTTTCCATTGCGCTGTAGTTAACCTCTGTTTTCTTTAGGGCTTTGCTTACAAAGTATATGGGTGTTTGGACGGAGTCTCTGTCTGTCAATAATACTGCGCTAACTGCTCCATGGATCGCCGATAAGTACATAATTAATTCTTCCCCTGGTCGCGGTGCGACGAGTTTGGGAAGAGATGCCAGATGGGTTTTAAGTTGTTGGAAAGCTTCTTCTGCTTCATTAGTCCAGCGAAAGTCTCCCTTTTTTGTGCACTTCGTGAGTGTTTTAAAAAGGGGAAGGGATTTGTCTGCTGACTTGGATAAGAAGCGATTCAGCCCTGCTAACTTTCCATTCAGTGACTGGACTTCTTTGAGTGTGCGTGGGGAGGGGAGATCAATAACAGCCTTTGTCTTCTCTGGGCATGGTTTGATTCCATCAGGTTCTATCAAATACCCGAGGAACATGCCTTCTGTTGCGCCAAAGGTGCACTTCTTGGGATTCAACTTCATGTTTATCTGCCCCAACGTTCGGAATGTTTCCTCTATGTCGCGCACCAATTCGTCCTCTGTATGGCTTTTAATGACAAGGTCGTCAACGTAGACTTCCAAGTTGCGGCCTACTTGTTTTTCGAAGGCTGTATCCACCAGTCGTTGGTACGTCGCGCCTGCATTCTCTAGGCCAAAAGGCATTTTTGTGTAGCATTACACTCCTTGACTGGTGTGGAAAGCTGTTTTTTCTTCCTCTTCCACTGCCATCTGGATCTGATGATACCCTTTATATGCATCTAGGAAGCATTTGAAGGGGTATCCGCACAAGGATTCGACCTTCCAGTCTATCTCTGGCAGTGGATAGCAGTCTTGTGGACATGCTTTGTTGAGGTCCGTGAAGTCCACGCACATTCTCCAACTACCATCGCTCTTTTTCACCATAACTGGGTTAGAAAGCCAGTCGTGATAGTATACTTCTCGCATGATGCCTGCGTCCACTAGCTTGTGTACTTCTTCCAGAATAGCCTTTGCACGATCTGGGGCCTGGCCGCGCTTCTTTTGTCGTATTGGAGGGTATCCTTGTCGGATTTGTAGCTTATGTTCTGTGATGGAGCGCGGTACTCCGGTCATATGCTTTGGTTCCCATGCGAAGATGTCTAGGTTCTTCTGCAATAGTGCGCATACAGCTGCTTTACCTTTGTCGGATAAAGATCCTTCAATCGAGACTTGTTGTTCCGGATAATCTGGATGAATGGCGACTTTTAAATTTGGCACCTTTTCCGTGCGCTGTTCTGGGGTAGTCTCTGCTTCAGTTGTGGCTGCGATGCATTCTCTTGGTGGTACTGTGGTGTTATAGAGGGTGACAATTCCCCCTTCCACTGGGAATTTAAGCATTCCGTGCGCTGTGGATGGTACTGCGCGCATGGATGATATTCCTGGTCTTCCAATGATACCATTGTATGGTGAGGGAGACTTTATTACCATAAAGTTTATCCATGCTGCGGTTGAGTGTTGTTCATCCCCTACGACCACTAACAAGCGTAGCTGCCCCATGGGCCAAATCTTTTCTCCTGTGAATCCTGTTAATGATGTCGTAGCTGGTATCAATTGACTTTGGAGTTCAGGTCGCAGTCTTTTGAAACAGTGATCATACAGGATGTCCGCGGATGCTCTTCCATCAATATACATGCGGTGGATGTCGTGTCCTCCTGTATGTATTTCGATGGTTAGAGGCTCCACGACTGCGTTGTCCGCAGCTATGGTAGGGAAGGATATCTCTTTTTCTGGAGAGAATTTTTGGCTGATTTTTTGCTTTATCTTGCGTTGCCATGATTGTATCATGTATATAGTATCAGCTTTTTCCTTTGGGGGTTCTTTCTTGCCCCCATTTCTCTGTCTGTCTTTTCCCTCCTTGATGTTTTTTACGAGGTGGTCTATCCTTCCTTCTCTAACTAATTTTTCAATTAGTTGTTTTAGTTGGACGCACTCGTTGGTTGTATGGCCTTTTTGGCCGTGGTACTCGCAGTATCCACTACCTAGGCGCTTTTCCTCTGCAGTGCGCATTGGTGGTGGCTTTGGGAAGTTCGCGCCTTCTGTTACAAATATTTCTCTTGGAGTTTTAGTGAGAGGAGTATATTTGTCGTTGTCTCTTCCACTGCGATAATTCCTGCTGCGGTTGTTGTTCTGGTCATTGGATTGTTTCCGCGGCTGTTCTTGTTGCCTATAGTTTGAATATCCTTTCTTACTATCCGCAGCAGCTGCCTCTCCTTGTATAAAGGATCTAGTGCGCTTTGTTAGCTCATCAAAAGATTGTGGAACTTTGTCATTAAGCTTCCGGATGAGTTCTGGGTTATTGATTCCATTCATGAACCCTGAAATTTTTAGGATTTCAGGACATGCTTTTACCTGTATGCACTCATCTTTGAAACGTTCCATAAAAGCGCTGGTTGATTCCCCTTGGCGTTGTTTCACTCTTGCTAGTTCCACAGGGTTTTTAGCGCACTTCTTTCGCTGGGTGAAGTTGAGGCGGAATGCTTTCCGTAATTCCTCAAATCCACCTATGCTCCTACGTGGGAGTTTACTAAACCATGTGCGCGCGTTTCCTACCAACGTGGAATTAAACATGTGACACCACACAGGCTGTGGCCAATTTTCGATAGTTGCGGCTGACTCGAAAATTTTTAGGTGATCGTCGGGATCACCTGTTCCATCATATGTTTTCACGTTAGCGGGCATGCGCCTGCGTTTGTGGTCTGAGTAATCGCTTATGCGTCGTGTAAACGCATCAATTTTCTGGCGTCGCCATGGGAGAGACATATCTTCATTCTCCTCCTCGCGACGTCTTCCTTTTGATTTCCAGTGTCCTGTTTCTTTATCCTCATTGTCCGAGGAGTCGCTGGAAGAAGGGTAGTCTCTTTTTCGGCGCTTGCGCCTGCTCCTTTCAGAAGAGGAGCCCGAGGGATCTCTGCTTGGGGATCTTCTTTTCCCCAATCTGTCTTGGATCCGCCTACTCCCAGGTTTGGAAGATCCTTGGCTTGGCGAATGTTGAGGCCCTAATCGATCATGTATTCCCCGACTGCCAAGTCTGGAATGGACATTGGTGCGCCTCCTGCTGTCTCCAGAATTTTGTGAGTCAGATATCGTACCCAACCTATCATGGATAGTTGTACGTTCTGCACGTCTTCCTCGTGGGTGACGTGGTGGTGATGGTTCGCGTTCTGGACCAAAATTGAGTCGGGCTTGTAGGTCCGCGCCTGCTCTTCTTGCTGCTTCTTTTTGCATGAGGGCGGTTAGGGTTTCATAATTTTGGGACACAAAATTTCCCAAAGTTAGATCGCGTGCGTCCTCAGTTGTTGCAAGAATTTCTGCCTCAGTATTAGGCACCCTGTTCCGTTCAGGTGCGCCTGGTATCGCAGTGTTGTTTACTGCGGGTATGGCCTGATGAGGAGTGATGAAGAGGTTGCGCTGGAGTTCCTCAATGCTTGGGGACACTGGTGTGACTGTGGTAGTCCTTATGGGCAGTTCTACTGCTAGACGAGGTGGGGTTGTTCCTGCCTCGTGGTGACCAGGTGCGCTGGTTGTTCCAGCAGCTTGTCTGGAGGTCAGATCTTGTTGATTATTCCTCTGATGGTCACACTTTTCTGACTGCGGAGTCCCCTGGCTTGAATTCTTATGCTTCGTCATTCTAGTTTTTAGTAGGGTCCCACGGATGGCGCCACTTGTTGATACAAAAGTTGGGCGTACCTGGTTATTGGGCTCTTGCTCTCGTATCAATTCGTTTCTTAGCACTTTGTTACCTGCGTACTAAGAAAATAAAACAACACCGTTAGGCTTATCGAGGGATTGTCTCCCCCGATTAGACTCCGGCGTGAGAGTAAGTAATCGATTTAGGGTTCTCGTAAAGAGTTAGGGTTTTTGTATATCGTACCTTGAATGAGAATCGTATGATTCTATATATAGGGGCTAAGAAACCGTGTTTCTTGCTCCTTACTCTTCGCACGCGTGGTGCTTATCCGAGGTAAGGATATCTATTCCTTGAATAGATAATCCTTATCGTGTACCCGGTGAGTTTGGTTAGGCCTTTGGGCTCCGTGAGCCCAAAGCGTTAATACTGCGGCCCATACCATTGTCATGGTAGCCCATTCGTGATGGGCTTAGATGTGAGTAATGTATATCATTTGGGCTTGCGGCCCAGATATAGGCTATACGTCATCAGTTTGTGACTTTTGTGTTGTCACGGATATATGACGATTAATATAAACATTTTCTATAACTAAATAACTTATTTAATCGACAGGTTAAACCGAGTTATTTGGCTATACAAAATGAGTATATTAATGGGCATCGTATCCTACGACGCCCATAGGTTGTGGTATATGTATAGGATAATAAATCACTACATATATGTATCGTGGAATCTGGCCAATTTGACGATGTATATAAGGAATTTATTAGACTACGATATGTACCATATAGTATTTTTGTGCTATGTGCTTTAGGTTGGGTGTAATCTTGGAACGGTATGTTACGTAAATAAATATGGGGATTATCAAATCGACGGATTTGATAAACTTCGATGATTTATTTAAATAATATATTGGGCTAATATTAGATCTATAGTTTGTTTTATTTTTCTTTTGTGAGACTTTTGGTTTGTTTGTGTCGACCCACCACCCGTATGGATACCAAACGAAAAACTCCAAACTAATACGAGAAATGGATTTTCGGAAAAGTAAAACGGAATACGTTCGGGTTTGGGAATATTTGATTTTGAGGAAATGATTTCTGAACGAGTTGATATTGTTAGGTAGTGCCGAGTCCGTAGTTTCCGTCTTGTGAGTTACTATACGTCTTACTTCTACCAAGTTCTTATTGCTGATTTCTGGACTTGAGATGAGTCATAGCCCCACTTTTTAATCTTGAACTATGTTTTCAATACTTGGGGTGAGAAACGTGCAAATTATTTTATGTGGACTATTATCGCTTGTATATTCTTTATAAAACTTGCTATGCGTATGGACTATGATGTACTGTCAGCATTAGTCACATATTTTTGTGTGTACTATTCAAGGTTGGCTTATTTGGTTATTGGTGAATTGTCAGCTTTAGTCACATAGTTTCGTATGTACTATTCAAGGTTGGCTTATTTAGATACTATAGTGTGCACCTATAGGTTATTAATACTTCGGAGGTTATCCGAGTATTTAGGATATTGCGGGGGTTACCCGAATATCTATGTTAGAGCGGAGGGTATCCGTGTATTACGTTGGAGCGGAGGGTATCCGCAGGCTTTTAGTGAATCGTTAGTCTAGCTAGCAAGCGTTTTGCGTATATGTCCACTATATTTATTATGAATTTAAACCTATGATCTCACCAGCGAAAACTGACTTTTAGCACGTTTTCTCAGGTAATTAAGTGATGATTTGGATGCATGGATTGGAAGGCTCGGCTAAGGCACCTGGTTTATGAATCTATTTTTCTAAACTATGATATTTAATTGTGGACCTATGTTTATTTCTTTTGGGCTTGACTCTGAATGATGTTGGGATAAATATAAACTTTAAAACCCCGTTTTGGTTTTGTTTTTCTTATGTTTACATTATCTTGTTCTGTTATGTCTTGTGTTGGATACCAATCCCCGTAGCACCCCGAAAGCTTGTTGTGTCTTCCGCTGTACCAAATTTTGGGGGTGTTACAGATTGGTATCAGAGCCAAGGTTATAGAGAACTAGGTAAATAAACACCTAAACTATAACCGAATTTTTATAGAAAACGATCCTTGACCATTGCCCGCCAGCCCGACAATCCGAAGCATCTTCGATTATTTTGAAGTATTATGAGATATTTGAGATGACTTGAGATTATGGAATATATTGATTTAGTGAAAAGATGGCGTTTCGAGGAATTATATGGTCTAATTGTTTTATAAATGTTTTAGTAATGCGGTATTTGAAATTCTTTATTGAGATTATATGATTGAATTTATATGATGAGGATTTTTGGTATGGTATTTTGAGTTGCAATTTAGTTGTTTTGAAACACTTACACCTACCCTACGCCGTTGTCACAAACTATGGCCTCCTATATGCCCGATGTTGTCGAGGATATTCTTACTGCACCGGTATTCCCAGCACAGTTCACTATGGCACCTGATGATCCTTACCAGGTTGCCATGCTTTCAGCTACTGTGTCGCAGACAGCTTCTACTTCAGCACCACCTGCTGCATCTACGCAGGGACCCTCATCTTCTCTAGGGCTCCCTGGTACATCGAGGCAGCTTACTTTCCATCAGGCTTTGGCTCGTGTGGCTCCACGCTTTGCCCACCGAGCTACGGCACGTATGTCGGTATGCCCTACTCCACCACCTTTATAGATAGATGCTCACTCTCTTCTGTCAGAGGCGCCACCCACATCATTGCGTCGTCGTCCTAGATCACCTACCACATCTCCACATGGTTCACCTGTTAGGAGACGACGATTGATGATGTACTCTTCCGATGAGGAGGAGGAGGAGTACGAGGGTGAGGATGAGGCTGATGACCTTCAGGAGGCTGAGCAGGGTGATGATGATGACCCTGAGGAGGAGGATGACCCTCAGGAGGAGGAGATGCCTGATGATGATGATGTGTTAGTGCCACCAGCTTAGGTTGAGGAGCCTGATTCACCTATACATCCGATTGAGCCTATTTCACCTGATCATCCATTTTTGTTTGAGTTGCCACATGGTAGTCCCGTTGAGTCGGATGCACCTTCTGAGGTTTCTACTGAGCATGCAGAGTTAGGTGAGACTGGTAGGATGTGGGCTCAGATTACTGCATAGGGCGAGAGGATCTCGCGATTATCTGATCGACTTGAGAGGGCTATTGGAGAGTTTATAGCGGATCTGAGAGTTGATATGACTGGTTGTGGGCAGGACGACTGAGATGAGGAGAGTTTTGATGGAGGTTCATGAGCAGATCGAGAGTTTACAGCGAGGTTTTATCACAGCTCGAGAGGCCGACCGCAAGTTATGGCAGCGGAACACCGAGCTAGAGAAGGAGGTGGCAGACCTCAAGAGAGACAACGACACCCATAGTGTGGAGTTAGGATCATTATGGAGGGATCTTGATGGCTTGAGGCAGGAGTTGAGGAGCCTCCGCCAGCAGCGTGGCTAGATGTTTGGGTTATGTTGTCTTGTTGCTTTCTACACCGAGGAGTGTTCGGGTAGAAAAGCTAGTTATCATATTTTGATGTATTTTCCGTTCAGTATTCGTCTCGTTGGAACGATTAGCATATTTTGTGTTTTTCGGTAGTTGGAACGATGTTGGATCTCTATTGTATGGTTGCTGGTTATTAGTATATGGTATTATGTGGTTTTTTGGATGTTATGGAAATTGAGTCCCTATTCGCTTTGTTGATGTTTTGTGGTGTATTGTTGATATTCTTTCAATGACTTGGCTTCGTTGAATTAATTCTTGTTGAGCATATGATAAGTTCTATTGGAGACTCATGAACTTGTATGATGTTTCATATCAATGGCCCCACGACGAAACCCTGTTAGAGCTACCAGAACTGGTCCTGCAATGACTACCCCTGGTCGCCGAGGACGCCGTCCTACTCGAAATGTTGAAACCCCTACTCCTGACAACCTGGACACTACTAACCGCAACAACAGGAATCAAAATGTTGATGTTCAGGGAGACAATGATCATGTTCCACTTAACGCACCTACTGTGGATCAAGCAATGATCAATCAACTTGTGGAGCAAAGAGTTGCTGAACTACTGGCTGAGTCAAATCATTCCAACAATTCTGCTGGAACTTTTCCACCTGTTCGTGCTAGTGGATGTCACTACAAGGAGTTTAAGATTTGTGGACCTATTGAGTTTGGTGGAACTGAAGGAGTGGTTTACTTGGTCAGGTGGATAGAGAAGACTGAGTCAGTGTTTAATGTCAGTGGTTGTGCGGAGAATGCGAAGGTGAAGTTTGCTTCTTTTACTTTCAAGGATGAAGCTTTAACTTGGTGGAACAATTACCGAAATTCGGTTGGGAGTGATGTGGCTTATGCTATGACTTGGGAGCAATTTAAGTCTCTGCTGATTCAGACTTATTGCCCAAGAAATGAGGTTAAGAAGCTGGAAATTGAGTTTTGGAATCACAAAGTGAAGGGTACTGATATGGCGACTTACAATCGTCGTTACCAAGAGTTGGCCTTGCTTTGCCCAGATATCGTAAAAACTGAGACTCAAAAGATCGAGCGGTATACCGATGGGTTGCCTGTGGCTACAAGGAATGATGTGATTGCTGCTAGACCTGCAAACATCCATGAGGTAATCACGATTGCTCAACAACTAATGGATTCGTTGGAATTGGAAGGAGCTGATAAGGATAAGAATGGAAAGAGAAAGAGAGACCATCACTCAATCACGCGGTTCTGCAGCGTCCTCCAACTCGCTGTCCGGTCCCCTTCACTTTCTAAGGGTAATGATCACCGAAACAAGCGACAAGCTAAGGCTTATGCTATTGGGAATGGAGATAAGAGGAACCAAAACGGTGATGCACCCAAGTGTGGTCGTTGCCATCAGAATCATTCTGGATGGTGTAGTGTAATATGCCAGAACTGCTCAAAGAAAGGACACACATCTAAGGATTGTAGGGCTCGACCTCTGGCTATGGTTCAAGCTGCTCCTGAAATGAGAAATAAGGCAGACGTTACTTGTTATGGGTGTGGAAAGAAGGGACATTATAGGAATGAGTGTAGAGAATCGTGGAACCGAGGAAATCAAGGATCGGGTGGAAATGGGTACAATCATGGAAATCGTGGAGCTGGAGGAAACCGTGGATGACATGATAACGGGGACCAACGTGTGGAAGCTGGAGCTGCTCAGGGAAGAGTGTATGCACTCGGGAACGAGAGAGGAGAAGATCTGAACGTCGTTACTAGTACGTTCCTTCTCAATAATCGTTATGCTTCCATACTATTTGATACTGGTGCTGATAGAAGTTTTGTGTCCACTACGTTTGCACCCTTACTAAAGAAACCCCCGATGGCCTTAGGAATCGGGTATGATGTAGAGTTAGCAAATGGGAACATAGAAAGGATCAAGACCATCATTCGCGGTTGCACATTAAATTTCTTGAATCACCCTTTCAATATAGATCTTCTACCCGTCACGTTAGGACGTTTCGATGTCATCATTGGTATGGATTGGTTGTCGAAGTATCGTGCTCACATACTTTGCGATGAGAAGATCGTGCATGTACCTTACGGAAAGGAGATTCTAAATATACTAGGAGATCGAAAAGGTTCGAGGAGCCCATCCCGGTTAGCAGTCATTTCTTGCACTAAGTTACCAAAGCTAATGGAAAAAGGATGTTACCTTTTCTTAGCTCAAATCTCTGAGAAAGGAGGGAAGGAGAAGAAGGAAAGGTGCATTGGAGATGTGCCTACAGTTCGTGATTTTCCTGATGTGTTTCCCGATGATTTTGCGGGAATCCCGCCTACCAGACAAGTGGAGTTTTAGATTGAGTTGATACCTTGTGCTGCACCGGTAGCACGAGCGCCTTATCGACTTGCACCCACCGAACTAGAAGAGTTGTCGAAACAATTAGCGGAGTTAGCCGAAAAAGGATTCATAAGACCAAGTTCTTCACCTTGGGGAGCCTCAGTCTTATTCGTGAAGAAGAAGGATGGATCGTTTCGTATGTGTATTGATTACCGAGAGCTGAACAAGTTAATGGTGAAGAATAGATACCCGTTACCGAGGATCGACGACTTGTTCGATCAGCTTCAAGGATCGAGTGTGTATTCAAAGATTGATTTGAGATCGGGATGTCATCAGCTTCGAGTTCGCGAGGAAGATATTCCGAAAACGGCTTTCAGAACCCGTTACGGGCATTACGAGTTTCAGGTGATGCCGTTTGGGTTAACTAACGCACTGGCAGTATTCATGGACCTCATGAATCGGGTGTGTAAGCCTTATTTAGATAAATTTGTGATCGTATTCAGTGACGATATTTTAATTTACTCAAAGAGTGAGAAGGAGCATGAGGAGCATCTAAGACTTATTTTAGAATTGGTCTGGAGGGAGAAGCTGTATGCCAAGTTCTCCAAATGTGAATTTTGGATTCCGACGGTACAATTTCTGGGTCATGTAATTGATAGACAAGGAGTTCATGTGGATCCTGCTAAGATTGAAGCAATAAAAGATTGGGCTGCACCTACGACCCCAACAGAAGTTCGTCAATTTTTAGGTTTAGCCGATTATTACCGAAGATTCATCGAGGGATTTTCGAAGATAGCTAAACCGCTGACCAAATTGACTCAAAAGAGTGTTAAGTATGAATGGGGAGATAAGGAAGATGAAGCATTTCAGTTACTTAAGGAGATGTTGTGTAGTGCTCCTATTTTGGCGTTACCTGAAGGTAACAAGGATTTCGTCGTCTATTGTGATGCTTCACATAAAGGTTTGGGAGCTGTGTTAATGCAACGAGAGAAAGTGATAGCTTATGCTTCCCGACAGCTCAAGAAGCACGAGAAAAACTACACCACCCATGATTTGGAGTTAGGTGCTGTGGTTTTTGACTTGAGGATATGGAGACATTACTTGTATGGAACCAAGTGTGTTGTGTTTACCGACCACAAAAGTCTACAACACATCTTGAATCAAAAGAGCTCAATATGAGACAACGACGTTGGATTGAGTTGCTAAGCGATTATGATTGCGAAATTCGCTACCATCCTGGTAAAGAAAACGTTGTTGCTGATGCTTTTAGTCGAAAGGAGAGAATACCACCGTTATGAGTTAGGTCACTGGGAATGACTATCGTATCGCCGTTACCGTCTCAAATATTTGAAGCTCAAACGGAAGCGTTGAAAGCAGAAAACCGACCTGCTGAGAACATATTTGGGATGGCTGAGAATGAGAAAGGATTTGTTAAGCGTTCTGATGGAGTATTATGTTTTGGAGATCGGATTTGGGTACCTTTGTATGGAGGAATTCGAGAGTTGATTATGCATGAGTCGCATAAGTCAAGGTACTCTATTCATCCTGGATCTGACAAGATGTACCAGGATCTTAAGATGTTATATTGGTGGCCAAACATGAAGGCAGATATAGCGTTGTATGTTAGTAAGTGCTTGACATGTTCTAAGGTTAAAGCCGAACATCAAAGACCATCAGGATTATTAACGCAACCAGAACTCCCAGTTTGGAAATGGGAACGAATTACGATGGACTTTATTACCAAATTACCAAAGACAGCTAGCGGTTGTGACGCTATCTGGGTAATTGTGGATCGATTGACTAAGTCTGCTCATTTCCTGGCAATTAGTGAAGATGATAGTGTGGATAAACTTGCGAGGTTGTATGTGAAGGAAATTATTTCTCGTCATGGAGTGCCGATATCGATTATTTCTGATCGCGATAGCCGCTTTACGTCAGCGTTGTGGTGATCACTTCAAACTGCTTTGGGGACGAGACTTGATATGAGTACTGCATATCATCCCCAAACCGATGGTCAAAGTGAGAGGACCAATCAGACTTTAGAGGATATGCTTCGTGCATGTATAATAGACTTTGGAAAAGGCTGGGAGAAGTATCTACCCCTTGCGGAATTCTCCTATAATAATAGCTACCACACAAGTCTTAAAGCTGCACCATTTGAAGCTTTGTATGGCCGAAAATGTCGTTCGCCTAGTGGTTGGGCGGAAGTTGGAGATAGCCAACTCACAGGCCCTGAACTTATCTTGGAGACTACTGAAAAAGTGACTCAGATTCGTGATCGGTTGCAAGCAGCTAGAGATAGGCAGAAAAGTTACGCCGATCAGAGACGTAAACCCCTAGAGTTCCAGGTTGGAGACAAAGTGATGCTGAAAGTCTCGCCTTGGAAAGGTGTGATACGTTTCGGGAAACGTGGAAAACTCAACCCCCGCTACATTGGACCATTTCTTATTTTAGAAAGAATTGGGCCCGTGGCTTATCGGTTGGAATTACCACTTGAACTCAGTAAAGTTCACGATGTGTTTCACGTTAGTAATTTGAAGAAATGTCTTTCTGATGAGACGCCGGTTATTCCAATGAAGGATATCCGTATTGATGAGAAATTTAATTTTGTGGAAGAGCCGGTTGAGATTTTGGATCGTGAGGTTAAACGACTCAAGCGAAGTCGCATTCTACTCGTCAAGGTTCGTTGGAATTCCCGACATGGACCGGAATTTACGTGGGAATGTGAGGACGAGTTCCGGAAGAGATATACGAAGCTTTTCACTTCGTAGATGAATTGTTCCGAGAGAAACCCGGGACGGGTTTCTTATGAGACTGGGAGGATGTGACAACCGGCAATTTAGGGAGCCATTTTGAAAACCCGCATTACGTTAAAGTTCGTTTATAAATTTTTATTTGAAATTTTATTCGCAACGAACTTGTAAGACCTATCTTATGGTTAATTATATTTAATATCATGATGGGATTTGAGATTCATTTAATGATTTGTTATGGAAATATACATGGTAATTTATTTTTGAATTCTCACTTGGTACTACGTTGACTCCGGCACTAGGATTACCTAACAGAAATGTTATGACTTGATTTTTATGAGTTCGACAATATTTATTTATTTACGGAATGTTTCGCGAGATATTAAACGTTTTGAAATGAGTTCGGGTTTCGGACCGTGTGTTTTTAACTCACCCTTATTTACCCACTCTTATTAGTAATATTATTATTATTACTATTATTATTATTATTATTAAAAAGAAAAAGTTTTTTTTAAGAGTATATTACAAAAATCGTCTTTGTGGTTATCACCACACACACACAAACACATCACACTCACCCTCACCAAAACACTCTCTCTCTTCCCCTCTTCTTAACCCTAGCCGCCGATCAACAAATCCGGCCACCACCATCACACCGTCGCCCTCACAACAAAACCACCACCACCATCTTGTTCCTTATCTTTTTCTCTTTCATTTGGTGTATTATACGCGCCCTATAACCCACCCTAACATCTCGAAATCTTATTAAATCCGACCCAAATCTTATTGTTTTAATAGATCTATACGTTTGGAGGTTCAAGAAGGTGAGTATGCTCGATTTTGGCATTTGGGTACCTCGATTTGGTGTTAAATCCGTGGGTACATGGAGTATTTTTATGGGAATCGAATTGATTTGTTGGGAAATAATGTTTTTGATGTTAAAAAAATGGTTTGGTATCCGGGTCTTGGTGTTACTTCAATGGGTCGAGTGAACCGTGAGTCTAGGACTCACGGCTTGATGTGGGTTCGAGCCTATGGCTCGTTATTAGGCTTGTTGTGGCCTTGGATTCATGTTTTTCTTGTTTATTTGCTTGGAGTTTGGTTAGACTCGATTGAGTCTTGTTGTTTTGGCCGATTATGGTTGTTGATGCCGCGACCCAAGTGGGTCGACTTGGGCAGTTTGGTGTAGCTCGTTGGAGCTTATTTTGGGACCTCTTGGTCATTGTGGTCGAGTCTTTGTGACTCGTGTAGTGAGCCGAGACTCAAGTGAGTCGAGGGGCTTGGGTTGGCTTGGTAAACCAACCCGAAATTTGACCTTGTTGATATTTTTATTTTCTTGTTATGTTTTGTGGACTTGTTATTGTTTTGGCACTTGTTGGATTCGGCCGAATGCTTTGTTGAGTCGAGATCATTTTTGGTCTCGACAAGGGATTTATTGTTATATTGAGAAGTTGTTGACGAATGGTAAAGTGGGGACCGATTGTGAGACGGTCACTTAGATTGACGGAGATAGGTTAGTCGGGTGCCGTAGTCGGACCCTATTGTTGTAGCACGTGTGTTGGGATTGATTTGGACGGAGTCGGATTGATTATTTATGACTTGCTTATATTATTTTGGACTTGGACAATGAGCCGAGAGTAATGACTCGGACATGTGACCATTTCGTATGACTCGATAATTATTTACAATTTAAAACGCAAATAATAAGACTCGTAATAATATTATTGGTAATATAAACGTTTATATAAATATATAGACGTGAATAACGTATATATAAATATATAAATGCGTATATTAATAATAACAAAAATCACGAGTAGTATTATAACAATAATGCGACTAAATATATTATGCTACGAGAGTAGAGTAATCTTATTGGAAGCGTTATTATGAATAAATATTATAAATAACGAGGAATTCTCGACGTTAACTAAATATTAAATGAAATAATTTCTTTTATATATAACGAGGAAAACTATCGAGTTATGCGGAGTCGTGGTCACTTGAGTCCAAGTGGGTTATTGTTTGTGACTTTTGTGTTGTCAAGGATATATGACGATTAATATAAACATTTTCTATAACTAAATAACTTATTTAATCGACAGGTTAAACCGAGTTATTTGGCTATGCGAAATGAGTATATTAATGGGCATCGTATCCTACGACGCCCATAGGTTGTGGTATATGTATAGGATAATAAATCACTACATATATGTATCGTGAAATCTGGCCAATTTGACGATGTATATAAGGAATTTATTATACTACGATATGTACCATATAGTATTTTTGTGCTATGTGCTTTAGGTTGGGTGTAATCTTGGAACGGTATGTTACGTAAATAAATATGGGGATTATCAAATCGACGGATTTGATAAACTTTGATGATTTATTTAAATAATATATTGGGCTAATATTAGATCTATAGTTTGTTTTATTTTTCTTTTGTGAGACTTTTGGTTTGTTTGTGTCGACCCACCACCCGTATGGATACCAAACGAAAAACTCCAAACTAATACGAGAAATGGATTTTCGGAAAAGTAAAACGGAATACGTTCGGGTTTGGGAATATTTGATTTTGAGGAAATGATTTCTGAACGAGTTGATATTGTTAGGTAGTGCCGAGTCCGTAGTTGCCGTCTTGTGAGTTACTATACGTCTTACTTCTACCAAGTTCTTACTGCTAATTTCTGGACTTGAGGTGAGTCATAGCCCCACTTTTTAATCTTGAACTATGTTTTGAATACTTGGGGTAAGAAACGTGCAAATTATTTTATGTGGACTATTATCGCTTCTATATTCTTTATAAAACTTGCTATGCGTATGGACTAGGATGTATTGTCAACTTTAGTCACATAATTTTGTGTGTACTATTCAAGGTTGGCTTATTTTGTTATTGGTGAATTGTCAGCTTTAGTCACATAGTTTCGTGTGTACTATTCAAGGTTGGCTTATTTAGATACTATAGTGTGCACCTATAGGTTATTAATACTTCGGAGGTTATCCGAGTATTTAGGATATTGCGGGGGTTACCCGAATATCTATGTTAGAGCGGAGGGTATCCGTGTATTATGTTGAAGCGGAGGGTATCCGCATGCTTTTAGTGAATTCTTAGTCTAGCTAGCAAGCGTTTTGCGTATATGTCCACTATATTGATTATGAATTTAAACCTATGATCTCACCAGCGAAAGCTAACTTTTAGCACATTTCTCAGGTAATTAAGTGATGATTTGGATGCATGGATTGGAAGGCTCGGCTAAGGCACCTGGTTTATGGATCTATTTTTCTAAACTCTGATATTTAATTGTGGACCTACATTTATTTCTTTTGGGCCTGACTCTAAATGATGTTGGGATAAATGTAAACTTTAAAACCCCGCTTTGGTTGTGTTTTTCTTATGTTTACATTATCTCGTTCTGTTATGTCTTGTGTTGGATACCAATCCTCGTAGCACCCCGAAAGCTTGTTGAGTCTTCCGCTGTACCAAATTTTGGGGGTGTTACAAATATGGTAGTAATGGCTTTAATGACATACGGAAGTTCAATTGCACTTATACCAATACATATGTTAGCAGCAGCGAGTCCAGGAAAATAGTTAGCGGATGTGTTATTCTAGGTAACACCTATTTACCTTCAATGCATCAATTTACACCATATATTTATATTTGCTAGTCATTCAATTTCCTGTTAGTTGCATCTTTTGATGTTCTACATTTTTTGTTGTTGATAAAAACCACATTTGGGGAGTGGGAAACCAAAGAAGAAAGGAAAGGATAGTACAGTATAAACAACATGTAAGATTTTTTCGTCAGTCTAAGTAGTTTTTTTTTATAAAAATCCCAAACTTAGAAGATGATGAAATCCCTGAGCTACTTTCGTATAGTTACTTATTATAATAAGACTGTAGCCTTTATAATATCTAGGTATGAATCATCGACCTCTCTTTTAAGGTTGCTCTACATACTTACTTCCATTTTGTATTGGCTTTGGTTTAGATGTTAGCATAAGCCTTGGTGTCCTTTTTCTTGTTGCAATCACCTACATATTGTGCAAAGTGAGCAAGAAAACAAAGTAAAGGAGACGGAGAAAGAAGTTTTTATACGCAATGGTGGTTTACTTCTAAAACAACAAGAAGAAGCTGACCCGTCTTTAGGTTATAACACCATTCTTTTCACATCACGTGAGTTGGAAAAGGGCACAGACAAGTTTGATGAAAACAGGATTCTCGGTCGAGGAAGGTACACTCTATAAACGTATGTTAGCTAATGGAAGGATTGTTGCAGTCAAGAAATCAAAAATAGATGATGAAAGCCAATTACAACAGTTCATCTATGAGGTGGTCATTCTTTCACAAGTCATATCATTGGAATGTAGTCAAACCATTGGTATGTTGCTTAGAGACCTACGTTCCACTCCTAGTGTCTGAATTCATCTCAAATGGTACCTTGTATGATCATATACACAATGGGACGAATGAGTTTCCAATTTCTTTGAACAAGAGAATACAATTAGCTATAGAGGTTGCACGGGTGCTAGCTTACTTGCATTCAGCTACTTCCATTCAGTTGTTGTTAAACCATGATTCCTCGTTATCTGAAATTATATAGTATGAATCTCAAGGATTTGGTAAGTCAGATGGATGGAGATAGAGCTTGTGGGTCTGCCTTGTTATTGGACAAGGACTTATATAGTTATATGAGCCATTTGCTGTCGTGGGTGCTGACTCTGCTATTCCGACATCACTTCTGTGGACTCTAGCAGGCATTGACAAAAATCAAGTAAATTGTTGTGTAACTAGAAATGCCAATCTGGTGGTGGATATGGACAATGGTAGTGCACTATTGCGATAGATACATGGAGCTGTTCCTTTAGGGAGGTTTTCCAAGAAAATCCTTATTTGGCATATGGTTGCATTGTATGAAGTTCTCTAATTCTTACTCGTACTTTATTTGTTTATTTTGCTTGTTTTCGAGCGTAGTTGTGTATACCGTATCTAACATGGATGGATCAACTTTCATTTGTCCCGATATGTACGGAAGAGTGTATAAGGTGCAGGAATAGAGGAGGTTTCTGTAGCTACGATGGGACAATATATGACATGAATGGCTTAGTTTAAAATAGGAGCTTTACTTGTGGTTACGATGGAGTCATGGAGATCACCTTAATTATAAAAGCAAATCCCTTAGTTTATTAGGTAATGTGTTTCACTTTGTTTTTTTGGTTTTTCTTATATAATATCAACATGAATCTTCCACATTCTTTTACACCTTTAGGCTACTTAGTTACTAAAATTTCATTTTGTAATTTCCTTCATTCAGATGTTAGCATAAGCATGAGCGTTCTTTTTCTTGTGGCAAATTGGCAATCAGTTATGCATTGTACAATATTAATAAAAATACATAAGAAATTAAAGGAGACAAAGAAAGAGGTTTTTTAAACGTAATGGTGGTTTACTTCTAAAACAACAAGAAAATGCGGACCCGTCATTAGTTGATAAAACCTTACTTTTCACATCACGTGAACTGGAGAAGACGACTCACAACTTCAATGACAACAGAATTCTTGGTCGAGGAGGTCAAGGTACAGTTTATAAAGGTATGTTAGTTGATGGAAGGATTGTCATAGTCAAGAAATCAAGAATAGTTGATGAAAGCCAATTAAAACAGTTCATTAATGAAGTGGTTATTCTTTCACAAGTTAATCATAGGAATGTGGTCAAACTATTAGAATGATGCTTAGAGACAGACGTTCCTCTATTTGTTTATGAGTTCTTTCCAAATGGCACCTTGTATGATCGTCTTCACAATGAGACTAACGAGTTCCCAATATCTTTGGACATGAGATTACAACTAGCTACAGAGATTTTAGGAGCACTAGCCTACATGCATTCAGCTACTTCCATTCCAATGTACCACAGAGATATCAAAACCGCTAATGTACTATTGGATGTTAAATACCGAGCTAAGGTTTCTGACTTTGGAACTTCAAGGTTTGTATCGGTTGATCAAACTCACCTGACTACCTTAGTCAAAGGTACCTTTGGTTATCTTGATTCCGAGTACTTCCGATCTAGCCAATTCACTGAAAAGAGTGACGTTTATGGTTTTGGAGTCGTTTTAGTTGAGCTATTAACCGGAGAAAATCCTATTTTGTCAACTGGATCTGGGGAACACAGGAGTTTGGCTATGCACTTTTTGTTGGCTATGTAAGAAGGGCGTGTTATGTCTATCTGATTCTATCATGATTCACGAGGGTAATGCGGATGGGCTTATGGTAGTAGCTAACCTTGTAATGCGATGCTTGAATCTTAACGGACGGTATAGGCCAACAATGAAAGAGGTAGCTACAGAGTTAGAAACCATACGAACATCACACATTCCCTCTAATGCTCAAACCGATATGAGACTCATGATTTATGAGCATTCATTATCCATGCTAACCTCTGCCGATTCAAGTTTAACATTCTTGACTTCCGAATTCCGATGATAACATTACTCAATGATACAAATAGGTCAGTGGTTCATTGTTTAGCAAGTAAACTTCTATTGTCATTTAGTTACAGAGTATATATTAGACCTTTGTGTAATCATGCATAAATCCCATCAATAGTACTAAGTTACTGTTGGAAATAAAGTAATCAAGAAATCGTAAGAAGTATGTAACAATCGAAAGCCAAAGCGCTGAACTTGTTGTTTAGATAGTTTATAACCGTATAGTTAGTTATGGCGGTTATTAGTAGTTAAAGTAGTTAGTTACTGTATTTTGATTATACCCATTAGTGAACCGACATGATGGTTCAATGTAAGGCTATAAATAGCCATCAAATGTACAGATTATAGCGTGTTGTAACAACCGTGGTTTTAGCAGGTCAGTTTGACTGATAGTCTTGACTCGGTTGACATTTGTTTGGTGTGTCTTAGATGTTTGAAGTGATATAGGTGAGTTTTAACACTAAATCCCTTTGCGTGGTGTTGTTTTTGTGAGTGAGTAATGTTGATATTTAGATAAGTTCATTTTGATCGCCTTTGTGGTGTAGAAACGACTTGTGTAGTTTTGGTGTTTTGTGTTTTTGCGTAACAAGTCTTCGTTCAAGTAATTGAGCGTTAGTAAGTTAAGAGGAGTTTGTTTTTATGTGTTATACTTTTAAAGGGTGTGAAAATCTATTTTTGGAAACTTTATTTTGAAAATGATATTTTCCGAGTCGTCGTAAAAACTAAGGTTTGTCGCGTAAGACGTTAGGTTTCATTGTGGGTTCTCATAAAATATCAAAAGTATAAGGTTTTGAGTGTATTAATTAAATTTAATAATATATATATATATATATATATATATATATATATATATATATATATATATATATATATATATATATATATATATATATATATATATATATGTTTTATAAAATTCGGTCAAAGGAGTGTTTTAGGAGAAAAAGGAAACCCAATTGTAGCCCAATTACAATTTTAAGCTAAGGAATTCTAGTCCAATCCAAACAAGCCCAACCTCTAACCCATATAAGCATAACAAACGACCCAAACCCCTATTTTTCTGCAAATTATGATCAACCAAGGACAAGGAAAAGAAGAAAAAAAATAGGGTTTATAGTTTTCAAGCAATAAACAAGAATCAAGGTAAAATCCATAAACTCTGTGTTCAATTAATTGATTAATTATTGGAATTCATGTAATATTAAGTATGATGGATTTAAGGTTTATCAACTTCTGCAAATTAATGATGTAAAATATGTTAGAATCATTAATTGATAATAGTATGGTGATTGGTTAAGAGAATTGAGCTTAAAACGCGATAGTTTATACATTAGGGTTTGGACAGAAAATTAGTGTTGTAAAGATACGAATGTATTTAATAGATGGTGAAGAGTTAGATCACGAATTTTTGGCCTAAATTGAAGTTTAATGAAACATCTTTCCAAAAAGTCCGAGCACGTTTGATTTCGAGGTCCGGAAGTTAGTCTTTTGATTTTTCTTTGATAAGGTGTCAAAGCTGTAAAAACCGGATTTAGGTCATAAGTTTGGTAGTGAGATGTGGATGAAAAAAAGTGAGATTTAGCTTAGCCCTTCTGGTTGAGTTAAGTTTCATATGTACTTAGACTCCCACGTAAAGGATTTGCAATAAAAAGTTGTAGAAGTATTTTAATTTAATTAAAACTCTTTGGTGCGCGTTCAGATCCGAATCAGGATAGTTTGTAAGTTTGATTTTATGAAGGGTACTTGTGTGTGTTTTTAGACCATGGCCTTCTGGGATTAGCTTGTATGCTTATGAGAGACTATGGTAAATTTTTTGTGTGAGTTGTTGAGCTTTTAAAGTTATTATTTCATGGGAGCGAATGTACCCTAAAATTCTGCGTTTTCTGATTTTAAAAGTGCAAGGGATTTAGTAAGCATTATTATTTGGTGGTGATTAGTATGGAGTCTAGGAGATCCATAGTGGGTCATATGAACCTTAGACATCCATCATATGCGTATTACATGGGTTATAGCTTTTAGCTTGGCCATGTGTAATGTGGATTTATTTTGTGTGTTATAGATTTTTGATTTGGGTTTGTGGAAGCTGCAAAGTTTGGGGTAAGTTCATAGCCCCATATTTTTACTTTGTTTTAAACATGGGATTGGAATGATGCTTGTCTTAAATTGTTTGAGTTACTGTGATTATGTGTGATTTAAAAGAGCTTGGACTTATAATGTTATCGTATGTATGCTATATGTGATGATTATTATGGTGTGATGATTATATGTTGTGATGAGATTATCGTGGATTACCGGGAATTATCAGGCATGCATATCAGAGACTCAATTGGGAGGATGCTTATCATGTTGCTCGCACATGCGACCTAATTGATGTCTATATTGGAGCGGGGGTCACGTTCCGGCCCGGATGTTGTGATGTGTATTCAATTGGGAGGATGCTTATCCTGTTGCTCGCGCATGCGACCTAATTGACATTGAAATGGGATCTGTGGACACGTTCCGTCCAAATGGTTGCCTTTATGTGTGTTGGTGGCCTTGTGTATACATGTAGCTTGTATGATAACTATAATTATTTGTCCAGCTATAAGCATCATTTTCAGGTGAGCTTTCTAAGGATAAGATAGAAGGATGTGATTAGACGAGACCCTAGTTGCATTGGAAATGGTTTATCATCTATGTTTGGATTTATGTATTGTTGTGGATTTTGTTTTGGTTATTTTATTTTGGGGTATTGTTACAACACTTTGTGTTTGTACTTTGCTCTATTTATTTGCATGTAGTTGTTCTCTATATAGACACCAGGTGTTGTGATGATATTCATGAAGTTACACCATCGGGTTTCCGCCTTGGCGAGGTGTGACACGTGTGGATAATAATAATATTGTGTGTTTATCTTAAAACAAACCCACCCTTTGTTTCAAAAAGAGTCACTGCACAATCTGATGTGCATACTCATACACGTTTGTCCATGATTAATCCAAGATCCGTAGGACCTCAACATGGTATCAGAGCCAGGTTAACGTGGATCGATCAATTGCAGTCCAAGGAAGTTTATCGCCTATGAAGAACAAGAAAACCCGGAAACCAGAGCATGAAGAAGAATTATGGAGACGACCCCGTTTTCAGGCAGAAACGCAAGAAGAATAAAGAACAGAAAGAAGATCATGCTATTTTCAAGATGATACGTTCCCGAAAGATGTCTTACGCATATGGCAGGAATAAGACACGGCAAGAAAAGGTGTACATAGGAATGATGAAAAGTTACTATGAGGGAACACAAAGATCCAAGCAGGTAAGCCAAAGAAAGTGGTGGTTTGGGAATTGGCCTTGTAAACAAAGTCCACCAGGTTTTGCAGGGGATAAGTGTTGAAATAGAGAATGATTTGAAAAAGATATGTACAAGGACGATGATCAAGAAGATTATCCATGGAATGATAAAAGGAAACTAAACATGAAAGAAAGGACATGTAACAAAGCGATCAAATACAGAAGAAGCAAAGAAGGAACGAGACTACAATTAGGATGAACAAGAACAGAGTAAAGATTATGATGTCTTGATTAGGGGAGTGAATGTTGGAATTAAAGTAATCAAGCAATCATAAGAAGTATGTAACAATCGAAAGCCAAAGGGCTGAACTTGTTGTTTAGATAGTTTATAACCGTATAGTTAGTTATGGTGGTTATTAGTTGTTAAAGTAGTTAGTTAGTTACCGTATTTTGATTATACCCATTAGTGAACTGACATTATGGTTCGATGTAAGGCTATAAATAGCCATCAAATGTACAGATTATAGCGTGTGGATAATAATAATATTGTGTGTTTATCTTAAAACAAACCCACCCTCTGTTTCAAAAAGAGTCACTGCACAATCTGATGTGCATACTCATACACGTTCATCCATGATTAATCCAAGATCCGTAGGACCTCAACAGTTACGATGGATAACAATTTCATGTTTATGGTTTTATATATGATCACATTTCTCTTTAATTTGTCTAGGTTGATCAAATGAAAGCCTTCCTTCATTTGAAAATATTGCATGAGCTTATAATGGTCACAAATTAAGTCATTTTATGTGATTCTGATCAGTTTATGTACCAAGTTTCTTGAACAAAAGCATAGATTAGACCTAGCTATATAGGTAACTTGCTTATACAACCGTGCTAGTACATATGTTTCGAGATTTCATGAGGTTGCTTGAATAGTATAATGATTCTAAAGCATTTCCTGTCTATGGGTTAATGATGACAAATGTATTGAACTATATCCATGTTGTTTGTACCCATCACATGGAAATCTGCAAAATCGTCTTCAATGATCGGATAATTATAGTAGTTTGTGACAGGCAAGTAACATTGTATGCTTTTGGGCTACTTGTTCATCACTTTTATGTAATATGACTGATTAGAATGTATACATCTAACATCTTTATTCGCGTTTTCCAATTTGTTAGTCTCTTTTTATTAGAAATGATTACAGTGTGTTCTTTTCATATTCTCATGACCATGAATGTAGTAATATGTTTGTTGGTAACTTGTACAATGTGACTCATGAAATATAGCATAAATTAATTATATTATTAAGCTTAGTTGTTGGATTTGATATTTTTTTATTGGGCTAGTTATTTAATAATTAATACTAAAAATGAAAGTCAAAGACTCGAGGGAATTTTTAACACTTACATTATGTCAATGATCAATCTAACGTTTAACTTGCCGTATTTGACCACAATGACTCTTTGGAATGGGAGGTTTGTACAGAAACATGTATGGCCCAACTGCTTCTTGTTGGACCCGTATGGACAAGGAGCAAGTTATCTCCCCTAATCAACATAACTGGTATATCCTACGGTTTTGCTGGAATGCCCCCAGCATCGCCAACAAACATAGCTGGCTTGTTATATAAATGATTTTTTAACTACTTATTAGTGTTTAAGGCGGAAAACATTGGTTGATCGAAGAAGTACGACGATATCCTTTTAGCAACGCTAAATGCAGGAACGGCCTTGATGGAGGTACTAATTCCTATTTGTTTTGCAAAAGGGAGGTACTAGTTTAAATTGGTGGTGGGCAAACCACCAGTCATATCAACACGCTCGTTTTTCAGCAAAGAACAATAGTACCCCCATGAAGGCTGTTCTTGCATCAAATAGAGGGAATAGGATTCAGCTGTACTTCTGCTTCTGCCATCATAGTTTCAGGTATTTCAACACAAAGTAGTTAAATATCATCACTCTAATAAGCCAATTATGTTTGTTGGAATTTCTGGGGGCCTTCAAGCAAAACCACGGGATATAACATGTATGTTAGTCAAGGGAATCTATTTATTTTCTGAAAAGAAATTGCTTATTACAAAATGGGTACTAGCAAATACTCTGTGTTTAATGGAATGTTTCCGTATCATGGTGAATGCCTAGGAGTATAGAAAACTTAGGTGGCTATTGTGATGAAGTCCATCAATATCACATAAGTTTTCAATATTGTTAGACACCTACCATGATGGGTGTGTTTGGTAAAACAGTGAGCTGTGAGCAGTAGGCCTATGTTTGGCACGGAGCATTTTGGAGTGATGAGTGGTGAGCAATGAGCTTTTTGGTTTTTATTCTTTGTTTGGTAAAGGAGCGGTGAGCTTTGCTATTTTTTAGGAATGCTCATTTTTTCAATGTTTTTTTAAAAAGTTGTGAGCGGTGATCTGTGACTACTGCTCACAACTCACTGCTCATAGATTGCTCACTGCTACTTTTACCAAACACACCCTAGTTGTGAGCAGTAGGCACATCTCACAACTTGTTGAAGAAGCATTATAAAAATGAGCATTCCTAAAAAATAGCAAAGTTCACAGCTCCTTTGCTAAACGAACAGTAAAAATCAAAAAGCTCATTGCTCACCGCTCATCGCCCCAAAAAGCTCCGCGCCAAACATAACCGATATCACAAGCTTGATACCGCAAGATTCACCGTCCCAGAAGCTAAGCTTTGATGTTGCGTCAAGGTTGCTACATAGAAAAAACTTTATACAATTAATTTTACCTTGTAATTAGTGTTCTTGCAGTCACCTTATAAGATGAAAAGTGGGTTCTAACAAGTGAAAAAAAATTGTTGTATCACATATAACAATCTATATATAATACAAGTCGGCCCTCGTAATGTAGCTAGCTTGTGGTTGCAATTGGGGATGCGTAAAGTGGCATTGTTTGTCAAATATGGGGACCACTTACAACTTTTATATTCGATAATCTTGTTTTGGCAAGTTGATTACCGTGTTTTCTAAAACTTGAAAATTTCATATTTACCTAAATCATGCTTTAAAATTATTGTACAAAGTATATTCAATGGTTGTATTTTGGGTATATATGGAATTAATGATGAAAAGAGGAGGAGATGAAATTCTCTTTAGAAATAACAGCTATTTATGCTTTTCAAAAGGGTTAATGGCATGTAATAGCAACGTACTTTCCCATTTGTGCCATTATCAGATACGAACCTAAAAAATACAAGAATACCCATCCAACTTTAAAAATTTTGTTTCATTATCAGATACGAACTTTAAAATATCAGATATCAGATTCGAACTTAAAAAAAATTTTCTTTCATTAGCAACGTACTTTCTCATCTGTTCAAATATCACAATTTTTTTTTAAAGTTCGTATTTGATATTTGAACAAATGAGAAAGTACGTTGCTAATGAAAGATTTTTTTTAAAGTTCGTATCTGATATATGATATTTTAAAGTGCGTATATGATAATGAAACAAAATTTTTAAAGTTGGATGGGTATTCTTGTATTATTTTAGGTTCGTATCTGATAATAGCACAAATGTGAAAGTATGTTGCTATTATATACCATTAACCCTTTTCAAAATTATTAAAGTAAGTTTCTCCACCACCATAAAATTCCAAACCATCGTAATCTTAAAGTTAGAAAATGTCTCTGACATTAATTCCAAAGTTTTAGATTATCATACACGGCTTAGACTATTGAGTCTCTTTCTCAGTACATACATTTGGACCCTCTACCCGCTATATATTTGTTCTTTAACAGATTATTGGGATAACATTTTACTGATTAAGGGAGCATTTTTTATCACCATCTTCCCAAGGTATGTCATTTCACTTTGGTTATGTAAACAGCTGCGTTGTACACAGCTGATTAAATTTGTTGCACAGTGAACGTCACAAATATTGTTAAAAGTTATCAATAGTATGGACATTTATATGACATGTAGAAAAAATAGTTCTTGATATTTTTTCTAACTATTGTAGCAAGTAGTTCCAAACTATCGCAGTCTTTGAGTTAGAAAATATCCCATACATTAATTCTAAACATGCACGGCGTGATATATGAGATGTTACTCTCACAAAAATATTGCTCACAAAAACTTGCTTCGACAATCTGTAAAAGAATTCTTTTGAATAAGGAAATATGACACACAAAATATTTCTTAATAAAACTTCAAACACTTTATTTTTATTTTGATTGGCACTGGTACTTTCACTACATTCTTGTTCCTTTATATAGACTAGTTGTAGTCTACTATTACAATATGAAAACAAATACAAGTAAAACATATGCATAGTACTTGTATAGTATTCAAAGATTGGTGTTGATCTTGTTGCCGTATATTTGCCTCACGCTTAGTTGGCTATATGTATGAAATACAAGTTGCATTTTTCTTACTGAATGAAACATGTCTAAAAACTAGACATACTATTCTTTTGTCAAGCTCAATAGTTGGACTTGTTATTTTCTCATGCATACATAGTATGGCTTGTCCCCTTTCTTTTCTTTTTCATTTATTGCAAAACACATTAGTTTACATTCTCCCATAATGTGTTTTGGCTGAACTCCCAACTTTTGTCTGAGCTCCTGAAAATTTTCTCGTGGAAGTACTTTTGTGAAAATGTCCGCTAGCTGATCATTTGTTCCACAAAATTCGAGTTGCACCTCTCCATCTTCAATTTCTTCTCTGATAAAATGATGCTTCAAAGCTATATGCTTTGTGCGGCTATGATGAAACAGGTTCTTTGCGATTGCTATTGCTGACATGCTATCGCTGAAAATTGTTGTTGGCTTCAATTGCTTTTCTCCAATATCTTTAAAAATTCTTCGTATCCAAATTGCTTGTGATGTGGCTAGAGCTACTGCTACGTACTCTGCCTCCGTTGATGATTGTGCGACTGTTTGTTGCTTCTTGGAGCACCAACAAAACCAAGTGAAAAAATATATCCGGATGTACTTTTCATGTCATCCGTACATCCTCCCCAATCACTGTCACAAAAACCATGCAAATTTATATTTGCACTTTTTTCGAACTTGATTCCAAAATCTTTCGTGCCTTGCAGATATATTAAAATTCTTTTACCAACCCCCAAGTGAATTTAACTAGGATTGTGCATGAACCTTGAGAGTAAACTTGCGGCAAACATGATGTCGGGCCTTGTTGCTGTGAGGTATAACAGTTTCCCCACCAAACTTCGGTAAAGTGTGGTGTCCACTTTGCTTGAACCGTCTTCTTTCATGATGTAACCTCCCGTAATTTTCTCATACGATTAGTAAATATCAATATTTGAATAAAAGAATATTACGTGAATTAAATACCATTTTTACGGGGAACAAATTTTTTTTTTATGCATGACTTATTATGTGAATCACTACGACAATTATGATTGACCATTTGCCTAGGAACGATGCTTACACACAACCTCGATAATCTATAAATATCGCGAATAATATAGTATATTTAAAACATTTATATTTTATAAATATACGTTTCGTATATTTACCGTACAATATTTATATATTTCCGGAGCCTACGAAAATTCCCGAGATTGCTCACTAATATTTTGGACCTCGACACGATACTTTGAACAAGCACACCTCTAACTAATATACTTATAAGTCACAAGTACATGTTTGCTTTAGCTCAGTTGATTATAACTTTTACACACGACATATCCCTTTTATTTCACAACTCTAGTTTCCATCCTTTTAAGAACCATGAAAGACAATTGTTATCAACTTTTAAATATGATTACTATATTAGAATATTGATCAAGTTAAGGCACCTTACACAATCTCAAATTAACACAAATAGTAATAATACTTCGTATAAATTCTAATAAACCACCAACTTTCTGTAACGAATTTAAATTCAAATTTTAAGGCTCTTCTGGTCCGAACCAGGAAAAGTATAACCACGAAAGTTGTCCGAAATAATGTTTTACGTCTAGACTCGCGAGATTTTGAACCAAAACGAAATTCCAAACTGTTATCTTTAAAATACGACCTGGACTCACCTTGAATACTACTACCTCAAATACAGCCTATGAAAAGAACCCATGTGCAACTCTTACATCGACCTCCCATGCTCACCAATCACTACAAATTATCTATACACCTCTTAGAAGCTGTCAGGAATAACCTCACACATTCCTTGCCTATATTCTCACTTCACTTGACTCGATTGGGCACTAGAAGAGGTGGCATGCAATCTATTCGATCAAACACTTAACCTCCTGTTAACTTTGCTTGTTTTCACATGCTAAACTCATGTATAAATAGGCTTCATGCAATTCGACCAAACACACTCAAAATATCACACTTCAATATTTTTCTAAGTCTTGAAACCTACTGTGTACGGGAAACTTTGCCAAGATTTCATGGACCACAAATCTAGTTAAGAACCATCTCTTGCTCGTTCCATATATACTCCTCTACTACCACGTTCTATATTTCACTCTCACAAATAAAATCAAACCTTTCACTTAAACCTCAATAACAACCAAACGGACCCTTAATTATTTTTGTTCTCTTGGTTTTTCTGCTGGGCCGAAAACATAATCGCAAGCCCACCAGGCCAAAGCCCAAGCGCCCTTTACTTATTTTGTTTCCTTTCTTTTGTTTACCTGTCGCGACCCAACTCCAAAACACCTCATTTTCTTGCAATTTCGACATATAACACCCATATATTTTTACATGTCTCGTTCCACCTAGTACCCGAGAATCACAAATGGTAAGAGATACACCCTCCCTCACTCGTTTACTACCCTAAAAATGACCCAAGCAAACCACAAAACTCGCCCTTTGGAATTTTCACCCAAACGTGTCCCAAGCTCTCTTACGAGCCACCCTTGCTCCCCAATCCCTACAAACCAACCATACACGTAATATAACATGTCAGGAATGTCAGGAATGTCAGGAACAATAATCTTACAAATCTAAACCTTGTAAAGTATCGATTGGTTGATTTTGGAGGCAACATACAATGTACACAAGCTCACACACCATCTCTTATGATCACAAAAATTCAAATAGGTTATATAAATAACCTCTAACATCCTCAATTGATCACACACACACAAACGAACTAAATAGCAAAAATATAAGTCGAGCATACTAAGAAACGGGACAGAAAGTTGGCAAGAAGTTCGAAGGGTTAGAGACAAGTTCAAGGAGCGTCTTTGCTCATCTTACATCCTTACTTGGCCACAAGTCGATCCACGACCCCCACTTATTCGAACCTTATCTTAAGTTTTACGCCCCCTTTTGAAGTGAAGTAAGTTTACTCGACACCTAGTTCATATTCCTATTTCATTAACTTTCTACTTTTGGCACTCTACTTTGATCCATTATCTCGTTAATTAAAAACGTGACATATACTTTTTATGCGACCTTCAATATACTTAATATGTTAACAAACGAGATACATAAACTTTCGAACCTAAAAGTAACATATACTTAACAAATATCACACGTTTTACAAGTCATTGGACCTATACGATTTTAGTAAAAACACTTAGAATATTTTTTTGACTAAGAAACTGTTTTCAGAATCGATTTTAGTCACTTACTTAGCCTCGTTAATTCCAAATCGCGACACATAACATATCGATTTTAAAACTTGATCTCATTGTCAACATGGCTAGCAAACAGGACACGTAAAAGAATAAATCTAATAAGCTCATATGAGTCGATTTCAAAAGCCAAAGTGATCGAGCTTTAGACTGGATTTTCAAATAAAAATAAGGTACCATTGGGCCTGAAAAGCCCAATAAGCTGTTTTTAAGCTTATAAAATAAGCTGATGGTAAAAGCTCTTTTAAAATGTTTTTATAACTTAAAATGATGGACTAAGGTAGGTCTAGTGTTCCCCCAAACCTTTTGGATCGTAAAATGTTAATGGGCCTTCAATATTGCACTCGTTAAGCCCAATTATTGGAAATAATGGATTTTTAAGTTAATAAGTTGTTGGAATAAGCTATTAGGAATGTTTTGAGCTTATTTAGAAAATAAAAATGTTAAACTTTTAATTTAGTGAAATTTGGACTTAATTTTCAAAATTTTATAAATAAGGGACTAAAAGTGTAAATTTTGGAAACTTAGGATCAAAACTGTCAAAACTGATTTTCTGAGTTAGAAACTGAAATTATTAAAACTTGGACTTAAAACATCGCGCACTGACCATCGATCATTCTACTCACAAGTTATATGTATATATAACGTTGTTCTTGAACTTAAAACATTTAAACGATCACGAATTTTAATCACAACTGAATAACTAATATTCGCGATAAAACTAGACTTAGACTATCAACTAAAACATGCCATATCTTTTAGGTTGTGTGTGAAGCCGTTGCCTTGCATCGTTGAGATTACGATACTACCACTACTACTGTACTACGAAGGTGAGTCATAGCCCCTACTCTTACTTGTTTTACAATGATTTATAAACGTTTTTGGGGGAGATACATGCTTAACTACTGTTTTTACTTTTACAAGTATTCATTAACTAAATACATGACTGTATTTCATATAAACTTTACTGGTTTACACATTTTTATATCTCGTAAGGAAATACCTGCTATAGACATGATTACAAGTGATTTTTCAATGGTATGCTATATTTGATCTCTATTGCCTAAGTACCGATTACCGAAAGTCCCTCGTTCATGCACCTTAATCACCCAAAGGGTGAGTGTAAGTGTAACACCCCCAATTCATGGATGCAGCGGAATTCGAACTGGGTGTTACTTGACGACACAATAGTCACAATAATAGAAAACGAACTCCAATTGAGTCGTTTTAAAAGATTTATCATTCAAATTATATAAATATCAGAGATTACAAAATGAGGTCCCAATTGGTTCCATGTTTACAAATCACATTAAGTGAGTTTTTGAATGATAAGTAAATTTATAGCCCTCTTGAGTATCCGTGTCCTTCCGTGCCATCCTTGATCGTCATGAACCTGAAATACATGCTTGAGAGGTCAACACAAAGGTTGAGTGATATTCATAGAGTTTGTTAAATCGTTTGAACACAATATGTTGGTAGTGTGAGTTATAGGCTCACACTAATGTTTGGAAAACAAAACAGGTAGGCTACGTTATTATACGCCCGGAACAGTTATTATACACTAAGCTTATGACACCATAACGTTAACGTGTACCAATATCGATCGGCAGATTTATCCCGGTAGGTACTTTGCTAACATACCTAAATCTCAAATATTAGTGCATTTGTTTGAACTTAGTCAATACAAATGGGATTCGTCAATCCCAATAGGCCTATTCACAATATTCGCGCTCACTATTGCTAGTGATTAAATGGTTCATAATCAAGGATCTCGGTTTAGCAAGGATGGTACTTAGTGATAATAAAACAATCAGGCAAGCATACAATTTAAAAACATTGTGCTCGGTTAAAAATAGCATGTATTCCCCCCAAGGGTTTGTAAAACAATTAAGTAATGGAAAGTGGGGCTATGAACTCACCTTGAGTTGGATGATGTATAATGAGAATGATGGATATGCCGTAAGAACTTCTACGAGCAACCTAGAATAATTGTTGTAACTTAGGTTTGGAATAATGTCTAAGGAAACATAAACATGCCAATATATATATCTTGCATTTAGTCCATGATGTGGTATGATGTATATTGTATGTTTTTGAAAGAAAAGATTCATGAACATGTATGTTTTGTATATCGTTTACTACCGTTCGGGCTGACATATTTCAGAAGTCATGTTAGTAAGCGTTCGAGGAGCCAGGACACTTTAACTCGTAAATCCACAACTCATCTCGACGGCTTACATAATGAACTCCTCACATGAGGCTCCCTACTATTGTAGTAGTTGATAAATTATATAGATATAAGTTTTGATCCGAAAAGTTACATGTCCGATATTTGAATAAACTTAGGAAAGTTTATTAGTACATGAAGATTGTTATTAGGGGTAGTTTCATAAGTCTTGAATGACCATTTTCTCTTGGTAATATCTCATGGTTTCCTTTTAGGTGAAGTAGATCCAAATTGCTTGTTCATGTTATCGCCTAATTCATTGTTTCATGTTTACGCCTATGTAAGTTGTTATGGTCATTTCGTCATGGCCTAGCCATGACCTTTAGTCCTTGTTTCAAGGTCATGAGACACAACCTTGGCTCTAGCCATGGTGGTGGTCTTGATTATTGGTCATAAGACCTCTTGTTCCTTTTAAAGTATAACCATAATATAGTGACTTATATATATGTAAATAGCTGTTAAGAAATTTAGAAATATCTCACTCAGAAAGTGTTTTCAAGGCTTGAGCTTCTTTGTTCCTGAAGGAAAACGTGATTCCGGACAACTTTCGTGTTTTAACTTTTTCATGAAACGGACCAGAAAGGCCTCTTTTTGCGTGTTTTATGTTCTGTCACAGAAACATTTAGGCAGTTTTGCCGGAAATCTTTGGTAACTTCAAATCGTCATAACTTTTGACTCGTATACTCGTTTTAGGTGGTTCAAATTGCTACGGTTTCCTTGTTAGGTCCTTTACTACAATATGTAATAATTCAATATCAAATTTTTACCATTTTGATCAGATTATACCAACAAAGTCACTAGTTTACTTGTTTTATGAACTTGTCTTATCAATCATGTACAATAACTTGTTTTACTCATTTTTATACATCATGGACATGCATACAAGACATAATATAGCAAGAATAGTATGTAAATAACATGAACATGATTATTTAACAAGAATCATGTTAGGGTTTGGCTTACAACTTTTGGCTTTCAAAGATGAAAGGAAGTTAACATGTAAGGATAGGACTTTGATAGACTTGCTTCAACCCATTTCACTTCATGAAATCTTTCTACCCTTGTAATCTTGAAAGATGGATGATGAAGGTTGAGGTGACTTGAGTGGATTCAAACTCAAGAGAAATCACCAAGTATATGAGGTTATGGAAGTGTTTTGATTATCTAAAAGAAACTAGGGTTTCAACCTTGAAGAATCACTTGAACCTTGCAAGAAATTGGAAGGAAATAAGCTAAGTATGGAAGGGTTTTGTGGTTGGAGGTGCACGGCACAAATGGGGATGGGGAGGGAGTATTTATAGTCCAAATGAGGAGGTTAGGAAGCTTACTAGGAAAGTGTTACAACTTGGTGACCAAGTTGTAATTAAGTGTTGATTTAGGGGTAAATTCATGAGATGAAGCCACATAGTGTGAATCCCCCCTCCTAGTGGCGGTTTGGAGTGGATAGGAAGGGATGAGTTGGTCTTGGATGATATTATCCAAGTATTGGATGAGTTTTGACTCCGGGAAATGCCAATCGTAAATGATTAAGCCTCAAACGTAAAACCGGGTGTCGTAAAATTATGGAATTTGAAAGTATTGTTAAACATGTCCATATAGTCCACAATAAAATATCAAATGAGTGGTAGGTTCTATCGGGTGCTAAAACCCTGCTAAAAACTGGAAACACGGGTCTAAAACGCGTAATTCGCGTAAAACGCTGAACTGGAAAACGTAAAATTCCAAAACTTTTGGAATTGTCATAAAATGATAGAAAATCATATTTCTATTGTTTATGACGTTTTATGGATATATCGGGATGCTGGAAGGACATTTAAACCTAAAAGTAAATCTCGGACACGGCTTTGTGATTTTTGCAGAAATGATCCGACGAGCGTCAAACTCTCGGATTATCGTTAAAATAGTTTAACTTACGAGAATATGAAATAAAAATTTCTGAGATGAATAGTGAAAAGTGAATAGTAAAAAGTGAATAGTAAAAGTGAATAGTGAAATTTCCCGGAAAAAGTAATTAACCTGAAATTGCGAATTGTTACAGTAAGTAGTTTTGAATAGATCTATTAGGGATTGACAATCCCCATTTGGTCGCTTGAGGAAAGCCACCAAGTGCACGCTATTTGATTTCATAGGTTACTGGTAAATACCTATCTTGAGGGCCACTGTTTTACATCATTATTATGGATAATTTTGATGCCTGTTAATCGTTGAGTGTCATGAGCTTAGAGCAATAGAACGGTAGTACTGTAGTCATGATACAGTATTACAACGACTGATATTTTGGGTGTACAATGTTGTAGCCCACTAATCTATTAAAACTACGAGATTGTGCTCACTATATAGCAGGAAAACTATTAATAATTGGCAAACGAACAAACTATTTTGGTGTTGACCCGGTTAGGTCAAACAAACTACTATTTTGGTGTTGACCCGGTGAAGGGCAAACCAACGGATTAATTTGTATTGAATTGATAACGAAATCACTCATTTTCTAATTAACGATTTAAACTATGAACACTATGGATTTTCTCACACTTTAATTGGATAATCAACTCTTATTTTAAACATTGTGGACTTTTAAACTCTTTGATGTTGGAAATCGATATTCGAAACTATAAACTCTATGAACTCACCAACCTTTGTGTTGACACTTTTTAGCATGTGTTTATCTCAGGTAACTAAACAAGAAGGAACTTGAAGGCACGGAGTGGGCTTGTAACCCGGCATGGGCTTAAATAAACATTTTGACATATTTCAAATAAACATGTTGTTTAAATTATGAAACATCTTGATGTCTCGAATATTTGGTATTTTGAATGAATTAAACTTTAAAGCGTCACTTTTGTGTCGTTTTCTATGATTGTGATAAAGACCCTCTAAGTAACACCCAAAAAGTCTTCCGCTGACATTTTAAGTCTTCCGCTGACGTGATGATTTTGGGGGTGTTACAGATTGGCATCAGAGCTACAGTTATAGAGAACCAAGTGTTTTGAACATTGGACTATAACTACACTTTTAAAACGGACCACTTTTACAAAATACCACCTTATGCCCTCCGTGCCTACGTGTTTCCAATATCTGGTAGAAACATTACTTTTACATGATTTCTTATATATGTTAACATTATGCTAATGACTTATATTTACTAATCGGGATTATTACAAATACCATGTCTTCATATTCCCACCCTATTGTCTTGTCATCGGATTTAAAGGCTTCCCCTATAACATCACCTGATCCAATTCACCGAAATAGGAAAATTCGACAAACTTCAGCCGTATTAAGCAAATTCTTCTTATATCACTACCAGCTCTTGTCATACCACCACCGGAATCTGTTGTGCCACTACCACTTACACCACCTGTGCTATACCACCACCACCTACTATCTTCTACCAATAGATCCATGAACTTCTTACTAGAGCAATACTATAGGAATTTTTGAATGCACATCCCTTGTTCGACGAATTTGACCGGCATTTCGTACCATATAAGCATATCTTCACTCAAAGTCATTAGGACTGTTTTTACCCATACCATGAACCAGAGCGAGTCTAGTCCATCCTCCTTCCCTGAATAGGCTGTGTCCCCTACATTCGCTTCACCCTCCGCTACTGCGCAAATATTTTGATCCCCGTTTAGTAAGTCGTGAAAACACTACCTTATGTTTAGACATATTGATTCTAGTAAAGAGCCAAATAGAGAGTTTTTGCGTATGCCTGCTTTAAGAGTAAAGGAAAAGATTGAAAAGCATACTTGTTTTAAGAACGGAAAGAGGTTCCTTCCGCGGTTCAACCTTACATCCACATAGGAGTTATTTGCGTAGAAAAACCCCAAATAGTTCTCTTAGTATCGAAACCTTCTTTTGACAACCTGTCAGGAAACATAATTAAACTGAAAGACTTTAGACCTCCCACCAGAACAAAAGCTGAAGTTCAGCAAACTTTCTCTACGTCTATCACTTTTATCTGAAACCCTCATTGTTAAATATCTGTTCCAGACAAACTTTGTGTCTAAATGGGTAAGTTACCCCACAGATTTCCTCGGAACAATAGAATGTGAACAATAATTATTTTCCAAACACAATAGAATAACAATCTTCATTCAAGATGGAATTGTTTTCTCAAGTCAAGACGACGCCACTAGTTAGAGCTACTCAACAATTATGACTATGAGATACGTTAAGCTGGAAAGAACAATTAAAAAGAAGAAGCTAATGTAGTAGTAGATACGTTAAGCTTGAAAGAATAATTAAAACCACTCAGCATTAGATCATTATGAATAACTATTTATTCACCCCTTCATCACACTATACCCTTGTGGGCAGATAGACTTGCCCAATACGAGAATCGAATCGAAACTATTACCGACACTTTCAACAACTTCCTTCGTGAACACGTAGAGACTCTTACAGATGAGATTGAGAACTTCGTAATTGGACAGTTAGTTATGAAGGTTGTATTTGAACAGATGAATACTCAGTTTTGGAAATCAATGGAGTTATAGGAGCATTGTGTGGAGCCAACACTTCAACAGAAATAATGATGGGAGCCCTGAATCGTGAAATTGAGAGGATTGACATGGAGAATGTGTATCTTAGGCAAGCCTTACAAGAATCCCTAGCTAGGGAAAGAGCAAGAGATCAAACCATCGAAACTATGACCACTGCCATTAAAGAACTTCAAAAACCACATGGACAAAACCTTAGGAAAACCATGAATCTGAGACTTGTCAGCTTAACAAACCAATGTTCTATTAATAAGGAATCTTGTCATATGATGTTTTGTAAACATTCAAACAAGTATTAATAAATGTTGTAATGACATCGGTTTATGTTTGTCCTTCCGACATGATGTGACACATCTTAACTTAAATTTCTCATTGACTAAGTTGTTATGATTATAACCTATTCTTGGTTGTATAAGAAGTATTCTAACTTAACTTGGTCATTAGGAAATTCTAAAACATACGTCTTTCTTCCGTTGATAATAGCAACATAGATAGAACTAGAAGAACAACCACAACCACTACGCCAACAAACCCCGAAGTTATGACCCCAGTAGCGATACAACAAGCAATTGTAGATGGTGTCAATGCCGTCTTAACCAAAAAAGCCCGCCAAAGAGATACTGGCATATAAATGGCTGGAAAAGCGCCGCACCTCGTTACTACACCTATAAGGACTTTATAACATGCCAACCCACATACTTCAAAGGTACCGAAGGGATATCCGAATTAGCCCAATGGTTTGAGCGATGTGAAACGATCTTCCAAAGAAGTAGATGCTTAGAAAACAACAAAGTTAGCTTCGCAACGGGAACTCCAGTGCAAGATGCCCTATCTTAGTGGAATACTATTGTTCAGACTCTAGGAGCAATGACAGCATATCAACTCTCATGGATTGAATTCAAGACCAAGATATTAAAGAAGTATTGTCCTCGTTCGGAATTGAGGAAGCTTGAGAATGAGTTCTATGTGTTGGTAGTAAAGGGAATCGATCTGAGAACTTACAACCGAAGGTTTCAGGAACTTAAGATACTATGCCCATCGATGGTGCCTGACCTTGAGAAAACTTTAGAGAAGTATGTCGAAGGACTCCCTAGGAGCATTAAAGGATATGTCACCCCATCAAACCCGCCAACCCTGGAAGCAACTATGAAACTTGCTCAGAGGCTATTGAACCAAGAGGTCAAATGCAATGAGCTCAAAAGGAAACTCGATAATAAAAGAATCACCCATCACCACGACAACAACCATCATAGCAACACCAGCAATCACCGCAACAACAACAACAATTCTCAACAACGCCGCAGACTGATGAAGTTTAGAGTTTAACCATCCAAATTCCTTAAGCACTTTGTGGTACTAAGTGATGTTACCTTTAAGTGTTCGTCTTTCTAACGACTTAGGTCTACTTTCTATTCAATGAGCGACTCGCTGTGATACTTCCTCATCTTTTATACTATCTAGTTCTTCCTGAATTCCATTTTATCCGCTCCTTCTGCTCTAACTATTCTTTCATTTATGACATGACCAAAATCCATTTCAACACCAAACCGACGAACCATTTTAGTATTGACTAAGTTAGAACAATCACTCATACCTTGATTTAGGAAATCAACCATTTAACTTATAAACTCTACGAACCAACAACTAGACCAGACATCATACGGGTCGATTGGTCCAAGTATTGCATTATTACTCGTAAATTATACATAGCCTGATCACCTATGTCTAATTTAGGAAGAATCATGCAATAAAGGGAACAATTGTCTCTGAGATGTAAGTAAGTTATACTTGAGATATAGGATTTCTAAGGAACACGAAGACCAGATTCGCACCAAGTACCCACATCTTTTCCCTAGACACCCGTGGCAACTATCTTAGACTAGAATTCCGGGACGGAATTCCCTGTAAGAGGTAGGTAATGTAACCTCCCGTAATTTTCCCATACGATTAGTAAATATCAATATTTGAATAAAAGAATATTACGTGAATTAAATACCATTTTTACGGGGAACAAATTTTTTTTTATGCATGACTTATTATGTGAATCACTACGACAATTATGATTGACCATTTACCTAGGAACGATGCTTACACACAACCTCGATAATCTATAAATATCGCGAATAATATAGTATATTTAAAACGTTTATATTTTATAAATATACGTTTCGTGTATTTACCGTACAATATTTATATATTTCCGGAGCCTACGAAAATTCCCGAGATTGCTCACTAATATTTTGGACCTCGACACGGTACTTTGAACAAGCACACCTCTAACTAATATACTTATAAGTCACAAGTACATGTTTGCTTTAGCTCAGTTGATTATAACTTTTACACACGACATATCCCTTTTATTTCACAACTCTAGTTTCCATGCTTTTAAGAACCATGAAAGACAATTGTTATCAACTTTTAAATATGATTACTATATTAGAATATTGATCAAGTTAAGGCACCTTACACAATCTCAAATTAACACAAATAGTAATAACACTTCGTATAAATTCTAATAAACCACCAACTTTCTGTAACGAATTTAAATCCAAATTTTAAGGCTCTTCTGGTCCAAACCAGGAAAAGTATAAAACACGAAAGTTGTCCGAAATAATGTTTTACATCTAGATTCGCGAGATTTTGAACCAAAAACGAAATTCCAAGTTGTTATCTTTAAAATACGACCTGGAATTACCTTGAATACTACTACCTCAAATACAACCTAAGAAAAAAACCCATGTGCAACTCTTACATCGACCTCCCATGCTCACCAATCACTACAAATCATCTATACACCTCTTAGAAGCTGTCAGGAATAACCTCACACATTCCTTGCCTATATTCTCACTTCACTTGACTCGATTGGGCACTAGAAGAGGTGGCATGCAATCTATTCGATCAAACACTCAACCTCCTGTTAACTTTGCTTGTTTTCACATGCTAAACTCATGTATAAATAGGCTTCATGCAATTCGACCAAACACACTCAAAATATCACACTTCAATATTTTTCTAAGTCTTGAAACCTACTGTGTACGGGAAACTTTGCCAAGATTTCATGGACCACAAATCTAGTTAAGAACCATCTCTTGCTCGTTCCATATATACTCCTCTACTACCACGTTCTATATTTAACTCTCACAAATAAAATCAAACCTTTCACTTAAACCTCAATTACAATCAAACGGACCCTTAATTATTTTTGTTCTCTTGGTTTTTCTGCTGGGCCGAAAACATAATCGCAAGCCCACCAGGCCAAAGCCCAAGCGCCCTTTACTTATTTTGTTTCCTTTCTTTTGTTTACCTGTCGCGACCCAGCTCCAAAACACCTCATTTTCTTGCGATTTTGACATATAACACCCATATATTTTTACATGTCTTGTTCAACCTAGTACCCGAGAATCACAAATGGTAAGAGATACACCCTCCCTCACTCGTTTACTACCCTAAAAACGATCCAAGCAAACCACAAAACTCACCCTTTGGAATTTTCACCCAAACGTGTCACAAGCTCTCTTACGAGCCACCCTTGCTCCCCAATCCCTACAAACCACCCATACACGTAATATAACATGTCAGGAATGTCAGGAACAAAAATTTTACAAATCTAAACCTTGTAAAGTATCGATTGGTTGATTTTGGAGGCAACATACAATGTACAAAACCTCACACACCATCTCTTATGATCACAAAGATTCAAATAGGTTATATAAATAACCTCTAACATCCTCAATTGATCACACACACACAAACGAACTAAATAGCAAAAATATAAGTCGAGCATACTAAGAAACGGGACAGAAAGTTGGCCAGAAGTTCGAAGGGTTAGAGACAAGTTCAAGGAGCGTCTTTGCTCATCCTACATCCTTACTTGGCCACAAGTCGATCCAAGACCCCCATTTGCACTTATTCGAACCTTATCTTAAGTTTTACGCCCCCTTTTGAAGTGAAGTAAGTTTACTCGACACCTAGTTCATATTCCTATTTCATTAACTTTCTACTTTTGGCACTCTACTTTGATCCATTATCTCGTTAATTAAAAACGTGACATATACTTTTTATGCGACCTTCTATATACTTAATATGTTAACAAACGAGATACATAAACTTTCGAACCTAAAATTAACATATACTTAACAAATATCACACGTTTTACAAGTCATTGGACCTATACGATTTTAGTAAAAACACTTAGAATATTTTTTTGACTAAGAAACTGTTTTCAGAATCGATTTTAGTCACTTACTTAGCCTCGTTAATTCCAAATCACGACACATAACATATCGATTTTAAAACTTGATCTCATTGTCAACATGGCAGCAAACAGGACACGTAAAAGAATAAATCTAATAAGCTCATATGAGTCGATTTCAAAAGCCAAAGTGATCGAGCTTTAGACTGGATTTTCAAATAAAAATAAGGTAACATTGGGCTTGAAAAGCCCAATAAGCTGTTTTTAAGCTTATAAAATAAGCTGATGGTAAAAGCTCTTTTAAAATGTTTTTATAACTTAAAATGATGGACTAAGGTAGGTCTAGTGTTCCCCCAAACCTTTTGGATCGTAAAATATTAATGGGCCTTCAATATTGCACTCGTTAAGCCCAATTATTGGAAATAATGGATTTTTAAGTTAATAAGTTGTTGGAATAAGCTATTAGGAATGTTTTGAGCTTATTTTTAGAAAATAAAAATGTTAAACTTTTAATTTGGTGAAATTTGGACTTAATTTGCAAAATTTTATAAATAAGGGACTAAAAGTGTAAATTTTGGAAACTTAGGATCAAAACTGTCAAAACTGATTTTCTGAGTTAGAAACTGAAATTATTAAAACTTGGAGGTATTAAATGCTAATAAGAATAATATTGGACTTAAAATGTAATAATATTTAACTTTGGACTAACAGTGTAAAATTTATATCGTTAAGGTTAAAAAGGTAACATTTGTAAAACTTGAAGGAATTTTCTACAATATTATTTTATAAAAATAATATTAATGTTTTATATATGAATACACATATTTAGTATAATACTTTTATAAATTTAACTTATATAAATACTATATAACGATATATAAATAACGATACGTTTATTCATTTTATTTTAAACTGACATCATAACACATCGTCTACACACTTCGGCTTATTTCTGATGATTTTCCATCGCGCATTGAGCATCGATCATTGTTCTCACAAGTTATATGTATATATAACGTTGTTCTTGAACTTAAAACATTTAAACGAACACGAATTTTAATCACAACTGAATAACTAATATTCGCGATAAAACTAGACTTAGACTATCAACTAAAACATGCCATATCTTTTAGGTTGTGTGTGAAGCCGTTTCCTTGCATCGTTGAGATTACGATACTACCACTACTACTGTACTACGAAGGTGAGTCATAGCCCCTACTCTTACTTGTTTTACAATGATTTATAAACGTTTTTGGGGGAGATACATGCTTAACTACTGTTTTTACTTTTACAAGTATTCATTAACTAAATACATGACTGTATTTCATATAAACTTTACTGGTTTACACATTTTTATATCTCGTAAGGAAATACCTGCTATAGCCATGATTACAAGTGATTTTTCAATGGTATGCTATATTTGATCTCTATTGCCTAAGTACCGATTACCGAAAGTCCCTCGTTCATGCACCTTAATCACCCAAAGGGTGAGCGTAAGTAGTTGTGAATAGATCTATTAGGGATTGACAATCCCCATTTGGTCGCTAGAGGAAAGCCACCAAATGCACGCTATTTGATTTCATAGGTTACTGGTAAATACCTATCTTGAGGGCCACTGTTTTACATCATTATTATGGATAATTTTGATGCCTGTTAATCGTTGAGTGTCATGAGCTTAGAGCAATAGAATGGTAGTACTGTAGTCATGATACAGTATTACAATGACTGATATTTTGGGTGTACAATGCTGTAGCCCACTGATCTATTAAAACTACGAGATTGTGCTCACTATATAGCAGTAAAACTATTAATAATTGGCAAACGAACAAACTATTTTGGTGTTGACCCGGTTAGGTCAAACAAACTACTATTTTGGTGTTGACCCGGTGAAGGGCAAACCAATGGATTAATTTGTATTGAATTGATAAGGAAATCACTCATTTTCTAATTAACGATTTAAACTATGAACACTATGGATTTTCTCACACTTTAATTGGATAATCAACTCTTATTTTAAACACTGTGGACTTTTAAACTCTTTGATGTTGGAAATCGATATTCAAAACTATAAACTCTATGAACTCACCAACCTTTGTGTTGACACTTTTTAGCATGTGTTTATCTCAGGTAACTAAACAAGAAGGAACTTGAAGGCACGGAGTGGGCTTGTAACCCGACATGGGCTTAAAGAAACATTTTGACATATTTCAAATAAACTTGTTGTTTAAATTATGAAACATCTTGATGTCTCGAATATTTGGCATTTTGAATGAATTAAACTTTAAAGCGTCACTTTTGTGTCGTTTTCTATGATTGTGACAAAGATCCTCGAAGTAACACCCAAAAAGTCTTCCGCTGACATTTTAAGTCTTCCGCTGACGTGATGATTTTGGGGGTGTTACACATGAGCTTTCATTGACAACCAAAGGAGTGTCCTTCGCTTTGCATTCCGACATATCAAAATTCTTCAAAATCTTCTCGACATACTTTTCTTGACAAATAAAAACGCCGCCATCGTCTTGATATATTTCCATTCCGAGAAAATGATTTAGAAGTCCTAAATCACTCATCTCGTATTTTTGCATCATCTCATTCTTGAAATCTTCAATCATTTTCTTGTTATTCCCTGTGAATACAAGATCATCGACATAGAGCGCTACAATTAAAATGTCATTTGTACCTTGATTTTTAACATACAAGGTTGGCTCGCTCTTGCTTTGATCAAAACCTTTTTCTTTAAAATAACCATCGATCTGGCTATACCACGCTCGCGGTGCTTGCTTGAGTCCGTAAAGCGCTTTCTTCAACTTGTAAACTTTTTCTTCTTTTCCTTCAACCTCGATTCCTTGAGGTTGATTCATATAAACTTCTTCCTTGAGTTCTCCATTGAGAAATGCTGACTTGACATTGAGTTGGTATAGTAACCAACCTTTCTGGCCTACTAGTGAGATAATTGCTCGGACTGTGTCCATTGGAGCAAATGTCTCGTCATAGTCAATTCTAGGTTGTTGTGAGTAACCTTTTGCGACTAGTCTCGCCTTGTTTCTTTGAACAGAACCATCTGCATTGTACTTGAATTTCACTGGTTCAAAAAGTTGAATTGGTCACGCCAAAGATGTGTGACAATATGCCTATAGTCACACACGTTTTTTTCGTTGTGTGTCACTAAAAGTCCCGCCACCATAGGTGGCATATGGTCACATTGTTGAGTTCTTGGCCTTTTCCATCGAAAAAGAGTGACCAAAACCCCGAATATGTGTGACAAATTAGGCACAAGTCTTGTTGGATTAGTCATTATCAGTGATCGTAAACACCTTATAATCACACGAATGTTTTTTGAGAGTGACTATTGTTCGTCCTTTGGCCACATAAATATATAATATATGTGACATTTGAGATGATATATTCAAGTAAATGTATATTTTGTGTGACTATTTCCCGTCCTGTGGCCACATGAATATACAATAAATGTGACGTTTGTGATGATTTAGTCACACAATGGGTGTTGTTTTTTTGGAGTCAGTCACATACAATTTAACACAAAGTGGCCAAAAGTATTAATAAGTGTGATCATATGTTGTTTAAAGTGAAGAAATGTGTATTTTGTGTGACTATTGATCATCCAATGCCCACATGAATTTTATGTTTGTGTGGCCTTTTGTAATATTTAGTCACACAAAGCATGTTTGTTTTGGGTATTTAGTCACATACCATTAAGCAAACAGTGGCCAAAAGTGTAAATAAGTGTGACCATATGCTGTTTAAAGTGAAGAAATGTGTATTTTGTGTGACTATTGATCATCCAATGCCCACATGAATTTTATGTTTGTGTGGCCTTTTGTAATATTTAGTCACATAAAGCATGTTTGTTTTGGGTATTTAGTCACATACCATTAAGCAAACAGTGGCCAAAAGTGTAAATAAGTGTGACCATATGCTGTTTAAAGTGAAGAAATGTGTATTTTGTGTGACTATTGATCATCCAATGGCCACATGAATTTTATGTTTGTGTGGCCTTTTGTAATATTTAGTCACACAAAGCATGTTTTTTTTGGGTATTTAGTTACATACCATTAATCAAACAGTGGCCAAAAGTGTTAATAAGTGTGACCATATGCTGTTTAAAGTGAAGAAATGTGTATTTTTTCTGACTATTGATCATCCAATGGCCACATGAATTTTATGTTTGTGTGGCCTTTTGTAATATTTAGTCACACAAAGCATGTTTGTTTTGGGTATTTAGTCACATACCATTAATCAAACAGTGGCCAAAAGTGTAAATAAGTGTGACCATATGTTGTTTAAAGTGAAGAAATGTGTATTTTGTGTGACTATAGATCATCCAATGGCCACGTGAATTTTATGTTTGTGTGGCCTTCGGTAATATTTAGTCACACAACGACTAAAGCAAACAGTGACCAAAAGTGTTAATAAGTGTGACCATATGCATCTTTTAGTCACATTTAAAAAATCAATATATATCAAAACAATTCAAATATATATCAAATAAATTCAAATACAATAAAATTGTAATGTATAACCGAACAAAATGTAAAATTGGACATCCTTTTATACACCAAGGAGTCCTAGTCGACTTACAATAGTTTCTTTATAAGTATATATAATCTTTTCCATAAGCAAGTAGCAACTTCGAGCGGTCTTAATCTCTTAGCAGTACCAACTTTAACTAGCAGTAGTAACTTTTGTACTAGCAGTAGTAAATACTTGGCCACATTTTCTTTGAAGTTCATGAGCTGCACTAAATCCATCTAAGCAATATTAACACAAACATGATCAGCAGTAATTCAAACAACATCATGAAGACTTTTAATCCAAAATAATGAACATACTAATAAAATTTGCAGTTAAACTTACAAATTTTTTTTCCCATTGATCTAATCTCATCATCTGGATATAAAAGCTTTGAAAATGTAGGCTACTGCATATCAACACATCAGGATGAGAGCAGGACTAGAACATGTCAAAGCTCATAACATAACAGAACTAGATGAGCCACTGGTTCAACTATCTGTACAAACATGATAAGAGAGTTAATACTAGTACCACGTTAGTACTGCTGGAGCAGAGTTACTACTGCTAGTATATATATATAAAAAAGAATGTATATAAATGAAGCAAATATATATAAAATTGTAATGTCGTATATAATCAAATTCTCAACTATCATAAGTTAAAACATGTTGACTCTTCGCCGCTTAGCTTGCTTTTGCAAGGTTTCACTAGAGACCAAATGTTTTCGCTTCGTTGGTACTAATTTTAGTCCTGTATTTTGTTCACTAAAATTTGGTATCATAGTTGGTGGTGTAACCTGTAGAACCGGTTTGTCGTGGCTTAAGCGTTTTTGTATGTCTGATAGTTTTAACAGGTTCCTCTATGTTGATGAGGCGAAAAATGAACCACTTTTAGGGGGTCATTTAAGCCCGGAATTGAAATTATTTGATCAAATATTGCCCTAAATCGTTCCTTTTGTGATTTTAGGTACTTTGGGAGTGAATTCTGGAAAAGGAAGCAATTCGGACGTTTTTGGAGCATAAAAGTGAAGAAAATGGCAAAGACTTAATTTTCCATGCTGAGAACAGTACCTGACGGCGTCAAGAAGAAGATCATGACGGCGTCAAGAGTAAAATCCATGACGACCAAGTGAAAACCTGAAGGCGTCACAACAAGGGCGTCAATACTATTTTTGGTGACGGCCTGCATAAGGAGTACACATGACGGCGTCAGACCCAGATCTAGGCAGTCCGAGAAACTATTTGGCGGCGAGATGACGGCGTCAGACTTTTGTTCTTGACGCCGTCACCTATCAAAATCTATATATAGTTTTCTATTTTTCATTCATAAAAGAGGAACTTGTGTAGAGAATACTAGGGCCGAACTTTGTAAACCCTAGGCCGTATTTTACAGTATTTTCAAGGGTTTTCACCCTTTGAATCCTTTCATGTTCAATTGAGATAAGCTTTCTTTCAATTCAATCAATATGTCTATGTGTTGTTTGAATATATCTTATGCTTGTCTTGATTTCAACATGCTAGGCTAGATCTATCTTGTGTTTGCTTAGATGTAATGAAACCTAGATGTTAATTATATGTTGATTACTTGTTTATGGTTGTATTGGATGAATGTTTTCAATGTTAGGCTTAAGAAAACTGGCAGATCTCCATTGTGTAACATGCTTGAACGTCTTAGGAAACATGAACCGACGTGTACTAGGTTTTATTGGTTGTATTTAATGCATGAGCAAATTCTAATGATCCCATGTTAGGAGCTTCTTAGCCGGCTCGACATAGGAGTGAAGTAGGCGCTTATAGGATTAGGGAAGTAAGTATGCCACCCCATGAATGGTATTAAGGAATACAATCTGTCATCCACGCAACTGTAACAAGTAATAAACATGTAAAAGATGTCTAGGAAGTAGTGAAATCTAAGTAAACACAATTCTCCCACATATTGCTCACAACTCTAGTTTAATTTAGTTTTATTTTCATTTCTTGTATTTTATTTTAATTGCATCTTTAGTATTGGGTTAGTTGACTCGCAACTAATTCCGCCCAACTCTTTGAAAACCGAGATATTTACTTGCTTTCATAAAATATAAAAAAATACAAAAAGAATCATCCCTCATCTCTAGACCTAGTCTTTAGGTTTTCTAATCCTAGCGACACTATTCCTAGCTGAACGATCAATCCCCCGGTACTTGTCATTATACTATACTACATCGATCAGGTACACTGCCTGGTGGGGGTTGTTAGCTTCTAGAGATCCCTCGAGAGGTAAAGCCTGGTGCAATCCCTACGCTACCATATTTATATATAAAACACGGTACATTAGTCATGTACGTAAAACTAAAAAATCAAAGGTGGATGTTTTATTACTTACCACTGTTTCCATTACTGGTACGTTTTCCAAAGTTTCAATGGCCATTGGAGTGGTCACCTACAATATAAATTAAGAAATACAATGGTGTTATCATTAGAAAATGAAATTGTTAACAACATAAAAAGTTGCTTACATCTGAGTCTAATACCAGTTTCTTTCTGCAAAAAAAATATGGGAAATGTAAGAAACTAAGGCACTAATAACGCTGCATAATATAACATCTGCCAACCATGAAACCGTAAAAATATACATGGGTTGACTTCGGTGACTGAGATGGAGCATACCCACGCCTCGAAAATGAAGTGTGCCAGAAAATCCATCTGAGGGAATTTTTAGCCAGGCATCCTATGTATCATCCTCACCCGTGAAAATAGCATGTAGCCCCTGCAAGAAACAAGTAACGTGATTAATGCTAACATAAAAGACGACAACATTAGATGTCCCAACTATAAGTTTATCCTTAAAAACAAACATACGGGTTGCATATCGACTCGGGCAACAAATAATATACAATTGGTTGCAATTTTATGCAGTGCCAAACGTGGAACGAATAAATGTCAAACACATTACCAAGCAAGCAAATCACTAACATTGGTACAAATGAAACAGTTTGACAAAAAACAACCATATTTGAGTTAATTTCCAATATAACAGATGTTATGTTAATATTTTGATAGATAACTTACGCAACTGCGATAAGAAAACTCCAACTGTTCAGCAACATCCTCCCGGAGTGGAAACCAATCAAGACTCCCTTTACGAGCAAAACAGTGGCCTCTTAGAACACGTCGATTGTCTCCATTCCAATAAACAGGAAAACTTACCTGCAACGATTACCACCACATGAATTTATAATCAAAAACATGTTTTAGGCTAGTTTAATCCACGAAAATCAATGTAAATCATTTTATATTCGATTACACATTTAAGAAAATATAAATTAAATATGTGTTTGAGCATACCCATGAACAGAGTAGGATAGGTGAGATGAGGGTGATGGTGGCTCGACTGTGATGCTGGTGGTTATCTCGAACCAAACAACCGAAGCAAAAAAAGTTTCCCATACAGTTCCTTTGTCTTGATGACGGTGATGGCGTGGAGGAGCGATGGTTGGTGAAACCACGGCGAGATAAGGCAATGAAGTGTGGCGGTGGTGTGAGTCGGTTCTAGAGAGAAAGAGAAGAGATGAATAGAGAGAAGATAGATCTGACTAAGCTAGTAGTGACGTAGTGTTAATGTTTTGATTTTGGGTGAAAAAGGGGGAGATTGAAATTTTGGGGAAAATTAAGGGGCGGGATCATTAGAGCACTATATTAAAAATTTTGAGATTGAAAGCCTATCAAATGAGCTTGAAATTTTTAATGAGTTGAGCTCAACCTTATATAAGTTCGACTCGAGTTATTATTGAGTTCTCGAGCTTGTAAGTGATATAAAATATGTGTTTTTTTTAATATGTAAGTGTACTAAGTGTAAATACTTATTTATGAATGTATCAAGCATTTCGAGCTGAAGTCGAACCAAATTCAATTCTTAGGTTATATTTCAAATTTAATTTTTGTAATAAAACACATCTTTACATATAAATCGAGTTTTTCTAGTCAAGCTCAATCCGAGTTCAAACTTTCTCGATCCCGGATAACATATGATCAGGAGGTCCCTGGATACTTGCTTCTTAGTGTCTGTGACAAATGGTATACACCTATCAAGCCCGTGCAACCTATGCATGACCAGTGATAATGGCTAATTCACATGGGTCCTGGGTCATGTGCATTAGGTTATCACTGGTCACATTCATTAATTAATGGGTATTTGATCGACATCGATCATATGGGTCATATGCATTGGGTGGATATATAGTTGCTTAGAGTGTCATGTTACGACACATCCATGCCTGTTGACAATTGGTAATTAACATGCATTATGGGTCATGGGTCATGTGCATTGGGTTATAGAGGCTTTAGTGTAATGGAAACCATGCAAGACCGATGATAATGGCTAATTCACATGGGTCATGGGTCATGTGCATTAGGTTATTACTGGTCACATTCATTAATTAATGGGTATTTGATCGACATCGATCATATGGGTCATATGCATTGGGTGGATATATAGTTGCTTAGAGTGTCATGTTACGACACATCCATTCCTGTTGACAATAGGTAATTAACATGCATTATGGGTCATGGGTCATGTGCATTGGGTTATAGTGGCTTTAGTGTAATGGAAACCATGCAAGACCGATGATGGCTAATTCACATAGGTCATGGGTCATGTGCATTAGGTTATCACTGGTCACATTTATTAATTAATGGGTATTTGATCGACATCGATCATATGGGTCATATGCATTGGGTGGATATATAGTTGCTTAGAGTGTCATGTTACGACACATCCATGCCTGTTGACAATTGGTAATTAACATGCATTATGGGTCATGGGTCATGTGCATTGGGTTATAGTGGCTTTTAGTGTAATGGAAACCATGCAAGACCGATGATAATAGCTAATTCACATGGGTCATGTGTCATGACGTGAATTAGTTTATCACTAGCCACATTCATTAATTAATGGGTATTTGATCGACATCGATCATATGGGTCATATGCATTGGGTGGATATATAGTTGCTTATAGTGTCATGTTACGACACATCCATGCATGTTGACAATTGGTAATTAACATGCATTATGGGTCATGGGTCATGTGCATTGGGTTATAGTGGCTTTAGTGTAATGGAAACCATGGGTAATGGGTTTCGGTTTTTACTTTTAGATATCCATGGTTAACCGAACCGAACTGTATATAATATAAATAAAACCCGCCCCGCGATGGATAGTTAAAATTTTCCAACTAACCGAACCGAACCGCCCCGTGAACAAGAGTATCAAACACACTTCATTTACACTTCTACAGTAATATATAGGGGCCATTCATGTGAGAAATCTAATTTTTGTGAGAACGCGAGAACTAATCCTAACCACTCATTTTATCCTCCTTAAACTTTGATCTAATGGGTATTATTAGCTAACTATTTTTTTTTTGAAAAATTTTCAAAAAAATTTCGAAAATTTTTTTGAAAACTAAAATTTTCGAAATTATTTTTGAAAATTTTCGAAATTCTTTTTTTCACATGTGACGAATTTTTTTTTTCATATGTGATAAAAAAAATTTTACATGCGAATTTTTTTTTTCACATGTGACGAATTTTTTTCTTCACACGTGACAAAAAAAATTTCGTGAAAATTTCCAAATTTTTTTCACATGTGACGAAATTTTTTTTTCACATGTGACGGCTTTTTATTTCACATGTGACGAAATTTTTTTTTTCACACGTGACAAGAAAATTTCCAAATTTTTTTCACATGTGACGGAATTTTATTTTCACATGTGATTGAAAAAAAATTTTACATGCGACGAAATTTTTTTTACATGTGACGAATTTTTTTTCACACGTGACCAAAAAAATTTCGTGAAAATTTTCAAATATTTTTTCACATGTGACGAAAAAAATTTCGGAAAAAAAAAATTTTTTGAAAAAAAAAATTCAAAAATTTTTTTTTCGAAAAAAATTTTTCAAAAAAAAATTTTTCGAAAAAAATTTTTCAAAAAAAATATATTTTTCGAAAATAATTTTTCAAAAAAAATTTTTCAAAAAAAATTTTTTCAAAAAAAATTTTTTCGAAAAAAAAAATTCGAAAAAAAATTTTGAAAAAATAATTTCGAAAAAAATTTTTTCGAAAAAAAAATTTCTAAAAAAAAACATTTCGAAAAAAAAATTTCGAAAAAAAGATTTTTGAAAAAAATATTTCCGAAAAAAAATTTTTCGAAAAATAAAATTTTTGAAAATAAAAATTCGAAAATTTTTTTTCAAAAAAGTTTTTTTTCGAATAAAATTTCGGAAATTTTTTTTTTCGAAATTTTTATTTTTGAAAATTTTTTTAAAGTTTTTCAAAATTTTTTAAAAAATTTTCAAAAAGTTGATTAACTAATATTAGCTATTAGATTAAAGTTAAAGGAGGATAAAATAAGTGGCTAAGATTGCTTCTCACAAAATTTAGGTTTCTCATTTGAACGTTTCAATATATATATATATATATATATATATATATATATATATATATATATATATATATATATATATATATAGGGGAGGGTTAATGTGAGATCAAGCTTAAAGTTGTAAAAATAAGATCTAGTCTAAACAACCACTAAAATCATTTTATAAATAACCATATTAGCAATAATATACAAAAAATAAAGTATTAATACGAATTAACATTTTAACAACTAATAACCAACTGATACATGAGTTTGGATTAGTGATACACAAATATAAATTTACATGTCGAATCAAAGTGTATCACCTTAGTTTCGTCAATTTGAAAAAGAAAAACATCGAAACTTTAACAATTTTAGTTGTACTAAATAAAAAATTTAATTTTACTTTAACGAGAGTGTCACTTGTCAAATTTTAGTTGGATCTTATTTTTACAACTTTAAGATTGATCTTATTTGAACTCGATTCTATATATATATATATATATATATATATATATATATATATATATATATATATATATATATATATATATATATATATATATATATACACAAACTCATCAAACACACTTCACACATTTCCATAATATTCTATTTCTCTCTCACACTCACAGTTACAACTCACTCGGATCTAGGTTTTGATCCCAAATCTCAAAAAGCTTATAAGATCACAAATGAATATAATCAAAATACCCCCTTAGAGCTATTTATTCTTAGGCTTAGGTTGATTATCTGTTATAAGAATCGCGTTGCATTTGTGTTGATAGAATAAGGAAGAACATGATGTGTTGTTTTTGTGAATAATTAGAGCAAAAGAGATATTAAGGTTTGCTTGAAGTAGCTTATTTTATCTTAGGATTAGGTTGACTATATGTTATAAGAATTATATTGCATAAACATCCGAGTATCAAAGATGGAAGAAGTATCAGTGATGGGTGGACAGACACCACTTTCAAGTATGAACATAAACTTGTTCTGGTGTTGTCCATCCATTATTGATTCATCTTTGCTCTTTGTCAAAATACAGAAATAATTATTAAGTATAATTTGTATTGATATTGATTCATTATTGATTCATCTTTGAAGTACAATAAACATATCAAGAACTTAAACAGTTTTTTCATGTATTTAGTTACAATGAAAATATTTTCACTGCATTGTTGATATAAATTTAATATGATTTCATTGATTCATGATTAGCTCTCTAATGTCGTAGGACCTACATAACTAATATGTATGTTCGTCACATTTAAGTGAGCAATATAAATGATAGTAAGAATTTGGTTTCTAAGTACTTAAAGCTCAGTTATCAGGGCATATCTATCTAACGATGTAAATGGGTTTCATCGCTTTGATTGGACCCCATTTTCTAACGATGTTTAATGGTTCTTTCAATAATCAAGATTAAACATTGTTAGAATACGGGGTCCAATTAAAGCGATGGAACCCATCTACATCGTTAGATAGATATGGCCTGATAATTGAGACGTTTTCAATGTGATAATGATATAGTGTGTATTGTTCATGACAGGCCACACTCCTTCATTATCGCATTCAAGATGAGTGATTTTACTTAGACTCTATTCTTTACTCAACATTTACAGATTGTTTGTATCACTCTGTTTGCTTTATATATATGTATGTTGTATTTTTAATATAAGAATTATGTTGCATTTGTATTGAGAGAATAAGGAAGAAAAGTGGCGGATCTGTGTGCGAATATTTAGGCTAAAACATCCAAGTATCAAAGATGGAAGAAGTATCAACATGGGTGAACAAACACCACTTTCAAGTATGAACTTAAACTTGTTTTGGTGTTGTTCATCCATGTTGATTCATCTTTGCTCTTTGTCAAAATACAGAAACAATTATCAAGTATAATTTGTAGGTTCGATGCTTGAATTTAGCGTCTTCGTCTTCCAGCATGTTGGTAGGTTAGATATTCAAGGCTGAATAATATGTTGTTGTTGGCTAGGGTAGAAAGGATGGTAGTTCATTGCATTGTTAATATAAATTTTATATGATTTCATTCATGCACAATTAGCTCTCTAATGTCGTAGAATCTACATAATTAATATGTATGTTCGTGACATCTAAGGGAGCAATATAAATGATATTAAGAATCTTGTTTCTAATAACTTAAAGCTCAATGATTAGGGCGCTCTATCTAGCGTTGTAGATGGTTCCATTGCTTAATTTGGAAAACGTCTACTACCGTTTGTGTGGTTATTAAACGGTACTGCAACGTTAGATAGATCGATCTGGCCTAATCATTGAGACGTCTTCAATGCAATAATGATATAGACTTTATTATCGCATTCATGACATGACATGCCACACTCAATTATCGCATTCAAGATGAGTGATGTTACTTAGTCTCTATTCTTTACTCAACATTTGTAGATTTTTTTTATTACTTTGAGTCTGGAATTTCAACATACCTTTCCATTTTAACTTCCCATACTGTTTCTTTTGTTTTTTCAACAATCTAGTAATGCGGCTGGTGCAGTCCTTTGCTCAAAGGGAGTTGAAACGACAAAAGGAGCAGTAGTGGGAAGTTAGAAGGGTTACGTATGTTGGTTTATTGCATTCCATTATTTTTTATGATCTAAAACCAACCATCCACCAGGTAATGTGGCCATTGGAGTGCCAAGAACAAAGGTTGTTTCAAACACACCCTGAATTGCAACATTATCTTTTATTTCATTTACACTATATTTTTTAAAATTTTAATATATTTTTTAATTTTTTTGCAGCAAATCCATGGTCAGACTACTTTCCAAAGGGATATTTGGATCAGGTCAATCATGAAATTTTGTAGATTTTTTCAAGTCAATCATGTTTCATTGTGACTAGTCTTTGTTGGCGACTAATATGTATATAGTTCTGTCAAGAATTATATATAAGCATTGATCCCTGGAAAACGCTCGTCCCAATGGATCATGATTGGCCTAAAGATGTTGAAAAGGTTCCAGCCACCTGTGGGAAACATCAATCCTTTCCTGCATTAAACATAGGTATTTTGGTTTTCCCATATCCCCTTTTTATACTCGTTTCTATGTGTATCTCAAATCACAAATCCTAGTTTATCAAATCTCTAAACAAAAACATGCAGGAAGTATTCATAAACAATGTCTGCAAACAACAAGAGATCAGCACAATGGGTTGAAGGAGAAGGTTCAATCAGGTCTGCTTCAAAAAAGAAAGCGGCAAAAAGTGTAAAAAAATTAAATTAGATGGAAATACGTGGTACAATTGGTTGGCTGCTGAAAGAAGGAAAGAAGGAAAAACACAATCTATCAAACAACATGCTGAGGATGAAAAGGAGTACAAAGCAACAAAAAAACCATCTCTCAAACAACATCCCAAGGCATACAAGACATTGGATGATGATGATTTGTCTTATGTGGAGTTTGATGGGTTGAATTACGAAGATACACATGTGGCATTTGACCCGGAGAAATCTCCAAAATTAGATTAGTATATTTTTAGAATGTGTAACTTTTATTTCCAGTATTTTGTAATTTTTCATTTCAAGTTTTAATGGAAAATTTTTATTCTTAATTCCAGTACTTTTGTCATTGCTCAATTTTCTCATTACTTGTTGATATTAATATAATGATTCACCCTTTGCAGTATAAAAAGATTCTGCTGCTAAGAAAACGTTACTGCAGCTGGTTTTGTACATTATTTTGTAATTTTTCATTTCAAGTTTTAATGGAAAATGTTTAATCTTAATTCCCGTACTTTTGTCATTGCTCAATTTTCTCATTACTTGTTGATATTAATATAATGATTCACTCTTTGCACTAAAATTAAAAAAAAAAAAAAAAAAAAAAAAAAAAAAAAAAAAAAAAAAAAAACTGCTGCTAAGAAAACGTTACTTCTGCTGGGTTTGTACTGCTAGAACTGAGAGTTCAGGGGTGGATTGGTAACATTTACACTTAACGGTTTAAATCCCCAATCAAATCGATAATTCAGTTTCACGCACACATAATTTCTCTATAATCACAAACACTAACATCTTTTATCAATTATTTTCAAAATCCCCAAATCACAAAACCCTAATTCAAGATGGTGTTGCCAATTGAATCAAAACGCACATTTGTTGACATACACAACATTGTCCCTTTTTTGAAGAAACCAGATGGTTCTGAAGGATTCACACAGATAATCGATTTCTTGAATGCTACCCCTATTAGGTATGCATTAACTGTGAATCCTCCTATATGCATTTCTTTTATTAAGTAGTTTTGGGCTACTGCTAAGGTCATAACTTTTAATGGAGAAAAACAGATTAAGGCTAAGGTAGATGGCCAACATATACTCATAACTGAGTCATCTATTAGGGAATCTCTTAACCTACCAGATAATGAAGTGATTGTGCGTCTTGAAAGTGCCGCCATTTTCAAAGGTTTGAAAAAAATGTGGTATGAGAAGAAGAATGATAGATTAAAATTTTACAAAGGTCTCTTCTCATCTCAGTGGAAATTCTTGATTCATACTCTCTTACACTGTTTGAGTCCTAAAACAACAGGTTGGAATGAGTTTGGTACCACCATGGCATCAGCAGTGATATGCCTTGCTAAAGGAAAACCTTTCAATTTTTCAAAAATGATTTTGGAGGGTATGATCAAGACCTTGGCTGATGATGGTACTTCTTTATTATATCCAAGGTTTTTGCAACTTATTATTCAAAAACAGTTGACTACCTTTAAAAGAAATAAAGGAACTTATGCTGCCCCCTCACTACAAAAGAAAGTATTTTCAAATCTGAAAAATAATGGCAAGGATTTTTTAGGAAAGGTTACACCGCTTTTTCCATATATGGTGAACCTTTCACAAAAAAGGGTGAGGATGTCATGGGTGTGGAGTAGGCCAGTGGTAACATACATGAGAGTGAGTATACACCCATTGATTCACCTCTCAGGGAAGGTAACACATCCAGAAGTGATGAGGGTAGTTCTGAAACAAATGAATTGATGGATTCTGGTGAGAATAGAATGAAACTTATACAGGATCTGAAGGCCTGTTGTACCCAGTTAGAAGAGGATATTCTTGGCCTCCAAAAGTGCTTAACAAAAAATGGTGCAAAGATCAAAAGGTTGAAGCTGAGTGTTCGATATTTAGAAGGTCGAAATAGGTCAAGAAAAGTTCAGTTCATAAGGTTGAAGAAGGTGGGCACAATATACAGGGTGAGTTCTTCTAAGGCTACTAGTTTGGAGGATGCTCCTAAACAGGTGACGAATGAAAGCAGAGTCTCAAGGGAGGAAACAACAAATGCTGAAGGTGCTTATGCAGATATGCATGTGGATATGGATATTGGGATTGATAGTGATGATAATGTGGATGATGATTATTTAGCTGCTGACAAGGGGGGTTATGAGTCGGTTTTGGAAGATGTAAATAAAGAGCAGGTAGTGGAAACTAATACTAGTTTGAGAGAAACTGCTACTAATAGTAATGTTGAAGAAATGGCTAAGGTGGTACAACAAGATGTTTTTGCTGCTACAACAAATCAAGTTTCTATTGCTGAAGTTGCTACAGATGAAGAGGTTGCAAAGATAGTTGATGAAGCTGAAATAGCTAACTTTATGGATGAGAATAGGAGAGATAAAGTGTCTGAATTTAAACAGATGAGCAAGTAAAATTCAGACTTGAAGAAGAGGAGAAAAAAAAGAGCTCATGGAGAGCAAATGCAAGCTTTTATTGATGCGGATGAAGTTCTACAGGCAAGAATTAAAGAACTTTACACAGATGAGACTGTAAATGGGGAAGACAAAGTACAAAGACTTGCTGATTTGATAAAGGAAAGATATGAAGAATTAGTTTTGAAGGACCTAATTAAGTCAATGAATCAACGTCAAAGTCAGAAGAGGAAAAGAAATCCCACAAGGTCTCAGTTCATCAGTGAAATGAAGATATACATACAACATCAAGGTGAGTATAAAGCTTCTGACCTCAGGGGAATGACGTATGAACAAATTGAAAGTCTATACTACCGACTCAAGAAATATGTTGAAAACTTTATCCCCATGGGTACAGAAGAAACACCATCAAAGAAACAAAAGATCATTGAAGACAAACCTGCTGAGAAGAAGAATTATTCACAAAGAAAAGAAGACAGCTCTTCTCATGATCTGATGATGGTGATTATTCCTGAAACATTATATGTTGACCCTATTCAAGCTAGACATCCAATCATGGACTAGGAGATTTATCGAGATAAATTTGGAAAGGCTTGGAAGATAATCAGGGCTGGTGGAGGATCAGCAGTGTACAAAAGGTTTGAGGATTTGATAAGAACAATTGACAGATTAGACTTAGATAGATTATGGGAGTTGGTTCAAGAAAGAATCAAAACAGTCAAGAAGCTAGATGCAAAAGAGCAAGATTTGCGGGTTGAATTACATAGGTTATATAAACCTGATCCAGCTGATATCTATTGGAACTTCCCATGCCATCATTTCTCAACTTCATGGAAGTTTTATGATAGCTGCAATGTACATCTCTTATCAACACAAGGTGGAATTGATGTTTTTATGCTTGCAGAAAAAGAATATCCTTTGCCTGCTAGTTTACTTGCTGTGATGACATCTACAAAGATCATATGTGAAGAACATAGAGAGGTAGTTAAAGATCTCATTGAAAGAATTCATGCTCAGTATAAGAGAGCATTGTATGATGTGAAGAAAACAAGCTGATAATTAGGTGTTTGGAGGTAGCAGGGGTACGTACTTTAGCTTCTCTATTTTCATTATGTTGTAAAAAAAACCTTTTGGTAAGTACTATATAATTCACCTTTTGTGAGATTACAACTCTGTTTTTTGTACAAAAGTTACTACTGCTATTACAATAGTTACTACTGCTATTACAATAGTTACAACTGCTATTACAACTCTTGTTTGTGTAACTCAATGTGACTAATATCAAGGTTAATGATAACTGAGTTCACATTTTGCTATAAATAATAGTCACATGAAATTCACAATGTGACTATTTTGAATGTATTGGTCACATATAATACCCTTATAATGTGGCGATAATCATGATTTAGATACACATTTGTGATATGGTGTGACTATTGTAAAGCCTATAGTCACATGATCGTGCTACAATTAAATGTGACTATACACATTAGGTTGTGGCAAGCAAACACACACTAGACTTTAGACACGCATATTAACTTACGTGACCATATGTATCAAATTTTGGTTACACTTAATCATGTATGTTTATGGTTTAGTGTGACCATATATGACATTTGGTCACACTCTTCAAGTGTGTGACATATATTTGTCACTTTTAAATGCATATCGTGACTAACGCTTCAAACTTACTTTTCAGTTGTCACACATTTCACATTCATATGTGGCTAAATATTCAGCAAAGCTTAGCAGTCACGCTTAAATAATGTGTGACAAACTTGACTATATAATTTAGACACATGCACAATTACTTCATGTGACCATATATGGATTTTGGTCACACTGTTCAATTGTCTGACATATATTTGTCACATACGTATATATATAGTGTGACTAATGTCTCAAACTCATTTGTATCTGTCACACGTCCCAAATTATAAGTGACTAAATAATCAAAAAAAAATTCCAGTTACCTCTAGTCACATAAATATTCAAATGTGTGACAATAGAATTCTGAAATGGTCACACAAGTCGGATCAAGTGTGGCTGTTTATTTTATTCTGGTACATTTAGTCATGTATAAATGTTATAGTGTGACATTTCAAAATCGACCATGCGTGACCAATAGAACTTTTTGTACTAGTGTTTGTAGACCCATTTGACACCAATAACGTCTTTGTCTAATGGTCTGTTTGTGAGCTCCCATGTGTTATTCTTTTCGATAACTTGAATTTCGTCCTCCATCGATTTCTTCCATGATTCCTTTCTAATCGCTTCTTCAAAACTTTCTAGTTCTATATGACAAAAATTAGCATTGTATATTTCTGTCAACGAACGAAATTTTCTTGGTGGTAGACTTTGATATTCTTCATCAGGGTCTTCGCTGGGTACTTCATCATGTGATGGTTTTTTTCATCACTTTCCACATGTGCTTCATCCTGCATATTGTTAGTGGGAAAACTTGCTCCTTCCTTTTTTTTCTTCTTCCCAATTCCAGGAAGAATTTCATCAAAAATTACATCTCGACTAACTATTACATTTTTTTGTTTTTAGGCTATACAATCTATAAGCTTTTGACTTGCTACTATAGCCTACAAAAATGCACTTTTCACTTGTCTCATCTAACTTATATCTTTTTTGCTTTGGAATTTGAGAATAACAAACACACCCAAAAACTTTAAGATGTCTTACCGAAGGTTTTCTTCCATTCCACGCTTCAAGTGGAGTCTTGTTATCGAGGGCTTTTGTTGGACTTCTATTCAACAAATATACTGCCATGTAAACTGCTTCTGCCCAAAAACTTTTTGGTAAACCTTTCTTGTGCATCATTGATTTCGGCATTTCTACAACGGTCTGATTCTTTCTCTCGACTACACCATTTTGTTGAGGTGTGTATCGAGTTGTGAGCTGTCTGTGCATGCCTCATCCTCACAAAACTTTTCAAACTCTTTTGAGTTGTATTCTTTTCCTTCATCACTTCTCAAAATTTTAATAAAACTCCCCATTTGTTTTTCAACAAAATTTTTAAACTTTTTGAAAATTCCAAAAACTTGAGATTTTTCTTTCATGAAATAAACCATGTCATTCTACTAAAATCATCAATAAATAGAATGAAATAGAGATTATTACCATGAGATGGATTCCTCATCGGACCACAAAGATCGGTGTGTACTAGCTCGAGAATTTCCTTGGCTCTCCAAGCGACTCCTTTTGGAAATGGTTTCCGATGATGCTTACCAAGCGCATACCCTTCACAAACTTCATCAATCTCGTGAATTTGTGGCAAACCTCCAACCATATTTTTCTGGTGGAGTAAATTTAGACTTTGGAAATTTAGATGTCCAAGCCTCATGTGCCATAACAAAGCTTCGTCTGTTGTTGTGGCCTTCAAAGCAGAGTGTTCTTCGTATCTGAATGTGATCGGAAAACTTCTGTTTCGCCCCATTATTATCTTTTGCATCAATTATCTGTTTCTTCCTTTATTATAAATACTACAACCTTTACCTTCAAAAACAACAGTGTATCCATGCTCTACAAGTTGTCCGACACTAAGCAAATTTTGCGTAAGTTCGGGAACTAGTAAAACATCATTAATGTATTTGATACCTGCTTTTTTCTTGACCGGAATCTTGCCTTTTCCCTTCACTTGTACTACTGCTCCATTTTCCATTTTTAATTGAGAATTTCCTGCAGTGTCAATATCAACCAAAATACTTTCATCACCGGTCATATGATTACTACAACCGCTATAAAAAACCATGTGTCACTTCTTTCAACGTTAGCTGAGTGACAAAAGAAAACATTTCCATCTTCTTGTTTTTCTTCTAAAAAATTTGCTTGTTGTTGATTTTTCTTTCGACAAAATTTTTCTAGATGACCAAATTGATCACAATGAGTACATTTATACTTTTCTTTGTACCAACAATCTTTTTCCTCGTGGTTGTCTTTCTTGCAAATAGAACACTTGTAAGAGTTTCCATCGCCAAATGACCTTTTGTTGAAGTTGCCTTGACTTCTAAAACTTCCATAGCTTTGTCCACGTCCATGGCCTCTAAAATTTCTGCCTCCTCGACCACCTCGGGATGAACTCCCTCTTCCACAATTTTGTGGTGGTTTCTTGTCTCCTTGCAAACTGGATTGGAATGCACTTTCGATCGCCTTACCAGAGTGGCGAGTAATACGCTGCTCATATGACTTGAGAGAACTTAGAAATTCTTGAATACCCAAAGTTTTGAGATCTTTGGTGTTTTCAGTAGCTGCTATAATTGGATCAAATTTTTTGGGAATACTCATGAGAATTTTCTCAACAATACGTTGGTCTTCAATTTCATCACCATTACTTATAGTCATTTAGTGACTTATTTTCCTTCATCTTCGTGTTCTCATAATCTTGTCTGAGAGTTTGTAGTTTTATGGCTCTCACTTTGACGTCTCCTTGAAATTCTTGCTTGAGCACCTCCCAAGCTTCTTTTGCTTTTTTTAGACGCATGATTTTCGGGAAGATTGACGGTGTGACTCCCCGCTGAATCATACTTAGAACGGCTGCATTTCGGCTTCTCTATTGCTTCAAATATTTCATTTGATCATCGGTTAATTTTTCCGTATCAACGAGTTCTTCAAATGTGTTTTTGACATCGTTAAACACATCTAAAGAATCAAATATGTCTCCATTTTGACACACCAATAATCATAATTTTCACCATCAAAAACTGGGACGACAACATGACTTAAATCAAAACCTTGTCGCCTTGCCATGACCGCTCTATAAAAATGATAAGAACTCATTTAACCCAAATGGATTCGAACAAGCTCTGATACCAATTTATGTTGGATATATGAGATGTTACTCTCATAAAAATATTGCTCACAAAAACTTACTTCGACAATCTGTAAAAGAATTCTTTTGAATAAGGAAATATGACACACAAAATATTTCTTAACAAAACTTCAAACACTTTATTTTTATTTTGATTGGCACTGGTACTTTCACTACATTCTTGTTCCTTTATATAGACTAGTTGTAGTCTACTATTACAATATGAAAAAAAATACAAGTAAAACATATGCATAGTACTTGTATAGTATTCAAAGATTGGTGTTGATCTTGTTGCCGTATATTTCCCTCATGCTTAGTTGACTATATGTAGGAAATACAAGTTGCATTTTTCTTACTGAATGAAACATGTCTAAAAACTAGCCATACTATTCTTTTGTCAAGCTCAATAGTTGGACTTGTTATTTTCTCATGCATACATAGTATGGCTTGTCCCCTTTCTTTACTTTTTCATTTATTGCAAAACACATTATTTTACAAGACTCTTGGGTCTCTAGATAATTTCGCAGTAGGTTCCTCCTATTAATCATACCCATTGTTCAATATAAATGTAAACGATTCCTTTTCTGTTATGAAAAATCATTTAATTTTCTTTGCACAAAATGAAGACATTTCAAGCTTACCATTTTTTATAGCTAGTTGTCTTCCTTTCATTAACAGCAGCAACAACAGTAGCAGCTCAAAAATACGCCAAGACAGGGTGCGAAGATATGTGTGGGAATGTGAGGATCCCATTCCCATTTGGAATCGGAGAAAAGTGTTCTGTTAACAAATGGTACGCTGTTGAATGCAACTCCTCAAAGCCATATCTATATGCACACAACCGCCTTGAAGTCGTGGGTGTTGACTTGTTAAATCAAACAATTACTGTTAATATTATGCAAAAGATCTCTGATTGCAGTCGAACCAAGAGCGTGGATCTTGGTAGGACTCATTTTCTGTATTCCAGATCACAGAATAAATTTGTTGTTGAAGGGTGTGGTCATGCTGTCATGATGGATGATCATGGTAGTGTTCTAACGGGTTGTTCCAACACTTGTAGCAATGATGCTACAACTGTTACCGATAGAAACAAATGTTTTGGAATCAGTTGTTGTGAAGCAACAATTCCTCATCATTTAAAGTCATACAACATGAATCTCACAGGTTTGAAAAGTCTGGGAGGAGATAGACCATGTGGGTTTGCTCACTTGGTGGATAAGAATTCATACGTTGAAGGAAGCAGCTCTAATTATGTTAAAACATCACTACTGTGGACCCTATCAGACCCTGACTTTGATCAAATATGCTGTATTCGTTATAGGTATGCTTATGACGATAGACTCTTTTTGGATCTGAGAAATGGTACTTTAATTAGTTCTTGGCAATGTTCCACTACTAGCCGTTTTAATTCATATGGACCAATGCAAGGAAACCTTATGTAGAAGATGGATCGGAAGGTATGCAATCCTATAAATTTATCCATTTGTTTATTTTGATTACAGTTTCATATGCGTGTTAAATTTTGTTACATATAACTTTCTCTCTTTTGGCACACGCTTTAAGTTACGGAAGAGTGTGCAAGGTGCAGAGGTAACAGAAGAAGTTACTATAAGTATGACGAAATATATAGCGGTGATGACTTAGTTAGCAAATGGAATTTCACTTGTCGACCTTACCCTTCCGATTTCTATCTTAATTATGAAACCAATTCTTCCTTGGGTATTATTCTAGGTAATTACAATTCTTTGTGCTTTGTAGTCATATATACCTTATATTCTTTGCATGTTGTTCAAATACGATTCTATTTGTACAAAAAAATGACATATTTTAAAGGGAAAATTGTCTAAAAATATATCTAACTTGCCACTTTTTCCTATTGTATGCATGAACTTTTTTTTTCCTATTGTATGCATAAACTATCTTAATCTTCCTATTATATCAATATTACGGGTTTTTATTCTATTAATTACACCGTAATTAGTGTGATTAAGTATTGCCACGTCGTAACTCAGCCGTAATATTGATACAATAGGAAGATTAAGATAGTTTATGCATACAATAGGGAAAAAAAGTTCATGCATACAATAGGAAAAAGTGGTAAGTTAGATGAATTTTTAGACAATTTTTCCTTTTTTAAACTTTTAGCCGTTATGGCCAGCTCCTGCATTAAAAACCAAAAGAAAACAAAAACAAAAAAATGTATTATATGTTGAAAACCGAAACTCGATAAAATATTATTTGGTCAGCATAATTAGCTACTGGAAAGAAATTCTAAAAAAGGTGAAACTCTGTTACTAGTAATATTTACAAACTTCTAACCCGAATAAAGGACAATGTAGAACTACACATCCTCTGAACACGAAGCATCGACTTCTCCTAAGAGTTTAGTTACTTGTGATCACTTTGTTGTGGCATTCATTCAGGTGTTAGCATAAGCATGGGTGTTCTTTTTCTTGTGGAAATTACCTACATATTGTACAAACTTATCAAGAAAACAAAAGAAAGGAGACGAAGAAAGAGGTTTTTTAAACGCAATGGTGGTTTACTTCTAAAACAACAAGAAGAAGCCGACCCGTCTTTAGTTGATCAAACCATACTTTTCACATCACGTCAACTAAAGAAGGCTACTAACAACTTCAATGAGAACAGAGTTCTTGGTTGAGTAGGCCAAGGTACAGTTTACAAAGGTATGGTAATTGATGGAAGAATTGTAGCAGTTAAAAAATAAAAAATTATTGATGAAAGCCAATTAGAGCAGTTCATCAATGAGGTGGTGATTCTTTCACAAGTCAATCATAGGAATGTGGTCAAATTAATGGGATGTTGCTTAGAGACCGATGTTCCTCTACTAGTTTCAGAATTCATCCAAAATGGAACATTGTATGATCGTATTCACTGCGAGACTGATGAGAACCCAATGTCTTTGAACATGAGACTGCAAATTGCTACAGAGGTTGCAGGAGTACTTGCTTACTTACATTCAGCCACATCCATTCCAGTATACCATAGGGACATCAAGACGGCTAACATACTTTTAGATGATAAATACAGGGCCAAGGTTTCTAACTTTGGAACTTCAAAGTTCGTATCACTAGATCAAACTCACTTGACTACCTTAGTCAAAGGTACATTTGGCTACCTAGACCCCGAGTATTTTCAATCTAGCAAATTCACTGAAAAAAGTGATGTTTATAGTTTTGGATTTGTGTTGGTTGAGCTTCTAACAGGAGAAAAGCCAATCTCTTTAACTAGGTTTGGTGAAAATAGAAGTTTGGCTACGTACTTTATGTTGGCTGTGGAAGAAGGACGCGTTATGTCTATATTTGATGCTATTGTTATCAGAGAAGGCACTATAGATGAGCTATTGGCAATAGCAAACCTCGCAATGTGATGTATGAATTTCAATGGAAAGAATAGGCCAACAATGAAAGAAGTAGCTGTAGAGTTAGAAACCATAAGAACGTCGCATATTCCATCAGCTGTTCAGACTAATACCAAGTCAATAACGTATAGGCATGAATTATCGATGCTATCGAATGGGGAATCAACATCAACATTCTTAAGTTCCGATGAGAACATTACTCAATGATGCAAACAGGGCGGTTTTTTGTGTAATAAGCTGTCATACAATATATCGTTACACAGTATGTATTATTAGTTGTCAGTAATCATAAATATGTATTCATAAGGGCATAAGGCCTATTGTAACAATCCCTTTATATATATTTATGACGCATGTGTCCATTAGTTTTACTGAGGTGTGATCCCTTGCAAAGGGGGTGGAAATTAAAAAGTTTAAAAAGTGTTTACTGGTGTCGGATCATACCACATCTACTTAAAATGTATCTCACGGTCAGGGTTCAAAGTGAAAATAAGATACGCGTGTTTTGTTAATATGAAGGGTTGTTTCGTAATTTAACAAAACTACACCGTCTAATAATTTTTCCCTCCCACTCTCATTTCCACTATTCACCCCAAAAAAGATGATACAAAAGATGAGCATAATAGGGAGAAATTAACACGTAAATATCGGAACTATTTGATGTTATCAAGGGGTGAATGGGTCGGAGTCCCGGCACATCCGTGGCTGTGTTAGGTCATCATCTTCGATGCTTGATCTCTGTCTCCTTGACCTTGATCTCCCATTTCTGTAACCTCGGTCTTCTTTTGCTGATAGGTCATCCCTTTGTTGGGAAGATGCCTCATGGCTGTGATGCCTTCCAGAGTCACGGGAACGGAAACTCTGGTTATAGCTTTCTTCCCTTCCTCTGTCTCTACAGTGAGATTGACGTCGGGGATCTTGTGAGTACGCGGATATACTCTTTTCTTCACCTCCCTGTCTATGGAACACACCTTTTTCTAACCTTTGAACACATTCCTCTTGTCCGGACCCTTTCCCCTTCGAGACCTTGACCTAACACTCAGCAGCTCAGGGCTTACGAACGTGCTCCGAGGGCGCTTAGCTTCAATTTTTTTCTGAGATCCTTCCTCCGGTCAGGTGTTCTGGACTCGGATTATTGTGATGCTTCTTCGAAGGAAAGGCAAGATTTTACTCCTTTGAGCTTTTGTTGATTCTTTTCTTGATGATATTTTTCAACAATGATTGGCAATATCCGGTGGTAATTCTTGTCACAGTAATCTTGGAGATCTGTGTTAGGCGTAGATCCACCGTCACCTCCCAATATTGATTCCTTTCGTTTACCCTCGTATTCCGCATGGCGGACGTGTGTTCGGATAGGTCAAGGTTTGTACGACAGCTCATGGTGAGTATTTTTTAGAACGCAATTGTGCACTTGGTCCCATGGATGGTGCCAACTTGTTAGTGCAAAAAGTGTGATAGGTAAAGATTGGGCTTGGTTTGTGTCGGGCCGTCCTTGATGGACTGTCCATAAGCGAGTTTTGCACTAATCCAAGTGATAGATTGATCCCCTGCACAAATGAAAGCAAACCGTTAGCCTTACTGTGGGGACGGACCCCACGATTAAGCTCCGACGTGAGAGTAAGTATTCATGTTGTTAGAGGAGTATGTATGTGTTGGGATGTGTGAGAAAGTCATACCTCATAAATGTGTTTTAAGGTTGCCTTTTATAGGTGAGTGAAATACTAGGGTTTCCTAGTATTTCGCATATTATTGTAGTGGCCAGAGTGGACCCTTGTCGGGCAAGGATCCATAGCTTAATCATGACCGCGGATGTAGATTGTCTTTTGGACCGTGATCTGGTCTGCAAGGTTACTTCAGAAAAGTTTCTTGGATGATCCGGGTGCGTCCTTAGAGGTCAGGACCGCGCCTTGCTCGTAGTTTGGGCTTTGGTGATGTCCAGTGTTTCTGTTTGTTGGGCTGGCCGGGGCCCGTTGCGTATAATACAATGCAAGCCTACTAGGCCTGCTATCTGTATTATACCTCATCAGTTGGTAACAATCTTTCTAGCCGAAACTATAACATTGTAAAACAAGCATATGTAATACTAGAAGCTAAATGCTAAATTCATTAATGTTTTACTAGGAGTGGTTCAAATAAAATCCGAAAGCTAAAAGCTTGTTGTTAAAGAAGTTTTTAATTCTTAACGCTAAAAGCTCGTTGCTAAATAAAATTCTTGTTATTGAACAAACTCATTGTCTTTATCAAAACCATCAAATAATTTATCAAATAATTTTCTTAATAGTATGATTATTTTATAACAAGATTTAGCACATAAGTAATTTACTAAATTCTAGAATCTTAAAATTTATATAAAAGAAAAATGATAAGTCAGAAGCGGTTGTGGTTGCTTATTTATCATAGCTACTGATGAGGCGAAAAATGAACCACTTTTAGGGGGTCATTTAAGCCCGGAATTGAATTTATTTGATCAAATATTGCCCTAAATCGTTCCTTTTGTGATTTTAGGTACTTTGTGAGTGAAATCTGGAAAAGGAAGCAATTCGGACGTTTTTGGAGCATAAAAGTGAAGAAAACGCCAAAGACTTAATTTTCCAAGCTGGGAACAGTGTGTGACGGCGTCAAGAGCATTTTCCTGACGGCGTCAAGAGTTAAAATCATGACGGCCCAGTACAGAAATGAAGGCGTCACAAGGTAGAGCGTCAAGAGTTAAATACGTGACGGCCTGGAAAAGTCTATAACGTGACGGCGTCAAATGTAGATCAAGGCAGTCCGAGAATTCTTTTAGCGGCGAGATGACGGCGTCACAATGTTTTTCTAGACACCGTCAGCCTCAATTTTCTATATATAGTTTTCTAATTTTCATTCATTAGGAGGAACAAGTTTGGAGAAACCCTAAGGCCGAACCATATACGAATTTTACAGGTTTTTCAAGGGTTTACAGCCTTTGAACCCTTACATGTGTAATTGAGATAAGTGTTCTTTTAATTCAATCAATATGTCTATGTGTTGGTTGTCTATATCTTGTGCTTGTCTTAATTCCACCATGCTAGGCTAGATTTATCTTGTGTTCGCTTAGATCTAATGAAACCTAGATGTTGATTATGTGTTGATTACTTGTTTATGGTTGTATTGGATGAATGTTTCAATGTTAGGCTTAAGAAAACTAGCAGATCTCCAAATGGTAACATGATTGAACGTCTTAGGAAACATGAACCGATGTGTACTAGGTTTTATTGGTTGTATTTAATGCATGAGTAAATTTTAATGATCCTATGTTAGGAGCTTCTTAGCCGGCTCGACATAGGATTGAAGTAGGCACTCATAGGATTGGGGAGTTAAGTACGCCACCCCATGAATGGTATTAAGGAATAAAATCCGTCATCCACGCAACTATAACAAGTAATTAACGTGTAAAAGATATCTAGGGAGTAGTGAAATCTAAGTAAACACATTTCTCCACTTATTGCTCACAACCTTAGTTTAATTTAGTTTTATTTTCATTTCTAGTATTTTATTTTGATTGCATCTTTAGTATTGGGTTAGTTGACTAGCAACTAATTCCGCCCAAATCCTTCAACCTCGAGATTTTTACTTGCTTTCTAAAAAATATAAAAATACAAAAATAATTATCATTCATCTCTAGCACTAGTAATTAGGTTTTCTAATCCTAGCGACACTATTCCTAGCTGAACGATCAATCCCCCGGTACTTGTCACTATACTATACTACAACGATCAGGTACACTGCCTGGTGGGGGTTGTAAGCTTCTCAAGATCCCTTGAGAGGTAAAGCCTGGTGCAATCCCCACGCATCAGCTACAAACTTATATAACTTTTGAAAAGCTCATAGGTGCAATTTTTTGGCTTTTCAGATTTTTGGTTGTGCTCAATGTAAGCCATAAAGTTAACTCGATAAGCTCGAATGATCGGTCCGACTGTTTGACATCCTTAGAAGAATTAGTGGTCTTTAAGAAGAAAAATGTGTTTATTAACTTCTCTAATTTTCGTGATAAAAAACTTCTCTAGTTTTACATAAGATCATATAACACAAACACTCCCCTAGAAAAAGTGTAAATTAGACAGTTGGTCCTTAGAATGTAGGCTTTATACGTATCTAGTCCCTAACTTTAAGAAATAGTCCTCTCATCATGAAAACGCTCCGACATGTCCAAATTCCTAATGGTCGTCAAGTTTGACCTCACGAATGAGATACACACACATGTTGTGGAGATCCATGGTAGGGTTTTTTTTCTTCATATTTTGGTGTTTATATCCATAATTAGTATGATGAAAATCTTATCAAGTTATTTTATAAGTTATTATATTGAAGTTCAAGTTAGTAAATCTTTGTTTTTTGTGTTTTGGATGGCCAACCTAATTTGTTTAGCAATCGCATAAAACCATGTTGGTAGTTTTAGAAAGTTCACTAGGAGAGAATACATGCAATGTAAGCAAGCGATTTTCGATTTGGTGGATATAGATGTGTTTTCAGATCATGATTTTGGATGATATGATTTTAAAGCTAGGTTTTATGGGTGAGGAGCCACCATATTATCACCATTTAATTTGAGAACATTGATGAGGCGAAAAATGATCCGTTTTTAGGGGGTCATTTAAGCGCGAATCCGAATTTATTTGATCAAATATTGCCCTAAATCGTTCCTTTTGTGATTTTAGGTGTTTGGAGAGTGAATTCTGGAAAAGAAGCCATTTTGGACGTTTTTGGAGCATAAAAGTGAAGAAAACGACAAAGTACCAAATTTCCATGCTGAAGATACAAGGTGACGGCGTCAAGAGTTACATCTTGACGGCGTCAGCCATGATGAATAAAATACCGAAGGTGGTGACGGCGTCAGAAGTTATCATGACGGCGTCAAAGTGGCAAGAATAAAATACCGTGGTTGGTGACGGCGTCACATAGGCCGTCATAAGTAGATCAAGGCCGTCCGAGGAAGTATTTGGCGGCAAGGTGACGGCGTCACATGGTGGTCTTGACGTCGTCAGCCTACTTTTCCTATATATAGTTTTCTAGTTTTTTCATTAAAAAGAGAGAAGTTTTGGTGAAACCCTAAAGACGAATTTGGTGTATCTTTTACAGGTTTTTTAAGGGTTCCAAACCCTTGAGACCTTGCATTGTAATTGAGATAAGTGTTCTTTCAATTCAATCAATATGTCTATGTGTTGGTTGTTTATATGTTGTTCTTGTCTCAATTCCATTATGCTAGGCTAGATCTCTTTTGTGTTTGCTTAGATCTAATGAAACCTAGATGTTGATTATGTGTTGATTACTTGTCTATTCTTGTCTTGGATGAATGATTTTATATGTTAGGCTTAAGAAAACTGGCAGATCTCCAAATGGTAACATGCTTGAACGTCTTAAGAAACATGAACCGAGGCGTACTAGGTCTTTATTGGTTGTATTTAATGCATGAGCCACTGTTTACAATCCCTATAGTTGTGTTGGGTCATGGTGTAGGAGGAGATAAGAGCTCATAGAGTTGGGGAGTTATGTATGCCACCCCACGAATGGTATTAAGGAATACAATCCGTCATCCATACAAGTATAACAAGTAATTAACGTGTAAAAGATATCTACGGAGTAGTGAAGTCTAAGTAAACACAATTTCTCCAATTACTGCTCACAACCTTAGTATAATTTAGTTTAATTTCATTTTCAGTATTTTATTTTAATTATATGTTAGCTTTGGGTTAGTTGAATAGCAACTAATTCCGCCCACTCTTCCAAAACCCGAGATTTTACTTGCTTTCATAAAATTATAAAAATACAAAAAATAATCATCCCTCACCTCTAGAACTATTAATTAGGTTTTCTAATCCTAGCGACACTATTCCTAAGCTGAACGATCAATCCCCCGGTACTTGTCACTATACTATACTACAACGATCAGGTACACTGCCTGGTGGGGGTTGTAAGCTTCTCGAGATCCCTCGAGAGGTAAAGCCTGTTGCGATTCCCACGCATCAAGTTTTTGGCGCCACTGCCCGGGGAATAGTTATTGTCTAGGTTAGGATTTCTTTTTATTAGGTCTACTTGCTAGATTCCTTTCTAGTAAGATTTTATTTTTATTTTTTTAGGTCTTCTTTAGTCTATCTTATTTCTTTGTGTCTTTGTTCGTAAACAGTTTCGATGGATAACAATAACATTGATCGGCTGATTCCTGTTATTCGTGTTTTTTGTCGTAGGATGTTCCAATTGCCCGCCCCACTTCCTTTAGCAGAAAATGAGAACCCACCTAACCTCTCACCCAACCACCACTTTGACAATAATTCTGAGCTAGAAGAGTCTGATCATGATGATGACCGTAGGGCTAGTCCTTTTTACTATTCAGACTCCGATGAGGATCTTGATGATGGTGACGTAATTAATGAGGATAGAATGGAAGAGGAAATAAACCCTCTTAGGTATGTTGACCCTAGAACTAGGATCGAGTGCGATAGTTCATTTAACATGCAATTCCCTTGTAAGATTGGATTTAAAAGCTTTAATGCCTATCTCAACTCATCTCTTCCAATGAACATAATCTCTCGTAACGAATACAATAAAATCATGGTAGAGGAGTTAGAATACAAGGGGAAAACGTTATTGCTAAGGCAATACCACTGCACGTGTTTGTAGGAAGGTTGGTTTATCTTGTTGAGTTCATGGTTATGGAGAATCTAGGAGAGTTTATTGATAATAAATTGACCCAAGTTGTGTTTGGAAAACCCTTCAAACGGTTGACCAACCTCGATGAAAAACCCATAGAAGGGCTAATTACATTCTCGGATGGGGATGAAGATTTTGTCTATCAAATGCCCCGCGCACACCCTAGGTTCAAAGATTTTTCCATGGAAAAGTGTAGTAGGTATCCGCCCATGGAAATGCTAAGTGAGAATGATAAGAGAAAAGGACTTAAGTACACGCATGAAAAGAATAAAAAGTACTATCGCGGGTGCCTAGAGTTAGGAGAAGAATATAAGAAAGATGAGGCGACAATTAGATGGCTCACACTTGGTTATGTGAGCATAAGCGATACACGATAGCCCATGACTTTGAGTCTAGCTACAAGACTCGTAAATAAAGAAAAGCGCTTCTTGGGAGGCAACCCATGTTTAGTGTGATTTTATTTGTTTGATTGTTATTTGCTTCCGTATGCATGTTTTATTTTTATTGTTGGTTGATCATGTTTCTCAATTAAATTGTGGAAATACTTTATTATGTTGTTTGGCCTAGTCTTAACTTCAACCTAAAGGTATTTTTGCAAAAGATAAATGTAAAGGGAAACCCCAAATATGTTTTTAAGAAACAAACCGATCATGATTCTCCACAATATTAAATGAACATGTATATTCGTATTTGTTAGAGTCAAATGCTTGTATTGAGTCATAATGAAGTTTTGCAGGATTTTCCAGGAAGTAGGACAAAGTTTCTCCAGAAATTTTCCGGAAACTTAACATAAGAATTTCTGCAGGTCCATTCTGACGGCGTCAGAGTATTACTCTTGACGGCGTCAGGAGTTAAAATCTGGAAATTTTACCGGTTTTGTTTTTCTAACGGAGTCTTATGGTTTTTGTGAATTATTAAGTTTTATAATCTCCAGGAAATCTGCAAACTTCATTCCACAAGCATTATATCTTACTTTGTTTTCTAGGATTTAGTAACTTATATAGGATGCCGCCGATTTTACGCGAGGTTGCCTTGTCTATTGTTGTCAGGATTTACAGGTTATTTATGACAAGAAGATGATTTATATTCTGGAAGGGAAGCTTTGATTGTTTATTTTCTTGGAGGAAGATTTAACCTGGCCAACCTATAATCCATACCGAGCGAATCAGGGGAGTATTTGATTTCATTCTTGATGCGTGGGAATTGCACCTTGCTTTACCTCTCAAGGGATCTCGCGAGGCTTACAACCCCCACCAGGCAGTGTACCTGATCTTTGTAGTATAGTATAGTGACAAGTACCGGGGGATTGATCGTTCAGCTTAGGAATAGTGTCGCTAGGATTAGAAAACCTAATTAATAGTTCTAGAGATGAAAGATGATTATTTTTGTGTTTTTATATTTTAATGAAAGCAAGTAAAATCTCGGGTTTTGGAAGAGTGGGCGGAATTAGTTGCTATTCAACTAACCCAAAACTATTATATGACTAAATTAAACTAATGAAAATGAAATTACACTAATATTAAACTAAGGTTGTGAGCAGTATTTGGAGAAATTGTGTTTACTTAGACTTCATTACTCCCTAGATATCTTTTACATGTCAATTACTTGTTACACTTGTATGGATGACGGATTGTATTCCTTAATACCATTCGTGGGGTGGCATACATAACTCCCCAACTCTATGAGCTCTTATCTCCTCCTACACCATGACCCAGCACAACTATAGGGATTGTAAACAGTGGCTCATGCATTAAATACAACCAATAAAGACCTAGTACGCCTCGGTTCATGTTTCTTAAGACGTTCAAGCATGTTACCATTTGGAGATCTGCCAGTTTTCTTAAGCCTAACATATAATATCATTCATCCAAAACAAGAATAGACAAGTAATCAACACATAATCAACATCTAGGTTTCATTAGATCTAAGCAAACACAAAGTAAATCTAGCCTAGCATAGTAGAATTAAGATAAGAACAAAAGATAAACAACCAACACATAGACATATTGATTGAATTAAGAGTATACTTATCTCAATTACAATGCAAGGTCTCAAGGGTTTGGAACCCTTGAAAAACCTGTAAAAGAGACACCAAAATCGTCTTTAGGGTTTCACCAAAACTTCTCTTCTGTTAATGAAAAAACTAGAAAACTATATATAGGAAAAACACTCTGACGGCGTCAAGAGTTAATTCTGACGCCGTCACCTCGCCGCCATATACTTCCTCGGACGCCCTTGATCCACTTGTGACGGCCTATGTGACGCCGTCACCACCTACGGTATTTTATTCCTTGCCACTTTGACGCCGTCACCTATCCATCTGACGCCGTCACCAGCTACGGTATTTTATTCTTCATGTCTGACGCCGTCAAGAAGGGAGTCTTGACGCCGTCACCTTGTATCTTCAGCATGGATTTCTGGTACTTTGCCGTTTTCTTCACTTTTATGCTCCAAAAAAGTCCAAAATAGCTTCTTTTCCAGGATTCACTCTCCAAACACCTAAAATCACAAAAGGAACGATTTAGGGCAATATTTGATCAAATAAAGTTGGATTCGGGCTTAAATGACCCCCTAAAAACGGATCATTTTTCGCCTTATCATATACCCTTACACTTGAGATTTGCTTGTCCTCAAGCAAATGAGCTTTTATTCTACTCAAAAGACAAGTTAGGGGTCATTTAACACTAATATAAAAGTAATTACAACAAATAATCGTTCCACTAAAGACCAATAGACAAGCACGGAGGTCATACACAAGCACCTCACAAATAGTGTTTAGATACTCACATCTCTCGGGTGTAATAAAGTAATATAACATTATGGAAATGGAAGATATCTCTCACTACCTGTCATAGCAAAATAGATTACCATAGGCTTGGGAAAGGATCAAACCTCCACCACATGGCGTAAGCACCTAGGATAAACTATCAAAGAGGTCTTTTAAAGGGTTATAACGTTAGGTGTAAGGATATGAATTACACGGTTTTGTTGGATAAAGGGAATTTTACTGGTGGCGAGTTAACAATCTTGGTTAATTACATGTACAAGATGGCGTTGCTAAGCCAAGACTAGACTCGACTTAAGCTAATAAATGAAAAATAACAAAAACATAAAATGAACATAGAATGAAAACGGGATGGTAGTCCGTATGTTTTTTCTCTTTTTTTTTTTTTTTTTTTTTTTTTTTTTTTTTTTTTTTTTTTTTTTCATACACTCTTACCCTACCATCCAAAATAATACATCATAGGGGTTTGAGCAATCCCCTTACACTTGAATCTTTACATACTTTACATTAACTATTCTAATGACTCGAATTAAGAAAATCAAAACACTTGGAGCACTTTTAAGATTAACGTACATATGGGGGTAATAATATGATGTTCTTCCCCATTACTCCATAAAATAAGTACTTACCCATGAGTCCCAATCGTCCCAAAACAATATGTACAAGGATATGACTCGACTTAGCAACCATGTAATCAATTAGAAAGTTAACTTAGGGTTTAACAAATAACAATAATGCACTAAAAATGAGCGCATACACGGAAGGCTAAGGCGATTTGGTTGTACATTTAAGTGAGGTGTAACAAATTCTTCCTTTAAGTAAAATGCTTAAAGTTAGAAATGAAAAGATAGGCTCGGAGGGGTGTACTAGGGGTTTCGTGTACTAAAAATGAGTACAACGCAAAGGGTGTGGGAAAAATTAGTTGACTTAACTAGCCAAGTAATATGACTTAAATGGTCAAGTAATTATATTACGGGTTTAACACAAGGGTGATCCTAATGCCTCTTATCATGTAGTAAATCCTACTACACGAATGTAGTCTCACTAGCGGTCTCGGGATGCATCGCTAACGCAAGTTCTAGAATCTAAATGCTACCGGTACACTCATAAGCACCAATAATAAATGCTTTTCCTATCAAATCTAAAGGCGAACCTCACATTTTTGGGTGGAAAATTTTTCTGAATATACGGTTATGTGCTAGTCAGAAAACCTCCTATCCATGAGACGCTTGCTATGGCTAAAGTTTCACTCCTAAATGTTGTAAAAAATTTTAAATTTGGCGCTAAAATTACACTAACAAGTATTTTTCATAGTTTTATTACACACCTACTATCAAACAAAACAAACTCAAGCGAAAGTGCATATGTAAGGTATCATCTTTTTACCCTCCCCTTACACTTAGGATGAACATTGTCCCCAATGTTCAAGTAAAGAATGTAAAAGTAAAAAGTAAAGAGAATGAAATCAAATACTCCCCTGATTCGCTCGGTATGGATTATAGGTTGACCAGGTTAAATCTTCCTCCAAGAAAATGAACAATCAAAGCTTCCCTTCCAGAATATAAATCATCTTCTTGTCTTAAATAACCTGTAAATCCTGACAAAAGTAGACAAGGCAACCTCGCGTAAAATCGGCGGCATCCTATATAAGTTACTAAATCCTAGAAAACAAAGTAAGATATAATGCTTGTGGAATGAAGTTTGCAGATTTCCTGGAGATTATAAAACTTAATAATTCACAAAAACCATAAGACTCCGTTAGAAAAACAAAACCGGTAAAATTTCCAGATTTTTGACTCCTGACGCCGTCAAGAGCAATGCCCTGACGCCGTCAGAATGAACCTGCAGAAATCCTTATGTTAAGTTTCCGGAAAATTTCTGGAAAAACTTTGTCCTACTTCCTGGAAAATCCTGCAAAACTTCATTATGACTCAATACAAGCATTTGACTCTAACAATTACGAATATACATGTTCATTAAATATTGTGGATAATCATGATCGGTTTGTTTCTTAAAAACATATTTGGGGTTTCCCCTTACACTTATCTTTTGCAAAAATACCTTTAGGTTGAAGTTAAGACTAGGCCAAACAACATAATAAAGTATTTCCACATTTTAATTTAGAAACATGATCAACCAACAATAAAAATAAAACATGCATACGGAAGAAAATAACAATCAAACAATTAAAATCACACAAAACATGGGTTGCCTCCCAAGAAGCGCTTTTCTTTATTTACGAGTCTTGTAGCTAGATTCAAAGTCGTGGGTTACTACGTAATCTCATCATTGGTTCCACTCTCTAGGTCATCTTCTAAACCAGTTTTGTATTCCGGACCTAGTTGCAAGCATTGTTTGTAGAAACCAAGCATCCTATTTCTAACATACTCTACTCCTCTACGTCTATCCTCCTCATTTCTATAATAAGCCGCTTGCTTGTGTTCTTTTTCGAAATTAGAGAGAAGGCGGTATTGTTCGATCTTGTAGGGCATTTGATAAGCAACCTCATCATTATCTTTCTTGAACCTAACTATCCCTAAAGTCGGATCATAACTCATCCTAGTGGCTTCAACAAATGGCTTCCCGAATACTACTTGACTTAGGCAAGCATCTATCAACGGACGAATGTCTTCAACTATCATAAAATCGATCTCATAGGTGAGATTCCCTATAATGACATGCAATCCCTTCACTCTTCCCGCAAAATTACTTATCCGATTCATACCGGGCATCAACCTAAAATTGAGTTGCTCCTTCATCACCCAATTGTAATAAGTCCTAGTCATGATATTCACGGGGGATCTAAGGTCGATGTAAGCTTTCCATATATGCATGTGCCCTATATTACATGGGATGTTAATGTTGGAGGGATCTCCCATTTTGATCAGAGGGTCGCCAAAGATATATGTTTTCTCGGGACCATCAAATAAATCCTTATGGTATTCCCGTTCCTCCTCGGTTGGCAACTTATCAAAGTATTTCTCTATAGGTTCTATCTCCTCCAATTCCTCATCCTTATTAACCTCAACTTCCCTACTCTCATCCTCACTATCGGCTTCTACTTTAGCTTCATCCTTGTCACTCTTCTCTATCTCTCTATCTATTGGCTTAATAGTGACAACATTGACAAAGTGGACATGTTTGGATGATGAGGGGTCCTTAATTTGAATTCCACTATTGGTGTCCCTAGTGTCCTTCCTAGGTGTGGCTAATGTTTGGTTGTTGAGGGCTTTCAACAAGTTGTCGATTTTGTTGGTCATCTCCATTTGTTGTTGGTTGAATTCATTTTCGAACCTAACTATGCGGGCTTCTTGAGATGCCATAAATTTCGACATCAATCCTTCAAGATTGTTGGTACTACCATAGTTGTTAGAAGGATTGTTGTTGAAGGTACGGTTGGATGGTGGACCGTTTGATTGGTAACGATTAGGCGGATTGGGAGAATTGGATTGATTTTGTTTCCACCTAAGGTTTGGGTGATTTTTCCATGAGGGGTTGTATGAATCACCGTATGTGTTTGGCTCGGGCTTGAAAGTGTACCACTTATCTCCCGCTTCGTCGGTACGCGTGGATGCGTAGTCCGCAAAAGCTGTTCCGGGGAGTTCCATACAATCACGAGTGTCATGGGGACCACTACATAATTCGCATGAAGAAGTGATTTTATTCACTTGGCTTGAATGCTTCGGAGCTTCGTAAGATTTCATGAGAAACTTGACTTGGTCCTCAAGTTCCATGACCCTACGGTCGGGAGTGCTTGAATTGTTCGAAGGCAAAGATATTGCCTTGACCGTTTTGTTCAAATCACGGGGATCATTCCAACTTTCGTTGTCATAGAGAGCAAGATCTTCTATGAGTTCCCATGATTGTTCCGCACTAAGATCACGTAGCTTACCACCGGCCGATTGGTCAATGGTTCGCATCGTGGGGATATCGATATGGTCATAGAAAATTTGGACTTGGAGCCAAAGATCTATGCCATGATGAGGGACTTTTTGGAGTAAGTCCTTGAAACGAGTCCATGCTTCATAAAGAGATTCATTTTGACGTTGTTGGAACATCAAGATGTCATTCCTAAGCTTAGTAGTTCTCCCCGGTGGGAAAAATTGAGCAAGGAAACGAGTGGTGAGATCATCCCATGTGGTGATGGATCCCGCGGGTAAACGCTCAAGCCATTGACTAGCTTGATCCCGTAGAGAGAATTGGAATAGGCGTAAATGGGTAGTCTCTCTAGTTTCAACACCTAGGTCTATGGAATCTACGATTTTGAGGAAGTCCTTAAGGTGTTGGTTTGGATCTTCGGAACGAAGTCCATGGAATGCACATCCGCTTTGCACCAACCGGATGGTGTCGGATCGCAAGGGGGTCACATTGGCTCCGGTGAGCTCAATGGTGTTTCGGTAGCCTTGGTGGCTAGGTCGGGAATACTCTCCTAAGGTTCGGGGCCTAAGGGGTTCTAATGGTGGGTTTTGTTGTGGTGGGATGATGGGTTCAAAGATGTTACCACCTTCCATGATGTCAGATGGTAAAGAGTTACGAACAAAGGCACGAAGAAATAAGATAGACTAAAGAAGACCTAAAAAATAAAAATAAAAATCTTACTAGAAAGGAATCTAGCAAGTAGACCTAATAAAAAGAAATCCTAACCTAGACAATAACTATTCCCCGGCAGCGGCGCCAAAAACATGATGCGTGGGAATCGCACCTTGCTTTACCTCTCGAGGGATCTCGCGAGGCTTACAACCCCCACCAGGCAGTGTACCTGATCGTTGTAGTATAGTATAGTGACAAGTACCGGGGGATTGATCGTTCAGCTTAGGAATAGTGTCGCTAGGATTAGAAAACCTAATTAATAGTTCTAGAGATGAAAGATGATTATTTTTGTGTTTTTATATTTTAATGAAAGCAAGTAAAATCTCGGGTTTTGGAAGAGTGGGCGGAATTAGTTGCTATTCAACTAACCCAAAACTATTATATGACTAAATTAAACTAATGAAAATGAAATTACACTAATATTAAACTAAGGTTGTGAGCAGTATTTGGAGAAATTGTGTTTACTTAGACTTCATTACTCCCTAGATATCTTTTACATGTCAATTACTTGTTACACTTGCATGGATGACGCATTGTATTCCTTAATACCATTCGTGGGGTGGCATACATAACTCCCCAACTCTATGAGCTCTTATCTCCTCCTACACCATGACCCAGCACAACTATAGGGATTGTAAACAGTGGCTCATGCATTAAATACAACCAATAAAGACCTAGTACGCCTCGGTTCATGTTTCTTAAGACGTTCAAGCATGTTACCATTTGGAGATCTGCCAGTTTTCTTAAGCCTAACATATAATATCATTCATCCAAAACAAGAATAGACAAGTAATCAACACATAATCAACATCTAGGTTTCATTAGATCTAAGCAAACACAAAGTAAATCTAGCCTAGCATAGTAGAATTAAGATAAGAACAAAAGATAAACAACCAACACATAGACATATTGATTGAATTAAGAGTATACTTATCTCAATTACAATGCAAGGTCTCAAGGGTTTGGAACCCTTGAAAAACCTGTAAAAGAGGCACCAAAATCGTCTTTAGGGTTTCACCAAAACTTCTCTTCTCTTAATGAAAAAACTAGAAAACTATATATAGGAAAAACACTCTGACGGCGTCAAGAGTTAATTCTGACGCCGTCACCTCGCCGCCATATACTTCCTCGGACGCCCTTGATCCACTTGTGACGGCCTATGTGACGCCGTCACCACCTACGGTATTTTATTCCTTGCCACTTTGACGCCGTCACCTATCCATCTGACGCCGTCACCAGCTACGGTATTTTATTCTTCATGTCTGACGCCGTCAAGAAGGAAGTCTTGACGCCGTCACCTTGTATCTTCAGCATGGATTTCTGGTACTTTGCCGTTTTCTTCACTTTTATGCTCCAAAAACGTCCAAAATAGCTTCTTTTCCAGAATTCACTCTCCAAACACCTAAAATCACAAAAGGAACGATTTAGGGCAATATTTGATCAAATAAAGTCGGATTCGGGCTTAAATGACCCCCTAAAAACGGATCATTTTTCGCCTCATCAATTCTCTTTACTTCTTAACTTTTACATTCTTTACTTGAACATTGGGGACAATGTTCATCCTAAGTGTAAGGGGAGGGTAAAAAGATGATACCTTACATATGCACTTTCGCTTGAGTTTGTTTTGTTTAAAGGTAGATGAGTAATAAAACTATGAGAAATACTTGTTAGTGTAATTTTAGCGCCAAATTTAAAATTTTTTACAACATTTAGGAGTGAAACTTTAGCCATAGCAAGCGTCTCATGGATAGGAGGTTGTATGACTAGCACATAACCGTATATTCAGAAAAATTTTCCACCCAAAAATGTGAGGTTCGCCTTTAGATTTGATAGGAAAAGCATTTATTATTGGTGCTTATGAGTGTACCGGTAGCATTTAGATTCTAGAACTTGCGTTAGCGATGCATCCCGAGACCGCTAGTGAGACTACATTCGTGTGGTAGGATTTACTACATGATAAGAGGCATTAGGAGCACCCTTGTGTTAAACCCGTATTATAATTACTTGACCATTAAGTCATATTACTTGGCTAGTTAATTCAACTAATTTTTCCCACACCCTTTGCGTTGTACTCATTTTTAGTACACGATACCCCTAGTACACCCCTCCGAGCCTATCTTTTCGTTTCTAACTTTAAGCATTTTACTTAAAGGAAGAATTTGTTACACCCCACTTAAATGTACACCCAAATCGCCTTAGCCTTCCGTGTATGCGCTCATTTTTAGTGCATTATTGTTATTTGTTAAACCCTAAGTTAACTTTCTAATTGATTACATGGTTGCTAAGTCGAGTCATATCCTTGTACATATTGTTTTGGGACGATTGGGACTCATGGGTATGTACTTATTTTATGGAGTAATGGGGAAGATCATATATTACCCCCATATGTACGTTAATCTTAAAAGTGCTCCAAGTGTTTTGATTTTCTTAATTCGAGTCATTAGAATAGTTCAATGTAAAGTATGTAAAGATTCAAGTGTAAGGGGAATGCTCAAACCCCTATGATGTATTAATTTGGATGGTAGGGTAAGAGTGTATGCAAAAAAAATAAAAAAATAAAAAAAAATCGAAAAAAATCGAAAAAAATCAAGAAAAAGAAAAAAAAAATAGAAAAGAAAAAGAGAAAAAAAACATACGGACTACCATCCCGTTTTCATTCTATGTTCATTTTACGTTTTTGTTATTTTTCATTTATTACCTTAAGTCGAGTCTAGTCTTGGCTTAGCAACGCCATCTTGTACATGTAATTAACCAAGATTGTTAACTCGCCACCAGTAAAACTTCCTTTATCCAACAAAATCGTGTAATTCATATCCCTACACCTAACGTTACAACCCTTTAAAAGACCTCTTTGATAGTTTATCCTAGGTGCTTACACCATGTGGTGGAGGTTTGATCCTTTCCCAAGCCTATGGTAATCTATTTTGCTATGACAGGTAGTGAGAGATATCTTCCATTTCCATAATGTTATATTACTTTATTACACCCGATAGATGTGAGTATCTAAACACTATTTGTGAGGTGCTTTTGTATGACCTCCGTGCTTGTCTATTGGTCTTTAGTGGAACGATTATTTGTTGTAATTACTTTTATATTAGTGTTAAATGACCCCTAACTTGTCTTTTGAGTAGAATAAAAGTTCATTTGCTTGAGGACAAGCAAATCTCAAGTGTAAGGGTATATGATGAGGCGAAAAATGATCCGTTTTTAGGGGGTCATTTAAGCCCAAATCCGAATTTATTTGATCAAATATTGCCCTAAATCGTTCCTTTTGTGATTTTAGGTGTTTGGAGAGTGAATTCTGGAAAAGAAGCCATTTTAGACGTTTTTGGAGCATAAAAGTGAAGAAAACGGCAAAGTACCAAATTTCCATGCTGAAGATACAAGGTGACGGCGTCAAGAGTTACATCTTGACGGCGTCAGCCATGATGAATAAAATACCGAAGGTGGTGACGGCGTCAGAAGTTATCATGATTGCGTCAAAGTGGCAAGAATAAAATACCGTGGTTGGTGACGGCGTCACATAGGTCGTCATAAGTAGATCAAGGGCGTCCGAGGAAGTATTTGGCGGCGAGGTGACGGCGTCACATGGTGGTGTTGACGCCGTCAGCCTACTTTTCCTATATATAGTTTTCTAGTTTTTTCATTAAAAAGAGAGAAGTTTTGGTGAAACCCTGAAGACGAATTTGGTGTATCTTTTACAGGTTTTTCAAGGGTTCCAAACCCTTGAGACCTTGCATTGTAATTGAGATAAGTGTTCTTTCAATTCAATCAATATGTCTATGTGTTGGTTGTTTATATCTTGTTCTTGTCTCAATTCCATTATGCTAGGCTAGATCTCTTTTGTGTTTGCTTAGATCTAATGAAACCTAGATGTTGATTATGTGTTGATTACTTGTCTATTCTTGTCTTGGATGAATGATTTTATATGTTAGGCTTAAGAAAACTGGCAGATCTCCAAATGGTAACATGCTTGAACGTCTTAAGAAACATGAACCGAGGCGTACTAGGTCTTTATTGGTTGTATTTAATGCATGAGCCACTGTTTACAATCCCTATAGTTGTGCTGGGTCATGGTGTAGGAGGAGATAAGAGCTCATAGAGTTGGGGAGTTATGTATGCCACCCCACGAATGGTATTAAGGAATACAATCCGTCATCCATACAAGTATAACAAGTAATTAACGTGTAAAAGATATCTAGGGAGTAGTGAAGTCTAAGTAAACACAATTTCTCCAATTACTGCTCACAACCTTAGTATAATTTAGTTTAATTTCATTTTCAGTATTTTATTTTAATTATATGTTAGCTTTGGGTTAGTTGAATAGCAACTAATTCCGCCCACTCTTCCAAAACCCGAGATTTTACTTGCTTTCATAAAATTATAAAAATACAAAAAATAATCATCCCTCACCTCTAGAACTATTAATTAGGTTTTCTAATCCTAGCGACACTATTCCTAAGCTGAACGATCAATCCCCCGGTACTTGTTACTATACTATACTACAACGATCAGGTACACTGCCTGGTGGGGGTTGTAAGCTTCTCGAGATCCCTCGAGAGGTAAAGCCTGTTGCGATTCCCACGCATCAAACATACACTGATTTATGTTAAAGTTGTTCACCTTAGGTAATGATAATGATGATGATGTTCATTGTTTGCATCAAAGTGATAAAGGTTTACATCGAACATGGCAAAACAAAACTCGTGTGTTACTTTATGTCACAAAGTGATATTATGGCTACGACTAAGAAGTACGACGAATAAAGTTAAACCTAGTTCTAAGAATAATGCATGTATTAAAGGGTTGTTTTTGGAATCGTATGATCCTAGTATTTCTAGTCAAGGTAGAGGCATATGAGAACATGCAATGAAATGACAACCGGAATTCATGTCGTTTGATGATGTTCTAATGATGGTGTGTCTATAACATGCAAAACAACCATCATTGACTTATTAGTGTGTTGGATATATGTGTGTGGGTGTTAACTAATATGGAAAATAGATTAGGAAGTGTGTGTGATTAAAACTTAAGAATGGTAAAATGAAAAATGACAGACATGTGAGAGATAACTGAAAAACTTAACAGCCGTTAAGGAATTGAACTTCGCCAAAACATTTTCTTGATGGGGAGGACTATCCAATTTAAAGACAAAATGTGTTAATTTAAAAATAAATTAAAAAAAATAATTAATTTTTATTTTTGTTATTTTTAACTAAAGAAATAATTTAATGGCTTGCCACCAACCCTAAGATACTTTTACTTGAAATAAAAATAAGACAAAAGTTCATCATTGCTCCCTGAACTTTCCACAAAACATCGCAAGGCACCCTAACTTTTAAAAAACATCGCCAGGCATCCAAACCTTGTGATTTTGAGGCTGAATGCGTCCCTCCACCATTATTTTTTGTTTTGTTTTGTTACGGTCATTTCATATATTTGGATTATTACTCATATAAATCTCATCCTCTACTCTTCTTCTTCCACTTTTAATGTTTTGTTTTTTAATGATCAGTTTCAAAGCATGTATTCCATATTGTCTGCAACACATGTATCCATATCAAAGAAAGGACACCTCATTAAACTTCTACCAGACCTATATACTTGCAACATAGAATGATATTTATTGATTAATTTAGTGATTTGACTATCAAGAATCGTTTAACTTAAGAAAACAACCGACTGAATCAAGTATTACTACTTCAAGGGGTTTGAACTTCGAATCTGAAATGTTTCAACTACGCAACAACGCGAATTCACCAGCACCTGCTTTAGTTGCCAGTCCTTCAAAACCTGTTCTCAGGTTAATGGGAAAAAACTTAACCGTGGTTAAGACAGATGAAGACCAAGATGTATCATTATCGTCACAACAGTTTAGAACTCCACCGTCAAGTCAACAAAATCCTCAACGTCCAGTGACCTTTAGCCAGTACCAAAATGGCTTTGATTCTCAACATTTCAGTGCTCATCCACCAATTAATATGAGAAGTCATGTTGACTTGGACCCCATAAATGGTTGTTTTATGACGTGTATGAGTCTGTATGATCGTGGCGGTACTTATATGCGGCCCAAGATGCCCCAAGCAAGGTCCCACCATGGTCATGATGATGTAGATTTTCAAGCGGTAAGTGGAAGAAAGGTTGACAACAATGTTCCCTCGAGATCTCTGCTTATAAAGGAGATCATTGTTTTAGATGATTCTCCGGAAGATGAAGCCGTTACTTCTATGGGAAATTGTTGAGAAAAAGTGACACCGGACTGAAGCAAACCCACAACTAAAATACGAAATATAATAAAAGATGGCACACGGATATAACGTGGAAAACCCCAATAGGGTAAAAACCACGGGCAGGGAAAGATACGTTTCACTATGTAAACTAGGAGTTACACCTTTTCTCTAGTTACAAGGATAATACAACCTTATATCTCTTGTACTAGGAAATATACCAAACTCTCTTCTTTACACAAGAACTACTAGAAGAAAGAATAAGATCCAAAGAACACTATGTGTTTTTGCTCGTTTGGAAATGGGATGCCAATGAATGTGTCGTTCACTGCCTTTTATAGGCAAGTGGTTTGGGAATTTTGCATCATCCATGACATACTTAACCAACTTGACCTTGCAACTTAAAGAAGAATCCATATCAGATGCATTGCATCATATCCCACAACTTGGCCACCAATTATACTTTAACAATCTCCCATTTGAAGATCCGATTGAAGCTAAATCGATCTTCACACCGTTATCCTTCCTTGCACTTCCATGCTGCTTACATTTCTACTAGGCCGCATGAGGATCAGCACCATATAAACTTGTCACTGTTGATTGCTTTCGTCAGATAATCTGCCACGTTATCATCAGTATGAATTTTCTGCATATCCATGGTTCCTTCTTCCACTTGCTCACGAACGAAGTGATACTGAACTCTTATATGCTTTGTCTTTGAATGAAATGCTGGATTCCTTGCAAGATACAAGGCACTCTGGTTGTCACAAAAGAGAGTAATCGTCTCTTGCTTGTGCCCAAGTTCTTCCAACAACATCGTCAACCATACTGCTTCTTTGCTGGCTTGAGCAGCTGCAACATATTCTGCTTCTGTCGTTGACATAGCGACAACTGACTGCAGTTTTGAAACCCAGCTTACTGTTCCGCCAGAAAGTGTAAACACATACCCGGTGATTGATTTACTTCCGTCAAGATCACCTGCATAATCAGAATCAACATATCCCTTGACAGTTAAACCCGATTCCCCAAAACATAATGCAACATCCGAGGTTCCTTTAACATATCTAAAGATCCTCTTCACAGCTTCCCAATGCTCTCTACCAGGTTCCGCCATGTACCGACTCACTACTCCCACTACATGTGCAATGTCTGGTGTTGTACAAATCACCGCGAACATTAAACTTCCCACTGCTGACGCATACGGTACTCGAGACATCTCCATCCTCTTTCCTTCATTGCTAGGGCTCATCTTGGAGGATAACTTGACATTAGTAGGAAACAGGGTTGATATTGGCTTACAATCTTGCATATTGAACCTTTGCAAGATTTTCTTCACATAACTTTTCTGTGAAAGCCAAACTTTCCTACTAACTCTATCTCAGTGAATTTGCATCCCTAGAATCTTGTTTGCGGGTCCAAGGTCTTTCATCTCAAATTCCCTAGCGAGCTCTGTCTTCAGTTTACTGATACGATCTATGTTGGGGCCTGCAACCAACATGTCGTCAACATATAACAGCAAGATGACAAAATCATTGTCTCCAAACCTCTTGTAATATGCACAAGGGTCTGCGTGTAGTCTGTTATATCCAAGGCTAATGATGAAAGAATCAAATCTCTTGTACCAACACCGCGGCGCCTACTTTAAATCGTACAGAGATTTGTTTAACCTGCAAACCAAGTTCTCTTTTCCTTTTTGTTTAAAACCTTCTGGTATGAGCATGTAAATTTCTTCCTCAAGATTTCCATGAAGAAATGCAGTTTTCACATCTAGTTGCTCTAGATGTAAATCATACGTAGCACACATTGCTAGAACCACTCGAACAGTTGTCATTCGAACCACAGGGGAAAATATTACATTGAAGTCGACTCCTTCTTTCTGAGCATATCCTTTGACTACCAATCTTGCACGATACCTTTCCACCTGGTCATCACCGTTCCTCTTGATCTTGTACACCCATTTGTTTCCAATGGGTTTTCTACCTGTTGGTAGTGGCATCAGTTCCCATGTTTTATTCTTATGAAGAGCTTCAATTTCTTCTTGCATTGCTTCCCTCCAGAACGAAGCATCTAAATTATTCAGTGCTTCTTGAAGAATTGACGGCTCTCCTTCCTCTGTAAGAAGACAGTATGCAACATTGCCCTCCATAACATAATCCGTGTGCCACACCAGACGTTTTCTTTCACGATTAAGAGTATGAGTCGTTGGAGCTTGAGACTCAGTTGTCTCATTCACCTCATGCTGTGGTACGGCTTCAGAAGAATCACTCGACTGAAACTGCTTTTCCACCTGTATTGATGTTGTTTCACTTGTAGTGCTATCACCTTCTTCATTCTCTTGAACTTTGTCTTCCATAAAGACAACATCTCTGCTGACGACTACTTTGTGGGCAGTGGGGTCCCACAAGCGATACCCCTTTACTCCGTCAGCATACCCCAAGAACAAACACTTTCTAGATTTCGGATCCAGCTTTGTAGTTTCTTGAGAATTTGACATCACGTACACAGGACTTCCAAATATATGAAGGTCTGAATAGTTGATCGGCTTTCCCGTCCACATCTCCATCGGTGTCTTCAACTCAACTGCAGTTGAAGGTGACCGATTTATCACATAACAGGCGGTATTGACTGCTTCTGCCCAGAATGATTTTTCCAAGCTTGCAGTTGCCAACATTGCCCTTGCTCTTTCTAACAAGGTTCTGTTCATCCGCTCTGCCACTCCATTCTGTTGAGGAGTGTATGCCGTCGTGAACTGCCTTTTGATTCCTTCTTACCTGCAAAAGGTATCAAATTCATCACCAGTGTATTCACCTCCATTATCTTTCCTCAAACACTTGATCTTCTTTCCAGAATCAAGTTCAAGCCATGCTTTGTAAACTTTGAAAACTTCAAACACATCAAACTTCTTCTTGATTGGGTACACCCAACATCTCCTGGAATAGTCATCAATGAAGGATACAAAATACTTTGCTCCTCCCAAGGATAGAACCGGTGCTTGCCACACATCATAATGAACCAATTCTAGAACAGAGACACTTCTAGAATTTGATGTCTTGAATTTTAGGCGATGATGCTTGCTGATAACACAATGCTCACAGAAAGGTAAAGAAACCTTTGTGAGGCCAGGAATTTACTTCCTTTCAACAAGAATCTTCATTCCTTGTTCAGACATATGTTCAAGCTTCTGATGCCATGTTACTGCAACTCTATGACTTGGACTATGTGAAGCAACAAATGCTTCCGCCTCCTCCAATATCTCTCCCTTCAGTTGGTATAAGTTCGCAGCCACCATTTCGCCTTTCATAAGTACAAGCGCGCCTTTTATAACTTTCAAAATCTTGTTTTGTATTTCAACCTTACAACCAAGATTATCAAATTGTCCTAGAGACAATAAATTCTTTTTCAGGCCCTCCACGTGTCGCACATCCCAAATAGTACGAACTGTACCATCATGCACCTTCACCATGATACTTCCAATTCCAATGGTCTTTAGTTTTTCATCATTGCAACTGTACACAGATCCGCCTCCAGAGATAGGTTTATATTGATGAAACCATTCTCTTCTTGCGGTCATATGAAAAGTTGATCCCGTATCGAACAGCCATACATCTGCAAATCTCATCCTGCCTTCATTTGCAACCGCTGCTTCACAACACAAAGCATTACCATCATCTGAAGTGCGGGCGACATTTCCTTGAGTATTAGAGTTTCTTAAACTCCTACAATCTTTCTTCATGTGACCCTGCTTGCCACAGTTGAAGCATTTAAAATTCTTCTTCTTTCCTGTTTTAGATTTACCATGATTGTGACTCCCACCGGAGCCAAGTTCCATTGACCTCCCTGTCGTTACCACCAACGCCTCCACCTGTCTTGAACTGGCCTGTCTGTCCTCCCTATTGTTACGCCTATTTTCTTCTTCCAGAATAGCGGCTGCAACATCATCGAAGACTAGATAGTCCGAAAGAACATTACTGGTTAAGTTGATTATGAGTTGGTCATATGAGTCAGGTAAACTTTGAAGTAGAATTTCAGCACGTTCATGTGGCTCTATTTTACAACTCAAAGACGTGAGCTGAGAAAATGGAGTATTCAGGTTATTAACGTGCTCAGTCACTGAAGTAGATTCAGTCATGCGAAGAGCATAAAGTTTCCTCTTGAGAAATATTTTATTGTGGAGCGATCTTGCCTCGTACAATCGAGCAAGATGATCCCAAATCTCCTTTGCAGTCTTCTTCTCCTCTATGCTTGACAAAACTCCATCTGCTAGCGCCAGATGAAGATTTGCAATAGCATTTCCGTCCATCTTATCCCATTTACTGTCATTCGTGACCTCAGCTAGCCTTTCGTCAATGGCCGCTAAACATTTATCCTTTCTAAAGATAGCCTTTATCTTTAATTTCCACAACGAGAAATTATTCCCATTGAATTTTTTGATTTCAAATTTTGCCGCCATTGCTACAATCACAATCTACTTTTCGACAAAACTATTATTAGTTAATAATAGTAACGAACACCTTTTGAGTGAATATAATCTTATTTATCTTTTGATGTGGAGGGTCCACTAATTAGTGGCAACCACAGAGTATACGATAAATAATTATACACACACCCAACCTTAGCTCTTGATACCACTTGTTGAGAAAAAGTGACACCGGACTGAAGCAAACCCACAACTAAAATATGAAATATAATAAAATATGGCACACGGATATAACGTGGAAAACCTCAATAGGGTAAAAACCACAGGCAAGGAAAGATACGTTTCACTATGTAAACTAGGAGTTACACCTTTTCTCTAGTTACAAGGATAATACTACTTTATATCTCTTGTACTAGGAAATATACCAAACTCTCTTCTTTACACAAGAACTACTAGAAGAAAGAATAAGATCCAAAGAACACTATGTGTTTTTGCTCGTTTGGAAATGGGATGCCAATGAATGTGTCGTTCACTGCCTTTTATAGGCAAGTGGTTTGGGAATTTTGCATCATCCATGACATACTTAACCAACTTGACCTTGCAACTTGAAGAAGAATCCATATCAGATGCATTGTATCTTATCCCACAACTTGGCCACCAATTATACTTTAACAGAAATGAGTTTTTGAAAAGAAATCAGGAGCAGATGAATCCATTGTACTCGAAGTACCCGCCACAAAGATCTACTCATCTGTATGGTAGTGGTGGTTCAACGGCGTTTCATGGTGTTGGTATCCAAACTTTTGAAAATGGAGATCCTGGCAAGTGGAATATAGGATCCTCATCAGCATCGCCTTCAAGGTCTCAAATGCGATCTTCGACAACATACTATCCTCCTAGCTATCCTTAAGGACTGGATGCTAGCTTACAGATGAGTTTTTTATTAATCAATATCTTTTTACGTAGTTTGTATCTTTTTGATATGATAGATTTAGAGGTTTAAGAACTTTTTCGAGGTTGACAGAATAATAAGTGTTCTATCTTTAATTACAAGTTTCTAATCACTAATATTTCATGTGTTAATATCTTAAAATCTAGCCTTATTATAATCCAGAAACCAAAATAATGTCCTCTTTAAGTATCTATTTTAGAAGATCGAGGTCGTGTTGCTAACATTCCTCATCACCAATGATCTTGGTATCGATTCATAGCACCAAGATTTTTGGTGGTGTTTGGGTATCGTATTAAAGGTAGATTTTTTTATTCTTAAAAAGATGACATTATGACAAATTGGATGAAGAAAGCATGCAATACATGCATGTATCTAAATATGAATATGTAAGACCTTAAATATCACAACTTTATCAAACACAATATAAGCACAATAAGAAGGAAAGATGGAAAGATGGTGACTTGTATGAAGTATATGTAATTCGTGTATTAGAGAGAGAGAGAGATGAAAATGAGAGCTTTTATTCAAAGAAAACACACACAAGCACACCTTACAAATGAGAGGTAAGGTGCCTTATATAGTTAGAGAGAAAGGCCTCATGGGCTTTCTAATGGATTTGGGCTTGGACTTGGTTACATGATTAGATAACAAGGCTTATGAAACATAACACATAACATATTAGCTTGCCAAGTCCAAGGCCCAATGACTAAACTATTACTAATCTTAACAAATGACACAAAGTTACAATATGAGAATGACCATCACTTCTATATATATTTTTTTAATGCTAACAATCTCCCCCTAAAGGGTGGTCATTCGAATGATGCTCCACGTGAGTGGGTCTTCCGTGTTCTTTGTCTTTAACTTTGTGTGTCATTATAGAAGTCTTTAGTCTTTGTTCCTTCATGCTTTGTGATCTTTGATAACTGATTTTCATTGTTCTTTGTTCCTTTGTGTTGTGGAGTTATCTGCCTTTCGTCACTTCTGTGTCTGTGGTGGTTGTTTGCCATTCCAACATGCTCATACATCTTTGGACTTTGATATTCATATGCACGTAGTTCCCTTTCTTTCACTTTGATCTTTAGTCTTTATACTTTGTAGATTTTTCTTTCTGGCGTAGAATCTTTCTTTGAACTTTGTGTTGTATAGATCTTTGAGGGAGCTTTCTTTAACTTCCAGATGTATGTATGAGTAGGGGTGGCAATTTCTGACCCGACACGAAACCTAACCTGAAACCGACACGAAAATTAACAGGTTCGGGTTGAGCTAAATAGATTGTGGGTCAGGTTTGGGTCGAGATATCTAACCCATTTATTAAACAGGTCAGGTTCAGGTTGGGAATAAAATAAACGGGTCGACCCGCCAACCCATTTAAGTTTTCTTTCTTAATTAAAAATTATTTATATTTAATTATAAGGGTTAAATGGGTTAAATGGGTCGACCCACTAACCCGTTTAACCCATTTAACTCGTGTAATGTGCTAACTTTTATATATAAAACGTATTAAATGGGTCAACTCGAAACCCGTTTAACATATTCAACCCATGTAACCTATTTAACCTGTCAACCTAAGTATATATACGGGTTAAATGGGTCAGGTTCGGGTTACGTGTAAACAGGTTAGGGTTGACATAGCTGACCCGATGATTTAAATGGGTCAGGTTCAGGTTGGGGTTTTCTGACCTGACAACCCGAACCCGACCCGAATTGCCACCCCTATGTATTAGCACGTGGAATCTGTCGCCATGGAGATGAAGTGTCCCTGCATATAAACAGTTAGCAATAAAACATCCGGTACTTACAGATAAGAATTAGAGATCGTCAACAGCATAGTGTGAAGACTCCTTCTAACCCTTACCAAGGTCGTTCCCATGTCAGATACTCTCGAGAGAGCTTACAAGACCTATTAAGTAGCTCAATGACTGGGTGAGTCGCTGGGGATCACTCCACGACTGTAGACCGTTTGAAACCACCACGAACACTAAGCGTAACCTATGAAGAATTACCGAAGTGACCTGCTGTCAGGGCTGTTTGATGTTGACCCTGGCAGGAATTTTCATTCAATCATTGAGAATCACAAAAGTGAATCCTCTCATAAATGTTCTGACAGATTGCTAAGATCTGCGTAGGACTCTAAAGTTTACATCTGGCGTCCTTAATGATGAACAACCAGTGTAGAAGTATCATGTGTTCCTATGACATCTTTTGATGAATCTCGGGGCTCTAGACTCGATAAGTGCACATTTGGTTTCCTATGCGGAGATTAAGGAGAGGTCTCCTGCTTCAATATCAACCATCTCTAAGAGACAGGTCGATAGATTACACCGGTTCCCCGTGAGAATGAAACAAGCTCTTTTAAGAGAACTTGAGTGGTTAAGAAGGTTTAGTGCAGTGCGTCACTGGGTCCATGACGTCTTTGTCTTCAATACCGGTGTCACCTTAGTAACAACCAGTAGCATATGAGTTGAACCCGGTGTCTACTCTAAGGTTGAACATTTGGGGGGCTATTTCTTTTCACCCTTTGTCATAACTTTTCTTTTTAATTCTTCAACCCCTTCTTTCTCCTTTCTCATTTTCTCCTTTTTTCAATCATACCTAAGGACTTCTAATTCTAATCTATTGGAATTGTCCTTGGGTAGATCCCTCCGGCTCTGGCGGATCACAGGACGGTTTTTCCTAACCTTAGTCACCTTATAACTCCATGACTATCCTATAATTGATCACATGCCATCAAACCTTTTTGTGAAAAATCTCTCAAAGTGTTTATGATAATAAAACACAGTGTTGACACTTCGAGAGTTTTGCATTTCTTATGAAGGACTCCCCCTTCACATGTGCTCATGAGATTTTTAAGAAATTTGCACATGCGGGAGGAGTTTGCACTTTTTGAATTGATCCACTTTCAGCGAACATGACCGATTCGAGACACGCTTACATCACTAGTTAGACTAGCTTGAAATTATTACCCGTCCTGGTCAAGTCCAGAGAAAGTCTCTTGATATGGTACATTCTACTCAGACAAGTCCTATTCGAGACACGCTTACATCACTAGTTAGACTAGCTTGAAATTATTACCCGTCCAGGACAAATCTTTTCGATTACTGACATTTTAAGCTTCGTCAATTCATTGGTACTATCTTAGTCGAGCTCTTTTGAGATTCAGCCACAATCTTTAAACATCTTTGATCACATTTTAATCATGTCTTCTCCCCCTCAAAAATAGCATAACGTGATATTTTTTATATCAACTGATTAAGAAAAAGCTTTTGGAGAGAAAGACAGATTTTGCATGAATTTGGAACATTTTGTGTTTGTACTCCCCCTTAATGATAGCACATTTAAAATCAATTTTAAGGGTTTAGAGGGAGTTTTCTTGAGCACTAATTTGGAGAGATTTTGATAAATCTTTTGAACAATCTTGAAAAAGTGCTCAAGAATTTTGTTTGAAAACGAGTTTTATGCTTGAAATCTTTTTCGTTTGTTTAGACTCGAACATTTTGAAAAAGAGTTCGTCATTGAACGTACGAGTCCTTGATTTGAAAATAATCAGAAGTCATCGTTTAAGTACAGGTTTCGTACTGAAGTATACGAAAGCCATTGTGAAGAAAATTTTGAGAAACGACATGTTTTAGAAAAACATTAAAAAGAAGAATTCCCGCTCAAGCATCTGTACATGTCCGTATCATTGTTGAATGACATTTCTAGAAACGTACAGAATATTGATTTATACGAGAGACATGTCGTGAGAAGAATATTTTTGGATTTTTTGATTTTATATTGTTTTTGTATTTTTTGAAAATTTTATATGTTTGTATTTTGCTTTTGTTGATTTTTCAAATTTTGTATTTTTTTTTCAAAAAATTTACAGCGAAGCGATTTTGAAAACTTTTTCAAGAAGATTCGAGAAGACGTTCTAGCTCCTCAGGAGTTAGGCTTCGCATACCAATCCGTCGAACTAAATAGTCAAACTGTTCTTTTGGAAGGGCTTTAGTGAGTAGATCGGCGAGTTGATAATCAGTCTTAACAAAAAATAATTCAACGGTACCCTCTTCTACGTGTTCTTTGATGAAATGGTAGCGGACTTTGATATGCTTCGTCTTAGAGTGATGTACGGGATTGCACGAGCTGGCTATGGCACTTTTTGAGTCACAATACATAGGTATTCTGTCAAAAGTAAAGCCATAATCTGTGAGCTGTGTTCGCATCCAAAGAACTTGGGCACAACACGCAGATAGAGACACATACTCGGCTTCGGCAGTTGATAGCGTAGTACAATCCTGTTTCTTTGACGACCAGCTTACAAGCTTTTCACCCAAAAATTGTGCTCCACCTGATGTACTCTTTGCTGTAACTTGATCACCAGCATGGTCTGCATCTGAAAATGCTGTTAGATGAAACCCCGAATCCTTCGGATACCAAAGTCCCATGTTAATAGTGCTTCGTAGGTACCGAAAGATCCGTTTAACCTCTTTGAGGTGAAGTTCGGTAGGCTTTGCCTGAAACCGTGCTAACAAACAAACAGCAAATTGAATATCAGGGCGGCTAGCAGTTAGGTACATGAGAGAACCGATCATGCTACGATATTTCTTCGGATCAATGGGTTTCCCAAACAAATTAGCACCTATTTTTGGTGAAGTTACCATTGGTGTACCAACAGAATCACAATTTTCCATTCCATGTTTTTTCAAAATCTCTATTGTATATTTAGCTTGATTGATAAAAATACCACGAGAGGATTGATGGATTTGTAAACCAAGAAAGAATTTTAGTTCTCCCATCATGGACATTTCTAATTTGCTTTTCATGAGATTTTCAAAATGTTTTGAATGGTTAGGATTGGTTGATCCAAAAATAATGTCGTCCACGTAAATTTGAACGATCAAAATGTCATCTTTGAATTTTTTGATAAACAAGGTGTCATCAACCGTTCCTTTTGTGAAATTGTTTTTGAGCAAGAAAGATGATAGTTCGTCATACCATGCTCTTGGAGCTTGTTTTAAACCATTAATTGCTTTCTTAAGCTTGTAGACGTAGTCTGGATGATCTTTGTCGATGAATCCTTCTGGCTAACTCACATACACTTCTTCTTTCAGAGTTCCATTTAAGAAAGCAGTCTTAATGTCCATCTGATAGACTGTGATGTTTTTGTGAGCTGCATAGGCTAAGAAAATCCGGACTGCTTCAAGTCTAGCTACAGGCGCGAATGATTCTTCGAAATCTATCCCTTCTTCTTGTGGATAACTTTAGCCACGAGACGAGCTTTGTTGCGAATAACAGTCACTTCCTCATCCAGTTTATTCTTCCACAACCACTTGAGCTCAAGAACTCGTTTATCAAGTGGTCGTTCAACAAGTTCCTAACTATCATGTAACAGGTATTGAAGAAATTCCTCCTGCATCGCTTCAATCCAAGGGTTTTCTGCCATTGCTTCTCGAATGTTCTTTTGTTCTTTGAGGCTAATTGAGCAAATGTAAATGCACAATTCGAGATCAGTGGCAAGTTGTCTCCTTGTCTGAACTGGCTTTGAAGGTTCACCAATAACATGTTCTATTGGATGGTCTTTTGTCCATTTAAACGTAGAAGGGTACCTTGGGTGTAACGAATGTGTGTTAGATGGTTCCTGTAACCTTGAAGAAGATTCAGCAGAGTCTGTTGCAAATGGGTTTTCAAATACTTCTTCTTCTTCTTCTAACGTAACATCGTTTGAATTATTTGTTGGTTCTTCTTGAAAATTTGTGTTTTGGTTTTGCTCATCAACTCTTGGTAGAACAGCTTCAAGTACTGGAGTTGCTTGAGTAGATGTAGATGATGTTGATGTAGTTGGTGCTTCAGCTTCGATTGTTGTGGATGTATCTTGTGGTGGTTGTGGTGGTTGATGGTTGTGAGCGGGTGCAGTGGAATGTTGTTGAGATGCATTAGTCGAAGTTCCACCATAGTATTCATCAAACATTAACTCGAAGAAATTTTCCAGTTCTTGTTCTGAAGGTTTATCCGTGTTTGTTGACTGAGCTCCTTGGGGCACGAGTCCTGAACTGATGTGTCCAGAAGTCTGCTGGTTTGGCTCGGGTCCTAATCCGTTTTGATTAGAAGCGATTGGATTAAGCGCGGGTTCTAGAGCGTATCTCTCAGAAGCCATTTGTGAAATCTCGTCAAACTTCACATTCATCATCTCCATTATCTTTTTCGTTCTTCTATTATACACCCTGAATGCCCTCGAGTTTTCTGAATATCCAATGAAGATTCCAATATCACCCTTAGCTTTTAACTTCCCTAGATCTTCTCTGTCATTCGTTGGATAGCACAAAGCGCCAAACACGTGAAGGTAAGAGATGTCAGGTTTACGGTTGTTCACTAGCTCATATGGCGTTTTATTGAATCTCGGATGGACTAGGGATCGGTTTTGAGTAAAACAAGCACTAGCTACAGCATCAGCCCATAAGAATAGAGGTGCACTAGAAAAAATTAGCATTGTGCGACCAGCTTCCACAAGAGTTCGATTTCTTCTTTCAACTACCCCATTCTGCTGTGGAGTTCTAACAACTGATGTTTGGTGTGTGATTCCAACATCTTCAAGGTGAGTTCTTAACTCCTGGTTTGTAAATTTTGTGCCATTGTCTATTCTTATAATCCTTACTGGAGCTTGAAGTAGAACTTGAATACGCTTCAGAAAGGTGATGATGATGCCTGGTGCTTCGTCTTTTGATCTCAAAAACTTTACCCAAGTATATCTTGAATAATCATCAACAATAACGAGAATATACTTTTTCCCATTAATGCTTTCAACTCTCATTGGGCCACATAAGTCCATGTGCAACATATGTAACCTTGCTTCCAAACTAGGTACAGTTTTGGGTTTATATGATGCTCTTTTACTTTTTCCTTGTTCGCATGATGGACATAGGTGTTCCTTGGTGTATTTGAACTTAGGAAGTCCGGTGACGATGTTGTCTTTGGCTAACTTGTTGATTGTGTCAAAATTGAGATGGGATAAACGTCTATGCCACAGCCAGGACTTAGTTTCGGTTGCCCTTGTCATAAGACAAATTGGTGATGTAGAAGCCATTTGGTTGATGTCGATGGCGTACAAGTTTGTACCACGATTACCAGTTAAAAGATCATCACCAACCAAATTTCTAATAAAAACCGAGTTTCTCCTGAATGCAACTTCTAAATCTGCATCACAAAACTGCCCAACTGAAAACAAGTTGTGTCCCAACCCTTCGACGTAGTAAACTCGAGTGATTAAAAAATTCCCAAATTGTAGATCTCCATAACCCTGAATAGCTGCTACATGATCATTTCCAAATCGTACAGTTCCCATGAATTTCCAGACGAAATTGATCAGCAGCTTAAATTCCCGGTCATGTGCTTGGAGCAACCCGAGTCGACGATCCAAAGGCATATTTCGATAACCTACCAAGAACAGAAAAGTTTGTATTTGGAAACCGTGTTGAATTTGGTTCCATGGGGTTAGGAGTAAAAGCAGAATCACACTCATAGACAGTTGCTACTTGTTTAGCTTGAGTTTTTCTAATTTTCCGTCCTTAAGAGTGAACTCTCTACCCGTCGGAATCCACATACAAAACTTAAGATAGTTCCTAGGCATTCGACTAATAGTGGTAGTCCTAAATCATGCAACTAATCTTTCTATAGATCTGGATCTAGCACTAGGTCTTTTTGGAACATTCTTCTGTTGAGGCGTAACATACACATTCTTAGAAACACATTCATCATGACCATCATTAATTAAACATTTCTTGCATATTAAACAAATAGAGTCATTACATGCATTAGAACCAATACTTTCGACATTACATTCAGATGAATCATGTTTCTTATTACAAAGCGATAAATTCCTAGGGTGTTCTTCTACTTCTTCAACTTTATTCTTGCTACTACTCATAGAAACAGGCGAGACTCTATTGTTCCTTGTATTGCTCTTAGGCTTTAGTCTGCTGCTCCTAGAGGTGCTTTCTTGTTAGCATTAAAAATATTTATATAGAAGTGATGGTCATTCTCATATTGTACCTTTGTGTCGTTTGTTAAGATTAGTATTAGTTTAGTCATTGGGCTTTGGACTTGGAAAGCTAATATGTTATGTGCTATGTTTCATAATCCTTGTTATATAATTCATGTAAACCAAGTCCAAGCCCAAGTCTATTAGAAAGCCCATGAGGCCTTTCTCTCTAACTATAAAAGGCACCTTACCTCTCATTTGTAAGGTGTGCTTGTGTGTGAAAGTGTGTGTGTTTATTAATAAAAGCTATCTTCATCTTTATATTCTCTCTTTAATCTTAACGCCACATATCTTACATCAAGTCACCATCTTTCCTTCTTCTGGTGCTTATATTTGTGTTAAAGTTGATAGATATAAGGTCCTACAAGTGGTATCAATCGCCTAACAATGATTTAGGAGTGTTTTCATCAAGTTTTTTGTTAAAAAGTTACACTTTTCATTCATTTGTGTACTTTTTCTTCAAAAAAGTTTTGATTTTTATGTGGTTTTAGTGTTAAAGTTGTTGTTTTTATTGAAGTTTTAGTGATTCTAAGTGTTTTGGGAAAGATTTGATCATTAGAGACAAGTGAAAAAGGAGTTTTTGGGTGAAAAAAATCGTATTTTTGAAGTTTTCTGGTCATCCTACGCGTAAGTTGGGTGTATAGTACAAGTTACAGCTGTCTACAGTACTATCTACGCGTAAGTTGAGGTCAAAACCCTTTTTCTACGCGTAACTCTGGTCAAAACCCTCTTCTTACGCATAAGATTGCTTTTCTACGCGTAAGTTGAAGTCTACGCACAACATCCTACGCTTAAGTTCAGTTTCTACGCAGAAGTTTGTTCTTACGCATAAGATTAAATCTTACGCGTAAGTTTCAGAAATCTACGCATAAGTTTCTTCAAAGGTCCTCTCTTCGTGCTACGGTGACTCAGTACTTCCCTGACTTGGATAAGTTTGTCGAATACTTCGACACGGGATATCTTTCAAGCTTGGATAAGTTTGAGAGATCAAATTGGTTGAAAAAACCTTATGCGTAACATTCTTACGCATAAACTCTAAGTTTACGCGTAAAAACAAAGTCTACGCATAAACAATATTGTTTACGCATAACTTAGATCTTACGCATAACTTAAAGGTTACGCATAACATCTTACGCGTAAGATTATTCACTTCCTACGCATAAGTTCAAGGTTTTACGCGTAAGAATTTGACTTTTTGACAACCAAACTTCAAACGGCCATAACTTTTGAACCGTAACTCCGTTTTCGACGAATCAGCTGTCAAAACGACCGCGAGACCGAGAAGGACACGTTGAATAATCTGAAGATCATTCAAGCCAAGATTCGAGACCCAAATCCACTCCGAACGGAAGTTATTGAGGTTTTAAGGTTTTAGATCAAATTTTTCACCATAAAAACTTGCATCAACTTACACTAAACACAACTCCTACTTCGTTGAATCGATCCAAGAATCAACCTTATCCATCTACACTTCATCAATGGCAACTCAGCAAGACATTCATGCAGCCGGTGCGGAAAACCGACCTCCGATGCTTGAAAAAGGTGGATATCTCCCATGGACAAGCGGCATGCTTCGTTACATCAAAACAAAGCCTGATGGTAAACTAATGATCAACTCCATTACAAATGGTCCATTCAAGCCACGACAAGTTCAAATTGAAGGTGATCCAAATACAACACCTCCTACTCAACCATTCGTGCGTGAACAAACAGAAGCAGATTACACAGAGGAAGACAAGAAGCAGATCGCCGCAGATGATATGGCAATGCATTTAATCCAACTTGGATTACCACGGGAGATCTTTGCTGCGGTCGACAGCTGTGAAACTGCTTCTACTATGTGGGAACGTGTTAGAAGGATTTGTCATGGAACAGAGATTGGACAACAAGACGTTGAGAACAAACTTCTTACTGAATGGGAGAACTTTACATCCACTAAAGGTGAACAGATTGAATCTTACGACACAAGGTTTTGCACTTTGATGAATGAGTTAATCAGAAACAAGTTGACACCTCGAACAATTGCAACAAACATCAAATTCATCAATAACCTTCCAGAAGAATGGGGTCGTTATGTTACAATTGTCAATCAAACAAAGGATTTACATAAGGTGAATTATGATCAACTCTATGACTTTTTGAAGCAAAACCAAGCTGAGGCTAATGAAGTAAGGAAAGAAAGATTGGCAAAGAATCATGATCCTCTCGCATTAATTGCTACTACACCAACACCGCTACCAGTGAACACACAACAACCATCATCATCTTCCACTCACAACTACATGCAACCATCATACATTCAACAACCAACACCGGTCTACCAACAACAGTTCTACCCACAGCAACAACATGTTATTCCACAACAGCAATACCAACAATTCCAAGAACCAGAATTCACTGAAAATGATGAAGCTACTGCAGCATTGACTCAAGCGTTTGCTTTTCTGTCAAAGGCATTCCAAGGACGCTATTGACCCAAGAGTTTATGGGAATCAGCAAGGATATGCTACTGGAATTAACATGGGGAATCAGAATATGCTGAATGCAGGGAATCAGAATGCAGGAAATCAGTATGGTCAGTATGTAGGGAATCAGTTTGGTCAGTTTGTTGGAAATCAGAAGGGTCAGAATGTTGGTAATCAGGCAATGGGTAATCAGAATAGAAATGTTGCAGCTCCAGTAGTTGGGAATTTGGGAAATGTGAATCAGGGTAACCCGGTAAAGTGTTTCAACTGTCAGGGTGTAGGTCATATGGCACGGAACTGTCCTACTAAGCCAAACAAGAAAGATCTGGCGTACTTGCAGAAAGCAGTGACGTTGGCACAAAAGGCAGAGGCAGGATTTCAGTTGAACGCAGAGGAGAATGATTTTATGGCTCTTATGGATGACATGGAAGATAGAGAGGATATCGATGCGAACTGCATATTCATGGCGAATCTTCAGGAAGCTAAGTATGACACGGATTCTGATACACTTCCTGTTTATGACACCAATGCACCATCTGAGGTATCAAACTTCAACACATGTCAAAATAATGATATATTTGATATGTCTCCTCATGAGGAACAGCATTCTGAGAAGCTAGCACCCACTTATGATACATACCTGGACACGCCAAGTAGTAGCAATACTCTTTCAGCAACTCCAGATGTGAATCATAATGGAGGCTTCATTTCACAGCATGCTGAGAATGATGAGGAAACACGTGCTTTGTTTGAATCATTATTGAATAATTGTCGTATTGAAATTGAGAATGTGAAAAAGGTCAATTGCGATGTTAAGGCCGCGAATGTTAAATTGACCGCTGAGCTTGAGAGTTACAAAGAAAATGTTAAAGCTTTTGAATTTCATAACAAAAGATTGTCTGAATTAGAAACTGGTTATCAAAATTCCGTTTCAAGGGAAAAACAATTGCAACTCAAGTTTGATACACTTGATGTTAACTCTTTCAAAAAGATAAAATCTTTAAACGCGGAAATTTCTGATTTACAAAACCAACTTTCTAAACAAAAATCAGCTTATACCAATCTTGAAAAAGAAAGGGACGAGCTGAAAAAGGACTTTGCAAAGAAAGAAGACAAACTTTTGGCCAAAATCGTAGAGTCAGAACACATGATTGCTCATTTAGAAGAATTAGTTGTTAAATCGGGTCAGTCAAGTCAAACAATGAAAATGATTTCAAATCAAACTAATCCGGTTTACCATACGAAACATAAAGTGGCTCTTGGTAACAACACCCCCAGTAATCTCAAGAAAGCTCAGCAAGAACAGAATGTTTTGTATAATGGTAATATGATTTACACCAAACATGATCCTCCCGTCGTTCGGGATTCTGTGCAAACGATAGAACATGTCGAAGAGAGCATTACTAAAATGAAACAAAAGGATTTGAAACCCATTGATTACAACAAATTGAACAAACTTTCGGGAATTACTTTTGTTCAACAAAAAGAACCATCTGTGTTTTCCATAAAACGACCATTCTCAAAAATGTTTTCTAAGAAAGTAATTGTTTCCAAATCTCTTTCAAAAATGGAACAAATTTCTTCAAACAACACTTTTAATACAAGTGAGGCTATAGAAATTTTGGATGACGTTAAAAAGAGAATTCAAGAACTTCAAAATATCGTTGCTTCTAAAACTATAATCAATATTAACAACTGGCATTCCAGTTTTCATATTGAGCAGAAAAAGGTTTTTGAAAACGAAATTACTATCCCACTGAATAACATCAGTGCGAGGGTAATCCATTTTGAACAAGCTTTCTTAAAAGAAACGGCCGAATTTGTCAAGGACCACAAATCCCTGGAAAACGAAGCTAATGATACTCGTGAAAACATGAATGTTTTGGAAAACCTAAATGATTCTCTCTTCGAAGCTGTTATGACCACTGACATTATGTCCATCATTTTACAAACATATTCTATTCAAGACGATGAAAGACTGAGAGCTGAGACCTCTGAAATTGTTTCAAAATATGAAAATGCTCTTATAAAGCTTGAAAAAGAAAATGTGTCATATTTTAAACAACTTGATCGAAAAAAGAAAGAATGCAAGTATGACAAATTGTCGTATGAGCGTGCCTTAAAGAACATGAAAGAGCAAAATGATCTTTTGAGGACTCAGCTTGAAAGTCAAAAAGGAAAGGGTGAGGAAACTAAGTTTGCAAAACCGTCGACTTCGGAGAAACCAAATGTTTCAAACACGGTTCAAAAACCAAAGATGTCAATTTCAAGGTTTGCTCCAAAAGTCGATGAGAAAAAGAATTTGACAAAACCAGTCACTCCAACACCCTTGCCCAAGAAAAGTGAAAATGATAAGATTGTTGATAAAGGAAAAGCGGTTGTCGAAACACCAAAAGTGATAGCACCTGGCCTTTTTAGGATTAGTCCCACTAATGCGTCTGCCTCCACTTCTAAGACAAATGCGTGCAAAAAGGATAATTCTAAAGAGTCTAGTGATGCTAAAAAGGACAACAATATAAATCCTAATGTGTGTGCCTTCCCTTCTACAGGATTAGAATGCACCTCTAGGAGCAGCAGACTAAAGCCTAGGAGCAATACAAGGAACAATAGAGTCTCGCCTGTTTCCACGAGTAGTAGCAAGAATAAAGTTGAAGAAGTAGAAGAACACCCTAGGAATTTATCGCTTTGTAATAAGAGACATGTTTCATCTGAATGTAATGTCACAAGTATTGTTTCGATTGCATGTAATGACTCTGTTTGTTTAATATGCAAGAAATGTTTAATTAATGATGTTCATGATGAATGTGTTTCTAAGAATGTGAATGTTACGCCTAAACAGAAGTATGTTCCAAAGGGAACTAGTGCCAGATCTAGATCTATAGAAAGATTAGTTGCACGCTTTAGGTCTACCACTAGTAGTCGAATGCCTAGGAACTAACTTAAGTTTTGTATGTGGATTCCGACGGGTAGAGAGTTCACTCTTCAGAACGGCAAATTAGAAATAGCTCAAGCTAAACAAGTTGCAACTGTCTATGAGTGTGACTTAGATTTTACTCCTAACCCCATGGAACCAAATTCAAAACGGTTTCCAAATACAAACTCTTCTGTTCTTGGCAGGTTATCGAAATATGTCTTTGGATCGTCGACTCGGGTTGCTCCAAGCACATGACCGGGAATTTAAAGCTGCTGATCAATTTCGTCTGGAAATTCATGGGAACTGTACGCTTTGGAAATGATCATGTAGCAGCTATTCAGGGTTATGGAGATCTTCGGTTTGAGAATTTTTTAATCACTCGAGTTTACTACGTCGAAGGGTTGGGACACAACTTGTTTTCAGTCGGGCAGTTTTGTGATGCAGATTTAGAAGTTGCATTCAGGAGAAACACGGTTTTTATAAGAAATTTGGTTGGTGATGATCTTTTAACTGGTAATCGTGGTACAAATTTGTATGCTATCGACATCAACCAAATGGCTTCTACATCACCAATTTGTCTTATGACAAGGGCAACCGAAACTAAGTCCTGGCTGTGGCATAGACGTTCATCCCATCTTAACTTCGACACGATCAACAAGTTAGCCAAAGACAACATCGTCACCGGACTTCCTAAGTTCAAATACACCAAGGAACACCTATGTCCATCATGCGAACAAGGAAAAAGCAAAAGAGCATCATATAAACCCAAAACCGTACCTAGTTCGGAAGCAAGGTTACATATGTTGCACATGGACTTATGTGGCCCAATGAGAGTTGAAAGCATTAATGGGAAGAAGTATATTCTTGTTATTGTTGATGATTATTCAAGATATACTTGGGTAAAGTTTCTGAGATCAAAAGACGAAGCACCAGGCATCATCATCATCACCTTTCTGAAGCGTATTCAAGTTCTACTTCAAGCTCCAGTAAGGATTATAAGAACAGATAATGGCACATAATTCACTAATCAGGAGTTAAGAACTTACCTCGAAGATGTTGAAATTACACATCAAACATCAGTTGTTAGAACTCCACAGCAAAATGGGGTAGTTGAAAGAAGAAACCGAACTCTTGTAGAAGCTGCTCGCACAATGCTGATTTTTTCTAGTGCACCACTATTCTTATGGGCTGATGCTGTAGCCACTGCTTGTTTTACTCAAAACCGATCCCTAGTCCATCCAAGATTCAATAAAACCCCATATGAGCTAGTGAACAACCGTAAACCTGACATCTCTTACCTTCACGTGTTTGGCGCTTTGTGCTATCCGACGAATGACAGAGAAGATCTAGGGAAGTTAAAAGCTAATGGTGATATTGGAATCTTCATTGGATATTCAGAAAACTCGAGGGCATTCAGGGTGTATAATAGAAGAACGAAAAAGATAATGGAGACGATGAATGTGAAGTTTGACGAGATTTCACAAATGGCTTCTGAGAGATATGCTCTAGAACCCGCGCTTAATCCAATGGCTTCTAATCAAAACGGATTAGGACCCGTACCAAACATGCAGACTTCTGGACACATCAGTTCAGGACTCGTACCTCAAGGAGCTCAGTCAACAAACACGGATAAACCTTCAGAACAAGAGCTGGAAAATTTCTTCGAGTTAATGTTTGATGAATACTATGGTGGAACTTCGACAAATGCATCAAATCAACATTCCGCTGCACCCGCTCAAAACCATCAACCACCACCACCACAAGATGCATCCACAACAATCGAAGCTGAAGCACCAACTACATCAACATCGTCTACATCTACTCAAGCAACTCCAGTACTTGAAACTGTTCTACCAAGCGTTGATGAGCAAAATCAAAACACAAATTTTCAAGATGAACCAACAAATAATTCAAACGATGTTGCGTTAGAAGAAGGAGAAGAAGTATTTGAAAACCCATTTGCAACAGACTCTGCTGAATCTTCTTCAAGGTTACAAGAACTGATGAGTGCTCAAACACTCATCATTTTTACCGTATCTGGACTGCCAAAACATCCAAAAACACCCAAAAACGCATCAAAATACACAAATTATCCCAAAAGTGTGTTTTTTATGTTTTAGATGCAAAATGTTTGAAAACAAATGAAAAACGAACAAAGTTTGCACAATTGGCAGTTTCAGTCCCCCAAGTTTCAAAATTTGGCAAAACTAGTCCCTGAAAGTTTAAAACGAAAGAAAAGTCAACCCAAGGCAAAGAAAAGTCAAAAATTATCAAAATAAGTCCTTGGGTGAAAAAGTTTGAGAAAATTACACTTTTACCCCTTAAAATCCAAAATTGACAAAAATGGTCCCTGGAGTTTTGGAAATTGACAGATTTGGTCCCGAGTGAAATATTTTTGGATGGAAAAGTAAACATTGGTCCTGGGAATTCATAAGTTGCCAAGTTTAGTCCCCGGATGAAAGTTTTGGAAAAAGTTCAAGTTTAACCCCTCAAGTTTGGAAATATGGCAAAACAAGTCCCCCGGGTTTTAAAAAAAATGGAAATTACCTTTTATAAAGCCTATACTATTCAGACTTGTCATTATTAGCCCTTGGGATATTTTGGATACATGCCATTTGCACCCCCCTAACTTTCGGTAAATTACATGAATGGTCCTTGTGAATTTTTAGTTAACCAAAACCAAATCCGGATCACTAACTAAACTCCACCAAAAACCAAATCCAATCCCAACTTAAACCCACCAGGCCCAATCCCACTTTAGCCCAAACCACAAATAAGTTAACACCCCATATTCTCCTTCCTTGTTTGACCCCAGTCAACGCCAACACCATCTCCACCTCAGCCTGCTACCATCATCACCCCTCATCATCACCTTCTCTGAGCACACTCAACCTCAACCCACACCCTTGCCTACCCTTCCAAATGCTAGCTTCCAAAAACCACACCTCTGGCTTCAATTAGCTCGAAGAAGCAGACAAAGCAAAGTGGGCGCCAAAATTTTGAATGGCCAAGATTGAATGTTAGTAATCCAATGGTCAAGATAGCTAGTGGGAAATGCTTCTTAGGGTTCCAAAACCCTAATTGTCCAGTATAAGAAGGAAGAGAAGCAGCAGAAGTCCAAGTTCTTAGTTTTTATTTTTTTCAGCTTATTTTAATTTTTGTAATTTATAATTTTCAGTTAAACTTCAAGCTTGTAATTTGTTTCCATTTCAATAATATCAGTTCAAGTTTATTGATTCCTTTTAAGTTTCAATTTTCAGTATCATTCAGAAAATAAGAAAAATAAATAAAAATAAACAGAAAATAAGAAAAATAAATAAAAATAAAGAAAATGGTGAAGAAGCAAGGAGCAGGTTAAGTATTGGATGGACCTGGTTTAGAGCTCAGGGGGAGCAATAGGGTTGTGATATAGGTTCTGGTTCAGTTTAGCTATGAGTTTGCATCATTTGTAAGTTATTTCATAAATTTCTGCATATTTACTGTACCATAGCTAATTTCTGTTTATTTATTTGTTTTCATGCTTACTAGATATAATTAAGTTAAGATTCACTTAATATTAGTCACTTGATAATAAGTTCTAACAGTTGCTTAGTATTTCATTTTTCATAGTAAAATAGCATTTTAATGGTTAAGTGGTGTTTGATGTTATCTGTGGTAATTAGATGCTCAAAATCAGTTTACTAGATCATATATTAACTTTGTGGATCAGTTTCATGCTTTAAATAACTGAATTATCTTGAAAATCACAAAATCAGTTTTGATAAGGTGTGTTTGGTATAAGCTGTCTCACTGAGTTAAGGTTTGTTTTTGTTGTCATCTTTGGTCCATGCAGGTTACTTAGGGTACCCATGGTTCAGTTTTACCATTAAACTCAGTGGATTGGGGTTAGAAAGTCAAAATCATTGATTAGTCTCATTGCCTCTTAATCTGTCAAAACTCAAGTCTGCATATCATAAATATTAGCTTAATACTAGTTAATCTTGCTTAATTTAGACTCATATTAGTCAAATATAACAGTAGTAATCATCTAGGACTAATAGAAATTCATTTTAGTCAAAGCTTGCATGTTCTTGTAAAAAGTCAAAAACAGTCCACATTGATTTTGAGCAATCTTTTAAGACTTATAACTTGTTGGTTTTTAGGTTTTAGGATTTGAAATTTGGTGTGCACAATCTTTACCACTTTGTTTAATTTTGAGAATTTATTCAGATTTTTAGGAATTTATTTGGTGGGTCCCACACCCCCTTGAAATAGGTTGCAGGGCAACCCAGTGCCCTGTTCTCAGCAGACCCATTCCACACCACCACCTTTTGTGGTGGTTTGTGGCCAACTCAGTGGTCTTTACCACTTGATTCTTGTTCCATTCAACCCCCCTCCTACCAGGGTGTAGGTTTGACCCTTTTGTTTGACCCATAAGACTGTGGACCCCACTTGTTTGTGTCCCTTAAGTTTGTCCCCAAACTGTGCAGTTAACAATCACTTAAGTGCTTATTTCAAGCTTTTTGGCTTATTCATACCTATTTGTTGCTTATTAAGTGCTTAATCTTGTTCCTAATACTCAGAGAAACCAATCTCAATCAGTGTGGACCCCACAATTCCTCATTTGAGCTTAAAACATCTCACAGTCAACAAAAGTCAACTGTGGATGAAATAAGCACTTGAATTGCTTATTCAGAGGGTTTAAACAAAAGTGTTTTTATTAAAGTTATTTGTTTTTATCTTATTATTAGTTTAGAAAAAGAAAAAATCCAAAAAACCAATTTTACCAATAGTGATAGCTTCTATTTAATAGGATTTATCTATTTATTTTTCTTTTTAATTAATTTCTAAGTAATATGTCACTTTTATATTTTTAGAAATTATATTTTAGGTTAAAATAATTTTACAAATTTTTCCAGATTTTTATTTTGTCATCTAGTGGTATTTCTAATTAATTTTAATTTAATTTAGTTTTAATTAATATTAATCAATTAAATAGCTTAATTAGTTTTTATATAGTATAACCTAGTTTTTATAATTTTTATAGCTTCTATTTTAGTTAAAACAATTTTATAAATTTTTCTAGAATTTTTACTGTTCATTTAATAGTTTAAATAATTTAAATAGTTTAATTAGATAATAATTAATAAGTAGAATAATAATTAGTTATTTAACTTAAAAAATACATAAAATTAACTTTTTATAATTTTTTAGGATTCCCATGATGGTTAATTAGTTTTATAAAATTTTTCTTAATTTTCTAAGCCTTTTAAGTATTTTTAATAATTCTAATTAGTTTAATTAATATTAAAATAGATAATTAGTAATTAATTAATTATAAATAATTAAATAGTGTAAAAATAATTTTAATTTTTCTTAAAATTTTCTTTTATTATTAGGAGTTTTAAAATATAAATTTTACACTTTTAACCCTTTCCATCCTTCAGTTTTACTTTTTGTTTTGTGCGTCTGTTACGTTTTTTTAATTAAAGCGTACGTTTTTTAGTGTTTAGCTCAAATCTTCGTTATCTAAATTCCAGTAATCAGTCACGTAGCTTTCCTAAGCTATATTCGTTAAATAATTCCAAATAATTCTGATCAAAACCTTTTCCTGTGGATAATTACCCGATCACAAATACGCCAAAGTTACAATTCACACTTCAACGGGACTTAACGACCTGGTGATACCCTATATTACCCGGAGCATTGACCTAGGCTATTTGACTTTGTTGACCATTATCTGGTTAATATAAGTTAGGTGGTTTAGGCTCAATCAACTTTTGGCGCCGCTGCCGGGGAAGTGTGCGCGTTTCTTTAGCGTTATTTGAGATTAGTGTTATCTCACCTCACTCACTGTATAAATACCACCACTTGTGTATATTTTCGTAATCAAAATACAAAAAAGTCATTAACACTTTTCCTAAAGTGTTAAAACACCAAAAAAATTAAAAACAACAAAACAGATCGTAACGTTTTCTGATTCGGTTTTCTTTTAAGGTGATTCTTAAAGAAAAACGATTTTGGTAAACGAAACGATACCAAAAATATTGTCCAAAAGTTTTTAAACCCATTCACAAAACACAAAAACATCCGTCTCTTTCTTGTGTATAATAATTCTACATAAAAATAAACCGTCGCAAACCAAGACAGAACACCTTCCAACTGGGGGTGTGAACAAATAAGTTCCCAAATCAAAAAGATTAAAACTTGCCTTTGTATCCTGGTAAGTGGTGTACCTTTTCTAAAGAAGCCACTTACCTGTGATTATTGGTTTAAGTTCACTGTCGTTTTGCCTCGACTTTGTTTTGATTGATTTTTGTTCCTAGTGCATGCGCACTCGTTCTTCTAGGTCTACTAGCCCATTACGTGAGCTTGTACGAAAACCTAGAAGACCTCGTCGTCGTTCAGCACCAACAGTCGGATCTGAGATCCGTACTGTTGCCACACCCACTGTCACCATGGCGGAAGACCGTCCCATGTGTGAACTTCTCCAAGCACCCATCGAGGGTTACGGAGATGCCATTATTGTCCCAGCCATCGTGGCTGATAGTTTTGAGCTCAAAACCGGGTTACTCAATCTTGTAACCTCAAGTCAATTTTACGGTTTTGAGAGGGACGATCCTCATGCTCATATTCGATGGTTCAATAAAATCACATCGACCATCAAGTACAAAAATGTCCCATGTGAAGCAATCAAACTCCTTCTCTTCCCATTCTCATTGGAGGGACAAGCCCGGATTTGGCTTGAAAAACAACCTCCACGATCTATTGAGACTTGGGAAGATCTTGTCAAAAAGTTTGTGAATGAATTCTTCCCACCTTCCAAGACCACGAGTCTTAAGAACGAAATCACCAAGTTCACCCAAAAATATGATGAATCTTTTGGTGAAGCGTGGGATCGTTTCAAAGAATTACTTCGCAAGTGTCCACATCATGGTTTCTCTGAGTTGATGCAACTCGATACGTTTTACAATGGCGTGAGCCAAGCTGATCAGGATTCACTCAATGCCTCCGCGGGAGGTAACTTTTTGAGTAAAACCACAAAAGAAGCTTTGCAAATCATAGAAAACAAGTCTAAGGTCCGCTCTACACGAAGCAAACCGATTGTTTCCCAAATTAATGCGGGTCCTTCCACTTCATCTTCTGTGAGTCAATCTAGCACGGATGCTAAGATTGACAAGCTCACTGAAGCGATCCAAGCTTTGGTTCTCGCCCAAACAAAGAAAGTCTCATTTCCACAACATCCTCCACCTGCTGAGGTTAAAAAAGTGGAAGTCTGTGTAACTTGTGGTGGGCCGCATGCCTACTACAATTGCACAGCTACTGATGGTACTCCATACGAAGCTCATGCTTTAGCAGGGTCCCAAAATCAAGGAGGCAATCAATATCGCCCTCCTATGGACCCTAGCTATCGTCCTCAACATCATTATCCTGGACCTCCTGGTTTTAATCAAAACCAAAATGTCCAAAACCGTGGCCAAAATCAAAATAGAGCGAACCAAGGTTATCAAAACCAAAGTAACTTCAATCAGGGCCACGGTTTTCACAATCAAAACCAAGGATTCCAAAATCAAGGTTTCCAACAACAAAATCAAGGAAACTTTAATCGGAACCAAGGTCAGGGTAACTTCAATCAGGGATATTTTCATGGAAACAACAACCCTAATCAGGGTAATTTTCAAAATCAAGGTCCCAATCCGAACAATCGAGCTCCAAATATTCCTAATCCGAATCAAGCCATTGTTCCAACCGGGCCTTCATCTGACGAGTTGTTGAAACAATTCATGAAGTCCCAAGAAGAGTTGAACAAGTTGCTGGTCAGCCAGATTTCTGACATCAAGAAGTCTTTAAATGATCGACCCTCGGGCTCAGGTACTACTTTACCGAGCAACACGATCGCTAACCCGAGGGGCGATGCTAAGGCGATCACAACACGAAGTGGTGCTTCATATGATGAACCCGCGATTCCTACTACCTCTTCTTCCTCCCCTCCAAAGGTAGTGAATCGTGAACCTGAGGTGACAAAGGACAAAGTGCAAATTCCTAGCCCACGAAGTACAGCACACGTCCAACCTCAGGTTATTCCTGAAACCAGATGTAAGCCTGGAGTTGTCTTTGAACCACCAGAAACTCCAGTGGACAGCCCTAAATCCAAAACTTCTATTCCCTATCCATCACGTCTCAGTGAACAAAAGCTCCGCGAAAAAGCTAATCACCAAATGGATAAATTTTTCCAAATCTTCCAAGATTTGCATTTTGATATCAGCTTCGCGGATGCTATTCTCTTGATGCCTAAGTTTGCATCGACAATCAAAAATCTGTTGAGTAACAAAGAAAAATTATTTGAGATGGCAAGAACTCCTCTGAATGAGAACTGCTCTGCGGTTCTTTTGAAAAAGCTTCCTGAAAAGCTTGGAGATCCCGGGAAATTTCTCATTCCTTGTACTTTCCCGGGTATGGTTGATTGCTTCGCCCTGGCCGATCTAGGTGCTAGCATTAACCTAATGCCATATTCTGTGTGGAAGAAACTCTCTCTTCCCGAACTTACCCCCACGTGCATGACTCTAGAGCTTGCCGATCGTTCGATTTCTCGTCCCATTGGCATTGCCGAGGACGTATTCGTTAAAGTGGGGAAGTTCCATTTTCCGGCAGATTTTGTGATTGTTGACTTTGATGCCGATTCAAGGGTCCCTCTCATTCTTGGGCGGGGATTCCTTAGAACTGGGCGAGCTCTTATCGATGTATTTGAGCATGAGATCACATTACGTGTTGGATCGGAAGCCATAACCTTCAACCTAAATCAAACGTCGAGATACTCCTCCAATTATGATTGTGAGTCGGTGAATCAAATTGATGTCATCGATGTTGCTGCTGAGGAGTATGCTCAAGAGATTTTAGGTTTCATTGATGATTCTTCGAGTGAAAATCTCACTCAGTCTTCTCACCCCATTATTGCCAATTCTTATCCTTCCCTCACTCCGTTTGAGGGAAGTGACTTCATCTTAGAAGAAATGGAGGCGTTTCTCAAAAGTGATTCGATTCCCGATGGAGTCGATAACCAAGAGATCGACCTCGAGAGGGATATTCTCATGCTTGAAAAATTGTTAAACGAAGATCCCTCTCCTCTTCCTGTTCTACCACAACAACTTCATAAAGAGGAGGTCAAAAATGTTGAGAAAACTGATGACTTTCCCGAGGTTGAACTTAAGGACTTGCCGCCTCATCTTGAATATGCATTTCTGGAGGGTGATGATAAATTACCCGTCATAATTGCCAAAGACTTAAGTGATGAGGAAAAGGCTGCTCTCATTAAGGTTTTGAAGTCTCATAAACAAGCAATTGCTTGGCGTCTCTCCGACATCAAGGGCATTGACCCTGAATTCTGTACTCATAAAATTTTAATGGAGGACGACTTCAAACCTGCAGTCCAACAACAAAGAAGGGTGAATCCAAAAATTCACGAGGTTATCAAACAAGAGGTTTTAAAACTTCTTGATGCCGGATTGATTTACCCTATCTCGGACAGTCCTTGGGTCAGCCCAATCCATTGTGTTCCAAAAAAGGGTGGCATCACAGTTGTCACAAATGAGGAAAATGAGTTAATTCCCACTCGTTTGGTTACGGGTTGGCGTGTCTGTATTGACTATCGCAAGTTAAATGACGCCACCCGCAAAGATCATTTTCCTCTGCCTTTTATGGATCAGATGCTCGAGAGATTAGCGGGGAATGAGTATTATTGCTTCCTCGATGGTTTATCGGGTTACTTTCAGATTCCCATTGACCCGCAAGACCAAGAAAAGACCACTTTCACGTGCCCCTATGGAACTTTCTCATATAAACGTATGCCATTTGGCTTATGTAATGCTCCGGGCACGTTTCAAAGATGTATGATGGCCATTTTTTCCGACATGATCGGGAAAAGTATGGAGGTCTTTATGGACGATTTTTCGGTCATTGGGGATTCGTTTCAGTCATGCCTCTCCCACTTAGACAATATGCTAAAACGTTGTGAAGACACAAAGTTATGTCTAAATTAGGAGAAGAGTCACTTTATGGTCAAAGAGGGCATTGTCCTCGGCCATAAAATTTCAAAAAACGGGATTGAGGTTGATCGTGCCAAAGTGGACGTCATTGCAAAATTACCTCATCCCACAACTGTGAAAGGTGTTAGGAGCTTTTTGGGTCACGCCGGCTTTTACCGTAGGTTTATTCAAGATTTTTCTAAAATCGCCCGGCCTATGACCCATCTCCTCGAAAAGGATGCTCCTTTTATCTTCTCCCCTGAGTGCATCGAAGCCTTTGAAACATTAAAGAAAAGGCTTACTGAGGCACCGATTCTTGTTGCCCCCGATTGGGACTTGCCCTTTGAGCTCATGTGTGATGCGAGTGATTATGCTATTGGGGCAGTCTTGGGGCAACGCAAAACAAAACATTTTCAGCCTATACACTATGCCAGCAAGACTATGACCGAGGCTCAAAGCCATTACACCACCACTGAAAAAGAATTGTTAGCTGTGGTGTATGCTTTTGAAAAATTCCGGCCATACTTGATTCTGACAAAAAGCATAGTGTATACGGATCACTCGGCTTTGAAGTACCTTTTTGCAAAACAAGATGCAAAGCCGAGACTTCTTCGTTGGGTTCTCCTCCTACAGGAATTTGATATCATTATTCGTGATAAAAAAGGAGCTGAGAACCTAGCTGCTGATCATCTCTCCCGTCTTGAAAACCCCCACCAAGATGCTTTCGAGAAAAAGGAAATAAATGAAACATTTCCTCTCGAAACCCTCAATGCGGTTTCATTTCGTGGAGACTCTACTACCCCATGGTTTGCCGACTTTGCAAACTACCTTGCGGGTAATTTCATTGTGAAAGGGATGTCGTCCCAACAGAAAAACAAATTCTTTAAAGATGTAAAACATTACTTCTGGGACGACCCCTACTTGTTCAAAATCTGTGCGGATCAAGTCATCCGGCGGTGTGTGTATGGTCAAGAAGCCACTGAAATTCTTAAGGCTTGCCATGCTGGTCCCACTGGGGGCCACCACAATCCAAATTACACCGCCAAAAAGGTGTTTGACTCCGGTTTCTTTTGGCCCACAATCTACAAGGATGCCCATGAATTGGTCAAATCCTGTGACGCTTGTCAACGTCACGGGAATATTTCACAAAAGAATGAAATGCCACAAAATGCAATTCAAGTTTGTGAAATCTTTGACGTTTGGGGCATTGACTTTATGGGGCCATTCCCGTCATCTCATGGAAACAAGTATATACTCGTGGCAGTTGACTATTTGTCAAAATGGGTCGAAGCAAAAGCTTTACCCACAAATGATGCCCGAGTAGTTGTGAAGTTTTTGAAAGCTCTCTTTGCTCGATTTGGAACTCCACGTGCTATAATTAGTGATCGTGGTACGCATTTTTGCAATGACAAATACGATAAAGTCATGCAAAAGTATGGTGTAACTCACCGTCTTTCTACTGCGTACCACCCTCAAACAAGTGGACAAGTAGAAGTTTCCAATCGAGGCATAAAGAGAATTTTGGAGAGAACCGTTGGGGAAAATCGTGCATCTTGGTCGGATAAATTAGATGATGCACTTTGGGCTTTCCGTACGGCGTATAAAACACCCATTGGGTGTACGCCATATAAGCTGGTGTACGGGAAAGCGTGCCATCTTCCGATCGAGCTTGAGCATAAAGCCTATTGGGCTCTCAAGCATGCCAATTTCGACCTCAAAACTGCGGGTGATCATCGGAAAGTTCAACTCAATGAATTAAATGAACTTCGTGATCAAGCTTACGAGAACTCTTTGATCTATAAAGAAAAGACAAAGAAGACTCATGACTCCAAGATCAAAAACCGCGTTTTCAACGTTGGTGATCGAGTCCTTCTTTTCAACTCTAGACTCAAGATCTTCTCGGGAAAGCTAAAAACCCGATGGACTGGTCCATTCACTATCGTTAAGGTTTATCCTTATGGCACCGTCGAGTTATCACAAAATGACGGCCCTAACTTCAAAGTGAATGGACGTCGTCTAAAGCACTACTTTGGAGAGGACATACCACCAATGGTTGTCCTGGATCTCCAAACTTTCCCCAAGGACAATTGAATTCGGGGATCGAGTCAAGCTAGTGACTCGGTGAACAAAAATTAGCAACATATACGGGTTTTCACCCGTATTTCTGACTTCTTTCTATTTTCTACCACCCAAGTGTGGGGGAGTGGCCATCCCCCACCGTTTCAAAAGTAAATATGTTTCAAATTTCAATAATCATGTTTCGTATGTACATTATATACTTTATCATTCAACTCCCGGGCTGTTAGGGCGAATTTATTACAGTTAATCATTCACAAGTGATTAGCTAGCGTGGTAAACCTAACACAAGCCTGGGAGGTAGTGATCCAAAAAAAAAAAAAAAAAAAAAAAAAAAAAAAAAAAAATTTGTATGTACAGATAAAATAAAGTGAAAAATACAAAACAAAATTCCTCAGTTAGCTTCGAATATTATCCTTTTACGTTCACAGATTCGGCATAATAGCCGGGACTTTGAATATTGAGGACAATATTCATTTCTAAGTGTGGGGGGGAAATTCTAGCGAATTTTATCGCAAAATACTTTCAAGTACCCCCATTTTAGGCCAAAAATTTTTCAAAATTTTTCACTTTATTCCAAAATTTTTTGTGGTTATCAGTCCGCCAAAGTCTTAATGACAAAGGGATTGGCTAGTCCAGGAGCAAACGGCTCTTGGTAAAGACAACTCAAATCCGTTTATGGCTGGCAGTTTGCCCAAAATTGCATGGTTCCTCAACTCCCCCGCATCCTTATAAGCAAATGAGTTGGCTAGCCCGCAAGATTATGGCTTGTGGTAAAGGCAGTGGAAAAACCATAATTGGTAATCAGCTCACCAAGATGTTGACTAGGTCCATCAAGATGCTGGCTAGTCCAGGAGCAAACGGCTCTTGGTAAAGACTTATCAAATCCGTTGACAGCTGGTGGTTTGCTCAAAATCACACGGTTATCAGGTGTGCCACAGTTCTTACACCTGGCTACTCCAGAAGTGATGGCTTTTGGTAAAGAGATTAAAATCCATCAAGTTTTTCTCAAAAGATTGCTAGGGACTAGCAATAGCTTAGTGTGGGGGATTGATGAGTGCTCAAACACTCATCATTTTTACCGTATCTGGACTGCCAAAACATCCAAAAACACCCAAAAACGCATCAAAATACACAAATTATCCCAAAAGTGTGTTTTTTATGTTTTAGATGCAAAATGTTTGAAAACAAATGAAAAACGAACAAAGTTTGCACAATTGGCAGTTTCAGTCCCCCAAGTTTCAAAATTTGGCAAAACTAGTCCCTGAAAGTTTAAAACGAAAGAAAAGTCAACCCAAGGCAAAGAAAAGTCAAAAATTATCAAAATAAGTCCTTGGGTGAAAAAGTTTGAGAAAATTACACTTTTACCCCTTAAAATCCAAAATTGACAAAAATGGTCCCTGGAGTTTTGGAAATTGACAGATTTGGTCCCGAGTGAAATATTTTTGGATGGAAAAGTAAACATTGGTCCTGGGAATTCATAAGTTGCCAAGTTTAGTCCCCGGATGAAAGTTTTGGAAAAAGTTCAAGTTTAACCCCTCAAGTTTGGAAATATGGCAAAACAAGTCCCCCGGGTTTTAAAAAAAATGGAAATTACCTTTTATAAAGCCTATACTATTCAGACTTGTCATTATTAGCCCTTGGGATATTTTGGATACATGCCATTTGCACCCCCCTAACTTTCGGTAAATTACATGAATGGTCCTTGTGAATTTTTAGTTAACCAAAACCAAATCCGGATCACTAACTAAACTCCACCAAAAACCAAATCCAATCCCAACTTAAACCCACCAGGCCCAATCCCACTTTAGCCCAAACCACAAATAAGTTAACACCCCGTATTCTCCTTCCTTGTTTGACCCCAGTCAACGCCAACACCATCTCCACCTCAGCCTGCTACCATCATCACCCCTCATCATCACCTTCTCTGAGCACACTCAACCTCAACCCACACCCTTGCCTACCCTTCCAAATGCTAGCTTCCAAAAACCACACCTCTGGCTTCAATTAGCTCGAAGAAGCAGACAAAGCAAAGTGGGCGCCAAAATTTTGAATGGCCAAGATTGAATGTTAGTAATCCAATGGTCAAGATAGCTAGTGGGAAATGCTTCTTAGGGTTCCAAAACCCTAATTGTCCAGTATAAGAAGGAAGAGAAGCAGCAGAAGTCCAAGTTCTTAGTTTTTATTTTTTTCAGCTTATTTTAATTTTTGTAATTTATAATTTTCAGTTAAACTTCAAGCTTGTAATTTGTTTCCATTTCAATAATATCAGTTCAAGTTTATTGATTCCTTTTAAGTTTCAATTTTCAGTATCATTCAGAAAATAAGAAAAATAAATAAAAATAAACAGAAAATAAGAAAAATAAATAAAAATAAAGAAAATGGTGAAGAAGCAAGGAGCAGGTTAAGTATTGGATGGACCTGGTTTAGAGCTCAGGGGGAGCAATAGGGTTGTGATATAGGTTCTGGTTCAGTTTAGCTATGAGTTTGCATCATTTGTAAGTTATTTCATAAATTTCTGCATATTTACTGTACCATAGCTAATTTCTGTTTATTTATTTGTTTTCATGCTTACTAGATATAATTAAGTTAAGATTCACTTAATATTAGTCACTTGATAATAAGTTCTAACAGTTGCTTAGTATTTCATTTTTCATAGTAAAATAGCATTTTAATGGTTAAGTGGTGTTTGATGTTATCTGTGGTAATTAGATGCTCAAAATCAGTTTACTAGATCATATATTAACTTTGTGGATCAGTTTCATGCTTTAAATAACTGAATTATCTTGAAAATCACAAAATCAGTTTTGATAAGGTGTGTTTGGTATAAGCTGTCTCACTGAGTTAAGGTTTGTTTTTGTTGTCATCTTTGGTCCATGCAGGTTACTTAGGGTACCCATGGTTCAGTTTTACCATTAAACTCAGTGGATTGGGGTTAGAAAGTCAAAATCATTGATTAGTCTCATTGCCTCTTAATCTGTCAAAACTCAAGTCTGCATATCATAAATATTAGCTTAATACTAGTTAATCTTGCTTAATTTAGACTCATATTAGTCAAATATAACAGTAGTAATCATCTAGGACTAATAGAAATTCATTTTAGTCAAAGCTTGCATGTTCTTGTAAAAAGTCAAAAACAGTCCACATTGATTTTGAGCAATCTTTTAAGACTTATAACTTGTTGGTTTTTAGGTTTTAGGATTTGAAATTTGGTGTGCACAATCTTTACCACTTTGTTTAATTTTGAGAATTTATTCAGATTTTTAGGAATTTATTTGGTGGGTCCCACACCCCCTTGAAATAGGTTGCAGGGCAACCCAGTGCCCTGTTCTCAGCAGACCCATTCCACACCACCACCTTTTGTGGTGGTTTGTGGCCAACTCAGTGGTCTTTACCACTTGATTCTTGTTCCATTCAACCCCCCTCCTACCAGGGTGTAGGTTTGACCCTTTTGTTTGACCCATAAGACTGTGGACCCCACTTGTTTGTGTCCCTTAAGTTTGTCCCCAAACTGTGCAGTTAACAATCACTTAAGTGCTTATTTCAAGCTTTTTGGCTTATTCATACCTATTTGTTGCTTATTAAGTGCTTAATCTTGTTCCTAATACTCAGAGAAACCAATCTCAATCAGTGTGGACCCCACAATTCCTCATTTGAGCTTAAAACATCTCACAGTCAACAAAAGTCAACTGTGGATGAAATAAGCACTTGAATTGCTTATTCAGAGGGTTTAAACAAAAGTGTTTTTATTAAAGTTATTTGTTTTTATCTTATTATTAGTTTAGAAAAAGAAAAAATCCAAAAAACCAATTTTACCAATAGTGATAGCTTCTATTTAATAGGATTTATCTATTTATTTTTCTTTTTAATTAATTTCTAAGTAATATGTCACTTTTATATTTTTAGAAATTATATTTTAGGTTAAAATAATTTTACAAATTTTTCCAGATTTTTATTTTGTCATCTAGTGGTATTTCTAATTAATTTTAATTTAATTTAGTTTTAATTAATATTAATCAATTAAATAGCTTAATTAGTTTTTATATAGTATAACCTAGTTTTTATAATTTTTATAGCTTCTATTTTAGTTAAAACAATTTTATAAATTTTTCTAGAATTTTTACTGTTCATTTAATAGTTTAAATAATTTAAATAGTTTAATTAGATAATAATTAATAAGTAGAATAATAATTAGTTATTTAACTTAAAAAATACATAAAATTAACTTTTTATAATTTTTTAGGATTCCCATGATGGTTAATTAGTTTTATAAAATTTTTCTTAATTTTCTAAGCCTTTTAAGTATTTTTAATAATTCTAATTAGTTTAATTAATATTAAAATAGATAATTAGTAATTAATTAATTATAAATAATTAAATAGTGTAAAAATAATTTTAATTTTTCTTAAAATTTTCTTTTATTATTAGGAGTTTTAAAATATAAATTTTACACTTTTAACCCTTTCCATCCTTCAGTTTTACTTTTTGTTTTGTGCGTCTGTTACGTTTTTTTTAATTAAAGCGTACGTTTTTTAGTGTTTAGCTCAAATCTTCGTTATCTAAATTCCAGTAATCAGTCACGTAGCTTTCCTAAGCTATATTCGTTAAATAATTCCAAATAATTCTGATCAAAACCTTTTCCTGTGGATAATTACCCGATCACAAATACGCCAAAGTTACAATTCACACTTCAACGGGACTTAACGACCTGGTGATACCCTATATTACCCGGAGCATTGACCTAGGCTATTTGACTTTGTTGACCATTATCTGGTTAATATAAGTTAGGTGGTTTAGGCTCAATCAAGAACCATCTAACACACATTTGTTCAACCAAAGGTACCCTTCTACGTTTCAATGGACAATAGACCATCCGTTAGTACATGTTATCGGTAATCCTTCAATGCCAGTTCAGACGAGGAGACAACTTGCCACCGATCTCGAATTGTGCATTTACATTTGCTCAATAAGCACCAAAGTACCTAAGAACATTCGGGAAGCAATGGCAGAAAACCCATGGATTGAAGCGATGCAGGAGGAATTTCTTCAATACTTGTTACATGACAGTTGGGAACTTGTTGAACGACCACTTGATAAACGAGTTCTTGATCTCAAGTGGTTATGGAAGAACAAAATGGATGAGGAAATGACTGTAATTCGCAACAAAGCTCGTCTCGTGGCTAAAGGTTATCCACAAGAAGAAGGGATAGATTTCGAGGAATCATTCGCGCCTGTAGCTAGACTTGAAGCAGTCCGGATTTTCTTAGCCTATGCAGCTCACAAAAACATCACAGTCTATCAGATGGACATTAAGACAGCTTTCTTGAATGGAACTCTGAAAGAAGAAGTGTATGCGAGTCAGCCAGAGGGATTCATCGACAAAGATCATCCAGACTACGTCTACAAGCTTAAGAAAGCCATCTATGGTTTAAAACAAGCTCCAAGAGCGTGGTATGACGAACTATCATCTTTCTTGCTCAAAAACAATTTCACCAAAGGAACAGTTGATGACACCTTGTTTATCAAAAAATTCAAAGATGACATTTTGATTGTTCAGATTTACGTGGACGACATTATCTTTGGGTCCACTAATCCGAATAATGCAAAACATTTTGAAAATCTCGTGAAAAGCAAATTTGAAATGTCCATGATGGGGGAACTAAAATTCTTTCTTGGTCTACAAATACATCAATCCCCTCGTGGTATTTTTATCAATCAAGCTAAATATACTATAGAGATTCTGAAAAAACATGGAATGGAAAACTGTGATTCCGTTGGTACACCAATGGTCACTTCACCAAAAATAGGTGCTGATTTGTTTGGGAAACCAATCGATCTGAAGAAATATCGGAGCATGATCGGTTCTCTCATGTACCTAACTGCTAGCCGACCCGATATTCAATTTGCAGTTTGTTTGTTAGCACGGTTTCAGGCAAAGCCTACCGAACTTCACCTCAAAGAGGTTAAACGGATCTTTCGGTACCTACGAAGCACCATTAACATGGGACTTTGGTATCCGAAGGATTCGGGGTTTAATCTAACAGCATTTTCAGATGCAGACCATGCTGGTGATCAAGTTACAGCAAAGAGTACATCAGGTGGAGCACAATTTTTGGGTGAAAAGCTAGTAAGCTGGTCGTCAAAGAAACAGGATTGTACTGTGCTATCAACTGCCGAAGCCGAGTATGTGTCTCTATCTGCGTGTTGTACCCAAGTTCTTTGGATGCGGACACAGCTCACAGATTATGGCTTTACTTTTGACAGAATACCTATGTATTGTGACTCAAAAAGTGCCATAGCCATCTCGTGCAATCCCGTACATCACTCTAAGACGAAGCATATCAAAGTCCGCTACCATTTCATCAAAGAACACGTGGAACAGGGTACTGTTGAATTATTTTTCGTTAAGACTGATTACCAACTCGCCGATCTATTTACTAAAGCCCTTCCAAAAGAACGGTTTGACTATTTAGTTCGACGAATTGGCATGCGAAGCCTAACTCCTGAGGAGCTAGAACGTCTTCTCGAATCTTCTTGAAAAATGTTTTCAAAATCGCTTCGTTGTAAATATTTTTGAAAAAACAAAATACAAAATTTGAAAAACCAACAAAAACAAAATACAAAAATATAAAATTTCAAAAAATACAAAAACAATATAAAATCAAAAAATCCAAAAATATTCTTCTAACGACATGTCTCTCGTATAAATCAATATTCTGTACGTTTCTAGAAATGTCATTCAACAATGATACGGATATGTACAGATGCTTGAGCGGGAGTTCTTTAAATGTTTTTCAAAAACATGTCGTTTCTCAAAAAGTTTCTTCACAATGGCTTTCGTATACATCAGTACGAAACCCGGACCCGAACAATGACTTCTGATTATTTTCAAATCAAGGACTCGTACGTTCAATGATGAACTCTTTTTCAAAAAGTTCGAGTCTAAACAAACGAAAAAGACTTCAAGCATAAACTCGTTTTCAAACAAAATTCTTGAGCACTTTTTCAAGATTGTTCATAAGATTTCTCAAAATTAGTGCTCAAGATAACTCCCTCTAAACCCTTAAATTGATTTAAAATGAGCTATCATTAAGGGGGAGTATAAAAAAAAACTAACTAAAATGTTCCGATTTCATGCAAAATCAAATCTGTCTTTCTCTCCTAAAAGCTTTTTATTAATCAGTTGATATCAAAAATATCACGTTATGCTATTTTTGAGGGGGAGAAGACATGATTAAAATGTGATCAAAGATGTTTAAAGTATTGTGACTGAATCTCAAAAGAGCTCGACTCAGTAAGTACCAATGAATTGACGAAGCTTAAAATGTCAGTAATCGAAAAGACTTGTCCTGGACGGGTAATAATTTCAAGCTAGTCTAACTAGTGATGTAAGCGTGTCTCGAATAGGACTTGTCTGAGTAGAGTGTACCGTATCGAGAGACTTTCTTTGGACTTGACCAGGACGGGTAATAATTTCAAGCTAGTCTAACTAGTGATGTAAGCGTGTCTCGAATCGGTCATGTTCACTGAAAGTGGATCAATTCAAAAAGTGCAAACTCCACTCGCATGTGCAAATTTCTTGAATATTCATGAGCACATGTGAAGGGGGAGTCCTTCAAAAGAAATGCAAAAACTCTCGAAGTGTCAACAATGTGTTTTATTATCATAAACACTTTGAGAGATTTTCACAAATTGTTTTATGGCAATGATAGGATAGTCATGGAGTTATAAGGTGACTAAGGTTAGGAAAAACCGTCCTATGATCCGCCAGAGCCGGAGGGATCTACCCAAGGACAATTCCAATAGATTAGAATTAGAAGTCCTTAGGTATGATTGAAAAAAGGAGAAAATGAGAAAGGAGAAAGAAGGGGTTGAAGAATTAAAAAGAAAACTTATGATAAAGGGTGAAAAGAAATAGCCCTCCAAATGTTCAACCTTAGGGCAGACACCGGGTTCAACTTATATGCTACTGGTGACACCGGTATTGAAGACAAAGACGTCATGGACCCAGTGACGCACTGCACTTAACCTTCTTAACCACTCAAGTTCTCTTAAAAGAGCTTGTTTCATTCTCACGGGGAACCGGCATAATCTATCGATCTGTCTCTTAGAGATGGTTGATATTGAAGCATGAGACCTCTCCCTAATCTCCGCATAGGAAACCAAATGTGCACTTATCGAGTCTAGAGCCCCGAGATTCATCAAAAGATCTCATAAGAACACATGATATTTCTACACTAGTTGTTCATCATTAAGGACGCCAGATGTAAACTTAAGAGTCCTACGCAGATCTTAGCAATCTGCCAGAACATTTATGAGAGGATTCACATTTGTGATTCTCAATGATTGAATGGAAATTCCTGCAATGGTCAACATCAAGCAGCCCTGACAGCAGGTCACTTCGGTAATTCTTAATGGGTTACGCTTAGTGTTCGCGGTGGTTTCAAACGGTCTACAGTCGTGGAGTGATCCCCAGCGACTCACCCAGTCATTGAGCTACTAAGTAGGTCTCGTAAGCTCTCTCGAGAGTATCTGACATGGGAACGGCCATGATACGGGTTAGAAGGAGTCTTCACACTATGCTGTTGACGATCTCTAATTCTTATCTGTAAGTACCGGATGTTTTATTGCTAACTGTTTATATGCAGGGACACTTCATCTCCGTGGCGACAGATTCCATGTGCTCATACATACATCTGGAAGTTAAAGAAAGCTTCCTCAAAGGTCTATGCAACACAAAGTTCTAAGAAAGATTCTACGCCAATAAGAAGAATCTAAAAAGTATAAAGACTAAAGATCATAGTGAAAGAAAGGGAAGTACGTGCATATGAATATCAAAATCCAAAGATGTATGAGCATGTTGGAATGGCAAACAACCACCACAGACGCAGAAGTGACGAAAGGCAGATAACTCCACATCACTAAAGAACAAAGAACGATGAAATGGAATGGCATCAAAGATCACTAAGCATGAAGGAACAAAGACTAAAGACTATTCTACAACGACACACAAAGTTAAAGACAAAGAACACGGAAGACCCACTCACGTGGAGCATCATTCAAATGACCACCCCTTAGGGGGAGATTGTTAGCATTAAAAATATTTATATGGAAGTGATGGTCATTCTCATATTGTAACTTTGTGTCGTTTGTTAAGATTAGTATTAGTTTAGTCATTGGGCTTTGGACTTGGAAAGCTAATATGTTATGTGCTATGTTTTATAATCCTTGTTATATAATTCATGTAAACCAAGTCCAAGCCCAAGTCCATTAGAAAGCCCATGAGGCCTTTCTCTCTAACTATAAAAGGCACCTTACCTCTCATTTGTAAGGTGTGCTTGTGTGTGAAAGTGTGTGTGTTTATTAATAAAAGCTCTCTTCATCTTTATATTCTCTCTTTAATCTTAACGCCACATATCTTACATCAAGTCACCATCTTTCCTTCTTCTGGTGCTTATATTTGTGTTAAAGTTGATAGATATAAGGTCCTACATTTCTAATCCTGTAGAAGGTAAGGCACACACATTAGGATTTATATTGTTGTCCTTTTTAGCATCCCTAGATTCTTTAGAATTAGCCTTTATGCACTTATCATTTGTCTTAGATGTTGAGGTAGACGCACTAGTGGGACTAATCCTAAAAAGGCTAGGTGCTAACACTTTAGGTGTTTCGACAACCGCTTTTCCTTTATCAACAATCTTTTCATTTTCACTTTTCTTGGGTAAGGGTGTTGGAGTGACTGGTTTTGTCAAATCCTTTTTCTCATCGACTTTTGGAGCAAACCGTGAAATTGACATTTTAGGTTTTTGAACCGTGTTTGAAACATTTGGTTTCTCCGAAGTCAATGGTTTTGCAAACTTAGTTTCCTCACCCTTTCCTTTTTGACTTTCAAGCTGAGCCCTCAAAAGATCATTTTGCTCTTTCAAGTTTGATGCGTGGGAATCGCAACAGGCTTTACCTCTCGAGAAGCTTACAACCCCCACCAGGCAGTGTACCTGATCGTTGTAGTATAGTATAGTGACAAGTACCGGGGGATTGATCGTTCAGCTTAGGAATAGTGTCAGGATTAGAAAACCTAAATATTAGTTCTAAAGGTGAGGGATGATTATTTTTGTATTTTTATATTTTTATGAAAAGCAAGTAAAATCTCGGGTTTTGGAAGAGTGGGCGGAATTAGTTGCTATTCAACTAACCCAAAACTAAGATGCAATCAAAATAAAATACTAAAAATGAAATTAAACTAATTATACTAAGGTTGTGAGCAGTAATTGGAGAAAATGTGTTTACTTAGACTTCACTACTCCCTAGATATCTTTTACACGTTAATTACTTGTTATAATTGCATGGATGACGGATCGTATTCCTTAATACCATTCATGGGGTGGCATACATAACTCCCCAATTCTATGAGCTCTTATCTCCTCCTACACCATGCCCAGCACAACTATAGGGATTGTAAACAGTGGCTCATGCATTAAATACAACCAATAAAGACCTAGTACGCCTCGGTTCATGTTTCTTAAGACGTTCAAGCATGTTACCATTTAGAGATCTGCCAGTTTTCTTAAGCCTAACATATAAAATCATTCATCCAAAACAAGAATAAACAAGTAATCAACACATAATCAATATCTAGGTTTCATTAGATCTAAGCAAACACAAAAGAGATCTAGCCTAGCATAATGGAATTGAGACAAGAACAAGATATAGACAACCAACACATAGACATATTGATTGAATTAGAAGAACACTTATCTCAATTACAATGCAAGGTATCAAGGGTTTGGAACCCTTGAAAAACCTGTAAAAGTTGCACCAAAATCGTCTTTAGGGTTTCTCCAAAACTTCTCTTTTTTCAATGTGAAAAACTAGAAAACTATATATAGGAAAATAGGGATATGAATTACACGGTTTTGTTGGATAAAGGAAGTTTTACTGGTGGCGAGTTAACAATCTTGGTTAATTACATGTACAAGATGGCGTTGCTAAGCCAAGACTAGACTCGACTTAAGCTAACAAATGAAAAATAACTAAAAACATAAAATGAACATAGAATGAAAAGGGATGGTAGTCCGTATGTTTTTTCTCTCTTTTTCCTTTTTCTATTTTTTTTTTCTTAATTTTTTCGATTTTTTTTTTTTTTTTTTTTTTTTTGACATACACTCTTACCCTACCATCCAAAATAATACATCATAGGGGTATGAACGTTCCCCTTACACTTGAATCTTTACATACTTTACAATTAAACTAATCTAATGACTCGAATTAAGAAAATCAAAACACTTGGAGCACTTTTAAGATTAACGTACATATGGGGGTAATAAATGATGTTCTTTCCCATTACTCCATAAAATAAGTACTTACCCATGAGTCCCAATTGTCCCAAAATAATATGTATAAGGATATGACTCGACTTAGCAACCATGTAATCAATTAGAAAGTTAACTTAGGGTTTAACAAATAACAATAATGCACAAAAAATGAGCGCATACACGGAAGGCTAAGGCGATTTGGTTGTACATTTAAGTGGGGTGTAACAAATTCTTCCATTAAGTAAGATGCTTAAAGTTAGAAACGAAAAGATAGGCTCGGAGGGGTGTACTAGGGGTTTCGTGTACTAAAAATGAGTACAACGCTAAGGGTGTGGGAAAAATTAGTTGACTTAACTAGTCAAGTAATATGACTTAAATGGTCAAGTAATTATAATACGGGTTTAACACAAGGGTGATCCTAATGCCTCTTATCATGTAGTAAATCCTACCACACGAATGTAGTCTCACTAGCGGTCTCGGGATGCATCACTAACGCAAGTTCTAGAATCTAAATGCTACCGGTACACTCATAAGCACTAATAGTAAATGCTTTTCCTATCAAATCTAAAGGCGAACCTCACATATTTGGGTGGAAAATTTTTCTGAATATACGGTTATGTGCTAGTCATACAATCTCCTATCCATGAGACGCTTGCTATGGCTAAAGTTTCACTCCTAAATGTTGTAAAAAATTTTAAATTTGGCGCTAAAATTGCACTAACAAGTATTTCTCAAGCGAAAGTGCATATGTAAAGTATCATCTTTTTACCCTCCCCTTACACTTAAGATGAACATTGTCCCCAATGTTCAAGTAAAGAATGTAAAAGTGAAAAAGTAAAAAGAATGAAATCAAATACTCCCCTGATTCGCTCGGTATGGATTATAGGTTGGCCAGGTTAAATCTTCCTCCAAGAAAATGAACCATCAAAGCTTCCCTTCCAGAATATAAATCATCTCCTTGTCGAACATAACCTGTAAATCCTGACAAAAATAGACAAGACAACCTCGCGTAAAATCGGCGGCATCCTATATAAGTTACTAAATCCTAGAAAACAAGGTAAGATATAATGCTTGTGGAATGAAATTTGCAGATCTCCTGGAGATTATAAAACTTAATAATTCACAAAAACCATAAGACTCCGTTAGAAAAAACAAAACCGGTAAAATTTCCAGATTTTAACTCCTGGCGCCGTCAAGAGTAAAACTCTGACGCCGTCAGAATGGACCTGCAGAAATTCTTATGTTAAGTTTCCGGAAAATTTCTGGAAAAACTTGGTCTCACTTCCTGGAAAATCCTGCAAAACTTCATTATGACTCAATACAAGCATTTGACTCTAACAAATACGAATACACATGTCCATTTAATATTGTGGGGAATCATGATCGGTTTGTTTCTTGAAAACATATTTGGGGTTTCCCCTTACACTTATCTATTGCAAAAATACTTTTAAGTTGGATTTAAGACTAGGCCAAACAACATAGTAAAGTATTTCCACATTTTAATTGAGAAACATGATCAACCAACAATAAAAATAAGACATGCATACGGAAGCAAATAACAATCAAACAAAATGAAAATCACACAAAACATGGGTTGCCTCCCAAGAAGCGCTTGTTTTTGTTCGAGTCACGAGCCTGACTCTACCCTTATTTCACGGATAAAGGTGAGGTTTTCCCTACACTTAGGATTAAGTGCGGGTGAAAGTAGCGATACACACCCTTAGGGTGGAAATATCCCATGTGAGGAAAGAGTGGTGGATGAATTATATGCTCAAAAGGGTGTGCTCCTATCATCATAACCTTACCAAATTCAATCGGGTTAATGGGTGGATTAAGATTTTCTCCTAGAAAAGGATCATTCTCTATCAACTTCAAGAGACTACTAGTTGGGGATCCATCTTGACCTAATAAACCCGGTTTAAACCCATAATGTTTCTTGTGATCAGTCATAAATGGGTGATGTAAGCATGTAAGGTCATTTTCCACTCCTATATTGGCTTCCTCTCTACAAGGCTTAGAGTCCACTACCTTTATCATAAGACTACTCGGACTATATGGTTTGATGGGTGGATCGAAACCTATCTCAATTCCTAAATTCACATCCAAGAATGGAAGATTAGGTAACAGTTTTGGTTGAGGCTCCGGTTCATCAAAACTAGGAACTTCCCTAGAACTAAGAGTAAGGTTATCATTATAAGTATTCAAACCTATATCCTCTAGTTGTGCTTGGTCCAAGGGTTCTACCTCAATTGGGGTTCCTATAGTCTCTTCTACTTCTTCCGGGTAAGTCATGGGCGGTGTGTGTGCCTCAAATGATGGTTGAGTATTTTGTGGGCTTATGTTGTTCACCTCATCATTCCATGTGTCAGGATCTAGCCCTAACATTCTCCCAAGTATTTCACGTGCTTCTCTAGGCATCTCAACTTCTATGTCCGAGTCATAAGGATCATCCTCAATATTATGACTACTATATACAAATTGCCCAAGAGATTCATCATCTGTTTCTTGAGATTCATCATCATTGATCATAAAATCTAGGTCTTTTTGATCAATGTGATCATGCTCGGCTACATCCTCCATTACATCAAGGTCACCTATGTGTTCATCCTGTATTCTGGTAGGGCCTAACCATGACATGCAGCTAGGTGGCTCATACGAAACTATCCTAGGTGAAGGCTCATATGGTGCATAGGTTTCACTAAGTGAGGCATTTTGAGGGGTTGATGGACCTCTTAAGGTGAATTCTGTAAAAGCATTATGCACTTGGCCTCTTTTCTCAAGGTACTCAATAAAATCAATATAAGATCCTGTCCTCCTCATTTCGTTCCTCCATCTTGTAATATCCAAACTAGTGTAATTATATTTTTTCTGGTAAAACTCTAGTGTCGGACTTGGTGGATTCGCGTTCTCCATAATGGCAAACGGAATAGTCAATGGAAAGGTTTTTACAAACAAAGACACAAAGAAAAGATAGACTAAAGAAAACCTAAAAATAAAAATAAAATCTTACTAGAAAGGAATCTAGCAAGTAGACCTAATAAAAAGAAATTCTAACCTAGACAATAACTATTCCCCGGGCTGCGGCGCCAAAAACTTGATGCGTGGGAATCGCAACAGGCTTTACCTCTCGAGGGATCTCGAGAAGCTTACAACCCCCACCAGGCAGTGTACCTGATCGTTGTAGTATAGTATAGTGACAAGTACCGGGGGATTGATCGTTCAGCTTAGGAATAGTGTCGCTAGGATTAGAAAACCTAAATACTAGTTCTAAAGGTGAGGGATGATTATTTTTGTATTTTTATATTTTTATGAAAAGCAAGTAAAATCTCGGGTTTTGGAAGAGTGGGCGGAATTAGTTGCTATTCAACTAACCCAAAACTAAGATGCAATCAAAATAAAATACTAAAAATGAAATTAAACTAATTATACTAAGGTTGTGAGCAGTAATTGGAGAAAATGTGTTTACTTAGACTTCACTACTCCCTAGATATCTTTTACACGTTAATTACTTGTTATAATTGCATGGATGACGGATCGTATTCCTTAATACCATTCATGGGGTGGCATACATTACTCCCCAATTCTATGAGCTCTTATCTCCTCCTACACCATGCCCAACACAACTATAGGGATTGTAAACAGTGGCTCATGCATTAAATACAACCAATAAAGACCTAGTACGCCTCGGTTCATGTTTCTTAAGACGTTCAAGCATGTTACCATTTGGAGATCTGCCAGTTTTCTTAAGCCTAACATATAAAATCATTCATCCAAAACAAGAATAAACAAGTAATCAACACATAATCAATATCTAGGTTTCATTAGATCTAACCAAAAACAAGAGAGATCTAGCCTAGCATAATGGAATTGAGACAAGAACAAGATATAGACAACCAACACGTAGACATATTGATTGAATTAGAAGAACACTTATCTCAATTACAATGCAAGGTATCAAGGGTTTGGAACCCTTGAAAAACCTGTAAAAGTTGCACCAAAATCATCTTTAGGGTTTCTCCAAAACTTCTCTTTTTTTAATGTGAAAAACTAGAAAACTATATATAGGAAAATAGGGATGACGGCGTCAAGAACAAAGGTGTGACGCCGTCATCTCGCCGCCAAATACTTCCTCGGACGGCCTTGATCTACTTCTGACGCCCTGTGTGACGCCGTCATCAACTACGGATTTTTATTATTGGGATTTTGACGCCGTCATGAGTTTACTCTTGACGCCTTCATGTACTGTTCCCAGCATGGAAAATTGAGACTTTGCCATTTTCTTCACTTTTATGCTCCAAAAACGTCCAAAATGGCTTCTTTTCCAGAATTCACTCTCCAAGTACCTAAAATCACAAAAGGAACGATTTAGGGCAATATTTGATCAAATAAAGTCGGATTCGGGCTTAAATGACCCCCTAAAAACGGACCATTTTTCGCCTCATCAATGTTCTTTAAGTTACGCTCATACGACAATTTTTCATACTTCCATTCTTCCTTTTTTCGATCAAGTTGTTTAAAATATGACACATTTTCTTTTTCAAGCTTTATAAGAGCATTTTCATATTTTGAAACAATTTCGGAGGTCTCAGCTCTTAGTCGTTCATCGTCTTGAACAGAATATGTTTGTAAAATGATGGACATAATATCAGTGGTCATAACAGCTTCGAAGAGAGAATCATTTAGGCTTTCCAAAACATTCATGTTTTCACGAGTATCATTAGCTTCGTTTACCAGGGATTTGTGGTCCTTGACAAAGTCGGCCGTTTCTTTTAAGAAAGCTTGTTCAAAATGGATTACCCTTGCACTGATGTTATTCAGTGGGAAAGTAATTTCGTTTTGAAACACCTTTTTCTGTTCGATATGAAAACTAGAATGCCAGTTGTTAATATTGATGGTAGTTTTCGATGCAACAATATTTTGAAGTTCCTGAATTCTCTTTTTAACGTCAGCAAGAATTTCTCTAGCCTCACTTGTATTAAAAGTGTTGTTAGAGGACATTTGTTCTAGTTTTGAAAGAGATTTGAAAACAACTTTCTTTTTAGACATGAATTTCGCAAATGGTCATTTTATGGAAAACGCAGATGGTTCTGTTTGTGGAACAAAAGTGATTCCCGAAAGTTTGTTCAATTTGTTGTAATCAATGGGTTTCAAATCCTTTTGTTTCATTTTATTTATGCTCTCTTCGACATGTTCAATCGTAATCACAGAATCCCGAACGACGGGAAGATCATGTTTGGTATAAATCACATTACCATTGTACAAAACATTCTGTTCTTGCTGAGCTTTCTTGAGATTACAAGGGGTGTTGTTACCAAGAGCCATTTTATGTTTCGTATGGTAAATCGGATTAGTTTGATTTGAAATCATTTTCATTGTTTGACCCGACGTAACCACTAATTCTTCTAAATGTGCAATCATGTGTTCTGACTCTACGATTTCTTCCAAAAGTTTGTCTTCTTTCTTTGCAAAGTCCTTTTTCAACTCATCCCTTTCTTTTTCAAGATTGGTATAAGTTGTTTTTTGTTTAGAAAGTTGGTTTTGTAAATCAGAAATTTTCGTGTTTAAAGATTTTATCTTTTTGAAAGAATTAACATCAAGTGTATCAAACTTGAGTTGCAATTGTTGTTCCCTTGAAACGGAATTTTGATAACCAGTTTCTAATTCAGACAATCTTTTGTTATGAAATTCAAAAGCTTTAACGGTTGCTTTGTAACTCTCAAGCTCAGCGGTCAATTTAACATTCGCGGCCTTAACATCGCGATTGACCTTTTGCACATTCTCAATTTCAATACGACAATTATTCAATAATGATTCAAACAAAGCACGTGTTTCCTCATCATTCTCAGCATGCTGTGAAACGAAGCCTCCATTATGATTCACATCTGGAGTCGCTGAAGGAGTATTGCTACTACTTGGCGTGTCCAGGTATGTATCATAAGTGGGTGCTAGCTTCTTAGAATGTTGTTCCTCGTGAGGAGACATATCAAATATATCATTATTGTGACATGTGTTGAAGTTTGATACCTCAGATGGTGCATTGGTGTCATAAAAGGAAGTGTGTCAGAATCCGTGTCATACTTAGCTTTCTGAAGATTCGCCATGAATATGCAGTTCGCATCGATATCCTCTCTATCTTCCATGTCATCCATAAGAGCCATAAAATCATTCTCCTCTGCATTCAACTGAAACCCTGCCTTTGCCTTTTGTGCCAACATCACTGCTTTCTGCAAGTACTCTAGATCTTTCTTGTTCGGCTTAGTAGGACAGTTCCTTGCCATATGACCTACACCCTGGCAGTTGAAACACTTTACCAGATTACCCTGATTCACATTTCCCAAATTCCCAACTATTGGAGCTGCAACATTTCTATTCTGATTACCCATTGCCTGATTACCAACATTCTGACCCCTCTGATTTCCAACAAACTGACCCAACTGATTCCCTGCATACTGACCATACTGATTCCCTGCAAACTGTCTTGCATTCTGATTTCCTGCATACTGACCTGCATTCTGCATATTCTGATATCCCTGCAGATTCCCATAAACTCCAACCATTTGGCCTTCGTTGCTCATATTGAAACTCGGCTGAGCAATCTGCTTGTTTCAAGTGTTCGATGATATCCTTTGGTTGTTGTTTGTTGGTGTAGAATATCGTCCTTGGAATGTTTTTGACAGAAAATCAAACGCTTGAGTCAATGCTGCATTAACTTCATCATTGTCAGTGAATTCTGGTTCTTGGAATTCTGGGTATTGCTGTTGTGGAATAACTTGTTGTTGTTGTGGGTAGAATTGTTGTTGGTAGACCGGTGTTGGTTGTTGAATGCATGATGGTTGCATGTAGTTGTGAATGGATGATGATGGTTGTTGAGTGTTCACTTGTAATGGTGTTGGTGTATTAGCAATTAGTGCGAGAGGATCATGATTCTTTGCCAATCTTTCTTTCCTAACTTCATTAGCCTCAGCTTGGTTTTGCTTCAGAAAGTCATAGAGTTGATCATAATTCACCTGATGTAAGTCCTTTGTCTGATTAACAATTGTAACATAACGACCCCATTCTTCTGGAAGGTGATTGAGGAATTTGATGTTTGTTGCAATTGTTCGGGGTGTCAACTTGTTTCTGATTAACTCATTCAACAAAGTGCAAAACCTTGTGTAGTAAGATTCAATCTGTTCACCTTTAGTGGATGTAAAGTTCTCCCATTCAGTAAGAAGTTTGTTCTCAACGTCTTGTTGTCCAATTTCTGTTCCATGACATATTCTTCGAACACGTTCCCACATAGCATAAGTAGTTTCACAGCTGTCGACCGCAGCAAAGATCTCCCGTGGTAATCCAAGTTGGATTAAATGCATTGCCATATCATCAGCTTTGATTTGCGTCTTGTCTTCATCAGTGTAATCTGCTTCGGTTTGTATACGCACGAATGGTTCAGTAGGAGGTGTTGAATTTAGATTACCTTGAATTTGAACTTGTCTTGGCTGAAATGGACCGTTTTCTATGGATTTGATCATAAGGTGACCGTTATCCTTTGTTTTGATGTAACGAAGCATGCGGCTTGTCCATGGGAGATATCCACCTTTTTCAAGCATTGGAGGTCGGTTTTCCGCACCGGCTGGATGAATGTCTTGCTGAGTTGCCATTGATGAAGTGTAGATGGATAAAGTTGATTCTTGGATCGTTCCAACGAAATAGGAGTAGAGTTTAGAGTGAGTTGATGCAAGTATTTATGGTGAAAATTTTGACTTAAAACCTTAAAACCTCAATAACTTCTTCTCGGAGCGTTTTTAGGCCTCGAAACTTTGCCTAAATCGATAAATCATTTAGCGTGTCGTTCTCCTTTGTCTCACGGTCGTTTTGACAGCTGATTCGTCGAAAACGGAGTTACAGTTCAAAAGTTATGGGCGTTTGAAGTTTGGTCGTCAAAAACCTCACTTTTGTCAAATTTCGCGAAACTTTAAGGTTTTCTCGAAACTATGGGATTGCGAAACTTTTGATTTCGAAACTGAGGATTGCAAAACTTTGAGTTTTTGAAAATATAAGTTCTCGAAAGTTTTGAATTTTTTCGAAAAATCAGTGTTCTCGAAAATTTTGGATTTTTTCGAAAAAACAGTGATTTCGAAAATTTTGCAATTTTTCGAAAACCCAATCTCACAACGAAATTTCGAAAATATACAATTTCGAAATTTAGCCCAAAAGTCGAAGTAATTTCTTTCTTATACAAGAGAGAAAATACCGAGTATCCAACGGTGAGCACGAACGGAGCCTTTTCTTGTGATTTCGAAAACTAGTCAAAAAGGGATTTCGAAAATGTAGTAGTGATTTCGAAATAGTGACAGTTTTTTGAATAAGCTTAAAGCACACCCACATGACGTTTGCAATCCAAGATTCTTGTACTTCTAGACTAAAAAACACCAAAACTTGAAGAAAGTTCAAAACTTGATAATTTTTATGAAACTTTTTCGAGATCTAGAAAACAAGTACAAAAACCAAATCGAATTTTTTAAGCTTGAAATTTTCAAAAAGGTTGAAACTTTCTTGTTAGAAAAGGTTTATAACACTAGTTTGTAATAAAAAAAGTGTTAAAAACCAAGAAAAACAAGAAAAGTAAAAACTTTTCTAAAAAAACGTGAGAAAAAAGCTTAAAAACATGAACCAAACAAACTCTCAACCCTCCTAAATCATTGTTAGGCGATTGATACCACTTGTAAGACCTTAAATATCACAACTTTATCACACACAATATAAGCACAATAAGAAGGAAAGATGGAAAGATGGTGACTTGTATGAAGTATATGTAATTCGTGTATTAGAGAGAGAGAGATGGAAATGAGACCTTTTATTCAAAGAAAACACACACAAATACACACACAAGCACACCTTACAAATGAGAGGTAAGGTGCCTTATATAGTTAGAGAGAAAGGCCTCATGGGCTTTCTAATGGACTTGGGCTTGGGATTAGATAACAAGGCTTATGAAACATAGCACATAACATATTAGCTTGCCAAGTCCAAGGCCCAATGACTAAACTATTACTAATCTTAACAAACGACACAAAGTTACAATATGAGAATGACCATCACTTCTATATATATATTTTTTTAATGCTAACAGAATATATCTATGTGTACATCTGTCTGTCCATTATTTCGTGTCGTGTGCATGAAATATAACCGTTTCAACATCACTAGGTGAGTTGAACATAACCATTACCAAGCCCGGATTTGAGCATGTACGGGATGTGCAACCGCACAGGGCCTCCATTTTCTAGGGGCCTCCGATCTCTAAAACTTTAGTATAAGTATGAACTCGTTTTTGGAGGATCTAATCTTGTTAACAGATTGTATAAGATGAAGAATATTATGATTTTGTAACATAAAGAAGAAAAAAAAACTTGTGCGTGTTCTTCAATGGAAGAAAATGAAACGTTGGTTTTGATGGGAGGATGATCCCAAAGAGAGATGTTAAATGTGGGCCCCACTAAGGTTTTATTTTTCTTTTAGCTATACTATGTTCTTTAAGTTTCAATTTAACCCTCGTTAAATTTATCGTTTAAATGGATGTCTCTGATTTATAAAATTGTAGTTCGGAATCCAGAAAGTCCAAACCGAACCCCATATTTCACCAAAAGAACTACAACTACAACTTGAAACATGTCGAGAAAAATAATATTTTGGCTCTCTTCTAATATATTTCAAATAAATCGTGTATATTATACTGATCTTTAAGGGTTATTTTTATAATGTTCTGAAAACTCAATCGTCATACATAAAAAAATAGATGTCGTAAGTCAAAGTACGATCAATAAGTTGCTATTTGGATCGTTGTGGAACATTTTACGAATACTTAGTTTCTAAAGTTACGAGTTAAAGGGCCAATTTTAAAATTACCGCACAGAGCCTTCAAAATTCACGGGACGGCCCTGACCATTACTACTATGTATGTGCCAAGTGAAGGAACCTAACATATTGTTGTCCTTTGTACATATAATATAGTCGATCGAGTTCTCGAGTAATGGTGGTTCAACGGCATTTCAGGAGCAGATGAATCCATTATATTCGAAGTACCCGTCACAAAGATCTACTCATCTGTATAGTAGTGGTGGTTCAACGGCGTTTCATGGTGTTGGTTTCCAAACTTTAAACCATATACGTTTGTTTAAGCTTTAGACAAAAATATGAAATGACTGCTATGCCCTTCACTAAAAACAAAACAAAACAACAAATAATGGTGGAGGGACGCATTCAGCCTCAAAATCACAAGGTTTGGACGCCTGGCGACGTTTTTTAAAAGTTAGGGTGCCTTGCGATGTTTTATGAAAAATTTAGGGACCAACGGTGTATTTTTGTCTAAAAATAATATAAAAAGTTATTGGAGAAAGTGCACAACACACTCACACCCCAACAAAACATTTTTGTATCGAAATAGGTTATTGTTATTTTTGGTTGGTGAATCATTCGACCGAAAGAAAAAAAAGCGGCAATGGGATCAGGATTAATGTGGGCAACAAAAGCTGCATCGTATCTTAAGATCTCTACAACCTTCAGCACAAGAGCTTTTGCTTCTAGTAATTAACATCACCCCCTTCACCAACCTTTGTCACCTTCATTTTGTTTATATATACATATATGATGTTAGATCATCATCTTTTATAGATATTTATTGATATTAATGGATGTTTGTTATTTGATATCTTTTTAGATTTTTTGTGAATGAATCCTCACTTGGTGTTAATTTTTTAATGTTTATATAATCTGCCCTTGTTTATTGATTTTGATTTTAAAAATTTTTAAGCTAGAAAGTATATATCGAATTTAGTTATTTTGTATTGGGTTGACAAACTTATTAAATTTGTTGAAAGTGAAGCATAGGACACTATGAATTTGATCTGTTTAGCAGGTGTTTGGATTTAAGTTTCCTAAACGATTATTCTGATGTTTAGAATCAGAATCGGTGTTTAGTCAGCGTTATATAGTTTTGCATTTTCAGTTGATTTATTGCAATTGGCTATCAAATGTGAGGCATATCCCTAATGGGTGTAGAATTCTAGTGAGTTGGATAGGAATATGGTAGATGTGGTGTTGATACACTCTTCCAAACAGTCAATTCTATGCATGATTGAAATCTTATCTAACAAAACTAAATTCTTTTGTAGTTTTATATATGCTGCTAATACAGGCAAAGAAAGGAAAGATTTATGGAAAGATCTTAACAGAGATCAAAGAATGGTTAGTGGACTTCCATGGCTGATCATTAGAGATTTTAATGCTACTTTAAAGAAAATGGAGCACTTTGTTGGTGGTTCTATAATCACAAATGATATGCAAGATCTCATTGACTGTGTTAACAGCATTGAAGTAGAGGATATATGCAGTACTGGAATATTCTATACATGGATCAAGTCACCATCTAACCCCCAAACAAGTATTCTTAAGAAGTTGGACAGGCAATGATAATGAAGAATTCATGAGTATATTTCCTATGGCAAGTGCATTTTTTATGCCATATATAGTTTTTGATCATAGTCCAGTGGTAATCAAATTCCCATCAAGTGCAGAAAGAGGGAAGAAACCATTTAGATTTGCAAACTTCATAGCTGACAAAGAGGATTTCTTACCCACTATGGCTAGAAAATGGAATTGCAATGTTCAGGGCTTTAAAATATACGAGTTAGTGAAGAAAATGAAGAATCTTAAGTGTCATCTAAATAAAATGAATTGGAAGAATGGTGACATACATGAAAGGGTTGAGGTTAGTAGAGATAAATTGAGGGCTGCTCAGAAGTTAGTTGATGATAATCCATATTGTGCTGAATTGAAATTACAAGAAAGTAATGCTTTAAAATAGTAAAATGAAGCTATGGATGATGAGGAAAAATTTCTGTTTCAGAAGGCCAAAGTAGAGTAGATTTGCAAAGGAGACAGGAATAACAAGTATCTTCACAAAATCTTAAAGAGCATGAATCAAACTAATAAGATTTTAAGTATCACTAATGAAGAAGGTAGGTTATTGGAGGGTGAGGAAATGGAGAATCACTTTGTAAACCACTTCAAAAACTTTCTTGGGTTTTTTAATAGCAATACTGAATGAAACTTGGAAGGGGTGTTTGGTACTACTCTTAATACAGATGAAGCAAATGAAATGGTGAAGGATGTTACTGATGCAGAAATTAAGGAAGCTGTGTTTGATATAGGTGAAAACAAGGCCCCTGGTCCTGATGGCTAGACTTCTATTCTTTACAAAAAAAAAAGCATGGCAAATTGTGGGTACTTGATGAGGCGAAAAATGTTCTGTTTTTAGGGGGTCATTTAATCCCGGAATTGAATTTATTTGATCAAATATTGCCCTAAATCGTTCCTTTTGTGATTTTAGGTACTTTTCGAGTGAATTCTGGAAAAGGAAGCATTTTGGATGTTTTTGGAGCATAAAAGTGAAGAAAACGGCAACATCTTAATTTTCCTTGTTGGGAACAGTACCTGACGGCGTCACCAAGTTCTTAATGACAGCGTCAAGAGAAAAAAAAGAGGTGAAGAGGATAGATTCCATGATGATCCAGAATGTTTTTACACTAGGGCATGACGGCGTCACCATAGGCCGTCATGTAACCTCCCGTAATTTTCCCATACGATTAGTAAATATCAATAATTGAATAAAAGGATATTACGTGAATTAAATACCATTTTTACGGGGAACAAAAATTTTATTATTATTATGCACGACATATTATGTGAACCACTACAACATTTATGATTGACCATTTACCTAGGAACGATGCTTACACACAACCTCGATAATCTATAAATATCGCGAATAATATAATAAATTTAAAACTTTTATATTTTTTAAATATACGTTTCGTATATTTACCATACAATATTTATATATTTCCGGAGCCTACGAAAATTCCCGAGATTGCTCACAAATATTTTTGGACCTCGACACGATACTTTGAACAAGCACACCTCTAACTATTATATTTATAAATCACAAGTACATGTTTGCTTTAGCTCAGTTGATTATAACTTTTACACACGACATATCCCTTTTATTTCACAACTCTAGTTTCCATGCTTCTAAGAACCATGAAAGACAATTTTTATCAACTTTTAAATATAATTGCTATACTATAATATTAATCAAGTTAAGGCACCTTACGCAATCTCAAATTAACACAAATAGTAATAACACTTCGTATAAATTCTAATAAACCACCAACTTTCTGTAACGAATTTAAATCCTCAATTTAAGGCCCTTCTAGTCCGAACCAGGAAAAGTGTAAAGCACGAAAGTTGTCCGAAATAATGTTTTACGTCTAGACTCGCGAGATTTTGAACCAAAAATGTGATTCGTGGCTGTTATCTGTGGAATACAAACCTGACCCAAGTAAACCTCCCTCAAATATAATCTATAGCTCACACCTTCACCCTCCCTCACTTGTTACTACCCCATGTATGACCTAGAAAACCAGGTGCAAACTCTCACACCACCTCCATTTTGGCCAATCAAAGGACATGCAAGCATCCTATCCATGTTACTTATCACTTTCCCGATCGTGTATATAAAGACTCCATGCAATTCGACCAAACACACACACTTAAAATATCACACAACTTGGGTACTTAACTAGCCTTGTATACCTTCATGTACTCACACTACACGTACACACTCACATTACATACAATCATACATACTTGTAGTTTCTATCGAGCCCAGGGTGGAAGAGAAGCAAGGTACATGGATACTAAATATATGAACTTTCCTCTCCATATTATACGTACACAATCACTCTCACATTTCCCAAACTATAAACGAAACACATCAAACCTTTCACTTAAACCCCAATTACAACCAAACGGACCCTTAATTATTTTTTTCTCTTTGTTTTCTGCTGGGCTGAAACACAATCAGAAGCCCACCAGGCCAAGCCCAGCGTGGGTGATTTTTTTTAAATTCTTTGTTTTCCTTTCTTTTGTTCCAGCCGCGACCCAAGCCACAAACGCACCCATGTTCTCTCAATCTCGACATGTAACATCCCTATATTTTTACACCACTCGATTCACCATATAGTCAAGAACCAAGGGTAACAAATTTCGATACCTCACTCACCCATTTACTACCTCAAATACGACCCACGTAAACCCCAAAACTCATTATTGCCAAACTTGTAAAAATGTGTCACAACTATTCTTAGCACCTCCCATACTCACCAATGCTCACAAACCAACTATGTACATCATGTCAGCTGCCAGAAGTATCAGGAATCATTCTTACACATTCCTTGCCTTGTAATGTCTCGATTGGTTGGTTTTGGAGGCAACATGCATTCATTCTTATCTCAAACTCAAACTCTTGTAACCTCCTGCTCGTTTTCACACTCAAGACTTCCTTTAAAACCTCCCATGCGATCTCAGTTGAAACCACACACAAAAACGAACCAAAACATTAAAAATCTATTCGAAATATACGAGAAGTGGGACAGAAAGATTGCCAAGTTCTCGAAGGGTTAGAAACAAGTCCAAGTACCAAGTTTAGCTCATCCTAGATCCTTGGTGGGTCGTGTGTCGAACCACAATCCCCATTTTCCCCAGCTCGACCTCTACGTCCAATTTTACCCCACCCTTTTGAGGTGAGGTGAGAATACTTGAAATCCTTTCCTACTTTTCATTTCATTATGTTAATTTTTGCATGAACACTTTGCCTTATTAATTCATAATATATAAAAGTAACACATATATTACTCGAAATATGTGATGTTGAATATACTGAGAATCGAATGAAATAAAACTTTAAAGCTAATACTCACATTTTCTAACAAACATAACACGTTTGTAAGTCACAAGACCTATTCGTATAAAATCTCAACACTTAGAATAATTCTAAGTATTTTAACTATAACCAAACTCGATTTGGACATAAACAAAAGGTTTTGTATAAAATTATTTAGACACACGACATATATATTTTATGGTTCGACCTCATTAACCACTTGGTAAACAATTAGGAAACATATTTTACTTGACCTCATAAGCTCGTATAAGCTGTTTGCTCGACCCATTTTGAAACGACCAAATCTGTTTTCTATAAAACTTAATAAGTTAACAAATGGGCTAATAAGCCCGTTAAGCTTATTTTAAGCTTATTTGATAAGCTGGTTGTATAAACTCTTAAGTAACATTTTTAGAACATAAAAATAAACCCAAGACCAGGTCCAAACCTTTCGTAAGCCCAATGGATCTAAAAATGTTAACGGGCCTTAGATTTAAACTCGTTAAGGCCCATTTATTGTAAAAAGGACTTTTTAAGCTAATAAGCAGTTTTTATAAAGTAAATAAGCTATCCTGAACTTATAGAAAAAGTTAAAATGTGAAATTTCAAGTTTGGTGATTTTTGGACTAGATTTGCAAAAATTTCATAACCGAGGACTAAAACCGTCAAAATTGTAAACTTTGGGTAGAAACTGTCAAAACTATTATTCTAAGGATAAAAACTGTAATTATTAAAACTTAGAAGTAAAGAATGTAAATATCGATACTATTGAACCTAAAATGTAAATATATATAACTTTGGACTAACGGTGAAAAGTTTATATCGTTAGGGTTAAAAAGGTAACAATTGTAAAACTTGAAGGGATTTTCTGTAATATTATTTTATAAAAATAATATTAATATTTTATATATAAATACACATGTTTAGTATAAAACTCTTATAAATGTAACTTATATATATATATATATATATATATATATATATATATATATATATATATATATATATATATATATATATATATACGATATAAATATTCGCGTAACTATAATTAATTTTAACGATATATATATAACGATACGTTTATTTCTTTTCTTTTAAAACTAATATCATAAAACATCGTCTACATACTTCGACTTATTCTTGATGATTTTCCATCACACATCGATCATCGATTATTACACTCACAAGTTATATGTATATATAACTTTGTTCTTGAACTTCAAGCATTTAAACGAACACGAGTTTTAATCACAACTGAATAACTAATATTCGCGATAAAACGAGATTTAGACTATCAACTAAAACATACCATATCTTTTAAGTTGTGTGTGAAGCCGTTGCCTTGCATCGTTGAGATTATGTTACTACCACTACTACTGTGCTACTAAGGTGAGTCATAGCCCCTACTTTTACTTGTTTTACAATGGTTTATAAACGTTTTTGGGGAGATGCATGCTTAACTACTGTTTTTACTTTTACAAGTATTCATTAACTAAATACATGACTGTATTTCATATAAACTTTACTGGTTTACACATTTTTATATCTCATAAGGAAATACCTGCTATAGACATGATTACAAGTGATTTTTCAATGGTATGCTATATTTGATCTCTATTGCCTAAGTACCAATTACCAAAAGTCCCTCGTTCATGCACCTTAATCACCCAAAGGGTGAGCGTAAGTAGTTGTGAATAGATCTATTAGGGATTGACAATCCCCATTTGGTCGCTAGAGGAAAGCCACCAAATGCACGCTATTTGATTTCATAGGTTACTGGTAATTACCTATCTTGAGGGCCACTGTTTTACATCATTATTATGGATAATTTTGATACTTGTTAATCGTTGAGTGTCATGAGCTTAGAGCAATAGATCGGTAGTATTGTAGTCATGATACAGTATTACAACGACTGATGTTTGGGGTGTACAATGTTGTAGCCCACTGTTTTATTAAACTATGAGATTGTGCTCACTATATAGCAGGAAAACTATTAATAATTGGCAAACGAACAAACTATTTTGGTGTTGACCCGATTAGGTCAAACAAACTACTATTTCGGTGTTGACCCGGTGAAGGGCAAACCAACGAACTATTTTCGAATTGATAAGGAAATCACTCATTTTCTAATTAATGATTTAAACTATGAACACTATGGATTTTCTCACACTTTAATTTGGATAATCAACTCTTAAATACTGTGGACTTATAAACTCTTTGATTTTGGAAATCAATATTCAAAACTATAAACTCTATGAACTCACCAACCTTTGTGTTGACACTTTTAGCATGTGTTTATCTCAGGTAACTAAACAAGAAGGAACTTGAAGGCACGGAGTGGGCTTGTAACCCGGCATGGGCTTAAATAAATGTTTTGACACATTTCAAATAAACTTGTTGTTTAAACTATGAAACATCTTGATGTCTCGAATATTTGGTATTTTGAATGAATTAAACTTTAAAGCGTCACTTTTGTGTCGTTTTCTATGATTGTGATAAAGATCCTCAAAGTAACACCCAAAAAGTCTTCCGTTGACATTTTAAGTCTTCCGCTGACGTGATGATTTTGGGGGTGTTACACGTCATGGTCCCTTTACACGTGACGGCCCAGAGGAAATTTGCTCTTGACGGCGTCAGATCTGGATCTAGGCAATCCGATTTTATTATGGGCGGCAGGTTGACGGCGTCAGAATTCTCTTCTTGACGCCGTCACATTGGAAAATCTATATATAGTTTTGTAATTTTCATTCATTAAGGGAGGACAATTTTAGGGACGACTTGGAGAAACCCTAGCACGATCAGTATTTTCAAGGGTTTTCACCCCTTGAAACCTTTCATGTTCAATTAAGATAAGTATCCTTTGAATTCTTTCAATATGTCTATGTGTTGTTTGAATATATCTTACGCTTGTCTTGATTTTAACATGCTAGGCTAGATCTCTTGTGTGTTTGCTTAGATGTAGTGAAACCTAGATGTTGATTATGGGTTGATTGCTTGTTTATTGTTGTTACGGATGAATGATTTCGATGTTAGGCTTAAGAAAACTGGCAGACTTCCATAGTGTAACTTGCTTGAACTTCTTAAGAAACATGAACCAATGCGTACTAGGTTTTTATGGTTGTATTTAATGCATGAACGAATTCTAATGATCCCATGTTAGGAGCTTCGTGCAGGCTCGACATAGGAGTGAAGTAGGAGCTTATAGAGTTGGGGAAGTACGTACACCACCCTACGATTGGTATTAACGAATATAACCCGTCATCCACGCAACTGTAACAAACTATCAACCTGTAAAAGATATCTAAGGAGTAATGAAATCTAAGTAAACACAATTTCCCCATTTATTGTTCACACCACTAGTTTAATTAGCTTTATTTATATTTTTGTTATTTTATTTTGATTGCATCTTTAGTTATTGGGTTAGTTGATTAGCAACTAATTCCGCCCACTCTTCCAAAACCCGAGATTTTACTTGCTTTTATAAAAATATAAAAATATAAAAAGAATCATCCCTCATCTCTAGACCTAATTTTTAGGCTTTCTAATCCTAGTGACACTATTCCGGAATTAAACGATCAATCCCCCGGTACTTGTCACTATACTATACTACAACGATCAGATACACTGCCTGGTGGGGGTTGTAAGCTTCTCGAGATGCCTCGAGAGGTAAAGCCTGGTGCAATTCCCACGCATCAAGTTTTTGGCGCCGCAGCCCGGGAATAGTTATTGTCTAGGTTAGAATTTCTTTTAATTAGGTCTACTTGCTAGATTCCTTTCTAGTAAGATTTTATTTTTATTTTTAGGTTTTCTTTAGTCTATCTTTTCTTTGTGTCTTTGTGTGTAAAAACCTTTCCATTGACTATTCCATTAGCCATTATGAAGAACGCGAATCCACCATACTACCAACCACGAAATTCACCCACTCCAAATGACATCTTGATGTTTAAACAACATGAGGATGAACCTATCTATGATGCATGGGCTCATTTTAAATATTTACTCCGAAAAGTCCCTCATCATAATTTTGATTAGTGGTCCCAAATTGAAATATTTTACCATCGTGTCGACCACTATACCAAAATGGACATTGACCATGCCGTAGATGGGGACCTTTGGGGATTAAGTGTTGATGAAGCATGGGAAACCATAGAGAATTGTGCCATACTTGCCAAAAAATGGACAACCCAACAAACGTTGTTATGGATCAATTGATAGCAAGTTTAAGGGAACAAGCAAGAAGATTGTTTGGGGATAAGCCTATAGATGAGATAACTGGGTGCACGGAGTGGTTTGATTTCACCACAATACAAGCTGAGCACATTGGTAATCTTGATAAGATGGAGGATAGAGTTGAAAATCTAAGTCCACCAAGTACCCCACGAGTCCTACCATCATTTGAGGCATACACACCGCCCGTGACTTATTCGGATGAAGTAGAAGAGACTTTAGGAATCCCAATTAAGGTAGAACCTTTGAACCAAACACAACTAGAGGATATAGATTTGAATACTTATAATGATAACCTTACTCTTAGTTTTAGGGAAGTTCCTAGTTTTGATGAATCGGAGACTCAACCAAAACCGTTACCTAATCTTCCATCCTTGGATGAAAATTTAGGAATTGAAATAGGTTCCGATACACCCATCAAACCATATAATCCGAGTAGTCTTAGGACAAAGGTAGTGGACTTTAAGCCATGTAGAGAGGAAGCCAATATAGGAGTGGAACATGACCTTACATACTTACATCACCCATTCATGATTGATCATAAGAAACATTATGGGTTTAAACCAGGTTTATTAGGTCAAGATGGATTCCCAACTAGGAGTCTCTCAAAGTTGATAGAAGATGATCCCTTTTTAGGAAAAAACTTCAACTCACCCATTGACCAAAGTGAACTGGGTAAGGTTATGATGATAGGAGCACACCCCTTTGAGCATATAATTCATCTACCAATCTTTCCTCACGAGGCATACTTCCACCGAGAAGGTGTGTATCGCTACTATCACCCGCACTTAATCCTAAGTGTAGGGAAAACTTCTCTTATTTCCGTTAAATAAGGGTAGAGTCAGGCTCGTGACTCGAACAAAAACAAGCGCTTCTTGGGAGGCAACCCATGTTTTGTGTGATTTTTATTTGTTTGATTGTTATTTGTTTCCGTATGCATGCTTTATTTTTATTGTTGGTAGATCATGTTTCAAAATAAAACTGTGAAAATACTTTATTTTGTTGTTTGACTTCGTCTTAACTTCATACAAAGGTATTTCGCAAAAGATAAGCGTAAGGGGAAACCCCAAATATATATTTAAGAAACAAAATTAATCATGATTCTCCACAATATTAAATGGACATGTATATTCGTATTTGTTAGAGCCAAATGCTTGTATCGAGTCATAATGATGTTTTGCAGGATTTTCCAGAAAGTAGGACATAAGTTTTCCAAAAATTTTCCGAAAACATAACGTAAAGATTTCTGCAGGTCACTTCTGACGGCGTCAGGAATTAATTCCTGACGGCATCATATGTAAAATTCTGGAAATTTTGCTAGTTTTGTTTTTGTAACAGAGTCTTAAAGTTTTTGTTAAATCTTTAGTTTTATAAACTCTAGGAAATCTGCAAACACTCATTCCACAAGCATTATATCTTACATTGTTTTCTAGGATTTGTTAGTATATATAGATTGCCGCCGATTTTACGCGAGGTTACGTTGTTTGTTTTCTCAGGTTTAACAGGTTATGTATGACAAGAAGATGATTTATATTCTGGAAGGGAAGCTTTGATTGTTCATTTTCTTGGAGGAAGATCTAACCTTGTTACCGCACTATCCACACCGAACGAATCAGGGGAGTATTTGATTTCATTCTTTTACCTATTTCACTTTTACATTCTTTAATTGAACATTGGGGACAATGTTCATCCTAAGTGTAAGGGGAGGGTAAATGATGATACCTTATAGGATACACTTTCACTTGAGTTTGTTTGTTTGATGGTAGGTGTGTAATAAAACTAAGAGAAATACTTGTTAGTGTAATTTTAGCGCCAAATTTAAAAAATTTTACAACATTTAGGAGTGAAACTTTAGCCTTAGTAAGCGTCTCATGGATAGGAGATTGTATGACTAGCACAAAACCGTATCATTCAGAAAAATTTTCCACCCAAATATGTGAGGTTCGCCTTTAGATTTGATAGGAAAAGCATTCACTATTAGTGCTTATGAGTGTACCGGTAGCATTTAGATTCTAGAACTTGCGTTAGTGATGCATCCCGAGACCGCTAGTGAGACTACATTCGTGTAGTAGGATTTACTACATGATAAGAGGCATTAGGATCACCCTTGTGTTAAACCCGTATCATAATTACTTGACCATTTAAGTCATATTACTTGGCTAGTTAAGTCAATTAATTTTTTCCCACACCTTAGCGTTGTACTCATTTTTAGTACACGAAACCCCTAGTACACCCCTCCGATTCTATCTTTTCGTTTCTAACTTTAAGCATCTTACTTAAAAGAATAATTTGTTACACCCCACTTAAATGTACACCCAAATCGCCTTAGCCTTCCGTGTATGCACTCATCTTTAGTTCATTATTGTTATTTTTTTAAACCCTTAGTTAATTATCTAATTGATTACATGGTTGCTAAGTCGAGTCATATCCTTGTACATATTGTTTTGGGACGATTGGGACTCGTGGGTAAAGTACTTATGTTATGGAGTAATGGGGAAGAACATCATATATTACCCCCATACGTACGTTAATCTTAAAAGTACTCCAAGTGATTACATGTTATTTGTTTAAACCCTTAGTTAATTATCTAATTGATTACATGGTTGCTAAGTCGAGTCATATCCTTGTACATATTGTTTTGGGACGATTGGGACTCATGGGTAAAGTACTTATGTTATGGAGTAATCGGGAAGAACATCATATATTACCCCCATACGTACATTAATCTTAAAAGTACTCCAAGTGTTTTGAGTATCTTGATTCGAGTCATTAGATTAGTTTATTGTAAAGTATGTAAAAATTCAAGTGTAAGGGGAATGTTCATTCCCTATGATGTATTATTTTGGATGGTAGGGCAAGAGTGTATGCAAAAAAAAAAAAAAAAAAAAAAAAAAAAAAAAAAAAAAAAAAAGAAAAATCAAGAGAAAGAAAAAAAATAGAAAAAGAAAAGAAAAAACATACGGACTACCATCCCGTTTCATTCTATGTTTTTGTTATTTTTGATTTATTTGCTTAAGTCGAGTCTAGTCTAGGCTTAGCAACGCCATATTGTACATGTAATTAACCAAGATTATTAACTCGCCACCAGTAAAGATTGCCTTTATCCAACAAAACCGTGTATTCCATATCCCTACACCTAACATTATAACCCTTTAAAAGACCTCTTTGATAGTTTATCCTAGGTGCTTACGCCATGTGGTGGAGGTTTGATCCTTTCCCAAGCCTATGGTAATTTATTTTACTATGACAGGTAGTGAGAGATGTTTTCCATTTCCATATTGTGATATATACTTTATTACACCCGAGAGATGTGAGTATCTAAACACTATTTGTGAGGTGCTAGTGTATGACCTCCAAGCTTGTCTTAGGTCTTTAGTGGAACGATTACTTGTTGTAATTACTTTTATATTAGTGTTAAATGACCCCTAACTTGTTTTTGATTAGAATAAGAGCGCATTTGCTTGAGGACAAGCAAATCTCAAGTGTAAGGGTATATGATGAGGCGAAAAATGATCCGTTTTTAGGGGGTCATTTAAGCCCGGAATTGAATTTATTTGATCCAATATTTCCCTAAATCGTTCCTTTTGTGATTTTAGGTACTTTTAGAGTAAATTCTGGAAAAGAAAGCATTTTGGAAGTTTTTGGAGCATAAAAGTGAAGAAAACGGCAAAGTCTTAATTTTCCTTGCTGGGAACAGTACCTGACGGCGTCAACAAGTTCTTAATAACGGCGTCAAGAGGAAAACAAGAGGTGGAGAGGATAGAGTCCACGACGATCCAGAATGTTTTTACACTAGGGCATGACGGCGTCACCATAGGCCGTCATGGTCCCTTTACACGTGACGGCCCAGAGGAAATTTTCTCTTGACGGCGTCAGATCTGGATCTAGGCAATCCGATTTTATTATGGGCGGCGGGTTGACGGCGTCAGAATTCTCTTCTTGACGTCGTCACATTGGAAAATCTATATATAGTTTTGTAATTTTCATTCATTAAGGGGGGACAATTTTAGGGACGACTTGGAGAAACCCTAGCACGATTTTATCAGTATTTTCAAGGGTTTTCACCCCTTGATACCTTTCATGTTCAATTAAGATAAGTATCCTTTTCAATTCATTCAATATGTCTATGTGTTGTTTGAATATATCTTACGCTTGTCTTGATTTTAACATGCTAGGCTAAATCTCTTGTGTGTTTGCTTAGATGTAGTGAAACCTAGATGTTGATTATGGGTTGATTGCTTGTTTATAGTTGTTACGGATCAATGATTTCGATGTTAGGCTTAAGAAAACTGGTAGACTTCCATAGTGTAACTTGCTTGAACGTCTTAAGAAACATGAACCAATGCGACTAGGTTTTTATGGTTGTATTTAATGCATGAGCGAATTCTAATGATCCCATGTTAGGAGCTTCTTGCAGGCTCAACATAGGAGTGAAGTAGGAGATTATAGAGTTGGGGAAGTACGTACGCCACCCCACGATTGGTATTAAGGAATATAACCCGTCATCTACGCAACTGTAACAAACTATCAACCTGTAAAAGATATCTAGGGAGTAATGAAATCTAAGTAAACACAATTTTCCCATTTATTGTTCACACCACTAGTTTAATTAGCTTTATTTACATTTTTGTTATTTTATTTTGATTGCATCTTTAGTTATTGGGTTAGTTGATTAGCACCTAATTCCGCCCACTCTTCCAAAACCCAAGATTTTACTTGCTTTTATAAAAATATAAAAATACAAAAAGAATCATCCCTCATCTTTAGACCTAGTTTTTAGGCCTTCTAATCCTAGCGACACTATTCCTGAGTTGAACGATCAATCCCCCGGTACTTGTCACTATACTATACTACAACGATCAGGTACACTGCCTGGTGGGGGTTGTAAGCTTCTCGAGATCCCTCGAGAGGTAAAGCCCGGTGCAATTCCCACGCATCAGTACTGATGTGTGTTTGGCAGTCAAGGAATTTTTTAAACTGGGAAGCTTTTAGGGGAAATGAATGCTACACTAGTTTCTTTGGTCCCAAAAATCCCCTATCCAAACAAAGTTACTGAGTTTAGACCAATTGCTTGCTGCAATGTGGTGTACAAATGCATAAGTAAGATACTCACAAACAGAATTAAGGATGGTTTAAAGAAGCTGGTGGATTTAAATCAAAGTGCCTTTATTCAAGGGAGATTGATCCAAGATAACATACTTATCACTGAAGAGCTGCTCAAAGGTTATGATAGAAAGAGTGGCCCAAAGAGATGTTGCCTGAAGATTGACATTGCAAAAGCTTATGATACAGTGGAATGTAATTTCCTTAAAGAGGTATTTATTCAATTTGGTTTTTACAATAAAATTATCCAATGGATTATGGTTTGTGTAACTACTGCTAAGTTTACTTTATGTGTGAATGGAGAAAGAAAAGGATATTTCAATAGTGGTAGAGGTTTAAGACAGGGAGACCCTATATCACCATATCTGTTCACCCTTGTAATGGAAGTGTTTACACTTATGATGAAAAGGAATGCACAACAAGGAGGATTTAAATACCACATGGGATGCAAAGAATTGAAATTAACTCACCTATGTTTTACTGATGACCTGCTCTTGCTCTGTCATGCTAAAGTGAACTCTGTAACAGTGGTCAAAAATACTCTAATGGAGTTTAGTTAGGCATCTGATCTTCTTCCAAACATGGGTAAAAGCACAGCTTTCTTTGGAAATGTGGATAGTTAGAAAAGGAATAGAATCATTGATATCTTACCATTTAGTGTTTGCAAACTTCCTATCAAGTACTTGGGTGTACCCCTTATCACTAAAATAATTTGAGCTAAGAGAACAAGGTATGGTGACAGTGAGTTATCTTTTAACTCAGTGCCACGTCAACGCCACATTAGCTTTAACCTTTTCACCTTAACTCACCAAAAAACACATGTTACAATAAATTACCTTAACTCAACTTTAACTCAAATATTTTCAAATTCAACCCTAAACTTAAACTAATATTTCATTTAATAACTAACATAAACATTGATAAAACACAAATGAAAATGCATTAAACATCTAAATGAAAATACATTAAACATGGAATTGAAATTACATTAAAGTACGATATGGTAATTAAAACATTAAATTATGATACGTTAATGATAATAAAACTACAAATTAAAAAAAATGAATCATCTGAGACATAGCCCTCGTCACTCGAAGTTGAAGACTCTGATTGAATAGGGCCTAACCCCATGGCCCATCGGTATTGTGCTTCTCTGTTTGCCCGCTCTATACGAGCAGCGTCCCGATCCCTACGAGCAGCTGCCTCACTTTCTTCGGCTTCTTCATACTCTCTTAAGAATTGCAAATCTTGCTCTAGGAGTTCTTCATCATTCAACCCAAATAGAATGGGTTGATATTCCACCGGTGGATTATTTGCCGGTTGATCGGGTTGTTGTTGGACAACCGGTGGATTAGCATCGGTTCATTTTCCAGTGCGAATACCCGAAAGATGTCTTCGGGTGGAGTGTTCACCAGTTCATTTGGAATCATGTTGGAGCTTTGGAATTGCTGGGAGAAGTCGTGTTCATTTGGGAATTATTGAGAGAAGTCATGGTGACTTGGGAACTGTTGGGAGAAGTCACGGTGACTTAGGAATTGCTGGGAGAAGTCTTAGCGAGACATTGTTGTGGAGAGAATTTTTTAATAAATTTTATGTGTATGTGTCTGTTGTGTGTGTATAAACAATCCAGTGTACGAGGCTATATATAGGTTTGAACTTGAATTTGAATTTTGAAATCCCGCTCCCATTTGAATTTGAATTTCAATTTTGAAATCCCACCCGTCTTTTGAAATTTAAATATACCCTGCTCATTTCTTAATTTAAATTTCAATTTTGAGCTTGAATTTTAAATTTGAAATCCAAAATCCCGCTCTTATTGTTTCAGCCAGCTATAAATAACATAAGTCTAGTTTTGTTCACACACTTCTACATATAAACATTTTACAAAAGATCACACATATGGATAATTTATGGTGGAGAGATGAAGAAAAATTGTTGGCTGAAGTTTGGTGAGAAGTTTCCCAAGAACAACATACCCACAAAGATCACACATTTTGGAATCAGGTTGTAGACATGTTCAACAATCAGAATGAGGGTGACAATTGTAACAAACATATGCTTGTTGGTAAATGGAAATCACTTAACCTTGAATGTAAAAGATTCAACGATATTTACACTGAGGTGTTTCGTACAAGGGAGGTAAATTCCAATGATCGTCTCGCCACTGCAAAGACCATTTATGAGCAACGCTCTGGTGGGAAAAGCTTTAAATATGTTCACGTGTAGGAGGTTTTGAGAAACCAACCCAAATGGCTAATTTATGGTTAACGGTGTTGTATAATTTAGTATCGTTTTTAACTATTTTCGTATCGTTTTTAATATGTTGTAATGTTACTTTATGTTTGAATTTGAATAAAAGGCTTAACGGCTAGTTACTCCTAAAAAATCCTCCAATGGCTAGTTTCCCCTATAAATGCCACTTTAATAACATTTCGTATTTTCATACAAGTATAACTAATTTTCACACAAACACTATGGCCAATGATCCAGCTGAGGTGCAAAGAACAATCCTTACCCAACTACGCAATGAACAAGAAAAAGAGCTCAGGCTGATTAACAATTTGCTATGTGGGATAACTCGTAGTATGCTACAGAAGCATGATCTTGCTCCAGAGATCGAAAGTGTAGAACCATAGAGGGGGTGAATATGGTTTCTTCGGCCTTTTAGAACGTTTAAAAACTTTAAGCCACGAAGACAACCAAGTGGTCTAAGTAGGAACAACCACAAGCATAATCACAAGTATATAAAGCTAGTAAAGAACACCACGATATATACTGGTTCGGGATGGGGGTTTATACCATCTTGCGAATCTACGAAACGATACTATTCACTAGTATAATCCTTTCGGTGGACTACAAACTGTTACAATTCACTCCACCGATATTTGCCAATATCGATGCCCACAAAGAAGGAGTTACTCCCACGGTATTCCGCCCTCGAAAACCACCCTAAAGAATCTCGTGATTCGACTTACACTTGGTCACCTAGACCACAACCAAAACTTCCACCCGGAAGTATCAAACCCCAACCAGATCCCCAATGATCTAGGCTTGGTCACAAAGACACAAGACTTCCCTTACAAACAATAGAATGAATAAGAGATTGTTTGTTCAATCAAGACCTAACCTAACCTAGTGACTCGATTCTAGTAGAAAGGGTATAGATAAGAAGACCCTCGACACAATCACAAGAGTGGATTAGGTTCTTGTGATTCTTCCCTTGCAAGGAGATGTGTTCTTTCAAAGAATGTTAGTGTGTTTAACTAAGAACACAAGAGAGACTAGAGAGACTAGAGAGAAAGAATGTAGAAAGAAAGAATAATGGCAAGGGGTGAGGAATACAAGAGGCAAGGTATGTATTTATAGGCCAAGAACCCAAACTTGGGAAATTTTACCGAGGCCGGCGCATCACCCACACGTCAACGCGCGGGCAGCGCGCCAGGCTTCTGTAACAATTTCCCAAATTCTAAGTTTTGGGCCTTGTAAATACCTTACCTTGCTAAACCCCCAATTGTACTTCACACAAAACCTTAACATTAATCAATCCAAGGTTTACCAACTCAAATAGCCAAGTTGAAAAACGTTTTGTGAAGTGTTTAAAGAGAAAACAAATTACCAATGGTATAAAGTGTAGGTAGGGCAATTTGGAAGGGGTAGAAATGGTATTCCTCACATGGCATAAGTGAGAAGAGAATATGCCATGGGATATTCCTCCATAGGGAAGAGTGTGTGAGGTTGGGTTAGAAAGTAACCATGGTTAGGTTAGGTGTAGAGAACTAACCATAGTTAGGTTAGGGTAACCATGTTTGGGTTAAGAAGGGATACTCCAAAGGAATATGCTTTGCTTGGGGGAAAGGGTGAATCAATGGTTGAGATGGTTTTGGTTTGAAATGGATGGCTTGGATTAAACACATGTGATGGAATAGAGAGGAGGGTGAGTGAATTGTTGAGATGTGTTATAAGAGGATGGATGGTTGAGATGAAGAGTGTGTAAGTGTGGGATGTGATGGGGAGCCTAGTATGTGTATGGGTTGTGAGTAGTGTGTGTATTTTGAATGAAAAGGTGTTTGGGAAGTGGTATATGGGTTGTATAGATGGGATGTGTATAGGTATGAGTTGTGTATAGGTGTAGTATGTGTAAGTGTATGTGAAGAGAGGTATGTGAGTGAAGTGTGTGTACACAAGGTTTATAAGTGTGTGTATAAAGATTGTATGGGAAGTTGGTAGATTGGGAGAATATTGTGTGGGAGTATGTGAATATTGTGTGTGAGTATGGGGAGACACAAGGTACACATTGTGTAAGAGAGTGTAAGGGAATGTTGTAAGAGAATGTTGGAGAGGGATATTTAGGAAGGATTGTGGGAGATTTGGTTTTGTTGTTTTTTGTAAAATGAGATTAAGAGGAAGATTAAGAAATAATCTAATTGTCATTAAGAAGAGAAAGTTTAGACAATTAAGATTATGAGTTTGAGAAAATCATAGGTTACTTATAAGTTCAAGTAACACAACGTTGAGAATCCATAGTTTCATATCTCATGGCTTTCCACGAATCGACGTTCTCAACTAATACCTTGGTTCAAACAAGTTAAGTGCTTTGCCTTGATGTAAAGCATAACCCAAGTGGGAAAGGATGCATTTACGCAAAGTGACCTTTGACTTAGTTTGACCAATAAGGTAGTAAACCCGTTACGTAATTAGAGAAGACGTAAGCACGGGATATGAGCATATGGATGCTTTCACATGTTGTTACGTGAAATGTATAAGCTCCCTAAGTTTAGAAAAACCTTGGCTAGAGGCGATAGTTAGAAAACATGAGTTGGCATTTTTCCGTAAATGGGTGCTTTAAAAGTTGGATCTCTCTAATCCCAAAACTCGTTTCGAGTGTTCTCAATTAAGCACATAACATATTCATACCTGTATTGAAAGATCCACATTTGTCGGGTAAAGGGAAAGCCGACTTTCAAAATTTGCCCGGAGCAATACACTCCTGGCGCGTCACCCGCGCGTTGACGCGCAGGCAGCGCGCCAACAGCAGCTATTGGCTCTGGAGATTTTAGGCTACCGTTTGTTATTTTATGTGTTCCAAAGGTTTATTTGTCATTATCAAAACATTAGTAGATCTTGATCATGTTGCCTCAACAGAAAGGTTGCATGAGCTGCCTAAAGACCATCCAGCTATCAGGGTCGGTCTAGAAACTCTATTAAGAAACGATGAAACAGATCTGCAACTTCATGTCGTCTTGAAGATGGTTAGGGAACAAGTGTTGAAAGTGTAGGAAGAGAAGTCAGATCTCATCGACAATTACAAATCTATATAAAAGCTTCATGAGTATCGTTGGATGGTTTATGTTTTTGTATTGTTTTGTATTCGATACTAAATTTTAAATTTTGATTTGAATTTTAAATCAAATGGGGTGTTTTGTAATTTTGGGTTTTTGGAATTCAAATAATATAAATGATTACAATGGCCAAAGTGTAATTTTTTTTATTCAATATTGCAGCTTAACGCTGCGTTAAGTAGTTTACTTCCCACATTAATGTGGGTTTAACGCAGCAGCATGGTAAGGGTTAACGCACCTTAACGTGGGTACGTTAACATATAATGTGGGGGCGGTCACCATACCGTTTGCTCTAAGGAATGCAAGCAACTTGTAGACAAAGTCAAAAATAAGGTGAATGATTGGAAGAATAGATACTTATCTTACGCAGGGAGGGTACAGTTAATTGCTTCAGTTTTATCTTCAATGCATGTATACTGGACTGTTGTCTTTCTACCACCAAAGTCAGTTATATATGACATTGATGAAGTGCTAAAAGGGTTCTTGTGGTGTAAAGGAGAATTGAGGAAAGGTCAAGCTAAAGTGGCATGGAAAACTGCTAATTTGTACTCCAAAGAGTCAAGGTGGTTTGGGATTGAGAAAGCTAGACACATGGAATGAGGCTTTGTTGATTAAAACCTATGGAATATTGCTGCTGGAAAAGAATCTCTTTGGGTAAAATGGGTGAATATGTTCAGGCTCAAGGGGAGAAGTATATGGGATATTCAAAAGGATAGTAATGACAGTTGGATGTGGAAGTCAATGTTAGATTTGAGGGATAAATTAAAGAATAGTATTTGGAAGGAGTTAGGGGATGGAAGAAATATAAACATATGGCATGATCAGTGGTGCAACATTGGAGCTTTTAGTAATATAGTAACTATAAGAGACTTTTATGATGCTAGACTTCATGATAACATGACAGTGAGTGACATGGTAACTGATGATGGGTGGAATTGGCCAGAAGAATGGATGGAAATGTTCCCTACAATGTATAATATTCATGTCCCCAATTTAGAGAGTAATACCAATGACAAAACTAAATGGAAGGACCATAAAGGTGAATTTGTTGTCTTCTCAGCCAAACAAGCCTGGATGAAATTAAGTCGGCAAAATAGTGAAGTTTTGTTGCATAAAGTGGTATGGTTCTCACAAGGCAATCCAAGGTTTGCTTTTGTTCTATGGATCGCAATAAGAGGCAAACTACAGACACGAGACATGATCATGGCTTGGAATAGTAATAAAGATTTAAAATGTTCACTATGCAACAAGGTTAATGACTCTCACATACATTTATTCTTTGAATGTGATTTCTCCAGAAGTATATGGGAAGAGATGAAAAAGAGAATGGAGGATAACAATATGCCTACTATATGGGAAGATGTAATTGATCATTATGTCAATAACCCTTGTAAAAATTCAATTGGAAGTGTGCTCAAAAGATTTATACTTGCAACTACAGTGTATTACGTATGAAGGGAAAGAAATTCAAGATTATTCACAGGGGAAATTCAAGATACTGAGACTATTTTAAAGGTCATTGTGGAAAGCATCAGACTGCAACTTCTTGAATTAAGAGTTAAGAAGTCAGTGAAAGTTGATCAAGTGGCAAAGAATTGGATGGTTGACATGACTGTTTGCAGAGTTAATCAGCAATAAAAAGAAGATATTGTCATTCTGTGCATTAAGGGGTGTTTAGATTAATGGTTCAGGCTAAAAACTGTGTGCAGGCTGCAATTAAGGAGTGTTTAATAAGCTGTTATATTGGAGTATGAAAGACCCAATGTGGATATCAAGCTGTTGTATTGAGAAATTAGTATCTTTGTTGTAATGCAATCATTTTTAAAGGAGTGTTTGGGATAAGTCTTATTCCAATGGCAGAACAATTTGCAGGCTACTGCAATGGATCATTCCTTGTACTTGGAGTCTCAAATGGTGTGATTGTACCTTTTCAAGATCCATAAGCTCCCTGTTTGGCCTTGGGAGGGAATACGTGAGTTTATGGTGAGGAAATGAGGCCTAATTCATAGTAGATGTACCATAATAAAGGAATGGTCACTATGAAGGGTACGTAGCTTGAGTGGGTGATGTATGATAGGTGGAATAGAGAGGTGTGAAAGATAAACCTTCTTGGTCTACCCAATACATCAGTACAGGAGGAATGGTTAGGCTTCCCTCAAGGTATGTGTTTCTAAACAACTGAAGCCCTTTTTAAAAGATGGAAATGCAGGTTGTTTGGAAGAGCTCTTGACTAGAAGGGTAAAGGGTTCCTAGTGATGCCAACACCTTATCCTACATACGTTAATGTGGATGCTCGTTGAGTGATATAGTGGGAAAGGGAGCTGGAAATTTAGCTAGATGGTGTGCATAAAAGATGATGATGTGTTTGCCACATGCAAGAACAACCATTGTTAATTTATTAGTGTGTTGGATGAAATCGAAATGAAAAAGATGATGTAAGTGGATGTTAACTAACACGGACAGTGAATTAGGAAGTGTGTGTGATTAAAACTTAAGAATGGTAAAGTGAGAAGTGACATACGTGTGAGAGATAACTGAAAAACTTAACAACTGTTAAAGAATTGAACTTTTGCCAAAACATTTACTTGATGTGGAGGACTATCAATGTAATTTAGCAAAGTTAAAGACTAAATGTGTAAACCTTAGAAAAAAAAAAAAAAAAAAAAAAACTAATTAATTTTTATTTTTTATTATTATTTTTAACTAAAAAGAAATAATTTTGATGACTTGCCACTAGGGGTGTCATTCGGGTCAACCCGACCCGATAAGCCTCTATCGGGTCGGGTCTATCGGGTTTTCGAAAAAAAAAAATCAACCCGCAACCCGATCCGATAAGGAATCGGGTTATCGGGTTCGGGTCTATCGGGTTATCGGGTTTATCGGGTTCGGGTTCGGGTTATCGGGTTATCGGGTTTAGTTCAAAAATTATAAAACTTTTAATGTGTTATTATAGCTTATCGGGTTATCGGGTCAACCCGATAACCCGATAACGAAATAATTAAGACCCGCAACCCGACCCTATAAGGCTATCGGGTTTATCGGGTTGACCCGATAACCCGATAAGGTATATTAGACCTGAATCAACCCGACCCTATAAGGCCTTATCGGGTTCGGGTCGGGTTCGGGTCGGGTCGACCCATATGACACCCCTACTTGCCACCAACCCTGAGTTACTTTTACTTGAAATAAAAATAATATAAAAAAGTTGGTGGGGAAGTGCACAACACACTCACACCCCAACAAAACATTTTTGTATCGAAATAGTTGGTGAATCATTCGACAGAAAAAAAAAAGGCGGCGATGGGATCAAGATTAATGTGGGCAACAAAAGCTGCATCGTACCTTAAGATCTCTACAGCCTTCAACAGAGGTTTTGCATCTGGTAATTAACATCACCCCCTTCACCAACCTTAGTCACCTTTATTTTGTTTATATATACATATATGATGTTGGATCATCATCTTTTATAGATACTTATTGATATTAATGGATCTCTGTTGATTTATATGTTTTTAGATTTTTTTGTAAATGAATCCTCACTTGGTGTTAATTTTTGTAATGTTTATTGATATTGATTTTGAAATGTTTAAACTAGAAGGTTATATATCGAATTTTGTTGTTTTGTACCGTGCGATTTTGTGTTGGGTTGACAAGCTTATTAAATTTGTCGAAAATGAAGCATAGCACAACTATGAATTTGATCTGTTTTTGCGGGTGTTTGGATTTAAGTTTCCTAAGTGATTATTCTGACATTTAGAATCAAGTTCTGACTTGTTTGACACAATAGGATTGGGTTCGAGGTAATTAGGTTTCTGATATTTATGTATTGTTCTATTTGGTTTGGATGTATGTTAAGTAAAAGTGTAGAATGCATGAATGTATGATTGTGACCTGTATAATGAAAAGGGTAAATGTAAAATGACATACTAAATTATTTGACATCCTTGTGGTCCATCCTTTATATAAGTGTCGTCTTTTGAATAGTATATTAACTTGCTACCTTTTTGCAATGTGTTTAGTTGTGAAGGATTTGAAGTATGCCGACTCTCATGAATGGGTCAAGGTCGATGGTAACTCTGCCACTGTTGGTATCACAGACCATGCTCAAGATCACTTAGGAGATGTTGTGTATGTTGAATTACCAGAGATTGGAACTGCTGTAACTCAAGGTAGCAGTTTTGGTGCAGTCGAGAGTGTTAAGGCCACTAGTGATATTAACTCCCCTGTTTCTGGGAAGGTTGTTGAAGTCAACGAAGAGCTCACTAGCTCACCTGGATTGGTAATTCATATAATGCTCATTCTCGATACATAGCTTATGAATATTGCAACTATTGACTAGACGTTGTAAGATGGTTGGGTTGGTAACGGGTCAAAACACATCCATGTTGAAAGGGATCATTTTTATTATCGTAAATATGGCCTGGGACAACCCCACAAACAGTTAAATAGTTAATGATTGAATCGTGCTTAAGAACACAAATTTTCTATACTCAAAATCTAAATCATTATTGAAAAAAACACTACTTGGGTGGTTTTATGTGTTAAAAATAACCTTTAGGCGACTTTCAACATGTTTGACCAGTTCCCGAAAGTGAAGTGTTGTTATGAAATGCTTATGGAAGTTATGGTCAATCTGATGTGTTTTAAAAGCTAAAATTAAGATGAAACGTTAACCTAGCATAGTCATTTTTCTTTACTAGCATATTTTCATGAAATGTTTATGGTTGATCAAAGTTCCGTACGTAAAATTCGAACTATCTATAGTAATTTTGGAAGTCTAAAGTTAGCTTTTTGCCTCCAGATGTCAAATTTTATCGGTCCTGCAGCCTTCATTTCTACTAGAATTCTAGTCATTCTAATTTATTGGTTTGCAATATCTGATTGGATATTATACTGTTTCCAGGTTAATGGAAGCCCGTATGAGAATGGCTGGATTATAAAGGTGGAAGTAAGTGACCCGAATGAGGTAAACTCACTAATGGACTCGGAAAAGTATACAAAGTTCTGTGAAGAAAAAGATGGTCACTAGAGTCAACAATGCATGTCAATTGACAAATGTTGGTTTTTTATGTATCTTCATGTGACATTCAACTTGTTTTTGTTTCCTTTTGGTTTATGAATGTTTTGTGGTTCACATTTGGGTTTTGGCAATTGCGGTTCCTGCTTGAAATTCTCGAACTCCACAAAGGGTTTTTCTTATTCCAACATGAGAGCCTCAAAATTTTAAGTTATTACCGTTTAAACAGGCATGGATTTGGTTTGTGCAAGTTTTTGCAAAGCCAAGGTTAACAAGAAACAGCAAGCCAGATGCAAATATGAATGAAAATATGGAGTGTTTTGGATATTCGACATTGAAATGACACATCCTTACTAGCACTGCAAAGAAGGGATGATGCTTGTTCACATCGACAATCATAGACATACATAGAAAGGCTGATTATAAGAACCATATTTTGGCTGAAGTATTTTATGCATTGCAGTACAATGTACTCGCAGAGTCCTACAGGTGAGGAGCTATCAGCCAACCAACTTTGCCGTTTGGAGTTTGGCTGCAAAGTACTTGAGTTTTGAGCATTTGTCGTAATTAAACATGTTTAGGTACAAAACAAGCTTGTTTCGAGTTTCAAATATGGGCACTTCAATTTTGCCACTTTGGGGTCAGATCATTCAATTTTGCCATTTTATGGTCGGATTATGTTGACTCGACATCGGATATTTAAATCATCTTAGAACATAAGTTGATCTTTTTAAATAACACATTAAAACAAACTCATTTGTTGACAATTTTTTCTTACACTTAAAGTTTTTAACTTTATATTAAATCGTTCGCACTTGTAAATATGTATGAAAAGTGCAAGTTTCGTTCTTTTTTTTCCCAACACCTCTTATTCTACATTTGAAATTACTTCGCTACACAAAAATCCAAATACCTTTTTTTTTTTATTTATTTTTTTTTTCTTTTTTTTTTTCATATTCAAACATACATTAATTAACAAATACCTCCATTAACTATTGTATGTTTTTACGAGAAAAAAAACAGGTTGAAGAAGAGAGGTGTTTGGATTTTTGTTTAGTTGTGAGGTAAATTAAGTGTAGGATAAGTGGTGTTTTGATATTCAAAAGAGGAGTAATTCGGCATAAAATTAATGTTTGTGCTGTTAGGGAGACTGGGACAATTGGTGTTATGAAATAGACATGTCAAGGACTGTTGGCGTAATTTTTAAGAGAAAAGACGAAGCATGCAATTTTAGTGCAACCTCAAAGACCAACGTAATTTACTCTACAAACAACCATCACAATTCTTCTCATTTCCATGTGCAAAGAAAAAGAAAATAACTTATAAGTGTACACTTTAATTTGTAACATCTAATTTCTCTCTACTTACTTTTTTTGGGAAAAGTTAGTGTGACAAATAGATTTCACACTTTTAAATAAAACCAAAGTGGTATTTTCGTACATTTAGGACTGAGAACTCTTTTAGATTTTTTTGTCAACACAATAGTACACAAAACGATAGTGTTTTGACCCTTTTTTCCCCAAATCTGCAATTTCATTCCAAATTACTTGTAACCTTACCATCTTACGTTCTAGCACGTAGCATGACATCTTAACATCTACGGGGTTCAACCAAGGAGGCAAGAACCCATGAACTTCAAAACGGATGAGGTTTTTCTTGTTTATATTATCCGAGGAGGATAAGTCTTTGACTCACATGTACATGGCTCCATTGAGGTTTGCGTGGCCGATCTAACCCTTTCTCCCAAATGCCCAAATGTGTACCTAGCGTTCTTTGAACCTTGGACTTCTTGAAAAGAGTTTATTCACTTATTTACCTTATCACTAGGTCACTTGATGATGGTTGATCATGATAGTTAAAAACTAAATAACACTCCACTCATCTCAAAATTAGTGTTTACTTTTAAAGTAGTTTTAAGAATTTTCAGCAACCACAATCTACACCAACCAAATACAAAGTATATCACTACCTAATAATTTTATCTCCATTGATGGAGAAATGAAGTCATAATAAAGATATAGACAATTGTTTTAGAAGGTAGAGAGTACAAACTACTTATGTCTATGGTTATGTTTGGCGACATGTAGCAGTAACAGTAAGCAGCAAGCAATTAACTACTGTTTGGTTAAAAAAAACTTGTTTGGTAGCGAAGTTGTAACTGTAATTATAAAGTGTAAAATCACGAAAAATGGCATAGACACATTAAAATAAAAAAAACTGATCAAACAGATAATAAAGTTATTATTTATAATTTACTCATTAATTTTACATGTTTGACATTTTATAAACACCGATATACTATTTTTGAAGGTATATGGGCAATTTCATAAACAAAATGATGGAGCATTTTAAATAGAAGAAATTCCACGATATGCTAACTCTAGTTGCTTTGTCGCCAAACAAGATTTTCAACCAAACCGCTAATCGCTGGTAACTCCAAAACGCTTCCAAATGCTTGCAAACAAACATGTACTAAAGAGAACCTGTTAGACAGAAAACCGGAACCCAAACACTATTATTGTCCTTTTAATAAAAACCCTCAATAAACCTCTCCCACCAACAATATCACAAACCCAAAATTCATTTCTTTAAATCCATTTACTCCGAAATTCTACAAACCGGCAACGAAATGTGGTCGTCGCTGTTATCATCACATCCTATGTTCATCCATCCTGTTTCATCTTCAATTCATGTATGCTATAAGGTTTACTTTAATTTGGATTATATTGTTGTATAGTTAGGTGGTGTTTGTTTTAAAGCTTATTTTTGGGCTTATAAGCTTACGAGGTTTCGCCTTATGTTTCGTAAGCTCATAAGCCCAAAAATAAGCTTTTAAAGTTTTTGGGTTTTTAATTTGTGTGATTTTTGTTGGTTTTTGAAGGGTAAAAAGGGGTTAAGTGGTGGTAGTGGGGTGGTTATAAGAAGGAAGGAGAGTATGAAGAGAATGGTGGTTGTGAAAGCGGGTGCCAAAAGGGTTTGTTTTGATAAGGAGTGTAGAGATGGGTTGGTTGCGGGGATTGATAAGCTGGCAGATGCTGTTTCTGTTACACTGGGACCGAGAGGTCTTTTCTTTTTCTTTCCTTGTTACGTGTAAAGGGGGTGTTTGTGTTGCGCGTTGAAAGTGGTTATGTGATATGGAATTGTTAGAGGCGGTAAAATACTTTGGCAATGTAGTTCCGTTGCTTTTATGTCAATTATAGGTTAATAGCAATGTATTTTGCTAATTCAGCTATGATTGGTAGCAAAATGCAAATATGTTTGTATTATTGATAGTCATCGTACTATGTTGCTTTGATTGGAACATGTATAGTATCTTTGCTATTTTAAGCAATTAAACCTGATGAAAATAAGATAGTTAGTTGGAACAAAACAGGCTGATGGAGGTAGTGTGTGGATAACTGGATATGTTTATGCTATGTGAAGTTGTGGTACAGATGTTGCTAGTTGTGTCGATCGGAAAATCAGCTGTTTGAGTGCTTGACAAGTTTTGATTATTTAGGAGTTAAAAGTAAAATGACCCGTAAGTTATCAGGTAATCAGATTCTGTTCTATTGCATCTCTTCCCAATTTAATTATTCAAACTGATTATTTGAGCCCTAGAGAAATAAATTTAGTTTTGCTATACCAAAACACAATAAACAAATTATCTGTGACATGAAAAATGAAAGTGGAATAATAAGATAATCACATTTAAAAGCACATGTTCAAACATTCTGCTTTGTTGCAATTGTTGTCATGAAATTCAAGTTATTTCTTTCAAATCAAAGTCCTAAACATTATGGTGTTTTGTGCAGGCCGAAATGTTGTTCTTTCTGAATCTGGATCACTTAAAGTTATCAATGATGGTGTCACGATTGCTAAAGCCATAGAGCTTTCTGATTCAATTGAAAATGCAGGAGCAATGCTTATCCAAGAGGTATTCATTTTAACCAAATCATAAACCGTCCCTGGCGACTAAGAAAGATTCATAGTAATTTTTTTTCTCTTTGTAGGTTGCAACTAAAACAAATGATTCAGCTGGTGACGGTACTACCACTGCTATCGTTCTAGCAAGAGAAATGATTAAATCTGGATTATTGGCTGTCTCATTTGGAGCAAATCCCATTTCTCTGAAGAAAGGAATGGAGAGGACTGTAAAAGAATTAATTAAAGTTTTAAAGAGTAAAGCGATCCCGGTCAGAAAAAGTGATGATATTAAAGGTAAATTGAGTTTCTGTCTTTTATATTTTTTTTTATCATGAAAAGCGACTCTCTAAGCTTGTTTCTGCTGTGCAGCCGTAGCTTCCATTTCAGCTGGAAATGATGAGTTTATTGGAAACTTAATTGCTGAAACGATTGATAAGATCGGGCATGATGGGATAATTTCAATTGAATCTTCCTCATCAAGTGAAACTTCTGTGATGGTTGAAGAAGGAATGAAGGTAACTCATACATTATCTTGAAGTTAATATACCCTCTGCCCGTGACCAGGCGCATAAAGTTATGAAAATTTTGAATGTTAGACAAGTGTTTTGAGATTTTCACTGATGATAAAACAATAGGAAAATTTGTGGACCAATCTCAACTGGATTTATAAGTACCAATGATGACATCGGGTAAAACGGTCATTATTACTTAGGATTTCTTACACGAATAGGAATTGTTGTGATTTTAACGAGACACCCGAAATTGAAATTGTTGTGATTGTTACGGGAAAGAGTAATATACATGAACTAGCTTAATTTGATGACCATAGTTGTCAATAGCGAATAGCGGTAAATAGCGACGAGTCACCTATATGCTACGTAGCGAATAGCGATAAATAGCGACCGCTATTTGTGTTTAGCGACCGGCGTTGACCGGCCGCAATTTTTTTTATATACTTATATATAGACTCCACACATTTATATTTAAAATGTCCATTTATCTTATGTATAAGTTGTAAAATTTACATTACATGTGTTTTTTTTAATTAAATTTTGATTTACTTTTAGTAGAGCACACTAAAGAGTATGAGTGTATGACACAGCCTATTATTTTAGGCCCATTATTTTAGTGGATCATGAATTAGGTTTACATAAATATTAGTAGTACCTATGACACAGCCCCACCACTATCCTCCTTTCACCTTCTTCTCTTCTTTATCACCACAAAAAAACCACTGTTCTCAAATAAAAGCTAGATCTAGCCATTTTTCCGGCGAGTGGGGTCTCACCTCCGACACCACTGTAATCACCATTAAATTCCGAACAAACCCTGAAAACCTCGTCACCTGAACCACCGTTGACCGGCGTTGACCGCGTTGACCGACCGCTATTTGGTCGCTAAATGATAATAGCGGCTGATGGCCGCTACGCTACGTAGCGCGCGATAGCGACCGCTATCGTCGCTATTGACAACTATGTTGATGACTGATGGATCCTGACATCTGAACCTTTTTTATCATCTTAGTTGTTAATTTTTACATGAATAGGAAATGTTGTGATTACCATGTGCTCCTTTACGTATATATCTTATAATATACGATTCAGATATTCTTTTTATATTTTAATGTCTACTCAGGAATACTTTCCTACAGATCGACAAAGGATACATGTCACCTCATTTCGTGACAAACGAGAACAATTTATCTGTGGAATTTGAAAATGCTAGAGTCCTGATAACTGATCAAAAGATATCAAGTGTGAAAGAGATTGTTCCTTTGCTAGAAAAAAGTACTCAACTAGGTGTCCCTTTACTCATTTTTGCTGAAGATATCTCAATGTCAGTGCTGGAAACGTTATTAGTTAACAAAAATCAAGGTACACTCAAGGTTGCCGTTGTAAAATGTCCTGGTGTTGGAGAAAGAAAGAAAGCTTTACTGCAAGATATTGCCATCATGACAGGTAATTATTTGCTACGTTGTCAATTTTGACCGGTTCACTTATGAATGAGTCCGTTTGTGTTGTGTTTTATCTCAAACGGGTCAAACAAATCTTGTAGCTATATGGGCAACAGGTCACATGGATAGAAGTTGGCTAATGTCTCTTTTTTAATGCAAGCAACTTTGTTAATACTTATTTTTACGAATTTAGTTATTTTGGTAATAATATTAATTTTGTATTCATAGTTAAGGACTTAAGGTGTTGCTTATTTATAAACAATGGCAATCTCTCAGGTCAGCTGGCCTTGTTTTGACCCATACTAGACATGCCAGATTTAACCAAACCTGTTTGTGACCACCCAACTGTCCGACCCGCTCATTTTGCCACTTCTATGCTGATTTCTAGCTCAGTGCATAGGATTTAGCTAGTCATTGCCTTTTAATACCAGAGATACTGATAAGAGTTGCAATTTCAGTATTTCATATATGAGTAGGCGTAACTGGAATATGAAATATATGGGACAGAAATGGGTTTAAGTTGAAGGAAAGAATTTCAAACAATTTTCTTCTTTTTGTGACTTCGATCTTACCCAACAATTAGCTCATAGTTTTATTCTTACCCTACAATTTGGGTCAAGGACCTCTACCAAAAGTTAACCATTTTGACCTGCTATTCACCCACCCGTTTTGCAATTACGTATTGTTATCTTATTATATATGACACCTGTCTGCTGACATTGTGATGTTGAAATCAGGTGCTGATTATCTGGCGGGAGATTTGGGTCTGTCTCTTGCGGATGCAACCTCTGATCAGCTTGGTATTGCACGTAAAGTAACCATAACAAGTAATTTCACAACTATTGTTGCTGATCCATCTATGAAAGCTGAGATTCAAGCAAGAATATCACAAATTAAGAAGGATCTTTCTGAATCAGATAGTTCATATCTTTCTAAAAAGCTTAGTGAACGAATTGCTAAGCTCTCTGGTGGTGTTGCTATTATCAGGGTAAGTTTATTTCCATTGATAATGTGTTAAAGTGACTTTCAACTTTGAGGCTTGTTTCTCGGGTCCTTTAAGTAGCTTACTTAAAGTGTGGTTATAGTTAATGCATTTTTTGGGTTATAGGTAGGAGCACATACTGAGACAGAACTAGAAGATCGAAAGCTACGAATTGAGGATGCAAAAAGTGCCACATATGCAGCTATGGATGAGGGAATTGTCCCTGGTGGTGGGGCCACTTTTATTCATCTTTTGGAGGAAATCCTGTCCATCAAAAAGTCTTTGGAAAACCCAGATGAGGAAAGTGGCGCCAGCATCATTGCATCTGTATGTTCCCATTGTCTCACCTATTCCTATTTGTATGTTTCATTTATGGGGTGTTTGGTTTGATAGAATAGGAATGAGGTAATGATAATATGGTAAAACGTGTGTTTTGGCTTAAGGGAACGGAGTGATTCCTTAGTTTCTGGGCCTATGATTCCCAATTATATTGGAATCACCCAAACCAAGGACCGGGAAGGTATAATCTCATCCCATTCCCATACCAACCTACCATGAAACCAGTAAACATAGTGATTCATATAATGAACAGTACCTTTGTAAATTCTATTTATTAGACCCTTTAAATACCTAATAATTGTGTCATTTTATGGATTTCAGGCGCTGCAAGCTCCTGCAAAACTGATAGCAGCGAATGCAGGGGTCGATGGTGATGTAGTTATAGAAAAGATAAAATCACTGGATTGGGAATATGGTTATAACGCAATGACCGACACCTATGAAGATCTTATGGCAGCAGGAGTAATCGACCCTTGCAGAGTCTCAAGGTGTGCACTTCAAAATGCTGTATCAATTGCTGGTATAGTCCTCACCACTCAAGCCGTATTGGTTGAGAAAATAAAAGAGCCTAAACCACCTGTACCTCTTCTTCCCGGAATACATCCATGATCCAAAGATGCAGGCATCGGGGGCTGTTACACTATGTTTCACTTTCTTTGAGGTGAAAAGATGAAGATATGTCACGTTCAACAGACGTACACCAATTTTGCTGGCTGGAGAGTTGAGTGCAAGAACATGGAAGTACTTGGGCATTTAGCAGCATTGTTGGTGATTAATTGGGTCTAAATGGGGTTGTGATGACAAAGCATACAAAGGAATTGGTGGTGTTTGGTTTGTGTTGTTTAACATGAACTTGTGGGTGGTGCATCTTTTGTATGTTTGAAAGAAGCACTGTATATGTAGTGACATGCTATTTTTATAGGTGCAGAAAGATGGATGGAAAACAGTTTTGAGTAACAGATAAAAACAAGGGTTAATTCTACTGTTAGGTAACGAACTTTTCAAAATTTTCAATGTTAGGTAATTTACTCACGAAAATACTAAGTTAGGTAATGAAACTTTAATCTTTGTTCAATGTTAGGTAATATTGGATATTTTTGTAACTGGTGACCTGCTAAACCGGTAAACGTTGACTAAATACTAAATTGTACAAACATTTGACTAATCCCTTAACAAAATCCCTCTCCCCTGTTTCATGTATACAGATATTTCACATCTATATCTCTCTCTAAATCTCGAACTCTCTTAATTTCTTTTAAACCCACCATGAATCACCACTATCCCTCGCCGGATTCACAACAGCCCGCCACAACTTGCCCATCAGAACTGATGACGTATAGCCTATAGTTGGGCCACGAGCCCAAATTATAGACATTACTAGGCCCAAACCCACCACGAGTGGGTTACCATGACAAATGACTGGTGCCATTAATACCAACGGCTTGGGCTCACGAAGCCCAAAGCCCAACTGATACGCATAATTAAGGGATAAGGATCTTCTATTCACGGATAGATATCCTTACCTAAGATAAGCACCACGAGTGCGAAGAGTAAGGAGCAAGATACCTACACGGTTTCTGCGCCCTATATATAGAATTACATATTCTCATTGAAAGGTACGATTTACACAATCCCTAACTCTTCTACAAACCCTAAAACCGATTACTTACTCTCACGCCGGAGTCTAATCGTGGGAGACAATCCCACGATAAGCCTAACGGTGTTGTTGCTTTCTTAGTGCGCAGGTTTCACAAGCACTAAAGTTCTAATTGGTACGAGAGCAGAAGTCCAAACAAGGTAACCCCAACTTTTGTATCAACAAGTGGCGCCATCCGTGAGACCCTACACTAAGAACTCAAGACCAGAATGCCAAAAAACAAGAACTCATGTCAGCGGACCCCGCAGATGGAGAAAACACGTGATGATTCGCATAGGAAGAAGTCATGTCAGCCGACCTCTGGAACAACCAGTGCGCCTGGCCATCGTGAGTCGAACGTAACTCCAAACCCTACCGCGGTAGAATTGCCTTTGGGAACAACCCGAACCACTGCCATAATCTCAAGCGCTGAGGACATTCAGCGCACCCTCTTTACCACTCCTCACCAGATGGCATCCATAGTGGACAACACTGTGCCACCGGGAGCACCTAATAGAGAGAGGGAACCCCATGCGGAGACGGACATCCTCGCAGTAGAGGAGGATGCACCTGGGGTGGCATTAAATGATTTCGTGTCCCAACATTATGAGACTTTAACTCGTCTCATGCAAGAGGAGGCAAGGAAAAGGTCAAGCCGCAACCCGCAAAACCGGCTAAACTTTAACCAAGAAAAATCTCCACCGCGCCACCATGAGCGTAGAAACAGTGAGAGGCGCACCAACGTCCATGATAGGCTTGGTACAACATCTAACTCTCAATACTCGGAGGAATACGAAGACAATGCGAGGCGCACCAATGTCCATGCTAGACTTGGTAGCTGCAGGGTACAAGATAGGCTTGGACGACAACGCTCACCAAGCGTGAGCACTTCAAGGTCAGGAAGCAGAAGAATCCAAGATAGGTTGGGGAAACACTACTCCCCAAGTACAAGTCCTTCAAATTCGGACTCCGAGGACAAACGGCGCAAGCGCCATAGGAGAAACAATTCCCCCTCAAGCAGCTCCTCGGACAACGAGGATAGAGAAACGGGACATTGGAAATCTAAGAACCGACGCCAGCACGACGAGGATGAGGATATGTCCCTTCCTTGGCGTCGCCAAAAAGTTGATGCGTTCACACGACGCATAAGCGATTTCTCAGATGACAAGAAAAGACGCATGCCCACCAACGTTAAAACATACGATGGCACGGGTGATCCTGATGATCACCTAAAAATTTTTGAGTCAGCGGCTGCTATCGAAAACTGGCCACAACCTGTGTGGTGCCATATGTTCAACTCTACATTAGTGGGGAATGCGCGAACATGGTTTAGCAAGCTTCCACGACGAAGCATAAATGGGTTTGAAGAACTGCGGAAAGCATTCCGCCTAAATTTCACACAGCGAAAGAAGTGCGCAAAGAACCCTGTGGAACTAGCCAGAGTGAAACAACGCTAAGGGGAATCCACAAGCGCTTACATGGAGCGCTTCAAGGATGAATGCATGCAAGTCAAGGCATGCCCCGAGGTACTAAAATTCTCAGGGTTCATGAACGGGATCAATAACCCAGAGCTGATACGGAAGCTAAATGACAAAGTACCCCAAAGCTTTGATGAGCTAACAAAGCGCACCAGATCCTTCGTCCAAGGGGAAGCGGCAGCGGCAGACAACAAAAAAGGTTACTCAACCTTTAAACCACAAGAACAGTCGAGGAGACAATCCAATGACCAAAGTGGCAACCGCAACAGGAATTACCGCAACCAAAATAATGGAAGGGATAACGACAAGTATGTCCCACTCACAAAAACCCCTAAGGAAATATTCGCGACAGAGGGAGCCAACTTTCCAAAACCTCCACCAATGTTAACTCCAGAAGAAAAGCGCATAAGAGGAGGATACTGCGAGTACCATGGACAGAAGGGTCACACCACTAACGAGTGCGTTCAACTACGCCAGCTAATTGATAAATTAGTGAGGGAAGGAAAGATGGACCACCTCGTTAAAAACATCAAAGAGGGGAAAGATAGACAAAGGAATGGGGCTAAAAAGGAGATGCCAAAAAATAAAGCTGATACAATATACATGATACAATCATGGCAGCGAAGTACGAAGCAAAAAGTCAGCCAAAGGTTTTCCAAGGGAAACCATATCTCATTCCCCATCCTCACTGCGGACAACGCAGTAATCGAACCACTCACCATCGAGATACAAGCGGGAGGTCACGAGATCCACCGCATGTATGTCGATGGAGGAGCATCTGCGGACATCATGTATGAACACTGCTTCAGAAGACTAAAACCTGAGATACAAAACCAGTTAATTCCGGCCACGACGTCGCTGACTGGATTCACAGGTGAAAAAATTTGGCCCATGGGACAGTTACGCATACTGGTAGTCATTGGTAATGAATACCATTCCACAACGGCTTGGATGAACTTCATGGTGATCAGGTCTCCCTCATCATACAATGGCATTATTGGGAGACCAGGGATATCCGCTATGCGCGCGGTCCCATCCACCGCACATGGGATGCTCAAGTTCCCAGTGGAAGGAGGGATCGTCACCCTCTATAACACTACCGCATCTCCAAGAGAATGCAACATAATAGCGGATGAAATTCTGCGCGCTCCAGAACAGCACACGACCAAGGTGACAAACCTGAAAGTTGCAATCCACCCAGATTACCCTGACCAAGAGATATCAATTGGGGGATCACTATCCGACAAGGGCAAAGCAGCTGTGTGCGCATTATTACAAAGGAACCTAAACATCTTCGCATGGGAACCTAAACACATGACTGGAGTGCCGAGAGCCATTACTGAACATAAGCTCGAAATCCGACAAGGATATCCTCCAATACGCCAGAAGAAACGGGGCCAAGCCCCAGAACGCGCAAAAGCTATCCTAGAGGAAGTACACAAGCTCGTGGATGCAGGGATTATGCGAGAGGTCTATTACCACGATTGGCTTTCCAACCCAGTGATGGTAAAGAAAAGCGATGGTAGCTGGAGAATGTGCGTGGACTTCACCGATCTCAACAAAGCATGTCCACAAGACTGCTACCCACTACCAGAAATCGATTGAAAAGTAGAATCCCTATGTGGGTATCCCTTTAAATGCTTCTTAGACGCGTACAAAGGATACCACCAAATTCAAATGGCCAAAGAGGATGAAGAGAAGACAGCTTTTCACACGAGTCAAGGGGTGTATTGCTACACAAAAATGCCCTTTGGTTTAAAGAATGCAGGAGCCACATACCAACGGTTAGTGGACAACGCATTTGAGAAGCAAGTAGGACGCAATTTGGAGGTCTATGTCGATGACCTAGCCATAAAAAGCCATACCGAAGAGGAATTGGTGCGTGACATAGAAGAAACGTTTAAAACATTGGGAAGAATAAACATGAAATTGAATCCTAAGAAGTGCACTTTTGGAGCAACAGAAGGCATGTTTCTTGGATACCTAATAGAACCCGATGGTATTAAACCTTGTCCAGAAAAAACAAGAGCGGTCATCGAACTACCTTCACCGCGCACACTAAAAGAAGTCCAGTCACTAAACGGAAAACTGGCCGGGTTGAACCGATTCTTGTCCAAATCAGCAGACAAATCACTTCCTCTCTTTAAAACACTCACGAAAGTGCACAAAGAAGGGAGATTTTCGGTGGACTCCAGAAGCGGAAGAAGCCTTCCAGCAGCTGAAACAGAACCTAGCAGAGTTACCAAAACTCGTTGCACCCCGACAAGGGGAAGAATTGATCATGTATCTGTCCGCAACCTATGGAGCAGTCAGCGCGGTACTACTGACGGACAGAAACTCCGTTCAAACACCTATATACTTCGTAAGCAAAGCCCTCAAGAAGACAGAGACTAACTACACCGCTATGGAGAAACTGGTCCTAGCTCTAGTATTTGCAGCTAAAAGGCTACGCAGGTACTTCCAAGCGCATCCAATAGCTGTAATCACGGACCAACCCATCAAGCAGGTTATCTCTAAACCTGATGCATCAGGGCGGCTTCAAAAGTGGAGTGTGTTATTGAACGAATATAATATCTCCTATAGGCCGCGCACCGCGATAAAAGGACAGATATTGGCTGATTTTATTATCGAGAAGCCAGAGGATGATACTCCATCACCAAAGATTGAAGTACCATTACAAGAACCATGGGTTCTATTTACAGATGGATCCTCATGCGCAGAAGGGTCAGGCGCAGGTCTTATCCTTACCAGCCCAGATGGAACAGAACATACTTACGCCCTACGCTTTGAATTCATAGCCACAAACAATGAGGCAGAATATGAAGCATTACTGGTTGGACTGCGCATAGCAAATCAAATGGGTGTACGCAACCTAGAAGCTAATGTGGATTCACGACTAGTAGCTAACCACGTATTAGGCGAGTATGTGGCTCAAGAAGAACACATGATCCAATACCTCGATAAAGCCAAATCCTTGATCAAGAATTTTGACAAGTTTTCCATCAAACAAATCCCACGAGGAGAAAACAAAAAAGCCGATGCGCTTAGTAAAATCGCATCCACAAGCTTTGCACACCTGTCAAAGCAGGTATTGGTGGAAACCTTGAAAAACAAATCCATCTCTGAGATGGAAGTATCCACAGTGATAGAGGAAGAAAATCCCACATGGATGACACCCATCATGGATTTTATTAGTAAGGGAACACTCCCCCAGGAACAAAAGGACGCTCGACGGATACGGCGCACATCGCAGAGGTTCGAACTTCGAGATGGTATCCTAAATCGGCGTTCATTCCTACAACCATGGCTTAGGTGCGTCGGACCTCTTCAGGCAGATTACGTACTCCGGGAAATCCACGCTGGATCTTGCAGCATGCACTCAGGACCACGGTCTGTTGTAGCGCGCGCCTTGCGATCCGGATACTATTGGCCTACCATGCACCGCGACGCGCGAGTCATGATTAGAAGATGCAACGACTGCCAAGTCCATAGACCCATCCCGCGTCGGCCACAACATGAGCTAACACCCATCACCTCACCATGGCCATTCCACAAATGGGGAATTGACATTGCTGGACCCTTTCCAGTCGCGGCAGGAGGACTCAAGTTCCTCATTGTCGCCATTGATTACTTCACCAAATGGATCGAGGCGAAAGCAGTAGCAAGTATCACAGGCAACCAGGTCAAACGATTCGTTTGGGATAACATTGTATGCCGCTTCGGCCTACCTAGAGAAATTATTTCGGACAACGGAAAACAATTCTGTGATAACCCATTCAAAGATTGGTGCGCGCAGTTGAACATCACACAACACTTCGCGTCAGTTAAACATCCACAAACAAATGGATTAGTAGAACGCGCGAATTGTAGCCTGGGTGAAAGAATTAAGGCGCGCTTGGACAGACATAAAGGAAGATGGGTAGATGAATTATCGCATGTTTTGTGGGCTCACCGTACAGAAATCAAAGTCAGCAATGGTGATACACCTTTTTCTCTTTTCTACGGGACAGAAGCTGTTATACCAGCAGAAATTGGAATGCCAACAATCCGTACATCGGAGATTAACATCACAACAAACGATGATGAACGACGCATTGACTTAGATCTGTTAGAAGAACGACGCGAAAGGGCAGCTATCCGCGAAGCAAAAGCTAAATCAAAGATGAAGAAGTATTATGATGCACGCGTCAGAAACACTTCTTTCAAACTAGGGGACTTTGTATACCGCGCCAACGATGCCAGCCACGCAGAAGACACGGGCAAGCTCGGACCAAAGTGGGAAGGGCCTTACGAGGTCACAGAGGCATTGGGCGACGGTGCGTACAGAGTGCGCGATATGAAAGGCCACGAGCTACCACGCACCTGGAACATTTGCAATCTCAAGAGATGCTACCTTTAGGCCACGAGCCGCACACCGACACATCTGCACTTTAGTAAGCGCTCAATAAATGTTGGTGTATTTATTTATCTTTTTTCTTTTTCTTAGGAAATTGTCCTTTTGCACTTGCAACAATTAATAAAACGTTGTGGTTTCTAGCTAACTCCACAACACAATTCAACATTATTGCTTACATTATTTACTTATGTTTCAATTCTGTTTATATTATTGCCTACATGGCGTGCATGCACATATTAAGACCACACGAGGGCAGACATGATGAGTAAACCTACTAAAGTACTCGTTGAGTAAGAGGGTTGCAAACCCATCAACATCGGATCACGTATCCCTGTTAAACACCTTACTATCAAGACGTTGTAGTAAGTTAATAAGTACACCCCACGATGGATGCACTTCATAGCACACGGTGCGCGTTTAACAAAACATGGACTCAAGACAATTGACTCCTACATAGTGGAATTCGCAGTACGCTGCACTCCACCACATGGATTCAAGACAATTGACTCCTATATAGCGGAATCCGCAGTACGCTGCACTCCACCGCATGGACTCAAAACAATTGACTCCTAAATTCGTACACTAACTTCATACAAGCTTATGACTTTAGTACGCATCTAACAATGAATGCGCAACAACAAGTTGAAAACGAACTAATAAACCAAGACACTTGGTTACAAAAAATGATAAACGTAGTACGCTACTCATTTACTCGCACGTTTGATAAGGTTACGGACCGCAAACGTTTCCTAAGTCACGAACTTAACAAACAAATTTTGGGCTCAAATACAAGATCTTACTTGCACGTTTGATACTCTAGATAAGTCTTTCACGTAATAAAGACAAGGAACAAATCTAAGTACAAAAACAACATATGTGCACAAAAGAGCCCAATATTTTTAATCACCAAAAACTACGAGTTTTTACAATGATATAACTATGAGTTGTACATATCTATACACTATGAACGCGCTTGGGGGAAGACTTTGGCACGACTGAGCTTCCCGCCTCCTTAAGCTTCTTCAACAACAGCGCATCTCTTTGCGACACTGTCGCCACACTGACTGCAATGCCATCCGACCTAGGAAGATGCGCAGCACCCACACCGCAGAGAGTGGCCTTTCCTTTAAGACCTTTCTTCTTTGCTGCCCTCTCTTCATGACGCTCCAACACTTCCTTCAGTGGCACCTCCGTCTCAAGAGCGAAGGGATTCAGGATATCCCGAGGTCGCGCAAATACCGGAACCTGCAGTTGGGATTCATCAGGCTTTAAGAAGAAATCAGCCTCGGCCTCTGCGTTCTCGGCTATATGCCTCCCAAGTGTTAATCCCTGCATAATCACTCGGATGGGATAATCTTGGTCGCGCTCCAGCTGCGCAATATGGGGAAGCTCAAAGAGCCTCATCTTTTCCATCGCCTGCACAAGCTCGTCGTAGGTATCAGCATTATACTCAGGCACCTCAGAGGGAGATACCTTGAGCAGTAGCGCCTCAGCCAACTCTTCAACGGCCTGCGTCTTGCCACGAGCAACGGCGCACTCCACCACTCTCCCAAAAGCGCTCACAACCTCTAGGGACTCCAAAGTCCCCACGGCAGCCAAGCGCAGGCCATGGCTGATCAACCACCTGTGAAAACAACGACAAAGGCATTAGAAAAGAAACACAAAATATATAAAGAAATTAAGGTGCAACAAGTACCTACGCTCTGCAATAGTCGACATCAGATGGGGATACAGCTCCTCATCATACTCTATGCTGAGACGGCGCAGCTTCTCTTCCTGCGCCTCCACAGAGTCCTCGACCTTCTTGCCAAACTTAGCAAGCTCACCGCAGAGCTCATTCTTCCTCTCCTCTAAGTATTTCACCCCCAGGCAAGATCAACTTTATATTGCTGCGACTCCCCACGTTCGCACTGTAGCTCAGCCAAAACTACCAGCTTCTCCTCAGTCGCCTTCTTGGCGGGCTCATCGGCAGCTAACACCTCTGCCTGAGCCTCCGCCAATTGCGCCTTCAGCTGCGCAATCTGCTCATCCCTCAGAGCAAGGCCGCCTCCCTCAACGACGGCCCGCGCCTTTAGCTGAGTGACCAACTCAGCTTGGCGGGTAGCAACACCAGCAAGTTCCTCAACCAACTCCTGCGCAGACATCTGCGCCGTAGCCTTCAAAGGCTCCTCTACATCAGCAACCTTGGGCGACGCGGCACGATCAACAAAAGCCGCATCACCCTCTGCAGCATGATCCCTATGAGATAAAGAAAATGAAGTTAGTACGCGGATATATAAGAGGAAATAGTTACAGTCGAAAATACTTACACAAGTGGTGGAGAGTCGGCCCGATTCTTCTGTGCACTAGTAGCAGACATCTCGTCTGGCGCGTCCGACTCATTTTCACCGATCAAACGACATCTCCTATTGGAGGTACCAACTACATAACCACCAGAAGACGCTCCCTTGCGCTTCTTCTTGCGGACCTCCGTGGACTCCAAAATCTCCACGCTGTTGGACGCCTCAACATGCGTCTCTTCCTCCACGGGAGACCTCTGTTAGGAATTAAATATCAGAAGAATCAAAGCGAGTTTCCACTGAAGGTGATTCTGCTGCTGAATCCTACTGCTGATGAATACTGCTGCTTGATTCTGCTGCTGAATCATACTACTGCTTGATTCTGCTGCTGAATCATACTACTGCTTGATTCTGCTGCTGCTTGATTCTACTGCTGATGATTTTGCTGCTGAATCATACTACTGCTTGATTCTGCTGCTGCTATGACTGTGCAGCTATGACTCATAACAAACAGCTGTGTAGATAAGACCGACTTATTCAACACTTGCATAAAAAGATAATATCTTAGTTCTAGTCATCAAATTGAACACTCCAAGTGAGTTGTTTATCTTAGATACATGATGTATCTTGTATGACTAAGCTAGAATAGTGATTAGTCATAAGCTAGTTATTTGTTGAGTCATGTAGTTTGTAAAAGATATTTCCTTGGGCTATAAAAGGAAAATCTTAGATATGTAGATGATAGTGAAGTGAAAAAGAAATACGAGAGACAAAACCAGAGACAATGCCATACACAACTCTCATATACAGACACTAGAAAGAACAAACATAAGATTCAAGGTCTTTGTAACCCTAGTGATAAGCTAAAGATCACTCGTATTATTTTTGAATAATATTGAATCGTTTGGTGTTAACTATTCCATTTCCATAACAATAAACATAAATCTTCTAAGTGTGGTTAAGTAGATTCCGCATACTTAATCATATTCATACAAACATATCTCATACACAAAGAACGAAGGTTTAACCACCTTACCGTGTAATCGATCCCCCTAACAAGTGGTATCAGAGCTTACAGCTTGATATTTTTGTTTTAGAAGAAGAAGTTAGAAATGGATGTTGAGTCTATTCAAACAAATGTTGCTGCTAAGTTACCAATGCTCAAACATAATGAGTTTGAGATGTGGAGGTTAAGAATAGAACAATATTTTCAAGTGCAAGATTATGCACTGTGGGAAATTATTGAAGATGGAGATTCTTACAAGCCTACAACCACTACATCAACAGTTGATGGTAAGGAAGTTGATAAGCTGCAAACCAAGCCACAAACTGCAGAAGACAGAATTAAGAAGAAGAATGACCTAAAGGCCAGAAGTATGCTGATGATGACCATTCCAAATGATCAACTTATAAACTTCAGCAAATTCAAAGATGCAAAATCGTTATTTGAGGCCATTATTGCAAGGTATGGTGGGAATGAAGCCACCAAGAAGACCCAGAAGACTCTTCTTAAGCAACAGTTTGAAAATTTCACATCAACCAACCATGAATCTTTAGACCATATGTTCAACAGGCTACAGAATATTGTGAGTCAACTTGCTATTCTTGGAGTTGAAATACCTCAAGAAGATTTAAACTCAAAATTTCTGAGAAGCTTACCTGAAGAATGGGCTATGCATGTTGTTGTCTGGAAGAACAAGTCAGACATTGACACCATGGATCTTATGGATCTGTATAGCAACTTTAAAATTATTGAGCAACATTTGAAGAAAACTGGAGGTACTAGTTCAAGCACTGGGAACATGGCATTTATGTCATCTCCTAGTAATTCAGTTCCAGTTACTAATGAAAAAGTTCATGATGGTGCAAGTGCTGCAAGTTCATCAAGCAGTACTTTTGGAATTTTGGATGAGAAAACATGTTGTGCTTTCTTCACAAGCAAACATAATGGATCCATGTTAACTCATAAAGACCTTCAAGAAATCAATGATGATGATCTGGAGGAAATGGATCTAAAATGGCAAATTTCTCTTCTTAGCATGAGAGCTAAGAAATTCTATCAAAGGACGGGGAAGAAGATCACAATCAGTAGCAATGATCCTGCTGGTTATGACAAGTCAAAGATAGAATGCTACAACTGTCACAAGATGGGACACTTCTCAAGAGAATGTAGAAGGCCAAGACAGCAAGATAGCAGAAATAGAGATGTTGGAAGAAAATCCAATACAGGGGAGATGTCTGAACCAAAAGCTATGGTAGCAATTGATGGATTAGGTTTTGATTGGAGCTTCATGGATGATGAAGAAATGGGTTCTTCACAGATGGCTCTTATGGCATTTACTGCACCTGAGGTACATGATCATAAAACCTGTTCAAATACTTGTACTGCTCTTAAAGACTTAAAAATCTTAATTAAACAGTATGATGACCAAAAGGTTCGACACGCCAAATCTGATCTAGATTGTTTCAATTATAAAAGTGGTTTAGAATATGCAGAGAGACAAATCCTACACTATAAAAGGAATGAACTTACCTTTACTGATGCTAAAACTTTACTTGAAAATGATAATCAATTTAAAGATCAAATCATTGAGGCCTTAAAAGAAGCATTGGATAGGGTTAAGACTGAGAAAGAAAACATTCAATTGACTAAAGAGAAGCTTGAACATGCTTCTAAAAATGTAAACAAAATAATAGACAGTCAAGTGAATAATAAAGTTAAGTCAGGATTAGGATATAATGCAGCCCCACCCCCTTATAGAGGTATCCCAAAACCCCCAGGGATCGACCTAGAACATTCAGGATTGCCTGAATTTCAGCTACCTGAGTTACAATATGGAGTTCAACCAAACTCTAACATAGTAGCTGATGAGCCTAAGAAAGAAAGTAAATGTTCATGTAAAACATTACTTTTTCAGGACAAGGTGTCCTTTGTAAATAAACAGGTTATGTCTAAACCTGAAGTGGTTAAGAAAGCAAGAACAAGAGTTCCTAAGATAGTCAAACACAATACTGATAGGCCTAAGACCAATGAAAAATATGTTAGGCAACCAGTTAGATATTGTGAACAATATAGAACCACAAACAAGCCCAGAGGTAACCAAAGAAATTGGAATAACCTCAAGTCTTACCAATTAGGTGATGACTTTGCTTTTCACAATAAAGCTTGTTTCATTTGTGGTAGTTTTGACCATCTTGCAGCTTTCTGTAACCAATGGGTATCCGGGTATGAAAGTAATAAAGTGAACTACAAAAGGCAAACACCTAAATCTCATTTTCACTCTAATTCTAAAAGATCAAAACCCAAAACAGCCACAAAAACTGTTCCTACTGAAAGGAAAATGGTTTCTGCTGAAAAACCATATATGACTGTTTACCCAAAATCAACAATTAAAGGTGCAAAAACAACTTTCAAACATGCATCTAATATTGTTCAAAGGCCCATTCAAACAAAAGTAGTGGTCCAAAAACAAGTTTGGAGACCAAAGCTAGCAGTTTCTTCTGCTAAGCATACTGCTGCTAAGGGTAACAGGGCAAATGCTGTTAAGGCCTCAGCATGTTGGATTCTTAAATCCAATGTTGCATCAACAGTCCTCAAGAGATTACATTTCATTGATGCAAGAGGCAGATCCAAGTCAGTGTTGGCTTGGATCCCCAAAGAAAACTAATTCTTTTATTTTGTGCAGGAACATTCACCAACAGATCATGAAGATCAAGGATATTCAGATAGTGGGTGTTCAAGGCACATGACAGGCAACATGTCTTATCTTTCCAACTTTCAATCAATTGATGGTGGATATGTTACCTTTGGAGGAGGAATTGGTGGAAAGATTACTGGTAAAGGTACTATCAAAACCAGTAAATTAGATTTTGAAGATGTGTTTTATGTGCAAGAGCTTAAGTATAATCTCTTTAGTGTCTCACAAATGTGTGATAAAAAGAATAATGTTCTTTTTACTGAGACTGAATGTCTTGTACTTTCTCCTGATTTTAAGATGCCTGATGAAAGTCAAGTACTTCTTAAAATTCCTAGGAAGGGCAATATGTACAGTGTTGATATGAATAACATTGTTTCTAAAGATGCTTTAACTTGTCTTGTTGCAAAAGCCACATTAGATGAATCTATGTTATGGCATAGGAGACTTGGTCATATTAACTTCAAAACCATAAATAAGATTGTTAAGAATGGTTTGGTAAGAGGTTTACCTCAAAAACGTTTTGAAAATGATCAAACATGCATTGCTTGTCTTAAAGGCAAACAACACAAAGTCACTTGTAAGCCCAAGATTTTTAACTCTATCAGTCAATCATTGTTTATGCTTCATATGGACTTATTTGGACCTGTTTCAGTAAGTAGTATAATGCATAAGAGATTTTGTCTAGTTGTTACTGATGACTATAGTAGATTTACATGGGTATTCTTTTTAGGAACTAAGGATGAGACTTCTAGCATCCTTAAGACCTTCATTACAGAGATAGAAAACCTAGTAAGCAAAAGAGTAAAAGTCATTAGATGTGATAATGGGACAGAATTTAAAAATAGAGTTATGGATGATTTCTGCAAAGAAAAAGGTATTAAGAGAGAATTTAGTGTTGCTAGAACTCCTCAACAGAATGGAGTAGCTGAAAGAAAGAATAGAACACTAATAGAAGCTGCTAGAACTATGTTAGCTGATTCAAAGTTGCCTATAACTTTTTGGGCTGAAGCAGTCAACACTGCTTGTTATGTTCAGAACAGAGTTTTAATAGTACAGCCTCACAATAAGACATCATATGAGCTTTTTAGAGGTAGAACTCCTGCAGTAGGATTTCTTAGACCTTTTGGATGTCATGTGACAATTCTGAATACCTTAGACCATTTGAGAAAATTTGATGGTAAAGCAGATGAAGGTTTCTTTGTTGGATATTCTCTCAATAGCAAAGCTTTTAGAGTATACAACATAAGAACTAAGAGAGTAGAAGAGAGTCTACATATAGAGTTCTTAGAGAATAAATCTAATGTAGAAGGTCAAGGACCAAAATGGCTATTTGATCTTGAAACTCTAACCCATTCAATGAATTATGTGCCTGTTGTTGCAGAAACTAATGATTTTTCAGGATCACAAGCAACAGATGAGGCAAGGTTAGACAAGAAGACACATCAAGATTATGTGATGATGCCAATATGGTCAAATACCAATGTGGAATCAACTTCAACCAATGGAGAATCTTCTTCTGGCAAAGCTAAAGAAGATGTTGAAGATAAAATCAGAGAAGGAAGAACAGAAGAACAGCAAAATGTTCCTGCTGATGAGCAAAATGTTCCCGCTGATGATCAAACAATTCCTGCTGATAAGCAAATTGTCTCTGCTGATAGTCCTTTAGAAGAAACAAAATCAGACTTTTCAGAAGATGAGGTGGATTTGAGCAATATTCCATCTGATTATCAAGTTCCTTCCACTCCACAAACACGAATTCACAAAGTCCACTCCCTAGAAAATGTGATTGGAGATGTACAATCTGGTGTGAAGACAAGACAACAACTGATGTCTTCAGATCAAAAAGGGATTCTTGATGCCCTTTATGCTTCAAAGCAGCATGAGTTTTCAAACTCTTGTTTGTTTGTATGTTTTCTCTCACAAGATGAACCAAAGAATATTCATAATGCCCTAGAGAATTCAAGCTGGTTAGAAGCTATGCAAGAGGAGCTTCTTCAGTTCAAGATTCAAAAGGTATGGGTGCTAGTTGATTTACCTAGTGGTGTAAGAGTAATTGGCACTAGATGGGTTTTTTAGAAATAAAAGGGATGAAAGAGGCATAGTGATTAAGAATAAGGCTAGATTAGTAGCACAAGGGTACACACAAGAAGAAGGGATAGACTATGATGAGGTTTATGCTCCAGTAGCTAGAATTGAGGCAATTAGGCTTTTCTTAGCTTATGCTTCATTTATGAACTTCACAGTTTACCAAATGGATGTCAAGAGTGCATTTTTATATGGTTCAATTGAAGAAGAGGTGTATGTTACACAACCTCCAGGCTTCACTGATCCTGACTATCCAGACAAAGTGTACAAGGTAGTTAAAGCTCTATATGGCCTACATCAGGCACCAAGAGCTTGGTATGCAACACTAGCTTCCTATTTATTAGAGAATGGATTTCAAAGAGGAAAGATTGATCAGACACTTTTCATCAAACAGCACAAGAAAGATCTTCTGTTAGTACAGCTGTATGTGGATGACATTATCTTTGGATCTACAAGGAAGGAGATGTGTTTAGACTTTGAAAAACTTATGAAAGATAAGTTTCAGATGAGTTCTATGGGAGAACTTACATTCTTTTTGGGTCTGCAAGTTAAGCAATCATCTGAAGGCATATTTATTAGTCAAGACAAATATGTTGCAGAGATACTTAGAAAATTTCAATTTGCTGATTCAAAAACAGCAAGCACACCAATTGATCCTGAGAAGCCACTTCTTAAAGATGCAGATGGAGAAAATGTGGATGTACATACATACAGATCTATGATAGGTTCTTCGATGTATCTTACATCATCAAGACCTGATATAATGTTCTCTGTTTGTGCTTGTGCAAGATTTCAAGTAACTCCAAAGGTTTCTCATTTAACAGCAGTCAAAAGAATTTTTAGATATCTCAAAGGTCAACCAAGGTTGGGTTTATGGTATTCTAGAGAATCACCTTTTGATTTGATAGCATTCTCAGACAGTGACTATGCTGGTGCTAGCTTGGATAGAAAGTCAACAACCGGAGGATGTCAATTCCTTGGATGCAGACTTATCTCATGGCAGTGTAAGAAGCAAACAATTGTGGCAAATTCAACAACTGAAGCTGAATATGTAGCTGCTGCAAGTTGCTGTGGTCAAGTTCTATGGCTTCAAAACCAACTTCTTGATTATGGGTACAATTTCTTACATACCATTATACATATTGATAATAGTAGTATAATTTGCATTATTAAAAATCCAGTGCAACATTCTAAAACAAAACACATTGAAATAAGACATCATTTTATAAGAGATTGCAATGAGAAAAGGTTAATTCAAGTAATGAAAATTGCTTCAGAACAAAACTTTGCAGATCTTCTTACAAAAACTTTTGATGTTGGTAGATTTCAGTACTTGGTAGCAAGTATTGGAATGCTTAATCTTTAAATTTTTCAATATAATGTGTTTTTGTATATAGATTTTGTTAATGCATCTAACTTTGTTATCTAAGTCTACTATTAACAATATTTGAAGTTATTCATACAGTTAGTTCTATGATTATTCTAATTCAAGACAAGTACTTTGTACTTTGTTCTTTTGGTTTTAGACTAACAGTTTCAGGTATGAATGTTTGAGCTGAAAGGTTATTTCAAGTGAAATCTGTTGATCAAAGCTACTGATCATTGCTGCTGAAAGCTGATCATTGCTGCTGATATAATAGGTTCATGATAGAAAAAGTTTGGGACTTCAAAACTCCTTAAAACTTCTTTCTTGAAATCTGATTATGATGTTTCACATTGAATTGATAAATTAGTTGATCAGTTAATCACTGATACAACTCACTTTCTATCATTTTATACTTTTAAGTATAATGTGACTAATCTACGGATATCTGATAGAAAGAACAGCGAGCAAAAGTGAATCTAACACTTGTGTTAGAGGTAACAAATGCCACGAGCTGGAAACCCTGTAAAGAAAGCCTTTTGAATAGGTTTATCTATACACAGGCGGTTATTTATAACTGAAAACATTGGTTCTCACACAACCAGAGGTTGATTTAAACCGAAATTTTGATTAAGTGTCTGTTATTCACTTAATCCTTTCAAAATGGTTGTAAGCAATATGATTTTTCATAATAAAATCATATACATACTGCTAAGGCAAAAGTTTCTTAAAAGGATTTTCAAAAGATGACTTTAAAAACCATCAAATGATGGACCATAAGTCAAAAATGTCCATTGAATCACCTCCCATAGGAGTTAACACACCTAGAAGTGATGAGGACAGAATCTTAAACTCTTAAGGAATTGATGGCTTCATGTACAAATTGTCTAAAAACATGGAACAATGCTAAATCAGATAATGATGTTATGATTGTGAGAAAATCTTTCAAACAAGGGGAGGATATCAATATAAGATGATATTTGAATCTCAGGGGAGGAAATACAAGCCCAGTTTAAGGAAGATTAACCAAAAGAAAAGACAAGATCATACAAGATGATGACATAGAGGTTGAAAATGACAAGAACATTCTTAAATGTTGTATTCAGAAAGGATGAAGCATTTCAAAGGGGAAAGTTCTATCTAGGTCAAAAAGTTGAAAAGATTCAATTTCAGTTCACTACGTTTGTTCATCACTTGTTGAAAGATCAGAAAAAAGATAAGTTCCAGAGAAAGATAAGTTCATTCACTCAGAAGAGAAGAAAGTTCAGATCAACCAAATCTGACAATGAAGTGTTTGAAAGATCTTCACAAAGTCCTCATTTAATTCAGAAAAACATGTTTGAATGTGATTCACATGTTTAGGGGAGGATTGTTAGGAATTAAATATCAGAAGAATCAAAGCGAGTTTCCACTGAAGGTGATTCTGCTGCTGAATCCTACTGCTGATGAATACTGCTGCTTGATTCTGCTGCTGAATCATACTACTGCTTGATTCTGCTGCTGAATCATACTACTGCTTGATTCTGCTGCTGCTTGATTCTACTGCTGATGATTCTGCTGCTGAATCATACTACTGCTTGATTCTGCTGCTGCTATGACTGTGCAGCTATGACTCATAACAAACAGCTGTGTAGATAAGACCGACTTATTCAACACTTGCATAAAAAGATAATATCTTAGTTCTAGTCATCAAATTGAACACTCCAAGTGAGTTGTTTATCTTAGATACATGATGTATCTTGTATGACTAAGCTAGAATAGTGATTAGTCATAAGCTAGTTATTTGTTGAGTCATGTAGTTTGTAAAAGATATTTCCTTGGGCTATAAAAGGAAAATCTTAGATATGTAGATGATAGTGAAGTGAAAAAGAAATACGAGAGACAAAACCAGAGATAATACCATACACAACTCTCATATACAGACACTAGAAAGAACAAACATAAGATTCAAGGTCTTTGTAACCCTAGTGATAAGCTAAAGATCACTCGTATTATTTTTGAATAATATTGAATCGTTTGGTGTTAACTATTCCATTTCCATAACAATAAACATAAATCTTCTAAGTATGGTTAAGTAGATTCCGCATACTTAATCATATTCATACAAACATATCTCATACACAAAGAACGAAGGTTTAACCACCTTACCGTGTAATCGATCCCCCTAACAACCTCTCCTCAGTAGGAAGAACAACCTGCACTGGAGCGACAAGCACAGCTGCAGGAGGAGAGTCTTGTTGCGCAACAGCCGCAAACGTAGTCAGGTGCCCCGCCGTGGCCTGTAATATGGGTTGCTCACCCTCCCTCAGGGGGCGCACCCCTATTGTCACACGCTTCAGTTCCTTCAACTTTACAACAGAGAACAAATCCATCTCTGCGACAAACAAAAGACAAGCAACAAAAGAACAAAGTTAGTTATTCAAAGGATTGAAAGCAAAAACACTTACGTTATAGATGCAGTAAAAGGATGAGCACCCACCCTGGCTGTCCTCATCAAGAAAGGTTGGAACCTCGTTCGCACCATCAAAATAATTTTGGCTCAGCCCCATATGCACCAAGAACTCCTCAGGATAGGAGTTAATGGGAATGCGGTTAGCATCAATTATGTCCGCATCCGCAGCACTGTAAGAACCAGGGATAGGACGCTCATCCCTCGGTAGCGACCTTTGAGTATAGAACTCAAAGCGCGACGGAAATACCACATCATCTACCCAAAAGAAGTACTCTCTCCAATGCCGTAGAGAATCTACCTTCTCCTCATAACATTGGAGGCGCCCTGCGCGCTTGGCAAACGAAACCCAACCGTGCGACCACGTTGTGTGGTAAAATGCACGAAAAAGGTCAACCGTCGGATTGATAGCCAATAACCGACAGTTAATCTCAAAGTTTGATACCTTAGCCGCACCTATACAGTGCAGCTGTGAGATATGGAGTTGGTAATGATTAAGCACGTTTCTCAAAAAGACAGAAATGGGCACACGATGATTCGCGTAATTAAAAAAGCGTGTATACAAGCCAATTTTCCCATCGGGGAAACCAGCAATGCACACATCCACGTCTGGTGCTTCAGGGTGGATGTCGAGAGGAATGAAGAAGTCAGAGGAAAACTGACGTACATCATCCTCATCCAACCTAGAGCGAAAGTCGTGTAATTGAGCAACCATTTTATAAATAAGGTTTGGTAAATTATTGCGCACGCGCAGTTACCTAACGTAAACAGAGGATCAAGGAGAGACAAAGCTTTCGAAAAATTTACAAATGGTGAAAAAACATTTTAACTGTGTGAAACACAGTGAAATGGGGGCGGTGCTTTATATAAGCGACTAAGAAACCCTAAATGGGATGCCACGTGGAATCCACTCACAAACGTGTGGCTGGGAGGTGAAGAGTACAAGCACTTTTCCCCTTTTCCCGATACACACGTGGATAGCTCCCCCGTTTCTCGAGGCACACTTTGTGATATTTGGGACTAGGTTCATTGTTCCCATCATTTGGGCGGGAAATATTTTATTTCTTCCCACCACGCTTGCCGCTCGTTCCCTTAGTCTAGTATCTGCGACTATGTGCCGCGCACACTAGACTGGGGGGACATGATGACGTATAGCCTATACTTGGGCCACGAGCCCAAATTATAGACATTACTAGGCCCAAACCCACCACGAGTGGGTTACCATGACAAATGACTGGGGCCATTAATACCAACGGCTTGGGCTCACGAAGCCCAAAGCCCAACCGATACGCATAATTAAGGGATAAGGATCTTCTATTCACGGATAGATATCCTTACCTAAGATAAGCACCACGAGTGCGAAGAGTAAGGAGCAAGATACCTACACGGTTTCTGCGCCCTATATATAGAATTACATATTCTCATTGAAAGGTATGATTTACACAATCCCTAACTCTTCTACAAACCCTAAAACCGATTACTTACTCTCACGCCGGAGTCTAATCGTGGGAGACAATCCCACGATAAGCCTAACGGTGTTGTTGCTTTCTTAGTGCGCAGGTTTCACAAGCACTAAAGTTCTAATTGGTACGAGAGCAGGAGTCCAAACAAGGTAACCCCAACTTTTGTATCAACAAGAACTACCTTCAAAAACCGTCACCACCACCAGCATCTAACCTGTTACACCATCTGAACATTAACAAATCCACTACATATGTCCACCTCAAAAACCGCCATTAACAGTGACATCTTCTACCAGGTCTGAAACCCATCAAATCCAACTCAACCTAATCTTTTTAACACTTATAATCCCAAACACAAATTCAATTCAGAATCAGTAACCAACACATCATCAGTTAGCCAATTTTTTCGGATAACAAATATAATCCCACACCACAAATCCTTATCTGACCCATTTTTCATCTAATCCTAAACCCATCTACCATCTCAGCTGCCCCAATCTTTTTTACTTGAAACTTACCGCCATCTCTTTTTGTGGCTTGTTGACCGGAACTGTGTCCAGGGTGATGTGTGGAATGAGTTGAATTTGAGGGTAGGGATAGGATTAAATTTTTGGTGCGTGTGTTTGTGTGTATCTGGGTTAGATGATTTTTTTGATCGACCGAGAGATGATTTGAATTGGTTTTTGTGTGTGTGTGTGTGTGTAGTATATGTGGGTTTAGATCAATGGTGAAAAGGGAGATATAAGTGGGTATCTGACGTCACATGTGGGCCCAAATACCTTAGCCGGTCATATTACCTAACATTGAAAGTTGCAATAAGTTTCATTACCTAACTTAGTATTTTCGTGAGTAAATTACCTAACATTGAAAATTTTGGAAAGTTTGTTACCTATATGTAGAATTAACCCTAAAAACAAATTACTTTTCTTAACATCATTACTACATTTTAGTATAATTTCATGCTTCAGTATTTAGATGTCTGACCTTTTAAACAAATTCTATGTGGTTTTTAGCTGTGTTTATATTATTCTATAGGTTGAAATTCTTGAAAGTGAAATAGTATGAGTGTGCAGTGTTTCTATGGCATGCCATAGGGTTTCTTTGGTACCCATGGCACCGCCAATCTGCACCCTTCTTGGTGCCATAGCCATGTTATACGTCCAATAGTCAAAGGCCACAATGGCCGTTATGGGTGTTATTTATTATTATTATTATTTTGTGAGTGAGGCATTTTTTGTGGTATGTTATAAGATTTTATTGGGAGGATATTTATGTTATTAGAATGTTATAGGGTACATGCTGACGTGACACGTGACGACGACACCTATAAAATCCACTGCACCCACCTTTAATACATGTTCACTCATTTGAGAATTGAGAGAACTAAAGTATTCTCTCTAATACTTTGTAGATGGCGTAGTTCCTTATAATTCTTACTAGGTAGTGTTTCGACCGTGCATATGCACGGCCCATGAGGGTGAATGCCTAACTTTTTAGCAAACGGATAAAATTAAGTTTCAATATGTATCAAACAAAGCATCTAGACACTTACATGACGTAATAGTTTCAGACGTGCAATAGCTTTGCAACACAACAAAGTAGTTAAAAAGAACCAGTTAATTAAGAACATGATTCACCTACTTGATGCAACAAATAAAATATATATAAAAAAAACAACAAAACCGCAATGGGAGAAACTGTTACGGTGTTACCCAGAATAATTCTTTCAACCCCCATAAAAATTTAAAAACAATGACAATGTATATATAAGAAGCAAAAAAATTAAAAAAAAAAAAAAAAAAAAAAAAAAAAAAAAAAAAAAAAAACTAACTAAACTAACATTAAAAGGGCTTAAATCATCAGTCATGTGAGGCCATTCATATGTTTGATGTGAAATGAGAGGGAATGGCCTATTACTTTTGGCTATTGATGGAAGCAAGGTGGAAAGTATACAACACTGCAAGAAGTTATTATTGTTTTGAAATAGTTACTACTCTATGCCAGACAAAATGGTACATTATGATATTACTTTTTCTAGTGACTACCACTCAATATACCATACTTTCCATACATCCATTATTACTCTTAGTTTTTTAGTATCCATTTTAAACACAATTAATTTCAGTATTTATACACACAAAGAAAAAAAACATATGCAATATCCAAATAAGTTCAATGAATTTCAACCATTAACAAAACTATTGACTAAGAATTATATAGCAAACTACAATAGGTATTGTTCATTTTAAGTGTGAGAGAGAAAATGAACTGTGTAAGAGAGAAAAATTGGGCTAGTAACTTCCCAGTTAGAGAGAGCGGTAAGGAAAAACACATGAGAGATAGTGAGCACGAGAGATCGAGGCACATAGGAAATACATGGCAATACAATGGCAAGCAACTAGGAACTAATTACATCGGTGGGAAACGCAACTCGTCGGTATCATTTATGTTTTTCAATTTTTCGTAGGAGTGGGGAATGGGAAAGATGTGGATGATCTTTAAGAAATATGGGACGGTCTTTGATATGTTTATGGTCCAGAGGCGACTTCGTAATGGTAAGAGATATGGATTTATACGTTTCAAATTCGTATGAGATGTGGAAGGGTTGCTGGGTAAACTCCAAAAAATAAAAATTGGGGAAGAATGGCTAAAAGTATTTATTGAAATAAAAGTGTTTTATCAAACTTATGATACTTGAGGGACTTATTATGGAAGTTTTCTTATAAGATTTTACTTATCCTAACTTTTGGTCCAGTTTGTTGTTTTCTTATTATGCAGGGGCTAGTTTGTAACTACTGGCTATATAAGCTCTTGTACGAGCTAGGGTTTCATAACTATTATTTTGATCAAAGTTTACACACAGTTTTCTCTCATTACTCTTTCTCTTGTGGTTGATAGTTGTTCCTCTGGGTTTCTAGTTTGAGTTTGATAGTTGTATTGATCAGATTAAGATCTTCTTGATCTGATAGATTGATTTCTGGGTTTATAGTATTGTTTAGATTACTGGGTTTGGTTTTAGAGTGTGAGTGATTGTAGATAGCACCTATTAGAGGGACTATCATTATTTCTTTGTATTGTATTTGGCTTGCATCTGTTTGGGGACAAGTCTTCAGTGTTTATAATTGTAATAAAAGAAAAGATCACCAAGGGGTGGTTGGTTGGGTGATTAATCAGTTGTGTTAGTAGTTTTGTTACCATTTTTACATGGTATCAGAGCTTTAGGCTTTGATTGGTTGGTTCTTGGTTAAGATTTAGTGGATTCAACGTGTTATTGTTGGATCTTGCTGGATTTGGGTTTAATTGAAAGCTGGTAGTATCAATTGAAGATTTACGGTTTTTTCTTGAAACCCTAGATTTTGGGGTTTTTGTTCTTGATCGGTTTGGTAGTGTTTGGTTGCAATTTATTGCAATCTTGGTGGTTTTTTGTTGAAACCCTAATTGGATTATTGGGGGTTTCTGTTTCTGGAGGATCTGTTGTTCGATTGGGTTGTTCTTTGGTGGCAATTACTCTAGACTAAGTGAATCTAGAGTTAATTGCTTGTTATTCCGCTGCTGGTTTCATTGTAATCTCTGTAAGTGTTCTTTTCTCTTAAGAGACCTGTGTTTTAGTAAGAGTGGGTGCAAACGGACAGAATAACATCATGACCTGCCAACATTGATTGGTACAGAATCCTGCTCTGGTCTGTCCTAGTCTGCTCTGCTGGGCATTTGGTGACTCTTGGGTGTGAGTTGTGTAGCATTAGTTTCATTTTTCAGTCTGTTGCGTCTAGGTCGAAGGAGGATAGGAATTGGGCAGTCTTGCAAGTTGTGATTTGGTGGTTTGTTTTTGGTTTACCTGGTAGTTGTAACTAGTTGTTGATTGTTTTTTTGTTTTTCTTGGTTTTTTCTTCTGTTTGTTTAGTTGTTCTTTTCTCTGTTTCATTATGGCTATTATGATTAGTAGTTTGGATCAGAGTAATCCTCTGCATCTGCATCCTAATGATTCTAATTGTGCTTCTATTGTTAGTATTAAACTGTCTGGTGTTGAGAATTATAGGGTGTGGTCTAGTGCTATTAAACTTGCTATGCAAATTAAAAATAAGATGGGTTTTCTTGATGGTAGTTGTGTTAGAACTGCTTATGCTGCTAGTCCCTTACTGGAAGCCCAGTGGGACAGGTGTAATGCAGTTGTTCTTAATTGGATTCTTACTTCTTTATCTCAAGATGTCTATCTTGGTCATGTGTTTTCTGATAATGCTGCTATTGTTTGGAAAGAGTTAAAGGATACATATGATAGAATTGATGGGTCTGTTGTCTTCAATTTGTTACAAAAGATTAATACCTTTAAACAAGGTGGTTTACCTATTTCTGAATATTTTCATAAGTTGAGTTCTCTGTGGAGAGAGTTTGATATTCTTACTAAGCTACCTGATTGTGTTTGTGAGGCTAGAATTGAATTGAATGATCATGGAAAATTGTTGAAATTGATGCAATTCTTGATGGGTCTTGATGACATTTATCAGCCCATTAGGAGTAGCATTCTGACTAGGGAGGTTCTTCCTGAGGTTAAGGATGCTTTTGTCATCATTTCTAGGGAAGAATCCCATAGAGGGATTCCTACCACTTCTGTGAAATCTGAGAAGCCTCAGGTTTCTGCTTTTATGTCTAGACCTAATATGAATAATAATAACAGAAGAAATTCTAATAATAACAACTGGTCTAGTAATAACTCTAATAATAGAGGAAATTATGATAGTTTAGTATGTAAACATTGTGGGTTAAAAGGACATACTATTGAGAGGTGTTTTGAAATTATTAGTTATCCTCCTGGGTTTAAAAAGAATCCTAACCTGTAACTGGTTTCAATAATAATAAGAATAATAATGTTGAGGCTAAGGGTGTATCTGGGATTAATGTTGATGGGAAGAGTAGTGGTACTGTGTCTTTCACTAATGAACAGGTTATGAAGTTGATGAATCTTTTGAATGATAAGACTGGTACTTCTGCTAATGCCACTATGGCAGGTAGTGCCTCATGTTCTTTCTTTAGCTGTAATGTTTTCTTTAATCAACACTTTTATAAGTTTTTTTGTGCTAAAGTCAAATTAAATGGAGTCAGCTATCATTTGGGGTGGATAATTGACTCAGGTGCTAATCAACATATGACAAATACTATAGAAAAAATGTTTGGTGTTGTTCATATATCTGATCTAAAACTTACTGTTGGACACCCTAATGGTACTTTGGCTAAAATAACACATGTTGGAAACTTAAGATTGAATAATAATGTGGTTTTGTTTGATGTGCTTGTTGTTCCTGAATATTCTGTGAGCTTATTGTCTGTTCATAAAATGATTAAGGATAGTAAACTTACTGTTGGTTTTGATGAAACTACATGTTATATTCAGGATTTGAAAAATCAGAGTGTTCTGGGGACTGGTAGTGAGTTTGGTGGATTATACATATTTGATAAGGAACCTTCTTGTCTTGTTATGACTAATCAGAGTGAGTTTTGTGTTTATTATGTGTCTAAAGAGGTCTGGCATAACAGGTTGGGTCATCCTGCTAATCAAGTTTTGAAATTGTTAAAAGGATCTTTAAATCTGACTAATGTTAATCATGAAGGTCCTTGTGAAGTCTGCCATAAGGCTAAACAAACCAGGGATTCTTTTCCTTTAAGTGAAAATAAGTCCACTGTTTTTGGGCAACTTATACATCTTGATGTGTGGGGCAGGGAGGGTTTTAGGTATTTTCTGACTATTGTTGATGACTATAGCAGGTCTGTCTGGGTGTATATGCTTAAAACCAAAGATGAAGTTTTTGGAATGTTTGTTAAGTTTTACAATCTTGTTTTAACTCAATTTGAGAAAAAAATTAAGATCATAAGGTCTGACAATGGTACTGAATTTGTGAATAATAAGATGTCTGACTTTATTAATGCTATGGGAATCATACATCAAACAACTTGTGCATATACACCACAGCAGAATGGTATAGCAGAAAGGAAACATAGATATCTTTTGAATGTTGCCAGAAGTCTTATGTTTCAGGGAGGGATTCCTCTTGTGTTTTGGTCTAATTGTGTGTTAACTGCTACTTATTTGATTAACAGGCTTCCTTCCTCTGTTTTAAATGGTAAGTCACCTTTTTCATTGGTATACAATAAGGAACCAAATTTGTCTCATTTAAAGAGTTTTGGGTGTTTGTGTTTTGCTGTTATTTTAAAAGGGTCTGACAAATTTTCTTCTAAGTCTGAAAAATGTGTCTTGATTGGATATGCCAGTGGAAAAAAGGCATATAAGCTGTTGAGTCTTGAAAACACGTCTATTTTATATTCTAGGGATGTTAAGTTTTATGAAACAGTTTTTCCTTTCAAAATGAGTCAAAGTTTGTCTTCTGAGTCTGAAAAATGAAGTAACAACATTAAACTTTTTTGAGTCTATTGATAGTGAGTCTAAAATTTCACCTGAAACTCCTGGCCCCTCTCCCAATGATGATTTTCATGAAGGAAATACATCTGATGGTAGAGATGGTAGAACACATCAACCAGATGAGGCTGTGCACTCTTTGGATCTAGGTAATCTTGAACAGATACAATATCCAATACCTAGTAATAGTACTAAGCCACCTGGACATGATGTCACTTCTGCAACTCCTTTAGATGACAATTATTATTTTGAGGGAAGTTCTGATCCAGATATAGAAGTTCCTGGTTTTCAAAATGTGTTTGAAAATGAAATTGAGGAAGGAAGTCATAGGAGATCTAGTAGACCTTCTAAGTTGCCTGCCAAGTTAAATGATTATGTGCTTGATTCTAAGGTTAGATATGGTCTTAGCAAGTATGCCAATCATTGTTTGTTAAGTGCTGAAAATTGTTGTTTTGTGTCCAATTTAAATAAGACTGCTGAGCCTTCTTCTTATAAGGAGGCTAGTAAAAATGTTAATTGGAAAAGTGCTATGAATGAAGAAATGCATGCTTTACTTGAAAATGATACTTGGGAGGTTGTTGAGTTACCTATTGGTAGAAATGCTATTGGTAGTAAGTGGGTTTGGAAAATTAAGTACAAGTCTACTGGTGAAGTGGAAAGGTATAAAGCTAGGGTTGTTGCTAAAGGTTATGGTCAAAAAGAAGGTATAGATTATGAGGAAACCTTTAGTCCTATTGTCAAAATGGGAACTATAAGATGTTTGATAAGTCTTGCAGTTCAAAAAGATTGGAAAACTTTTCAAATGGATGTTAATACTGCTTTTTTATATGGGGATCTTAAGGAGGAAGTATACATGATTCCTCCTCCATGATACCTAAAAGAAGGTGATAAAAAAGTTTGTAAATTGAAAAAATATTTATATGGACTCAAACAGACTCCTAGACAATCGAACCAAAAATTGTCTGAAGCCTTGTTTGAAGCTGAGTTTGAACAATCTAAGAATGATCATTCTTTGTTCATTAAAAGGAAGAATGATACTGTGTTGTTTTTACTTGTCTATGTTGATGATCTTGTTATTACTGGAAATTGTGAAAAGGAACTTGAATAGTTTAAAGTGTTTTTGAAGAATAAATTTAAGATTAAAGATTTAGGAGAGTTGAAATACTTTCTTGGAATTGAAGTTTTAAAAACTAAAACTGGTCTTTGTTTGAATCAAAGGAAGTATTGTATTGAGTTATTGCATGAGTTTGGATTACTTGCATGTAGGCCTGTTTCAACACCATTACCTGAGAATATTGTTCTAGCTCATAAGGAAACTTATAATGATAAGTATCTTAAGAATATTGTTGCTTATCAGAAGTTAGTTGGAAAGTTGATTTATCTTACTTTGACTAGACCAGATATTTCTTATGCTGTTCATTGTCTTAGCCAACATATGCATGCTCCTTTGCAATCTCATTATGATATTGGTTTAAGAGTTCTTAGATATTTGAAACTTGCTCCTGGTTATGGTATTGGGTTTAATAAAGCTCAGAATGGGTTTAAAGTGACTGCCTTCTCTGATTCTGATTGGGCTAAGTGTCCTATTACTAGAAAGTCAGTTTCTGGGTATTGTGTGTTTGTTAATAATAATTTGGTGTCTTGGAAGAGTAAAAAACAAGCTACTTTGTCCAAATCATCTGCTGAGGCTGAATATAGATGCATGGCTTCTGCTACTTGTGAAGTCATGTGGATCTTGAAAGTTTTAACTGACCTGGGTGAATCTGAGTTAATTCCAGTAGAATTGTTTTGTGATAATAGGTCTGGTGTTCAAATTGTAGCTAATCCTGTTATGCATGAGAAAACCAAACATTTTGATATAGATGTGCATTTAGTTAGAGAAAAAGTTGCATCTGGGCTTATTAAAACTGTGAACATTTAGTCAAAAGAACAAACTGCTGATATTTTTACAAAAGCTCTTGGCTCTGTGCAACATGGTTATTTGGTTAAAAAACTGGGCATGGTAAATCTTTTTTTGTCATAAGTTTGAGGGAGGGTATTGAAATAAAAGTGTTTTATCAAACTTATGTTACTTTAGGGACTTATTATGTAAGTTTTCTTATAAGATTTTACTTATCCTAACTTTTGGTCTAGTTTGTTGTTTTCTTATTATGCAGGGGCTAGTTTGTAACTACTGGCTATATAAGCTCTTGTACGAGCTAGGGTTTCACAACTATTGTTGATACAAAAGTTGGGCTTTCCTTGTTTGGGCTCCTTGTTCTCGTACCAATCAGACCTTAGTGCTTGAAACTTGCGCACTAAGAAAGCAAACAAACACCGTTAGGCTTATCGTGGGATTGTTTCCCACGATTATCCTCCGGCCTGAGAGTAAGTAATCGGTTTTAAGGTTTCGTTGAAGAGTTTAGGGTTTTGTCAATCGTACCTTTAATGAGAATTATGTCATTCTATATATAGGCGCAGAATCCTTGTAGGTTTCTTGCTCCTTACTCTTCGCACACATGGTGCTTATCCGGCCTAAGGATATCTATTCCGTAAATAGAAGATCCTTATCTAGACCATAAATAGTTTGGTTGGGTTTGGGCCTTCGTGAGTCCAAACCGTTAGTATTATGGCCCAAGTCATTGTCATGATAGCCCACTTGTCGTGGGTTTGGGCCTTAGTAATGTTTATCATTTGGGCTCGTGGCCCAAATATAGACTATACGTCATCATGTCCCCCCAGTCTAGTGTGCGCGGCTCGTAGCCGCGGATGCTAGACTAGTGAAAGCAGCGGTAAGCATGGCGGGAGGAATTTTTTAAAAAAATTATCGCCTAATATTAAGAACTATGTATCTAGTCCAAAATATCTCAAAAGATGCCTCAAGAAACGGGGAGTGTGTCCACGTATTCCTCGGAAAATGTGAAAAAGTGCATGTACCTTCTCATATTCTAGCCACACGATTATATGAGTGGGATCCACGTGGCGGCCCTTTTAGGGTTTTAGGACCTTATAAAGGTCATCGCCTCCTTTTACTGTAAATCTCACAGTAAAAACCTTCTTCCGCCATTTTTAAACTTTTTCGAAGCTTGCTTAAGAGATCCACTGTTTTATTAGGTACCCGCGAGTGCGCACCTTAGCCAAACTTGTTATTCTTTTAGAAATGGTAAAACAGTTAGAAGAGTTCACGTCTGAGATTGACGAGGATGAACTCCGTCAATTCTGCTCCGACCATTTTATCGCGCTTGATGTGCATCCGGAAGTACCGGAGGCAAACGCATGTATTGCGGATTTCCCTGAGGGAAAGATAGGGTTATATACGCGCTTTTTCGACTATGCCAACCAGCGCGTACCTATATCCCTATTCTTGAGTAACGTGCTCAACTTCTACCATCTTCATATTTCTCAGCTACATTGTATACGTGCGGGGAAAATATCAAATTTTGAAATAAACTGCCGTTTACTTGCAGTCAACCCCACACTCAATCTATTCCGTGTGTTTTACCACACGACGTGGTCGCATGGGTGGGTGTCTTTTGCGAAGCGCGCAGGGCGCCTTCAGTGTTACACAGATAAGGTAGATTCCCTTAGGGATTTGAGGGAAAAGTTTTTCTGGGTGGATGATGTGGTATTTCCGTCGCCGTTTGAGTTCTATACTCAAAGGACGCTGCTAAGGGATGAGCGCCCAGTACCCGGTTCGTATAGCGCAGAGGATGCGGACACGATCGATGCGAACCGCATCCCAATTAACTCCTATCCTGAGGAGTTTTTGGTTCATGTGGGGCTTAGTCGCAACTATTTCTTTGGTTCTGACGAGGTTTCAACGTTCCTTGACGAGAGCGGCCGGGGTGGGTGCTTGTCCTTTCTTTCCTTCGCATCTGTAATGTAAGCACTTTGTTTATATGTAATTTCAATAACTAAGTTGTTCTTTTTATTTGTTTATATGTTGCGCAGAAATGGACTTATTTGCCGTGGTAAAGCTGGAGAAGCCCAAGCAGGTGACAGTGGGGGTGCACCCTCTCAGGGAAGGTGAGGAGGCCATTCTGGAGGCTACTGCGGGGCACACAATGGTGCTTGCGCAAGCAGGACCTGAGGATTCTCCTCCCGTAGCTGCGCTCATTACTCCTGTGCAGAGTATTCCTCCCTCTGGGGAGTAGTCTCCTGTGGTAGAGGAGGCGCACACTGAGTCCTCCAACAGTGTGGAGATCCTTGAGTCTATTGAGGTTGCTCAAGGTGTAAAGCGTAAGGGAGCGTCTGGTGGTTATGGCGCAGGTACTTCCAAGAGGAGGCACCACCTTATTGCTGATGAGGAGTCTTCTGCGGCGGAGGATATGTCCGCTACTGGCGCGGATAAGGATGTTTTCAGGTCTTCGCCTTTTGTGTAAGTTATAATAATTTATTTTCTCCTTATTTTGCTGTACTATGCCCTGACGTTTTCTTCCTTTTCTTGTAGTGACCATGCTGCAGAGGGTGATGCAGCATTTGTTGGAGGCGTGGTACCACCTCAGGCTGCGCATGTGGGAGAGCCATCAAAGGTAGCTGAGGAGGTATCTGCGCAGCAGTTGATGTAGGAGTTAGCTGCTGCTGCTGAGTGTCAGACTGAGCTGGTCACTCAGTTGAAGGCGCGGTATGTTGGAGAAGGGAGCAGTCTCACTCAGAAAGATGGGGAGATTGCTCTTCTCAAGGCGCAGTTGTCTGATGCGCGGGCTGAGGTGGAGTCCACTGCTGCTTATGCAAGGAAACTTGCAGATGAGAAGCTGTCGCTTCTGGTTGAAGTAAGCCAAGAGCGCGGTGAGATGCAGCAGTATAGGACCAACTTATCTTGGGGTTTGAAGTACCTTCAAGAGAAGAAGGGCGAGCACTTTGCCAATATCGATAAGCTGCGCGCGCAAGTGGAGAATGCCCTAAAGGTTCAGGAGGGCAAGCTGCGGAAGCTAAGTATAGAGTACGATGAGGAGTTATACCCTCATCTTATGTCTGTGATTGCCGAGCGCCGGTATGTATCCTTTATGCTATTTATCACTTTCTTTTACCTCCTTTTGTTTTTTGCTGATGCATATGGTATTGTCTTTATAGGTGGTTGATCAGCCATGGTCTGCGTTTGGCAGCCATGAGCACCCTGGAGTCCCCAGAAGTCGTGGAGGCTTTTGGGAAAGTCATGGAGTGCGCCATGGCTCGTGGTAGAGCGCAGGCTGTGGAGGAGCTTCAAGATAGTGGGTTGCTGACTGTCCCCTTCGCAGAGGTACCTGGGCACAGAACTGACACCTTTGATGAGCTGGTGGGGGCGATGGAGAGAATGAAAGTCTTTGACTTTCCGCATATTGCTCGCTTGGAGCGTGATCAAGACTACCCCATCAGCGTGATCATGCAGGGTTTGACTCTGGCCCGCCATGTAGCTGAAGACGCAGAGGCGGCGCACCCTGACTTCTTCTTGAAGCCGGATGAATCGCAGCTTAGGGTTCCTATCTTCGCCCGTCCCCGTAATATACTCAATCCCTTTGCTCTTGAGAAGGAGATTTCTCTAAAGAAGTGCTTGGAACTGCATGAGACCAGGGCTGCACATAAGAAAGGGATAAAGGGGAAGGCTGTTCTCTGTGAGGTTGGCGCAGCTCATCTTCCTCGCTCTGATGGGGTTCCCGTTAGCGTACCAACGGTGTCCCAGGAGGATAGCAGCCTCTTAAAGAAGCTGGATGAAGCTGGGGAGTTGGTGTCTTCAGCGAGTAGCTCTAGCCATAGGTGTGCTCGTAGCATTTAGATTGTAGTTTATAACTTGTATGAACTTTTTGGTGAATAATAATATTGATCTTTTGCACGTGTATATCATTTTGTACTTAGATTATTTGTCTTTTTCATGAAAGACTTTCCAAGAGTTACGATGTGCTTAGAACAACCTTGTATTAGGTCCATAACCTATTAGGTATGTATTAAGTTCGTGACTTAACAAATATAAGTGAGTGAAAATTCACAAACGTTGTAAGCTCATAACTTATCAAAACGTATAGATGGGTTTGTAGCGTGCTACAAATACCATATCAAAGAACCAAGAGTCTTGGTGTTTAGTTCACTAGATGTGTGCGGTATGCGTTATAGTGCATCCGTCGTGGAATATGTTTTTTGAACCAAGGCCATAGTCTTGTATGAAATTGGTAATTTTGTGTACGTTATGGTATGCAGCGTACTGCGGATGCCATATTTTAGAGGTCAATTGTCTTGACTCCACGTTTGTTCATTGCGCACAGTGTGCGTTATGGTGCATCCGTCGTGGGATGCCCTTTGAACTTGCTCCCACATCTTGTATGAAGTTGGTGGGTTTGATGATATGCAGCGTGCTGTCAATACCATTTTTTAGGAGTCAATTGTCTTGAATCCAAATTGTTAAACGCGCACGGTGTGCGTTATGGTGCATCCGTCATGAGATGCACCTTAAACTTACTCCAACATCTTGAGAGTGAGGTGTTTAACAAGGATACGTGATCCGATGTTGATGGGTTTGCAACCCTCTTACTCAACGAGTTATTTAGTAGGTTTACTCATCCTGTCTGCCGTCGTGGGTCTTAATAGGTGCATGCACGCCATGTAGGCAATAATATAAAATAACAGAATTGAAACATAAATGAATAATGTAAGCAATAATGTTGAAATGTGTTGTGGAGTTAGCTAGAAACCACAACGTTTTATTAATTCTTGTAAGTTAAAATATAAAGACAATTTCCTAAAAGAAAAAGTAAATACACAGACATTTATTAAGCACTTACTAAAGTGCGGAGGTGTTAGTGTGTGGGTCGTAGCCTTGCTTAGAGGTAGCATCTCTTGAGATTGCAGATGTTCCAGGTGCATGGTAGCTCGTGGCCTTTCATATCGCGCACTTTGTACGCGCCGTTGCCTAGTGCCTTGGTGACCTCGTGTCACAACTCGTAATTTCCGATCATTTTCCAAACCTCGACAATTTACTATTCACAAGTTACTATTCATCGATCACTATTCATCGTTTTTTAGGTCAATTTGACATTCCGAGACATATTCAGAAATTTTACTATTCACTTGACACTATTCATTTCCGGAAGAATTACCACTATTCACGTGCATTATTCATGTCATCGTAAATTTAGTTTACGAGTGTTCAAATTCGCGTAACCGTATTGGTTCAGGAGCGAATTCATGCATTATTATCAGGGACATTTCATACGGACTAGAAATAGTCGACATATCATCATTAGGGCACTTGCATACTATTCCACTCGTAGGATAAATAAATTAATACTTTTGGTACAATTAACGATTTACGTATGTTTATTTTAAATAAACACTAATACGCGAACTATAAATGTGACTAACACGTCCAACACTCTCGACTATGATCCCAATATATTTTTATATTCATTTTCATAATATAAAAATTATAATATTAATTTACTCGGTATTTTGGATATTTATTTTAATTATTAACTTAAGTTTATTAAAACTTCGACGGTTTTCGTAGAAATTATACTATAATTATCTAAACACCCAATAATTTTATCCAACCTATTTTTATAATTTTTATAACTTTATTATGACCCGGTTAACTCCGTTAAAATTTATTTTTAGTTAACCCGGTACCCGGTACATTTTAAAACTACAAAGTAACACTTAATAATACATTTATCACCAAAAGTCTTCCATGCTTTCCCCCCCCCCCCCCCCTTGACTTTGCCGCCCCCCTACCACTTTCTTACATGGTTACTTGTACACTTCAACACATTAATACCATATACTAACTCTAATAAAATAATAACATACCAATAATACATATTCCATACCTTACTTCTTTTTCTTCATTTCATTTCAACAACTCAAACAAAAAGTTTTCTTTCTCTCCTTGTGCTCTCTTGAACCCACGGCCAAAGAAGGGAACAAGCAAGAAACATTGATTTTTCAAGTTCAAAGTTATAATCAAATATATTTAGTACTCCTTTTTGGGTTTTGAAATAGAAACTCAAGGTGTTATTAGGTTTTCATCTACAAAAACTCCCTAATCTATCAAGTAAGTATGTCAAACTCATTTCATAATTTTTACAAAGTTATTACTATGTTTATATATGTTTCTTGCAAGATCTCATACATGCATTAACTTATACCACTTTATTTTTGTAAACTTTTGATCATACAAGCCCTAGAAGTGATTTTTTTGGTTAGATCCTTGTTAGATCTACTTGGTTTTGATGATTAGGAACCCATGACACCCTAAGAAGGTGTATGGTAGGATTAGACTAGCTTTGTGGTGTTTGAAAGTGGTTTGATGGAAGATGGAACTAGTTTGGAGACTTGAAAATGGTTTTTGAAACTTTTGATATACCTACTGTCCCTATTTTAATTTCGTGGGAAAATCAGTAGATGGTGGCTAATTTTTGACCAAAGATTTAGAAAATACTTTCAAAAACGAAACTTTAGGCGAAAGAACGGATTAAAACGAGTCTATAACGAAGGAGTTATGATTTTTGCAAATTTAACGACGAAAACTATTTTTGTAGAAACTGCTTGCTGTTTGGCAGTTTTCAATGGGTAAAAAGAGGTATTAAACATAACCTAGAGGAGCCGAGTTATCAAAAATATACTAGTATACACAAAGACAAATCCGTGGACATAAAGAACAAGGAAAACGAGCCTAAAACGACCGAGTTATGACCATTCTAACATCGTCAAACTATGGATATATTTTTGGTCACAAATAAAAATAATAACGTACGTACTACATAGTATATTTTCTAGCAACGTTACTAATGGCTATTTTCTTAACAAATGAATACGTACGACCCGAGGGAATATTTATACGACATGACGACGTCATTCTAAGGTTTTGATACGAGGATTATAAACGCTAACTTCTTCGTACGAGATAATATGACAAGTTATATACTTCTCTAAATGGAATTATTTTTCCTAAGTATGGAAACTATTTTACCATGACGATAACTAGTATTTCCAAATTACGAGTGGTATGAGTATCATGTGCATGTGCATTCATTTCATCACGGCATGATCTAAATTAGATCACATTCATTTATTTAGGTTGCGGCTAGTGTTCGCGCCTTGTTGTCCCGATCATTCCATCACTTTGTACTATCATTTCGAGGTGAGTCATAGCCCCACTTTTACTTGTTTAAATTCTTTATAAACTCTTTGGGGGAGATACATGCTTAAATACTTGCTTTATACTTTTATACGATTTGAATTACTCTTTGAAGGAGAATGCGCTGCTTTAATTATTTTTGTACAATGCCAAAGTATTAAATTCCTTACATTGCTTAAGTTTCCTTATTACCACGTCTTGACAAGTCCCCTTTATTATCATGGACCGTTAATTTCTAGTACTAAGCGGGAGTGAGTGGATAGATCTATCGAGGGTGACGCCTCCATTCGTGTTTGGGTTGCTCCAAATGGGACGAATGCATTTCATGTCTTTATTATTAGAGTATCTGGTAAACACTCATTTGGGGCCAAGTATCGTCTAGCTTCGGTTTCATGAGCTTAAGAGACAATGTAGTTTTATGACTGAAAAACTTATTTCTTTATACTTGGGCTATGGTACATAAGATTAAAGTTAAATACTGATCGTTTTTATAAATCTTATTTCTGATTTCGGATTTCGGATTTCTTAATTCTGAGTTCTTATTTCGGATTTCTTAATTCTGAGTTCTTATTTCGGATTTCTTATTTCTGATTTCTTATTACGGATTTCTTATTATTGATTTCTTATTTCGGATTTCTTATTACTGATTTACGATATCTTTGAATCAAATTAATTACTGATTTACGATGATTTTACTGGGAAATTCTTCTCTTCAAATGTTTTACCATATCTATTTGTTCTCTAAATCTATGAACTCACCAACCTAGTGTTGACACTTTAGCATGTATTTTCAGGTTATTAAGGTAGCTCATGTTGCATGCATTTGGACCCTCATGGAGTCGTGGAGACGACGCGTCTGACTATATTTTCTACACCTATGAACGTTTGATCTTGTGGAACTTATCTTAACAAAAATGGCAATATCTTTTGGGACCTATGTTTTGTAAACTCTGAATGTTTTAATGATCAAACGCTGTATTTTCAAAACGACACTTTAGGTCGTTCAATATAACTGTAACTATGGTGCTATGACAGTCACCCCCAGGTATTCCATTCCGCTGCCATTCAGGTAAATTGGGGGTGTGACAGATTGGTACCAGAGCTAAGGTTATAGCGAACTAGGATGTATCTTGGACCCTAGACTATAACCACGTCATCATAGCATCTCATCATTTCATCATAGGTGCATATTCACTATACATGTTGCTTTACGCACACACTGTGCAAGTTATTCATACCCATACTCATATATATATATGATTATATTGACCTGGTTCACAAATGACATGTCTTCAGATACCCACGCTGTTATCCTTTCATCGGATTCCGACATTGAAGATGCCTTGTCATCTTCCATTACCATTATACCACCAGTTACACGTATACCATCGTTAGCACTATTGATTTGTTATAGGAATAAGGTTTTCCTATCATTCAGCCTATACATAGAATGCCGTTTGGTAGTGTATCCAGACTTAATTTTAATGGACTTATTAGGATGCTTATTACAAGGGAGATAGCATGTTTTCTTTCCTTCACTAGTAGGACGCTTACTACTTAGGTACTACCACCACCATTGGTTACTTATTACACTATTGGTCGTCCCATAGTGCGTACTTCAACTTTACCTCTTAGATGTCGCGAGTTAGCGCGAAAAAGGGTAGTATCCCATTCACTATTATTACCATTATCTCCTAACTCATCACTAGGATCACATTGTCATCAATGTTATTCTCATCCTTTAGAATACCACCATTGTCAGTTTCCTTTTCCATTTTCATTTGCCATGAATTAGATAACGCCTTGTGGATAATACCAAGATTACGGACTTAACAGGAACATCTACAGGTTCCTCAAGAATGGTTTAGAACCTACACTATTTAGAATATGGTCGATGCACAACTTCAGATATTGCTTCAGGACTATCCCGACCTTATGATATCGTAAAACCTGATTTCACCTAGAAGGATTACAGGAAGTCTTTAGACTAGACTTATATCTTTACTAGCTTTTGCTATTATCCTAGCCACGAGGGGTGTGTCATAGTTCGAAGAAACTTGTAGTATTTTGATTGATGAATAAACAGAATCACCAAGTATTGACCCTACTATAGGGGAATGGTTGTGCTATCTATGATATGGATTCATATAGACCGAAACTTTCATGTATTATATTCATGTGTTATGAATATGATGATTTATATTACCTATAGATTCTCATGGACTCTTATGATTTGATGGAAATAGATTTAAGCAAACCACTCCAAGCATGACGCAAGCTGCTGTTGGACAAGTCATTGCCAAGAACATGGCCACTACCTTCACCAAGGAACTTACTCACGTGGAATTTATGGGTTGTAATCCCTCCTCCTTTAGCGGAAATATAGACACAAAGGAATTTCTCAAATGGTTCGAAGAATTAGAAACAATCTTTCAATGTGGTGACTGCTGTAAGGAAGACAAAGTTAAGTTCGCCACTTGCACTTTTCAAGAGCATGCCCAGAAATGGTGGACTAAGTATGTCCAGGTAGTAGGAGTTGATGTTGCTTACTCACACTCTTGGGAGAAACTAAAAAGGATGATGAGTTTGAAGTTCTGTGTGAAAAGCGAATTACAAGCAATTGAACAGGAAACACTAAACCTTACCATGGTAGGAGATGATGTTGTTAAGTATACTGCTTCTTTTTAAGATCTAGCCCGACTAGGCTCTGCAATGGATGAGCCGGAAAGCAAGAAACTTGAAAGGTACATAGGAGGACTTTCTCCTGAAATTCGTATGTTGGTCAACTCATTGGAACCCGATACCATGCCTAAAGCTATCAGAATGGCAATCGAAGCAAAGGAACGCATAGCTCACACCAAGATTTTAGGAGGCAATGGTAGCAACAAGAGAAAGTGGGTCGGTAATCTGGATGCTAATGCTTCTCAACAACCGTTTAAGATACAACAAGTGGTGGAGACCTGTGCTGCTGGGTCAAGCCAAAAGAAAAGGTATGTTGGTAAATTACCCGAGTGTAACAAGTGTCAGTTTCATCACAAAGGATCTTGCCCCTCTCAATGTAAGAACTGCCAAAAGCTTGGACATGAAACCAAGGATTGCAAGGCTCCCACCCTCGCAAAGCATCAGAAACTCTCGGTAACCTGCCGCGAGTGTGGAGTAGTGGGACACTTCAGGAGTGAATGCCCGGAGTTGGGAAACCAGAATTGGAAGAAGAAGTTTATGTTTTAATTATATAAACCTTAGTTTGAGCCCTCTAGGGTTGTACTCTCTTTTGGTACTTTCCATAAGTACGTTGATGTAACCTAGTTGTATTAAGCACTTTCCTATCTAATGTAATAACTATCTTTTGTTATCTATGTGATAATCGTAACCTTCGTTTATTCCATCTCCTATTGCAATTATGCAATTTTCAATCGTTACGTAACATTATACCATGGTCTTATTTAGGGAATAGGCCGATTTCGTATTTGATGGATTAGTAGATTATTACCATTCCATAGTAATTACCCATGTATCCAATAAACCATTCAACGAGTTTTATTTCAAACTAATTTACTACCTTATGGGGAAATTGTTTTTACCAAATTTCTAAAATAAGCCGTTTTGTTACCATACTATAAACTGATTTTTCCTATATTACGCCAAATATTTACTATTATTACGCGGAACAATTTTTATATTACTTTGAAAGGAAATATCAGGATACCATTTTTCATAAGAATGCGTTGAACACCATCTAAAACTTTTGAGAAAAGTAATATTATTTTGACTAAATCAAGCATAGCATCATTAGTCCTCAACTATACATAGCCTGATCACCTATGTATAATTCAGGAAGGATTATGCCATGAAGGAAATAGTTACTTTTAAAGTATTGCTAATAACAATCTTCATCCAAAAGCGTTTTAGACAAATAAACACTTTTATAAGTGTCTTTTTCTGACAAACTCTCCCTGGATACTTACCCCACCTGTCACCCACTTAGCCATTAAGTTGGATTGTTCCATTGACTTCTCTAAGAGAGACTTTCCATATCAATTACGAGTAGGATTCCTTGATACAAGAAAAGCAATGAAAGGATTACAGAACTACTAACCTAGACTAGAAGTATACACCAAGACAATTTATAGCTCAACAACAAGTTCTAAGATGCCACGAGACCATCCGACTCACCATCTCTGACCTAGTTGTCCAATTCTATTATTTAAAGGTACTAGCTAGACTGAGCTACAAGATCGAATACATTGAGAGAGTACGCTAAGCAAAACCATAGGAATAAACCAAGCCTCCTAACCGATACTGTAAAGTGATGTGATTAAACATGGCCTTATCTAAAATGCAAACTTCCCTGCGGTGAGTTTTACGCCAAGAATGAGTAATTCGAATTATGGATATCGATATAGATTCCCTCAAGGAATTGTGTTCTCAATAAATTCTAGATAACCTCATTACCATATCAAGAAAGGAATCAGACCCGAATATACATTTTGACAACATGATGACAATTTCACGATAATCTATCTCAAGACTTAAGTTGGTTGAATACCTAGGCTTGTAGTTTGCCTGACAACCACCAATAAAGCAAGGAAAGACATATGTCTTATCATCCGTTAGACCAAGAGACAAGGAATCAAAAACTGCTACCCATATTCTATCTCATTCAGATAACGCCAAATTCGAAAGATGTAATGTTAAGGAATTAGTCACAAGATTTATTGTACATATTTCAAGTGTTCCTGATAAAGGTGATCGAATCACCTCAGACTTCTAACAAACATTTTAAGACTTCCTTCGGAACCTCATTAAGATATAAACACCGCCTGTCATCCTCAGACCGATGGTCAGAACGAGAGAACGATTCAAACATAGGAAAGTTATACTCAGAGTATGAGTGATTGACTCTAGAAATGGTTGGACTAACCATTTACCATAAATCGGATTCTTTTACAACCATAGTTATCGAGCGAGCATAGAGACTACACCATTTGAGGCACTTTATGGTCGAAGTACCAATTACCCATTTACAGACCGAGATCGGAAAGTTAAATGCACTGGTCTAGAACTAAGCTATGGAACAACAAAAGAAATTTCACAAGTCAAGAACCAGTTACAAGCAACGAGGGACTGGTAGAAGTTAGGTTGGTGCATGACGCACATCATGCGGATTGAGTATCCCTGCACAACAAACTATCTAGATTCAAGTGGGAGAACGAACTAAGTTGAAAGCTTTGCCTTGGAGAGGCATGATACAATTTTGGTAACGCGAGAGATTGAACCTCAAGTATATTGGACCATTTAAGATTCATTTTAGAATCGACTAGCTGACATATAAGATTTGGGTTCTGACATAGTTCAGCAACGTATATTACCTATATTACATTATGAACCTGAAGAAGCACTGATCATCTATTGACGAATCAAACTCGGAAAAAGCAAAACTCACTATTCCAATAGACATTCATGATATAACCAGAAACCTCCTACAAGTCAAGAATCAATTACAAATTCTACAAGTTGTAAGCCATTAAAACTTCAGGTTGGTAGCCAGATCATGTTGAAAGTTCTGCCTAGGAAAGGCATGATATTATTCGGAAAAATTTGGAAAGTTAACCCTGATATACACTGGACCACGTAATATTTCAGACAAAAGTAGACCTAGTGGTCATCTGACTTGAGCCTTGTTAGAAAACAGCCGGATTACACAACTATGTTTCACCTATTCAAATCCCAGGAAATGACTTTCAGATTAGTCACTCATAATCCCATTTGGAAAGAATTCCAACCCAACGACAAACGTAAACCTGGTAAGAGGATCAATAGAAATCATGGACTGTTAGAATCGTACGATTGAAGCAAAGTCGAATTCCTATCGTGAAGGTTCGCTGGAATTCTTGAAGAGGACCCGAATTTACTTGGGAACGGGAAGACCAAATGCAACTCAAGTATCCACGTCTTTTTACCAAATATACTTCAGAGACCAACCAAAACTGAACTTCGGGACGAAGTTCCTGTTAGTGGGGAAGACTGTCACAACTCGTAATTTCCGATCATTTTCCAAACCTCGACAATTTACTATTCACAAGTTACTATTCATCATTTACTATTCATCGATCACTATTCATCGTTTTTGAGGTCAATTTGACATTCCGAGACATATTCAGAAATTTTACTATTCACTTGACACTATTCATTTCCGGAAGAATTACCACTATTCACGTGCATTATTCATGTCATCGTAAATTTAGTTTACGAGTGTTCAAATTCGCGTAACCGTATTGGTTCAGGAGCGAATTCATGCATTATTATCAGGGACATTTCATACGGACTAGAAATAGTCGACATATCATCATTAGGGCACTTGCATACTATTCCACTCGTAGGATAAATAAATTAATACTTTTGGTACAATTAACGATTTACGTATGTTTATTTTAAATAAACACTAATACGCGAACTATAAATGTGACTAACACGTCCAACACTCTCGACTATGATCCCAATATATTTTTATATTCATTTTCATAATATAAAAATTATAATATTAATTTACTCGGTATTTTGGATATTTATTTTAATTATTAACTTAAGTTTATTAAAACTTCGACGGTTTTCGTAGAAATTATACTATAATTATCTAAACACCCAATAATTTTATCCAACCTATTTTTATAATTTTTATAACTTTATTATGACCCGGTTAACTCCGTTAAAATTTATTTTTAGTTAACCCGGTACCCGGTACATTTTAAAACTACAAAGTAACACTTAATAATACATTTATCACCAAAAGTCTTCCATGCTTTCCCCCCCCCCCCCCCTCGACTTTGCCGCCCCCCTACCACTTTCTTACATGGTTACTTGTACACTTCAACACATTAATACCATATACTAACTCTAATAAAATAATAACATACCAATAATACATATTCCATACCTTACTTCTTTTTCTTCATTTCATTTCAACAACTCAAACAAAAAGTTTTCTTTCTCTCCTTGTGCTCTCTTGAACCCACGGCCAAAGAAGGGAACAAGCAAGAAACATTGATTTTTCAAGTTCAAAGTTATAATCAAGTATATTTAGTACTCCTTTTTGGGTTTTGAAATAGAAACTCAAGGTGTTATTAGGTTTTCATCTACAAAAACTCCCTAATCTATCAAGTAAGTATGTCAAACTCATTTCATAATTTTTACAAAGTTATTACTATGTTTATATATGTTTCTTGCAAGATCTCATACATGCATTAACTTATACCACTTTATTTTTGTAAACTTTTGATCATACAAGCCCTAGAAGTGATTTTTTTGGTTAGATCCTTGTTAGATCTACTTGGTTTTGATGATTAGGAACCCATGACACCCTAAGAAGGTGTATGGTAGGATTAGACTAGCTTTGTGGTGTTTGAAAGTGGTTTGATGGAAGATGGAACTAGTTTGGAGACTTGAAAATGGTTTTTGAAACTTTTGATATACCTACTGTCCCTATTTTAATTTCGTGGGAAAATCAGTAGATGGTGGCTAATTTTTGACCAAAGATTTAGAAAATACTTTCAAAAACGAAACTTTAGGCGAAAGAACGGATTAAAACGAGTCTATAACGAAGGAGTTATGATTTTTGCAAATTTAACGACGAAAACTATTTTTGTAGAAACTGCTTGCTGTTTGGCAGTTTTCAATGGGTAAAAAGAGGTATTAAACGTAACCTAGAGGAGCCGAGTTATCAAAAATATACTAGTATACACAAAGACGAATCCGTGGACATAAAGAACAAGGAAAACGAGCCTAAAACGACCGAGTTATGACCATTCTAACATCGTCAAACTATGGATATATTTTTGGTCACAAATAAAAATAATAACGTACGTACTACATAGTATATTTTCTAGCAACGTTACTAATGGCTATTTTCTTAACAAATGAATACGTACGACCCGAGGGAATATTTATACGACATGACGACGTCATTCTAAGGTTTTGATACGAGGATTATAAACGCTAACTTCTTCGTACGAGATAATATGACAAGTTATATACTTCTCTAAATGGAATTATTTTTCCTAAGTATGGAAACTATTTTACCATGACGATAACTAGTATTTCCAAATTACGAGTGGTATGAGTATCATGTGCATGTGCATTCATTTCATCACGGCATGATCTAAATTAGATCACATTCATTTATTTAGGTTGCGGCTAGTGTTCGCGCCTTGTTGTCCCGATCATTCCATCACTTTGTACTATCATTTCGAGGTGAGTCATAGCCCCACTTTTACTTGTTTAAATTCTTTATAAACTCTTTGGGGGAGATACTTGCTTTATACTTTTATACGATTTGAATTACTCTTTGAAGGAGAATGCGCTGCTTTAATTATTTTTGTACAATGCCAAAGTATTAAATTCCTTACATTGCTTAAGTTTCCTTATTACCACGTCTTGACAAGTCCCCTTTATTATCATGGACCGTTAATTTCTAGTACTAAGCGGGAGTGAGTGGATAGATCTATCGAGGGTGACGCCTCCATTCGTGTTTGGGTTGCTCCAAATGGGACGAATGCATTTCATGTCTTTATTATTAGAGTGTCTGGTAAACACTCATTTGGGGCCAAGTATCGTCTTGCTTCGGTTTCATGAGCTTAAGAGACAATGTAGTTTTATGACTGAAAAACTTATTTCTTTATACTTGGGCTATGGTACATAAGATTAAAGTTAAATACTGATCGTTTTTATAAATCTTATTTCTGATTTCGGATTTCGGATTTCTTAATTCTGAGTTCTTATTTCGGATTTCTTAATTCTGAGTTCTTATTTCGGATTTCTTAATTCTGAGTTCTTATTTCGGATTTCTTATTTCTGATTTCTTATTACGGATTTCTTATTATTGATTTCTTATTTCGGATTTCTTATTACTGATTTACGATATCTTTGAATCAAATTAATTACTGATTTACGATGATTTTACTGGGAAATTCTTCTCTTCAAATGTTTTACCATATCTATTTGTTCTCTAAATCTATGAACTCACCAACCTAGTGTTGACACTTTAGCATGTATTTTCAGGTTATTAAGGTAGCTCATGTTGCATGCATTTGGACCCTCATGGAGTCGTGGAGACGACGCGTCTGACTATATTTTCTACACCTATGAACGTTTGATCTTGTGGAACTTATCTTAACAAAAATGGCAATATCTTTTGGGACCTATGTTTTGTAAACTCTGAATGTTTTAATGATCAAACGCTGTATTTTCAAAACGACACTTTAGGTCGTTCAATATAACTGTAACTATGGTGCTATGACAGTCACCCCCAGGTATTCCATTCCGCTGCCATTCAGGTAAATTGGGGGTGTGACACCTCGTAGGGTCCTTCCCATTTGGGTCCGAGTTTGCCAGTGTCTTCTGCGTAGCTTGCATCGTTTGCGCGGTATACAAAGTCTCCTGGTTTGAAAGAAGTGTTTCTGACTTTTGCATCATAGTACTTCTTCATCTTTGATTTGGCTTTTGCTTCATGTATAGCTGCCCTTTCGCGCCTTTCCTCCAACAGATCTAAGTCTATGCGCCTTTCATCGTCATTTGCTGCGACGTTGATTTCTGTTGTGCGGATGGTTGGCATTCCAATCTTTGCTGGTGTGACAGCTTTTGTCCCATAGACAAGAGTGTTATGACCAAGAAACACCTTCCGGAGGTTGAGGTTGATCGAAATACATGATGTTTCTAGAGAGAGAAAGGTGAAGAAAAGGGTTTGTATTAAATTGACAATAATGAAGTTACACACACAATTTCCCACACCCCTCATGGAGAGTCATGAGGGGTATTTATAGGCTCATTACCCTACATGTTTGCCTATTCTACATAAGTAATCCTTGTAGTTTCTAATCTAGTCCAATTCACTTGTGTGACGTTATCTTTATAAAAGAGCGAGGCTAAGAATCTCCCTCCAAGATATCGTCACACGTGAATGGTTACAATGAGACCTATAAATACATTAACAATGTAAAATTACAACAATAGTAAACTATGTTGACGTTGTTGAAGCGCAGAGTCTCTGTAGTCTAGATACTGAGGCAGACTTGAAGTTCTCTCTTCCGACGATCTCGGCGTATGATCTTTGACATGGACGGCAAAGGTCTTTGTAGCTCTGAACTTCAACTGTAATGGTCTAGTTAGGTTATTACTACCTCCTAACTAGTGAGCCTTTATTCTTTTTCCTGCTCCCTCCTGAACCGACAACTCTTCTTTCATCTCACAGCGGATAAAGTAGATTGTAAAGTGTTTGTACCATGGTTGTCATTTGGGTAGCAGCATAACAACATAACTCACATAACATTGCAAAGAAGGTTGGTAATAAGCTCTGATGTACACATACTTGGTACCTCATGGTACTTCTCAGGTATTAAGCACAGTTCCCTCGATCAACCAACGTACTGAAGACGAAACACTACTTCTTTTGGCATGTTCTTCTCCCTCCTGATGGTTGCGAGTTATCGGAATCATCATAATCTTGTGTACATGCCATACAATTACCTGTACTTTACACTTCTAATGTAATTTAGAAGCCATAACAGCTTTTTGGAGCACATTCTGTGAGTATATGTCGCTAAGATATGACTCTCTTTATCTACAATCTCCTCTCTTCTCTTCAACCTATAAGCGACCTCTTCAAATTCCAACCAGCTAGTAAATAACCTCTGACTAGAGAAACAACCCAATATAATAAATCTGACAATAAAGTAAACATCCCGTAGATATGTGACTTAATCTTGTACTATGGTGTGACTAAGAACGGTGTAGAGAGTTCGTACACCATCGAATCTCTGAGTACTCTATACTCTTCAACCAACCAACCATCAAGTATAAGACGTACAACACCTCTTGATTATCCACAACTTCGTGTGACACTGAGCACTACAACGTAACTCCTTTAAGTGATAGTTATCTAGGTCTTCGTCCATCCACCCCTTGACCTATGAAAACTAGATAATCCAAGTCTTCGTCACTATCAATATTAGTGAATGCACAAACAAGTATCTTCGAAAGTCATGCATCCATCCACCCCTAGACTTTGAGATAAATAAGTACACATGCCCTTGAAATGAACTTTAAACCCAGAAAAGTGATAAAGAATTATCCCCATAATCACAAAATCCGATACTAGCCGTTGTCATTTGATTGTGATTCTTGATCAGGATCGTTTAAGCAAAACGTGGTGTGTTTTGGTGAATCTTGAAATTCTATTTCGGGTGATTCGTAGTGATTTCGTATTTTCCCTCCAAAAATAAAATTGGAAAATTTTCTCGCCCATAATATGGAAATCACTATGAAATGCAATTCTAAGGTTACCAGAAAAATTTGAGTTTTGAAAATTTTTACGCAAAATTTCACCGAAAAAAATTAAATTTTGGCCTAAAAATTTGAATTTCGGGTCAAAATTTTCAACGTTATACCAAACTTTGAATTTCGCGTAAAAATTGAACGTTTAGTCTCCTCTCAAAAATAAATTTTACTCAAATTTTCCCGCCAATTTTTTTTTTTTTTTTTTTTGGCTAACTCGGTAAAATTTCCTAACTCGATAAGCCCCTAACTCGGTAACCTTCAAACTCGGTAACCTTTCAAACTCGGTATCCAGAATATCTAACTCTGTAAGCTTGCAAACTCGATAACCTTGCTAACTCGATAACCATTCCCTAAATCGGTAACCTTCAAACTCGATAAGCATTTTGTAACTCGATAAGCACCTGTCAAACTCGGTAAACATTTCAAACTCGATAGAGCTAGAGGAATTTTGGCAGAGTTTCGTTTAGTGTTAACCAAATTAAAAACCTTACTCGATAAACGATAAGGTGAATGCCTAACTCGGCAGAAATGGCTAACTCGCCAGAAAACATAACTCGATAAATAGACAGCCAAACTCGGTAATGCTTACCCTAACTCGATAAGCATCCAAACTCGGTATACCACTCAAACTCGATAAAAAAAATTTTCTAACTCGAAAAATTAAATCCAAACTCGATAAGTTCCTAACTCGTAAGGATCCTAACTCGCCAGAAATTTTTCAAACTCGACAAAATTGCGATGAACAGTACCCAGATTCGAGATATTCACCCAAAAAACACGATTTTTCACCCAAAAACACCACGATTCGCCCCCGGTTAGCTCTGATGCCACTTGTTATGACCAAGAAACACCTTCCGGAGGTCGAGGTTGATCGAAATACATGATGTTTCTAGAGAGAGAAAGGTGAAGAAAAGGGTTTGTATTAAATTGACAATAATGAAGTTACACACACAATTTCCCACACCCCTCATGGAGAATCATGAGGGGTATTTATAGGCTCATTACCCTACATGTTTGCCTATTCTACATAAGTAGTCCTTGTAGTTTCTAATCTAGTCCAATTCACTTGTGTGACGTTATCTTTATAAAAGAGCGAGGCTAACAAAGAGAGAAGGGTGTATCGCCATTACTGACTTTGATTGTTGTGCGGTGCGCGCATAGGACATGCGATAGTTCGTCCACCCATCGTCCTTTGTGTCTGTCCAACCGCGCTTTTATTCCTTCACCCAAACTACGGTTCACGCGTTCAACCAAACCATTGGTTTGGGGATGTTTAACTGACGCGATGTATTGCGTGATGTGTAATTGTGCGCACCAGTCTTTGAATGGGTTATCACATAATTGTTTTCCGTTGTCCGAAATAATTTCTCCAGGTAAGCCAAAGCGGCATACAATGTTGTCCCAAACGAATCGTTTGACCTGGTTGCCTGTGATACTTGCTACTGCTTTTGCCTCAATCCATTTGGTGAAATAGTCTATTGCGACAATAAGGAACTTAAGTCCCCCTGCCGCGACTGGAAAGGGTCCTGCAATATCAATACCCCATTTGTAGAATGGCCATGGTGAGGTGATAGGTGTCAACTCTTGTTGTGGTTGGCGCGGGATGGGTCTATGGACTTGGCAGTCGTTACATCTCTTTATCATGTCTCGCGCGTCACGGTGCATGGTGGGCCAATAGTACCCGGATCGCAGAGCTCGCGCTACAACGGACCGTGGTCCTGAGTGCATGCTGCAAGACCCAGCGTGGATTTCTCGGAGTACGTAATCTGCCTGGAGAGGTCCGACGCACCGAAGCCATGGTTGTAGGAATGAACGCCGATATAGGATACCGTCTCGAAGTTCGAATCTTTGCGCTGTGCGCCGTATCCGTCAGGCGTCCTTCTGTTCTTGAGGGAGTGTTCCCTTGCTTATAAATTCTATGATGGGTGTCATCCACGTAGGATTCTCTTCCTCTATTACTGTGGATATTTCCATCTCAGAGATGGATTTGTTCTTCAAGGTTTCCACCAACACTTGTTTTGATAGGTGAGCGAAGCTTGTGGACGCGATTTTACTCAGTGCATCTGCCTTCCTATTTTCTCCTCTAGGGATTTGTTTGATGGAAAACCTGTCAAAATTCTTGATCAGGGACTTGGTCTTATCGAGGTATTGAATCATGTGTTCCTCTTGGGCCACATATTTGCCTAACACGTGGTTGGCTACTAATCGTGCATCCAGATTTGCATCTAGGTTGCGTACACCCATTTGAGTTGCTATGCGTAGTCCAGCCAATAATGCCTCATATTCTGCCTCATTGTTTGTGGCTATGAATTCAAAACGCAGTGTGTAAGTGTATTCTGTTCCGTCTGGGCTAGTGAGGATAAGACCTGCGCCTGACCCCTCCGCGCACGAAGATCCATCCGTGAATAGAACACATGGTTCTTGTAATGGTACTTCGTTCTTCGGTGATGGAGTATCAGTATCTGGCTTCTCGATGATAAAATCTGCCAGTATCTGTCCCTTGATAGTAGTGCGTGGCCTGTAAGAGATGTTGTGCTCGCTCAATAACACACTCCACTTTTATAGCCGTCCCGATGCATCAGGTTTAGAGATAACTTGCTTGATGGGTTGGTCCATGATTACAGCTATTGGATGCGCTTGGAAGTACCTGTGCAATCTCTTAGCTGCGAATATTAGGGCTAGGACCAGCTTCTCCATGGCAGTGTAGTTTGTCTCTGTCTTCTTGAGTGCTTTGCTTACAAAGTATATTGGTGTTTGAACAGAGTTTCTATCTCCTGATATTCGCAGTGGTGGGGGTTTTGGGAAGTTTGCTCCCTCCGCTGCGAATATCTCCTTGGGGGTTTTCGTGAGTGGGGTATACTTGTTGTTATCCCGTCCACTGCCCTGGTTGCGGTAGTTCCTGCTGCGATTGCCACTCTGGTCATTGGATTGTCTCCTAGACTGTTCTTGTGGCTTGTAGGTTGAGTAACCTTTTTTGCTATCCGCTGCAGCTGCTTCCCCTTGGATGAAGGATCAGGTGCGCTTTGTTAATTCATCAAAGCTTTGGGGTACTTTATCGTTCAGCTTTCTTATTAGCTCTGGGTTATTAATCCCGTTCATGAAACCTGAGATTTTTAGTACCTCGGGGCATGCTTTGACTTGTATGCATTCATCCTTAAAGCGCTCCATATAAGCGCTTGTGGATTCCCCTTGGCGTTGTTTTACTCTGGCTAGTTCCACAGGGTTCTTTGCGCACTTCTTTCTTTGCTTGAAATTTAAGCGGAATGCTTTCCGCAACTCTTCAAACCCGTTTATGCTTCTTTGTGGAAGCTTGCTGAACCATGTTCGCGCATTCCCTACTAAGGTAGAGTTAAACATATGGCACCACACAGGTTGTGGCCAATTTTCGATAGCAGCTGCTGACTCAAAAATTTTTAGGTGATCATCAGGATCACCTGTTCCATCATATGTTTTAACGTTAGTGGGCATGCGCCTTCTCTTGTTATAAGAGAAATCGCTGATGCGTCGCGTGAATGCATCAACCTTTTGGCGTCGCCAAGGAAGAGAGATGTCTTCATCCTCCTCATCACGCCGTCGGTTTCTAGATTTCCAATGTCCTGTCTCTCTATCCTCGTTGTCCGAGGAGTTACTTGAGGAGGAGGGCTTTTACTTGGGGAGTCCGAGTTTGGAGGGCTTTTACTTGGGGAGTGTTGTCTCCCGAGCCTATCCTGGATTCTTCTGCTTCCAGATCTTGAAGCGCTCTCGCTCGGTGAGCGTTGTCGTCCCAGTCTGTCTTGCATCCTGCGACTACCAAGTCTAGCGTGGATATTGGTGTGCCTCTCGTTGTCCTCGTATTCCTCCGAGTATTGAGAGTCAGATGCTGTACCAAGTCTAGCGTAGACATTGGTACGCCTTTCATTGTTTTCGCGCTCCTGATAGCGCGATGGGGATTTTTCTGGGCCAAGTTTAGCCGAGCTTGTAGGCCGTTACTCGACCTTCTTCTTGCCTCCTCTTGCATGAGGCTAGTTAAGGTTTCGTAATTTTGAGACACAAAATTACTCAATGTTAACTCAGGTGCGTCCTCTTCTAGTGCGAGGATGTTTGTCTCCGCATCCGGTATTCTCTCCCGATTGGGCGCGCCTGGAGGCACAGTGTTGTTCACTATGGGTGCCGTTTGATGAGGAGTAGTGAATAGGGTGCACTGAAGGTCTTCAGTGCTTGGGGCCACCATAGTGGCTCGAGTAGTCCCAGCAGGCAATTCTACAGTGGATGGAATTGGAGTTATGTCTGATTCGCGGTGACTAGGCGTACTGGTTGTTCCAGAGGGTTGTCTAGGGCTCGGTTCTTGATGGTTCTTCCTCTAGGAATCGTCACGTGTCTTTTCCACCTGCGGAGTCCGCTGGCCTGAGTTTTTGTGTTTTGTCATCCTAGTTCTTAGTGTAGGGTCCCACGGATGGCGCCACTTGTTGATACAAAAATTGGGCTTTCCTTGTTTGGACTCCTTGTTCTCATACCAATCAGACCTTAGTGCTTGAAACCTGCGCACTAAGAAAGCAAACAAACACCGTTAGGCTTATCGTGGGATTGTTTCCCACGATTATCCTCCGGCGTGAGAGTAAGTAATCGGTTTTAGGGTTTCGTTGAAGAGTTTAGGGTTTTGTCAATCGTACCTTTAATGAGAATTATGTCATTCTATATATAGGCGCAGAATCCTTGTAGGTTTCTTGCTCCTTACTGTTCGCACACATGGTGCTTATCCGGCCTAAGGATATCTATTCCGTAAATAGAAGATCCTTATCTAGACCATAAATAGTTTGGTTGGGTTTGGGCCTTCGTGAGTCCAAACCGTTAGTATTATGGCCCAAGTCATTGTCATGATAGCCCACTTGTCATGGGTTTGGGCCTTAGTAATGTTTATCATTTGGGCTCATGGCCCAAATATAGACTATACGTCATCAACTATTATTTTGATCAAAGTTTACACGCAGTTTTCTCTCATTACTCTTTCTCTTATGGTTGATAGTTGTTCCTCTGGGTTTCTAGTTTGAGTTTGATTGTTGTATTGATCAGATTAAGATCTTCTTGATCTGATAGATTGGTTTCTGGGTTTATAGTATTGTTTAGATTACTGGGTTTGGTTTTAAAGTGTGAGTGATTGTAGATAGCACCTATTAGAGGGACTATCATTATTTCTTTGTATTGTATCTGGCTTGCATCCGTTTGGGGACAAGTCTTCAGTGTTTATAGTTGTAATAAAAGAAAATATCACCAAGGGGTGGTTGGTTGGGTGATTAATCAGTTGTGTTGGTAGTTTTGTTACCATTTTTACAGTATTTGTGGCCTATGATAGAAAAACTAATGGTTGTGGAGAGTTTGGTGGGGAACTAGAAGGTAACGAAAGCAGGGATAGAAACGAGGGCAGATACAGGAATGAAGGAAAGGAAGTGAATATGAAGACTCGCGATAACCGTAGATTTGTGGAAGTAATTAATGGAGGGTGTAAGATTGGCACAACGGACATGAATGATAAAAACACAGGTGGGGAGAGAAACTTGCACTATGATAACAGTGGCAGTAGGAACAAAAATATGGGTGATCAGGGGACTGAAAGGATCATAGATGCTGAAGAAGATGACGTCAACAGGGAGCTTATTAGGAGAAGTGTGGAGGGGGAAGTGAAGGTTGTATGCTTCCTTGCGAAACTTCCAGTTCTATGTGAAGAACAGGGGTTAAATAAGATTGAAGTTACACTACTAGGAGGATTGGAAGTGATGATAGTGATGGAAAATGAAAAAACGGCAAGTAATGTCTTAAAAGATAATGAACATGGTATACGAAGGTGGGTTCATAAAATAAGGAGAGGGGATAGTTTATAGAGGACGGCGGGGAGGACGACATGGATCAACATTTTAGGCATCCCTATCTCGTGTTGGCGAGAAACAATGTTTCAGAAAATAGCGAGTATACATGGAACTATACTGGGGTTTCATAACTGTCGATTAGAAGGGAATCAAAATGTCATATATGGCAGAGTTCATATTCACACGATCAACAAGGGGCTGATTAAGGAAGATCTATTAATAAGGATTAACGGGAAAAATCACAAAATAAATGTTATCGAGGAGATACGAGATATTACTATTACAGAAATTCAAGAGGTAGTCGAGGGAAGATATGAATAGTATAAGGCAAAAGATGTGGACAATAAGATAGACGAGAACGAGATGCAAATTGACGGAGTGGATGGGGAGGCTGATGATGAACGTAATAATGATGATGAGGTCTCGAGTGACGAGGAGGAAATGGGGGTACATGGAGAAAAGGAGAATGAAGTATGTGGTCACAAGATTCACACAGATTCCGGCTGCCGGAATATCGGAGAAGACGAAGAATCTAGATTTTCAGGTGAGACTAGGGTTAGGGACACTTTTGAGGAAGAAAATGTGAGTTCCAAGGTAAAGGCGGCTGAGACAGACAAAGGGCTGCATGGGGAATGTAAGAGACAGGAAAGCAATAGTAATTGTATAGGAGTGGGTCCCGTTGACAAAGGCGTGCATGAGGATATTGAGTTTAAGAGGAGAAGGTATGGCAACAAGCTTGAAGAGCTCATTTGGGGCCCACCGGTGCCACCTCACCTTAATACCTCTTCACAACAAACCCCCTCCTCACTCACAACAAACCTCAACTTACTCATTTGGGGCCCACCACTTACAACTTTATTTTTTTATTCACTCACAACCAATAAAAAATAAAAAGAAAAAACAATAAAAAAAATTAAAAAGCTGCAAATGTCAGTTGGTTTAGCTCGTTGCAGGCGTGAAGAGGGTGGAATTGGCGAGCTGCAACAAGCTCCACCTGGTGTGGTGGCAAGCTGCAACAAGGCAAAGTGGAATTCCACGTGGGATGGCAAGGCTAGGCAACAAGCCCATACCCTGTGCTCTAAGGATGGTAATGTTAGCTGTACGGGAGTGGGGCCTAATGTCAAAGGTATGCAAAAGAAGAGTTTAGAAAATTCGTGTAAGGATGCTGGTAGTATAGGGCCCGAAATTAATTTATCAATGGGCCAAGAAAATGGTTCGGTTGGGCTTAATGAGTCCAAGACACAAGCAAATAACCTCGATGGCTACAAGAGGAAAAGAAGCGGACAATTTAGGAAGGGACCCAGTAGAGAATTGAACACAAATAATAAACAAATTAATAGCAAGAACATTGAACCACATATTTAATCTGGGTCTGATGAGATAAACTCAACGGTAAGAAAAAAATAGAGCAGCGTCACCGTCCAGCTCAGTTGGGAGTGGCGGTGATAGAACGAGGAAGAAGAGAAAACCAGTATGTGAGGAGTTAGTCGAAGATGAGAAATTCGAGAGGGTGTTTAATCAGGGCAAAGGGAAGGAGGATAATAATAGTAACAAAAAGAAGGTTGGTAGAAAAAGTATAACCTATGGAGGTGGCAAGACAAACCGGGGTGAAAGGATTAGGGGAGAACAGAAAAGGGGTTTCGGATATTTACAAGGAGTTCTACGAGGAAGTAGGCAAGGATAGTGTAGTTTTCAGGTTCGGGAATACAAAAGAAGGTGAAGGTGAAAACAGCAAATGCAAAATAAATATTGATCAGGTTAAAGAAGTGGGAGAGTTGATAGGTGTTTCGTGGGCGATAGCTGAAGAAGTGACAAATAAGAGGCGGGAAGAAAGAAAGGGGGACGAGGATGGAGATGTTGCTGCCGAGCACGTGCAGTAATATCTTGGTATGTAACTTCGTTTATTTTACTTTCTTTTATGAAGTTGATATCTATTAATGTGAGGGGTATGGGGGAGATTGAGAAAAAATGTTGGGTTAGATCAATTATTAAGGATGAGTAACCTGATGTCATTGGCCTTCAAGAAACAAAAAGTGGGATAGTGGATGATTTCTGGATTGAGGATTTATGGGGGGGGGGGGGGGGAAATTATGGTTATGCATAATTACCGGCAAAGGGGAACTCAGGGGGCATACTATTAATTTGGGATAAGAGGAATTTCTTATGTAAGGAGGCAGTGGGAGATGAGAGATTCATTGGTATCAAGGGATCGTGGAAGGGAAAAGTTGAGGATTTATATTTGGTTTGTATTTATGGTCCGCATATAAGTCAACAAAAAGCATCTTTATGGGATAGAATAGCAGGGTTGATGGATAGATGGCGGGGTGCTTGGTGCATTTTCGGGGATCTAAGGGCCCGTTTGGTTTGTATGAGGGTTTAGGATTTGGATTTAAATTTGGATTAGGATTTGGATTTGGATTTGATGTAGGAGAGAGAAAAAAATATTTAATGGTATTAATTATTTTATATAATAATATTGTAATAAAAAATAATATTAATTAAAATAAATGTAGAAAGAGATGTGAGTAGAGTGGTAAATGGGCCCACTAATTTTATTAATACCCATCAAAACCCATCAACACCCCATCATTCAATCTATCATTCTTGAATCCATTCCCTTTATAAAATTATGCAACCAAACAATCTTTAAATGTCACATTGCTTCAAAACCCATTCCACACCCCCAAACCAAACGGGCCCTAAATGTAGTTAGAAGTAACGACGATAGACTCAACTCTCAAGTGAACATTAAGGAAATAAGCGACTTCAATGATTTCTTAAATGACACGAGGTTGATAGAAGTTCCAATGGGTGGTAGGAGATTTACTAAAGTAAGTGATGATGGGATGAAATTTAGTAAACTCGATCGATTCTTGATGAACGATGAATTTGATAATATCTGGGGTAACTTAGCGGTCACGGCGCATGACCGTCAGCTATCGGATCACTGTCCAATAGTTTTAAAAGATGTGGATTTAGATTTTGGTCCAAAACCATTCCGAATTTTCAATATTTGGATGGAAGAGCTGGATTTTCAACAGGTGGTGGAGGAAGCGTGGAAAAAAGAAGTGAGTAGTACTCGTACCGACTGTACATTTCAGGATAAGTTGAAAAATGTCAAAGCAAGTCTTAGGGGGTGGAGTAAGGATAGATTTGGGGGTCATAAAGAGAAGATTGAAATTCTAAAAAACGAGGCGATGAGATAGGAGATAGAGGCGGAAAAGAGAACGTTGAACGATGTAGAGAGAGGAATATGATTAGATACAAGGAAAAGATGGGAGGAAAAGGAAAATGAAGTTGGCAATATGATGCGACAAAAATCTAGAATAAGATGGGATGTGGAAGGGGATGAGAATTCAAAGTTTTTTCATTCATATGTTAAGAGGAGGAACAACAAATGTAGTTTAAGAGGTTTGATGATCAATGGGGTGTGGTGTGAGGATCCGATTCTCATCAAAGCGGAGATGGCTAGAGACTACAAATCCTTGTTCTACGAAAGACAGGTGATTCGTCCAATCTTCTGTTGTAACAGAATTGATAAAATATCAGAGGAGGAGGCTCGTAACCTAGAGAGAGTGTTCAACGAAAGTGAGGTGTGGGATGCAATACGCGACTGTGGGGGGGGATAAGGCCCCGGGACCGAATGGGTTTAACTTTAAGTTTATTAGGAAATTTTGGGATGTTATTAAACCGGATTTGATGAGGGCGGTCTTGTGGTTTTGGGATAAGATGGAGATATAGAATGGGTGTAACTCATCTTTCGTTACAATTATTCCTAAGGTGATGGATCCCATCGGCCTTGGGGATTTCTGCCCCATTAGTTTGATAGGTTGCTACTATAAAATTATTGCAAAATTGTTAGCGGAAAGGGTTAAGAGGGTGGTGGATAATGTGGTGGGGGAAGTTCAAAACGCATTTATAAAGGGGAGATATATTCTTGATGGAATTCTTATAGCGAATGAGACGATGGAATTTTTGAAGACAAAGAGGAAAAAGGGGCTAATGTTTAAAGTAGATTTCGAAAAGGCATATGATAGTATAAATTAGAAATTCTTATTAAATATTATGAATAGAATGGGGTTCGGGATAAAGTGGTGTAAATGGGTGGAGGTATGTCTTCGGTCTTCGAATATGTCCATCCTTGTAAATGGTTCCCCGACCGAGGAATTCGGTTTAGAAAGGGGGGGGGGGGGTTAGACAGGGTGATCCCTTATCTCATTTTCTATTTATTTTGGCGGCAGAGGGTTTAAATGCAATTGTAAGCGAAGCTGTGGAAAGTGGTATTTTTAGGGGAGTTAAAGTTGGTGAGAATAATGTCACGGTGTCTCATCTTCAATATGCGGATGACACTATATTATTCGGTGAATGGAATAAAGAGAATGCTAAGTCCCTTATGTACATTCTTAGGTGTTTTGAGGAGGTCTCCGGATTACGGGTTAATTACAATAAAAGCAAGTTATATGGGATAGGGGTTAGTGATGAAGAACTATCAGATATGGCGGTTTGGATGGGGTGTGGGGTCGGGGAATTTCCGTTTACTTATTTGGGTTTAACGATCGGTGAAAATATGAGGAGGATAAATGCGTGGAATCTAGTAGTGGAAAGGTTCAAAAATCGGTTGGCCGATTGGAAAGCTAAATCGATGTCGTTCGGGGGGCGTCTAACATTGGTTAAATCTGTTCTAGGTAGCTTGCCATTGTATTATTTTTCGATGTTCCGTGTGCCGACGAGTGTGATAAAAAATCTTGAGAGAATTAGAAAAAATTTCTTTTGGGGAGGGGTTGGGGAGGGAAAAAAAATTTCTTGGGTTAAATGGGATACGTTACTAGCTTCTCATGGGTTGGGGGATTAAATATCGGATCTTTACAGGCAAAAAATTTGGCTTTACTAGGTAAATGGTGGTGGAGGTTTAGGAAGGAGGGGGAGTTTATGGGTTAGGGTGGTTAAAAGCATTCATGGGTGTAATGGTGGGTTAGATGAAAATAGGGAAATGGGTGGGGGTGAAGGGTGGGGGGTATGGCGGGATATCACAAGAATAGGAGTTGAGTTGGAGGGGTTAGGGATTGAGTTTGCATCTTCATGTAGAGGTGTGTTAGGGGATGGGAGGGATATTAGATTTTGGGCGGATAGGTGGGTTGGTGATCAAAGATTGTGTGATAGATTCTCTAGGTTATTTCACTTACATAGGAGTAAGCAGGGTAGAGTGAAGGATAAGGGGTCGTGGGTGAATGGGGAATGGCATTGGAATTGGGATTGGGAAAGGAGTATTAGGGGTAGAGTGTGTAAGGAGCTAGATGATTTAGTTTGTGTTTTGCAAAATATTGTTGTATCTAATAATAGTAGGGATAGATGGAGGTGGACGCTCTTCAATGATGGTGAGTTCAAGGTCAAAGAATTATCAAGAATGGTGGAGGAGAAGATTCTTCATGTGGAAAATGGTGAGCAAGGATCGATTTGGAATAATTTGATACCGAAAAAGGTTAACATATTCGTGTGGAGAGCTTTGAAAATAAGACTTCCGGTTCGTGAGGAGCTTGATAGAAGAGGTATCGATTTGGACTCGATGCTTTGTCCAAGTTGCAATAATGCGGTGGAATCATGTGCTCATTGTTTGGTCACTTGTGATCTTGCAATGAGTGTTTGGAATAAGGTCTTTTGTTGGTGGAAGAGGGGGTGCGTTAATGCTTTTTCAGTTGATGAATTTTTTTCATCCAATGGAAACGTTAATGTCCCTAATATCTTATCTCGTGTTTGGCAAGCGGTTATTTGGACATCCGGCTACTACATTTGGAAAGAAAGGAATGCTCGTGTGTTCGGTAAAAAAGCGGCAAGTACTAATAAAATTGTGCAAGATATTCAACTAAAAAGCTATGAATGGATTGTTCGAAGATCTAATAAATACAAAAGAATGGATTGGCAGCAGTGGTTAACTAATCCAGTGAGTTGTCAGATATAATTTGATAGCGCCTCTGATCGGGTAATCTACAGCAGCCTACTGGTTATGTGGTTTTGAGTAAGTTTTTGTGTGTCAGCTTGAGTTTTGGTGTGAAATATATGTCTCAGTACTGTCAATTTTCGTTTATGCGAGTACTGGTATCTCAGTGCTAGTATTCTTTGGTTGTTGCATCACAACAAATAGTGTGGTTGGTCAGTGTCTTTGGTGGGCCCTATGCTCTTCCTCCTAATTCTCATCTTTTGACTTATCCTAGTGGTATGTAGTATGATATATCCAGGGGCATGGGTTAAATGTTTGAGTGTTAGTGAGTTAGGGGGTCCCAAGACTGTGTTAAAGTATTTAGATGTAGTCTTTAGTGAGTTAGTTCAGATTTGCTTTTGTAATTTGCTTCGGGTAGTCTGCGCGCACTTTCTTTGTTCGGGTTCCTTCTCTCTAATTGTCTTGTTTGGAGAGGGGGAATGGCGTCTGTTTGTATCTTTCTTGTTTGTGTTTCTATATATTGCTGCCTTTCAAAAAAAATATAGCAACCTACAATCACAATTACAATTTTTCGCAATATAATTCATATATATTATACATTAACATCCAAAATGTAAACATGCATTATATAAAACAATTATTTTTAGTGACTTAAAACTTTAAAAGTTCACTATGTAATTAAATATGTACGAACTACCAATCGCAGTTTATTTACCAACTTAACTACAAAAACTAAACACGCTGAAATTAACTATCATATCATGGTCACAAGTATCATATTCCTCTTTGCTCGCCTTCATGACTGCAATTAATGAAACCAACATCAAGCTCCTCTTTATGTACGACCTTTCAACTTTCTGAAACTTCTTTAATGACATCACCACCTTTGAGGTACAAACAGGAAAACAAAAAAGAAAATCAAATATATGTAAAACTTCTTTACATAGCCCTTTCATCAAAATAGAATCAATTTTCCTTTCATCAAAATAAATTCAATATAAAAATACTCATCTCCATCGTTTGGTCACTATGAGCTGGAGTGGAGACTCATGTCCATCTTCGCCTCTCCCGACTCTCCGGTCACTATGAGCAGCAAATAAAAAACAACACATAATGAAAGTAGATCCAAGTTACATTTAGCAGTGTGAAAGAACATACATATATTGCAATAAAAGAGTCGCGCAAAAGTAAAAAAGAAACCACAAAGATAACTTACAATGACTGGTTGTTAGAGCTTTCCATTTGGTGAAGCTGAAAATATGAAATTAGAGAGAAAAATAGATGAAGGATGTTAGTTGGTTGTTTTTGTTTTTTGGTTGTGGGGTGATATTATAGATGATAAAGTCAAAAGTTGAAGAGTGTCAAACTATTTAGACTAATGTGTAATTTTTCGAAGAGGTATTTGCTGCTTACGTGTCATTTATTTGAGTGCTTATGTGGCATCCCCTTAGTCACCTACAGAAGAGGTATTTTAAGTGAACTTAGGGACCGTTTGGTTTGTAGGTGGGTTTAGGATTAGGATTTAAATTTATAATTTGGATTAGGATTAGAATTTAGATTTGATATATGAGAGAGAAAATATTTTATAAAATAAATAAATTATTATTATTATTTGATAAATAAATTTATATTTAAAAAAAATAGTATTTAAATAGAGTATGAGGAGAGAGATAGAGAGAGAGTTATAATTGGAACCGACTAATACATATTATTTTTACCAATCCCACCCTATTAGCCATCTTTTTTGGGTTAGTGGTGGGCCCAACAATCACAAATCAACCAAACAACATTTTTGAAGCCAAATCTAAAACCAAATGTCTAACCCCTCATACCAAACGGGCCCTTAGTGGTCTAATTCATTTCTAGTCTATGAGTTGTTTTAATGTTGACATATTTTAATCAAACATTATGATAGAATTAGTGGTCTAATTCATTTCTAGTCTATGAGTTGTTTTAATGTTGACATATTTTAATCAAACATTATGATAGAAGACAGTGAAAAGTAAAAACTACATTTATATGGATTTAGAATTTAAACACTTGTTCCAATAAAACCTCTACGACTATCAAATTTAATTGAAGTTTTAGGGCACGTTTGGTATGCTAATAAAGGAATGAAACTATGACTTTGATAGTCATTGCAAGTGTTTGTTTAAGACTGTTGGGCCCACCACTATGACTATGAAAGTCACATATTTTCCATATTCCATATATGGCTAGAGAGGGGGGAATGAATTCTTTCATAGTTGAGGGACCCACCACTACTATCAAACTCATTCCCATTGTCATTCCTCGCGGCATACCAAACGCACCCTTAAATATGTTTAACAGATAAACTAACAGATACGTCAAAATCAATCACTTGACTTAGTTTAAAGATATTACTCTAGGTTCATATATTTCTGTTCGTAAGAATTTAATGTTACGTTTTGAAAACTTAGTCAACCTAAAACACCTTGCACATTACAACTAACCCTCTATAGTTCTTATTCTTAACCAATCATCACTGCACCTCTTAATTTTTATATCTTACCTATAAGCAAATCGAAATTAGCAAAAACATTGTCGGCTTATCTCAATCATGTTAACGACATCAACCCGAAACTTGGCTGGCTTTCATTTTCCCAAATCGATAACATATTCAAAACTCTGACTAAAGTCTAACAACTTTGGACGCTCACAGTTATAACTAATAAGAGTCATAATATATTAAAAAGAAAAAGGTTTATGCTAGAAAAAATGGGTTTTTTGACTCGTGCATTATGACGGAGTTTAAATATTTTGATATAGATTTTTGGAGGTATAGTTGTGCATAATTTGTCCTAAAGTATATGTTTGGGAATATTTTTTTTTATGGTCATTGATTAAATTTCATTTGTAAATTTAGATCACACTTAAAAAAAACTAAATAACGACACTGTAACTAATGATTAAGATAATAAGATATACTACGTATCATATATTATAATGGATTTGATTTGACATTTGCAAATAAATAGTGTGTGTATTGTATATAAATCATTATCTTAACTTTTCAAAACTCAATATCTTTTAATCTAAAAGAAATTATACATCACCAGAGCATTTTCTAAAGATTTTTCAAAGATGATTTACCCGCTTCTCATTGGTGTCACCATTATGCTTATCTTACTTCTGATTTCGCTTTTCCAACTCCCACCTAATGAATTTGAACTTTTCTTAGTTTTCTATTTGTTTGTTGCTCGCATACTTTATTGTATTGCAATACTTATTGATATATATGGATTTTAATATTTTGTTATTTGTTCAATTTATGTTTAGCGACAAAATGTCAAACATTGAAAAAATCAAATTTCAAACTCTTGACATAACCGGAGCAAATTATATACAATGGACATCAAATGTTAAAAGACATCTAAAATCAATGGGTGCTTTAGAAACCTTACAAGAGGTCAACAAATGATCAGAGGAAATCAAAGCGAAAGCTGATGTTTTCCTCCATCAACACATTGATGAAATGCTAGAATTCGAATATTCAAATTGTGATGATCCAAACATTTTATGGAAAGATTTACAAAGAAAATTTGATCATCAAAGGAAAGTTTTACTCCCTTCTGCTGGATATGAATGGAACAATTTAAGGTTCCAAGATTTTAGAAATATGAGTGTTGAGCATATTCTTTTTAATATATTATGACTCTTATTAGTTGCAACAACAATATCGAAGGAGATTTATTCAGAATATGCTCAACACTCATATTTTGTGGGTAAACTGTTACTGAAGGAGATTTGTTGGAGAAAACTTTCTCCACATTTCAGGCTTCAAACTTAAACTTGCAACAACAATATCGATTGCAAAAATTTAAAAGATACTCTGATCTAAATGCAAACCTTCTTGTAGCAGAGAAAAACAATGAATTGCTAATGAAAAATTATCAAACTCGTCCCACGGGATCATTAGCACTTCCAGAAGCAAATGATGTTAACAATAATGATACCAAAGACTCTGGAAGTAAAAGAGGAAGAGGTAACCCTCGTTGACGTGGTCGTGGTCATGGCCATTATGATAAAAACAATGTTCATGGTCACAACCGTTTTTTCAATCGAAACAGTACTCACCATCGAGGTGGTTATAATGGTCTTGGTCGTGGCCGTGGTCGTGGTCAAAGAAACTATAATTACCATGCTCCACAAGTTAATAATCATGGTCAACAAAATAATGAAGATAATGCCTCTCAAAACCATGGAGGATCCTGTTTCATGTGTGGAAGTACAAACCACTGGTCAAAAGCTTGTCGCACACCTTCGCATCTATGTGAGCTCTACCATGCATCTCTTAAAGGAAAAGAGAAGAAGTGAACCATGTGGATTAGTTTGACAATACAAATACTGAGCCGAATACCTCAGATTTTTTCAATGACTTAGAACTATGAAAGAAATGATCTTGGATCTTAATAAATATGTATAATACAGTGTTGCAAAAATCGGCCTTGGCGGCCGATTAATCGCTAGGCGGGGATTAACCGCCACAATTTTCACTAATCGGCCTTATTAATTGGTTTGCTCAAAAATCGGTCAACATACCGATTAATCGGATAAAAATCGGTCAAATCGGGCATAAATCGGCCAACTCGGACAAAAATTGAATAAATCGGCCAACTCAGTTACAAATAAAAATCAGCCAAATGAGGGAAAATCAGCCAAATCGGAAAAAATGGCTAGATCGGCCAAATCGGGCATATAGTTTCAAATTTTTTTAATTTTATATATAAAAAATCCAATCCGACTAATCCCCGTTTAACCGATTAATCGCTAGGCGGTACCCGGCCGCCACGCTACCGCTTAGCGATTTTTGCAACCTTGGTATAATAACTATGTATTTCCCTTCCGTAACTTTGTCTAACTATGTTTAATTATTTTTTCTTTTCAAGTAAAATAAATCAATAAATGGCCCTTTTAAATAACATTTTTTATATGCAATCATTATTATTATTTTTATCTTCATATTAGAAGCTTAAAGATAGTCTCAATGGAGCACACCATCAAACAAATGCTAGAGACCTATGCATAGCGGATAGTGGTGCCACTCACACTATCCTTAAATCCAATAAATATTTTTTTGAATTAAAACGAACAAAGGAAACCATTGATACTATTTCAAGTCCTACAAACTTGATAGAAGGACTGGGAAAAGCTAATTTGTTTTACCAAATGGTACACAACTTTTGATAGAGAATGCTTTAGTTTCCCAAAAATCCAAAAGAAACTTGCTATGTTTCAGAAATATATATCATAATGGATATGATACTCAGTTAAGGACTATTGGGAACAAAAAGTATTTGAATATCATAAATGAGAATCATGTATTGGAAAAACTGCAAATGCTCCATTCTGATTTGCATTATAGACATATTAATGTGCCACAAGCACATATAGCAGCCAAAGAAAAACATTGTGATCCTAGTATATTCAACTTATGGCATGACAGATTAGGTCACCCAGGATCAACAATGATGAAAAGGATAGTTGAAAATGCACATAGACATCCATTCTAAGATCAAAAGTTCCCTAAAATAGATAAGGTACCTCTATGTACATCTTGATCTCTTGGAAAACTGATTACAAGACCTTCACCATTTAAAGTTGAAAATGAATAACCTATGTTTCTAAAAAGAATTCAAGGTGATATATGTGGCCCAATTCATCTACCTTGTGGACCATTTAGATACTTCATGGTCTTAATAGATGCATCCAGCAGATGGTCTCATGTATCCTTATTATCAACTCGTAATGTGGCCTTTGCAAAGTTTCTTGCTCAAATTATTAAATTGAAGGCATATTTTCCAAATTACACAGTTAAAAAGGTGAGACTTGATAATGCAGAGGAATTCACATCACATGCTTTTAATAATTATTGCATGTCTGTTGGAATTGTTGTTGAACACCCGGTTGCTCATGTTCACACACAAAATGGTTTAGCAGAATTATTAATCAAATGTCTTCAGCTAATAGCTATACCATTATTAACGAGAACTAAACTCCCCGTGTCTATGTGGGTACATGCAATTTTACATGTTACATCATTGGTTTGCACGAGACCAAGTGCAAATCATAAATACTCTCCCGTACAACTTGTTTCTGGCCAAGAACCAAACATTTCACATCTTAGAATTTTTAGTTGTGCAGTGTACGTTCCTATTGCACCACCACAACACAAATATGGGTCCTCAAAGAAGATTGGGAATTTATGTTGGATATGAAACATCTTCCATCATAAGATACATTGAAACTTTAACAGGTGATCTCTTTACAACACGTTTTGCTGATTGCCACTTTGATGAAGCAGTTTTCCCAACATTAGGGGAAAACACACATAGACATCCATTCTAAGATCAAAAGTTCCCTAAAATAGATAAGGTACTGTTAATACAAATATCGCCTAAAAACGTTATTTATATTTTACGATCTTCGCTAAGTTTTGTTAACGACAAAATGTAAACTTTAGTTTCTAAGCAAAACATAATCTTACTTTTTAAGACTTGCATAAACTAGACTTTTGCTACATTTTACATTTCATAAAACACAACACAAGTTTATTTCTTAAATTAGAAATTGTCACATCACATTTATGGCAAGTTTTGTCATTATGTATCTATGGAAAGAAATGTGTTTGACTAACTTTGTTGTTGCTTGCAAGCTTTGTATTTGACTTGTTTTTAAGTGATGTGACATTGTTTGGTTGCTAGGAGTTATGAGATAAGACCTTGTTTGGTTTGAAGAGATATTGCAAAAACCTACTGCAGACCCAGCGGTACCCTGGGGGTACACGGGCGGAACCCATCTGAGGGTTCCGCCTGATCCGCCAAGCATGCAGAATGTTGTGCTATAAATACCAAGCCATAACTTGATTTTTGGCTAACCTCTTGAGATCATATTTTACACACACACTCATCTTTTCTTCTAACCTCTTAACATTGTAAATGTGAAGTTTCCTTTTGTAGCAAAGAAGCTCACAAGGTCATCAAAAGTTACAAGTTTCCAACACAACGTTGCAAGACTTGTTAGCTTAGTATTGTGTGAACTCTTATTGTTTACACGTCATTTGTTTGTGTATATTCTGTAGTGAGTGGTTAGTATTTTAGTCCTCAAAATACAAAGAGTGTTGGGAGTTGTTGTACCCTAGTAAAAGAACTAACGGGAGTGGTTGTGCCCTTGTAAAAGAACTCGACATTTAGCTTTGTGTCGGTAAAAGTATAAGCGACGTGTAAGGTTTTCTCCGCCGGTGAAAGGAGCTTGTTGACTAGTGAAAGAAACTCTCGAGTTGGATACTCGGGGCGTGGACGTAGGGCAAGGAAAAAGAGTCCTTGTAGCCAAACCACGATAAATACTCGTGTTGTGGTTTGATCGTTTCTTTCATTTACTTGCATGCTATATATTGTGTTTGTGCATATATCTTTGATCAAACGGAAAGTTTCAAAGCTAACTTAACAAGTTAAAAAGATTTTAATCGGTAAACTATTCAACCCCCCTTCTAGTTTTCCACAATTGGCATCAAGAGCTATGTTACTCAAGCTTTTAAAATATATTGTTTTTAAAACTTGAAACGATCCATGGATTTTGAAAATTACAAAGAAGGGCAATCTATGCAAAGACCACCACTCTTTGAAGCAAATGGTTTTATATATTGGAAAAACCATTTTGAAACCTACGTGAAATCTAAAGATATAGATTTGTAGTATATAATTATTGATGGTGATAACGTAGTTACTAACATCAAAGATGATGATCAAAAGAAATTAATAGGTAAAAATAATGAAGCTAAAATGATGCTTTATAATGCTTTGCATAAGAAAGAATATGAAAGAGTCTTTTTGTGTAAAACCGCCAAAGATATTTGGCAATCTTTAATTGTCACTCATCAAGGAAACTCACAAGTTAAAGATAACAAAATTGATCTTCTTGTTCAACAATATGAACAATTTGTTATTTCCGAAGATGAGATTATTGATAATGCCTTTGCTAGGTTTAACACTATTATTACTTCACTTAAAGCACTTGATGAATCTTTTTGTAGTATGAAATTTGTCAGGAAATTTCTTAGAGCACTCCATTCGAAGTGGAGAGCAAAAGTGACGGCAATTGAAGAATCCAAAGATCTTTCAAGCATGTCACTTGATGAGCTTATTGGAAACCTCAAAGTTTATGAAATGGTAATGGAAAAAGATTCGGAACTAGTTAGAGGCAAGAAAGAAAAAGTTAAGTCTATTGCCTTGAAAGCTAGAGTCCAATCAAGTGATGATGAAGAATCTACTTCGGATAGTGATGATGAGGAATATGCTATGGCCGTGAGAGACTTCAAGAAGTTCTTTCATAGGCGAGGAAAGTTTGTAAGGCAACCTAAAGATGACAAGAAAACCTTCCGGAAAGATCGTGATGATCGAAAAGGAAAAGTTGAAAGAAAATGTTATAGGTGTGGAGACACAAGTCATCTTGTAGGAGAATGTCCAAAACCACCCAAGAGCAAACCTCAACAAGCTTTTGTGGGTGGTGCTTGGAGTGACTATGAAGGAGATGATGATGAGCCAAAGAATGATGATATTGCTCTAATGGCTCACAACTCAAATGAGGTACTCTCCGACTCATCTTACTCCTCTATAGATGATGATACTTTACAAAATGAATATAACAAACTTTGTGAGTTAAGCTTAAAAATCATAAACAAAAATAAATTTTTGAAAACTAAAAAGGAGTTTTTAAAAAAGTGAAGTCTATGAGTTAAAAGAAAAAGCTAAGAGATTAGAAAAGGGTAAAGGTATTGACACCTCATGCAAATCATGTGAAGAACTTAAACTTGAAGTTGAGAAACTTAAAATTACTCAAAATGATCTAATCAAACAAACCACAAAGTTCAAAAAGTTCGATAAGAGCATTTCATGTGCGGATGAAATTATGAAACTTCAAAAGTCACCTTTTGATAAAACAGGTCTAGGTTTCAGGAAAGTAGAAATCATTAAGGGTCAAACGAAACAAGAAAAGAACGCACATGAAACAAACAAAATTGCTACAGCAGCCCGCGGACCAGACGGAACCCAAATTAGGGTTCCGCCCGTTGGCCCCGAGGGTTCCGCCAGGTCTGCTGCAGCAGTAACTCCATCTACATAGGATCGTTCAAAATTTGTTAAAGTTACATATAAAAATGGAACAAAACCTGCCTTTAGAACTGGAGTAGGACTTAGTAAAAATGAATTTAGACCTAAAACTACTCAACCAAGACCTAAGACTCCAATTCCCAAACGCCCATTTCCAAAGAGCAACTTCAACGCTCGACCAAACTACCAACATATTTGGAACCAAAACACTCCTAGACATTACCAAACTCCAAACCACATGCCATGGAACCCTTATGCTCTAGTTTCATACTTGGAACAAATTAATGGCATGCTTAACCAAAATGGACCCATGAGAAATTGGGGACCAAATGTTTGAGTGTTTTTCATAAAATAGGTGTGCCTCAAAGTTTGTTTGGATCCGGATGAATGGATCAAAGATAGCGGTTGTTCAAGGCACATGACGGGTAATAAAAGCCTCTTCTCAACATATCACAAATATGATGGAGGTAATGTTACGTTTGGTAGTAATGCTAAGAGCAAAATCATCGGAAAAGGTACAATCTCTCATGACTCCCTTTCTATAGATGATGTTGCTCATGTTGATAACTTAGGATTTAATCTTCTTAGTATTAGTCAACTTTGTCGTAATAAGTATAATGTCCTTTTTAGTGAAAACGGTAGTAAAATACTTAAAGATGGTATAACCGTAGCCAAAGGTGTCCTTAAGAACAACGTATACGTCATGAAGTTGGATTCAACATCTAGAGACAAACTTTGTCTTAACTCATTAGATGAATCTTCAACTTTATGGCATAGACGTTTAGGACACGCTAACATGAGACTAATCCAAAACCTCTCTTCCAAATACTTAGTTCGAAACCTACCTAAGTTGAAATATGACCAACACTTTTGTGATGCTTGCAAAGTCGGTAAACAAGTCCATGGTAGCCATAAGGCTAAAAACTTGGTTTCTACATCTAAGTGTCTAGAACTTTTACATATGGATTTATTTGGTCCATCCGCTATACAAAGTTATGGAGGTAACTTCTACACTTTGGTCATAGTTGATGATTACTCAAGATATACTTGGACAAAATTTTTGAAAAGTAAAAATGAAGCTTTTGATAAATTTGAGATTCTAAGTAAGAAAATTCAAAATCAAGTAGGGTCTAATATTGTGTCTATTAGAACGGATCACGGTCGTGAATTTGATAATGAATTTCAATTTGGTAAATTTTGTGATAATAATGGAATAACTCATAACTTTTCGGCTCCACGTACTCCTCAATCTAATGGTGTAGTAGAACGTAAAAACCGGACATTGCAAGAGATGAGTAGAACAATGCTTAATGAACAAAACATTCCACAAAAGTTTTGGTGTAATGCCATCGACACTTCAACGTACATTTTAAATCGAGTCCTAATTAGACCATTTTTGAATAAAACTCCTTATGAACTATATAAAGGTAAAAAGCCTACATTAGGATACTTTAGAGTGTTTGGGAGTAAATGTTTCATTCTTAACACCAAGGATTATCTCACCAAATTTGACCCAAAGTCTTATGAAGGTGTATTTCTTGGATATTCACAAAATAGTAAAGCTTACATTATTTTGAACAAAGAAACCTTAAGAGTCGAGGAATCGTTAAACGTAACATTTGATGAAAGTCCACCTCCCTCTAAGACATCACCTTTGGTAGATGATGACTTAGTTGAAAGCCAAGCAATTGAATGTCAAGAAAACTTAGGTAATGACAAGGAAGATGAACTATTAAACAAAGAACTTGTCAATGTCAAAGAATCTAAAAGTCATCCATTAGACGGTGTCATAGGCAACATTAACGAAAGAACACTTAGATCAAAAGTTCAAAATGAAAGCAACTACTTTTGTTTCGTGTCAACCATTGAACCGAAAAACATTAATGAAGCCATTAAAGATGAATCTTGGGTAATTGCAATGCAAGAAGAATTAAACCAATTTGTTAGGAATGATGTATGGACATTAGTTCCTCAACCAAAGAGTCAAACAATAATTGGAACAAAATGGGTCTTTCGTAATAAAATGGATGAAAATGGAATTGTGTCTAGAAACAAAGATAGCCTAGTAGCACAAGGATATAATCAACAAGAAGGCATTGATTACGATGAAACTTTTGCTCCGGTAGCTAGGCTCGAGTCAATTAGAATATTACTTGTTTATGCGTGTGCACATAATTTTAAACTCTTTCAAATGGACGTCAAAAGTGCATTTCTAAACGGAGTCATTAATGAAGAAGTGTATGTTGCTCAACCACCGGGCTTCATCGATTTTGAAAAACCTAATTATGTTTACAAACTTAAAAAGGCTCTTTGCGGACTTAAGCAAGCTCCAAAAGCATGGTATGATCGACTTAAAACATTCCTAGTTGACCATAAGTATACCATGGGCTTAGTTGATAATACTCTCTTCACTAAGAAGAAAGATTCACATATTATCATAGTCCAAATCTATGTTGATGACATTATATTCGGATCAACTTGTCAAGAATTATGTGTGGATTTCTCAAAAATCATGCATGACGAGTTTGAAATGAGTATGATGGGAGAACTCAACTTTTTCCTAGGACTTCAAATCAAACAACTAGAAGATGGTATCTTCTTTAACCAATCTAAATATATTAAGGATATGCTTAAGAAATTTGGACTAGAAGATTCGAAACCTATCAAAACTCCCATGTCCATGGAAACTAAACTCACCAAGGATGAGGAAAGTGAATCCGTAGATAGCACTAAATATAGAGGTATGATTGGTAGTCTACTTTACCTAACGTCTAGTAGACCCGACATTATGTTTAGTGTTTGTCTATGTGCTCGTTTTCAAGAAGATCCTAAAACTACCCATCTTGAAGCCGTTAAAAGGATATTTAGGTATATTAAGGGCACCACACATTTAGGTTTATGGTATCCCAAAGGAACGGGAATAGACACCATAGTGTATGCCAACTCGGATCATGCCGGTGACTATGTCGATAGAAAAAGCACAAGTGGTATTTGTACTTTTGTTGGACATTGTCTCACCTCATGGTTCTCTAAGAAGCAAACGGCTCTTGCTATCTCAACAACGGAAGCCGAGTACGTTTCGGCCAGAAAGGCATGTCAACAAGCCCTTTGGATGAAGCAAGCTCTTGTCGACTACGGAATTCAACTCAACGACATCACAATTCTTTGTGACAACAAAGGTGCCATTGATCTTAGCAAAAACCCGGTTCAACATGCTCGTGCAAAACATATTGAAATCCGTCATCATTTCCTTCGTGACAACGTCCAAAAAGGAAATATCTCAATTGAGAAAGTTTCTTCCAAAGATAACATAGCCGACATTCTCACAAAACCTCTTAAACGTGAACCTTTTAATCTTCTTAGGCTAGGCTTAGGACTCATGGAACCTACATTGTAGTTCTGGACATTAGACAAAAATCACAAAAATCAAAACAAATCCAAAACCATTTTTCTCAGCAGGGTCGGCGGAACCCTCAACCATAACGGACGGAACCCACCTCAGGGTTCCGCCGTGTCCGTCGACCTGCAAAATCTTTTTCTTTGTTTATATTAAACCAAACACCCATTATCTCATACCACCACTTCCAAACTGCTACTATTCACTTTACCACTCATCCACACCTACGAATTCTTGGTCCTCCATTCATTTACATTGCTAATCAATCAGCATTGTAAGTATTCTAAACATGATTACAATCCTGATCTTAGTCTAGGAATTCTATTTTTTGCACAAAAACAAAAACTTGGGGTTATGCATTAACTTGAAAAACTCATGCATTAGATTAGGTGTTTAATAAAACTAATCATGTTTCCCATAGTTAGGAATTGCATCTTTTATTAGTATAATCATGTTTGCTAAAACACCCCATGTCAAATTCTTCCAAAAATTTCTCACAAGTAGGACAAATATTTTTTCGTCTCACATTGAGAATACAAAATCAAAACGTTATGTTTAAAACATCACTTGCATAATGTCTCTTGAATGCTAAAGGGAATACATAACCAATATGTATTTTCAGGTACATTCAAACGAAGCTACATTGAACTAGGAGCGTTTGGGTTATCTTTTGTTTTATAACAAAACTTGCATAAAACGATTTTGAAGCATCAAAATGAGTCAAGATAACCGCACCTCCACATTGTTTTCATATAAGCACACACTAGAACTTCCACATTATAATAGTGGTTTACGTAAACTAAAATGTGAAATTTTGTTGTTCTAGGAATCATCATGCCTCCTCTAACCCACTACGACCACAAGGACACCATTAAGTACCTACCAAAACACCACAAAACCAAAGGCCTTACCACAAATCAAGTAAACGTTTTCAAAGCCCTAGAAAAACACTATGTCCATGAGGGTAGAACCATTGACCCATCTTTCCTAGAAGACACAAACCTTTACGCCGATTTTGCCACAATCAACTTTGAGTGTCTTTTGAATATCGACGAGCCTATTTGTCCTAGGTTCATTCTAGAGTTCTATGCATCCTCCGTCCTCTCCACAGATGACTATGGTCATATGTCTATCAACTTTAGGGTTAGCGGTCATCAATACTCCTTCACTCTTGAGGAGTTTGCTCAAATCCTATGTGTCCCAAACCGTGGTACTTGCCTCTATTCCGACTTGCACTCCCTCTCAACTCTTGACAACCTCCAAGACCGTATCCACCCTTATGACACACCCCTTGTCTCAAAAGATGTACTCCGTGACCACCTCTTTGTTAGGACCACCACCACTAGGAGAACCCGTTCGGGGAATGAGGTCGATAAGGACCCATATGGAATGGAAATGAACGAACTTAAGCCCCAATTCAAGAAATGGGAGGAAGTCCTTAGAGCAAATGTCATTAGCACAATAGGGAACCGTGACCATATCAACCTTTGCCTTTGCTACATGCTCTACTCCTTGTCCGTTAGGCAACCCTTAAATCTTGCCTACTACATAGCAAAGAGAATGGCCGACATTCCCGTGCATGGCACAACGGCTATGCCATATGGAATGCTCTTTACCTGTCTCTTTAGGTTCATCTCACCCATTCCACCAACTTCAAATGGTCTTCGTCTTGACTACACTCTCATTCCACACACCTTTGTTCCACTTAGTGATAAGAGAGTCTACAAAGCCCAAGGAAAACGCCCACATCCTCCTACCTCATCTTCATCTTCCTCAATGAGTGAAGATGACAATTTGCCAAATTCTAGGCTCCCACCTCTAGAATACCTTTCCCAACTTCCGGATATTCCAAATGAGTCAGAGGAGTTCAAGCAAACAAAGGGGATGTTCAAAAACATCGGGAGATTCCTCGGGAAGATGAAGAAAAAGATGGACCGTCAATGACTGCGGGTGTGTTAGGAGTGTTTGGCACAAGGTGCTATTGAAACAATTTGGTCGTTTAAACAATATTTGTGATGTATTTGTGTGTTAGTACAATGTTTGATACACTTTGGAACATGTTTTAACTAACAATGATGCAGGGAGACAACTTTTGGCAAGTTGTCAAATTTTCAAGTTTATGATATTTTCACTAAGTATAGTGAGATTCTCGACCTCAAGGTCAAAGTCCTATGAAATGCATGTTTACGTGTCCAATTTTTGCGTTACCCAACCAGAAATGCCTTATCTCTTTGATTTTAGGAGTTTTCGAAAATTTTGAAAAACGTCTCGCGGGTCAAAAACGTGGACTGCCACTTTTTTCACCCCTGGCGGATCTGGCGGTACCCAAATTTGGGTTCCGCCAGTACAATTTCTGGGAATCCCAGATTTTGCCCAACGGACCAGGTGGCACCCCCAGATGGGTTCCGCCTGTGTATTCTGAGGGTGCCGCCAGCTTCCTGCAGAATTTTAGTTTTTATTTTCACAATTTCAACATCCAAACACCAAAATCCAATCCTTTTAGGTAGAAACCCATTACTTGCAATGTGTTTAGCAAAATAGGATACTCCTTCTTCCATAAACTTAACCAAAACCAATTCCCGCCAAAATTCAAATTTAACCATAACAACCTCAAGGACCCCTCAAACATTAAGGAAGGAACCCTTTTAAGGGATCCTTGAAATCCGTCAGATTTTTACTATCACAAATCCACCAAAACCACTAAGCATTTAGTGCAAAACTTGTCTTCTCACTTCACCATTTTTATTGGATTGACTCCCATGACATGACAACCCACAATTAGTTTTCCAAATCATTAGAAACCTCCATTTTTGTATGGACTAACATCAAATCCAAACACTCCTTTCCATAATTCATCAACACTATAAATTAAGCCATCCTCAACACCACCAAATCACACCTTCCTCAACACAATTTCTCAACCTTATAAACCATTTTTCAACCATGACTAAGTCAACAAACACCTCTCAACCATCAAGACCCATCCGGAGAACCGCCCGGATTAGTGTTAAACCACTATGGTCCAATCAACCCATCAACCTAACCTCCTCATCCTCGGATGAATTCACATCACCCATAAAAAATGAACACTTTTTTAACCTTGCATCTCCATCACCATCACCCAATCAACCAAATGAGCTCACTCCACCACCAACTAAATCACCTATTGACCCAACTCCACCAAGTGCTCCAACTCAACCATCCAAAACCTCATCACCATCACCATTACCCAAAATTGAGCCAATGGAACTCTTTGGGTCTCCTCCCACATCACCACACTCATTTGTCCAAGATCTTAATGATCTTCCACCAAGACCTACACAACCACCACCTTTTGCAAATCAATCACCAAGGTTAATTCTAGACCTTGATGAGGATCTTAACCTTAACCAACCATCACAACAAGTGTACCATCCACCCACACCATTGTTGTTTCACCCCATCTACCATGACATCCATGGTCCTCTATATGGAGAACCAAACTTTGAAAACCATGATCACCCAAATCCACCACACCCTCAACCTCAAACCTTTGAGTCTTTATTTCCTTCTTATGAGGATATCCAAAACATGGTTGAAAACCATCTCCATCAAGCAATGGAATTTCAAACCACATTGCTTGACTCAATACCAAACCCATCATCCACCCAAGAACCACAAACCAACCAACCCTCAAACCATGAAACCAAAACCAACCCATTTCAACCCACTCATCCCCATGCTTGCTCAAATTGTGAGCAAATGGGTGAAACCATCAAAACATTGCTTAACCAATTCCAAAATGAAACCCGCTTTGCATTCCAACATGCCATTGAACATTTGGATGCACTTTCCCACCCCAACAAATCCTAGGCAACCTATGGAGGCCGTTTGCCCCAATCTAGGAATGTAGGATTTTATTTTTTTCTCTTGGTTAATTTTTTTTAGTTTTTGTTTAGAAGTAGAAGAATAGTTCTCATTTCTTGTCTTTTGACTTTTAAAAGTCAAAATTTTACTTGGAATGATATATCTTTCTACTAACTTTTGTGCATTGTTAGTTGATCACTCTTTGGTTTGTCAATGTGGTTGCAATGTATGTGGTAACTACATTCTTGACTATCTATATCACCAACTAACATTTTTTTTGTAGGGTCCAAAATCCATGTTTCCCATCTTGGCACTCCATTTAGGGGGAGTATCAACCAAGGGGGAGCATGAGCATTATTCCGCTTCGCCACTCTACTTTTTGTTTCGACAAAAAGGGGAAGAAATATATTGAACTTTCAATACTTAATATGATTTTCATAAATTAAGTATAACAAGGTTAATATAATTTTTTTTTAAGTCTTGAAAACCAAGATTTTGCATGTTACTTAAAAACAAAGTTTGTGTTTTGTCATCAACAAAAAGGGGGAGATTGTTAATACAAATATCGCCTAAAAACGTTATTTATATTTTACGATCTTTGCTAAGTTTTGTTAACGACAAAATGTAAACTTTAGTTTCTAAGCAAAACATAATCTTACTTTTTAAGACTTGCATAAACTAGACTTTTGCTACATTTTACATTTCATAAAACACAACACAAGTTTATTTCTTAAATTAGAAATTGTCACATCACATTTATGGCAAGTTTTGTCATTATGTATTTATGCAAAGAAATGTGTTTGACTAACTTTGTTGTTGCTTGCAAGCTTTGTATTTGACTTGTTTTTAAGTGATGTGACATTGTTTGGTTGCTAGGAGTTATGAGACAAGACCTTGTTTGGTTTGAAGAGTTATTGCAAAAACCTACTGCAGACCCGGCGGTACCCTGGGGGTACACGGGCGGAACCCATCTGAGGGTTCCGCCTGATCCGCCAAGCATGCAGAATGTTGTGCTATAAATACCAAGCCATAACTTGATTTTTGGCTAACCTCTTGAGATCATATTTTACACACACACTCATCTTTTCTTCTAACCTCTTAACATTGTAAATGTGAAGTTTCCTTTTGTAGCAAAGAAGCTCACAAGGTCATCAAAAGTTACAAGTTTCCAACACAACGTTGCAAGACTTGTTAGCTTAGTATTGTGTGAACTCTTATTGTTTACACGTCATTTGTTTGTGTATATTCTGTAGTGAGTGGTTAGTATTTTAGTCCTCAAAATACAAAGAGTGTTGGGAGTTGTTGTACCCTAGTAAAAGAACTAACGGGAGTGGTTGTGCCCTTGTAAAAGAACTCAACATTTAGCTTTGTGTCGGTAAAAGTATAAGCGACGTGTAAGGTTTTCTCCGCCGGTGAAAGGAGCTTGTTGACTAGTGAAAGAAACTCTCGAGTTGGATACTCGGGGCGTGGACGTAGGGCAAGGAAAAAGAGTCCTTGTAGCCGAACCACGATAAATACTCGTGTTGTGGTTTGATCGTTTCTTTCATTTACTTGCATGTTATATATTGTGTTTGTGCATATATCTTTGATCAAACGGAAAGTTTCAAAGCTAACTTAACAAGTTAAAAAGATTTTAATCGGTAAACTATTCAACCCCCCTTCTAGTTTTCCACAGGTACCTCTATGTACATCTTGATCTCTTGGAAAACTGATTACAAGACCTTCACCACTTAAAGTTGAAAATGAATCACCTATGTTTCTAAAAAGAATTCAAGGTGATATATGTAGCCCAATTCATCTACCTTGTGGACCATTTAGATACTTAATGGTCTTAATAGATGCATCCAATAGATGGTCTCATGTCTCCTTATTATCAACTCGTAATGTGGCCTTTGCAAAGTTTCTTGCTCAAATTATTAAATTCAAGGCATATTTTCCAGATTACACAGTTAAAAAGGTGAGACTTGATAATGCAGGGGAATTCACGTCACATGCTTTTAATGATTATTGCATGTCTGTTGGAATTGTTGTTGAACACCCGGTTGCTCATGTTCACATACAAAATGGTTTAGCAGAATCATTAATCAAATGTCTTCAACTAATAGCTATACCATTATTAACGAGAACTAACCTCCCCGTGTCTATGTGGGTACATGCAATTTTACATGTTACATTATTGGTTTGCACGAGACCAAGTGAAAATCATACAAAGTACCTAAAATCACAAAAGGAACGATTTAGGGCAATATTTGATCAAATAAATTCGGATTCGGGCTTAAATGACCCCCTAAAAACGGATCATTTTCGCCTCATCACCTCCTCAAAAACAACAACCTCTCTACCTTCCTCAAACTCAGTAGGTGATGAGGCGAAAAATGAACCGTTTTTAGGGGGTCATTTAAGCCCGGAATTGAATTTATTTGATCAAATATTGCCCTAAATCGTTCCTTTTGTGATTTTAGGTACTTTGGGAGTGAATTCTGGAAAAGGAAGCATTTTTGACCTTTTTGGAGCATAAAAGTGAAGAAAACGGCAAATACTTAATTTTCCATGCTGAGAACAGTACCTGACGGCGTCAAGAAGGGAATTGTGACGGCGTCAGGAGTAAAATCCATGACGACCCAGTGAAAACCTGAAGGCGTCAAGAGACGGGCGTCAAGAGTTATTTTGGTCACGGCCTGAAGATGGACTACATGTGACGGCGTCAAACCTAGATCTAGGCAGTCCGAGGAGTTTATTGGCGGCGAGATGACGGCGTCAGACATTTACTCTTGACGCCGTCACCTCACAAAATCTATATATACTTTTCTATTTTTTATTCATTAGGAGAGGAACTTGTGTGGAGAATACTAGGGTCGAACCTAATAAACCTTAGGTCGTTTGTGTCACACCCCCAAAATCGGGTCCAGCGGAAGCCTACGTGTAGTTGGGGTGTAACTCAATTGGTATTACAACACAAGTTCAAAAATGGTTTTCATTTCAACTATGAGTTGTTCCACCGAATGTGTTTTATCGATGAAATCTTTTTCTAGATAGAATGGGCGTTGAGGTCCTATAAAGTTTCTTTCTATCCAAGGTCCATATCTAGATGGTCTCCTATTCATCTCTACCCAATGTGGTGTCGGCTCATCCTCACAATCGTAGCTATGTTTCTTAACATCATACACCGACCAAGTATCGCCATCACCTACCACTATCTTAGACTCCTTACAATCTATCATGGCGCTAGCGGTCGCTAAAAATCCATTTCCTACTAACAATGGGCATGTAGTATCACTAACCATATCTAGGACGTGAAAATCCGCTAAAATAGTTAACTTCCCTACGTGAACAACTACATCCTTGATCATCCCAACCGGGTGGGCAACACTCCCATCCGCTAGACCAATTAATACCTCCGTCTTCTCTAACTTTCCTAGCTTAAGATTGGTGAAAAGGGACAAGGGAATCAAGTTGAGGCTTGATCCTAAATCGGCTAGTGTGTCGAAAGCTTCGGATTTTCCTATCTTACAAGGCAAAACAAATATACCTGGATCATTAAGCTTCTTAGGCAACTTGTTTTGAACGAAGGCGGTCCCATTTTTACCTAGTTTAAATTTCTCATATTTTTCTAGGAGGGCACTATAGTAGGGAGCACGGGCTAAGACATCAATAATGGGGCGTTCAACGTGGAGCTCGTTGAATTCTTCGTCAAGGTCTTGTATAGGAGGTGTTTCAACTATGCTTTTGACCGGTTTGATATTGGGTGTTTCATTTGATTAGTCCTTTTGAAGAATTTGGTTTTGCTTGAAACACATGCTCATTGATTTAACCGAGTAGTATTGCGGACAAGAAGTGGGTGACGAAACTGATGATATGGAATTAACGTTTAGTTTCGGGTTCTTGATCGTGTCGCTTGGGAGTGCTCCCATATCTCAGTCATTGAGAACTTTCAACAATGTGTCAATTTTGGTGGTCATCTCGCTTTGCTTTTGTTTGAAATCGGCTCCAAACTTAGATATGCGGGCTTCTTGAGATGCCATAAACTTGGACATCAATCCTTCAAGATTATTGGTACTACCATTGTTATTAGAAGGATTGTTGTTGAAAGTGCGGTTGGAGGGTGGACCGTTTGGTTGGTAACGATTAGGCGGATTGGAAGAATTGTTTTGGTTTTGTTTCCACCTAAGGTTCGGGTGATTTTTACAAGAAGGGTTGTAGGAATCACCGTAAGGGTTTGGCTCGGGTTTGAAAGTGTACCACTTATCTCCCGCTTCGTCGGTACGCGAGGGTGCGTAGTCCGCAAAAGCTGTTCCAAGGAGTTCCACGCAATCACGAGTGTCATGGGGACCACTACATAATTCGCATGAAGAAGTGATTTTGTTCACTTGGCTTGAAGGCTTAGGAGCTTCGTAAGATTTCATGAGAAACTTGACTTGGTCCTTAAGTTCCATGATCCTATGGTCGGGAGTGCCAGAATAGTTCGAAGGTAAAGATATTGCCTTGACTGTTTTGTTCAAATCACGGGGATCATTCCAACTTTCGTTGTCATAGAGAGCAGGATCTTCTATGAGTTCCCATGATTCTTCCGCACTTAGATCACGTAGCTTACCACTGGCTGATTGGTCAATGGTTTGCCTTGTGGAGAGATGGATATGGTCATAGAAGATTTGGACTTGGAGCCAAAGATCTATGCCATGATGAGGGACTTTTTGGAGTAAGTCCTTGAAACGAGTCCATGCTTCATATAGAGTTTCACCTTGACGTTGTTGGAACATCAAGATATCATTTCTAAGCTTGGTAGTTCTCCCCGGTGGGAAAAATTGAGCAAGGAAACAAGTGGTGAGATCATCCCATGAGGTGATGGATCCCGCGGGTAAACGTTCAAGCCATTGACTAGCTTGATCACGTAGAGAGAATTGAAATAGGTGTAATCGGGTCGACTCTCTAGTTGTAACATCAAGGTCTATAGAATCTATGATTTTAAGGAAATCCTTGAGATGTTGGTTAGGATCTTTAGAACGAAGTCAATGGAATGCAAATCCGCTTTGCACCAACCGGATGGTGTCGGATCGCAAGGGGGACACATTGGCTCCTTGGGTGAGCTCAATAGTGTTTCGATAGCCTTGGTGGCTAGGACGGGAATACTCTCCTAGGTGGAGGTGGCAAAATAGGCAGGGGTGGGTATTTAGCTCCCTCAAAACACTTTATGATCTAAAATAAACTTTGCACAACTTCTTAACTTATCTGCCATGTTTTGGAGCTAGCTAATTTTTCTACCCGTAAGACCTGTTGAATGTAAAACATGACCTAAATTGACCCACTCATAACTAAATGGGTCGAAATTGCCACCTCTACTCCTAGGGTTCGGGGCCTAAGAGGTTGGTTTGCTAGTGGTGGGCTTTGTGGGTGGTTTTGTTGTGGTGGGTTGATGGGTTCAAAGATGTTACCACCTTCCATGATGTCGGATAGTAAAGATTACGAACAAAGACACGAAGAAATAGATAGACTAAAGAAAACCTAAAAATAAAAATAAAATCTTACTAGAATGGAATCTAGCAAGTAGACCTAATAAAAAGAAATTCTAACCTAGACAATAACTATTTCCCCGGCAGCGGCGCCAAAAATTTGATGCGTGGGAATTGCACCAGGTTTTACCTCTCAAGGGATCTCGAGAAGCTTACAACCCCCACCAGGCAGTGTACCTGATCGTTGTAGTATAGTATAGTGACAAGTACCGGGGGATTGATCATTCAACTCAGGAATAGTGTCGCTAGGATTAGAAACCTTAAAAACTAGGTCTAGAGGTGACGGATGATTCTTTTTTGTATTTTATATTTTTATAAAAGTAATTAAAATCTCGAGTTTTGGAAGAGTGAGCGGAATTAGTTGCTAGTCAACTAACCCAATAACTAAGATGCAATCAAAATAAAATAACAAAAATGAAAGTAAAACTAATTAAACTAGTGGTGTGAACAATAATGGGAAAATTGTGTTTACTTAGGTTTCATTACTCCCTAGATATCTTTTACAGGTTGGTAGTTTGTCACAATTGCGTAGATGACGAGTTATATTCCTTAATACCATTTGTGGGGTGGCGTACGTACTTCCCCAACTCTATAAGCTCCTACTTCACTCCTATGTCGAGCCTGCAAGAAGCTCCTAACATGGGATCATTAGAATTCGCTCATGCATTAAATACAACCATAAAAACCTAGTATGCATTGGTTCATGTTTCTTAAGACGTTCAAGCATGTTACCCTATGGAAGTCTGCCAGGTTTCTTAAGCCTAACATCGAAATCATTCATCCGTAACAATTATAAACAAGCAATCAACCCATAATCAATATCTAGGTTTCACTACATCTAAGCAAACACATAAGAGATCTAGCCTAGCATGTTAAAATCAAGACAAGCGTAAGATATATTCAAACAACACATAGACATATTGAATGAATTGAAAGGATACTTATCTTAATTGAACATGAAAGGTTTCAAAGGGTAAAAACCCTTGAAAGTACAGTAAAAATCGTGCTAGGGTTTCTCCAAGTTATCCCCCTAATTGTCCTCTCCTCATGAATGAAAATTACAAAACTATATATAGATTTTCCATCGTGACGGCGTCAAGAAGAAATATCTGACGCCGTCAACTCGCCGCCCATAGTAATATCGGACTGCCTAGATCTAGATCTGACGTCGTCAAGTGCAAAGGGCCGTCACATGCAATGGGACCATGACGGCCTATGGTGACGCCGTCATGCCCCTAGTGTAAAAACTCTTTGGATCGTCACGGACTCTATCCACTTCACCTCTTGTTTTACTCTTGACGCCATCATTAAGAAACTTGTGACGCCGTCAGGTACTGTTCCCAGCAAGGAAAATTAAGACTCTGCCGTTTTCTTCACTTTTATGCTCCAAAAACATCCAAAATGCTTTCTTTTCCAGAATTCACTCCAAAAGTACCTAAAATCACAAAAGGAACGATTTAGGGCAATATTTGATCAAATAAATTCAATTCCGGGCTTAAATGACCCCCTAAAAACGGATCATTTTTTGCCTCATCAATGATTAGCATTTTGAAAATTCCCAGGGTTTCCATAATTTCCTTGGTTTTGAAAATTCCGTTGATTCGGGCCTTGATTGTAATTTCCTTGAAAACCCCGGTTTTGATTAAACCCTTGATTATGATTTTGAAAACCATTATTAGCTCGACTCTGATTTTCATTTCCTTGATTATTACGATTCTGCACATTCTGATTCTGATTGACTTGATTGACTTGATTTGTGTAGAAAACTAGAAGGGGGGGGGGGGGGGGTTTGAATAGTCTTACGTCTTTTTTAATTTGTTACAAAAGATTGTTTGAATGTTTTCTTTGTTTTCAAAAATTTAGATTCGATACTATGTGATTTCAAGTCTTGCACAATATGAACAACAATAAATATGTACGATATAGCAATAATAATGTAAGTAAAGAAATAAATGAGAGATGGAAAGATCGAACCACGAGACAAGAGATTTATAGTGGTTCGGCTACAAGGTCACCTTCCTTGCCCTACTCCACTCCCCGAGCACCTAGCTCGAGAGTTTTCTTCACTATGTCAACAAGCTCCCTTATGGCGGAGAAAACCTTACACACCAATGTACACACCACAACTTCGTCACAACTTAATCACAACTACTACACAACTTCTTCACACCAATCTACTTCACACCAATTCTTCTTCACACCTTTCTACTTCACACCTATCTATTTCACACCAATCTTCTTCACACCTAACTTCTTCACACCAATCTTCTTCACATCAATCTACTTCCTAATTCTTCTCCTTCACAACTAACTACTAACCAATCACACTATTTATATACCTAGCTAAACTATCTTCTATCAAATATTCACAACTAATTACACAAAGAGATAGATATAATGGATAATGCTCTAACAACTTGGATGTGGAGATCACAACAAGTTGTAATACTTCTTGTCTTGAGGGATAGAAGTATTTTTCTCTTGCACTTGAGAGGATGATGTTTGGATCACTTTGAAACAAAGATTTATGAATGTATGATCAAATGATTAAGAGAATGGAAATGGAGATCTAGAGCAGAAAGTTTAGGAGTGCAAAAGGTGAGGAAAATCTGTGAAATGAACTAGTATTTATAGAGACAGAAAATATTGTACAGGAGTGTGCCGGTCCCGTTAATTTTAAGGGGACCGCCCCTTATAATTAAGGGGGCCGCCCAACTGTAACGGCCAGAAATTCTGTCTTTTAGTGGGGAAAGTTTATTTGGCGAAAAACTAACTGATTTTGGTTAAAAATTTGAATTCATATATATAGTATGATTAAAACATTTTTCTTTATTACCAAAAGTGTTTTTCAAAAATATATAATATGTTTATATAAATAAATAAACTTTGTAATTATTAATTTAATACCCCTTTGATCATAGATTGCAATAAACACTTTGTTTATTCATACCTTAAGTGATTTGGATGTAAAGAGAATGTTAATCACTAAATACTTGTTTATGTCATAAATTTTAGTTCAATGGGTTTATGTTTTGTAATAGTCAAAACATAGAGATATTGATAATATGTTAATAATGTTTCTAGGCATTATTTATGTCAACAATCTCCCCCTTTTTGATTATTACAAAACCTTAAACTCAATAGGTCTAAAATTTAATATTCTCTTCTCCCCCTTTTTGTAAAATCAAAAAGGTTAAACCGAGTAAGCTTCATACAAGAAGTTAATCGGGTAGAATGCTCCCCCTTGATGTATGTTCCCCGTCATTTGAGAGCACCAAGAAAACGAGCTATGGAAAGCTTGGCTACAAATAATATGTGAAGAGAACAAGACATATATACGCAAAGCAACAATTATGTAAATAAAAATAGATTCATTCAAGCATATATAATCATAGAAATGATTAGCATTACAACATTCAATATACTTGAAGCATATTGATTACAACAAAATAAAAGAGAAGACATAGTCCTATATTGCCTAAGAGCACTTGGACTTGCTTGCAACCCACGATTGAGTGTTTTATTTGCTTGAAGGGGTACATAAGCATAGAGCTTAGTTGTTAGATGGAGAGGGATATGGAGTGGGATATGGGGCGGAAGAGGTGGATCTTACGATGTTGTATCGAGTTAAGGGTGGTATTGGATGAGGACGAGTGAGAAGATATTCAATCCAAGAAATATCTTCACTCAAGTAGAGAATTTGTTTTTGAATAAAGATGCAACAAGGGAAATAGTGAGTGTGGTTTGTAACTTGATCCAAGTTGAGAGAGTGGGGTAGGCAATTTGCATAGGGTGATGATGGAGGTTTCCCTTTGTTGCGTTGTGCACGATGCATAGCAAGAAGATCACTAAGATCATGGATTTGGGTTATTTCATCACGGAACTTTTGCTTTTTCGTGGCAATGTGGAGAGAATCATTGTGTTGATATGGATGAATTGGGTTTGTGTAGTTGGAATTGTAGTTTGATGGTTGATCAAACTTGTATGGATCATTATAAGTGGTTGGAGGATGAGATGTGTAGTTTGGCATGAAAGAAGATGTTTGGCCAATGTTGTATGGTTTGTAAAGAGGATCAAATGAATGTCCTTTTGAATTTGGTGTAAAGTTTGGGAAGTAAGTGGTTGGAGGTGTTGAGTGATTTCCAACTTCATTGGTTATGATGGATTTGTTTCGAGGGCTTTTTCTTCGCCAAACGGGTTTTTCCATCATCCTTGCTAGCGTTGAGGCTTTTGTTTTTGGTTTGTTTGGAGAAGTCATGAAGGGATGAATGGAGAGTGTTGAGGATTGGGGATATTTATAGTGTGAGATTTGTGTGTTTATGGATGGAAAAAGTTTGTTTGGGAGATTAGGACAAAATATGTTGGTGAAAATTGGGAAATGTAGGTTGAAATCGGCTAAAAAGCAGAAAAGATTATGTAAACCCGACCAGCAGATGGTCGGTCCCCTTAATAATTAAGGGGGCCGCCTTACATAATTAAGGGGGCCGCCCACCTGGTGATTTCCAGATTGCCAGAATTGGGTTTTTGGCAGAAAATTTACAGAAAGGTTGTGTTTTTGGATTTGGATTCAAGCAAGTTCAATTCCTTTAGGCAATATAGCATCTAATCTAATCATGATATAGCATGCATGCAAAAACTCTTAAGTAAAAGAAAAAACAAGCAACAAATAATAAGCTAGAGAAGACAAATAAAGGCAAGGGCATTAAATCTTCCTAAGGCAACTATCTTAGATCAAAGGCAAAGGTAACTAGTGAGTCAAAAATCTAGTGATGAAACAAGATGACAACATTATGAGCGATTTTGTCCTAGTGTGTGCCTATATGCAACAAATGTGGAGTTGTGATTGTTTCGACTCCTAAATGCAAAGAGAAAAAATTTCTTAAGAAACAATCCAAAATCTCCTTGATTTGATTTTTGCTCGATCATGAATGTCAAAGATATATATTAGATTATATACTTTGACAATTTATGTGAGAGTTTATGCATGATTTCGGAATTTTTTTTTTTTAGCATTTGTCAACAATGCAAGGAAAATGATGTTCATGTAATTCCTAGATGTGAGAATAGTTAAAAAAAATTGATTGGGTTTTACAAATGAGTATATGCAAAGAAAATAATATTTCCCAATCTTTAATTTTGTGCGAAATAGATTCCTAGACTCAGAAATGGAGAAGTGGAAGAAAAGTAAATTTTATGCAAGAAAAAATAATTTATCTAAATGCAATAGAATTTAGTCAACTTGTTCCATCATTCCTAATCCTAAACGCAAGTGATTGAATAATTCACGCTTAAGGGGTTTAGTGAATATATCCGCAATGTTATCTTCCGATGCAACTTTTTCTATAGATATGTTTCCTTTTTGTACATTATCCCTAAGGAAGTGGTGGCGTATTTCTATATGTTTAGTCCTAGAGTGTTACACCGGATTTTTACTTAAATCTATCGCACCTTTGTTATCGCACATAATGGGAACATTTTCTAACCTAACGCCATAGTCTATGAGAGCTTGTTTCATCCATAGTGCTTGTTGACATGCCTTTCCAGCGCTTACATATTCGGCTTCGGTGGTAGAAATAGCAAGAGCGGTTTGCTTCTTCGAAAACCAAGATGTTAGACAACATCCCATAAACGTGCAAATACCGCTAGTTCTTTTTCTATCTACGTAGTCTTCCGCATGATCCGAATCCGCATAGACGATGGTTTCTATGCCGGATCCCTTAGGATACCATAATCCTAAGTGTATAGTGCCTTTAATGTATCGGAAGATACGCTTAACCGCTTCTAGGTGAGAGGTTTTGGGATCCTCTTGAAAACGGGCACAAAGGCAAACACTAAACATGATATCGGGTCTACTTGCCGTCAAGTATAGTAAACTACCTATCATTCCTCTATACTTGGTGTTATCTACGGACTCACCTTCATCATCCTTTGTGAGTTTCACTTCCGTAGACATGGGAGTTTTTATGGGTTTTGAGTCTTCTAGGCCAAATTTCTTAAGCATTTCCTTAATGTACTTAGATTGGTTAAAGAATATTCCATCTTCTAATTGTTTTATTTGTAATCTTAGGAAGAAGTTAAGTTCACCCATCATACTCATCTCAAACTCATCATGCATGATTTTGGCAAATTCATCACACATGTCTTGACAAGTTGATCCAAATATAATGCCATCAACATATATTTGAACAATGATGAGATTTGGGTCTTTCCTTTTTGTGAAAAGAGTGTTATCTACCATTCCAATGGAATAATCATGTTTAATAAGGAAAGCTTTTAATCGATCATACCAAGCTTTGGGAGCTTGTTTGAGTCCATACAAAGCTTTCTTTAACTTATAAACATAATTAGGTTTTGCGAAGTCAATGAATCCTGGAGGTTGTGCCACATATACCTCCTCATTGATAAAACCGTTAAGGAATGCACTTTTCACGTCCATTTCGAATAACTTAAAATCTAGGGCGCATGCATAGGCAAGTAATATCCTAATAGATTCTAGTCTAGCTATGGGGGCATAAGTTTCGTCATAATCAATTTCTTCTTGTTAATTATAACCTTGGGCAACTAACCTAGCTTTATTCCTAGTTACTATTCCATTTTCATCTAACTTATTCCTATATACCCATTTGGTTCCTATGATGGTCATATTCATTGGATTTGGGACTAATTCTCAAACATCATTTGCCTTAATTTGATTTAATTCTTCCTACATAGCTATAACCTAACTTTCATCTTTTAAAGCCCTATTAATATTCTTAGGTTCTATTGCTGAGAGGAAACAAAAGAAATTATTTTTATCTTGGGCTTGTGACCTAAGGGTTCTTTGCTTAAGATGTCCTATTATATTATCTAATGGATGTGATCTAGATTCTTTAACATTTACAATTTTGTTATTTCCTAAGTTAATGTCTTCATTATCATTTCCTATGGGTTTTGTTTTACTAACCTCAATAGCTTCATCTTCGACTAAGTCATCATCTTCTAAAGGTAATGTTTTAGGAGGTGGTGGTGTTTCATCAAATGTTACATTTAGTGATTTTTCTACTTTCATAGAGTGTTTGTTAAGTATTATATATGCTTTACTATTTTGTGAGTATCCTAAAAATATTCCTTCATATATTTTGGATCAAACTTGGTGAGGTAATCCTTAGTGTTTAGAATATAACATTTACTTCCAAGTACCCTAAAGTAGCTTAAGTTTGGTTTTCTACCTCTTAGTAACTCATAAGGAGTTTTTCCTAGAATTCTCCTAATTGATACCCTACTAATAATATATGTTGATGTATCTACAGCGTGACACCAAAATTTTTGTGGGATGGATTGTTCATTTAACATTGTTCTACTCATTTCTTGTAGTGACCTATTTTTTCTTTCTACTACGCCATTTGATTGAGGAGTACGAGGAGCGAAGAAATTGTGAGATATTCCATTTAAATCACAACATTTTCCGAATTGTACTTCGTTGTCAAATTCCCTACCATGATCTGTCCTAATGGCTACTATTGTGCATCCTAATTTATTTTGAATCATTTTACTAAATATTTCGAATTTTTCAAAGGCTTGGGTCTTGTCACTTAAAAACCTAGTCCACGTGTATCATGAGTAGTCATCTACTATTACTAAGGTGTATTTGTTTCCTCCATAGCTCCGCATAGCGGATGGACCAAAAAGATACATATGTAATAGTTCTTGGCACCTAGTAGCGGATACTATATTCTTAGCTTTGTGACTAGCATGAACTTGTTTTCCAATTTTACATGTGATGAGTGTGTAAATACTCATCATTTTTGTACCCATTTAGACTCTAAAAACGACTGAAAACACACAAATATGCCGAATTATATTGCAAATATCCTTGGATTGTGTTTTTATGTGTTTTAGGTACAAAAGGATTGAAAATGAGGCAAAAGTGGACAAAATCGATCACTCATTGTAAAGAGCACGAATTTTTGAAAGTTTAATGAAGATTACTGAAGAACTATTAATATACTCAAGAGTACCTGCTGAAGCCCGAGAAGTATTTAAAAGACCAATGTTTATCTTAACTATTCAAGCCAAAATATGAGATCCAATAAACTAAAAGTCGGCCCAAGAAATTGCCAATGGCCCAGTCGAAAGTCTCATATGTTTCGTCCGATGGGTGACGTGTGTGTTTCTTTGACAGCAATAGTTATTTGAATGGCTGAGATGGGTGAGAATATGTTTTTAGGTTTAGGCTATAAATAGAATATTTATCATTGGTAATGGGGGCACTGGTTCACATATACACACATTAGTGTGTGTCCAGCCGTCGTTTTTATTTACAAAACTCACCAACAGTAGATAGTAGAGTATTTCTTTGTGAACCAAGTTATTAAATGTTTGTTCCATTAATGGTTTAATCATTGGTTCTCATAATTGTTTATTTCATTTAATAGTGTAATCATAATTTGTGTTTGAGATGCATGTGTCCATCAAACTTTCGATTCATTTGTTTCAGTTTTTTTTTTGTTCTTTTCATTTAAAGAAGTTTCTCTTAAATGTCATGTTTTGTTTCTTAAGTCAACTAGTTTCTTTTACTTCTTTGAAGCTTTATTAAATTTCTTTAAAAACTTTTTTTTTTACAACTAGTCTTTATTTTAATATTTTTGTTTAAACTCTTGTTAGTAATAGAAGTAGCTAGTGTGGGTTTATTGTATATATTAAAAGGTGACGCCAACTTCATTATTTCTCGCTAGAATTAGTTTTATGTTTAAAAAGTTTAAAACTTTTTATAAAAATATAATTTTTAAATCATTTTCTTTTATAAAGTTTGCATTTTTATAGTTTTAAATTAAAGATTAGTATTTTTTAAGAGTTAAAGTTAAGAAAATTATTGCTTCAAGTGATGATTGAGAGGGTGTTTATGGAGCTAATAAGCAAAGGAATGGATTTATTAGCTTGGAGATGGGTATTTTTGGCATCAACTTGAGTTATTGTACCGTTTTGCTCGTTATTAACCCGAACTTGGTGACCTCTTATCCCTTTTTGATTATCTCTTTTTATATTTAATGTCTTGCTTAGTTCAGATATTATGATTGTTGCTTTATTTGTTGCTTTTATCGTAGTTATGCTTAGTGACTAGACTTTTTATATACTTGTTGAGTAGATTATTCCATGAATTAAGTGTGGTTTTATAAAAGTTAAAAATATATTGATTAGTAATTTTTAAGTTACTTAGATTAAAATTTTGGTTGTTTGAGCGGGCAAAAGCCGTGAAAATAATTGGGTTTAATTTAAATATTGATATCTCTTTGTGAAAATTTATTTTTAAAAGAATCTAACGTTGTGAGAAAATAATTATTTGTAAGAGATATTAACTCATCGATAAAGGACTTAATTGGAATAATAAACCACACTTAAGGATCGTGATAATTTGCTTAACAAGTATATCTTTTTACCATACATTTCTTATTTGTTTGCTTAGTATAATCTAGTTTATTATTTTTAGTTGTTATATTTTATCGTTAACTTTATATTATTTACTTGCCATTAGTTTTTTTATTTTCTTTGCTTAGAAAAATTTAGTTGTTATCATATATTTATAGGATTAGTTTTTCTTCATTTTGGCTTTTAGGCTCGGGACTAGCTTGATTAGTGCGCGTTTTTATATTTTAATTACGGTTTTGCTAGTTCGTGCTTTCCTATCTTGTTTTATATGCTTGTTAAGTTATTTTTAGTTTATGTTTATTAATTTTAGTTTTTAAAATCCAAAAATCACTTTTTCTATTCAAATCACTATTCACTTCACTCGATCACAAACTTGAACCGGTTTACCATTTCACACCTCGTCGGGACTTAACGACCCGGGGATACACTATACTCACCGGAAAACGCGTGGGTTGACTACTTTGACTATTTCTTGGTTAAAGTTGACTTTCTATCACGATCATTTTGGCGCCGCTGCCGGGGAGGAGTGAAGCCGTTTATCTATTCGAGTTTGCAGATTAGTGAATCCGGATATACACTCATTGTATATTTACCCATCCTTGTTCATATTTCCCTATTATTATCATATAAAAACAAAACGGTTCACGAAAATATTTTAAAATCAATTTTCAACGAACACAAAAAACCCAAAAAGATTTTCTTTCTTATTTGTATATAAAATGTCTTTCCAAAAATCCAAAAATATTCATCTTTACCCTCCTACCCTTTTGATTCTTCATTCCTTACCCTCCCAAACCTTTTGATTCTTTCTATGTCTCATCCACACCTTCTGATTTGTCAATGGTGTGGTAGTCCTCATAATGGTGGTGATTGCCCCAGTTGTGGCATGGTAGAGTCAGGAAACGGGTCTGTCTATAACCAAGATCCCTATTCCTACCATGACACGACTGATTTATTCCATCAGTTACCACACCATGAGACTCAGCAGTTTTACTGTTGTGAGTAATGTGGTGGTTCACACTACAGTTTTGATTGTCAATCGGGAAACACGTTTGTCTATGAGCAGTTTCTTGATAACAATTATGACTCTAGCACATACAACCCACAACCACATCAGTTTTACTATTGTGATTACTGTGGAGGTCCACACTTCAGCTCTGATTGTCAAACAAGGAATCCATTTCCTTGTAACAATTTTGACACATCGTATTATGACGAACCTCCACCTCAGCCAATTCCTCAAAGTCTTCTCCTTGATCTTTTAGATTTAGTGAAAGATTTGAAAGGAATCATACATACCCCAGATAATCCAAAAGAAAAATCGATGGAAGAATTGTTAGTTGAAGAACAGGCTGCTAAAATAAATTCCCAAGATGCCTATGAAAGATCTATTAGGGAATCAATTGAAAAAGAAAAAGCAGCCAGATCTAGCTCTCGATTTCCTTTCATTCCTGATGACAGTGATGATGAAGATACACTTGATATTCTTCAATTTTATAAAGATTCATCAGTGGAGATTCCATCAGTTGAGATTCCATCTCAATCTACTGTTATCACACCCGAGGTTCCCACTCATTCTCTGAGCATGGGGGACGAGCATCTTGACACTGTTCCTGAAAAGGAATCGGACGAATTCATAAAGTCTAGTATTGAGGACCTTGTCCCAACCCCAAGAGAGTCACGGGGAATTCTTGATCATTTGTGTGATATCCCTCCTCCTCTTATCTTCCCAACTGATCATGTTGAGATGTTCTCCGATTCTAATGATGACGATTTGTTATCTTGTGGAGACATCATTTATATGGAAGAATTACCTTCTAAGCTAGTTACCTTAGAAGAAGAGAATGATGAGATTGACACTGAAATCAATGATGAAGCACTTCGTGCAACATTATTGAATGTCGATCTCCTCATTTCTAAAATCGAGGCTTTCAAAGAGAAACCTATTTCATCTCCTATCCCCATTAAGGATAGTGACATTTTCTCCGATGATCCTATTCCTGAGTTTGAAGCCTTTACTTTTGATCATATGGGAGAGAAGATTAGTGGCAGTACCACTTCTCATTCTCAAATTTCTCTTCCCAAATATGATTTATTCACCTTTGAGGAGTTCTCCTGTGAACTTACTCATATCATATCTCCACCGGAGTATGATAACTTTTACTTTGATCTAGACGAAGATGATATTTGTGTTCCGGAGGGAAATTTTCTCAACCTTGAGAATTTGCTTGATATCAAAATCCCAACCCTCCCTCCCATTATATGTCTAGATCATATGAGCTTTACTGATGAGATTCATGATATACCAATTATGAATTCTCTTTCTGATGATGATGACTCTATCTTGATTGTCATCAAGATCTTTCTTCCCTTCTTCACCTACCGGGTGACTTCTCCTATTCTTCATTGATTGATGCTAAACCACCAACTTATATTGACCAAGGAATGGTCAAAAAAGTCAAATAGCCTAGATCAATGCTCCGGGTAATATAAGGTATCACCGGGTCGTTAAATCCCGTTGAGGTGTGAATTGTTACTTTAGCGTGCTTTGTGATCGGGTGATTATTCACAGAAAAGGGTTGTGATAAGAATTATTTGGAAATTATTAAAAAATATAGCTTAGGAAAGCTACGTGATTGATTACTGATATTGAGATTACAAAGATTTGAGCTAAAACCTAAAAACGTACGTTTTTATTAAAAACGTACGCAGACGAACGAAACTGAAAGTACAACTGATGGACGGAAAGGGTTACAAGTGTAAAATTATTATTTTTACAATCCTAATAAATAAAGAAAATTTTAAGAAAAAGAAATATTATTTTTACACTATTTAATTATTAATTAATTACTAATTATCTATTTATTAACTAATTAAACAAATTAGAATTATTAAAAATACTAAAAAGACTTAGGAAATTAAGAAATATTTTAAAAATCTAATTAACTATTACAGGAATCCTAAAAAATTATAAAAGGTTTATTTTATGTATTTTTAAACTAATTTACTAATTATTAGTCTAATTATTAATTAATTACCACTTAAACTATTTATATTATAAAAAATAGAAAATGAGCAATATAAATTCTAGAAAATTTTGTAAAAATGTTTTAACTTAAATAAAAGTTAGAAAAATTATAAAAACTAGGTTATACTTTATAAAATCTAATTATGCTATTTAATTACTTAATATTAATAACTAATTAATTAAACTAAATTTAATTCTAAAAACCACTAAAAGACAAAAGAAAAATCTGAAAAAATTTCTAGAATTATTTTAACCTAAAATAGAATTACTAAAAATATAAAAATGATATATTGCTTATAAATAAGCTAAAAAGAAAATTAAAATGATAAATCCTATTAAATAGAAGCTATCACTATAATTAAAATTGGTTTTTGGTGTTTTTTTCTTTTTCCAAACTAATTATACACTAAAAACAGAAACTTTTTATGAAAACACTTTTGATGTAACCAAAAAATAAGCACTTTGAGTGCTTATTCACCCAACAGTTGACTTTTGTTGTTTGTGAAGGTAATTAAGCTCAAATGGAGTGATGTGGGGTCCACTATGATGAAAGTTGGTTTCTCTGAAATGTTTGATCAATATTAAGCTAGTTTCAACCAAATAAGTAGCTTAAATAAGCCACAACACACAAATAAGCAGTTGCTTATTGCAATACTGAGATAGATTGGGGACATAGTTTGGGAGCCAATCCAGGTGGGGTCCACAGGTCTAATGGTCAAAGCAATGGTCAACAGATCAACTCTGGTAGGAGGGGGTTGGGAGAACCCAAGTTTGAGGTGTGGGACCCACTGGGGTGCCCACAAAATATCACCAGAGGTGGTGGGTTGAACTGAGTCTGCTGAGTGCAGGGGACAACTTTGCCCTGCAGCCCATTTCCAAGGGCAATTTGGTCACTTGAAAAAAATCACAAAAATATAAACTTTGTAGAAATCTCAAGTTCAGCTGGTAGAGTAAACACACAACAAGTTTCAGGTCCCAATTCACAACACAAAAATCTTGGAAATTCACTCAACTTTTGCAAAAATCTGCGATTGCAATTTTGACTATTTGAGTAAAACTTGAAAATTGACTTTCATGAGTTTATATCTTGATTAAATGACTTAAAATACACTGATAAGTTTAAATGAAGTTAAACTAATGAAAGTTATCAAGTTTCAAATCAGTATGCATGCCTTTTTTGATTCCAAGACCCACACAGTTAACTGTGTGGGTAAAATTGTTGTGATTTTGACTTTGGGTAGAACTGTGGTCAAATAGATGATCAATGTGACATGTTATGACCCTAAGCACTTAAGTTAAACTAAGAAATATATTAACAAACAACAAAAGCTCAGCCAAACAGCATGATCCAAACACCCTCACTTGTGATTGAATTGGTGAGATTTCTTTGCTAATGATAAATTTAAACCATGAAACTTATTCCTAAGACCTTATTATGATATACCAAGCTTAAATTAACAGATAACATCAATTAACAACAACAAATACCTAGTATTATCTAAGAGGTTAAAGATGGCAGTTAAACAAGAAATCTATCAACACAATGCTAATTCTAAGAACAAACCTAAATGTTTAAGCAGTATTATAGCTAAGATCTAGTAAATAAGCACAACTAAGCTGAGACACACAATAATGGAGGTATAGAACAGTGGAATTTATAAAAGAAAATTTCTTACAAAGCCTTCCAAGCCAATGTAAATGAACCAGGACCACTGAAACCAACCTATAGGCTTCCCATGAAACCACTAACCCAGGGCCATCCTTAAGCTACCCTGCTCCATGCTTTGTTCTTGCCTTTCATTTTTTTTTTCTGTTTATTTTTTTTATATGTTTATTATTTGATGAACTGAAAATGCAAACGAAACTTTGAAATTTTGAAACAACTCTTATATTAATACTGAAAGAAGTACATTACAACTGAGAATTTGATTGAATAAAAAGTACAATACTTAAAAAAATTACATTAAAATTACTAAAAAAAACTAGCTCCCATGCTCCACTGCATCTCTTTCTTTTTATAAGGGACCATTAGGGTTTTGAAACCCTAATGAGTGAATCCCAAATGCTTTCTGAGCCATTGGATTACCACCCATCAATCTTGACCTTTAAAAAATCTTTTGGCGCCATTTTCCTTCTTTGTCAGACTGAGGTTGATTGAGGGCAAAAGAGAAGTAATTAAAACTTCTTGGAATGTTGTTGTTAGTCAATGGAGAGGGTATGGAAGCTGAGGTGGAGGAGAGGGGGAGCAGGTTTGCAACTTGGAGGGGGGAGGGCTGTTTTGTTGACTTAGGTTGACTGGGAAGGGACGGGGTGAGTGTTATTTTGAGATGGGAGGTGGACTGGGTGTGAGATGGGCTGGGGATATAAGGTGGAGTGGGCCTGGAGGTGTTGGTGGGCTGGAGTTGGATTTGGGTTGGTTTTGTTTTTGGGTTTGAAAATTATTTAAGGGTCCGGTTGTAGTAGTATATAAACATAGGGACCATTTTTGCAATTTGACAAAACCAAGGGACTGAAAGTGTCATTCTCCCAAAGTACTATCAAGGACCATTGTTGCAAAGTTATTATTCCCAAAAACCATTTTTGCAATTTTTTAATTTTCCAAAATTTCCTAGGGACTAAACTTGCAAATTTCCAAACTCCAGGGACCAAACATGTAACTTTTCCAAATTTATCACCCAAAGTCCGTTTTTGATAACTTTTGATTTTTTAGGGACTTGGGTTGACTTTTATTTCAAAATAAATGCATAGGGACTATTTCTAACAAATTTTGAAACTCGAGGGACTGAAACTGTCAATATTGCAAACTTTGATTGTTTTTCGTTTGTTTTTGCTCGTTTTGCATTTAAAACACATAAAACACAATCCCTGGGATAATTTAAGTATTTTGATTACTTTTCGATTGTTTTTGTATGTTTTGGCAGTTTAAACACGATAAAAATGATGAGTGTTTGCGCACTCATCAATCCCCCACACTAAACTATTGCTAGTCCCTAGCAATATTTTTTGAAAACTTGATGGATTTTAAACTCTTTACCAAAAGCCATCACTTCTGGAGTAGTCAGGTGTAAGAACTGTGGCACACCTGATAACCGTGTGATTTTGAGCAAACCACCAGCTGTCAACGGATTTGATTTGTCTTTACCAAGAGCCGTTTGCTCCTGGACTAGCCAGCTCTTGATGGAATAGTCAACATCTTGGTGAGCTGATTACCAATTATGGTTTTTCCACGGCCTTTACCACAAGCCATAATCTTGCGGGCTAGCCAACTCATTTGTTTTTGGGGAGTTGAGGAACCATACAATTTTTGGCAAATTGCAAGCCATAAACGGATTTGAGTTATCTTTACCAAGAGCTGTTTGCTCCTGGATTAGCCAATCCCTTTTGTCGTTTAGACACGGCGGACTGATTACCACAAAAATTTTGAAATAAAGTGAAAAAAATTTTGAAATTTTTGGGCCAAAATGGGGGGTATTTGAAAGTATTTTGCGATAAAATTCGCTAGGATTTCCCCCCCCCCCCCCACACACACACACTTAGAATTGAATATTGTCCTCAATATTCAAAGTCCCGGCTATTATGCCGAACCTATGAACGTAAAAAGATAATATTCGAAGCTAACTGAGGAAATATTGTTTTGTATCTTTCACTTTATTTATCTGTACATACAATCACACATTTTTTTTAATTTATATACATATATACATTTTTCAAATAGCGGGGGGTTGGCCATTCCCCCACACTAGGGTGGTAGAAAGTAGAAAGAAATCAGAGATACGGGTGAAAACCCGTATTGTGCTATTGTTTTTGTTTATCGAGTCGCTAGCTTGACTCGATCCCTGAATTTAATTGTCCTTGGGGAAAGCTTGGAGATCCGGGACAACCATGGATGGTATGTCCTCTCCAAAGTAGTGTTTCAAACGATGTCCATTCACTTTGAAATTAGGGCCATCATTTTGAGATAACTCGACGGTGCCATAAGGATAAACCTTAACGATAGTGAATGGACCAGTCCATCGGGTTTTAAGCTTTCCTGAGAAGATCTTGAGTCTAGAGTTGAAAAGAAGGACTCGATCACCAACGTTAAAAACGCGGTTTTTGATTTTTGAGTCATGAATCTTCTTTGTCTTTTCTTTATAGATCAAAGAGTTCTCGTAAGCTTGATCACGAAGTTCGTTTAATTCATTCAGTTGAACTTTTCTATGATCACCCGCAGTTTTGAGGTCGAAATTGGCATGCTTGAGAGCCCAATAGGCTTTATGCTCAAGCTCGATCGGAAGATGGCACGCTTTCCCGTACACAAGTTTGTAAGGCGTACACCCAATGGGTGTTTTGTAAGCCGTACGGAAAGCCCAAAGTGCATCATCTAATTTGTCCGACCACGATGCACGATTTTCACCTACAGTTCTTTCCAAAATTCTCTTAATTCCTCGATTGGAAACTTCTACTTGTCCACTTGTTTGTGGGTGGTACGCAGTAGAAAGACGGTGAGTTACACCGTACTTTTGCATGACTTTATCAATTTTGTCATTACAGAAGTGCGTACCACGATCACTGATAATAGCACGTGGAGTTCCAAATCGAGCGAAAAGAGCTTTCAAGAATTTTACAACAACTCGGGCATCATTAGTGGGTAAAGCTTTCGCTTCAACCCATTTTGACAAGTAGTCAACAGCCACGAGTATGTATTTGTTGCCATGAGAAGAAGGAATGGCGCCCATAAAATCGATGCCCCAGATGTCAAAAATTTCACAAACTTGAATTGCATTCTGAGGCATTTCATTCTTTTGTGAAATGTTCCCGTGACGTAGACAAGCGTCACAGGACTTGACCAATTCTTGGGCATCCTTGTAGATCGAGGGCCAATAAAAGCCGGAATCAAACACCTTTTTGGTGGTGTAGTTGGGATTGTGGTGGCCCCCCGTGGGACCAGCATGGCAAGCCTTTAAAATTTCAGTGGCTTCCTGACCATACACACACCGCCGGATGACTTGATCCGCGCATATTTTGAATAAGTAGGGGTCATCCCAGAAGTAATGTTTTACATCTTTGAAAATTTTATTTTTTTGTTGGGACGACATCCCTTTCACAATGAAGTTACCCGCAAGATAGTTTGCAAAGTCGGCAAACCATGGGGTAATCGAGTCTCCACGAAATGAAACCGTATTGAGGGTTTCGAGAGGAAATGTTTCATTTATTTCCTTTTTCTCGAAAGCATTTTGGTGAGGGTTTTCAAGACGGGAGAGATGATCAGCAGCTTGGTTCTCAGCTCCTTTTTTATCACGAATAATGATATCAAATTCCTGTAGGAGGAGAACCCAACAAAGAAGTCTCGGCTTTGCATCTTGTTTTGCAAATAGATACTTCAAAGCCGAGTGATCCGTATACACTATGCTTTTGGTTAGAATCAAGTATGGCCAGAATTTTTCAAAAGCATACACCACAGCTAATAATTCTTTTTCAGTGGTGGTGTAATGACTTTGAGCCTCGGTCATAGTCTTGCTGGCATAGTGTATAGGCTGAAAATGTTTTGTTTTGCGTTGCCCCAAGACTGCCCCTATAGCATAATCACTAGCATCACACATGAGCTCGAAGGGCAAGTCCCAATCGGGGGCAACAAGAATCGGTGCCTCGGCAAGCCTTTTCTTTAATGTTTCAAAGGCTTCGATGCACTCAGGGGAGAAGATAAAAGGAGCATCCTTTTCGAGGAGATGGGTCATAGGCCGGGCGATTTTAGAAAAATCTTTAATAAACCTACGATAGAAACCGGCGTGACCCAAAAAGCTCCTAACACCTTTTACAGTCGTGGGATGAGGCAATTTTGCAATGACGTCCACTTTGGCTCTGTCAACCTCAATCCCGTTCTTTGAAATTTTATGGCCGAGGACAATACCCTCTTTGACCATAAAGTGACTCTTCTCCCAATTTAGACATAACTTTGTGTCTTCACAACGTTTTAGCATGCTGTCTAAATGGGAGAGACATGATTGGAACGAATCCCCAATGACCGAAAAATCGTCCATGAAGACCTCCATAGTTTTCCCGATCATGTCGAAAAAAATGGCCATCATACATCTTTGAAACGTGCCCGGAGCATTACATAAGCCAAATGGCATACGTTTATATGCGAAAGTTCCATAGGGGCACGTAAAAGTGGTCTTTTCTTGGTCTTGCGGGTCAATGGGAATCTGAAAGTAACCCGAGAAACCATCGAGGAAGCAATAGTACTCATTCCCCGCTAATCTCTCGAGCATTTGATCCATAAAGGGCAGAGGAAAATGATCCTTACGGGTGGCATCATTCAATTTACGATAATCAATGCAGACGCGCCAACCCGTAACCAAACGAGTTGGAATTAACTCATTCTCCTCGTTTGTGACAACAGTAATGTCACCCTTTTTTGGAACACAATGAATTGGGCTAATCCAAGGACTGTCCGAGATAGGGTAAATCAATCCGGCATCAAGAAGTTTTAAAACCTCTTATTTGATAACCTCATGAATTTTTGGATTCACCCTTCTTTGATGTTGGACCGCAGGTTTGAAGTCATCCTCCATTAATATCTTGTGAGTACAAAACTCAGGGTCGATGCCCTTGATGTCGGAGAGTCGCCAAGCAATTGCTCGTTTATGAGACTTCAAAACCTTTATAAGAGCAGCCTTTTCCTCAACACTTAAGTTTTTAGCAATTATGACGGGTAATTTATCATCACCCTCCAGAAATGCATATTCAAGATGAGGCGGCAAGTCCTTAAGTTCAAACGCGGGAAAGTCATCAGTTTTCTCAACATTTTTGACTTCCTCCTTATGAAGTGTTTGTGGTAGAACAGGAAGAGGAGAGGGATCTTCGTTTAATAACTTTTCAAGAATGAGAACATCCCCCTTGGGGTCAATCTCTTGGTTATCGATTCCATCGGGAATCGAATCACTTTTGAGAAAGGCCTCAATTTCTTCTAAGATGAAGTCACTTCCCTCAAACGGAGTGAGGGAAGGAGAAGAATTGGCAATAATGGGGTGAGAATATGGAGTGAAGTTTTCACTCGGAGAATCATCGACAAAACCTAAAACCTCTTGAGCATACTCCTCAGACGCAACATCAATGACATCAATTCGGTTAACCATTTCGGCATCATAATTAGAGGAGTACATCGAAGTTTGATTAAGGTTAAACGTTACTGCTTCATTACCAACACTAAGAGTTATTTCCTATTCGTGCACATCAATTAACGCACGACCCGTCCTTAAGAATCCTCTCCCAAGAATGAGAGGAACTCGTGGGTCAGCATCGAAATCCACAACCACAAAATCTGCCGGAAAGTGGAAGTTTCCCACCTTTACAAATACGTCCTCGACAATGCCGAGGGGATGAGATGTTGAGCGGTCTGCCAGCTCAAGAGTCATACAGGTGGTTGTGAGTTCTGGAAGAGAGAGATTTTTCCATATTGAATAAGGCATCAAGTTGATGCTCGCACCTAGATCGGCCAGGGCGAAGCACTCAACCATTCCGGGAAAAACACATGGAATGAGAAATTTTCCCGGATCTCCTAGCTTCTTAGGAAGCTTTTTCAGAAGAACTGCAGAGCATTTTTCATTGAGTGGAGTTCGAGCCATTTCGAATAGCTTCTCTTTATTGTTCAACAGATTTTTGATTGTTGATGCGAATTTAGGCATCAACAGGAGAGCATCCGCGAAACTGATATCAAAATGAATATCTCGGAAGTTTGAATTTTTTTTTCCATTTGATGGTTTGCTTTTTCGCGGAGCTTCTGGTCTTGTAACCTAGATGGATATGGTAGTGAAGGTTTGGATTTAGGGTTCTCTCCAGGAGTTGTTGGTGGTTCAAACACAACTCCCGGTTTTGGTACAAGTCCTGGTTTTGGTACAATTTCTGGTACAACCTGAGGATGGACGTGTGTGGTACTTCGTGGGCTAGTAGATTGCACCTTGTCCGTGGTTGCCTCAGGCTCAATTTCCACTTCCTCGGAATAAAGAAGAGGAGGAATAGGAGGAATTGGTGGTTCTTCATAAGCTTTACCACTGCGTGTAGTAATAGCTTTGAGTTCACCCTTGGGGTTGACAACTGTATTAGCAGGGAGACCTCCTGAGGTAGAGGGTGGAGTGAGATGACTCATAAGACTGGCAAACATATTCTCAATCTTGCTTTGAGACTGATCAATTTTGTTGTTTGTTGCCATCAACTCACTCTTCAGCTCATGACCTTGTTTGGCTATTGATGATTGGAAATCATTCTTCAAATTTGAGATTTGATTTTGCATTGCCCTCATTTTGGTCTCATTAACCTTGATGTAGTTATTGAGCTCGTTTGGGAGGGGTTCTTGATAATTCGGAGCTGAATACCCTTGATTACCCCTTTGGGGTGGGTACTGATTGACAGGGGCATGATTTTGATTTTGCATATTAGGCCCCCTTGGTGGATTAGGATTAAACCTATTTGGATTTTGAGGTGTAGGAAAACCGGGTGGTCCACCCTGGTTGCTAGCCCGGTAATTTGGTTCCACTTGAGGACGGTATTGGTTACCTCCTTGGTTGGAATTGCCTGCTATTGCATTTACTTCGAATGGATTGCCTTCGGTGGCAGTGCAATTGTAATATTAGTGTGGACCACCACAAGTGACACAAACTTCTATCTTTTTTATTTCAGCTTGTGGAGAAGGATGAGGAGAAGAAACTTTCTGGCTTTGAGTCAGAACTGAGTTTTGGGTGAGAACCAATGCATGGATAACTTCCGTGAGTTTGTCAAGTCTAGCATCGGTGCTAGATTGAGCCACGGGTGATGAGTTAGAAGGAACAACATTCCCTTGGGAAACAACCGGTTTGCTTCGTGGAATGCGGACCTTAGATTTATTCTTAATGATCGCTAAAGCATCCTTTGTGGTACGATTCAAGAAATTACCTCCAGCGGAGGCATTTAGAGAGTCTTGATCGGATTGGCTTACACCATTGTAGAAAGTATCAAGTTGCATGAGATCGGAGAACCCGTGGTGAGGACATTTTCGGAGCAATTCCTTGTAACGATCCCATGCCTCACTAAAGGATTCATCAAATTTCTGCGTGAATTTCATGATCTCATTCTTAAGACTCGTGGTTTTGGAAGGAGGAAAGAATTCATTTACGAACTTCTTATTCAAATCTTCCCATGTTTAAATTGATCGAGGGGGTTGTTTATCAAGCCAAACCCGGGCAGCCCCATCGATAGAAAAAGGGAAAAGAAGAAGTTTGATTGCCTCTTCAGGGACATTTTTACATTTGATGGTGAATGTGACTTTATTGAACCATCGAATGTGATCTTGAGGATCGTCCCTCTCAAAACCGTAGAATTGACGTGAGGTGGCCAGGTTTATCAACCCTGTTTTAAGCTCAAAATTATCGGCCATGATTGCCGGAAAAACGATAGCATCTCCGTAACCCTCGACGGGTGCTTGGAGAAGCTCATTCATAGTGGGTTCAGCCGCCATAATGACAGCTGAAGGTGCAACAGCTCGGATCTCAGATCCGACTGTTGGTGCAGAACGTCTACGAGGTCTTCGAGGTTTCCGGACAAGCTCACGTAATGGGCTAGTGGACCTTGAAGAACGAGTGCGCATGCACTAGGGATAAAAACTTTTTGGACAATATTTTTGTTATCATCCCGTAATCTAAAATCGTTTCTCCTTAAGAATCACCTTAAAAGAAAACCGAATCAGAAAATGTTACGATATGTTTTTGTTGTTTTTTAATTTTTTTTTGGTGTTTTAACACTTTAGGAAAAGTGTCAATTACTTTTTGTGTTTTTGATTTTGAAAATTTACACAAGTGGTGGTATTTGTACAGTGAGTGAGGTGAGATAACACTAATCTCGAAAGACGCTGCAGAAACGCGTACACCTCCCCGGCAGCGGCGCCAAAAATTGATTGATGCTAAACCACCAACTTATATTGACCAAGGAATGGTCAACAAAGTCAAATAGCCTAGATCCATGCTCCGGGTAATATAAGGTATCACCGGGTCGTTAAATCCCGTTGAGGTGTGAATTGTTACTTTAGCGTGCTTTGTGATCGGGTGATTATTCACAGAAAAGGGTTGTGATAAGAATTATTTGGAAATTATTAACAAATATAGCTTAGGAAAGCTACGTGATTGATTACTGATATTGAGATTACAAAGATTTGAGCTAAAACCTAAAAACGTACGTTTTAATTAAAAACGTACGCAGACGAACGAAACTGAAAGTACAACTGATGGACGGAAAGGGTTACAAGTGTAAAATTATTATTTTTACAATCCTAATAAATAAAGAAATTTTAAGAAAAAGAAAAATTATTTTTACACTATTTAATTATTAATTATTAATTAATTACTAATTATCTATTTATTAACTAATTAGAATTATTAAAAATACTAAAAAGGCTTAGAAAATTAAGAAAAATTTTACAAATCTAATTAACTATTACAAGAATCCTAAAAAATTATAAAAAGTTTATTTTATGTATTTTTAAACTAATTTACTAATTATTAGTCTAATTATTAATTAATTACCACTTAAACTATTTATATTATAAAAAATAGAAAATGAGCAATATAAATTCTAGAAAAATTTGTAAAAATGTTTTAACTTAAATAAAAGTTAGAAAAATTATAAAAACTAGGTTATACTTTATAAAATCTGATTATGCTATTTAATTACTTAATATTAATTACTAATTAATTAAACTAAATTTAATTCTAAAAACCACTAAAAGACAAAAGAAAAATCTGGAAAAATTTCTAGAATTATTTTAACCTAAAAGAGAATTACTAAAAATATAAAAATGATATATTGCTTATAAATAAGCTAAAAAGAAAATTAAAATGATAAATCCTATTAAATAGAAGCTATCACTATAATTAAAATTGGTTTTTGGTGTTTTTTTCATTTTCCAAACTAATTATACACTAAAAACAAAAACTTTTTATGAAAACACTTTTGATGTAACCAAGAAATAAGCACTTTGAGTGCTTATTCACCCAACAGTTGACTTTTGTTGACTGTGAAGGTAATTAAGCTCAAATGGAGTGATGTGGGGTCCACTATGATGAAAGTTGGTTTCTCTGAAATGTTTGATCAATATTAAGCTAGTTTCAACCAAATAAGTAGCTTAAATAAGCCACAACACACAAATAAGCAGTTGCTTATTGCAATACTGAGATAGATTGGGGACAGAGTTTGGGAGCCAATCCAGGTGGGGTCCACAGGTCTAATGGTCAAAGCAATGGTCAACAGATCAACTCTGGTAGGAGGGGGTTGGGAGAACCCAAGTTTGAGGTGTGGGACCCACTGGTGTGCCCACAAAATACCACCAAAGGTGGTGGGTTGAACTGAGTCTGCTGAGTGCAGGGGACAACTTTGCCCTGCAGCCCACTTCCAAGGGCAATTTGGTCACTTGAAAAAAAATCACAAAAATATAAACTTTGTAGAAATCTCAAGTTCAGCTGGTAGAGTAAACACACAACAAGTTTCAGGTCCCAATTCACAACACAAAAATCATGGAAAGTCACTCAACTTTTGCAAAAATCTAAGATTGCAATTTTGACTATTTGAGTAAAACTTGAAAATTGACTTTAATGAGTTTAGATCTTGATTAAATGACTTAAAATACACTGATAAGTTTAAATGAAGTTAGACTATTGAAAGTTATCAAGTTTCAAATCAGTATGCATGCCTTTTTTGATTCCAAGACCCACACAGTTAACTGTGTGGGTAAAATTGTTGTGATTTTGACTTTGGGTAGAACTGTGGTCAAATAGATGATCAATGTGACATGTTATGACCCTAAGCACTTAAGTTAAACTAAGAAATATAATAACAAACAACAAAAGCTCAGCCAAACAGCATGATCCAAACACCTTCACTTGTGACTGAATTGGTGAGATTTCTTTGCTAATGATAAATTTAAACCATGAAACTTATTCCTAAGACCTTATTATGATATACCAAGCTTAAATTAACAGATAACATCAATTAATAACAACAAATACCTAGTATTATCTAAGAGGTTAAAGATGGCAGTTAAACAAGAAATCTATCAACACAATGCTAATTCTAAGAACAAACCTAAATGTTTAAGCAGTATTATAGCTAAGATCTAGTAAATAAGCACAACTAAGCTGAGACACACAATAATGGAGGTATAGAACAGTGGAATTTATAAAAGAAAATTTCTTACAAAGCCTTCCAAGCCAATGTAAATGAACCAGGACCACTGAAACCAACCTATAGGCTTCCCATGAAACCACTAACCTAGGGCCATCCTTAAGCTACCCTGCTCCATGCTTTGTTCTTGCCTTTCATTTATTTTATTTTTTTATTTTCTGTTTATTTATTTTTTTTATATGTTTATTATTTGATGAACTGAAAATGCAAAAGAAACTTTGAAATTTTGAAACAACTCTTATATTAATACTGAAAGAAGTACATTACAACTGAGAATTTGATTGAATAAAAAGTACAATACTTAAAAAAATTACATTAAAATTACTAAAAAAAACTAGCTCCCATGCTCCACTGCATCTCTTTCTTTTTATAAGGGACCATTAGGGTTTTGAAACCCTAATGAGTGAATCCCAAATGCTTTCTGAGCCATTGGATTACCACCCATCAATCTTGACCTTTAAAAAATCTTTTGGCGCCATTTTCCTTTGTCAGACTGAGGTTGAGTGAGGGCAAAAGAGAAGTAATTAAAACTTCTTGGAATGTTGTTGTTAGTCAATGGAGAGGGTATGGAAGCTGAGGTGGAGGAGAGGGGGAGCAGGTTTGCAACTTGGAGGGGGGGGGGCTGTTTTGTTGACTTAGGTTGACTAGGAAGGGACGGGGTGAGTGTTATTTTGAGATGGGAGGTGGACTGGGTGTGAGATGAGCTGGGGATATAAGGTGGAGTAGGCCTGGAGGTGTTGGTGGGCTGGAGTTGGATTTGGGTTGGTTTTGTTTTTGGGTTTGAAAATTATTTAAGGGTCCGGTTGTAGTAGTATATAAACATAGGGACCATTTTTTCAATTTGACAAAACCAAGGGACTGAAAGTGTCATTCTCCCAAAGTACTATCAAGGACCATTGTTGCAAAGTTATTATTCCCAAAAACCATTTTTGTAATTTTTTAATTTTCCAAAATTTCCCAGGGACTAAACTTGCAAATTTCCAAACTCCAGGGACCAAACATGTAACTTTTCCAAATTTATCACTCAAAGTCCGTTTTTGATAACTTTTGATTTTTTAGGGACTTGGGTTGACTTTTATTTCAAAATAAATGCATAGGGACTATTTCTGACAAATTTTGAAACTCGGGGGACTGAAATTGCCAATATTGCAAACTTTGATCGTTTTTCGTTTGTTTTTGCTCGTTTTGCATTTAAAAGACATAAAACACAATCCCTGGGATAATTTAAGTATTTTGATTACTTTTCGATTGTTTTTGTATGTTTTGGCAGTTTAAACACGATAAAAATGATGAGTGTTTGCGCACTCATCATTCATTCCTTCGGGAATGAAGACATTATTTTTTACCCCGACATCACCGCTTATAGTTTATATTATTTTAAGCCGGGTACTTATCTCATCGGTGTGGTACTTTCACGTGCTTCAAATGTTTATCCAAACATCTTGAATGAAAGTCCGATGGAGATTGTCTTTTCCACATGTTGCTTCCCCATGAACCAATGAATTCGGGGTCGAGTCAAGCTAGTGACTCGGTAAACAAAAACATTAGCATCACATGGGTTTTCACCCATGCTATCTATCTTCTTTCTTATTTCTAACACTAAGTGTGGGGGAGTTTCCTCTGCTGTTGTTTGCCATGTTTTGTTTGCTCATGTTTGCAGGTACCCTTTGGATCGTGATGATTGACGCGCCTGTTTTCAATCCAGCCGGTCAATATCCTATCCTTTTGCTAACGTTTATTTCAAGGATATCTTTTTAAATCTTTTTGTGAAAAACAGATTTCCGTTTCACACTTAGACATTAGTATTGCCTTTTTCTGTTCAAAGAGTCAGCATAATAGCCGGGACTTTGAATATTGAGGACAATATTCAATTCTAAGTGTGGGGGGGGGGGGGGGGAATTCTGTCGAATTTGTCACATATATTGTACCTGTTAGTGCCCTAGTACCCCCGTTTTTGGCAAAATTTTAAAAATTTTTCGATAAAAAGAAAAGTGCTTTCCACACAAAAATAAAATAAAAGAAGTTGTTTAGTCTTGATCAGGTTAGAACAAGGGGAATCCTGACTCTGCCAGAGTGTTGATCTGGCTGCTTCCTTAACTTTTTAGACTAAATTCTTAATGAATTGTGCAAATGAAAATGCTAAGCGTAGAGTAGTTGGTTCTCATTAGAGCTTATATAAGTAATCTGTGGCTTTTTCTCCCAGTAGCTCCTAATTGAATCTAAATACGTGTTGTTTTCAAACTTTTGACCATTAAAAGTTTTCGTTATGTAAACAAGTTTTTATGCAAGGTTAATATAGAGTACTAGTTCAAATTTTTATTTAAATTTTAGAACAAGCAACTTCCTTAAAAATCTGAATAAGATTGCAAAGTGAAGTAATGTAAAATTGCTGAATGATGCAAAATTTTGAGTATGATATGAAAAGTGAAAAGAAAAAAAAAAATAAAAAAAAAATGAAAAGAAAAGAAAAAAATTGAAAAATGAGAAAATGAAAAAAAAATGTGTTGAATAGAATTAGAATAAATAAATAAAAGTTGTTTGTTCTCAAATTTAAATAGAAAGTTGAGCTAGTATTCGTTGATTTTGTGTAACGACTAAGCGGGAATTTAGAGATTGTCGAAGTCAAAGACCCCGAAAGCTCCGATACTATTCTCTAGGGTGTAAAAACCTAGCCTCCTAAGCCTCGGCTAAAAGGACAAGCTGAGAAGAAAGTCGCAACATGGAGTGATCTCACCTTTGAATCTTTAATATTGTTATCTATTTAAGTTTTGATTTTAATGTGTCGGGATATCAAAAATCTTTGAATCGAAATCCCGCCAATTCCGGTACTATTCTCTGTGGGGTGTTAAAAGCCTGGTCACCTAAACCAACTGGTTGGGATGTGCCGAGAAGAAAACCGCTACATGGAAAAGGCTCTTTTTGACTCTTAAATTTATGAGGTTCCCGATGAGTTAGGATTGGGCTTAAATAAATGACAACCATAATGAGCTCCGGTTTTTGGTGGTCAAACTTTTGAAAATAAGCACACACGCCTAAACTTTATAAATTGCGGGAGTAAAAAGTTAAGACTTGTCTTACACAGATTATTAATATAAGTAGTGTTAGCATTTTTACAAAAACATTTGCGCAAGGGTTTTTGAACTTAGTTGGGAGTATAAAAAGAGGATGACGATTACAATTCCTTGGAGACACCCAGTTTGTGTGAATTCCGTTCAATAATACCGCTTTTGAAAAATCAAGCATTTTGTTTACTTATGTTCCAGTTTAAAAGTCTTGCATTGAATAAAAAGTCGAAACGGGGTATACTTGATATTCTTTCATTACTTCATATGATTGGATTGCTAGGGACTAGCAATAGTTTAATGTGGGGAATTGATGAGTGTGTAAATACTCATCATTTTTGTACCCATTTAGACTATAAAAACGACTAAAAACACACAAATATGCCGAATTATATTGCAAATATCCTTGGATTGTGTTTTTATGTGTTTTAGGTACAAAAGGATTGAAAATGAGGCAAAAGTGGACAAAACCGAGCACTCATTGGAAAGAGCACGAATTTTTGAAAGTTTAATGAAGATTACTGAAGAACTATTAATATACTCAAGAGTACCTGCTGAAGCCCGAGAAGTATTTAAAAGACCAATGTTTATCTTAACTATTCAAGCCAAAATATGAGATCCAATAAACTAAAAGTCGGCCCAAGAAATTGCCAATGGCCCAGTCGAAAGTCTCATATGTTTCGTCTGATGGGTGACGTGTGTGTTTCTTTGACAACAATAGTTATTATGGCTGAGATGGGTGAGAATATGTTTTTAGGTTTAGGCTATAAATAGAATATTTATCATTGGTAATGGGGGCGCTGGCTCACATATACACACATTAGTGTGTGTCCAGCCGTCGTTTTTATTTACAAAACTCACCATTCACCAAACAATAGATAGTAGAATATTTCTTTGTGAATCAAGTTATTAAATGTTTGTTCCATTAATGGTTTAATCATTAGTTCTCATAATTGTTTCTTTCATTTAATAGTGTAATCATTAATTTGTTTTTGAGATGCATGTGTCCATCAAACTTTCGATTCATTTGTTTCAGTTTTTTTTTTTTTTTTTTTTTGTTCTTTTCATTTTAAGAAGTTTCTCTTAAATGTCATGTTTTGTTTCTTAAGTCAACTAGTTTCTTTTACTTCTTTGAAGCTTTATTAAATTTCTTTAAAAACTTTTTTTTACAACTAGTCTTTATTTTAATATTTTTGTTTAAACTCTTGTTAGTAATAGAAGTAGCTAGTGTGGGTTTACTGTATATATTAAAAGGTGACGCCAACTTCATTATTTCTCGCTAGAATTAGTTTTATGTTTAAAAAGTTTAAAACTTTTTATAAAAATATAATTTTTAAATCATTTTCTTTTATAAAGTTTGCATTTTTATAGTTTTAAATTAAAGATTAGTATTTTTTTAAGAGTTAAAGTTAAGAAAATTATTGCTTCAAGTGATGATTGAGAGGGTGTTTATGGAGCCAATAAGCAAAGGAATGGATTTATTAGCTTGGAGATGGGTATTTTTGGCATCAACTTGAGTTATTGTACCGTTTTGCTCGTTATTAACCCGAACTTGGTGACCTCTAATCCCTTTTCGATTATCTCTTTTTATATTTAATGTCTTGCTTAGTTTAGATATTATGATTGTTGCTTTATTTGTTGCTTTTATCGTAGTCATGCTTAGTGACTAGACTTTTTATATACTTGTTGAGTAGATTATTCCATGAATTAAGTATGGTTTTATAAAAGTTAAAAATATATTGATTAGTAATTTTTAAGTTACCTAGATTAAAATTTTGGTTGTTTGAGCGGGCAAAAGCCGTAAAAATAATTGGGTTTTAATTTAAATATTGATATCTCTTTGTGAAAAATTGTTTTTAAAAGAACCCAACGTTGTGAGAAAATAATTATTTGTAAGATATATTAACTCATCGATAAAGGACTTAATTGAAATAATAAATCACACTTAAGGATCGTGATAATTTACTTAACAAGTATATCTTTTTACCATACATTTCTTATTTGTTTGCTTAGTATAATCTAGTTTATTATTTTTAGTTGTTATATTTTATCATTAACTTTATATTATTTACTCGCCATTAGCTTTATTATTTTCTTTGCTTAGAAAAATTTAGTTGTTATCATATATTTATAGGATTAGTTTTTCTTCATTTTGGCTTTTAGGCTCGGGACTAGCTTGATTAGTGCGCGTTTTTATATTTTAATTACGTTTTTGCTAGTTTGTGCTTTCCTATCTTGTTTTATATGCTTGTTAAGTTATTTTTAGTTTATGTTTATTAATTTTAGTTTTTAAAATCCAAAAATCACTTTTTCTATTCAAATCACTATTCACTTCACTCGATCACAAACTTGAACCGGTTTACCATTTCACACCTCGTCGGGACTTAACGACCCGGGGATACACTATACTCACCGGAAAACGCGTGGGTTGACTACTTTGACTATTTCTTGGTTAAAGTTGACTTTCTATCGCGATCAACATGTATCACAAAAATGCTTGTCATATTTTAAATTAGGCAAGTTTCTAACTAGTTCTTTAGAGGCCAAAGATTGTATTTGTTGCATGTTAGCATGTCCTAATCTCCTATGCCACAATGTGGAGTTTTCGTCTAGGGTCGTTAGGCATATCCTATCCTCAGGTTTGTTTCCTAGTTTCATAACATATATGCCTCCTTTCCTAATTCCTCTATCTATAATTTTTCCATTCTTAACTATTTCGCTATCATCTTCGGTAAAGGTAACTCTACATTTATTATCGCATATTTGTCCTATACTAAGCAAGTTATATGTTAAATTATCTACATGCTCTACATTTTCAATAGTAAGTAAGTTTTGAGAAATTGTACCCTTGCCAATGATTTTTCCACGTAAGTCACTACCGAAAATAACGTTACCTCCATTGTATGCCTTGTACGTAGAAAATAGCTTGCGGTTCCCCGTCATGTACCTCGAACATCCGCTATCCTTGATCCATTTGTTAGGCTCCAAGTCAATTCCTAAACATATTTCAAATAGTGGTGGTCTTTGCATAGATTACCCTTCTAAATATTTTAAAGATTCCATTGATCGTTACAAGTTTTAAAATACAATATATTTTAAAAAATCTTGCTAGACGTGGCTCTTGATACCAATTGTGGAAAACTAGAAGGGGGGTTGAATAGTTTTACGTCTTTTTTAATTTGTTACAAAAGATTGTTTGAATGTTTTCTTTGTTTTCAAAAATTTAGATTCGATACTATGTGATTTCAAGTCTTGCACAATATGAACAATAATAAATATGTACGATATAGCAATAATCATGTAAGTAAAGAAATAAATGAGAGATGGAAAGATCGAACCGTGAGACAAGAGATTTATAATGGTTCGGCTACAAGGTCACCTTTCTTACCCTACTCCACTCCCCGAGCACCTAACTCGAGAGTTTTTTTCACTATGTCAACAAGCTCCCTTATGGCGGAGAAAACCTTACACACCAATGTACACACCACAACTTCGTCACAACTTAATCACAACTTCTTCACGCCAATCTACTTCACATCAATTCTTCTTCACACCTTTCTACTTCACACCTATCTATTTCACACCAATCTTCTTCACACCTATCTTCTTCACACCAATCTTCTTCACATCAATCTACTTCCTAACTCATCTCCTTCACAACTAACTACTAACCAATTACACTATTTATATACCTAGCTAAACTATCTTCTATCAAATATTCACAACTAATTACACAAAGAGATAGATATAATGGATAATGCTATAACAACTTGGATGTGGAGATCACAACAAGTTGTAATACTTCTTGTCTTGAGGGATAGAAGTATTTTTCTCTTTCACTTGAGAGGATGATGTTTAGATCACTTTAAAACAAAGATTTATGAATGTATGATCAAAGGATTAAGAGAATGGTAATGAAGATCTAGAACAAAAAGTTTAGGAGTGCAAAAGGTGAGGAAAATCTGTGAAATGAACTAGTATTTATAGAGACAGAAAATATTGTACAGGAGCGTGCCGATCCCCTTAATTCATGGCCGGTCCCCTTAATTTTAAGGGGACCGCCCAGCTGTAATGGCCAGAAATTTTGTCTTTTAGATAGGAAAGTTTATTTGGTGAAAAACTAACTGATTTTGGTTAAAAATTTGAATTCATATATTTAGTATGATTAAAACATTTTTCTTTATAACCAAAGTGTTTTTCAAAAATATATAATATGTTTATATAAATAAATAAACTTTGTAATAATTAATTAAATACCCCTTTGATCATAGATTGCAATAAACACTTTGTTTATTCATACCTTAAGTGATTTGGATGTAAAGAGAATGTTAATCACTAAATACTTGTTTATGTCATAAATTTTAGTTCAATGGGTTTATGTTTTGTAATAATCAAAACATAGAGATATTGATAATATGTTAATAATGTTTTTAGGCATTATTTATGTCAACAATTTGGTTGATCGTGAACGGGTGGTCCAAGAAAATTGGTGGAACGGTAGCTGAGAAGATTTCGATCTCCTTGAGGTGGGTAACCATTATTACCCGTATTTGCAGCATACGCGTTCTCTTGAGAAAAGGCACCGGTGGCAGGACATTCATAATACAAATGAGGACCACCACAAGTCTCGCAACCATGACTTACCATATTGACTTGATGGTTTGGTTTTTCAATAGACATAGCATCAACTTTCTTGTTAAGGGCCACTAACATACTCATCATCTCATCGTTTGTTTTACTAGCATTAGAAACTTGAGGTTTATTTCTAGACATTCTCACACGAGCCTTATTCTCAATTATCATGAAAGCATCATTCGTGTTTCGAGCCAACAAGTTCCCACCCGCAGCAGAATTGAGTGAGTCTTAGTCAGCATGACATAACCCATTGTTGAAAGTATCAATCTGCTGTAGGGATGTGAACCCATGATTCATACACTTTTCCAACAAATCTTTATATCTATCCCAAGCTTCGCTAAATGACTAATCAAAAGCTTATTGGAATCAAAAGATTTAGGATCGAAGATTAGAAGTTTTAGAAGGAGGATAAAAATAATTCACAAACTTGGAAGCTAGATCGTTCCAAGTGTGAATCGAATTCGGTGGTTCCTTTTCCAGCCAAGTCCGGGCTGCCCCTTCAAGGGTGAAAGGAAACAACTTCAATTTCACCACATCGTGAGGAACTTGATTCATCCTAATGGTCTCAGCGATATCGGTGAAATTTCTTATGTGAGCATATGAGTCCTCGTGTTCAAACCCGTGAAAGGATATACTCGTGATCAAGTTGAGTAATCCCTGATTAATCTCAAAATTGGCATTGATATCGGGAATCACGATGGCTCTCCTTACACCATTGAAAGGTGATTGGAGTTGTTCCTCCATCAGACGTGGATCAAAAGCCGGTTGTGGTCCCATCGGAGGGATCACATTGTGTTGAGGACCACCCATCGGCGGGGGTCCATTGTGTTGTTCGTTCTGGTTCATTTCCTCGTCGTTAAGGAAATGAACCCGATGATTATGTCGTAAAACCCTCTCGGGGTTTGAGAACGAAGAAGTAAGACTTTCAGAAGTAGAGCGGGTGTATATACACCAAAAACAAAATCAAAAAGAAAAAGAAGAAGAAAAGAAAAAGGAAAATCTTTTTGTATTTTTTTATTTAAACAAATCTCAAAAACTTTTTTTCTTTTGCTTTCTTTTTATAAAACGTTACGTTAATTGTAATCGTTTCCTTCAAAACTACTCGCGACGGAACAGGAAAGAAGAGTGTTTCTCTCTTCAGCTAGCAATTTAATGTCTTATCTTCCGTATTTCCAGCTTATTCGGTTGTAGAATTAAAGTAATCCGATTAGCAACTAATTTCACGATTTTCTTATTTTGTTAGGCTTATTTAGTTTACAACGCCCCCCCTTTCCACGGGAGAGTCAATGCTGTAACTTTCTTTTTGTATTTTTGAAAACACTTTAGGAAAAGTGTTTTTAATTTTTCAATTTTTATATTTTTATAGAAAATATATACAAAATAAAGGAAGGCTTATCAAAACACGATTTTTCAAAATGAAATTCAAAACTCACTTCAAACCTTCCCCGGCAGCGGCGCCAAAAATTGATTGCTCAATTATAGTATATATATATTAAGTATCGAGAAAATCCGCGAGAAATACGGATTAATCGAGTCGTTTCCCAACGAAGGTGTGAATGGAATCTTATAACTTCGATTCGTGAAAACCGTGTCGTGAAAAGTGGAAATGTGAAAATTGTGATAGTGAAATTCAAATTATGAAAAGAAATGATGAAATAAGCAGAAGGTACAAGCTATATATGCACAAATGTTTAAAACCTAAAAACGGGAATTCAAACGCAAGTTTAAAACATAACGTACGAAATAAAACGTAACTATTATTAAAACAATAATCCTAAAAATATGAAATAAATTTCTAAAAATCTTAAACTACTTAAATAATTTTGAGAAAAAGAAAAATATTTCTTTTTACTTTTTATTTATTTTCTATGAATTAATTTCTATTTTTGGAATTAAAAATAAAAGAAAATGTAAAAATAAATGGGAAAAATATAAAATCAACTTTAAAATATCTAAAATATTATAAAAGAATTATCTAAAATATTTATTAAAAGTATTTAAAAATGATTAAAATCTAAGAAAAATGAAGAAAAATGGTAAAACAACACAGAAAAATATGAAAAATTCACAGAAAATCTAAAATATTATAAGGAACTTGAGAAAAAATTATGAAATGAAAATAAGCGGCAAAAGTGCTTATTGGGTAGAAAACAGCTTATCACAAGTGCTTATTAATAAGCACTTGCGACCAAACTGAATGAAACTGAAAATACAACAACTCGGTACTCTAATAAACTCAATAATGCCGAATGATGAACAAATGAAGCTGATGCGTAGGGATTGCACCAGGCTTTACCTCTCGAGGGATCTCGAGAAGCTTACAACCTCCACCAGGTAGTGTACCTGATCGATGTAGTATAGTATAATGACAAGTACCGGGGGATTGATCGTTCAGCTAGGAATAGTGTCGCTAGGATTAGAAAACCTAAAGACTAGGTCTAGAGATGAGGGATGATTCTTTTTGTATTTTTATATTTTTAGGAAAGCAAGTAAAAATCTCGGGTTTGAAGGATTAGGGCGGAATTAGTTGCTATTCAGCTAACCCAATACTAAAGATGCAATCAAAATAAAATACAAGAAATGAAAATAAACTATATTAAACTAAAGTTGTGAGCAATATGTGGGAGAAATGTGTTTACTTAGATTTTACTACTCCCTAGATATCTTTTACACGTTAATTACTTGTTATAGTTGCGTGGATTACAGATTGTATTCCATAATACCATTCATGGGGTGGCGTACTTACTTCCCCAATCCTATGAGCGCCTACTTCACTCCTATGTCGAGCCGGCTAAGAAGCTCCTAACATGGGATCATTAGAATTTACTCATGCATTAAATACAACCGATAAAACCTAGTACACATCGGTTCATGTTTCCTAAGACGTTCAAGCATGTTACACAATGGAGATCTTCCAGTTTTCTTAAGCCTAACATTGAAATCATTCATCCAATACAACCATAAACAAGTAATCAACACATAATTAACATCAAGGTTTCATTAGATCCAAGCAAACACAAGATAGATCTAGCCTAGCATGTTGAAATCAAGACAAGTAAAAGATATAATCAACGAACACATAGACATATTGATTGAATTAAAGAGAAGACTTATCTCAATAGCACATGAAAGGATTCAAGGGGTGAAAACCCTTGAAAGTACTGTAAAATATGACCTAGGGTTTACAAAGTTCGGCCCTAGTTTCTCCACACAAGTTTCCCTCTTTATGAATGAAAAATAGAAAGCTATATATAGAGTTTGATAGGTGACGGCGTCAAGAACAAATGTCTGACGCCATCATCTCGCCGCCAAATAGTTCCTCGAACTGCCTAGATCTGGTTCTGACACCGTCATGTGTACACCTTATGCAGGCCGTCACCAATTTAACTCTTGACGCCCTTGTTGTGACGCCGTCAGGTTTGCACTGAGTCGTCACCACTTTTACTCTTGACGCCGTCAAGATATTCCTCTTGACGCCGTCAAGTACTGTTCTTAGCATAGAAAATTAAGTCTTTGGCGTTTTCTTCACTTTTATGCTCAAAAAATGTCCGAATTGCTTCCTTTTCCAGAATTCACTCCCAAAGTACCTAAAATCACAAAAGGAACGATTTAGGGTAATATTTGATCAAATAAATTCAATTTCGGGCTTAAATGACCCCCTAAAAGTGGTTTATTTTTTGTCTCATCATATACCCTTACACTTGAGATTTGCTTGTCCTCAAGCAAATGCGCTTTTATTCTAGTCAAAATACATGTTAGGGGTCATTTAACACTAATATAAAAGTAATTACAACAAATAATCGTTCCACTAAAGACCAAAGACAAGCACGGAGGTCATACACTAGCACCTCACAAATAGTGTTTAGATACTCACATCTCTCGGGTGTAATAAAGTAATATCACAATATGGAAATGGAAAACATCTCTCACTACCTGTCATAGAAAAATAGATTACCATAGGCTTGGAAAAGGATCAAACCTCCACCACATGGCGTAAGCACCTAGGATAAACTATCAAAGAGGTCTTTTAGGGTTGTAACGTTAGGTGTAGGGATATGAAATACACGGTTTTGTTGGATATAAGCAGTCTTTACTGGTGGCGAGTTAACAATCTTGGTTAATTACATGTACAATATGGCGTTGCTAAGCCAAGAATAGACTCGACTTAAGCTAATAAATCAAAAATAACAAAAACATAAAATGAACATAGAATGAAACGGGATGGTAGTCCGTATGTTTTTTCTCTTTTCTTTTTCTATTTTTTTTTAATTTTTTTTTTTGCATACACTCTTACCCTACCATCCAAAATAATACATCATAGGGAATGAAAATTCCCCTTACACTTGAATTTTTACATACTTTACATTAAACTAATCTAATGACTCGAATCAAGATAATTAAAACACTTGGAGTACTTTTAAGATTATCGCACATACGGGGGTAATATATGATGTTCTTCCCCATTACTCCATAAAATAAGTACTTTACCCATGAGTCCCAATCGTCCCAAAACAATATATACAAGGATATGACTCGACTTAGCAACCATGTAATCAATTAGATAATTAACTTAGGGTTTAACAAATAACAATAATGCACTAAAAATGAGTGCATACACGGAAGGCTAAGGCGATTTGGTTGTACATTTAAGTGGGGTGTAACAAATTCTTCCTTTAAGTAAAATGCTTAAAGTTAGAAACGAAAAGATATGCTCGGAGGGGTGTACTAGGGGTTTTGTGTACTAAAAATGAGTACAACGCTAAGGTGTGGGAAAAATTAATTGACTTAACTAGCCAAGTAATATGACTTAAATGGTCAAGTAATTATGATACGGGTTTAACACAAGGGTGATCCTAATGCCTCTTATCATGTAGTAAATTCTACTACACGAATGTAGTCTCACTAGCAGTCTCGGGATGCATCACTAACGCAAGTTCTAGAATCTAAATGCTACCGGTACACTCATAAGCACTAATAGTAAATGCTTTTCCTATCAAATCTAAAGGCGAACCTCACATATTTGGGTGGAAAATTTTTCTGAATGATACGGTTATGTGCTAGTCATACAATCTCCTATCCATGAGACGCTTGCTATGGCTAAAGTTTCACTCCTAAATGTTGTAAAAAAATTTAAATTTGGCGCTAAAATTGCACTAACAAGTATTTCTCATAGTTTTATTACACATCTACTATCAAACAAACAAACTCAAGCGAAAGTGTATCTGTAAGTTATCATCATTTTACCCTCCCCTTACACTTAGGATGAACATTGTCCCCAATGTTCAAGTAAAGAATGTAAAAGTGAAATAAGTAAAACAAATGAAATCAAATACTCCCCTGATTCGCTCGGTATGGATAATAAGGTGGCCAGGTTAGATCTTCCACCAAGAAAATGAACAATCAAAGCTTCACTTCCAGAATAATAATCATCTTCTTGTCATACATGACCTGTAAAACCTGAGAAAACAAACAAGGCAACCTCGCATAAAATCGGCGGCAATCTACATATGCTAATAAATCCTAGAAAACAAAATAAGATATAATGCTTGTGGAATGATGTTTGCAGATTTCCTGGAGATTATAAAACTAATAATTCAACAAAAACTTTAAGACTCCGTTAGAAAAACAAAACTTGGTAAAATTTCCAGATTTTTACACATGACGCCGTCAAGAGTAAACTCGTGACGCCGTCAGAAGTGACCTGCAGAAATTCTTATGTTAAGTTTCTGGAAAATTTCTTGAAAAAAACTTATGTCCTACTTCCTAGAAAATCCTGCAAAACATCATAATGACTCGATACAAGCATTTGACTCTAACGAATACTAATACACATGTTCATTTAATATTGTTGTGGTTCATGCTCAATTCCATTCTTATAAACAAATTTGGATCCCCCTTACACTTATCTTTTGCAAAATACCTTTATATGCAATTAAGACGAAGTTAAAAAACAAAATAAAGCATTTTCACAATTTACTTTGAAACATGAGCCACAAACAATGAAAATAAAACATGCATACGGAAACAAATAAAATCAAACAAACAAACAAACAAATAAAGCTTGGGTTACCTCCCAATAAGCGCTTGTTTTTGTTCGAGTCACGAGCCTGACTCTACCCTTATTTAACGGAAATAGGGGAGGTTTTCCCTACACTTAGGATTAAGTGCGGGTGGAAGTAGTGATACACACCCTTAGGGTGGAAATATGCCTCGTGAGGAAAGAGTGGTGGATGAATTATATGCTCAGAGGGGTGTGCTCCTATCATCATAACCTTACCTAATTCAATCGGGTTAATGGGTGAATTAAGATTTTCTCCTAGAAAGGGATCATTTTCAATCAACTTCAAGAGATTACTAGTTGGGGACCCATCTTGTCCTAATAAACCCGGTTTAAACCCATAATGTGTCTTGTGATCAATCATGAATGGGTGATGTAAGTATGTAAGGTTATGTTCCACTCCTATATTGGCTTCCACTCTACATGGCTTAAAGTCTACCACCTTTATCCTAATACTACCCGGACTACATGGGTTGATGGGTGGGTCGGCTCCTCATTTGTCTCCTAGATGTATATCTAAGGATGGAAGATTAGGTAACGGTTTTGGTTGAGGCTCCGGTTTATCAAAACTAGGAACTTCCCTAGAACTAAGAGTAAGGTTATCATTATAAGTATTCAAATCTATATCCTCTAGTTGTGTTTGGTTCAAAGGTTCTACCTCAATTGGGATTCCTAAAGTCTTTTCTACTTCATCCGAATAAGTCACGGGCGGTGTATATGCCTCAAATGATGGTAGGACTTGTGGGGTACTTGGTGGGCTTAGATTTTTAACTCTATCATCCATCTTATCAAGATTACCAATGTGCTCAGCTTGTATTGTGGTGAAATCAAACCACTTCGTGTACCCAGTTATCTCATCTATACGCTTATCCCCAAGCAATCTTCTTGCTTGTTCCCGTAAACTTGCTATCAATTGATCCGTAACAACGTTTGTTGGGTTATCCATTTTTTTGGCAAGTATGGCACAATTTTCTATGGTTTCCCATGATTCATTAACACTTAATCCCCAAAGGTCCCCATCTGCGGCATGGTCAATGTCCATTTTGGTATAGTGGTCGACACGATGGTAAAATATTTCAATTTGGGACCACAGATCGAAATTATGATGAGGGACTTTTCAGAGTAAATATTTAAAACGAGCCCATGCATCATAGATAGGTTCATCCTCATGTTGTTTAAACATCAAGATTTCATTTGGAGAGGGTGAATTTCGTGGTTGGTAGTATGGTGGATTCGCGTTCTCCATAATGGCTAACAGAATAGTCAGTGGAAAGGTTTTTTACAAACAAAGACACAAAGAAAAGATAGACTAAAGAAAACCTAAAAATAAAAATAAAATCTTACTAGAAAGGAATCTAGCAAGTAGACCTAATAAAAAGAAATTCTAACCTAGACAATAACTATTCCCCGGCAGCGGCGCCAAAAACTTGATGCGTAGGGATTGCACCAGGCTTTACCTCTCGAGGGATCTCGAGAAGCTTACAACCCCCACCAGGCAGTGTACCTGATCGATGTAGTATAGTATAATGACAAGTACCGGGGGATTGATCGTTCAGCTAGGAATAGTGTCGCTAGGATTAGAAAACCTAAAGACTATGTCTAGAGATGAGGGATGATTCTTTTTGTATTTTTATATTTTTAGGAAAGCAAGTAAAAATCTCGGGTTTGAAGGATTAGGGCGGAATTAGTTGCTATTCAACTAACCCAATACTAAAGATGCAATCAAAATAAAATACAAGAAATGAAAATAAACTATATTAAACTAAAGTTGTGAGCAATATGTGGGAGAAATGTGTTTACTTAGATTTCACTACTCCCTAGATATCTTTTACACGTTAATTACTTGTTTTAGTTGCGTGGATGACGGATTGTATTCCTTAATACCATTCATGGGGTGGCGTACTTACTTCCCCAATCCTATGAGCGCTTACTTCACTCCTATGTCGAGCCGGCTAAGAAGCTCCTAACATGGGATCATTAGAATTTACTCATGCATTAAATACAACCAATAAAACCTAGTACATATCAGTTCATGTTTCGTAAGACGTTCAAGCATGTTACACAATGGAGATTTGCCAGTTTTCTTAAGCCTAACATTGAAATTATTCATCCAATACAACCATAAACAAGTAATTAACACATAATTAACATCTAGGTTTCATTAGATCCAAGCAAACACAAGATATATCTAGCCTAGCATATTGAAATCAAGACAAGTAAAAGATATAATCAACCAACACATAGACATATTGATTGAATTAAAGAGAAAACTTATCTCAATAGCACATGAAAGGATTCAAGGGGTGAAAACCCTTGAAAGTACTGTAAAATATGACCTAGGGTTTACAAAGTTCGGCCCTAGTTTCTCCACACAAGTTTCTCTCTTTATAAATAAAAAATAGAAAACTATATATAGAGTTTGATAGGTGACGACGTCAAGAACAAATGTCTGACGCCGTCATCTCGCCGCCATATAGTTCCTCAGACTGCCTAGATCTGGTTCTGACGCCATCATGTGTACACCTTATGCAGGCCGTCACCAATTTAACTCTTGACGCCCTTGTTGTGACGCCGTCAGGTTTGCACTGGGTCGTCACCACTTTTACTCTTGACGCCGTCAGGAAATTCCTCTTGACGCCGTCAAGTACTGTTCTTAGCATGGAAAATTAAGTCTTTGGCGTTTTCTTCACTTTTATGCTCCAAAAACGTCCGAATTGCTTCCTTTTCCAGAATTCACTCCCAAAGTACCTAAAATCACAAAAGGAACGATTTAGGGTAATATTTGATCAAATAAATTCAATTCCGGGCTTAAATGACCCCCTAAAAGTGGTTCATTTTTCGCCTCATCAGAAGCACAGAAATAACAAGAATAGAGCAATAAGCAGTATAGGATAAGCCAAACAATAAGCAGTTCCAACTCAGAATAAGCCAGAAACATACAAACTATGAAATCACCTACTAAACACTATGTGGAACTCAGAATTACCAATTAAACTCATATTCAAAACCAAATGAGTAGTAGCAGGCTTATATCTCAATTCAGAAATCTTGGTCGAAACCCCTTATTTGCAGGGTCAATAAGCTAATCCTATTAAGCTCTAAGTACCAAACTAATGGGGCATAAGCTACTCTGCACTACTGAAATACTCTAAAACCTAAAATCCCTTTCAATTACAATTAATTGCTACTCTAAAATGACCCTAGTTCAGCAGCCTGTTGAAACAAATTTGATGAAACAGTTGACTATTTAGTGCATACACTATATTGACCAAATCCAATTTCATTCTATATAATCTACTTCTACTTGAATTATTAAGCTAATATTCAACTGATTTAAGCTATGTTAAACTAATATGTAACTACTTATCTAATTCAGCTAGTTTAAACTTAAAATTCCAACAGTTTACTAAAGTTGAAAGTCTATTTTGACAATTACTAAACTACTCTATTGATTTTTTAGTCTATATCTCTATTTCTACTCTAATATGACCTATGTGTGATCATGAAACAACAATCAAACCACAACTATACATAGCAAATCTCAGAGCCAGACACCCCCTTAATTGACAGTTATAACTAAGAAATTATGTAAACAACTACTAATCTCCAAAACAATGATCAAACTAGCTACAATAACAATAAAAGAAGCTATAGCAACAATCATTAACAGTTAAAACCAACAGAAACTAAGAATCTAAAATCTAAGCAACTAATGAAACAACATTGAATCAGAACTTACAATGAGAAATGCCCTCAGCATGAACAGAGGCTTTTACTATGCTTGCCTATCTCTTAGATAGGCTAGGATCTTCCCTGGCAATCCCAATCTATAAAATTAATCACCAATGACCAAATGATTCAACACAGTTGACTATAGTTGACTACATGAAATATAGAACCATGAAATTTAAACAACAATCTCACATGAGCTAATGAGCTAATATGAGATGAATTATCTACTTTTTCAGCTTTGTTTGAAAGCTGATTTATCAATCAAAAGCTTGTTTTTTTTATTTTCTGATTTTTTTCTCAAAACACTTAAATGAAATGATAAACTGAATTGGAAATTAAGAAGTATGAAATGACTAAAACTGATGAGACAGAGATAAAAGCTAATCAATAAGTTGTAAACTACAATAAGCAGAAATGATTAAAACATAAAGCTGATTTTCATTAAAAACTAAAAGTTACAATTGAAATTAAAGTAAAATACAATTCAAAAGAAAATTGGGCAGAGTTTTATTACCCTAAACTCTACCGTCTAATACAATAGCCCTATGCATCTATATATACTACTGAGGTGAGAAGGATCTAGAATGAGGAGCTTACGGATTGCCAGCTTGGAAATCCGTGTGGTGTGCTTCCTGATATCAAATCTGAGCCATAAGATCACTCCCTATGATTGCCCAATCAATACAAGCCTTTGGATCATCCTTTGTGATGCGTTCACACCAATTAGAGGCTGCCATGTGTCCCATTTGTGTGCTTCTTGGCTGCTGACATACTCCTGACATCTTCTGACACTTCTACAACGCCAATGATTGTACATAATTGCCCTTACTTGCTGTAATTAAGGGGACGGGTAAGTTAGGGTTCTAAGGTAAACGGTGATTTCTGCGTTTGAGGGGTGAATTGGGGGGCGGGTGAAATAATTATATAAAAGTGGTGTTTAACCCGTTTATGTGGAGCGTTGACCATGGGTATTTCTGGGCCGGGTCAAGGGATTTAGGTAATGGATTGGGCTTTGGTTTTTGGTTTCATAATTTTTGGTTTGGAAATGGATTTATTAAATGGTTTGGACCAAAGGCTAATGTGAATTTCAGATTTATTGTGGATATAATTTACAAGGACCAAAAGTGACTTTTATGAAAAACCAAGGACCAAATCAGTACTTCTTCCAAAGTATTATCCAAGGATTTTATTTGCCATTTCCTGAATCATGGAGGGCTTGAGCTTGATTTTACTTGAAATATTATGATGAGGGACCAAATCTGTCAACTGATGAAAGTGTAGGGAATGAAAGTGGAATTTCTTCAATCATTGACCAGGGACTAAATATGACAATCTTCAAATATCTGAGGTCTTCTATAGGCTCAGCTTTGACTAACTTTGACTGATCTGCACACGTTCCACTCTCGTGCTCGTTTTTGCCGGCTTCCGTTTGTTTTTTGTCAATTAATGAAATATCCGTTCCTGCACATCCATAATCACAAAAACACATATTCTTTGGCGTTTTGGGTTAGTTTTTGGATTATTAAACCTTATTTTGATAAAGAAAAGGTGAGTAAATAAGTACTCACTAAGCTTCTTTGCCAGCAGCTGCTAAAGCCACAAATTCAGATTCCATGGTTAAACTGGTGATGCAAGTTTATTTCTTGGATGCCCAAGAAATTGCACCTCCACCAAGTAGGAATAACCATCCACTAGTAGACGAATTGTCTTCAGTGTTACTAATCCAACTTGCATCAGTGTATCTTTCTAATACTGATGGATAACCAGTATATGAGAGACTATAATCCATAGTTCTCTTCAAATACTTAAAAACCCTCTTAATTGCTTGCCAGTGATGAGCACTAGGATTACTAGTATACCTGCTCAGTTTACCTACAACAAAAGTAATGTCAGTTCTTGTACAAGTCATGGCATACATCAAACAGCCAATCACCCTAGAATACTCAACTTGAGATACAGCTTTGCCAGTATTAGGCATTTAGCTTCTCACTTGTATCCATAGGAGTACTCACTGGAGTACACTCAAGGTAATTAAATTTCTTCAACACCTTCTCAATGTAATGAGACTGAGATATAGAAATTTTGTTACTTTCATGTTTAATCCTAATGCCAAGGATAACATCAGCCTCCCTTATATCCTTCATGAAGAACTTTGATGACAAAAATGCCTTTGTAAGGTTAACTTGATTTTGGTCAGTGCTAAAGATCAACATGTCATCAACATATAGACAAATAATGACTCCTTTACCAGATTCATCACATTTGCTATATACACATTTGTCAGCCTGATTAAGTAAATAACCACTAGACAAAACCACTTCATCAAAATTTTGATACCATTGCTTAGGTTCCTGTTTTAGTCCATAAAGAGACTTAATCAGTTTACACACCTTGTTTTCATTGCAAGGAAAGATGAAGCCCTAAGGTTGGTTTATATAAACTTCCTCATCTAAGTCACCATTCAAGAATGATGTCTTCACATCCATCTGATGAATAATCATATTGTGAATTGATGCCAAAGCAATCAACAATCTTATGGTATTGATACAAGCCATAGGAGCATAAGTATCAAAATAGTCTATTCCTGACTTTTGTTTAAAGCCTTGAATGACTAGTCTAGCTTTGAACTTTTCAACAGTTCCATCTACATTCATTTTCTTTTTGAAAATCCATTTACTACCTAGAGGTTTGCAACCAGGTGGTAGATCAGTCAACACATAAGTGTTATTGCCCATGATGGAGTCCATCTCATCATTAATTGCTTCTTTCCAGAAAGCAACATCCTAGGACTTCATTGCTTCTTCAAATGTTTTGGGATCATCCTCAACAATGAAGCAATAGGAGTATTGGTCAGAGACCTCACTCCTTGTACCTTCAATTAAGTAATTGAAACTCAGGTCCAAATGACTTTGGAGTCCTGACCCTATTGCTCCTTCTGAGCTCAGGTTCAGGTTGTTGTTCTACAACTTCATCAGAAACCTCATCAGGGATCTCTGAACTACCAGTATCATCAGTTCCATTTGGAATCCTCTGATTTGGTCTAAGTACTGATGAAAATCTATTCTCATCAAATAGGGCATCCCTTGATTCAATTATTGAGTTAATTGAAACAGATTCATTAGGTTCAATAACATAGAACCTATATGTTTTGGAATGCTCAGCATATCCAACAAAGATGCATTCAATGCCTCTTTCACCCAAAGTTTTCTGCTTTGGATCAGGGAGTCTTACAACAGCCCTACAACCCCAAACCCTAATTCAGGTTGGGTTTCTTTTTAGTCCAGAGTTCATAAGGGGTAACTTTGTTCCTTTTATTAGGAACCCTATTTAGTAAATAGCAAGCTGTTAACATAGCTTCACCCCAGAACCCTTGACTCAGCCCTGAATAGGACAACATGGAATTAACCATCTCCTTCAGCACCCTGTTTTTTCTTTCAGAAATACCATTTTGCTGAGGAGTATAAGGGGCAGTCGTTTCATGGATTATACCAACAGACTGAAAATACAGAGTATCTATGTACTCACCTCACCTATCAGTCCTGAATCTTTTGATTAGAGACCCTTGTTGCAATTCAACTTCAGTTTTAAATACTTTAAATTTATCTAATGCTCCATCCTTAGTATGTAATAAATAAATGTAACAAAACCTAGAAGCATCATCAATAAAAGTCACAAAGTATTTCTTGTTCTCCAAAGAGGGAGTAGCATGAAGATCACATAGGTCACTATGAATCAGTTCCAAAACTTTAGTTTCACGTTTTACACTTTGAAATGGTTTCTTAGTAATTTTGGTCATCATGCAAGTTTTACACTTTTTAGTGTCCATATCAAAGGCTGGAATTAACCCATTCTTAGACATATCTCGCATTCTTTTAAAGTGTACATGGCCAAGTCTAGCATGCCATAGGGTTGAATCATTAAGTTTAGAGGTTGATATAAAAGCAGAATTAACATTATCATGAACAATATTAAGTCTGAACATTTGATTACACAAATAGCCAAAACCAATAAACACACCATGTTTAGATAAAACAAACTTATTAGATTCAATAACTTCTTTATAACCACAATTATTCAAAACACTACTAGAAACCAAGTTCTTTCTAATATCAGGAACATGTAAAACATTAAACAAAGAAACAATCTTTCCAGAACTAAACTTTAAATCCACACATCCTCTTCCATGCACCAAGGCTATTGACTCATTTCCCATATAAAGAATAGAACCATCATTCATTGACTCATAGGTCTTGAACCAACTTCTATCTTTACTCACATGAATTGTTGCTCCAGAGTCAACCCACCACGCAACATCATCATCCTGCACAAAGTACACATCAGATATATATGTAACATAATAAATTTCAAAAGACTTATTAGATATATTCTGACCTTTTAGAGAATTGGTATTACCATTCCCTGGTCCACTTGTGCCTGATCCATTGGTTTTATTGCCAATCTTAACACCTTTACAATCCTTCCTGAAGTGTCCAGTTTTACCACACTTCCAACAAGTCACTTTTGGTTTCTTGTTAATATCAGATTTGGTGTTTTCCTGATGCTTACGCTTGCCCTTGTTGTCATTGTACCTGGAGGAGTTGTTATTCTCCACCATATTGACAACTGATGGACCAGTAGCGTTGCTACTCTTTGGCTTGTCAATATCTTGTGTTTTGAGTGATTCCTCAATGGCAAGTGACTGCCCAATTCAACAAGAGTTAATTCCTCCTTCTTATGTTTCAGCATATGCTTAAAATATTTCCAAGAAGGAGGTAATTTATCAATGATACAAGAGACTGAAATAGCCTCATCCATGTTCATCTTGTGTTGTGTGACTCGACCAAGTATACTAAGAAGTTCATTGTATTGTTCCATGACAGGTCTAGAATCAACCATTTTGTAATTGTTAAAATTACTTACAAGGAACTTCTTACTTGATGCATCCTGAGCCATATATTTGGCTTCCAAGGAATCCCATAGTTCTTGAGAAGTTTCAATATTCTGATAAATATCAAATAGAGAATCAGACATACCATTAAGAATTAAACCCCTGCAGACATAATCATCATTCTCCCATTTGCTTCTTGCCCTCATCTGTTCCATATAGTAGCATCTTCTCCATAATCTTCAGGAATAACAGTTGTAAGGACATACACCTCATTCATACCTGACAACAAAAAGTGCATCTTCTTTTGCCATCTTCTGAAATAAACACCTTCAAACTTTTCCAACTTGGAAAAGTTAGCAGCCATTTGTCTCATAGCAGCAGCCATTGATTATCACTAATAGTTTCTATTGATTGTTGGTTATTTAGTGTTTGTAAGTGTTCCCAGATTAGGGTTAAGATAATCAATAGCACCGAATATTCACTTGAAATCGTGTTATCACTTTCCAATAGAAACTATTCGACCCTATGTCTGGGTTACACGAATATCTCTATGGGATAAGACCAAGTGATATTCGTGTTTTAGGCTCAAATCAAGAACATAAACGTATTCAAGTGTTTAGGGTTTGTGTTGTATCGTATATCCATGCAAATGTATTATGACATCTATTTATATTAGAGAATACTCAAACCCTAGCCCATGGAATTATGTATAATTAACGGCCCATTAATTATATCATAATACTTTCCATAATAGGAGGAAACAATGGTTAAAAATGAGCAGCAGAATAAACTGATGCCAGCAGCAGAATCACACTATCAGCAGAATCCACTATCAGCAGAATCTCACTAGTAGCAGAATCCACTGTCAGCAGAATCCACCAGCAGCAGATTCATACTAACAGCAGAATTTATACTAGCAGCAGAATCAGATCAGCAGAAACAGATTCACACTAGCATAACCACTATTGAGCCAGGGGATTCAGTGACCAAATGGGTGTACGTACCTCCAAACCCATCACCATGTATGAATTAATCACTCAAGTGCACTAAATTTTCCAACATTATATTCTTGGAAGTTCAAATTCATTTTGGTCTCAAAGAAGCACATGTGTCGTGATTATTTAGTTCTACCAGGTGCCTAACAAAGCAATGTCTCCTTAATCTTATTTTCCTTTTGTGGATTTCTAGTTGCTCTTTTACCATTTTCTGGATAGTAGGCTCCGCAATTTAATTTCTAGTGAATATTAAATCAGAATACAAGATTCGATTGGTCGACAGATTTGGTGGTGGTGGTGCCTGATCAAGTTGTGGGAGTTATTAAACCGGTGCCACATCATCAACCAAAAAGTTTTTTAGAGGTCTCAGGTTCGTGTCCTATCAACGGGGTTTTCTTCTAGGCGAAGCGGAAAAAAAGATTGGGGTTTATTCCTCTAAAGCGAAAGTTCGAGAAAGACATATTGCTCGCTTGTATGTCACTGCACGACTCGAATCAATAACTATTAACTAGCCGCTCTTGTATAATAATAATAATAATAATAATAATCTAAGTTAAATACTGTAAATAAATTTGCATATTTCCCCATAACATTTTTAAACATCATGCATCAAAAACTTTTATTTTAAAAAATTATGCAATTATAAAAAGCGTTAATTACGAAATGAGGACTTTTTGTGGTTGCATATTCCCACCAATGACAAAAGTAGCTAGTGTTCCCAATTTAGTCAATTGCTAATGTGCGATCGTGCGATCCCTTTACTTTCTTGCCACGTGTCCATGAAAAAGAGATAAATACCAATCATTGGAGGCCCACCCACTCTACCATCGTACATCCCCCCACCCCACGCATATGTGTGATCCCAGAACGTGCGATTTCCGGCGAATTTGCGAAAAATACAAAAGTAAGTACATTGAAAATAAGCAAAATTTTGATTATGTACTTCATATCTTTTTGATTTGATTAATTTGCTATATACTTTTGTCTTTTCCTTTTAAACACAAAGAAATAACAAATATTTTTTTCTTTTCCTTTTAAACACTCATCCTCAAATCCAAAGAAATTAAAACAATAACAACAAAGACAATCACATAAACATCATCTTCATCAAAACCTTCTTTAACATTCACCGTCACCTTAACCCACGAATAGGGCTGTAAACGAACCGGACGAACACGAACGGAGCCTTGTTCATGTTCGTTCATTTAATTTTAACCGGACAAATAAACGGACACGGACGCTTAAACGAACGAATTTTCTTGTTCATGTTCGTTTATTAAGAAAATGAATTGTTCATGTTCGTTTATGTTCGTTCATTAAGATAATAAACAGACGCTAAACGAACATAAACGATCGAACATAAATAAAAATAGACAAACAAACATAAACTTTATTGAATTCTTCACAATATATTATTTTATAAGTGTTGCTTTGTTTAAACAGACAAATTTTTAAAATTATAAAATTAAAAGATATGATATATGAACATAAATAGATAAATAAACATAAACGAACTTTAATGAACGCCAAATCGGACGTTCACGAACATAAATGAACAAACGAGACTTTTGTTCATGTTCGTTCATTTAACTAAACGAACGTAAAATATTGTTCATGTTCGTTCATTTAATAAACGAACGAACATAAACGAACTTTTTATCGAACGATTCATGAAATGTTCACTGAACGTTCAGTTCGTTTACAGCCCTACCCACGAAACAACCAACCACCTCGAAACCTTCGCCGGCCACCACTCCTGACCGTCACCACCACAATTCGGTTCAGCGGTGTCATGGTGGGCCCAATAATTCGGTTCAGTTTCATAGAAATGGTCAGTTGCATCTCACTGGTGGGCTAGACAAAAAGTTGCGTTTTTTTTCTCCAAATTGATGGAAAAGAAACACAAAAATCCAAACTTTGTCCACTCAGAAAACATCCAGATGGGTCTTAACTTATTGTATCGGGTAGGAGAAAGTTCTTCTACATTTTTGACTTGGTCAAAGCAAAGATGGATAAAATCAGTCTACTAATTGGAGTAAAAAATGTTTGACTGTTATTGTTGTAGTTTTGATGGGTTTTTTGAATTTGTGGTAAATGAAAAAGAAGTGTGAATTGTTTATGTTATATTTGGATGATAATAGTACGAATAATATCTTTTGTAAGATCTTGTGTTCTTTTTCAAGAAAGTTGGTCACGTGGGGGGCCGAAATTCGCACGTTAGCACAATCCAAATCGCACATTTGTTTATAAACACGTAGGGGGACAAGTGCTAGTGGGTGAACCTCCAATGATTGGTATTTATCTCTTTTACATGGACACGTGACAAGAAACTGGTGGGATCGCACGATCGCACATTAGCACTTGACTAAATTGAGAACACTAGCTACGTTTGTCATTGGTGAGAATATGCAACCACAAAAAGTCCTCATTTCGTAATTAACGCTTATAAAAATTTCATTGGTTATATATATGCAATTTGCTTCTACAACAAAAGCGTGTGTAAAAGTATAAAAACAACAAATGGTCTTTCCTGCCTTACATCATTACCCATGTTTTTCACATTTATTTGTGTTGCTAAATAACTTTATTGTTCAAACCACATAAAATTATCACTAGAGGACGTGCATGGTTGAGCACCATGCAAACATGCACATGCTGAAACTCTGCTTTGCACGTCGTGGTCCCTCACAATTACTACTAAGCAAAAGAATTGAAGTCAAGAAAGGTGAGTGGCGCTTGAGCCTTGAGGAACCGACATAACCCATCTACGTAGCCATCATTAAATACTACTGTCTCCGTTTCATAAAAATTGTCTACTTTAATATTTTTAAGTTTTTTTGTTTTTCAATTTTCACCTTAAATATTTATATTTACGTTATATAACACTTGATGAAAAATATATGAATAAATAAATATTTAAATTTATTTTTATTCGAATAATTTTTATCAAGTATTATATCACGCAAACTAAAATATTTAATTTCAAAGTTAAAAAAAAAAAAAAAAGAAAAAAGAAAAAAGCCAAGATGGACAATTTTTATAAGATGGAAGGAGTACAATTTTATATAAGTTTGAAAAAGTTATACACTACTTGACACTTGTATTGAAACTATATTGTCTAGCTTCAATAAAATTATCTGATTATTCGTTCATTAATACTCCCTTCGTTTTAGAATAATTTTCACTGATAAAAAACACATAACATCTTTCTTTTTGTTACTTTAGTATAATAATTGTTTACCCTCAAGTAATTGATTTACAATATAACTTAATTAAAGTTTGTAACGATAATGTCAAGTGAAAGTAATATAATAAACCTAATCTAAATTTTTCTATGTACTTTTGGAATTGAACAATTAATTTGGACAACCCGAAAAGAAATGTAGACAATAAATTATGGACGGAGGGAGTAACGAGTTTTTTTTCTTGAATACAAACCAATTAACTTTAAATCTTTTATTGTGTAAAATAAGAGAAAATTCAAAAGTGCCTAAATATCCTTTTACTAAACCTAATTGTACCATACTTGGGAGTTCGATTTCAAAATTAAACATTTTAATTGATGAATAAAAAGTGAGAACTAAAAGGGATTTAATTAACATTACCATAATTTTATTCAATTTTAGGGAAAAAAAACGTTATAGAATATTGGGTCAAACTACGACAAAAGAAGCTTAAAAATAGGGGTAATTTCATTTTAATATTAAATTGAAGTCAAAAACATTATTACATAAATAAATTAGTATAAAATCTACTGTTTCTATAATTTTTAATAACTTTATAAATTTAACAAATACCTTTAAATTTTATATATGTTTTCAGAAAACCAAAATTTATCATTATTATTGCTCTTATTTATATATATTATTATCACTATTAGATTAAACCAAAATTATATACGCAGGGGATTATACATTTTAAAATGAAAGCACGAGTTTATATTGTAATGCATATGAATATACATAACATTGTTTATAACAATAACTCATGTAATTCATCTTGAATGTTTAAGTAAGGATATCTGAAAATGGGTTAAAAAGTTAATACGGCAAAACTCAAAATTAAATTATTGTAATACCAAAAATATTTATATGTACGGGATTCTAAATATTAAACATGAGTTACTTTGATATAAAATGAATACGTGAGATTGTATATGTAGGAACGACTTATATCCGGAAAATATTTTTTTAGTATGCGCGTTTAATAACCCGTATGTACATGGGTTAAAAAAAATAGAGACGGGTAAAATTATTATTACTCACGTATATTAAACTAAAATATTTATACTAAATATGATTCAAATCTAAAACTATGTATGCATGTTCCTCTGCGTCTTCAAGTGCATGTTTCATAAATATATAAATATATATGATGGTTTCAGAAATGATCGAATCTATTGATAATAAACCTTATAAGTTCACACTAAATAAATATAGTTGAAATATAACTATTAGTTGCACTAATAGTCTATATCATATGCGTTCACGAGCATTAAAGCTAGTATCAAAATATATAAAATGCATCAATAAGATCTAAGACATGTATGACACTAAATATTATTAGAAGATTATGCTTATCTTATAAAAATATAAGCTATTTAAATTATAAGTTTTGTTCAACATAGAGTTCTTATGAAAGAAATTTAAAAAGAAATAACTTTTTATATATATTTTTTAAATCTAATGCACATGATATAATTTATAAAAATAATCGATACTTTTTAATTATCACTCCATCAAACAACAGTTATTCTTTCCAAACACTTACTTTTAATAATAAGAGTTATGATCAAATAAAAATAATAATAAAAATAAAAAGAATAATAAGTAATCACAACCACACATTATAGATGCACCTACAAAAATGAATGCATCTTATTGGATCCCTTCCTTTAATATTAAAATATAAATTAAAATATTTGTAACTTTTAGGTATATTTTTTACTTTTCGAAATTGGGTTTTTCTAACTTGTCTCTTAGGGCACAAGTTAAGCTTACCAAAAGTACAATGAGACCCACGAAAAATGACATAAGAATTCACACAAAAATACATTTATTTGTACTTTTATGTAGGTCCTTGAACACTTTTATATTCTTTTTAATGTGCTTTTAGGGCACAAGTTTAAAAAACCCTTTGAAATATGAGCAATACTAGTCTTAAATACAGTAAAATATAAAGATCAAGCATGATACGTTTACATTGATGACCATACGCCCTACGCAAGTTTAATGATGTCATGCATACCAATAATATGCTACCAACCACTTATCATGTTCACCAAGCCAGACGACTTTAAATAATACTAGTAAATACGTAGTATGATATAATATTATAAACTAGGCGAATATTCATACAAATCAACAGTGTATAGCAATAAATAGTTATATTTACGAACATGTGATTTTGGTGTGATACTTGATACAATACTTACGAGTTTAATTTATATTTATTGTGAAAAAAAATTATGAGTTATAAATAAAAAATGATAAAAATTTAAGAATTAAATAAAATTTAAACTATTAATTTAGTGGTAAATGTTATTACTATTTTTAATCATTTTCAAGTTTAAAATACCATTTTGAGTATAACACATTACTTATTTTTAAGTTTTTGAAAAAATTATTCTTATTTTACATATAATATAATGGCCAAACAAATGGTTGTAGGTTAAGTCCTTAAAACATGTGACCTGAGAGTTAGTTGCCGTTTACAAAAAGTAATAAAATAAAATAACAGATAGATAGTGGATATCATAATACGTAAACTTTTATAGTAGTAGTATATAAGTGACTTCGTGTTAAAACTAACTCATTCCTTTTTTGTAAGTGTTCCCAGATTAGGGTTAAGATAATTAATAGCAGCGGATATTCACTTGAAATCGTGTTATCACTTTTCAATAGAAATTATTCGACCCTATGCCTGGGTTACACGAATATCTCTATGGGATAAGACCAAGTGATATTCGTGTTTTAGGCTCAAATCAAGAACAGAAACGTATTCAAGTGTTTAGGGTTTGTGTTGTATCGTATATCCATGCAGATGTATTATTACCTCTATTTATAATAGAGAATACTTAAACCCTAGCACATGGAATTATGTATAATTAACGACCCATTAATTATATCATAATACTTTCCATAATAGTATGAATCAGTGGTTAAAAATGAGCAGAGCAGAATCACACTATCAGCAGAATCCACTATCAGCAGAATCCAACTAGCAGCAGAATCCACTGTCAGCAGAATCCACCAGCATCAGATTCATACTAACAGCAGAATTAATACTAGCAGCAGAATCAGATCAGCAGAAACAGATTCACACTAGCATAACCACTATTGAGTCAGGGGATGATTCAGTGACCAAATGGGTGTACACTCCGTACCTCCAAACCCATCACCAGATGTGAATTAATCCTTCAAGTGCACTAAATTTTCCAACATTATATTCTTGGAAGTTCAAATTCATTTTGGTCTCATAGGAGAACATGTATCGTGATTATTTAGTTCTAACCAGGTGCCTAACAAAGCATCCATGTCTCCCTAATCTTATTTTCCTTTTACGGATTTCTAGTTGCTCTTTTACCATTTTCTGGATAGTAGGCTCCGCAATTTAATTTCTAGTGAATGTTAAATCAGAATACAAGATTCGAGTGGTCTACAGATTTGGTGGTGGTGGTGACTGATCAAGTTGTGGGAGTTATTAAACCGGCGCTACATCATCAACCAAAAAGTTTTTTTAGAGGTCTCAGGTTCGTGTCCTATCAACGGGGTTTTCTTCTAGGCGAAGCGGAAAAAAAGAGTGGGGTTTATTCCTCTAAAGCGAAAGTTCGAGAAAGGCATACTGTTCGCTTGTATGTCAGTGCACGACTCGAATCAATAACTATTAACTAGCCGCTCTTGTATAATAATAATAATAATAATAATAATAATAATAATAATAATAATAATAATAATAATAATAATAATAATAATCTAAGTTAAATACTGTAAATAAATTTGCATATTTCCCTATAACATTTTTAAACATCATGCATCAAAAACTTTTATTTTAAAAAATTATGCAATTATAAAAATTTCATTGGGTATATATATGCAATTTGCTTCTACAACAAAAGCGTGTGTAAAAGTATAAAAACAACAAATGGTCTTTCCTACCTTACATCATTACCCATGTTTTTCACATTTATTTGTGTTGCTAAATCACTTTATTGTTCAAACCACATAAAATTATCACTAGAGGACGTGCATGGTTGAGCACCATGCAAACATGCACATGCTGAAACTCTGCTTTGCACGTCGTGGTCCCTCACAATTATATATTTATAATATTATCTAATATAACATTTATCAGGATTTACTGTAGCTTAGCTACAGTAGCACAAAACTACAGTAAATACACTCACAGTAAACAGTAGAATGTACAGTAACTAACGGTCGTTAAGTTACTGTACATTCTACTGTTTATCCGTTAATTTTTTTTTTTTTTTTTTTGGCAAAACATCCCGCGGCAACGCGCGGGTGATCCACATCGTAATACTAACATTTATCAGGCTGTTACTGTAGCAAGCTACAGTAAAAGCACTCACAATGAACAGTAGAATGTACAGTGACTAATGGTCGTTACGTTACTGTACATTCTACTGTTCATCCGTTAATTTATTATTATTATTATTTTTTTTTTATTTACAATTGGTCATTCGTCTTAGAGGTTCGTTGCAAATTTAATTCTTATAACTAACGGTCTTAACGACCGTTAAGTACTAACGGCCGTTAAAATTTTTTTTTTTACAATTGGTCATTCGTCTTAGAGGTCTGCAATTGGTCCTCCATCTTAGAGGTTCGTTGCAAATTTTGTCCTTATAACTAACAGTCGTTAACTGCAATAACTACTTCTTTGGCAAAACATTCTGTGGCAACGCGCGGGTGATCCACCTCGTATATACTAAAGAGGGGGAGGAAAATAGTGCGAGCACTGTAGCAGCTACAGTGCTTTGTACAATATTTTTTTTTATCGCGAGATGTACATCACTGTAGCCGCTACAGTATTTAAAAAATAAAAAATAAAATAAAAAAAAAGAAATCTTTCAGCAACACCGCATTCCCGCAACAACGTGCGGGTTTATAAAACTAGTTACTACTAAGCAAAAGAATTGAAGTCAAGAAAGGTGAGTGGCGCTTAAGGAACCGACATAACCCATCTACGTAGCCATCATTAAATACTACGGTCTCCGTTTCATAAAAATTGTCTACATTGATATTATTAAGTTTTTTTGTTTTCAATTTTCACCTTAAATATTTATGTTTGCGCTATATAACACTTGATGAAAAATATATGAATAGATAAATATTTAAATTTATTTTTTATTCGAATAATTTTCATCAAGTATTATCTCACGCAAACAAAAATATTTAATTTCAAAGTTAAAAAAAAAAAAAAAAAAGAAAAAAGAAAAAAAGCCAAGATGGACAATTTTTATAAGATGGAAGGAGTACAATTTTATATAAGTTTGAAAAAGTTATACAGTACTTGACACTTGTATTGAAACTATATTGTCTAGCTTCAATAAAATTATCTGATTATTCGTTCATTAATACTCCCTTCGTTTTAGAATAATTTTCACTGATAAAAAACACATTGCAGCTTTCTTTTTGTTATTTTAGTATAATAATTGTTTACCCTCAAGTAATTGATTTACAATATAACTTATTTAAAGTTTGTAATGATAACGTCAAGTGAAAGTAATATAATAAACCTAATCTAAATTTTTCTATGTACTTTTGGAATTGAACAATTAATTTGGACAACCCGAGAAGAAATGTAGACAATAAATTATGGACGGAGGGAGTAACGAGTTTTTTTCTTGAATACAAACCAATTAACTTTAAATCTTTTATTGTGTAAAATAAGAGAAAATTCAAAAGTGCCTAAATATCCTTTTACTAAACCAAATTTTACCATACTTGGGAGTTCGATTTCAAAATTAAACATTTTAATTGATGAATAAAAAGTGAGAACTAAAAGGGATTTAATATTACCATAATTTTATTCAATTTTATGGAAAAAAATATAGAATATTGGGTCAAACTACGACAAAAGAAGCTTAAAAATGGGGGTAATTTCATTTTAATATTAAATTGAAGTCAAAAACATTATTACATAAATAAATTAGTATAAAATCTACGCTTTCAATAATTTTTAATAACTTTATAAATTTAACAAATACCTTTAAATTTTATTTAAATTTTATATATGTTTTCAGAAAACCAAAATTTATCATTATTATTGCTATTATTTATATATATTATTATCACTATTAGATTAAACCCAAATTATATACGCATGGGATTATACATTTTAAAATAAAAGCACGAGTTTATATTGTAATGCATATGAATATACATAACATTGTTTATAACAATAACTCATGTGATTCAACTTGAATGTTTAAGTAAGGATATCTGGAAACGGGTTAAAAAGTTAATACGGCAAAACTCAAAATTAAATTATTGTAATACCAAAAATATGTATATGCACGGGATTCTAAATATTAAGCATGAGTTACTTTGATATAAAATGAATACGTGAGATTGTATATGTAGAATCGACTTATATCCGGAAAATATTTTTTTAGTATGCGCGTTTAATAACCCGTATGTACATGGGTTAAAAAAATAGAGACGGGTAAAATTATTATTACTCACGTACGTATATTAAACTAAAATATTTATACTAAATATGATTCAAATCTAAAACTATGTATGCATGTTCCTATGCGTCTTCAAGTGCATGTTTCATAAATATATAAATATATATGATGGTTTCAGAAATGATCGAATCTATTGATAATAAGACTTATAAGTTCACACCAAATAAATATAGTTGAAGTATAACTATTAGTTGCACTCATAGTCTATATCGTATGCTTTCACGAGCATTAAAGCTAGTATCAAAATATATAAAATGCATCAATAAGATCTAAGACATGTATGACACTAAATATTATTAGAAGATTATGCTTATCTTTTAAAAATATAAGCTATTTAAATTATAAGTTTTGTTCAACATTGACTTTAAAAAGATATAACTTTTTATATATATATTTTAAATCTAATGCACATGATATAATTTATAAAAATAATTGATACTTTTTAATTATCACTCCATCAAACAATAGTTTGGATTAAAAGTGTAGATTGGCAGGGACACCTCAACCCTGTGTATCATAATGGTACCCATCAACCTACCCAGCAAAGGTTTGATGTCTGTGAAATACCTCCACCCAATACCCAACCATGCTGTGGAACGGAATCGAACTCGCGTCCTTTAGTTTGGATCAAGACATCACATGGTTGGGCCCAAGCTTTTAAGTTACTTGGTTGATATCATTAGAGCTTGTGGTCCTCAAGTGAGGACTTCCCGGTTGGTCACCCAACCCGGGTACTACTCTCACCTAGGCTCGCTTAACTTAATAAGCTTTATCCAGTAGACCACAAAGCCCCATGATCATCAAACAATAGTTATTCTTTCCAAACACTTACTTTTAATAATAAGATTTAGGATCAAATAAGAATAATAATAAAAATAAAAATGATAAGAAGTAATCACAACCACACATTATAGATGCACCTACAAAAATGAATGCATCTTATTGAATCCATTCCCTTAATAATAAAACATAAATTAAAATATTTGTAGCTTTTTGGTATATTTTTTACTTTTCGAAATAGGGTTTTTCTAACTTGTACCTTAGGGTACAAGTTAAGATCACCAAAAGTACAATGAGATCCACGAAAAATGACATAAGAATTCACACAAAAATACATTTATTTGTACTTTTCTGTAGGTCCTTGAGCACTTTTATATACTTTTTAATGTGCTTAACTTGTGCCCTTAGAGCACAAGTTAAAAAACCCTTCGAAATATGAGCAATACTAGTCTTAAATAAAATATACTCCTTCCGTCTCTAAATAAATGTTTACTATTGACTTTCAAAGTCTTTTTGTTCCAACTTTGCCTCTGAATTATTTCATTCGTGTTATGTAATACTTGATGAAAATTATACCAATGAAAATACATTTAAGACCAAATTCGTTCATATATCTTGTATCAAGTATTATATAACACAAATAAAATAATTTACGGTCAAAGTAAAAAAGAGAAGACTTAAAAAGTCAATAATGAACACTTATTCAGGGACGGAGATAGTAAAGATCAAGCATGTTATGTTTACATTGATGACCATACGCCCTACGCAAGTTTAATGATGTCATGCATACCAATAATATGCTACCAACCACTTAACATGTTCACCAAGCCAGACGACTTTAAATAATAAATATGATATAATAATATAAACTAGACGAACATTCATACAAATCAACAGTGTATAGCAATAAATAGTTATATTTACGAACATTTGATTTTGGTGTGATACTTAAGAGTTTAATTTGTATTTATTGCGAAAAAAACAATATAAGTTATAAATGAAAAATGATAAAAGTTTAAGGATTAAATAAAATTTAAACTATTAATTTAGTGGTAAATGTTATTACTATTTTTAATCATTTTCAAGTTTAAAGTACCACTTTGAGTATAACATATTACTTATTTTTAAGTTTTTGAAAAAATTATTCTTATTTTATATTTAATATAAGAGTAAATTATATGGTTCGTTCCTGTGGTTTGGCCAAAATTCCTAATTAAGTCTTTATCTTTTCAATTGCGTCAATTGAGTCCTTATTCTGAAACTATGTAACACTGTTAGTCCTTATCGCTAACTGTCGTTATCTCAAATTGGCAAAGTTAGTTCATTAACTAAACGGTCATTTGCAATGTTTGCACCGTTAGTCCTTTCAGTTGAAAAATTGGAAAAAAAAAATTTTGGAAATTTTTTTTTCCAAAAAAAATAATTTGAAAAATTCGAAAAAAACTCTAATTTTTTTTCCAAAAAAAATAATTTGAAAAAAAAATTCTAATAAAATTATTTCTTAAAAATTTCGAAAAAATGTCAAAAAAAAATTTGACAAAATTTTTTTTTTACCAAAATAAATAATTTGAAAAAAAAATTTATAATAAAATTTTTTCTTAAAAAATTCGAAAAATTTTCTAAAAAAAAATTCACGAAAAATTTTTGGAAAAAAAAAATTCAAATTTCTAAAAAAAAATTGACGAAAAATTTTTGGAAAAAAAATTCAAACTATTTTTTTTGGAAAAAAAAAATTGACGAAAAAATTTCAAATTATTTTTTTTGGAAACAAAAAATTTTTGGAAATTTTTTTTCCAAAAAATAAATAATTTGAAAAATTCGAAAAATTTTTAAAATTTTTTTTTCCAAAAAAAATAATTTGAAAAAAAAATTCTAATAAAATTATTTCTTTAAAAATTCGAAAAAATTTCTAAAAAATTTGACGTCAATTTTTATAGAAATTTTTTCCAATTTTTTAAGAAAAAATTTTATTAGAATTTTTTTTTCAAATTATTTTTTTTGGAAAAAAAATTTCGTCAATTTTTTTTTAGAAATTTTTTCGAATTTTTTAAGAAAAAATTTTATTAGAAATTTTTTTTTCAAATTATTTTTTTTTTAGAAAAAAATTTTTTCGTCAAAATTTTTTTAGACATTTTTTCGAATTTTTTAAGAAATAAGTTTATTAGAATTTTTTTTTTTCAAATTATTTTTTTTGGAAAAAAAAAATTTAGAAATTTTTCAAATTATTTTTTTTGGAAAAAAAATTTCCAATTTTTTTTTCTATTTTTTTAACTGAAAGGAATAACTGTGCAAACATTGCAAACGACCATTTGGTTAATGGACTAACTTTGCCAATTTGAGATAACGACAGTTAGCGATAAGGACTAACAGTGTTACATAGTTTCAGAATAAAGACTCAATTGACGCAATTAAAAAGATAAGGACTCAATTAGAGTTTTTGGCCAAACCACATAGACGAACCATGTAATTCACTCTTAATATAATGGCCAAACAAATGGTTGTAGGTTAATTCCTGTTTAGAACATGTGACCTGAGAGTTAGTTGCCGTTTACAAAAAGTAATAAAATAAAATAACAGATAGATAGTGCCAGTGGACATCATAATACGTAATCTTTTATATATAAGTGAGTAGTGACTTCGTGTTAAAACTGACTCATTCCTTCTTTGTTTAGGAAGTATAAAAAACAAAAACCAAACTCCTGGCTGCAATGACAGCCCACCGTAGAATCCTAATTGTTGTGTTTCCAGGACAAGGTCACATTAACCCGTCACTTCAATTCGCTAAACGCCTCCTTAGTATGGGTGTCGAGGTCACATTTTGCACAAATATGTCCGTGGTACGTCGTATCCAGAAGCAAACAACCCATCATGGCCTAACCTTTGCTCCAATATCTGAAAATGACGAAAAACCAAACGAAACCATGGAACAATTCTGCTCAAATTTCGCTACTAATGGTGCTCTTGCTGTCTCTGATATCATAAGATCTGCTGCGGTTTCTGGTAACCCGTTTGACCATTTGGTATATACCACCATTGTACCATGGGCAGCTGGGGTGGCTAAAACCCATGGTATTAAATCCACTCTTCTTTGGTGCCAATCAGCTACTATGTTGGATCTTTACTATTACTATTTCAATGGGTATGGAGATCTCATTTCTTGTAGTAACAACAACCCGTCGGTTGCAATTACCTTACCTGGATTGCCACCCCTCAACACATGTGATCTACCAACCTTTTTCTTGTCGTCAAGACCGCAAGAACACGATTTTGTTATACCACTTTTTAAAGATCATATCGATGCTCTTAAAGAAAATCCAAGAGTACTTACTAGTACTTTCAATGAACTTGAAGTTGAACCCGTCAGAGCACTCAAGAATCTTGAGCTACTCCCGGTCGGACCTTTAATTCCATCAGCATTCCTAGACGGACAAGACCCGTTAGACAATTCATTTGGCGGTGACTTATTTGAAAAATCGGTGGAAGATTACATAAAATGGCTAAATACAAAACCGAAGTCTTCAGTTGTGTATGTTTCATTTGGAAGTATGTCAACTTTATCATTTGATCAAGCAGAGGAGATGGCGAATGGGTTGTTAGAGAGTGGGCGACCGTTTTTGTGGGTGATAAGAGATGGTGGAGAAACATGCGAATTAAGCAAGATTGATGAGTTGAAAAAACAAGGGATGATAGTGGGTTGGTGCTCTCAAGTTGAGGTATTGAGCCACCAAGCAATTGGGTGTTTTGTGACGCATTGTGGGTGGAATTCAACTGTGGAGGCATTGGCTGCTGGTGTTCCTACTGTGGCGTTTCCACAGTGGACGGATCAGGGGACGAATGCAAAGATGATGGAAGATGTGTGGAAAACTGGGGTTCGCGTGAGGAAGAGGGAGGGACATGAAGTGGTCCAAGGGAAGGAGATTGAGAGGTGCGTTGAAATGGTGATGGGAAATGAAGAGATGAGGAGAAATGCAGAGAAATGGAAGGACTTAGCAAGAGAAGCTGTCAACAATGTTGGATCCTCCACCATTAATCTCCAAGCTTTCTTGGATGATGCTTGAAATAAATTATGATTATTAGTTCATGTCTTTCTAGGAGATGTTTCGTATTTGTGTTCTTTACTTTTGACATTATGTGATTGTCCGGGTCATTTTGTGTAATACCTGTTTTCTTTTATTCTCCTTGGGCCAGGGCTTTCTGTTTGTGTTTTGGCTTGGTTCTAGTCATTTGATCCAATGCTTTAGATCATGCATTTAGATCAACCCACCATAAGTATCGATAGGAACTCTACATGGATTTGGGCAGAGTGGTGCCTTACTCTTATGAGGATGCACTTTTTGTTTAGATTGAGATCTATGGAAGACATGCTCTTTTACTGCGAGTTCCTATATTTAAACTCTGCTTTTGCTTTATCAATGGAAATTTAGTATTTATTTCAAGCTAAATTGAGGACAAAGTAAACAACAACATTGCTAAGTGTTGGAGGTTTGAACAAAATACTTTTGGAGCTCGTAACTAAGGTATGAAGATTGAAGTGCAATTACAATGCAGATTATTGCTAGTTAATGAAAATTTTGATGGTGGTGGGATAAATATTTCTAACATCTTTTTATGATCAATGTCACGTTTTTTGTGAATCATTATGCACAAACCCTCTGCTTAATATTTAAGCATATAATTTGCAGACATTTTAGTTATTAAGCTCACGAGTACTGAGGAGGCGCAACCTTGTAAAGCATTAAAAGTTAAAAACAAATATTGCCCAAACATAATAATTTGAATATATACGTGTTAAGGAAATGTTGTACTGACCAAAGTATTGATACTAGATAATTACTAACTAGCAAGGTTCCCGCGCGATGCAGCTGCGGGCATCCTGTAATTTAATTTTTTCGATAAATAATTTATTTTATTTGTACGTTTTTTTAGCAATATCTTTACTGATTAGTTTTTTATAGCAAAATTTTGCTGAAATTTTGTTTTGTTTGTATTATTTTATTTATTATTTATTTTATGTTTTTGTTTAGTAGTTTGTTTGTTTGTACAATATGTGAACATATTTTAGTTTATTATGTTCTTTTTGACCATAAATTTACGGATATCAAAAATTTCGTTTAGCTCGTGTCCGTTCGGGCTCGAGCCCGTTTGACCCGTGTCTGTTCGAGCTCGAGCCCATTTGGCCCATTGCCCGTTCGGGCTTAAAAATTTGTATAATATGCTTTATTATTTGTATTAGTGACATTTAATGCAGGAATTGTGTTTAAGTTGGTTGTACAATATGCTTGATAATTTGTATTTCTTATGTAAGTAAGGGGTGTTTTAATAAGTGTATTAATTGTATTTATTTACTATTTAATCAATTGTGTTTAATATACATAATGATTAATTTTAAATCATTAATTTTCAATTTTAAGTCATTAATTTTAAATTTTAATGGCAAAAACAAAGTGGTGTGTACATGTATCTACTAAATTTGTACATGTCTAATTATATCTCATTTATTGTATTAAATGTCTAACTGTGTTGAATCACTTGTACTTTTAGCATTGAAATGTGTAATGCTTAATTTTAAGTATTCTATTAATAGTAGGAATTCATGCTTTATAATATAGTATGATAACGACCTTTTCTACGTGGTTAGTTACTGTGAAGATAGTAAGAAAATCCAACCAATGAGAGGGAAAAAAAACATTGTTGCATGGTGCACTACAAACATTGTATAGATCTCACGTTATACTCTTTTACTCAGACTTGGTAAAAAAATTAAATGTTAGGATGGTAAGTTCATGTATAGAAGAAATTTTGTAGAGAAAGTCACTACTTTCGTTGCATAACAACCATAACTTGTGTTAGAGCATTGGGTACGGTTGAGCCGTGGAGCTCGTGTCGTGGGTAAAAAGTGCTGCCACGTTAGCAAAAAAAGCTCCATAGCACCAGAAATCCCACGACATCACATTTCAGGGGTATTCGTTGACACCAGAATTTCTGGTGCCGTCGGCCTTTTTTTTTTTTTTTTTTTTTTTTCAAAAATTAAAATATACACTGTTATGACCAAGAAACACGTTCTGGAGGTCGCGGTTGATGGAAATACATGATTATTCTAAAGAGAGAAAGTAGAGAGAGAAAGGCGAAAAACTATGTGTTTTATTAATATGAAATGAAGTGAAGCTTACACACACTTTCCCACACCCCTCATGGAGAGTCATGAGAGGTATTTATAGGCTCCTAACACTACACGTTTGCCTACTTGACAATAGTAGTCATTGTAGTTTCTAATCTAGTCCAATTCACTTGTGTGACGTTATCTTTATAAAAAAGCGAGGCTAACAATCTCCCTCCAAGATATCGTCACACGTGAATGGTTACAATGAAACCTATAAATACATAAACAATGTAAATTACAACAATAGTAAACTATGTTGACGTTGTTGAAGCGCAGAGTCTCTGTAGTCTAGATACTGAGGCAGACTTGAAGTTCTCTCTTCCGACGATCTCGGCGTGTGATCTTTGACACTGGCGGCAAAGGTCTTTGTAGCTCTGAACTTCAACTGTAATGGTCTAGTTAGGTTATTACTCCCTCCTAACTAGTGAGCCTTTATTCTTTTTCCTGCTCCCTCCTGAACCGACAACTCTTCTTTTCATCTCGCAGCGGATAAAGTAGATTCAAAAGTGTAGGAACATGGTTGTCGTTCGGGTAGCAGCATAACAACATAACTCACATAACATTGCATAGAAGGTTGGTAATAAGCTCTGATTAACACATACTTGGTACCTCATGGTACTTCTCTGGTATTAAGCACAGTTCCCTCGATCAACCAACGTACTGAAGACAAAACACTACTTCTTTTGGCATGTTCTTCTCCCTCCTGATGGTTGCGAGTTATCGGAATCATCATAATCTTGTGTACATGTCGTACAATTACCTGTACTTTACACTACTAATGCAATTTAGAAGCCATAACAGCTTTTTGAAGTACATTCTATGAGTATATGTCGCTAAGATATGACTATCTTTTTCTACAATCTCATCTCTTCTCATCAACCTATAAGCGACCTCTTCAAATTCCAACCAGCTAGTAAATGACCACTGTATGGAGAGAACCCAATATAACCAATCTGAAAATGAAGTAAACATCCCTTAGATATGTGACTTAATCTTGTACGATGGTGTGACTAAGAACCTATACTGAGCACTACAACGTAACTCCTTTAAGCATAGGTAGATCCATATACTAAAACGTGCAAACAGTATATGAAATCTCTGCCTCTTGAACTATCCACATCTTCGTGCGACACTGAGTACTACAACGTAACTCCTTAAAGTGATAGCTATAACCCGTGAGTACTACAATGTAACTCCTTACATCGGGTACAACTAGATAATCCAAGTCTTAATCACTATCTCCACCAGTGTTTGCTCAAACAAGTATCTCCGAAAGTCATGCATCTATCCACCCCTAGACTTTGAGATAAATAAGTACACATGCCCTTGAAATGAACTTTAAACCCAGATAAGCAGTATCGTACAAAAACTCCGTAGTCACAAAAATCTGATACTAGCCGTTGTCATTTGATTGTGATTCTTGATCAGGATCTTTTAAGCAATACGTGGTGTGTTTTTGGTGAAGTATGAAATTCTATCTCGTTGATTCGTAGTTATTTCAGATTTTCCCTCCAAAAATAGAATTGGAAAATTTTCTCGCCCATAATTTGGAAATCACTATGAAATGCAATGCTAAGGTTACCAAAAAAATTTGAGTTTTAAAAATTTTTACGCCAAATTTACCGAAAAAATTTGAATTTTGGCCTAAAAATTTGAATTTAGGACCAAAATTTTCAACGTTATACCAAAATTTGAATTTCGCGTAAAAATTGAACGTTTAGTCTCCTCTCAAAAATAAATTTTACTCAAATTTTCCCGCCATTTTTTTTAAACTCGGTAAACCTTAGTACTTGCTCTAACTTCAGTTGCTAACTCGATAACTTTAGTTGCTAACTCGATAATGGTTGCTAACTCGGTAAAGTTTGTTACTCGGTAAAAGTTGTCTAACTCGGAACTGCTTCTGTTACTCGAAAGGTTTTCTAACTCGATAGGAATTCCTAACTCGATAACCAGTAAACAACTAAGTAGAGTTTCCCTTAATTCGATACAAGTAACAAAACCTTACTCGATAAACGATAAGGTGTTTAGCTAACTCGCTAAAAATGGCTAACTCGCCAAGTAGAACTCGATACCAACTTGCTAACTCGATAAGCAGACCACTTAACTCGATAGAACAGTAACTCGATATAACAGCTAGCAAACTCGGTACTACTTATTCACTAACTCGATAAACAGTAGCCCTAACTCGATAAAACTTCCTATTAACTCGATAAAACACGATCCTAACTCGATAAGATCGTAATTTTTCCGAGAAAAAACACCAAAAAACACGATTTTTCACCAAAAAACACCACGAATCGCCCCCGGTTAGCTCTGATGCCACTTGTTAAGACCAAGAAACACGTTCCGAAGGTCGCGGTTGATGGAAATACATGATTATTCTAGAGAGAGAAAGTAGAAAGAGAAAGGTGGAGAACTATGTGTTTTATTAATATGAAATGAAGTGAAGCTTACACACACTTTACCACACCCCTCATGGAGAGTCATGAGGGGTATTTATAGGCTCCTAACACTACACATTTGCCTACTTGACAATAGTAGTTCTTGTAGTTTCTAATCTAGTCCAATTCACTTGTGTGACGTTATCTTTATAAAAAAGCGAGGCTAATATACACAATATAAACTTAAATAAACTTTGTACCAAAATGTATCCTTTTGTTGATCCGCACCCGTTTTTTGATCCTCGGATACTTGGATGTAACACTCCGCCAAAAGATATTCTTCGTCTTGGCTCCAAAAAGTTCGTGGTTTTCGGGGCGGGACCACATCTTCATCGACCTCATTTTCTTTGTCTTTGTTGCTTTTCTTATTCTTCGCCTTTGACTTTGGCTTCTTCGCCATCGTCTTTGCCCTCGATTTTTTTGAGGTTGGTGTCGGAATAATTTCTTCAATTGAATCCGATTTTTCTTCATCATCTTCTTCGTCTAGTACATGGTGAGAAGCATGGTCCGAATTCGGTTGTGACGGGATGGCTTGGTTTGTTTGTTGAGTTTGTGTAAATTGGTTAAATTGTTGTTGTTGTAATTTTCATTGGCTAAACAATGCTAAATTTTCGGGATTCATAAAAGTGGTTTGGTAGGTGGGAAAGTAACCGGGATTCGAAGACGATCCCGAATTGTTACCGGGGTTCGAAGACGATCCCGGTATTTGGTTCGTCAGATCGTTTAGCATGTTAATCCATGGTGAGTTTGAATTCATTTTGGATGGAATTAGGTAATAGATGTAGAGATTTAATATATTGGAAGTGTGTAGGGATCTATTTCTTGATAGATCACGAGCCAATAAATCGTTAGTCAACTAATGTAATCACTAGCTAGACTAAGTTAGATAATCTCTGTGAGCTTGTAGTTATGCGGAATATAAAAACAAACTTATACTAAACTTGATCCTCTATGGATCGATAAACTAATAATATTAATGAAACTCGTACTAAAAACTTGTTTGTATTACAATGACCTAGGGTTCCTTATATACTAGTGGAAACCCTAACCTTAATTACAAGAAACGAATAACGAAAAACTAATAAAAGATATTCTACATATCTTGTCCTAAAATACATAAGTTATATCCACGGTTAAACTCTATCCTTAGGATCTATAGATGTCCGCAGGAACCAGTCATCAGCAGAAAGTCACTAAGCCTTCCGCAGGAACCTGTCAGCAGTATCAATCAGCAGTATCTTCAATAATTCCTTACAATCCTCCTCTAATCTTGAATTTGACACAGTTAAGTTCAAGATTTCTTGATAGATCGCCAATAGTACAAACCAATAGCACAAACCAGAGGATTGAGAAAACTCATCAGCAACAAAGAATCTTCATAAGTAGAATCTCTATGATCATCAACCAATTGAAAAGCACCATTCTTTGCAGCAACACAAGACTAAATGTACATCAAAACATATAATTTTCATACTATTCTCATCACATCCAGGTGTGTTAACTCCTGTGAGAGGTGAATCATTGAAAATAATGGATTTGATGTCTCTTTACCAATAGCCATCACTACTGGAGTAGCCAAGTGTTCAAAGGTACACTGATAACCACATGATTTTTAGCAAATCATCAGCTATAAACGGATTTGAGATGTCTTTACCTGTAGCCGTTTGCTCAGGACTAGTCAATTAATGATGAATAATCATCTTGGTCAATTGAATACCAAATATGGTTTTCCACTGCCTTTATCACAAGCCATATACATGTGGGCTAGCCAATTATTTGGAATCCATAAAGGAAAAATCCATGGTCAATTGACAACCATTTCAACTACTCAACAATAAAGCATGGGTGAGTTGAAAACCCTATGATTTTGAGCAAACCATTACAGCTATCAACAAATTTGATGAGTCTTTACCAAAGCTGTACCCTTTGGACTAGCCAACTTTTTGATGGAATAGTCAACATCAGGCAAGTTGATGACCACAAAGAGTGTGATAAGAATCAACACCAAACCTGCATACAACATACACAAAACTATACAAATATGTAAGTTTGTTTGTTTGTTTGTTTTTTTTTTTTTTTTTTTTTTTTTTTTTTTTTTTTTTTAATACTAAACTAAGAAGCAGAAAATAAAAAATAAAAAAAAAATATACAACACAATATAATACCAAGATCAACTCATTGCAGATATGAATCCATTTGAATGCCATGCTTGGTTGCTAGTTCCTTTTTAGTCAAAATACTTCTTCTTATGAACCTTACCAATTGTTCAGCAAGATGAAGATCATTTTCAGTCATATCCAATGGAACTGATAACTTTGTCTCCAGCATGAGATGCATAACTTCCTTTGTGATTGGGTAAAGAACATCAGCCCAGCAATACAAGGTCTTACCAGTGGTTGTAACAATCATATGAACATTAGGAAGTGGAAAGAACTTCCAATATTCAACCACCCATGTCATTTGACCTTTCCATACTTGAAACCTTACACCAGAATCACCTTTATAAGAATCACACAAAATCTGCAAATCACCCATCAAATACAGTCCAATGTCATCAAGGGAATGAGTTTGATAGTACTTGGTAACCCAATCATAAAGTGAGAGAAGATCTTGCTTGTCCACCATATGTAAGATCTGACTCAGAAACAAAAATGTCTTAGTAGTTCCATCTTGTCTAGTTATGACTCACTTTTCCTTGGCCAAGTTCAGAATCAACCAGTTCCCACTTCACAATTTTCTCCCATACAACAGGGTCTTGACCATCATCAGAAGCATAATAAAAAAAAAGTAGTACTATCCTCTAAAGGAATATCTTTTGGAGCCTTCCTCTTGATAGCTTTAGTCTTTCTCCTAGTGCCAGTATTAACAGGAATAGAAGGACCATCAGCAGGTTCTTGTTTAGGCACTTGTTTGGAAGTATCAGCAAGAACATCTGCAGAATCATCATCATCAGGTACTTCAATTGGAGTATCTTCTGAAGCATCATTGGTAACATCATGTGGAGCTTCAGGGGTAACAAGATGAGATTCAGCAGTATCATGATGAGAAGCAGCAGGAGTATCATCCATCTGAGCATCGGGAGTATCATCCTTCTGAGGCAAGACTGAAGAATGTTGCACATTCTCCTGACCACCATGAAAAGACCCAATAGATTCAGTAGGTTGAGCAGCAGTATCATGAATCTTAGCTTTCTTAGCTTGAGGCTCATCCAATAGTCTTCCTCTAAACTCCAAAACATCTTGAACATTTATACCAGAGAATTGAAGATTTGAAATGATCTTGTCATAGTAGAAGGTGAGCTGCTTATCTGAAAATCCCCAAACCTTCTTCTGAGTCCAGCCTGACCCAAACATAGAACATCCCTGATTCTTCACAAAGTTCCTCATATATTTCTTTATTTCATTCTTTGTCCAAGGTCTTTCCGTGAGATACTTAGCTTTAATCTCTGCCTCCTGTTTTCTCTTCAATCTTCCTCTTTCAACCATCATCTGAACAAAAACAGGATTATCAACTCCAAGCTCAGATTCACTCAAATTAGGCTTGGAAGCAGCTTGTTCAGCCAAATTCTCCCATTGTTCAGCAGTAAGATTCTTAGCTATTTCATTAAGCTCCTTTTGTCTTTCAGCAGGCAAGGTGGTAGTAAATTGAGGTCCCATCTTATCCAAATCATCTTGAATTTTTCTAGCCAATGCTTCTGAGGCTTTCAAATCCAATTGAACTTTAGTAACTGCAGCATCCTCTTTAGCTTGCAAATGTGCAGCAACATTCTCACTAAGTTTTTCATAAGCAAGTTCCTCCTTTGATTTGACTCTGAAAGAAATGGCTTGATCAATCAATATAGACTTTCCTTTATCTTGCTTCTCAGAAGGAACAAAAGTTTTATCAGGAGAAGCAGGAGAGAGATCAGCTTGAATATCTACTGATGGACCATGAGTTCCCACTTCTGGCAAAGTAGTAGGAAAAGATTCCTTTCTAGGAACATCAGCAGAAGTTTTCTTGGTAGGAGCATCAGCAGACTTCTTATCAGCAGAATGCTTCCTTCTGACATAATGAGCAACACCAGCAGACTTCTTTTCTGTGGAGTCCTTTGGAACACTGGCATCAGTAGAATGAGCAACATCAGCAGTTGGAGCAACAGATGGTTCAGGCCTAATGTCAGCATTCTTCTGAACACTCTCCAAAGTGGTAGCAGCAAGAAGTTCAAGACCTTCTAGGTCAATGTTGTCAGATGCTTTATTAGAATCTTCATCTGAGTCATACACCACACCTTGTTTCTTTCTTTGCTTAAGCTTACCCTCCAACTTCTTAACTCTTCCAATTAGAGTCAGAACAGCATTGCTGAGATTCTTTTTGGTGAAGTTCAGATCATTCTCCAACTTATCCACCCTAGATACATACCTGTTCAACAAAGCTGATACAGAAGTAAGAGTAACAGGACCTTCAGCTCCACCAACAGGGATATCTGTGGTGTTGGAAGCATCATTGGTCCTGTGGGTAGAATAATTTAAATTTACATCTACATCTACATGATCCTCAAAGTGAGGTCTCAAAGGACTGAGTGAAGGAAGTCTTGTAAATTGTGGTGAGTGTACATTTTGGTCAAAGCCTAAATTCTCATTGAGCTCATGCTCAGGAGACTGGAGATCCATTGGTGAATGTACAGGTGTGGGTAACCTTGGTGAGAGTGGAGGCTGAACATCAGAAGCAACTGATGCATTTGCATCAGGAGCATCTCCAGTTCTTTCAGGAGAATCCTCTGGTGCTTGAGCATCAGGGGAATCCTGACCACCAGCAGCTACATCAGCTGCATCTCCATCAGGGGGATTGCCCACCGGGGCATCAGCAGCTACATCAGCAGCTACTCCATCAGGAGGATTGCCACCAGGCAACATGGCTGGAAGTAAGGGCCTTTGTTCACCAGTAAATCTAAATTTCATTTGGGTAAACAACTTTTTAGATAAACCCTTAACAGGCAAGTGAGTGGGGTCATTGGTCTCAATGTCTAAAATGATTTGAAGAAACCTAGGATACAATAAATATTTAAGTTTGGTATCCTTAACATTTTCAAGCATAGCATTAAAGATATACCTAGAAAAGTTGAATGTTCTTCCTTGAGAGAGACACACAAATGCAATAGCAATGTCGGTAGAGAATTGGTCCCATCCACCAGACTTAGAACCCATGCACTGAAGTAAGGTGTGTGTCAAAAATCTCCATTTTGGACAAAACAGATTCTTGTACCATACTTTCCCATCACCAGTATAACCAGCAGCCTGAAGCCCTCTAAGTATCTCACTCTTAGGCAAATTAGTCACCCCTCCTTCATCATCCAACTGTAGTTTGGTCCTGACCAAGGACTCAGTAACCACATATTCTTCCCCATCAATAACAACAACAATCTCTGTTGATCCATCTTCAACAGTCCTTATTTGAGCAGTTTCCCAAAATTGTACAACAAGAGACTCATGAATAACATCAGGATACTGGAGCAGAGCATAACAAATCTTTGACCTTTGAAGAAATTCCATCATGCCCACATAATCTTCATCATTCTTACCACGATCAAGAAATGCATGTTTGTTATGATCTCCTTTGAAGTATAGTTCAGCCATTGATTGAGAATTAGTGATTAGGGTTGGGTGTTCTGAAAAATATTGAAATGGTTTTTGAAATTATATAGCGAGAGGGAATCAGTTAATTTGGGAGTGAGATATACACGATTTGGTTAATTAAGGAAGTTACCAAACGTGGAGTGAAACTGATATGAATTATTGGAAAGAAATCTTTGACCAATAATCAACTAAGGTAAATCCCAATTAACTGAATCATCCGTAGAAACCAAATCAAACAGCTGAAAGCAAATGGTCAATCCGCAGAAAATAGTCAAACGTTGACTATTGGTCAATAGAACCATCCGCAGGATCGATCAGCAGAATCTACCCATCAGTGGAAACCAAATATCTTTGAAAAAGATCTCATAATTCAAAATTCAAAGAACCCTTAATTATCTCCAAACTGCCTCGCATTAATGGTAATAAAGACACGCGGTTGGGGGATCTTATAAATAAAGGCTAATTATTCCCAAATCTCTCCACTTCAAATCAAATCCCTAATTATCATACCTCCAGTAAAAAATACAGCCATGGCTTCCAATCAACAAATCATCAACCTTTCTTCTGACTCATCAGATACTTCTGACTCACTCACATCTCCACCACCACTCAATATGCCAACACGTCCTCGTGGTCTCACAAAAGAACAAGCCAAGAAGAAGAAACATGATGTCCCTGCTCCTAGTTCATCATCAGAAGATCTTCCACCATACCCTTCTGAAATCGATGATCCAGAGTACCAGAGAGAGATGGAGAGAAAATGGAATGAATTGGAGAGGGCAAACAGAGTTCCCAATCCTGATGAGTCTCTCATCTTCTTTACATCTTCTGATGAAGAGGATGATAAGGATGATGAATTCTACACCCCTACAACCTCTGATAAGCCTCAGTCCTCTCGTCCAAGAAGAAGAAAAGTAAATCCATCATTGCCAAAGATCAGAAAGGTTGTGTTAGGTTTGCCCTGTCCTCAATGGCAAGGACTCTTCAACATCAACAACAAGGGAAAGAAGAAGACTGTGGAAGGCAAGGGCAAGGGCAAAGTAGAATAGGAACTTTGTTGTTAATCTTTCATTTTCACTGTCTTGTATTGTACCTCTGAAGAATCAATAAAATTTGCCTTGTTTTAATTCTTTTGATTAGCATTCCCCTGAATAAATTGAACTTGAATAGGCCATCAGCAGGAATACACTTAACAACAAGATAACTAGTATCAGCAGCATGTTGGTCAAACCATTGACTTTCATCCGAAGAATCCAATTAAGTGGACAACTTGCACACTTAGTAATTGCTACTGACTCAACTATCTCCTATTTACTTACATTTACTCACATTAACCCCAATCAAGTCTTTATAATCAAGTCTTCAAGTCATAATCAACTCACCATTCCCCAAATAACATATCTCAAAGTTTTTCTCACAATCAAAACATGAAGCCATCCCCCAAAGTCATTGAAATCTCTTCTGATTCATCAGACTCTACCTTTGACATACCTCAAATCCAAAGATCATACTATTACTTAGGTGAAGGACCTTCAGAGTTTTGTCCATCTCTAACCTCATCAGAAGGAACCACTGAAGCTGAGGAAACACCAGCTCCTCTAGCTATGATTGTCCCTGATTTCACTCCTGTCACAGCATTCTTAACAAGTGAAATGGAAAGTGTCTGTGCAGATATGAGAAGAATCTCTGTCCCTGAAGAGCCACAGTCCTTAAGTAGAAAGAAGGGTCCATTGAAGGTGGTACTTGGTCTTGCAGCTCCCAAGCTTTGGAACAAAACATGCAATCCAGAGGAATCCACAAGAAAATGCCAGACCCAAAGGACTTGGGTAAAGGGAAGAGGAAGATGGATTAAGTTGTTGCTTAGGGATGTGGTGGTATGATGGTGGTTGGTTGTTGATGAATGATGTATTTTGTGTTTCTTGTGATGACAGATCTTGTAATGGATGTACCAAACTTTCCACTGATGAATAATATTTTACTTTTATGTCTTTACATCTAATTCCACTAAATGTAGATCTTTGGATATCAGCAGAAACATGACCTGTAACCAGACATTCAAACAAAACACAAAAACACAAAAGAATAACCAGAATAATATACAAGATTAGTGATTAGTAATAACCTACAAAAGAAAGTTAGTAAACAGAATTCTAGAAAACATAATAATCTACATAAATACAACATGTACAATCCTCTCCTGAGGCATATGCCTCCCCTCAAACATAGCATTCAAGGGTTAACCATCCCAATATTGACAACTAGGTGATTAAACCTAGGTCCATCAAAAGCTTTTGTTAACAAATCAGCCACATTATCATCAGTATGAATTTTAAGCACTTGAATTAGATGCTTTTCATTTGCATCTCTTATAAAATGGTGCCTAATTTCTATGTGTTTAGTTCTCTGATGAAAAACAGGATTTTTAACAATGGAAATAGTACTTTGATTATCAATGTAGATTTTAGTGTTCATAAAGTTAAACCCATAATCCAACATCTGATTTTGAATCCAAAGTACCTGACCACAGCAATTGGCAGCAGCAACATATTCTGCTTCAGTAGTAGAAGTAGCCACAATGGTTTGTTTCTTGCACTGCCAAGAGATGAGTCTTCTTCCAAGAAATTGACAACCTCCTGTTGTGGATTTCCTATCCAAATTAGCTCCAGCATAATCACTATCACTGTATGCTTCCAACACAAATGGTGAATCCCTTGGGTACCAAAGGCCTAGTTTGGGTTGGCCTTTTATGTACTTGAAAATTTTCTTCACAGCATTTAGGTGGGAAGTCAGTGGAGTGACTTGATGTCTTGAACAAGCACTGACAACAAAGGTAATGTCAGGCCTAGAAGCTGTGAGATACATGAGTAAGCCAATCATGGATCTATAAAGATGAACATTCACAGCCTCATCTTGCTCATTTGGATTCTTAAGCTTGGGTGGTTCATATGGAGTAGTAGCAGTCCTCAAAAGTTCAAAGTCAAACTTTTTCAAAATATCTTTAACATACTTCTCCTGATGAATAAAGATCCCTTCAGGTTGTTGTTTGACTTGCAGCCCTAGGAAAAAGGTTAACTCCCCCATTGCACTCATTTGAAATTCACCTTTCATCAAATCTTCAAATTCCCTGCACCATGCTTCCTTTGTGGATCCAAAGATGATGTCATCCGCATAGACCTGTACTAGAATGATGTCCCTGGAGTTTTTCTTAATGAAAAGGGTCTTATCAATAGCTCCTCTTCTGTAACCATGCTCCAAAAGAAATGTAGACAATCTAGCATACCATGCTCTTGGTGCTTGGTGAAGTCCATAAAGTGCCTTGACAACTTTGTAAACCTTTTTAGGATGATGGGGGTCTTCAAAGCCCTGTGGTTGAGTAACATATACCTCCTCTTCTATTTCTCCATAGAGAAAGGCACTCTTGACATCCATCTGATAGACCTTAAACCCCATATATGAGGCAAAGGCTAAAAATAGTCTAATGGCCTCAACCCTAGCAACAGGTGCAAAGACCTCAGTGTAGTCAATCCCTTCTTATTGTCTGAAACCTTGTGCCACCAATCTTGCTTTGTTTCTGACCACAATACCTCTGGCATCCCTCTTGCATTTTAGGATCCACTTGGTCCCAATTGCAAATTTCCCTGCAGGCAGATCAACAAGTATCCAAACATCTTGATTCTTGAATTGTTGCATCTCTTCCTGCATAGCTTCAACCCAACTAGGCTCACTCAAAGCCTGTTTAATGCTTGTGGGTTCAACTTGAGACAAGAAACAAGCAAACAAACAATGCTTCTGATCTGTGTGGTTGTCTCTCTTCTGAGTGGATACCATAGCATTTGGATCAAAAATGCACATTGCCCAAACTTGGTATTCTTAATAGCACTCCTGGTGAGTACCATAGCATTTGGATCACCAAGTATATTATCTTGTGGATGAATAGCGTTAATCCTTTTAGTTGCAACATAATTAACATCAATAGAGGTATCAAGATTGGTTAAAGTAGGAGCAAAGTCTTCATCATAAGAAGCTGATTGAAAAATACATTAGCAAGATCTGAGGGAGTTGGAAACCTGCCATAAGGTTCATCTAAACTTATGGAAGCTTCAGTGGAAACAGGAACTGCAGCAGAAATTCCTTCAGCAGAATCTCTATCAGCAGAATAAACAGCTGCATCAGCTGATGCATCAGCAGAATTAGGTTTTATGCTTTCTTCAACAGCAGCTTGTTTTAAGAGGGCTTCAGTATCTTGAGCAAATTCAAGACCAAGTCTCTTAGCTTCCTCAGCAGCTGCATGTTCTTGCTTTTTGAGTCTAGCAAGATCTTCTGCATAGGTTGAATTTTCCACATCATCAGCATATTTGGCATCAGAGGCTTCTTTGGTAGGAGGATCTGCTAGCTGGATTGGTAGAGTTGTTACAACAATAGTAGGTTCATCACATTCTGAATCACTGTCTGAATCATCCTGTAGGGTACCTGCATTGTTAGAAGATGACACTTGTATACCTGCAGAGGGGTTAGTTTTGTGCCGAGTATAACCCAAATAATCTGTAAGATAATCAAGGTCAAAATACCATTCATGACCTTTTCCTTGAACATTAACATTCTCTTCCAGAAATTTCAGGTTAAGAGTCTCTTCTATCTTCTTTGCAGCCAAATTATAAATCCTATAAGCCTTGCTATGAGCTGAGTAACCAACAATATATCCTTCAGCAGCTTTAGCTTCAAATTTGCCCAGGTGATCACTTGTATTCAGAATGGTCACCTGACAACCAAAAGGTTTCAAGTGTTCAATGGTAGGCTTCTTCCCTGTCAATAGTTCATAAGGTGTCTTATTGTGAGGTCTAGTAATCAACACCCTATTCAATACATAACAGGCAGTTCCAACTGCCTCAGTCCAAAACATAGTGGGAAGTTTAGAGTCAGCAAGCATTGATCTTGCAGCCTCTATAAGGGTTCTATTCTTCCTTTCAGCAACTCCATTCTGTTGAGGAGTCCTAGGAGTGCTATAATCTCTTTTAATACCCTTTAAGCCAAAAAGTTCAATAAGATTGGCATTTTTGAACTCTGTCCCATTGTCACACCTAATACTCTTAATCTTCTTGTTAAGTTGATTTTCAGCTAGAGCCATAAATTCTTTGAGTGCCTGAAAGGTTTGATCTTTAGTCACTAAGAAAAATGTCCAACTGAATCTGCTGAAAGCATCAGTGATCACCAAACAGAAGTACTTATGATCAATACTCCTGATGGATGTTGGACCAAAAAGATCCATGTGAAGCAGCTGCAATAGTTCTGAGATTGTGCTCACAACAGTAATGGCCTTATGAGAAGCCTTGTGTTGCTTACCCTTATTACAAGCCACACAATTATGCTCATTGGTGAAGATCTTGGAAGGAAGTCCATGAACTAGTCCATCTTTAGCAAGTTTGTTGATGACTTTAAAATTAACATGTGCCATCCTTCTATGCCATTTTGTAGATTCATCCAAGGATGCTTTAGCCACCAAGCATGTTAGATCACCTTCTGGCTTGACATCATTCAAGTCAAAGGTATAAAGATTATGGTTTCTTGGAGCCTTTAGTAATACTTGATTGTCATCAGGCATTTGGAAATCAGGTGAAAGAATGAAACAACCATCTTCAGTGAAAAGGACAGGAAGCTTTTTGTCACAAATTTGTGAGACTGAGAACAAATTGAATCCTTGAAGTTCCTTCACATAGTAGACATTCTCAAAATCCACCTTTGGAGTTCTAATAGTTCCTTTGCCAGTAATCCTTCCTACTCCACTTCCAAACCTCACTATGCCTCAATTAATAGGCACAAAGTCATGCAGCTTCTCTTCATTACCAGACATGTTTCTTGAACAACCACTATCAACAATACCTAAGTCTTTATTAAGAAGAGGACGTTCCTACAACAAAGAAAGTTAATATACAACAACAACAAATAATAAGAGACTTAAGTCATGAAAGACTTGAGCCTGCCCTGTGGATCATTCTGATGAACCCAAGATGATGAGTTAGATCCACAATTGTTCCTGGATTCCCTGTAGTTAAATGGTCTTTTATATGTCCAAGAACAATCTGCTGAGGACTTTTCAGCAGAATCCCAATTACTCATTCCCATAAACATTTGGTCAGTATATTCATACCAATGATTAACACCATTAAATGGTTGAGATCCATATCTATTTATATTGGTATTCATATATCTATTATTAAGAACAGACCTATTGGAATAAACAGGCCAATCAGCAGGAGTGGAAGACATTCTGCTGACATGATACTTAGCCTGTGGAGCTACTTTGGGTTTGGTACATGTGGTAGTCCACTTTTGTCTAGGTCTATTATTAACAACAGAAACACCTATCCTCTTTTCATGAAAATCACAATCCTTAATTAAATGCAACTTGCTACTACAAACAAAACACTTCTTTTTCTTATAAGACTTATTAAATCCAAAAGATGTCTTATTAAACATAGAATTATTCAAATAAACATCAGAAACAGAATTGTTTTGTAAACACTGAAAGGAATTGTTTTCATAAGAAGTAAATAACAAGTCTTCAGAAGAGGCTGGTTGACAAAGAACTTCATCAGCAGCAACTTCAGAGTCCACAGACTTGTAAGATGACTTGTCAGAATTCTTTATTGAGGACTTGGGTGAGTCTGACTTGGTCTTGGAATCACAGCTGGCATAACTAGAGGTCTCTGAGGTCTTGTCCCTAGAAGAACAAGAGACATAAGTGTTAGAATCATTACTAGATATACTTCTAGTGTCAGGGGAGTCATTGATCCTAATTCCAGTAGTTTCCTTAGATATTGGTAAGTCAACCTTATGGGATGTGGGCTTAGGGGTTCCTATGGTTGGTGAGTCTTCAGACATGTTTGACAAGTCTTTAGACTTTTTGCCAAAGAGATGGTGTGAACCATCAAAGTCAGAGGTTTTTGTAGTAGGCATAAATACACCTCTGATAGGTCCTGGTACAGTATACATCTCACCTTCCTTTAGATAGTTTATAGGGACAGAATAATTATGATTTTTCTTATCTAAATAGTGATTTGCTTCAGGACCAACATATTTTCTAAACCCTAGACCTATCTCAGATGTTACAGACTTGCTACTGTAGAGTAACCTAGATAATTTATCACCTGAAACTAGCCACTCTTTATGCCTAGCTACTTCTTTATCTAATTTCTCTTGCAAACCATTTTTCTCAGATTCAATCCTAGCTTTTTCTTTTTCAGAAAATTTTAATTCATTGCTAGCACATTCTAGATCTCTGCTTAAAACTCTAATCTTTTCCTCATAAGCTAATTGATTCTGTTGAAACCACACCTTTTGTTGCTCTAAAGTTTTAAAAGCTTCTTTATATGTTGCAGCTTCAATAAAACAAGCATTATATTTTAGTTTCATATCATCATAAGCTTCTTTTAGAGTTGTATATTTAGAATCACAATCACAAATACAAGTAGATACCTGAGGAGTGATTCCCATGAGACCAAAGCTATCATCACAACTAGCCATACAGGAGATTTGAGGAGAGCTGCTTGTTGCATCTTCATGCTCATTCCAGTCCACATTTGTATCTATAGTAGTGATCAAGGCCTTTGATTCTCCAGCTTCCACTTCTTTTTTCTTGTATGCTGAATACCTGATACTGGCTTCACCCTTCTTGGCTGAGCATTCTCTTGCAAAATGGCCAATTTCTCCACAAGCATAACACTTTACTTTCCTTCTATCAAACCTAGCTGCATCTCTTCCATCAACATTGAGCTTTTTACCAACCTTTTGCTCAAATCTTCTAACCTTGAGAGAGAGCATAGCCATTTTCCACTTTAAGTCCAACTCTTCTAAAGCAAGTTCATCAATCTGCTCAAAATCTTCATGAGCTATTTATTGTTGTTTATCAACTTCAGCAACAAATGAATGAAGGACATCTTCCATCACATTACTAATCTTTGGATGAGTTATTAGATTAGCACTTGAGAAAGACAATATGGTCATTGGAAGACTTTGGCTTGGAGTGGATGGACTTGAGTAAACCTGTGGTACTGGGGATGGACTTGTATAGGTATGTGGCATGTAGTTTGAGTTAGAACTAACAAATGCATATTGTGAAGGAGTAGTTGCATATGGAGAGAATCCCTTTATGTCACCTTCCAAAGCTCTGAGTTTGTTGTACAAGTCATCAAAGCTGAGGTAGTCCAAGCCACCTTTGGTTTTCAATGATATACTTACCTGAGACCATGAGGAAGGCAAGGCTCTTAGAAACCTGGAGTTCACCTCCTCATTGTCAGGTCTGGCTAGCAGCTGATTCAAGTGACTTAGAATCTTCTGAAACCTGTCATACCCTTTGTGGAGACCTTCCTCTTCAGTTATCTTGAATTCTTGGAATTCTTGCTTCAACATACTCTTCCTCATCTTCTTTGATTCTTCATTCCCACCAAATCTGGATTTTATGGCCCACCAGATTTCTCTTGGATCAGTCATGGAATGAAAATCTCCCATGTGGTCATCAGGGATTTCCTGCAGCAATATGGTTCTTGCTTTGTTTTCTCTTTGTACAGCAAGAATTTCTTCAGCAGAAACAGGTTCCAAAATCGTAACTTTACCATCAGCATCTACACTTTGCTTTTTTGGGACGACAGCCATTGAGTATAACATTCCAGAGGTTATAGTCAACACTTGCAATCCAGTTCTGCATCTTCATGGCCCAGATCTCATACTCATCCTTCCTAAGAAAAGGAAGTTTTGCATTGCTGTTGGAGAAGGCCACCTGTTGTAGTTGTTGAGTAAGAGAGCCTGCTTCTGAGAGAACAATATCACCGCCTGGTTTGTCTCCCATTGGTACTGAATGAATAGTTTTTGTGATTGTGTTGAGGTTACAGAGAGTATCTAGTGGCTCTGATACCACTTGTAGGGATCTATATCTTGATAGATCACGAGCCAATAGATCGTTAGTCAACTAATGTAATCACTAGCTAGACTAAGTTAGATAATCTCTGTGAGCTTGTAGTTATACGGAATATAAAAACAAACTTATACTAAACTTGATCCTCTATGGATCGATAAACTAATAATATTAATGAAACTCGTACTAAAAACTTGTTTGTATTACAATGACCTAGGGTTCCTTATATGCTAGTGGAAACCCTAACCTTTCTTACAAGAAAAGAATAATGAAAAACTAATAAAAGATATTCTACATATCTTGTCCTAAAATACATAAGTTATATCCACGGTTAAACTCTATCCGTAGGATCTATAGATGTCCGCAGGAACCAGTCATCAGCAGAAAGTCACTAAGCCTTCCGCAGGAACCTGTCAGCAGTATCAATCAGCAGTATCTTCAATAATTCCTTACAAAGTGTGTGTGAAGTATAAAATAAAATGGGGGTATTTATAAGGTTTTTTGGGGATTAAATTTGGAATTAAATTGATTTTGGTTGGGAAAGGGGTGAAAAAAACGGCTATATAGCCGTTACCAACGGATGTATTTTGAATTTGGGTCTCAATTTTCAAGTGAAAAAAAAAAAAATCGATGGCGCTGAGCCATCACCATGGCGCGAGCACCGGTACGGTGCGCCGTCGTGTTTTCTCGGCTGGTGGTGATGGCGCCAGCCACCAGCCAACCGTACCCCATGCTCTTAGAGAAGTAATGATGACAAAACTCAACACCATCATCGACTAGTTCCATGTCCATTTTGACGCAGAATATTGTTTAATTGAAATCCTGACTCTCATATGACAATTTTACAGAAAAGAAAATAAAAGTAGTCCATTTGCTCATCATTTTTTTCCCTTAAATCCCTTTTGTAATATTACATAACATAATGCTTCTCATGGGTAAAACATCTCTGATATATTTTATAATGAATTTACTTGACTGACTGTGCCTTGATTTATTTGCAACTTTGTCAATGTATAGCCTAAAATATCTAGCGTAAAACATCTCCTTTGTAGCCTAAATATGTAGGAGATCATCTAGAAGTACAGAAAACTCAAAGGTTCTCTATTTAGAAATGTGAAATTATATCGATTTAATAGGCTATCATATATGACATCTTGTATTCTTGTTGGAATAAATCTGGTTGTAGTAGTAAGCTATCTTATTCCTATGTAATTTACTCGATCTGTATTTTTGTACTATGTTCCATCCTATAGTTTTTTTTAGCTATATATACATGCATCCATTAAACAAGAAAATTTAGATCCATAATAGGCACGGCCATCCCATGAAATTTGGAGGCCTTGTGCCGTGATACTGAATAGGGCCCTTTAACTCTCAAAACTGAAGCACCCGTAAATTATCCCACAATATAAATTCATTATGTTTTCTGTTTGGATATCGATGAAATAACAACTTGCTAATCTCGTCCGAATCTAAACATCTTATTTCTTTCTTTCTTTGATTGAAATCTTAGGTGTTGTTTGTTTTTCAACAAAAGCACTTCTTCACCACTTATGTCTGCAGGTGGGCAAAGATTACAAAAGAAGCTTGTTTGTTTTTCTGCAGAGATAAGAGCTTCAAATCACTTTTTTCTTCTTCATAATTGTAGACATATAAAACCTCTTTTTTCCACTTCATACATACAAACCCTACTAACCATATATCTCTCTTCTCACCCACACCATTCACCTGCCATGTCCCCCAACATCCCAGCCGCCGGTCGCCATCTCAGCCGCCGCCATGAAAAGTTTAGGATGTTTTCATTCTTTTGTTTGTTAAAAATTAAGATTTTGACCTTTAACCCATGATATTCAAGTACCCATTTCATTATTTTAAGATTGTGGTTATGCAAAAAATGGGTCGTGGTTACTATTCAATGTTAAAAGTATATGGCTAGATGGTTTGTTTTGAGAAAAATGTATATGGCTTTGACCTCAATCTTAGGATTGAAATTAGTTGTGGTTTTATACGTAAAAAAAAATGTTTTTACTGTGATTTGATAATGAAACGAGCGGGAAAGCCCGCGCGTTGCGGCGGGTGTGTGTGTGTGTGCTCTTTATGTTCGTTTAGTTTTCAAATTCGTTGTATAAACGTTGTATTTGTTTCTGGTTTTTAGGATTTTTTAATAAGAAAGGTTTATATTAAAAATGTATTTGTTTGTTAATAGTTGTAAGCGTGTGTTATTTTATGTTTTTATTTTTATTTTTTGTTTATGAATGTGTATAATTTTGTAAGGATAATGTGAAAAAAGATGTGTATTTGGAGTTTGTAAAAATTATATATTGGTTTGTGTGGGCTGGATTTATAATTTGGGCCAGTGGGTTAAACTTTTTTATATATCTGGTTTAATAAAAAGAGATAGCCCAGTGATATGTTTTTATTCGTTTGCCACTTTGCCGACTTAGAAGGATAAGGTTTTGTTAGAACTCAATCAGGTGCAACAGTTGTTCATTTCTCAATTATTTCTTCACCGGAATTTCATGGCGCCCAGGTTTCTTAAGTGTCAGATGATTGCGAAACAGATCAGTGATAAGCGAATTCATAAAGTTCTTCAGGAAATCTTTGCTTGAGAAAAGGAGGCTTATCAGTGTGATGAACGGGAGTATAATCAAAGGATTGAAGAGTTGGAAGCCAGGATTGATCATAGGCACGGGATTATGATGGAGCTGGAAAAGTATGGGTTTGACCCTAGATGAGCCATTGGCTGTTTTGAAGGCTGCGGAGGAAGATGATTTGGCTGATAGAGTGATTGAGTTGGATTGTAACACAATATATCAATTATAGTATAGTAGTAAGCTCAAGAAATCCGCAAAGAAATACGGATAATCCGAGGTCGTATTCCGTGTGAAGGGTGAATGGAATTCCGAATTCCCGATTCGTGAAACGTGTCGTGAAAGTGGTAAAAAGTGATTTTAATGAGATTACACTAATGAAATAGTAAATGCAGCACAAATAACCAATTAAGCACGTAATTCAACTAAACAAACCAAAAACGTAACGTAAAATCGAAAACCGTAAATTAAAACGTGAAATAAACGTCAACGCGCGAAATAAAACGCGACTTTTAAGCTACGCGACTCCTACGGACTTGAAAATAATTTCTAAAAATCAAAAATGATAAAAGAAAATTTTGAGAAAAAGAAAAATATTTTTTTGACTTTTTATTTATTTTTTTATGAATTAAAAACTATTTTAACTAATTAAAAATTAAAAGAAAATGAAAATAAAGTGAGAAAAATAAAAATTAAATTTTGAAAATTATAAAATAACTAAAAAGAAATTTTAAAACTAAAAACTAATTTTTTTGGCTTTTTGTGTAATTTCTAGGAATTAAAAACTATGAAAACTAATTAAAAATTAAAAATAAATTCAAAATAAATGGGAAAAATGCAAAATAAATTTCTAAAAATCTAAAATAACTAAAAATAATTTTCTAATATTTTTTTGGATTTTTCTGGACTTTTTCAGATTTTTTTTGAAGTTTTTAATAATTAAAAAGTAATTGAAAATGATTAAAATTGAAAAATAAATAAGAAAAATAGCAAATGAACTTGGAAAAATCTGAAAATTTCAGGGAAATTCTAAAATATTATTCTAAACTTAAGAAAAATATAAAATCGGAAAAATAAGCACTGGAAGTGCTGATTGGGCTTAAACAACTTAATTGAAAGAGCTTATTGATAAGCAAAATTGACCAAGGGTTGACCAAACTTTAACCAACTTATTTTTGAACTCAAATAAGCTTAATGAAACAGTTAAGAACTAAAATGAACTCAGAAGCACAAGTATGGAACCAAATAAATCAAATAAGCTAAGCGAGAAAAGCAATAAGCTGAACAGAAGATAAGCACTAGATACAAGCCAACTCAGAACAACTTCTTAGGGCACAAATGATCTCAGATAACTCACAAAACTCAAATTAAGATCAGAAGTAAACAAATGCAGCCTTCAAATGAAATCAGTCTCTATGCTGAACTACCCTATTTGGCAAGCTAATAAGCAGTCTTAAAAAGCTATTAAGTACCAAGTTCTGGGGGCAAAGTGCTTACTACCAAGCTGAGACTTCAAATCAACCAAGAAAACAAATCTCTGTTCCAATTTGCTAACCTATAAGTAGCCTAGAAAAGTGTGTCAAACTTGATGTGCAGGGCAACACAGTCAACTTCAATGAGCTTATTAGATAAGCGAATAAGCTCCAAATTGGAAAATTCTTTTTGATACTGTTTATCCTACTGCTAAGCTATTCAGAACAACAATCCAAAAGTATTTCCAAACAGTATTAAATCCTACAAGTACTCTCAAAGTTTGGAATAAAAACTGAGTTCAAGTATGATTTGACTTTTTAATAACTGACCACCTTTGACTAAAATGAACTTCTAATGATTGAATCTATTCCTAAATATGATGTTAAGCTTATTTAAAAGTTAATTATCCTAAATGCACCTAAGATCTACCAAATTGCAAATCAAGCAGCTGCTATTTTAAACCGATATGAGACAGTGATTGATGTTTGACTTTTACCTTTAAACCAACTGAGTTTGATGCTCAAACTAATTCTAATAGACCTAGGGTGACTATTTGTTCAGCAAGTTCAGCAATTAAACATCAGGTATAGGTGAAACAGACCTCAACCAAACACCCTAGAATGAAACAGTAACAACTAAATCTTACTCAAAATTTTAATCCCAAGCAATCCAATCTCAATTATAGATTCAATAAACCTCAAAACCAATCCAGAAACATAGATCTTAGATTCAACGCTCAAACAGACAACACAACTCAGATCTAACACAGATGACAGATGAGATAATGACACAACAAATAACTAAACAATTAATTCAAATGCAATATCAGGACACTACAATTAATCCACTATTTAAATAAAACAAAATCAAGCAATGAACAAATCTAAACTACTGTCTATGCTACTTATGCAAAAGTAAGACGAAAATTAAACTAAGAACTTACAAATCCCTTCAGCCAAACAGAAGGGGACTCCCACACAGCCTATCTTTAGATAGGCTAACCGCTCCTTGTTAGCTATCTCTAACTCCAAATAAGCTAAGGCTTATCACCAATAAGCTCAAAATAATTGACCAGAATTTTGACTGCTTGTACTTTGTTAAATTTTAATGAAACAGTAATAAAAAGGAAACAATTATAATAAACTAAATCCAAACTACTTTAAAGATAAACTGAATAGATATTATTATTATTATTATTTTTTTTTATTTATTTTTATTTATTTATTTATTTTTTTTATATAAGATAAACAGAAATAAATGGTACTGATAAACAAACTAAAACTAAAATAGAAGCAATTTAAATGAAATTGAAATGAAGAGACAATTAATTGAAAATAAATTTTATTAATAAAAGCTGAGTACAATGAACTGAAAAGAGATAATAGAAAAATACAATGCTTAATTCGAAAAAACCTACGCTCTAACACTGATGAGAGGGGGGGTTTTTATAGCCACTGAGGTGAGGTGAGGGTTGAGTCCAGGCTGGCAATCCTTGTGATAGTGTGTTTGTTTGAGCCTCCCCTGAGCCGTATGATCATGTCCCAGATGCTTCCATTTATTTTGGACCCTTGATTGATTGATTGATGTGATGTCCATCCTCCGTGTGTGATGTAATTGGTCCACGTGTTCCCCTCTGACGCTCCCTGACTTGTCAGACCTTCTAGAAGCATGTAATCATTGGGTAATTATTAGTGATTGAGGGTAATTGGGCGTGGGGTAGAATTAGGGTTCTTCGCACAGTAAAAATCTGGGGATATTTGGGGGTAATTTGGGCGGGGTTTGTTTTGGGGGTTTTATTAGTTTTTATTATTTCTTTGGGGTTGACCGGGTCTAGGTAAGGTTTGACTGGGTAATTTAGCAGGCCGGGTTAGGGTTTAGTTGGGGTAATGGACTTTTGACTCTTATGGGCTTGGGGATGGGCTAAGGGTTTAGTTTATCCGGATGTGTAGTGTAAGGTTTAGTAACAATTTTCAAACAAGGATTAATTTTGTACCAACTCAAAATTCAGGGGCCAATTCTGTAATTTATTCAAAGTTATTTCCCAAGGATAATTCTTGCCATTCTCACATAGTTAAGGGTTGACTTTGACCAGTCTTTGAATATTATTCCAAGGGACCATTTGTGTAATTCTCCGAAACTGCAGGAACTAAATTCGCCAATTCCTCAAACTTTGACCAGGGACCAAATATGAAACTTTGATGAATCTCTGAGGTTGATTTTGTCATTTTGAGCATAGACTTTGACCATTTGACTTCCCCGGCCTCGGCTTTTGACACTTTCCATTCTCGTGCTCGTTTTTGTCGGTTTTGCTGTGTTTTTGTCCATTTTTTCACATATCCGTACCTGCACATACACAAATACAAAAACATGCATTCTCTTGGCATTTTTGGTTAGTATTTGGTGTATTTGGTCTGAAATAAGGTCTAAAAAGGATGAGTGAATAAGCACTCATCAAAATCCCCCAGACTAAGGTATTGCCGTGCCCTCACGCAATGTCATCACCTCGCGCTTAAAAGATAAATAATTTTTCAAAACCTCTCTTTACTGACGTTGTAAAGTAGCAATGATGTTCAAGAGAGATAGTAAAATCATTTATTCTCAAAAACGCTCCGTTTTCCGATTTTCATGAATAATAACTACAACTACTATTTTTGTTCTTTTCATTTACATATAGGTGACGGTTTGCCTTGACTTTCATTATCAATTCTTATCTGTTGATAACTTTCAGGGTCAACGAGTAGAAACACTTCTCACAGAGAAGAGACCATACGGATAAAAATCGTCATCCTTGATTTTTCACAAGCTCCCAAACTAAGCGTAAAATCGAAATCATTGTTTATCAGAAGTTAGATGCTAACACTGCCCACAAAAGTTACTTGTGTATTACCTCTTGTCCCCAGGTCCTTAGTTGTATCTAAAGATTTTAATTTGTGAGAAATGAATTGCTTCATATTTTCTCGTTTCGATATTTGTTAGTCCGATAAGAGCACAAAATTTGAACGCTAAGTAGTTTCCAAACTTTCCCTCGAAAACCCCTGCATACAGAAATCGGGTCCACATGAAGGTCTCTGATTTAACACGATTTGTGGAGGCCCCCTTTTTATTTACGACCGAGACATACCATGTTTGATACCCGAAACGGAAGCTTTTTATTAGGGAAACCCCCGGAGTCGAAGCTTGGCATTTTTGCATAATCATAAGCACTTTAATAATACTTTGGTCCTTAGTCCTTTATTCTTTTACAGTCAACGGTTTATGAGCCGCCAAGATGTAAGAGCTTTATTATGACTTTGGATTTCTATCCGCTGCTTTTTTATAGCTTTGGATTCCTCTGCCTTTTTATTTGGCTTTGGACTATTATTATCGATATTCATAACTATATGCCAAACCCCGAGTCCTACGGCCTTTACTAAGATCACAACATCGGCTGCGAACCGGCAAGATGCAATAGTCTATTTCACCGTAACACTGGCAGTACCTCAATGTGTACCAAACCCCCATATGCAGAGATTTTGTTGGGAACGAGAAAAAACTAAGTATTGCCCAAACCGTATACCCTTAATTAATCCTAGACATCTATTTTTATATTGGTGACGTTGCTGATGGGAACAAGGAGGCCACAAGTACCTCTCGTGGGTTTTTTAAATCCCAGTAATGCGATCCGTGTATAGCACGAAACTTCTAAATAAACTCTATCATTCCTCGATCTCCGCAAATTTAAAATCCCAAATAATGAGATCCGCGGATGCTTAGCCATAATCTTTTGATTATATTGGTTAAGGGAAACAAGCTAGGGCTCAACACGCCCGGTCAAGTCGGAACATTTATTTCTACTCTCGCCGGTAGGAAAGTCAAAACAAGGTGTCAAAACTTATTATTCATATCTATTTTTTTTCATTTTTTCAATTTTTTTTTTTTTTTTTTTTTTTTTTTTTTTTTTTTAAAAAAAAAAAAAAAAAACGGTGACAAAAATTAAAATTTTTGGTGGAAAACGGAGTTGCGTAAGTTAACAGCTCAGACGATGGTACAGGTCAAATCGAATCGAAGATTCACCCCCCCAGACTAAAGTGAAACATTGTCCTCAATGTTTTAAGGGTACGGGTAATCCTACGTAAAATCTAAGGCCATTTATTAAGTATGCCAAGAGATAAACGTTAGTCGATAAGATTTTGGATATGGTGAATTTCCGAAAGAGCAGCGAAGGGTGAGACTCGAGTGGAGAGAACGACAAACCACGAGCACGAGAGTCCTCAAACTTCGGGGAAATTCCTGAACATACATAAACAATCACGAAAACACGAGTTTGGAAAGGGTCGCCCCCCTCACGTCACGTTATTAGAAAATAGAAAATAGAGAAGATGAAATTGGATAAGCATGGGGTGCCTCCCACGAAGCGCTTGTTTTTGTTCACCGAGTCACATGAGCTTGACTCGATCCCCGAATTAATTCGTCCTTGGGGAGAGCAAATGGAAAATAATCTCCATCGGGCTTTCATCAAAAATATTTAGAAAAACATAAGACTTAATTGAAAGTTCCATCCCGAAGAGATAACCACTGGTATTTTAATGTTGAAAATGTTTAAAAACGATACCAGGATCAAATACAACATCCTCACTTCCCACGGAGTGAAGGATAAGAGAAACCACACCAAACATTACAAATGGCAAGAAAGTCATGATAACAATCTTGTAAAACTCATCCTCGTCAAAAGAGAATTTCATAATTATGAAATTATGACTTTTATCATTTAAGCTCCTTTTAAAATTTTGTCCGGGTGGGAGGGTTGGGAAAAACTTTTCATTCAAATTTTCATTTTTAAGCACACCACCCGGATCATGATCAATTTCAAGATCAAAACTGAAACTTTCATATTCAGGTTTAGAAAACTTTTTAATTTCAAATTTATCAAAACTAAATGATTCAAATTCCGGAAGAGAGATAAAAGCATGAGAAGTGGTACTGCCACGACTCGTCTCTTCCGAGTGATCGAAATGAAAAACTTCATACGTCGGATCATAAAAATCATGACGATAAGTGGGATTGCCACTTATTTCCTCAGTCGTATCGAAGTTAAAACTCTCAAAGTCTGGTAAAAATTCCTCGAGCTCGGGCTCAAGAGTATCGTCAATTATAAACTCAATCTTCGTCTTAACTTTATCCGGAGGGATTAACGGTTCATCGTTCAACAAATTGTTAAGAAAAATAATATCCCCCTCCGAATCAAAGTAAGAATCATCAATCTCAGAAAACGGAATCGTATCAATAGCAAGAAATTCATCGACCTCTTCCCAAAAAGAATCATGTTCCTTAGTCGGAGGAAATGATGGGGAAGAGTCGGAGACGAACGTTTTCACAAAATCATCAAATGAATAATCACCAACATCAACACTTTTGACGGAGAACTTCTTTGATTTCGAATCATCGGCTTTAAAAATCATAATATCATCATCGTGTCGTAAAGTTAGAGTATCCTCAAAATGATCTACTAGGGCTTTTGCGGTTCGTAAAAACGGTCGCCCTAGTATAAGAGGAACTCTCGGATCGGGTTCGAAATTAACAACGACAAAGTCGGCCGGAAAAGTACACGAGTTCACTTGAACAAAAACATCTTCCGCAATTCCAACCGGATGAGTAATTGAACGGTTAGCAAGCTCTAACGTCATTCGGATTGGTTTAAGTTCCCCCATCCCAAGTTGTTTATAGATTGACAAAGGCATAAGGTTAATGCTTGCACCTGAATCGGCCAGGGCTTTGCAAACCTCTTGATCTTTCAATGAACAAGGAATAAGAAATTTTCCCGAATCTCCAAGCTTCTCGGGAAGCTTCTTGAGAAGAATAGCGGAGCATTGAACATTTATCGGTGTTTCGGCTAATTCGAGCAATTTCTCTTTATTACTTATGAGATTTTTAAACGTTGAGGCAAATTTCGGCATGTAAACAAGAGCATCCATGAAACTGATATCAAAGTGCAACTTTTGAAAAATATCGAGAAACTTTTCCATTTGTTTTTTAGATTTTGCACGGAGCTCTTCATCATTAAATCGTGACGGATATGGCAATTTAGACTTGTATTTCACATTATTCTCAAAAACGACTTTTTCTTTATCCTTTGACTTTTGGACAACCGGAGGTTGGACGTTTTCGGAACCTCCGTTATTAATAGGAGGAACCGGGTCCTTTGTCGCCTCGGTCTCACAGTCCACTACCTTAGGCGGAGACGAAGAAGAAGAGGTAGTCGGCACTGTGGGTTCATATAAAGCACCACTGCGAGTCATGATCGCCTTGATCTCGCCCCTCGGGTTAGCGATCGTGTTGCTTGGAAGAGTACCCGAACCCGAGGGTCGATCATTTAAAGACTTCTTCAATTCGGCCATTTGATTGATTAACATTTTATTCATTTCCTCTTGACTTTTCATAAATTGCTTGAGTAATTCATCCGAAGAAGACTGATTCACAACTGGATTTTGAAAATTTTGACCACGATAGTTGTTATTGAAACCTTGATTCTGAAAATTTTGATTTCCATGATTAAAATTAGCATTATGATTTCCTCGAAAATTCCCTTGATTCGGGCCTTGATTATAATTTCCCCGATTTTGATTTTGAAAACCATGATTTTCATTGTTCATCCGATTTGGATTAGTATTGTGATTGAATTGATGATTTCGGTTTTGCACATTTTGATTAACTTGATTGACTTGATTAACTTGAGACGGTTGATTAAAACCGGGTGGTCCAACATAATGGTTCGAACGGTAGCTAAGAAGATTTCGGTCACCCTGTGGTTGGTATCCGTTACCGCCCATATTGTAGGTTCCCGAAGTAGCATACACATTCTTGTGAGTGTAGCCACCGGTGGCTGTGCACTCAAAATACGAATGAGGACCACCACAAGTCTCACAAACATTGTTGATCATGTTAACTTGATGGTTTTTGACTTGATTTTGATTCTGAGACATTTGGTGCATTCGTAAAACAGCAGTCGACAAATCATCGAGTTTCTTAGTAATTGCGGCTATTTCAGAATTAGACGTAGAAGAATTGTGAGCAACGGTTGTTCTTGACTCATTCCTCTCAGCAGAGGAATCCCAGTAATTGTAATGAGCCGTCATGTTCTCAATAAGTTCGTAGCAATCTTCAGGACGTCGTTTCATAAAAGTTCCACCCGCAGCTGCATTGATCGTGTCTCGATGTCGCAAAGTCAAACCATTGTAAAACGTATCAATTATCGTAACAAGAAGCATGTTATGGTTTGGACACCGATCAATAGCAAGCTTATGACGTTCCGAAGCTTCGAATAAAGATTCGTCGGGAAGCTGACGGAAATTGCTAATATCGTTTCGAAGTTTCGTCACCATCGATGGTGGAAAATATTTCGCCAAGAACTTCGATACCATCTCTTCGAAGGTATGAATCGAGTTCTTGGGAAGACGATCAAACCACGCGGTGGCATGATGTGTAAGAGAATAGGGGAAAAGAGAAAGACGAAGGGCGTCATCGGAGACCCCATGTTGTTTCATACTTTGGGTGACGGTTAAAAATTTGTCGAGATGCTTGTTAGCATCGTCACCCGGTAAACCGTGAAATTGGCACGAATTCTGGACTTGTTGAATCATGTGGTGTTTAAGTCCAAAATCCGTAGCCTCAATATTGAGAGGGGCAATCGGACCACCTCTACCGTGCATTGTCGGTTGACACAGCTCCTCCATCGTTCGGAGATCGGGAGCTGGTGCATTTTGAACAACACCCACCGGAAGGTGTTGATTGTTGTGGTTGTTTTGTTCCATTTCCGTGATGTTAGGGAAACGAACTTTGTGTGTGTGACGTATCAAACTCTCGGGGTTCGATAATGGAGAAATAAGACGTTTAGAAGATGACCGGGTGTTCATACACCACAAAAACTCAAATTTTGAAAAATAAAAGGAAAATCAAATTTAAAAAGGAAAATCTTTTTGTATTTTTGTTTTTATAAAGCAAAATTCAAAAACTTAAACTTTTGTTTTTTTTCTTTTTCTTACGTTACGTTAATCGTAAACCGTTTCCCTTAATCTACTCGCGACGGAACGGGAGAGAAGAATGGATCTCTCTTCAGCTTGCAATTTAATGTCAAAGCTTCCGTATTTTCCGCTTATTCGGTTGTAGAATCAAAGTAATCCGACTCGCAATTAATTTCACGCGTAGTTATATTGAGAAACTTTTTTGGTTTACAACGCCCTTTCTTTCGATCGGAACGAGGCTGTAACTTTATTATTTTTTTGGTATTTTTGTGAAAACACTTTAGGAAAAGTGTTTTTGATTTTTCGATATTTATATAATATATACAAAATAGAGGAAGGCTTATCAAAACACAATTTTTCAAAAACGAAATTTCAAAAATTCACTTCAACCTTCCCCGGCAGCGGCGCCAAAAATTGATTGAGTTGGATTGCAACACAATATATCAATTATAGTATAGTAGTAAGCTCAAGAAATCCGCAAAGAAATACGGATAATCCGAGGTCGTATTCCGTGTGAAGGGTGAATGGAATTCCGAATTCCCGATTCGTGAAACGTGTCGTGAAAGTGGTAAAAAGTGATTTTAATGAGATTACACTAATGAAATAGTAAATGCAGCACAAATAACCAATTAAGCACGTAATTCAACTAAACAAACCAAAAACGTAACGTAAAATCGAAAACCGTAAATTAAAACGTGAAATAAACGTCAACGCGCGAAATAAAACGCGACTTTTAAGCTACGCGACTCCTACGGACTTGAAAATAATTTCTAAAAATCAAAAATGATAAAAGAAAATTTTGAGAAAAAGAAAAATATTTTTTTGACTTTTTATTTATTTTTTTTATGAATTAAAAACTATTTTAACTAATTAAAAATTAAAAGAAAATGAAAATAAAGTGAGAAAAATAAAAATTAAATTTTGAAAATTATAAAATAACTAAAAAGAAATTTTAAAACTAAAAACTAATTTTTTTGGCTTTTTGTGTAATTTCTAGGAATTAAAAACTATGAAAACTAATTAAAAATTAAAAATAAATTCAAAATAAATGGGAAAAATGCAAAATAAATTTCTAAAAATCTAAAATAACTAAAAATAATTTTCTAATATTTTTTTGGATTTTTCTGGACTTTTTCAGATTTTTTTTGAAGTTTTTAATAATTAAAAAGTAATTGAAAATGATTAAAATTGAAAAATAAATAAGAAAAATAGCAAATGAACTTGGAAAAATCTGAAAATTTCAGGGAAATTCTAAAATATTATTCTAAACTTAAGAAAAATATAAAATTGGAAAAATAAGCACTGGAAGTGCTGATTGGGCTTAAACAACTTAATTGAAAGAGCTTATTGATAAGCAAAATTGACCAAGGGTTGACCAAACTTTAACCAACTTATTTTTGAACTCAAATAAGCTTAATGAAACAGTTAAGAACCAAAATGAACTCAGAAGCACAAGTATGGAACCAAATAAATCAAATAAGCTAAGCGAGAAAAGCAATAAGCTGAACAGAAGATAAGCACTAGATACAAGCCAACTCAGAACAACTTCTTAGGGCACAAATGATCTCAGATAACTCACAAAACTCAAATTAAGATCAGAAGTAAACAAATGCAGCCTTCAAATGAAATCAGTCTCTATGCTGAACTACCCTATTTGGCAAGCTAATAAGCAGTCTTAAAAAGCTATTAAGTACCAAGTTCTGGGGGCAAAGTGCTTACTACCAAGCTGAGACTTCAAATCAACCAAGAAAACAAATCTCTGTTCCAATTTGCTAACCTATAAGTAGCCTAGAAAAGTGTGTCAAACTTGATGTGCAGGGCAACACAGTCAACTTCAATGAGCTTATTAGATAAGCGAATAAGCTCCAAATTGGAAAATTCTTTTTGATACTGTTTATCCTACTGCTAAGCTATTCAGAACAACAATCCAAAAGTATTTCCAAACAGTATTAAATCCTACAAGTACTCTCAAAGTTTGGAATAAAAACTGAGTTCAAGTATGATTTGACTTTTTAATAACTGACCACCTTTGACTAAAATGAACTTCTAATGATTGAATCTATTCCTAAATATGATGTTAAGCTTATTTAAAAGTCAATTATCCTAAATGCACCTAAGATCTACCAAATTGCAAATCAAGCAGCTGCTATTTTAAACCGATATGAGACAGTGATTGATGTTTGACTTTTACCTTTAAACCAACTGAGTTTGATGCTCAAACTAATTCTAATAGACCTAGGGTCACTATTTGTTCAGCAAGTTCAACAATTAAACATCAGGTATAGGTGAAACAGACCTCAACCAAACACCCTAGAATGAAACAGTAACAACTAAATCTTACTCAAAATTTTAATCCAAAGCAATCCAATCTCAATTATAGATTCAATAAACCTCAAAACCAATCCAGAAACATAGATCTTAGATTCAACGCTCAAACAGACAACACAACTCAGATCTAACACAGATGACAGATGAGATAATGACACAACAAATAACTAAACAATTAATTCAAATGCAATATCAGGACACTACAATTAATCCACTATTTAAATAAAACAAAATCAATCAATGAACAAATCTAAACTACTGTCTATGCTACTTATGCAAAAGTAAGACGAAAATTAAACTAAGAACTTACAAATCCCTTCAGCCAAACAGAAGGGGACTCCCACACAGCCTATCTTTAGATAGGCTAACCGCTCCTTGTTAGCTATCTCTAACTCCAAATAAGCTAAGGCTTATCACCAATAAGCTCAAAATAATTGACCAGAATTTTGACTGCTTGTACTTTGTTAAATTTTAATGAAACAGTAATAAAAAGGAAACAATTATAATAAACTAAATCCAAACTACTTTAAAGATAAACTGAATAGATATTATTATTATTATTATTATTATTATTATTATTTTTTTTATTTATTTATTTTTTTTTATATAAGATAAACAGAAATAAATGGTACTGATAAACAAACTAAAACTAAAATAGAAGCAATTTAAATGAAATTGAAATGAAGAGACAATTAATTGAAAATAAATTTTATTAATAAAAGCTGAGTACAATGAACTGAAAAGAGATAATAGAAAAATACAATGCTTAATTCGAAAAAACCTACGCTCTAACACTGATGAGAGGGGGGGTTTTTATAGCCACTGAGGTGAGGTGAGGGTTGAGTCCAGGCTGGCAATCCTTGTGATAGTGTGTTTGTTTGAGCCTCCCCTGAGCCGTATGATCATGTCCCAGATGCTTCCATTTATTTTGGACCCTTGATTGATTGATTGATGTGATGTCCATCCTCCGCGTGTGATGTAATTGGTCCACGTGTTCCCCTCTGACGCTCCCTGACTTGTCAGACCTTCTAGAAGCATGTAATCATTGGGTAATTATTAGTGATTGAGGGTAATTGGGCGTGGGGTAGAATTAGGGTTCTTCGCACAGTAAAAATCTGGGGATATTTGGGGGTAATTTGGGCGGGGTTTGTTTTGGGGGTTTTATTAGTTTTTATTATTTCTTTGGGGTTGACCGGGCCTAGGTAAGGTTTGACTGGGTAATTTAGCAGGCCGGGTTGGGGTTTAGTTGGGGTAATGGACTTTTGACTCTTATGGGCTTGGGGATGGGCTAAGGGTTTAGTTTATCCGGATGTGTAGTGTAAGGTTTAGTAACAATTTTCAAACAAGGATTAATTTTGTACCAACTCAAAATTCAGGGGCCAATTCTGTAATTTATTCAAAGTTATTTCCCAAGGATAATTCTTGCCATTCTCACATAGTTGAGGGTTGACTTTGACCAGTCTTTGAATATTATTCCAAGGGACCATTTGTGTAATTCTCCGAAACTGCAGGGACTAAATTCGCCAATTCCTCAAACTTTGACCAGGGACCAAATATGAAACTTTGATGAATCTCTGAGGTTGATTTTGTCATTTTGGGCTTAGACTTTGACCATTTGACTTCCCCGGCCTCGGCTTTTGACACTTTCCATTCTCGTGCTCGTTTTTGTCGGTTTTGCTGTGTTTTTGTCCATTTTTTCACATATCCGTACCTGCACATACACAAATACAAAAACATGCATTCTCTTGGCATTTTTGGTTAGTATTTGGTGTATTTGGTCTGAAATAAGGTCTAAAAAGGATGAGTGAATAAGCACTCATCATAGAGCAAGGTTGATGCAGATGAGTCATATTGCTGGTTTACGTGCCATTGAGAAGTCCAGGGTTATGAAGAAGATGAAGATAATTAAGTAAGGTTGTTTATCTTGGTGTTCCTTCTATGTTTTAAGCTTTGTTGGTGTCTATGCCTTTTGTGTCAATGGTTTAGTTAAAAGGATTAGGGGTATGTGTAGTTTTATTAAGGTTGTTCAGTTAGAAAATGGTATGTCTTTTGGTGCTAGAAGTTTGGAAAAAAGTGAACTGTATGTTGGTGATGGTGATGGTGTAACATTATTATAAATAAAATAGGTTAGTATTTTTTTGTTTTACAATGATGTAGAAAATTTTGTTTCGTTATCAAATTGTGTTGGTTTTTATGTTTTTCAATGTCGTTTGTTCAAATGGCTTTCACTTTGTACGATATATAATACTTGAGACTTGAGAGTGGTGTTAGGAAGCAACTTAGGTTGCAATATGAACTAATTAGACAATGTAGGCTACACCAGAGTATATGTGTTTTAGTGCTTTTGTTATAAGGAAAATGACTTTGAAGATATTAGAGGTAGAGTAAATGTAATGGTTGAGAGAGTGATCAAATTTTAAAGAGGCAAAAGTTGTAAACATCTATATGTGTAGATTGTTGGTTAGTGGGTAGTAGCCTTTGTTTGTTTAATTTTTTTTGTATAAACAGGTTTTGCTAAAGCTTTTGGTTCTTTGTGGATTGTGTTGGTGCAATTTTTTTATTATTATTTATGTTTGTTTACTGGTGGTAATAGAAGAAATTTTTTTGTCAGCTAGTGGTGTGGTACATTGACTGTTTTTTTAGAATATGGTAAAAGTTGTGGCTAGGATTATTAGATTCTTTACAACAGTGTGTTATGGAAAGATATATAGGAAAGTTGGTTTATGTGCTGGTGCATATTTTGTTGTTTTCGCGAGTCATCTCAATGGAGTCATTTTACTATTCTGCATAAGATACATACTCTAAATAAACACTATTCTAGTTTAGTTTGTGATGCGTGGGAATTGCACCAGGCTTTACCTCTCGAGGGATCTCGAGAAGCTTACAACCCCCACCAGGCAGTGTACCTGATCGTTGTAGTATAGTATAGTGACAAGTACCGGGGGATTGATCGTTCAACTCAGGAATAGTGTCGCTAGAATTAGAAAGCCTAAAAACTAGGTCTAGAGGTGAGGGATGATTCTTTTTGTATTTTTTATATTTTATAAAAGCAAATAAAATATCGAGTTTTTAGAGGAGTGGGCGGAATTAGTTGTTAATCAACTAACCCAATAACTACGATGCAATCAAAATAAAATAACAAAAATGAAAATAAACTAAATTACTAATGTGGTGTGAACAATATATGGGAGAATTGTGTTTACTTAGATTTCACTACTCCCTAGATATCTTTTATAGGTTAATTACTTGTTATAGTTGCGTGGATGACGGATTGTATTCCTTAATACCATTCATGGGGTGGCGTACTTACTTCCCCAATTCTATAAGCTCCTACTTCACTCCTATGTCGAGCCGGCTAAGAAGCTCCTAACATGGGATCATTAGAATTCGCTCATGCATTAAATACAACCATAAAAACATAGTACACATCGGTTCATGTTTCTTAAGACGTTCAAGCAAGTTACACAATGGAGATCTGCCAGTTTTCTTAAGCCTAACATTGAAATCATTCATCCATTACATCTATAAACAAGTAATCAACCTATAATCAACATCTAGGTTTCATTACATCTAAGCAAATACACAATAGATCTAGCCTAGCATGTTAAAATCAAGACAAGTGTAAGATATATTCAAACAACACATAGACATATTGAATGAATTGGAAGAATACTTATCTCAATTGAACATGAAGGGTTTCAAGAGGTGAAAACACTTGAAAATACTGTTACAAACGAGTTAGGGTTTATTAGGTTCGGCCCTAAAATTCTTCACACAAGTTCCTCTCCTAATGAATGAAAATTAGAAAAGTATATATAGATTTTAGGAGGTGACGGCGTCAAGAGGAAAATTCTGACGCCGTCATCTCGCCGCCAATAAAGTTCTCGGACTGCCTAGATCCATAGCTGACGCCGTCACGTGTAATTCTGCTCTGGGCCGTCATCATTTTTACTCTTGACGCCCTTGTTGTGACGCCGTCACGTTTTCTCTCGGTCGTCATCCATTTTGCTCTTGACGCCGTCATAAAATTCTTCTTGACGCCGTCATCTACTGTTTCCAGCAAGGAAAATTAAGACTTTGCCGTTTTCTTCACTTTTATGCTCCAAAAACGTCCAAAATGCTTCCTTTCCAGAATTCACTCCCAAAGTACCTAAAATCACAAAAGGAACGATTTAGGGCAATATTTGATCAAATAAATTTAATTCCGGGCTTAAATGACCCCATAAAAACGGTTATTTTTCGCCTCATCATATACCCTTACACTTGAGATTTGCTTGTCCCCAAGCAAATGCGCTTTTATTCTAATCAAAATACAAAAAAGTAATTACAACAAATAATCGTTCCACTAAAGACCAAAGACAAGCACGGAGGTCATACACTAGCACCTCACAAATAGTGTTTAGATACTCACATCTCTCGGGTGTAATAAAGTATATATCACAATATGGAAATGGAAAACATCTCTCACTACCTGTCATAGCACAATAGATTATCATAGGCTTGGGAAACGATCAAACCTCCACTACATGGCGTAAGCACCTAGGATAAACTATCAAAGAGGTCTTTTAAAGGGTTGTAATGTTAGGTGTAGGGATATGGAATACACGGTTTTGTTGGATATAGGTAATCTTTACTGGTGGCGAGTTAATCATCTTGATTAATTACATGTACAATATGGCGTTGCTAAGCCAAGACTAGACTCGACTTAAGCTAGTAAATAAATAAAAAAATAACAAAAACATAAAACAAACATAAAATGAAACGGGATGGTAGTCCGTATGTTTTTTCTCTTTTCTTTTTCTATTTTTTTTTCTTTTTCTTAATTTTTTTCCGATTTTTTTGTTTTTTTTTATTATTTTTTTTTGATTTTTTTTTTGCATACACTCTTACCCTACCATCCAAAATAATACATCATAGGGAATGCACATTTCCCTTACACTTGAATTTTTACATACTTTACAATAAACTAATACTCGAATCAAGATAATCAAAACACTTGGAGTACTTTTAAGATTAATGCACATATGGGGGTATTAAATGATGTTCTTCCCCATTACTTCATAACATAAGTACTTTACACATGAGTCCCAATCATCCCAAAACAATATGTACAAGGATATGACTCGACTTAGCAACCATGTAATTAATTAGATAATTAACTAAGGGTTTAAACATGTAACAATAATGCACTAAAGATGAGTGCATACACGGAAGACTAAGGTGATTTGGTTGTACATTTAAGTGGGGTGTAACAAATTCTTCTTTTAAGTAAGATGCTTAAAGTTAGAAACGAAAAGATAGGCTTGGAGGGGTGTACTAGGGGTTTCGTGTACTAAAAATGAGTACAACGCTAAGGTGTGGGAAAAATTAGTTGACATTACTAGCCAAATAATATGACTTAAATGGTCAAGTAATTATGATACGGGTTTAACACAAGGGTGATCCTAATGCCTCTTATCATGTAGTAAATCCTACAACACGAATGTAGTCTCACTAGAGGTCTCGGGATGCATCACTAATGCAAGTTCTAGAATCTAAATGCCACCGGTACACTCATAAGCACTAATAATAAATGCTTTTCCTATCAAATCTAAAGGCGAACCTCACGTATTTGGGTGGAAATTTTTTCTAAATGGTACGGTTTTGTGCTAGTCATACAATCTCCTATCCATGAGACGCTTGCTATGGCTAAAGTTTCACTCCTAAATGTTGTAAAATTTTTTAAATTTGGCGCTAAAATTACACTAACAAGTATTTCTCTTAGTTTTATTACACATCTACCATCAAACAAACAAACTCAAGTGAAAGTGTATCCTATAAGGTATCATCATTTACGCTCCCCTTACACTTAGGATGAACATTGTCCCCAATGTTTAATTAAAGATTGTAAAAGTAAAACAGGTAAAAGAATGAAATCAAATACTCCCCTGATTCGCTCGGTATGGATAGTATGGTAACAAGGTTAGATCTTCCTCCAAGAAAATGAACAATCAAAGCTTCCCTTCCAGAATATAAATCATCTTCTTATCATACATAACCTGTTAAACCTGAGAAAACAATCAAGGCAACCTCGCGTAAAATCGGCGGCAATCTATATATGATAATAAATCCTAGAAAACAAAGTAAGATAAAATGCTTGTGGAATGAGTGTTTGCATATTTCCTGGAGATTATAAAACTAAAGATTCAAAAAAAACTTTAAGACTCCGTTAGAAAAACAAAACTAGCAAAATTTCCAGAATTTTACACGTGACGCCGTCAGGAATTTCTTCCTGACGCCGTCAGAAGTGACCTGCAAAAATTCTTATGTTAAGTTTCTGGAAAATTTCTGGAAAAACTTTGCCCTACTTCCTGGAAAATCCTGCAAAACATCATTATGACTCGATACAAGCATTTGACTCTAACAAATACGAATATACATGTTCACTTAATATTGTGAAGAATCATGATCAAGTTTGTTTCTTACAAACATATTTGGGGTTTCCCCTTACACTTATCTTTTGCGAAATACCTTTGGATGAAGTTAAGACAAAGCTAAACAACAAAATAAAGTATTTTCACCATTTTAGTTTGAAACATGATCTACCAACAATAAAAATAAAGCATGCATACATAAACAAATAACAATCAAACAAATAAAAATCACACAAAACATGGGTTGCCTCCCAAGAAGCGCTTTTCTTTATTTACGAGTCTTGTAGCTAGACTCAAGGTCATGGGTTACTACGTGACCTCATCGTTGGTTTCACTCTCTAGGTCATCTCCTATATTAGTTTTGTATTCCGGACCTAGTTGCAAGCATTCTTTGTAGAAACCAAGCATCCTATTCATCACATACTCTACTCCTCTACGTCTATCCTCATCATTCCTATAGTAAGCTGCTTGTTTGTGTTCCTTTTGTATGTTCGATAGGAGGTGGTATTGCTCAATCTTATAGGGCATTTGGTAGGCAATCTCATAATTCTCTTCCTTGAACCTAACTATCCCTAGAGTCGGATCATAACTCATCTTAGTGGCCTCAACGAATGGTTTTCCGAACACTACTTGACTTAGGCAAGTATCTATCACCAGACGAGTATCCTCTACTATCATAAAATCGATCTCATAAGTAAAATTTTTGACAATCACATGCAATCCTTTCACTCTACCCACAAAATTACTTATCAAATTCTTACTAGGCATCATCCTATAACCAAGTTGTTTCTTCATTACCCAATTATAATAAGTCCTAGTCATGATGTTTATAGGAGACCTAGGATCGATATAAGCTTTTTCATACATGCATATGCCCAATGTTGCATGGTATGTTGATGTTAGAGGGGTCTCCCATTTTGATAAGGGGTGAACCAAGGATATATGGTGTCTCGGGATCATCGAATAAATCCTTGTGATATTCCCGCTCTTCCTTGGTGGGCAGCTTATCAAAGTACTCTTGTACAGTCTCTACTTCCTCTAACTTTTCTCCCTTATTAACCTCAACTTCCTTAATTTCATCCCTAGTCTTGGTTTCTACTCCAACTTCATCCTTGTCACTTTCTTCTATCTCCTTATCTATTGGCTTAATAGTGATAACATTGACAAAGTGGACGTGTTTGGATGACGAGGGGTCCTTAGTTTGGATTCCGCTATTGGCGTCCCTAGTGTCCTTCCTAGGTGTAGTTAATGCTTGGTTGTTGAGGGCTTTCAATAAGTTGTCAATCTTATTGGTCATCTCCGTTTGTTGTTGGTTGAATTCGGTTTCAAACTTAGCTATGCGAGCTTCTTGAGATGCCATAAACTTGGACATCAATCCTTCAAGATTGTTGGTACTACCATAGTTGTTAGAAGGATTGTTGTTGAAAGTACGGTTGGAGGGTGGACCGTTTGGTTGGTAACGATTAGGCGGATTGGAAGAATTGTTTTGGTTTTGTTTCCACCTAAGGTTTGGGTGATTTTTCCAAGAAGGGTTGTAGGAATCACCATAAGGGTTTGGCTCGGGCTTGAAAGTGTACCACTTATCTCCCGCTTCATCGGTACGCGATGATGCGTAGTCCGCAAAAGCTGTTCCGGGGAGTTCCAAGCAATCACGAGTGTCGTGGGGACCACTACATAATTCGCATGAAGAAGTGATTTTTTTCACTTGGCTTGAAGGCTTAGGAGCTTCGTAAGATTTCATTAGAAACTTGACTTGGTCCTCAAGTTCCATGATCCTACGGTCGGAAGTGCTAGAATTGTTCGAAGGCAAAGATATTGCCTTGACCGTTTTGTTCAAATCACGGGGATCATTCTGATACGTGGGAATTGCACCAGGCTTTACCTCTCAAGGGATCTTGAGAAGCTTACAACCCCCACCAGGCAGTGTACCTGATCGTTGTAGTATAGTATAGTGACAAGTACTGGGGGATTGATTGTTCAGCTAGGAATAGTGTCGCTAGGATTAGAAAACCTAAATACTAGTTCTAGAGATGAAGGATGATTATTTTTGTATTTTTATATTTTTTTGAAAGCAAGTAAAAATCTCGGGTTTTAAGGATTTGGGCGGAATTAGTTGCTAGTCAACTAACCCAATACTAAAGATGCAATCAAAATAAAATACTAGAAATGAAAATAAACTAAATTAACTAAGGTTGTGAGCAATAAGTGGAGAAGTTGTGTTTACTTAGATTTCACTACTCCCTAGATATCTTTTACACGTTAATTACTTGTTATAGTTGCGTGGATGACGGATTGTATTCCTTAATACCATTCATGGGGTGGCGCACTTAATTCCCCAATCCTATGAGTGCCTACTTCACTCCTATGTCGAGCCGGCTAAGAAGCTCCTAACATAGGATCATTAGAATTTACTCATGTATTAAATACAACCAATAAAACCTAGTGCATGTCAGTTCATGTTTCCTAAGACGTTCAAGCATGTTACCATTTGGAGATCTGCCAGTTTTCTTAAGCCTAACATCGAAATCATTCATCCAATACAACCATAAACAAGTAATCAACACATAATCAACATCTAGGTTTCATTACATCTAAGAAAACACAAGATAGATCTTGCCTAACATGATGGAATTAAGACAAGAACAAGATATAGACAACCAACACATAGACATATTGATTGAATTAAAAGAATACTTATCTCAATTACACATGAAAGGGTTCAAGGGCTGAGAACCCTTGAAAAACCTGTAAAATTCGTACTAAGTTCGGCCTTAGGGTTTCTCCAAAACTTTTTTCTTTTTTTATGAATGAAAATTAGAAAACTATATATAGGAAATTGAGGCTGACTGCATCAAGATCAAATTGGTGACTCCGTCATCTCGCCGCCAAAATACTTCTCGGACTGCCTTAATCTTCATCTGACGCCGTCACGTGTTATGGTTTTCCAGGCCGTCACGTCTTTTACTCTTGACGCTCTACTTGTGACGCCTTCATGTTTGTACTGGGCCCATTTCATGTTTGTACTGGGCCCATATAATAGGATCACCCGTATTATAATTGTTTGTACTGGGCCGTCATGATGAGATAGAAGGGACAATCCGATCTGCAGAAATTCTTATGTTAAGTTTCCGGAAAATTTCTGGAAAAACTTGGTCCTACTTCCTGGAAAATCCTGCAAACCTTCATTATGACTCAATACAAGCATTTGACTCTAACAAATATGAATATACATGTTCACTCAATATTGTGGAGAATCATGATCGGTTTGTTTCTTGAAAACATATTTGGGGTTTCCCCTCACACTTATCTTTTGCAAAAATACTTTTAGGTGGAGTTAAGACTAGGCCAAACAACAAAGTAAAGTATTTCCACTATTTAATTGAGAAACATGATCTACCAACAATAAAAATAAAGCATGCATACAGAAGCAAAAAACAAACAAACAAAATAAAATTACACAAAACATGGGTTGCCTCCCAAGAAGCGCTTTTCTTTATTTACGAGTCTTGTAGCTAGACTCAAGGTCATGGGTTACCGTGTGACCTCATCGTTGGTTTCACTCTCCGATTGTAAATATTCTTTGTAGAAACCAATCACCTTTTTCTCAATCGCCCCCATAATCCTTTGAACAAATTCCTTATCGACTTTATACCTTGGTCCTAGGGCCAAGCAATCTTTGTAAAAAAGACTCCTCTTTTCCCATACATAATCCATGCCCTTTTTCTTATCCTCTTCATTGATGTCCTCAAAGGCACCAACGTTATCCTTATCAAATCGGGATATAAAGCGAAATTCTTTCATTCTATTAGGCATCCTATAGGTGATCCTATTGGTGTTACTTGCAAATCGGATTGTCCCTTCTATCTCATCATATTCTAACTTTGACTCCTCAACAAACGGTTTGCCAAACACAACATTGGATAATCGACAATCAATAACATTAGCAAGATCTTCAACAATCATAAAGTTAGTGACAAAAGTGAAATTACCAACAAAGACATGTAGACCTTTGACTGTCCCGACAAAGTTACAAACTCCACCGGGGTATTTGGGATCTCTTCTAGGTTCAAGTCTTGTTTTCACCATATCATTATAAACATTTGAGGACATAATGTTGATTGGGGATTTAAAGTCAATGTAAGCATTTTCAACGTGCCTGTACCCAATCATACATGGTATTTTAGCATTCTTAGGATCGCCTCTCTTTATCTTAGGTTCGATTATAGTGAAAGGAGATCGCGGGTTATCAATACGATTATTATAATATGCAATCTCCTCCTTAGTGGGGTATAGATTAAAGTAGTCATTAAGCTTCGGATCTATTTCCTCCTCTTCTAGTCCCTCAACAACATTCACAAAGTCATTAGGCCCTAGGTCCTCATTTGAATACAAGGCGGTCGCTAGGTCACTAAATGCATGTTCGAGCTCAACCTTAATCAACCTATTAAGCTCTCTAAGTTCCCTAATCTCACTCTCAATTTGTTCACGTAACACAGCCACTTCTCTAGGGGAAAGGGGTGGATTCGCGTTTTCCATAATGGTCAATGGAATAGTCAATGAATTTAATTTACTAACAAAGGCACAAAGAAAAAGATAGACTAAAGAAAACCTAAAAATAAAAATAAAATCTTACTAGAAAGGAATCTAGCAAGTAGACCTAACAAAAAGAGATTCTAACCTAGACAATAACTATTCCCCGGGCTGCGGCGCCAAAAACTTGATACGTGGGAATCGCACCAGGCTTTACCTCTCAAGGGATCTTGAGAAGCTTACAACCCCCACCAGGCAGTGTACCTGATCGTTGTAGTATAATATAGTGACAAGTACCGGGGGATTGATCGTTCAGCTAGGAATAGTGTCACTAGGATTAGAAAACCTAAATACTAGTTCTAGAGATGAAGGATGATTATTTTTGTATTTTTATATTTTTTTGAAAGCAAGTAAAAATCTCGGGTTTTAAGGATTTGGGCGGAATTAGTTGCTAGTCAACTAACCCAATACTAAAGATGCAATCAAAATAAAATACTAGAAATGAAAATAAACTAAATTAACTAAGGTTGTGAGCAATAAGTGGAGAAGTTGTGTTTACTTAGATTTCACTACTCCCTAGATATCTTTTACACGTTAATTACTTGTTATAGTTGCGTGGATGACGGATTGTATTCCTTAATACCATTCATGGGGTGGCGCACTTAATTCCCCAATCCTATGAGTGCCTACTTCACTCCTATGTCGAGCCGGCTAAGAAGCTCCTAACATGGGATCATTAGAATTTACTCATGCATTAAATACAACCAATAAAACCTAGTGCACGTCAGTTCATGTTTCCTAAGACGTTCAAGCATGTTACCATTTGGAGATCTGCCAGTTTTCTTAAGCCTAACATCAAAATCATTCATCCAATACAACCATAAACAAGTAATCAACACATAATCAACATCTAGGTTTCATTAGATCTAAGGAAACACAAGATAGATCTAGCCTAGCATGATGGAATTAAGACAAGAACAAGATATAGACAACCAACACATAGACATATTGATTGAATTAAAAGAATACTTATCTCAATTACACATGAAAGGGTTCAAGGGCTGAGAACCCTTGAAAAACCTGTAAAATTCGTACTAAGTTCGGCCTTAGGGTTTCTCCAAAACTTTTTTCTTTTTTTATGAATGAAAATTAGAAAACTATATATAGGAAATTGAGGCTGACTGCGTCAAGATCAAATTGGTGACTCCGTCATCTCGCCGCCAAAATACTTCTCGGACTGCCTTTATCTTCATTAGACGCCGTCACGTGTTATGGTTTTCCAGGCCGTCACGTCTTTTACTCTTGACGCTCTACTTGTGACGCCTTCACGTTTATCCTGGGCCGTCATGCAAATTACTCTTGACGCCGTCAGGATGTTCTTCTTGACGCCGTCACCTACTGTTCCCAGCAAGGAAAATTAAGACTTTGGCGTTTTCTTCACTTTTATGCTCCAAAAACGTCCGAATTGCTTCCTTTTCCAGATTTCTCTCCCAAAGTACCTAAAATCACAAAAGGAACAATTTAGGGTAATATTTGATCAAATAAATTCAATTCCGGGCTTAAATGACCCCCTAAAAGTGGTTCATTTTTCGCCTCATCACATTCCAACTTTCGTTGTCATAGAGAGCAAGATCTTCTATGAGTTCCCATGATTCTTCCACACTTAGATCACGTAGCTTGCCATCGGCCGATTGGTCAATGGTTCGCTTTGTGGAGAGATCGATATGGTCATAGAAGATTTGGACTTGGAGCCGAAGATCTATGCCATGATGAGGGACCTTTTGGAGTAAGCCCTTGAAACGAGTCCATGCTTCATATAGAGTTTCACCTTGACATTGTTGGAACATCATTTCTAAGCTTGGTAGTTCTCCCTGGTGGGAAAAATTGAGCAAGGAAACGAGTGGTGAGATCATCCCATGAGGTGACGGATCCCGCGGGTAAACGTTCAAGCCATTGACTAGCTTGATCATGTAGAGAGAATTGGAATAGGCGTAATCGGGTTGACGCTCTAGTTGTAACATCAAGGTCTATAGAATCTACGATTTTAAGGAAGTCCTTGAGATGTTGATTAGGATCTTCGGAACGAAGTCCATGGAATGCACATCCGCTTTGCACCAACCGGATGGTTTCGGATCGCAAGGGAGACACATTGGCTCCTTGGGTGAGCTCAATGGTGTTTCGATAGCATTGGTGGCTAGGTCGAAAGTTGGAATGTGATGAGGCAAAAAATGAACCACTTTTAGGGGGTCATTTAATCCCGAAATTGAATTTATTTGATCAAATATTGCCCTAAATCGTTCCTTTTGTGATTTTAGGTACTTTGGGAGAGAAATCTGGAAAAGGAAGAAATTCAGACGTTTTTGGAGCATAAAAGTGAAGAAAACGCCAAAGTCTTAATTTTCCTTGCTGGGAACAGTAGGTGACGGCGTCAAGAGTAATTTCCATGACGACCCAGTACAGAATTGACGGCGTCACAAGGTAGGGCGTCAAGAGTAAAATGCATGACGGCCTGGAAACACATAACACATGACGGCGTCAAAAGTAGATCAAGGCAGTCCGAGAAGTATTTTGGCGGCGAGATGACGACGTCACAAATTTGTTCTTGACGCCGTCAGACCCTATTTCCTATATATAGTTTTCTAATTTTCACATTAAAAGGAGAGAAGTTTTGGAGAAACCCTAAGTACGAACTTGGTACGAATTTTACAGGTTTTTCAAGGGTTCTTAGCCCTTGATCCCTTTCATGTGTAATTGAGATAAGTATTCTTTTAATTCAATCAATATGTCTATGTGTTGGTTGTCTATATCTTGTTCTTGTCATAATTCTACCATGCTAGGCTAGATCTATCTTGTGTTTGCTTGGATCTAATGAAACCTAGATGTTAATTATGTGTTGATTACTTGTTTATGGTTGTATTGGATGAATGCATTCGATGTTAGGCTTAAGAAAACTGGCAGATTTCCAAATGGTAACATGCTTGAACGTCTTAGGAAACATGAACTGACGTGCACTAGGTTTTATTGGTTGTATTTAATGCATGAGTAAATTCTAATGATCCCATGTTAGGAGCTTCTTAGCCGGCTCGACATAGGAGTGAAGTAGGCACTCATAGGATTGGGGAATTAAGTGCGCCACCCCATGAATAGTATTAAGGAATACAATCCATCATCCACGCAACTATAACAAGTAATTAACGTGTAAAAGATATCTAGGGAGTAGTGAAATCTAAGTAAACACATTTTCTCCAATTATTGCTCACAACCTTAATATAATTTAGTTTATTTTCATTTCTAGTATTTTATTTTGATTGCATCTTTAGTATTGGGTTAGTTGACTAGCAACTAATTCCGCCCAAATCCTTCAAACCCGAGATTTTTACTTGCTTTCTAAAAAATATAAAAATACAAAAATAATCATCCCTCATCTTTAGAACTAGTATTTAGGTTTTCTAATCCTAGCGACACTATTCCTAGCTGAACGATCAATCCCCCGGTACTTGTCACTATACTATAATACAACGATCAGGTACACTGCCTGGTGGGGGTTGTAAGCTTCTCAAGATCCCTTGAGAGGTAAAGCCTGGTGCGATTCCAAAGTATCAAGTTTTTGGCGCCGCAGCCCGGGGAATAGTTATTGTCTAGGTTAGAATCTCTTTTTATTAGGTCTACTTGCTAGATTCCTTTCTAGTAAGATTTTTATTTTTATTTTTAGGTTTTCTTTAGTCTATCTTATTTCTTCGTGTTTTTGTTTGTACTTGTGTGGTCTTTATGGAATCAGAGAGTCGCCGTTTAGAAATTAGCAAGAGGCTTATTGCGCATAAAAGAAGAATGAGAGAAGCTAACACATTTAAGAAATTCATTAAGCCTCTCCAAATGAAAATTGAGTTTACAAACTTCGCTCCAACCCCGGATGAATTGAGTTACCACAAGTTCCTCTTACAACATCCTTGCCCCTCGAAATATAGAAAGACACCATGGATTAGGAGGCATAACTTCAGGAACATAAAAATTCCTTGCATGATTGGGTACATGTCTAGAGAGCATACATACATTGACTTAAAAGCACCCATGAATATCATGTCTAGGCTCTATTACAATTGGATAATGAACGAAAGATTAAGCCCTAGAAAAGACCCTTACAATTCTAATAGGCTATGTAACTTTGTCAGGAGAGTTAACGGGGTACACATCTTTTTAGGAAATTTTACTTATCAATGTGACTTTGTAATCCTAGAAGATGTTAGAGGCATTATTGATCCACACCTTGGAGAAGTAGTTTTAGGACAACCTTTTGTTGAGATAACTAAGATGTATTACGACCATGAGAAGGGGATAGCTCAGTTTACTAATGGGATAGAGAAGGTCACTTTTATGATGCCTCACATGAAGGAAGAATTAAAGGGCATCAAGAATCTACAGATTGATGAAATTCGACCCTATGAGGTTAAGGAAGATAGAATCACTGATGAAGCCGATTATGAGAGGAGGAGAACATACTATTCGGGTTGCATGAATCTAGGCCCGGAATGCAAACATGATGAGAATTGGGTTAGATGTTTTGAGTTAGCACAAAAGTGGGAAAGGAAAACGTAACCCATGACCTTGAGTCTAGCTACAAGACTCGTAAATAAAGAAAAGCGCTTCTTGGGAGGCAACCCATGTTTTGTGTGATTTTATTTTGTTTATTTGGTATTTGCTTCCGTATGCAAGCTTTATTTTTATTGTTGGTAGATCATGTTTCTCAATTAAATAGTGGAAATACTTTACTTTGTTGTTTTGGCCTAGTCTTAACTCCACCTAAAAGTATTTTTGCAAAAGATAAGTGTAAGGGGAAACCCCAAATATGTTTTTAAGAAACAAACTGATCATGATTCTCCACAATATTAAATGAACATGTATACTCGTATTTGTTAGAGTCAAATGCTTGTATCGAGTCATAATGAAGTTTTGCAGGATTTTCCAGGAAGTAGGACCAAGTTTTTCCAGAAATTTTCCGGAAACTTAACATAAGAATTTCTGCAGGTAACTTCTGATGGCGTCACGAGTTAACTCTTGACGGCGTCACGTGTAAAAATCTGGAAATTTTACCGGTTTTGTTTTTCTAACGGAGTCTTATGGTTTTTGTGAATTATTAAGTTTTATAATCTCCAGGAGATCTGCAAACTTCATTCCACAAGCATTATATCTTATTTTGTTTTCTAGGATTTAGTAACTTATATAGGATGCCGCCGATTTTATGCGAGGTTGTCTTGTCTATTTTCTCAGGATTCACAGGTTATGTATGACAAGAAGAGGATTTATATTATGGAAGGGAAGCTTTGATTGTTCATTTTCTTGGAGGAAGATTTAACCTGGCCACCTTATTATCCATACCGAGCGAATCAGGGGAGTATTTGATTTCATTCTTTTTACTTTTTTCACTTTTACATTCTTTACTTGAACATTGGGGACAATGTTCATCTTAAGTGTAAGGGGAGGGTAAAATGATGATACCTTACATATGCACTTTCGCTTGAGTTTGTTTTGTTTGATGGTAGATGTGTAATAAAACTACGAGAAATACTTGTTAGTGCAATTTTAGCGCCAAATTTAAAATTTTTTACAACATTTAGGAGTGAAACTTTAGCCATAACAAGCGTCTCATGGATAGGAGATTGTATGACTAGCACATAACCGTATATTCAAAAAAAATTTCCACCCAAATATGTGAGGTTCGCCTTTAGATTTGATAGGAAAAGCATTTACCATTATTGCTTATGAGTGTACCGGTAGCATTTAGATTCTAGAACTTGCGTTAGTGATGCATCCCAAGACCGCTAGTGAGACTACATTCGTGTAGTAGGATTTACTACATGATAAGAGGCATTAGGATTACCCTTGTGTTAAACCCGTATCATAATTACTTGACCATTTAAGTCATATTACTTGGCTAGTTAAGTCAACTAATTTTTCCCACACCCTTAGCGTTGTACTCATTTTTAGTACACGAAACCCCTAGTACACCCCTCCGAGCCTATCTTTTCGTTTATGACTTTAAGCATTTTATTTAAAGGAAGAATTTGTTACACCCCACTTAAATGTACACCCAAATCGCCTTAGCCTTCCGTGTATGCGCTCATCTTTAGTGCATTATTGTTATTTGTTTAAACCCTTAGTTAATTATCTAATTGATTACATGGTTGCTAAGTCGAGTCATATCCTTGTACATATTGTTTTGGGACGATTGGGACTCATGGGTAAAGTACTAATGTTATGGAGTAATGGGGAAGAACATCATTTATTACCCCCATATGTACGTTAATCTTAAAAGTACTCAAAGTGTTTTGATTATCTTGATTCGAGTCATTAGATTAGTTTATTGTAAAGTATGTAGAAATTCAAGTGTAAGGGGAATGTTCATTCCCTATGATGTATTATTTTGGATGGTAGGGTAAGAGTGTATGCAAAAAAAAAAAAAAAAAAAAAAAAAAAAAAAAAAAAAAAAAAAAAAATCGAAAAATTAAAAAAAAAAAAAAATAGAAAAAAAAAAAACATACGGACTACCATCCCGTTTCATTCTATGTTTATTTTATGTTTTTGTTATTCTTCATTTATTAGCTTAAGTCGAGTCTAGTCTTAGCTTAGCATCGCCATATTGTACATGTAATTAACCAAGATTGTTAACTCGCCACCAGTAAAACTTCCTTTATCCAACAAAACAGTGTATTTCATATCCCTATACCTAACGTTACAACCCTTTAAAAGACCTCTTTGATAGTTTATCCTAGGTGCTTATGCCATGTGGTGGAGGTTTGATCCTTTCCCAAGCCTATGGTAATCTATTTTGCTATGACAGGTAGTGAGAGATATCTTCCGTTTCCATATTGTAATTTATACTTTATTACACCCGAGAGATGTGAGTATCTAAACACTATTTGTGAGGTGCTAGTGTATGACCTCCGTGCTTGTCTTTGGTCTTTAGTGGAACGATTATTTGTTGTAATTACTTTTATATTAGTGTTAAATGACCCCTAACTTGTATTTTGACTAGAATAAAAGCGCATTTGCTTGAGGACAAGCAAATCTCAAGTGTAAGGGTATATGATGAGGCGAAAAATGAACCACTTTTAGGGGGTCATCTAAGCCCGGAATTGAATTTATTTGATCAAATATTGCCCTAAATCATTCCTTTTGTGATTTTAGGTACTTTGGGAGAGAAATCTGGAAAAGGAAGCAATTCGGACGTTTTTGGAGCATAAAAGTGAAGAAAACGCCAAAGTCTTAATTTTCCTTGCTGGGAACAGTAGGTGACGGCGTCAAGAAGGAATTTCTGACGGCATCAAGAGTAATTTCTATGACGACCCAGTACAGAATTGACGGCGTCACAAGGTAGGGCGTCAAGAGTAAAATGCATGACGGCCTGGAAACACATAACACATGACGGCGTCAAAAGTAGATCAAGGCAGTCCGAGAAGTATTTTGGCGGCGAGATGACGACGTCACAAATTTGTTCTTGAGGCCGTCAGACCCTATTTCCCATATATAGTTTTCTAATTTTCACATTAAAAGGAGAGAAGTTTTGGAGAAACCCTAAGTACGAACTTGGTACGAATTTTACAGGTTTTTCAAGGGTTCTTAGCCCTTGATCCCTTTCATGTGTAATTGAGATAAGTATTCTTTTAATTCAATCAATATGTCTATGTATTGGTTGTCTATATCTTGTTCTTGTCTTAATTCTACAATGCTAGGCTAGATCTATCTTGTGTTTGCTTGGATCTAATGAAACCTAGATGTTAATTATGTCTTGATTACTTGTTTATGGTTGTATTGGATGAATGAATTCGATGTTAGGCTTAAGAAAACTGGCAGATCTCCAAATGGTAACATGCTTGAACGTCTTAGGAAACATGAACTGATGTGCACTAGGTTTTATTGGTTGTATTTAATGCATGAGTAAATTCTAATGATCCCATGTTAGGAGCTTCTTAGCCGGCTCGACATAGGAGTGAAGTAGGCATTCATAGGATTGGGGAATTAAGTGCGCCACCCCATGAATGGTATTAAGGAATACAATCCGTCATCCACGCAACTATAACAAGTAATTAACGTGTAAAAGATATCTAGGGAGTAGTGAAATCTAAGTAAACACATTTTCTCCACTTATTGCTCACAACCTTAGTATAATTTAGTTTATTTTCATTTCTAGTATTTTATTTTGATTGCATCTTTAGTATTGGGTTAGTTGACTAGCAACTAATTCCGCCCAAATCCTTAAAACCCGAGATTTTTACTTGCTTTCTAAAAAGTATAAAAATACAAAAATAATCATCCCTCATCTTTAGAACTAGTATTTAGGTTTTCTAATCCTAGCGACACTATTCCTAGCTGAACGATCAATCCCCCGGTACTTGTCACTATACTATACTACAACGATCAGGTACACTGCCTGGTGGGGGTTGTAAGCTTCTCAAGATCCCTTGAGAGGTAAATCCTGGTGCGATTCCCACGTATCATAGACCTAATAAAAAGAAATCCTAACGTAGACAATAACTATTCCCCGGGCTGCGGCGCCAAAAACTTGATGCGTGGGAATTGCACCAGGCTTTACCTCTCGAGCGATCTCAAGAAGCTTACAACCCCCACCAGGCAGTGTACCTGATCGTTGTAGTATAGTATAGTGACAAGTACCGGGGGATTGATCGTTCACTTCAGAAATAGTGTCACTAGGATTAGAAAGCCTAAAAACTAGGTCTAGAGGTGAGGGATGATTCTTTTTGTATTTTTATATTTTATAAAAGCAAATAAAATCTTGGGTTTTTAGAGGAGTGGGCGGAATTAGTTGTTAATCAACTAACCCAATAACTACGATGCAATCAAAATAAAATAACAAAAATGAAAATAAACTAAATTACTAATGTGGTGTGAACAATATATGGGAGAATTGTGTTTACTTAGAATTCACTACTCCCTAGATATCTTTTACAGGTTAATTACTTGTTATAGTTGCGTGGATGACGGATTGTATTCCTTAATACCATTCATGGGGTGGCGTACTTACTTCCCCAATTCTATAAGCTCCTACTTCACTCCTATGTCGAGCCGGCTAAGAAGCTTCAAACATGGGATCATTAGAATTCGCTCATGCATTAAATACAACCGTAAAAACCTAGTACACATCGGTTCATGTTTCTTAAGACGTTCAAGCAAGTTACACAATGGAGATCTGCCAGTTTTCTTAAGCCTAACATTGAAATCATTCATCCATTACATCTATAAACAAGCAATCAACCTATAATCAACATCTAGGTTTCATTACATCTAAGCAAACACACAATAGATCTAGCCTAGCATGTTAAAATCAAGACAAGTGTAAGATATATTCAAACAACACATAGACATATTGAATGAATTGGAAGAATACTTATCTCAATTGAACATGACGGGTTTCAAGGGGTGAAAACCCTTGAAAATACTGTTACAAACGAGCTAGGGTTTATTAGGTTCGGCCCTAAAATTCTACACACAAGTTCCGCTCCTAATGAATGAAAATTAGAAAAGTATATATAGATTTTAGGAGGTGATGGCGTCAAGAGGAAAATTCTGACGCAGTCATCTCGCCACCAATAAAGTTCTCGGACTGCCTAGATCCATAGTTGACGCCGTCATGTGTAATTCTGCTCTGGGCCATCATCATTTTTACTCTTGACGCCCTTGTTCTAAAGCCGTCACGTTTTCTCTGGGTCGTCATCCATTTTGCTCTTGACGCCGTCAAAAAATTCTTCTTTACGCCGTCATCTACTGTTTCTAGCAAGGAAAATTAAGACTTTGCCGTTTTCTTCACTTTTATGCTCCAAAAACGTCCAAAATGCTTCCTTTTCCAGAATTCACTCCCAAAGTACCTAAAATCACAAAAGGAACGATTTAGGGCGATATTTGATCAAATAAATTATATTCCGGGCTTAAATGACCCCCTAAAAATGGTTCATTTTTCGCCTCATCAGTTTGGTTAACTGTGTTAGGTAGAATGTTTTGGCTATATAAGTAGTGGATACTTAGTTCATTTTTACTTGTATCTCAATGGTTTTGTTTAAAATCTAGCTAAAAAGAAAGCATGGTGTCTACACCTAATTTTGACCAACTAAAACATATGTGCAGGTCTGATGAATCGAAAGATTGTTTCAAGTTTTTGTTTGTCCAAGAGGAGGCTGAAAATGAGGGGTTTATTAGGAAGATTGTTGAGTGGTGTGATGGGTTGCATGAGAAAATCGCAAAGTTTAGAGCAATGCTTGAAGAGGGTAAGAGGTTTAGCCATTTTGATGTGGCACATTGGGATGGGATGGAGTGTTTGGTCCAAGCGCAAGTGAGGAATGAGGAGATCCTGCAGGCGTTCCTTCGTCTGTTGGATGTGATGCGTGAAGCACGTGAGGAGAAGCGTCGTCACATCATGGTGATGGAGGTCCATGATTAGTTTCATGTGTTGCTGATGTCACTGTTGTTGTATCTGTTGGTAGAGTATCATGTAGGATTTATATTTTCTCTTGTCTTGTGTTATGATGGTGTTCTATGGATTAAGATGTTATTCTTAATCTGTGAAGTGGTACTTGTAAGAAATTAAGTATCTTAAAAAAAATCCATCAGTTTGTATGTTTCTTTGTCGCACAATTTTTTGGTATTTTTTTTTTATTTTGTATACAATAAGGCACTGTGGCAAAAGCTATTAAAATATTCGTTGGTGAATCGGGCGAAAACTTGAAGCTTGTACATACATATTTTTAAAACATATAGGAGCAAATGTTTTGTTGCAAAGGTAATTATGATGGTGTAAAAGTAGCAGCTTACTTTAAGCATACGAATACATTGTTTTTATACCTAGTGGTACATTAGTATTTTACAAAAGATGAACTTACATTGTTAGAAGTTACCAAGTGGAGTTCCATACTGCTATTATTTTATCTAACATACATATTGAAAGCAACATCTAAAACTAACTGATTAACAAAAGTGTGACCGACAGATGTGCTTTGTTGGATTTTATGGAGACATTCAATCTTTTTTAGTCTTTTTTTGGGTCTGGCGTTTTTTCCTGGAATAGTTGTCGTTTTGCAACCACCGGTTTACCACTGTCTGTTGATGTTTTGGATAATGTCGTAGTCATTTTATGTTCTCGGGGTGGTGGTGTGTGACCTGCTGCAAATAGACAATTGAATTATAATAAATATAGTTGTCTGATTGTTTTATAAGAATGTGTCATGTTAAGTATAATTTGTAACATGTAGTTTCCGCAATTGCTTGTTTTCCTTCCTTTGATTCTGCCATGATTTCTGTCCTTGATCTGGTTTGCATATCAGTGTGTACTACTGTTGGCGGTGTGAATTCTATAAGATTTAAGGAATGTAGGTGCTGATGTTAGGTTATGTGTAGTATTCTATCATATTTTTTTTTAATATCCAAAGTTTCTTACCTTGTGTATATTCTTCCTGTGTTGCAGTTGGTGGTATTTCCTGTATGTTGGCAGCTGATGTTGGAGCTGGAATGGATTCAATTGCAGCAGAAGGTTGTTGTTCCTGAGGTATGGTTGTGTCATTGATTTTGCATGCTTCTTGATGTGTCATAGAACCTGGTATAAAAAGGAAAAGTTGTTAGTATTTTGGAATGCATATTTGTTTTATCTGGTATGGTTAAGTTATAAAGTGCATTGTAAGTTTTTCACCAGATGGTATGTCCTCAATTTGTTTTGGCACGTCTGGTTTATCCAGTAGGTTAGTGAAAGTGAATTCTGGTGGGCCTTGTTTCGAAGAAGTGTTGTAATAGAACTGAAAGATGTGCCTTTTTCCAACGATGGATTGTATATTTTCTAGGATTTCTCGGGGATGAGGATTGTTGAGGGAATTACCAATAAATTACAGTCGACACCAACAATGTCATTTGCTTTCGGTGTAAAAATGTAATCATTGTTGTTGCTGTGTTGTCACTTAGGTATGCTTTGAAGTTATATCTGCATATATGGATTAGTGTTGCAATGTATTCTTAGCTATTATAAGAGCATAACGTAATAATACAAAATTACTTGTAGGATGGATAGTCTATCGGGCCATGCACTCTGCATTCAAAGATACCATCATGATTGTTGGTTTTGAGGGTACAGCTTGTACATGCTGGGTAGTACCAGTCTCTTGATGCATTAATGCTTGTTATAATGCCATCGCATGTAAACCGAACACCCTGCCATTTTTTTTCAATAATTACTTACTTTCAAGTTTTTTTACTGTACATTGTGCTAAAATAATCATATAGTATAATGTAACACTAAGTTTAACTTACTTCATAGGTCTTGGGAGTCTGTTTTAACAATAGAGCTAAGGGAAACCTGTTTCTCATTTTTTTTCTTTTTCTTTGTCTTCGTATTCCAAAGGTGGGTTTAGGTTAAAAGCTTCTATGTATCTGTTGCATTTATACATGATGATTGGTTAGTATGGTAGAATAACAGTTGTATATGATAAACGTTATGATTTAGTAATTACTCTGCCTGGTATTGCTCAAGCTCTGGAATGTTTGGGTTTATATAGTAGTAGGTTGCCAGTGTTGATGACAATTTTAACTTATTCCGGTATCTTGAAACTCGACATGAAGTGACTGCTATTATGGTTGGCCTTTCGACTCTTTCAATCTCATCTTTTTTGAATGCTTCAGCAAGGTCATCCCATAGTGTCAACTCAATTGAATTGCGACTGGTTGTAATAAATTTTAAAATTGACCAATTTCTTGAAAATTAGTGTATTATGTATGAATTACTCATGAATTATAACATAATACTTGCTTGCGGTTTTGTATTTCAATTTGCGGTTAACCAGTTGGTCTCTATTAGGATTTCCAATTGTCTCTGTTTCTCTTGAGCTGATGTAACACAATTGAAATTTGTGGAAGTAACAAATAAATTATGTTTTTTTACAGTTATATAGACTAACGAAGGGTATCGAAGGGTTATTATTACCTGTGAGGACGGGGTACTCTCTGCGGGTTTTTTCTTCTGGGTCAACAACTCTGGATGGCAACCGATTGTAAGCAACGAAGGCGAAATAATGATTTGGGAATCCATCAGGTGTTATCTCATCAAGGTTTGTGAATCTGGTTAAGGACAAAGATGTCTTGTTTTTCGGCGTCTGCTGCCAATTATCTATCAGGATGCATGTGAAGCCTGAGATGTGGTATGCTTTTCCAGGTATGAGAATCTTAGTAAAACGCTTTATTTCTGAAGCTTCCATGTTGGCTTGTATTGCATCACCCTGTTTAGATTGCATTATTCTTTTATGGGTATTTAATTATGTAACATTTAATTTAAATGGTGGGCGTATGTGTACTGTACCTGTTTGTCTAGTAGAATTGCCCAGAAACCTTTTTCGGTTGTATCGAGTGGATCCCTAGCTATCCATGCTCTATAGACTTTTGCTTCTTGAATTTTGTTCCTGTCTCTTGATTGTAGGTCTTTGATATTAGCTTTCACTTGTATAATCTTCTTGCTCGTTGCTGGTTCCATGTCCTTCATATGAGATTGTGCCATGCTGCATGTATTAAAAAAAACAATAAACTTTGTTATTTATTTCATGGTATTTAGAGAGAAAGATAACCTTTTAATATTATAAGATGTCTAATGCAATGCATTTGAAGTGCAAATTTGAAAATACAGAATACATTATGCAGTGGAAAAGTCAGCGGCTATAAAATTATGCATATAAGTAAAATGTGTCTTTCCCTATGTAATGCAATAATGTAAACATCTGTTTTGCAAATTTGTGCAAGGAAATTGTTATGACCAAGAAACACGTTTCGGAGGTCGCGGTTGATGGAAATACATGATTATTCTAGAGAGAGAAAGTAGAGAGAGAAAGGTGAAGAACTATGTGTTTATTAAATATGAAATGAAGTGAAACTTTACACACACTTTCCCACACCCCTCATGGAGAGTCATGAGGGTTATTTATAGGCTCCTAACATTACATGTTTGCCTACTTGACAATAGTAGTCCTTGTAGTTTCTAATCTAGTCCAATTCACATGCGTGACGTTATCTTTATAAAAAAGCGAGACTAACAATCTCCCTCCAAGATATCGTCACACGTGAATGGTTACAATGAGACCTATAAATACATAAACAATGTAAATTACAACAATAGTAAACTATGTTGACGTTGTTGAAGTGCAGAGTCTCTGTAGTCTAGATACTGAGGCAGACTTGAAGTTCTCTCTTCCGATGATTGATGAGGCGAAAAATGAACTGTTTTTAGGGGGTCATTTAAGCCGGAATTGGAATTTATTTGATCAAATATTGCCCTAAATCGTTCCTTTTGTGATTTTAGGTACTTTGGGAGTGAATTCTGGAAAAGGAAGCATTTTGGACGTTTTTGGAGCATAAAAGTGAAGAAAACAACAAAGACTTAATTTTCCTTGCTGGGAACAGTACCTGACGGCGTCAAGAAGGATTTTTTGACAGCGTCAAGAGCAAAATGGATGACGACCCAGAGAAAACGTGAGAACGTCAGAAGTAGGGCGTCAAGAGTTAATTTGGTGACGGCCTGGAAGAAGATTACACATGACGGCGTCAACTTCGGATCTAGGCAGTCTGAGAACTTTATTGGTGGCGAGATGACGGCGTCAGAATTTTCCTCTTGACGCCGTCACCTCACAAAATCTATATATACTTTTCTATTTTTCATTCATTAAAAGAGGAACAGTATTTTCAAGGGTTTTCACCCCTTGAAACCCTTCATGTTCAATTAAGATAAGTTTTCTTTCAATTCATTCAATATGTCTATGTGTTGTTTGAATATATCTTATGCTTGTTTTGATTTTAACATGCTAGGCTAGATCTTTTATGTGTTTGCTTAGATGTAATGAAACCTAGATGTTGATTATAGGTTGATTGCTTGTTTATAGTTGTAAAGGATGAATGATTTCAATGTTAGGCTTAAGAAAACTGGCAGATCTCCATTGTGTAACTTGCTTGAACGTCTTATGAAACATGAACCGATGTGTACTAGGTTTTTATGGTTGTATTTAATGCATGAGTGAATTCAAGTGATCTCATGTTAGGAGCTTCTTAGCCGGCTCGACATAGGAGTGAAGTAGGAGCTTATAGAATTGGGGAAGTAAGTACGCCACCCCATGAATGGTATTAAGGAATACAATCCGTCATCCACGCAACTGTAACAAGTAATTAACATGTAAAAGATATCTAGGGAGTAGTGAAATCTAAGTAAACACAATTCTCCCATATATTGCTCACACCACTAGTTTAATTTAGTTTATTTTCATTTTGTTATTTTATTTTGATTGCATCTTAGTTATTGGGTTAGTTGATTAGCAACTAATTCCGCCCACTCCTCTAAAAACCGAGATTTTTACTTGCTTTTATAAATATAAAAATACAAAAAGAATCATCCCTCACCTCTAGACCTAGTTTTTAGGCTTTCTAATCCTAGCGACACTATTCCTGAGTTGAACGATCAATCCCCCGGTACTTGTCACTATACTATACTACAACGATCAGGTACACTGCCTGGTGGGGGTTGTAAGCTTCTCGAGATCACTCGAGAGGTAAAGCCTGGTGCAATTCCCACGCATCAAGTTTTTGGCGCCGCAGCCCGGGGAATAGTTATTCTCTAGGTTAGAATTTCTTTATATTAGGTCTACTTGCTAGATTCCTTTCTAGTAAGATTTTATTTTTATTTTTAGGTTCTCTTTAGTCTATCTTTTTCTTTGTGCCCTTTGTTTGTAAAACCATTTTCATTTGTCTCCATGGCGGATGAAATTCCATTTAGATCATTAACTATAGAGGAACAATTAGTTTACTCGGATAGATTTGCTTCCTGTTGTTCCAATGAATTTTTAAGTGATCTTAGATATATACAAGAAGAGATGGGTGTAAATTTTGATAGGTTTGATGAGTTATGCGCATGTGTGGCCTATATTAAACAATCATTGTTAGGATCAATTCCTTTTAGTAAGACCCTTTGGAAATTTTTTGAGGAAAGCCTCCTAACCGTGAACCGTGAGTTCAATGAATTGATGGGTTTGTATACATCACAACTTGAAGAAACAATTATGGAGGATTTAGCCGAGCATGATCATATTGAGCAAAAAGACCTAGGTTTTATGATCAATGACTTGGAATCTCAAGGAACACATGATGAGGATATAGATGATATTGAGATAAGGAAGGATGAGGTAAATAACACAAACCTACAAAGTACCCCACAACTCCCATCATCACTTGAGTAATACACACCACCCGTGACTTACCCGAAAGATGTAGAAGAGACTATAGGAGCCCCAATAGAGGTAGAGCCCTTGTACCAAAAACCACTAGAGGATATAGGTTTGAATACTTCTAGTGATAACTTTACTCTTAGTTCTAGGGAATTACCTAGTGTTGATGAACCGGAACCTCAATCTTCACACAACTTTCCATCCTTAGATATACATTTAGGAGACAAAAGAGGAGCCGCCCCACCCATCAACCCATGTAGTCCGGGTAGTATTAGGATAAAGGTAGTGGACTCTAAGCCTTGAAGAGAGGAAGACAATATAGGAGTGGAAAATGACCTTACATGCTTACATCACCCATTTATGATTGATCACAAGAAACATTATGGGTTTAAACTGGGTTTATTAGGTCAAGATGGATCCCCAACTAGTAATCTCTTGAAGTTGATTAAAAATGATCCCTTTCTAGGAGAAAATCTTAATCCACCCATTAACCCGATTGAATTAGGTAAGGTTATGATGACAGGAGCACACCCCTTTGAGCATATAATTCATCCACCACTCTTTCCCCATGAGGCATATTTCCAGTCTAAGGGTGTGTATCGCTACTTCCACCCGCACTTAATCCTAAGTGTAGGGAAAACCTCCCCGATTTCCGTTAAATAAGGGTAGAGTCAGGCTCGTGACTCGAACAAAAACAAGCGCTTCTTGGGAGGCAACCCATGCTTTGTGTGGTTTTTATTTGTTTGATTGTTATTTGTTTCCATATGCATGCTTTATTTCTGTTGTTGGTAGATCATGTTTCAAAGCTAAAATGGTAAAAATACTTATTTTGTCATTTGACTTAGTCTTAGCTTCATCCAAATGTATTTCGCAAAAGATAAGTGTAAGGGGAAGCCCCAAATATGTTTTTAAGAAACAAAATTGATCATGGTTCTCCACAATATTAAATGGACATGTAAATTCGTATTTGTTAGAGTCAAATGCTTGTATCGAGTCATAATGATGTTTTGCAGGATTTTCCAGGAAGTAGGACATAAGTTTTTCAGAAATTTTCCGAAAACTTAACGTAAGGATTTCTGCAGGTCACTTCTGACGGCGTCAGGAGTTAATTCCTGACGGCGTCATGTGTAAAATTCTGGAAATTTTGCTAGTTTTGTTTTTCTAACGGAGTCTTAAAGTTTTTGTCAATTCTTTAGTTTTATAAACTCCAGGAAATCTGCAAACATTCATTCCACAAGCATTATATCTTACATTGTTTTATAGGATTTGTTAGTATATATAGATTGCCGCCGATTTTACGCGAGGTTGTCTTGTTTGTTTTCTCAGGTTTAACAGGTTATGTTTGACAAGAAGATGATTTATATTCTGGAAGGGAAGCTTTGATTGTTCATTTTCTTGGAGGAAGATCTAACCTTATTACCACACTATCCATACCGAGCGAATCAGGGGAGTATTTGATTTCATTCTTTTACCTGTAAGGGGAGGGTAAATGATGATACCTTATAGATACACTTGCACTTGAGTTTGGTTGTTTGATGGTAGATGTGTAATAAAACTATGAGAAATACTTGTTAGTGTAATTTTAGCGCCAAATTTAAATTTTTTTACAACATTTAGGAGTGAAACTTTAGCCATAGCAAGCGTCTCATGGATAGGAGTCGTATGACTAGCACAAAACCATATCATTCAGAAAAATTTTCCACCCAAATATGTGAGGTTCGCCTTTAGATTTGATAGGAAAAGCATTCATTATTAGTGCTTATGAGTGTACCGGTAGCATTTAGATTTTAGAACTTGCGTTAGTGATGCATCCCGAGACCGCTAGTGAGACTACATTCGTGTGGTAGGATTTACTACATGATTAGAGGCATTAGGATCACCCTTGTGTTAAACCCGTATCATAATTACTTGACCATTTAAGTCATATTACTTTGCTAGTTAAGCCAATTAATTTTTCCCACACCCTTAGCGTTGTACTCATTTTTAGTACACGAAACCCCTAGTACACCCTTGCGAGCCGATCTTTTCGTTTCTAACTTGCATCTTACTTAAAGGAAGAATTTGTTACAACCCACTTAAATGTACACCCAAATCGCCTTAGCCTTCTGTGTATGCACTCATCTTTAGTGCATTATTGTTATTTGTTTAAACCCTTAGTTAATTATCAAATTGATTACATGGTTGCTAAGTCGAGTCATATCCTTGTACATATTGTTTTGGGACGATTGGGACTCATGGGTAAAGTACTTATGTTATGGAGTAATGGGGAAGAACATCATATATTACCCCCATATGTGCGTTAATCTTAAAAGTACTCCAAGTGTTTTGATTTTCTTGATTCGAGTCATTAGATTAGTTTATTGTAAAGTATGTAAAAATTCAAGTGTAAGGGGAATGTTCATTCCCTATGATGTATTATTTTGGATGGTAGGGTAAGAGTGTATGAAAAAAAAAAAGTACAAAAAGAAAAGAGATAAAAAAAAAATACGGACTACCATCCCGTTTCATTCTATGTTTGTTTTATGTTTTTGTTATTTTTCATTTATTATCAACGCCATATTGTACACGTAATTAACCAAGATGATTAACTCGCCACCATTAAAGATTGCCTATATCCAACAAAACCGTGTATTCCATATCCCTACACCTAACGTTACAACCCTTTAAAAAGACCTCTTTGATAGTTTATCCTAGGTGCTTACGCCATGTGGTGGAGGTTTGATCCTTTCCCAAGCCTATGGTAATCTATTTTGCTATGACAGGAAGTGAGAGATGTTTTGCATTTCGATATTGTGATATTACTTTATTACACCCGAGAGATGTGAGTATCTAAACACTATTTGTGAGGTGCTAGTGTATGACCTCCGTGCTTGTCTTTGGTCTTTAGTTGACCGATTATTTGTTGTAATTACTTTTATATTAGTGTTAAATGACCCCTAACTTGTATTTTGACTAGAATAAAAGCGCATTTGCTTGAGGACAAGCAAATCTCAAGTGTAAGGGTATATGATGAGGCGAAAAATGAACCGTTTTTAGGGGGTCATTTAAACTGGAATTGGAATTTATTTGATCAAATATTGCCCTAACTCGTTCCTTTTGTGATTTTAGGTACTTTGGGAGTGAATACTGGAAAAGGAAGCATTTTGGACGTTTTTGGAGCATAAAAGTGAAGAAAACGGCAAAGACTTAATTTTCCTTGCTGGGAACAGTACCTGACGACGTCAAGAAGGATTTTTTGACTGCGTCAAGAGCAAAATGGATGACGACCCAGAGAAAACGTGACGGCGTCAGAAGTAGGGCGTCAAGAGTTAATTTGGTGACGGCCTGGAAGAAGATTACACATGACGGCGTCGACTTTGGATCTAGGCAATCCGAGAACTTTATTGGCGGCGAGATGACGGCGTCAGATTTTTCCTCTTGACGCCGTCACCTCACAAAATCTATATATACTTTTCTATTTTTCATTCATTAAAAGAGGAACTTGTGTGGAGAATTCTAGGGCCGAACCTAATAAACCGTAGGTTGTTTGTAACAGTATTTTCAAGGGTTTTCACCCCTTGAAAACCTTCATGTTCAATTAAGATAAGTTTTCTTTCAATTCATTCAATATGTCTATGTGTTGTTTGAATATATCTTATGCTTGTCTTGATTTTAACATGCTAGGTGATGTGGCGAAAAATGAACCGTTTTTAGGGGGTCATTTAATCCCGGAATTGAATTTATTTGATCAAATATTGCCCTAAATCGTTCCTTTTGTGATTTTAGGTACTTTGGGAGTTAATTCTGGAAAAGGAAGCATTTTGGACGTTTTTGGAGCATAAAAGTGAAGAAAACGGCAAAGACTTAATTTTCCTTGCTGGGAACAGTACCTGACGGCGTCAAGAAGGAATTTTTGACGGCGTCGGAGCAAAATGGATGACGACCCAGAGAAAAAGTGACGGCGTCAGAAGTAGGGCGTCAAGAGTAAATTTGGTGACGGCCTGGAGCAGGATTACACATGACGGCGTCACCCATGGATCTAGGCAGTCCGAGAACTTTATTGGCGGCGAGATGACGGCGTCAGATTTTTCCTCTTGACGCCGTCACCTCACAGAATCTATATATACTTTTCTAATTTTCATTCATTAAGAGAGGAACTTGTGTGGAGAATACTAGGGCCGAACCTAATAAACCCTAGGTCATTTGTAACAGTATTTTCTAGGGTTTTCACCCCTTGAAAGCTTTCATGTTCAATTAAGATAAGTCTTCTTTCAATTCATTCAATATGTCTATGTGTTGTTTGAATATATCTTGTGATTGCCTTGATTATAACATGCTAGGCTAGATCTTTCATGTGTTTGCTTAGATGTAATGAAACCTAGATGTTGATTATAGGTTGATTGCTTGTTTATAGTTGTAATGGATGAATGATTTCAAGGTTAAGCTTAAGAAAACTGGCACATCTCCATTGTGTAACTTGCTTGAACGTCTTAAGAAACATGAACCGATGTGTACTAGGTTTTTAAGATTGTATTTAATGCATGAGCGAATTCTAGTGATCCCATGTTAGGAGCTTCTTAGCCGGCTCGACATAGCAGTGAAGTAGGAGCTTATAGGATTGGGGAAGTACGCCACCCCATGAATGGTATTAAGGAATACAATCCGTAATCCACGCAACTGTAACAAGTAATTAACCTGTAAAAGATATCTAGGGAGTAGTGAAATCTAAGTAAACACAATTCTCCCATATATTGCTCACACCACTAGTTTAATTTAGTTTATTTTCATTTTTATTATTTTATTTTAATTGCATCTTTAGTAATTGGGTTAGTTGACTAGCAACTAATTCCGCCCAATCCTTCAAAATCCGAGATTTTTATTTGCTTTTATAAAATATAAAAAATACAAAAAGAATCATCCCTCACCTCTAGACCTAGTTTTTTAGGCTTTCTAATCCTAGCGACACTATTCCTTTGTTGAACGATCAATCCCCCGGTACTTGTCACTATACTATACTACAACGATCAGGTACACTACCTGGTGGGGGTTGTAAGCTTCTCGAGATCCCTCGAGAGGTAAAGCCTGGAGCAATTCTCACGCATCAAGTTTTTGGCGCCGCAGCCCGGGGAATAGTTATTGTCTAGGTTAGAATTTCTTTTTATTAGGTCTACTTGCTAGATTCCTTTCTAGTAAGATTTTATTTTTATTTTTAGGTTCTCTTTAGTCTATCTTATTTCTTCGTGCCTTTGTTCGTAATTCTTACCATCCAACATCATGGAAGGTGGTAACATCTTTGAACCCATCAACCCACCACTAGCTAACCAACCTCTTAGGCTCCGAACCCTAGGAGAGTATTCCCGAACTAGCCACCAAGGCTACCGAAACACCATTGAGCTCACCCAAGGAGCCAATGTGTCTCCCTTGCGATCCGACACCATCCGGTTGGTGCAAAGCGGATGTGCATTCCATGGACTTCGTTCCGAAGATCCAAATCGACATCTCAAGGACTTCCTTAAAATCGTAGATTCCATAGACCTTGATGTTACAACTAGAGAGTCAACCCGATTACGCCTATTCCAATTCTCTCTACGTGATCAAGCTAGTCAGTGGCTTGAGCGTTTACTCGCGGGATCCATCACCTAATGGGATGATCTCACCACTCATTTCCTTGCTCAAATTTTCTCACCGGGGAGAACTACCAAGCTTAGAAATGATATCTTGATGTTCCAACAACGTCAAGGTGAAACTCTATATGAAGCATGGACTCGTTTCATGGACTTACTCCAAAAAGTCCCTCATCATGGCATAGATCTTTGGCTCCAAGTCCAAATCTTCTATGACCATATCGATCTCTCCACAAGGCGATCCATTGACCAATCGGCCGGTGGCAAGCTACGTGATCTAAGTGCGGAAGAATCATGGGAACTCATAGAAGATCTTGCTCTCTATGACAACGAAAGTTGGAATGATCCCCGTGATATGAACAAAACGGTCAAGGCAATATCTTTGCCTTCAAACAATTCTAGCACTCCCGACCGTAGGATCATGGAACTTGAGGATCAAGTCAAGTTTCTCATGAACTCTTACGAAGCTCCTAAGCCTTCAAGCCAAGTGAACAAAATCACTCCTTCATGCGAATTATGTAGTGGTCCCCATGACATTCGTGATTGTGTGGAACTCCCCGGAATAGCTTTTGCGGACTACGCATCCTCGCGTACCGACGAAGCGGGAGATAAGTGGTACACTTTAAAACCCGAGCCAAATCCTTTTGGTGATTCCTACAACTCTGCTTGGAAAAATCACCCAAACCTTAGGTGGAAACAAAACCAAACCAATTATTCCAATCCGCCTAATCGTTACCAACCGAACAGTCCACCCTCCAACCGTACTTTCAACAACAATCCTTCTAATAACTATGGTAGTACCAACAATCTTGAAGGATTGATGTCCAAGTTTATGGCATCTCAAGAAGCTCGTATATCTAAGTTTGAAGCCGATTTCAAACAAAAGCAAAGCGAGATGACCACAAAAATTGACACATTGTTGAAAGTTCTCAATGACCGAGAAATGGGAGCACTTCCCAGCGACACGGTCAAGAACCTGAAACTAAGCGTTAATTCCATATCATCAGTTTCGTCACTCACTTCTTTTCCGCAATACTACTCGGTTAAATCAACGAGCACGTGCTTCAAACAAAACCAAATTCTTCAAAAGGACAAATCAAATAAAACACCCGATATAAAACCGGTCAAAAGCATAGTTGAAACACCTCCTACGCAAGACCTTGATGATGAATTCAAGGAGCTTCACCCTGAACGTCCCATCATTGATGTCTTAGCCCATGCTCCTTACTATAGTGCCCTCCTAGAAAAATATGAGAAATTTAAACTAGGTAAAAATGGGACCGCCTTCGTTCAAAACAAGTTGCCCAAGAAGCTTGATGATCTGGGTATATTTGTTTTGCCTTATAAGATAGGAAGATCCGAAGCTTTCGACACACTAGCCGATTTAGGGTCAAGCCTCAACTTGATTCCCTTATCCCTTTTCACCACTCTCAAGGTAGGGAAGTTAGAGGAGACGGAGGTATTAATTGGTCTAGCAGATGGGAGTATTGCCCACCCGGTTGGGATGATTAAGGATGTAGTTGTTCACGTAGGGAAGTTAACTATTTTAGCGGATTTTCACGTCCTTGATATGGTTAGTGATACTACATGCCCTTTATTAGTAGGAAGAGGATTTTTAGCAACCGCTAGAACCATGATAGATTGTAAGGAGTCTAAGATAGCGGTAGGTGAGCGCGATACTTGGTCGGTATATGATGTTAAGAAACATAGCTATGATTGTGAGGATGAACCGACACCACATTGGGTAGAGATGAATAGGAGACCATCTAGATATAGACCTTGGATAGAAAGAAACTTTATAGGACCCCAACGCCCATTCTATCTAGAAAAAGATTTCATCGATAAGACACATTCGGTGGAACAACTCATAGCTAGAGATGAAGAGCTAGATCCTTTTGAGGACCCCTAGTCTTTAGGAAAATGATTGAGTTCTTAAGCGTAATGCCTATTATTATAGAGATGAACAAGTGGAAAAGAGAGGGGGATAAGTGTAAATGGAGGTGGGACAAGCCACCTAAGAAATGTGACGGATCATGGCATATGAAGATGATTTTGTATGATCCGGATGGAGAAAAGTTTGAAAGGTCATACCGTACTAAGAAAACCGATAGGAAGTTGAAACCTAAATTTGATCCCAAAGATGTCCTCAGTGAGGAACTCACCCATATCACATAGTAACCCAGGACCTTGAGTCTAGCTACAAGACTTGTAAATAAAGAAAAGCGCTTCTTGGGAGGCAACCCATGTTTTGTGTGATTTTTATTTGCTTCCGTATGCATGCTTTATTTTTATTGTTGGTAGATCATGTTTCAAAATAAAATGGTGAAAATACTTTATTTTGTTGTTTGGCTTTGTCTTAACTTCATCCAAAGGTATTTTGAAAAAGATAAGTGTAAGGGGAAACTCCAAATATGTTTTTAAGAAACAAACTTGATCATGATTCTCCACAATATTAAGTGAACATGTGTATTCATATTTGTTAGAGTCAAATGCTTGTATCGAGTCATAATGATGTTTTGCAGGATTTCCAGGAAGTAGGACAAGGTTTTTCCAGAAATTTTCCGGAAACTTAACATAAGAATTTCTGCAGGTCACTTCTGATGGCGTCAGGAAGAAAATCCTGACGGCGTCACGTGTAAAATTCTGGAAATTTTACCAGTTTTGTTTCTCTAACGGAGTCTTAAAGTTTTTGTTGAATCTTTAGTTTTATAATCTCCAGGAAATCTGCAAACATCATTCCACAAGCATTATATCTTACTTTGTTTTCTAGGATTTATTATCATATATAGATTGCCGCCGATTTTACTAGAGGTTGCCTTGTTTGTTTTCTCAGGTTTAACAGGTTATGTATGACAAGAATATCATTTATATTCTGGAAGGGAAGCTTTGATTTTTCATTTTCTTGGAGGAAGATCTAACCTGGTTACCATATTATCCATACCGAGCGAATCAGGGGAGTATTTGATTTCATTCTTTTACCTATTTTACTTTTACATTCTTTACTTGAACATTGGGGACAATGTTCATCCTAAGTGTAAGGGGAGGGTAAATGATGATACCTTATAGGATACACTTTCACTTGAGTTTGTTTGTTTGATGGTAGGTGTGTAATAAAACTATGAGAAATACTTGTTAGTGTAATTTTAGCGCCAAATTTAAATTTTTTTACAACATTTAGGAGTGAAACTTTAGCCATAGCAAGCGTTTCATGGATAGGAGTTGTATGACTAGCACAAAACCGTACTATTCAGAAAAATTTTCCACCCAAATATGTGAGGTTCGCCTTTAGATTTGATAGGAAAAGCATTTACTATTAGTGCTTATGAGTGTACTGGTAGCATTTAGATTCTATAACTTGCGTTAGTGATGCATCCCGAGACCGCTAGTGAGACTACATTCGTGTAGTAGGATTTACTACATGATAAGAGGCATTAGGATCACGTACCCTTGTGTTAAACCCGTATCATAATTACTTGACCATTTAAGTCATATTACTTGGCTAGTTAAGTCACAAAATTTTCCCACACCATTAGCGTTGTACTCATTTTTAGTACACGAAACCCCTAGTACACCCTCCGAGCCTATCTTTTTGTTTCTAACTTTAAGCATCTTACTTAAAGAAAGAATTTGTTACAACCCACTTAAATGTACACCCAAATCGCCTTAGCCTTCCGTGTATGCACTAATCTTTAGTGGATTATTGTTATTTGTTAAACCCTTAGTTAATTATCTAATTGATTACATGGTTGCTAAGTCGAGTCATATTCTTGTACATATTGTTTTGGGACGATTGGGACTCATGGGTAAAGTACTTATTTTATGGAGTAATGGGGAAGAACATCATATTATTACTCCCATATGTACGTTTATCTTAAAAGTACTCCAAGTGTTTTGATTATCTTAATTCGAGTCATTAGATTAGTTTATTGTAAAGTATATAAAAATTCAAGTGTAAGGGGAATGCTCATTCCCTATGATGTATTATTTTGGATGGTAGGGTAAGAGTGTATGCAAAAAAAAAAAAAAAAAAAAAAAAAAAAAAAAAAAAAAAAAATCAAAAAAATTAAGAAAAAGAAAAAAAAAAAAAATAGAAAAAGGAAAAGAAGAAAAGAAAAACATACGGACTACCATCCCGTTTCATTCTATGTTTATTTTGTGTTTTTGTAATTTTTCATTTATTAGCTTAAGTCGAGTCTAGTCTTGGCTTAGCAATGCCATATTGTACATGTAATTAACCAAGATTATTAACTCGCCACCAGTAAAGATTGCCTATATCCAACAAAACCGTGTATTTCATATCCCTACACCTAACGTTACAACCCTTTAAAAAGACCTCTTTGATAATTTATCCTAGGTGCTTACGCCATGTGGTGGAGGTTTGATCCTTTCCCAAGCCTATGGTAATCTATTTTGCTATGACAGGTAGTGAGAGATGTTTTCCATTTCCATATTGTGATATTACTTTATTACACACGAAAGATGTGAGTATCTAAACACTATTTGTGAGGTGCTAGTGTATGACCTCCGTGCTTGTCTTTGGTCTTTAGTGGAACGATTATTTGTTGTAATTACTTTTATATTAGTGTTAAATGACCCCTAACTTGTATTTTGACTAGAATAAAAGCGCATTTGCTTGAGGACAAGTAAATCTCAAGTGTAAGGGTATATGATGAGGCGAAAAATGAACCGTTTTTAGGGGGTCATTTAAGCCAGGAATTGAATTTATTTGATCAAATATTGCCCTAAATCGTTCCTTTTGTGATTTTAGGTACTTTGAGAGTGAATTCTGGAAAAGGAAGCATTTTGGACGTTTTTGGAGCATAAAAGTGAAGAAAACGACAAAGACTTAATTTTCCTTGCTGGGAACAGTACCTGACGGCGTCAAGAGCAAAATGGATGACGACCCAGAGAAAACTTGACGGCGTCAGAAGTAGGGCGTCAAGAGTAAATTTGGTGACGGCCTGGAGCAGGATTACACATGACGGCGTCACCCATGGATCTAGGCAGTCCGAGAACTTTATTAGCGGCGAGATGACGGCGTCAGATTTTTCCTCTTGAAGCTATCACCTCACAGAATCTATATATACTTTTCTATTTTTCATTCATTCAGAGAGGAACTTGTGTGGAGAATACTAGGGCCGAACCTAATAAACCTTAGGTCGTTTGTAACAGTATTTTCAAGGGTTTTCACCCTTTGAAACCTTTCATGTTCAATTAAGATAAGTCTTCTTTCAATTCATTCAATATGTCTATGTGTTGTTTGAATATATCTTGTGTTTGTCTTGATTATAACATGCTAGGCTAGATCTTTCATGTGTTTGCTTCGATGTAATGAAACCTAGATGTTGATTATAGGTTGATTGCTTGTTTATAGTTGTAATGGATGAATGATTTCAATGTTAGGCTTAAGAAAACTGGCAGATATCCATTGTGTAACTTGCTTGAACGTCTTAAGAAACATGAACCGATGTGTACTAGGTTTTATGATTGTATTTAATGCATAAGCGAATTCTAGTGATCCCATGTTAGGAGCTTCTTAGCCGACTCGACATATGAGTGAAGTAGGAGCTTATTGGATTGGGGAAGTAAGTACGCCACCCCATGAATGGTATTAAGGAATTCCATCCGTCATCCACGCAACTGTAACAAGTAATTAAACTGTAAAAGATATCTAGGGAGTAGTGAAATCTAAGTAAACACAATTCTCCCATATATTGCTCACACCACTAGTTTAATTTAGTTTATTTTCATTTTTATTATTTTATTTTAATTGCATCTTTAGTAATTGGGTTAGCTGACTAGCAACTAATTCCGCCCAATCCTTCAAAAACCGAGATTTTTATTTGTTTTTATAAAATATAAAAAATACAAAAAGAATCATCCCTCACCTCTAGACCTAGTTTTTTAGGCTTTCTAATCCTAGCGACACTATTCCTGAGTTGAACGATCAATCCCCCGATACTTGTCACTATACTATACTACAACGATCAGGTACACTGCCTGGTGGGGTTTGTAAGCTTCTCGAGATCCCTCGAGAGGTAAAGCCTGGAGCAATTCCCACGCATCAAGTTTTTGGCGCCGCAGCCCGTGGAATAGTTATTGTCTAGGTTAGAATTTCTTTTTATTAGGTCTACTTGCTAGATCTTTTGTGTGTTTGCTTAGATGTAATGAAGCCTAGATGTTGATTATAGGTTGATTGCTTGTTTATAGTTGTAATGGATGAATGATTTCAATGTTAGGCTTACGAAAACTGGCAGATCTCCATTGTGTAACTTGCTTGAATGTCTTAAGAAACATGAACCGATGTGTACTAGGTTTTTATGGTTGTATTTAATGCATGAGCGAATTCTAGTGATCTCATGTTAGGAGCTTCTTAGCCGGCTCGACATAGGAGTGAAGTAGGAGCTTATAGGATTGGGGAAGTAAGTACGCCACCCCATGAATGGTATTAAGGAATACAATCCGTCATCCACGCAACTGTAACAAGTAATTAACCTGTAAAAGATATCTAGGGAGTAGTGAAATCTAAGTAAACACAATTCTCCCATATATTTCTCACACCACTAGTTTAATTTAGTTTATTTTCATTTTGTTATTTTATTTTGATTGCATCTTAGTTATTGGGTTAGTTGATTAGCAACTAATTCCGCCCACTCCTCTAAAAACCGAGATTTTTACTTGCTTTTATAAATATAAAAATACAAAAAGAATCATCCTTCACCTCTAGACCTAGTTTTTAGGCTTTCTAATCCTAGCGACACTATTCCTGAGTTGAACGATCAATCCACCGGTACTTGTCACTATACTATACTACAACGATCAGGTACACTGCCTGGTGGGGGTTGTAAGCTTCTCGAGATCCCTCGAGAGGTAAAGCCTGGTGCAATTCCCACGCATCAATGATCTCGGCGTATGATCTTTGACACTGACGGCAAAGGTCTTTGTAGCTCTGAACTTCAACTGTAATGGTCTAGTTAGGTTATTACTCCCTCCTAACTAGTGAGCCTTTATTCTTTTACCTGCTCCCTCCTGAACCGACAACTCTCTTTTCATCTCGCTGCGGATAAAGTAGATTCAAAAGTGTAGGAACATGGTTGTCGTTCGGGTAGCAGCATAACAACATAACTTACATAACATTGCATAGAAGGTTGGTAATAAGCTCTGATGAACACATACTTGGTACCTCATGGTACTTCTCTAGTATTAATCACAGTTCCCTCGATCAACCAACGTACTGAAGACGAAACACTACTTCTTTTGGCATGTTCTTCTCCTTCCTGATGGTTGTGAGTCATCGAAATCATCATATTCTTGTGTACATGCCATACAATTACCTGTATTTTACACTTCTAACGCAATTTAGAAGCCATAACAGCTTTTTGGAGTACATTCTGTGAGTATATGTCGCTAAGATATGACTCTCTTTATCTACAATCTCCTCTCTTCTCTTCAACCTGTAAGCGACCTTTTCAAATTCTAACCAGCTAGTAAATGACCACTGTATGGAGAGAACCCAATATAACCAATCTGAGAATGAAGTAAGCATCTCATAGATATGTGACTTAATCTTGTACGAAGGTGTGACTAAGAACCTATACTGAGCACTACAATGTAACTCCTTTAAGCATAGGTAGTGCCATATACCCAAACCAACAAACAGTATATGAAATATCCACCTCTTGGAATCTCCACAACTTCATGTGACACTGAGTACTACAATGTAACTCCTTAAAGTGATAGCTATAACCCGTGAGTACTACAATGTAACTCCTTATGTAGGACCGTAGAACAACCTATTTCACATATGATTCAAGCTTAAACCTAGAGAGAGAAAATAAGTAGAGAGAGAGAGAGTGGATGGGATCTCCTAGTGTGTGTAAATGAAAGACAATGTAATTACCTAAGAGAACCAACCTCTAAATGAGGCCTTACATGGGTATTTATACTTGTAGTCTAGGGCTTCACATATCTTTGACCATATTACATAACTAGCCCTTAGACTTTATACAAGCATGAATAATACACATAAACTTAATAAACTAGCATTTACTAACTATTACATTGATATATTTAACTAACTATTTGACTCAATAATGATCGTCACTTTTAATCCTAACAATCTCCCCCTAAGGGACGATCATTGAGATCTCACTTTGATTTCATAAATGATCAACACTTCTAATTCTAACAATCTCCCCCTAAGGGTGATCATTGAGATCTCTATTTTGTGACTTTGATATTTGATCTTTGAAGCTTGTTCTCTTGAACTTTGAGTCCTTGTGTAATAGTTTTGCTAGTTCCTTTGTTCCAATCATGCTTTGTGATCATTCTTGCCTTTGATCAACATCTTTACTATGTTGTCTTTTTGTCTTTTCCAACATGCTCATACTTTGTTTGACTTTGAATCTTTGTGAAGTTCTCTTCTCTTTGTCTTTAATCTTTGTTTCTTTAGTTTGAAGATTCCTTGACTTTGACTTAGAAACATTCTGAACTTTGCTTTGCTTAGATCTTTGAAGAGAGCTTTGCAGGGTATGAGCATGTGGATCTTTGAGTGATGGTAACGGTCTTTCTCCAAGGAACATTCATGAGTACCTGCATAAAATAGTTAGCAATAAATCAACCGGTACTTATAGGTTCGGAATTAGAGATTGTCAACAGCATAGTGTGAAGACTCCTTCTAACCCTTACCAAGGCCGTTCCTGAATCAGATACCCCTGAAAGGGCTTACTAGATCCACCGAAGTACATAAATGATTCAGGTGAGTTGCCGGAGATCACCCCACAACTGTAGACCGTTTGAGACATAGTAACCATCATGATAGATAAGGCAAGATCCGTAGATCTCATAAAGACTCTTACAGCTTGTGTTCTTTTTGGCGAACACAAGTGTATTCATATGAAAGTGTATCCTAAGAGATCTTTTAATGAATCTCATGGCTCTAGACTCGATAAGTGCATAATTTGGTTTCCTATGCGGAGACTAGGGAGGGGTCTCCTGCTTCAATATCAACCATCTCTAAGAGATAAGTCGATAGATTACACCGGTTCCCCGTGAGAATGAAACAAGCTCTTTTAAGAGAACTTGAGTGGCTAGAAGGTTTAGTGCAGTGCGTCACTGGGTCCATGACGTCTTGTCTTCAATACCAGTGTCACCTTAGTAACAACCAGTAGCATATGAGTTGAACCCGGTGTCTGCCCTAAGGTTGAACATATGGAGGGCTATTTCTTTTCACCCTTTCATTTGCTTTTCTTTTTAATTCTTCAACCCCTTCTTTCTCCTTTCTCATTTTCTCCTTTTTTCAATCATACCTAAGGACTTCTAATTCTAATCTATTGGATTTGTCCTTGGGTAGATCCCTCCGGCTCTGGCGGATCATAGGACAGTTTTTCCTAACCTTAGTCACCTTATACCTTCATGACTATCGTATTGTTGCCATAAAACCATTCATTTGAAAATCTCTCAAAGTGTTTATGATTATGAAACATATTTCTGTTTCCACTTCGAGAGTTTTGCATTTTATTTGAAGGACTCCCCCTTCACATGTGCTCATGGATTGTTAAGAAATTTGCACATGCGTAAGGAGTTTGCACTTTTAGAATTGATCCACTTTTAATGAACATGACCGATTCGAGACACGCTTACATCACTAGTTAGACTAGCTTGAAGTTATTACCCGGCCTGGTCAAGTCCACAGAAAGTTTCTAGAAACGGTACATCTCTACTCAAACAAATCCTTTTCGAGACACGCTTACGTGGCTAGTTAAAGAGTTCCATTGTCAGCTTTTAGGTGACAACTAGCTCTAGTAACTAACTTGATGTTATTACCCGTCGAGGATAAGTCTTTTCAATTACTAACTTTTGTTGTTTCGTCAATTCTTGGGTCATTTCTGAGTCGAGCTCTTTTGAGATTCAAGACGATCACATTTTAATCACGTCTTCTCCCCTCAAAAATAGCATATCCATGGTATTTTTGATACCAATTGATTAAAACCTTTTCTTTTTGGATAGCTTATGGGAGAAATAGATGTTTGTTAATTCCGTATTTGTTTCCTTTAAGCATGATCTTTTTGGAACAACTTTATATTACTCCCCCTCAAAATTAGAACATTTTGAGTAAATATCTGCTTTGAAGGATTTGAGGGAGTAATATCTTGAAAAGTTTTGAAAACCTTTAGAAACATTTTTCAAATTTTTGCTCAAAAAAAATTAAGAAGACTTTGATAAGCTTTTTGGAGAGAAGTCTTCTTATCATTTAGGATTGTCGCACATAAATGTACAACAGGGTCCTTTCTTTGAAAATCACGGGTTATACACTGTTATGTGTGCATAAGCCATAATGTTTTTAGGATAAGTGCTCAAAGAATATGTAAAACCTTTGTTTTGATTTAAGCACTTTCCTTTATTTGAAGAATGAGTCCTTAGCTGAAATACTAAGAAGTCATTATGTTGAAGTCCGGGTTTTGTACTGAAGTATACGAAAGCCATAATGTTTTTAGATTAGACAACAACTTTTGAAACCCATTTAAGCACGGCGCTAACTGGGTTACCATATTTTGAAATCCATTTGTGAGTTGTGTCAATCCGAGACAAAGAAGTTGAATTCCAACGAGGACTGAAAATCAGTGTTTCATTTTGAAATAAAGCTCGTGGAATCAACGGTGATTTAAAACTCTTTTGCTTTTGAAAGTTGTTTGAGAAACTCGGTGTCTCTCTTGGAGTTTTAAAACTTGAAGAAGAAGTTTTCCATCCATTGTTGAAACTCGGTGTTTCATTTCGAAAATTCGTTTTTGAGATGAATGGAAACCTTCCGGAATTAGGATTTTTCAAAGCATAGCCATTCCTTTGTTGTAGCGGAAGCATTTCAGAGTATGAATAATTCAAATGTTTTGAACGGCTTTGCTTTGGTTTCCACACTGGCTTTACCGGAGTAAAACGAGAGTATGGAGTTTGAAAACCTTGATTCTTTTCTTTATGAGCACTTGCATTTGAAGCCTTTTGAGGAGTAAATGTTTCAGAAAAATTAGGTCTCTTTGAAAATTTCCTTCCTTTTTGCAAAGAATAGGTTGTAAACTGAGAAACCTTTTTCGAAAATGGTTTGGAAGATTCACCTGTGTAAGCCTTCACCGAAACACTTACTTGTGGTTTAGACTCGTTTGAAACTTGAGATTTTCCTTTTGACTGGTTAAGAACATCAAACTTCTCTTTTAAGGCATTGCATGACGTTCTCAAATCATTGTATTCTTTTTGAAGAGAAAGATTATCTGATGATGCCAGTTTTTCTTGCAAAGAAGCATTTTGATTTTCAAGATGTGCAAAATATTTTTCATATTTGTCTGTTTCGATTAAAAAATCATTTTTGGCATCACCAAAATCCTTGGTTTGTTGTGCAACCGTTTTTTCCAATTCAACAATTTTCTTTTGAAGCACAGATTTTTCTTTTTCAAAAAGATGATTTGGGACGATCTTAGAGTCAGATTTTTCTTGACCGCTTGATTGAATCAAACAAGTTTTTGTAAGTCTGTTTCAAATGCTCATTTTCTTTTTGTAATGATGCCACAGCATGTTCCAATTAGAGATTTTTTGTATCAAATTCGTCAAAATCAAACTTGATATTGGTATCATCACATTTTTCTTCAAGAATCTTTTCTTTTTCTTTAAGCACTGATGTCAAAGAGTTTTCAGAAGACATTTTCTCATTCTTCTCTTGCAGTTTAAGTTGGAAAGAGATACTTTGTGCTTCGAGTATTGCAAGATGTTTCTCAAAGTGAACAATTCTTTTTGACAATTCTGCTTTGACATCAGTTGCTTCTTGTGAAAGCTCGGTGATTTTCTGTTTGAGACAAAGATTTTCAGATTTCAAAGAAGATGTTTGTTCAAAATTCTCATTCACTTTCTCATGGCAAACAGATTTTGATTTGAAAGACTCTATTTGATTTGTGAAAAATTCCTTTTGAATGTCAAGTATTAAGCATTTTTCATCAAATTCGTCTTCAAGAGAATGAACGTACTTTAAATCTTCTCTCATTTCAGTGACAAGATGTTTTTCAAAGTACTCAAAACTTAAGTTGAGATTTTTCACATGAGGTTCAATCTCATCTTTCAAAATCATTTGGACTTCAATCTTAAGGCGTACATCTGAAGAAAGAGGATTAGAGAAAACGCTGGTATCGATGTTTACTTGCTTAAACCAAATGACCTTTAACGTATGCTGAATGTGATGTTTAAGACTACAAAATTGTTTCCTTGCTTTATTTTGCCATAACGTAGCATCATAAGTAGCAAGTTGAGCTTCTTTGAAAAATCTTTTCACATTTGTATCTTTTCTTTTGAAAGGTGCTTTTGGAAAATCTGTCAATTGTGTACAACCATACACAAAGCCGTGGTACGAGAGAGGGTTTTTTGTTTGTTTTACTTTCAAACGTTTTTCCTCTTCAGATTTTAAAATATCTTGAGACTCAAACAAAAGATCATCTGACAATTCTTTTCCCATATCTTCAGCGTTGTACAAAATAGGTGTCAGCTTTTTCACTTTGTTTAAAAAAACACGGTTTTCCATTTTCCAACTGAGCACTATTTTCAAAACCAATTCCAGATGTTTGTTTCTCAACCTCCTCATCTTTAGTAGGCAACATGTTGATAGTCTGAGAAGTCTGTCCCAATTTTCGAAGTTTGTTTTCAAGATCATTTGTTCGTTTCAAAAACTCTTTGTTTTCATTCTCAAGTTTTGTGTTTACAATCTCAAAATTTGATGTGGTTTTGTGAAGCTTTGAATTTTCACTTTTTAAATCATTGTTCTCTTTTAAAAGCGCTTGAACCTTTCTATTGTTAACAACCATTTGAGTATCCAGATTTTGAATGGAACGCTTTTCACGAAGAACGGCTTCTCTATAACCAACTTCAAGTTCTTCATTTCTTTTTAAAAGTGGTTTGACAGACTCTCCATACATTTCAAACTTTTGAGCTTGAGATTTAAGGTTTGAGTTTTCAAATTCAAGTTCAGCTTTTCTTTTTGTTACATTTTGAAAACCTTTTTCCATTTCTTTAAATCTCTCAAGCTCTTTTGTCAATAAGACATTCGTTTGCTTAGCTTTGCGATTGTCCTCTTTGCACTTTTCAAGTTCATGTTTGAAATTATTGATCAATGAAGCAAATAAGGCACGATCTTGTTCATAAGAAGATCCATCCTGGGCAGGCTCACCTCTATTAGGATCCATATCTGGAGTATCAAAAGTGATATTACTATCATTTTGTTCCACCACATAAGTGTCACTAATAGACTCAGGATGCGCAGGATGATTCTGATCATGAGCAAACACATTTTCAAAGATATTACCATTATCATGAGCATGTGAATGTTTTACCGTAGCCAATATCTCTGTGAATGATGAAGGTCTGATACGATCATCTTCGGTGTCCCAAACAGCTTCATTCCTTTGTGTAACATCAGTATCTGAATCATAGCTAGGACTGCTGCTTTCAACCTGCTATTTTGAAGATGAATCACTTCCTGTGAAAACCAAACTGACATCTGATGTATCACCCTTATTGACTATTTCCATTTCATTTTGAACATCTTTCTCTGTCTCTTTTTCAATCATCTCAGTTTCCTCTAACTGCATCTCTTTTTCCTTCTGCTCTTTTTCCCATTTCCGCTTCTCAATCTCATTCCCTAAAGTGCTTCTTTCTTTTTCATTAGAATCCCTCTTCTTTTTCTGCATCTCCATCAGATGAAGTGATCTTGCATTAAGCACTATTTCCAGTATGTACATATGATTAAGCAATTGATTTCTAAAGACTTCAACTTCTATGCTAGTGAAGTATTTTTTCCATAAACTGCTTGCTAATGCATAATCCCAAGAATTCTTAAACGCTCTAATATCCATGGTCATGAACCCTTTTAACTGTGTCTTGAGCTCTCTAAATCCTACCATGCAATCACTTCCCTGTTCAATTTGCATTTCGAGTTGAACTATGTTGTTTTGAAGATTCATTTTGAAGGTAACAAAGTCCATTTCAGATCCGAAGAGTGTCTCAAAAGTTCTAAGAAATAATAAACCAAATAATGGTTGACGTGCTTCTGAGATGGCCACACATTGAAGCTTAACAGATTCAAAATGTATTAAACAATTTTCTTTGGAGTGCATTGCGAGCTTTATCCTTACGTGCGTCTCTCTTTCATTTTGCTCATTTTCCATTGTTTAACGATATGTGATAAAGTTGATCTTAGGATCTTTGTTGTTGAAGATTAGATGTTTTTGGCGAATTTTGAAAAACGTTCTCAGTTGAATTTTTGTGATTTCAAATTTTCCCTCCAAAAAATGAATATGAAAATTTTCTTTCTCAAAATTTGAAAAACACAAAGAAATACAATTCTAAGGTTACTAGAAAAATTTGAGTTTTGAAAAATTTTCCGCCAAATTTTACCGAAAAAATTTGAATTTTGGCATAAAAATTTGAATTTTCGGCCGAAATTTTCAACGTTATACCAAAATTTAAATCTCGCGTAAAAATTGAACGTTAAGTCTCGTGTGAAAAATAAATTTTACTCAACGTTATACCAAAACATTTTTTTTTTTTTTTTTTTTTTTTTTTTTTTTTTTTGGTGCCTAACTCGGTAACTTGATGTCTAACTCGAAAATAGTTCTAACTTGGTAACTTGATGTCTAACTCGATAAGTCCATGAAATTTTGGCAGAGTTTCGCCTTGGTATTAGCCACAAAGAACCTAACTCGATAAACGATTAGGTGAAACAGCCTAACTCGGCATAAGTCCTAACTCGATAAGCCTTTCCTTACTCAACACCAAACTCGATAAACAGACACCAAACTCGATAAACCACACCAAACTCGATAAACAGACACCAAACTCGATAAACCACACCAAACTCGATAAACAGACACCAAACTCGATAAACCACACCAAACTCGATAAACAGACACCAAACTCGATAAGCGTACCTAACTCGATATGATAAAATTCCTAACTCGATAGAAATTGTACCTAACTCGATAAGAAATCAAATCCAAACTCGATGGAATTGATCCAAACTCGATAGAACTGATATTCTAACTCGATAAAAAGTCACCCTAACTCGAGAAAAAAAAATTCCTAACTCGAAAAGTTTGGGATGAACAGTAACCGAAATCTTAAAAATCACTTTTATACCAAGTTTTTTCAACCAAATCAAACCTAAAACAACCTATATTATCCCTAGGCGATTGATACCACTTGTAGGACCGTAGAACAACCTATTTCACATACGATTCAAGCTTAAACCTAGAGAGAGAAAATAAGTAGAGAGAGAGAGAGAGTGGATGGGATCTCCTAGTGTGTGTAAATGAAAGACAATGTAATTACCTAAGAGAACCAACCTCTAAATGAGGCCTTACATGGGTATTTATACTTGTAGTCTAGGGCTTCACATATCTTTGACCATATTACATAACTAGCCCTTAGACTTTATACAAGCATGAATAATACACATAAACTTAATAAACTAGCATTTACTAACTATTACATTGATATATTTAACTAACTATTTGACTCAATAATGATCGTCACTTTTAATCCTAACACCTTACATCAGGTATAACTAGATAATCCAAGTCTTAATCACTATCTCTACCAGTGTTTGCCCAAACAAGTATCTCCGAAAGTCATGCATCCATCCACCCCTAGACTTTGAGATAAATAAGTACACATGCCCGTGAAATGAACTTTAAACCCAAATAAGCAATATCGTACAAAAACTTCGTAGCCACAAAAATCCGATACTAGCTGTTGTCATTTGATTGTGATTCTTGATCAGTATCTTTTAAGCAATTCGTGGTGTGTTTTTGGTGTGTGATATATTGGTATTAGGATAATGAAACAAGAAATTGAATCATGTTCTGTAAAATGTTTACCAATTATATCAAGTGTTTTAGGTGAAGTGGTAATTAGGGTTTAGGGTAATAGATCAATGCTTAAGGTAGACGATGAGGTTTAGGGTTTTGTTTATTTGATACACTTTGGTTATTTCCTTACTCAAAATCCCATATCCTTACTCGATATCCTAAGTCAATTTCGGTAGATTTTCGTTTAGGTAAGTCCCAAGTGAAATCCTTAATCGATATACGATAAGGTATAGTGGCTAACTCGCCAAATGTGATCTTGATTACCAATAATCCCTAACTCACAAACTTTTCCTAACTCGCGAAAAAAATTTCTAACTTGATAATTTTTTTTTCTAACTTGATAAAAAAAATTTCTAACTTGATAAAAAAAAAATTTTAACTTGATAAAAAAAATTTCTAACTCGCTAAAAATTTCTAACTCGCTAAAAAATTTTCTAACTCGCTAAAAAAATTTTCTAACTCGATAAATTTTTTTTTTCTACCTCGCTAATTTTTTTTTTCTAACTCGCTAAAAAAATTTTCTAACTCGCTAAAAAATTTCTAACTCGCTGAAAATTTTTTCTAACTCGCTAAAAAGTTTTCTAACTCGATAAAAAAATTTTCTAACTCGATAAAAAACGATCCTAACTCGATAAGATCGTAAGTTTTCCGAGAAAAAACACCAAAAACCACGATTTTACAACCAAAAACACGACGATTCGCCCCCGGTTAGCTCTGATGCCACTTGTTATGACCAAGAAACACGTTCCGGAGGTCGCGGTTGATGGAAATACATGATTATTCTAGACAGAGAAAGTAGAGAGAGAAAGGTGAAGAACTATGTGTTTATTAAATATGAAATGAAGTGAAACTTTACACACACTTTCCCACACCCCTCATGGAGAGTCATGAGGGGTATTTATAGGCTCCTAACACTACATGTTTGCCTACTTGACAATAGTAGTCCTTGTAGTTTCTAATCTAGTCCAATTCACATGTGTGACGTTATCTTTATAAAAAAGCGAGGCTAACAGAAATCTCTATAGACTATATTCTTTGTCGAATCTGCTGGTTGTTCACCATCAGATTTCAAAAGAATTTTTAAACCATTTGGTGATGTTGCACGTGATAATGCAACACATAATTGACCATGGCCGAAAACGGGTTGTGGTAGGTAGATGCCAATTTTGGTAAGAGATTGTCCTTGACTTTTATTGATTGTCATAGCATAACAAAGCTTGACTGGAAATTGTTTCCGTTTGAAAATGAAAGGGTAATTTGGGTCTTTGTGGGTTAAAGGGATTCTTGGTATATATACTTTATCGCCAATTCTTGTGCCCGTAAAAATTTCTGCTTCTATGAATTTTGACATAAGGTTCTTGACTATCATTCTTGTACCGTTGCAAAGCCAACCACCCATATTAACATTCCTTAATAGCATGATGGGACTTCCGATTTTTAATTGAAGTGTGTTTGGTGGTAGACCTGGAAACCTAAAAGTGTTTAGGTATTCCGGTGGATATAACATTTCAGTTACAACACCTTCTTGTCCTACTGGAATTGCTTCATCTGTACTCATGTATACGACACTTTCGCCTTCCACTTGTGATAATATCTGATTGAGCCTAAACGGTCAGATAATATTGACCAAGGAAATTGGTCAACAAAGTCAAACAGTCTAAGGTCAATGCTCCGTGGATAGTATAGTGTTTCCCCGGGTCATTATGTCCCGACGAGATTGAAATGGTGTTTGTAAACGTTTGTGGGAATGAGTGGTACTGAGGACAGTAACCAATAAAGATTTGGAATTGATTATAATACTGATTACTTGGTATTTGAACAACTAAAACAATATTAACAATTACAGAAACACAGATATGAATACACGTACACAAATTAGAAATCAGATTTGATTACAGACAGAAGAAAAGGTGAGTTTTTAAACAATTTACAACTACAAGGGGTGCAAATGAAAATTTTACAAACTTAATTATTTAAAAGAAAATTAAATTAAAAAGAAAAAAAAATTGATTATTTTATTATTTATTATTAAAAACTATATTATTTAATTTAAAACTATTTAACTTATACTAAAAAGATTTATATTGCAAATTTAAGCTAGAAAATTGCAAATTAATTTTTAAAATTCTAAAATAACTTAAAATAAATTTAGAAACTAAAAATACCTATTTTTATCTTTTTGTGGATTTTCTATTAATTAAATACTAATTATATTAATTAAACTATTTAAACTAATTTAAATTACTAAAAATAGCAAAATGCCTTAGAAAATTCTGAGAAAATTTAGAAAACTAGTTAACCATCTTAGGAATCCTAAAAAATTATAAAAAACTTATAAAAATTATTTTTAGACTATTTTACTATTTATTTACTTGTTTATTAATTATTATCTAATTTAACTAGATTAATTAATAAAATTAGAAAATGAACAGTAGTAATTAAGAAACTATTTTCTAAAAATACTTAATGATTTATAAAACCTAGGAAAAATATAAAAAGGTACTGTTGTTAACTAAAAATTTATAAAATTATTTAATATACTAATATTACTTAATTATTAATTCAACTAATATTAATTCTAATAATTAATAAATTAAAAGAGAAAAATCTAGGAAAATTACTGAAAATACTTTAATATAAAAGGAAATTAAGAAAAATATAAAAATGATGAAGTGCTTAATAATAAGCTGAAAAGAAAAATTAAAAAGATAAATCATATTAAATAGAAGCTATCACATACTAATTTTAAAGTTGGTTTTTCTTTTTGAAAACTAATTATTAATTAAAAACAAACAACTTTTGTGAAAACACTTTTGTTTTAGCTTATTAATAAGCTGTGTGCACCCGTTTATGCTTAACAGTTGAGTTTATAGCTTATTAGGACTTGTGGATTTTTGAAAAAGCTATCAAATGAACAAATAAGCCAAAACAGATGGATATATACTAGAAACAAACCAAATGAAACATATAAGCACACTGAATAAGCTACTGAAAACCAAATAAGAACTTAACAAACTACAAGGCAAAAACAGGCCTTACACAAGGACTTTTGGACCTCTGTGGGGTCCACAAAAGTGAAAAGGGTCCAAAGTAAGCTGTGACCCTTGAAGTTGACCTAGTCAACTCAGGAATAAGCCAATAAGCTAGGCTTATGGCTTATTATAGAGGCTAGGTTGAGACTTGGAACTTGGGGTCAAACACTGAGTGAGTCAGTGTAGGTTTCTGAGAACAGGCTAAAAGGAGGGTCCAATAAACTATGATACAATAAGCTAAACCCCAAACTAAACCTAGGTCTGAAAAGGTGGACTGATAAGCTACAAAATAAGCAAAGGGCAGGGTGTGGGGTCCACTGGTGAAGTCACACAAGGCTAAGGAAAATTGGCCAAAGGCCTGGTGCACAGGGCATGCACTTGCCCTGCACTACTAAATAAGTACTTGCACAAGCTACAATAAAAATCCCAAAAATAAGCTGAACACAAATTATTGTAGTTTAGGTGATAGACTTTAACCTCTAACAATTTTAAGACCTGAATCACTCCACAAAATTCTAGAAAAATCCCACAAAAAATGGGTTTTCTCAAAAAACTTATGAAATTTTGACTTTTAAATTGATGAGCTAAGTTGACTTTTGTGAAACTCTAACTTGATTTAAGCACTGATTATGGTATACTAGGCTATAATAAGACTAAATTAAGATAAAACAACTACTTGTGAAATAATTTAATGAGATTTGAACTTAAAACCGTTAACAGATAACAAGTGAGATTAAATCAAAAGGTGTTTTGACTTTTTTACAAATGGTCACTAGTTTTTATGGTTACTCTAACTTAATATGAACTAGGTGAGTATGTTTCAAGCAGAAATGACCAACCAAACCCTTCTTAACACAGTGAAACAGTGAGATCCAAACACTCCTTTTAAAACTGATTTTTGTGGATTTCAAAGAGTGTGAGTGATTAAGACCATTAAACTGAATTCCAACAACTTATTAAAGTGTAATAAGCTAAAAACAAACATAGAAACAACAGATAGAACCACAAATGCACATAAATCTCTAAAGTACTAATTTAATAATTAAATAGAGAAATAAAGCAACAATGAAAGTAAGAGAATAAGCATGCAATTTTAAGCAATATTATGACTAAGGGAAGCCAAATAAGCAATAGAAACACAAATAGAAGCAGTGGACATCAATGCTACAGTAGAAACATAGAAATGAAATTATGAGCTTACAATGTGCAATCCTGCCAAAAACCATGAACCAAGGAACCACAAATCAATCGTATAGGTATTCACAAACCTGTAACCCAGGGCCATCCATGATTTACCCTACTCCAGCTTAATTATCTTCATCATCTCCATTTTTTTTCTTTATTTTTTTCTATTTTTTTTTTGTGTTTTTGATTTTCCTAAACCTAAACTGCTTTTAAAGTTTCTAAAAGCTTTAATAAGCTTTCTGGGAGCTTACATGTACCTATGAGTCCATATAATTAAACAACAACAACAACAAAGCTTTTTGAGAAATTTGAAATAAAAATGAAAATGGCTTATACTAAGATTGATACTGAAACTTGAAATTGATTAATGAAGCAGTTGAGATTACACTTGAATACACTAGTACAATGCTTAAAAGCTTGAGTTTTAACTGAAATAGTAAGCTACAATTTAAATGACAGGATTAAACTAAAATTATACTACTCCTTCTTCCTTGATGCCTCTCTTTCTTTTATAGGCTCTTTTAAGGGTTTGTGGACACCCTCTGATCATTTCCCACTTCTTTCCTTGGCCATTGGATGACTGAGACTCAATCTCAGCCCTTGGATCTTTTTGGCGGGAAAAAGAGAAATAGAGCAATTTGCTCTGTTTGCGTGTGTAGAGGGGGGGGGCATTTAATGTTGTTTCGATTGTTAGGTGGGTAGTGGCTTGGGTAGTTGATGGGATGGTGATGGTGGGGGTGGTGATGTGATACTGCAAGTGGAGAGGTGGTGAGAGGGAAGGGAGGTGGTGGTCAAACAGTTTGACCGTTTATTATTTAAAACGGTTCTAGGGGATTGGGCCAAGGGAAGGGTGTTGGGCTAGGCTGTGGTGTGGTTTGGATTTGGATTGGGGTGTTATAATAATAAGGGTCCGGCTTGGTTAAGTGTTAATAACAATGACCAATTTTGCAATTATCCGAAAGTTGGGGGGTTGGACTTGGGAAGTTTCCAAGGTTATCACAAGGGTGTATTCTGCCAAGTTTCCATAGTATGAGGACCATAGTTCCCTTTTTCCATTTTTTGAACACCGAGGGACTATTTCTGCCAACTCTGCAAACTCCAGGGACCAATCATGTAATTTTTCCAAACTTTCCATCCAAGCACCAATTTTGCCATAGAAGAATAACACAAGGACAAAAATTTATTTTTTTCAAAAGTTTTTACATCCCAGGGACCATTTTTGTCAATTTTGCAAAGTTGAGGGACTAAACTTGTAATTTTATGAAATTTCACACCAAAGGACTAAATATGTTTATTTGTGATTCAAAAGGACCTTTGGTGACTTTTTCATGTTTTTGAATAACCAGGGACTAGATTTGACAAGTTTTGAAAGTTGAGGGACTGAAACTGCCAATTATGTAAACTTTGTTCATTTTTCATTTGTTTTTAAACATTTTGCATCTGAAACATATAAAACACAATCCTGGGATATTTTCATTATTATGATGCATATTTGAGTGTTTTTAGATGTTTTGGCAGTTTAAATGAGACAAAAATGATGAGTATTTACACTCATCAATCTCCCACACTAAAATATTGCTAGTCCCTAGCAATCTTTTATGAAAACTTAATGGATTTGAAGACTCTTTACCAAAAGGTATTACTTCTGGAGTAGCCAAATGTTTCAGTTCAAGTAAGAACTATGGTACACTGATAACCATATGATTTTGAGCCAACCATCAGCTGTCAACGGATTTGATTTGTCTTTACCAAAAGCCGTTTGCTTCTGGACTAGCCAACTCTTCACGATTAAGGATATGGTGAGTTGAATCCCATACAATTTTTGGCAAATTGTCAGCCCTCAACGGTTTTGAGTTATCTTTACCGGGAGCCGTTTGCTCTCGGATTAGCCAGTCCTTGTGTGATTTAGACATGGTGGAGTGATTACCATTTGTTGTGTTTAGTGCGAAGCACTTCCACTAAAGTGGCTAAAACGGGGGTATTATGGCACTTATAAGGTAAAAATGTGATCAAATTCGCTAGAATTCCCCCCCCCCCCACACTAAAACTGAATATTGCCCTCAATATTCAAAGTACCGGCCATTATGCCGATATTTGAAAAACTTTGATTTGAAAATTTGAAATTTGGGCAAGTGTAGGAATATCATTTTTTTTTGAAATTTACTTTATATACAACAGGATGGGGAACTCCCCCACACTAGTTTGTTAGAAAAGAGAAAGAAGTCAGATATATGGGTGAAAACCCATGTTTTGCTAATTTTTGTTCACCGAGTCACTAGCTTGACTCGATCCCCGAATTCATTTGTCCATGGGGAAAGTTTGGAGATCCGGGACAACCATGGAAGGTTAGTGTTTCAGACGATGACCATTCACTTTGAAGTTAGGACCGTCAGGTTGAGATAACTCAACAGTCCCGTATGGGTATACTTTGGCAATGGTGAATGGTCCAGACCATCGGGTTTTTAATTTGCCCGAGAAGATCTTTAATCTAGAATTGAAAAGAAGGACTCGGTCACCGACGTTGAAAACGCGGTTCTTAATCTTTGAGTCATGGATCTTCTTTGTCTTTTCTTTGTAGATCAAAGAGTTCTCGTAGGCTTGATCACGAAGTTCCGTTAATTCATTGAGTTGAACCTTACGGTGATCACCCGCTTTATGAAGGTCGTAGTTAGCATGTTTCAAGGCCCAATAGGCTTTGTGGTCGAGCTCGATCGGTAAATGACACGCCTTCCCGTATACAAGTCTGTAAGGAGTACACCCGATGGGTGTTTTGTAAGCTGTACGGAAGGCCCATAATGCATCATCTAGTTTATCCGACCAAGAGGCACGATTTTCACCTACGGTCCTTTCCAGAATCCATTTTATACCACGGTTGGAAACTTCCACTTGCCCAATTGTTTGTGGGTGATATGCGGTAGAAAGACGGTGAGTGACACCGTACTTAAGCATGACTTTTGCGAATTGATCATTGATAAAGTGTGTACCGCGATCACTAATGATGGCACGGGGAGTTCCAAAACGAGCAAAGAGGGATTTCAAAATTTTCACAAAAACTCGGGCATCATTGGTGGGTAAGGCTTTTGCCTCAACCCATTTTGACAAATAGTCAACAGCCACGAGTATGTACTTGTTTCCACGAGAAGATGGGAATGGCCCCATAAAATCAATGCCCCAGGCGTCAAAGATTTCACAAACTTGAATAGCATTTTGTGGCATTTCGTTCTTTTGTGAAATATTCCCGTGACGCTGACAAGTATCACAAGTTTTGACTAATTCGTGAGCATCCTTATAAATTGTGGGTCAATAGAAACCGGAGTCAAACACCTTTTTAGCGGTGTAGTTAGGACTATGGTGGCCCCCGGTGGGTCCAGCATGGAAAGCCTTGAGAATATCATTGGCTTCCTGTCCGTAAATACATCGCCTGATGACTTGATCAACACAGATTTTGAACAAATAGGGGTCGTCCCAGAAGTAATGTTTAACGTCTTTAAAGAATTTGTTTTTCTGTTGGGACGATATCCCCTTCACAATGAAATTACTCGCATGGTAGTTTGCAAAGTCGGCAAACCATGGGGTAGTAGAGTCACCACGAAAAGAAACCACATTGAGTGTCTCGAGAGGAAGTGTTTCATTTATTTCCTGTTTCTCGGACACATCCTGGTGAGGGTTTTCTAATTGGGAGAGATGATCAGCAGCTAGGTTCTCGGCTCCTTTTTTATCACGGATAATGATATCAAATTCTTGCAGGAGGAGAACCCAACGGAGTAATCTCGGCTTTGCATCTTGTTTTGCAAAGAGGTACTTCAAAGCCGATTGATCTGTATACACTATGCATTTGGTCAATATCAAATACGAGCGGAATTTTTCAAAGGCATACACCACTGCTAATAGTCCTTTTTCAGTGGTGGTGTAATGTCTCTGAGCCTCGGTCATAGTTTTGCTTGCATAGTGTATAGGCTGAAAGTATTTTGCTTTTCGTTGCCCCAAGACCGCACCTATGGCAAAATCACTTGCATCGCACATAAGCTCAAAAGGTAGGTCCCAATCGGGGGCAACAAGAATCGGTGCCTCAGTAAGCTTTTTCTTCAAGGTTTAAAAAGCTTCGATGCACTCAGGTGAGAAGATAAAAGGAGCATCCTTCTCGAGGAGATGGGTCATAGGCCGGGCGGTTTTGGAGAAATCTTGAATAAACCTACGATAGAAACCGGCGTGACCCAAAAAGCCCCTAATACCCTTGACGGTAGTGGGATGAGGTAATTTAGCTATTACGTCAACTTTGGCTTTGTCAACCTCGATCCCGTTTTTTGAAATTTTATGGCCGAGGACAATGCCCTCTTTAACCATAAAGTGGCTCTTCTCCCAGTTGAGACACAAGTTTGTGTCTTCACAACGTTTAAGCATATTTACCAAGTGAGAGAGACAAGAGTGGAATGAATCCCCGATGACTGAGAAGTCATCCATAAAACACCTCCATGGTTTTCCCGATCATGTCGGAAAATTTTGACATCATGCACCTTTGGAATGTGCCAGGAGCATTACATAAGCCGAAAGGCATACGTCTGTAGGCAAAAGTTCCGTAAGGGCATGTGAAGGTAGTTTTCTCTTGATCCTGTAGATCAATGGGGATTTGGAAATAACTCGAGAAACCATTGAGGAAACAATAGTACTCGTTCCCCGCTAGTCTCTCGAGCATTTGGTCCATAAAGGGCAGAGGAAAATGGTCTTTACGGGTAGCATCATTTAACTTACGATAGACAATGCATACTCGCCATCCCGTAACCAGCCGAGTTGGAATCAACTCGTTTTCTTCGTTTGTAACAACAGTTATGCCACCCTTTTTTGGAACGCAGTGAATTGGGCTAACCCAAGGACTGTCAGAGATGGGGTGAATTAACCCGGCATCAAGAAGTTTGAGAACTTCTTGTTTAATAACTTCATGTATTTTGGGGTTAACCCGTCTCTGTTGTTGGACTACTGGTTTGAAATCATCCTCCATTAAGATTTTGTGGGTACAGAATTCAGGGTTTATACCCTTGATGTCGGAGAGTTTCCAAGCAATTGCTTGTTTGTGAGATTTCAAAACCTTTATGAGAGCATCTTTCTCCTCACATTTTAAATCTTTTGCAATAATGACGGGTAATTTATGATTACCCTCTAGGAATCCGTATTCAAGATGGGGAGGTAAATCCTTAAGCTCAACCTCGGGGAAATCTTCAGTTTTCTCAACATTTTTTATTTCCTCCTTATGAAGTGATTGTGAAAGAATGGGAGGGTGGGAGGGATCTTGATTGAGCAGCTTCTCAAGGAGAAGTATATCCCTGTCCGGGTCAATCTCTTGGTTATCAATTCTTTCGGGAACTGAGTCACTTTGGAGAAAGGCCTCTATTTCCTCCAAGACGAAGTCACTTCCCTCAAACGGAGTGAGGGAAGGAGTAGAATTGGCAATTATGGGATGAGAGGAGGGAGTGGGATTGCCACTTGAAGAATCATCATTGAAACCAAGAATTTCTTGAGAGTACTCCTCTGTAGCAATATCGATGACATCGATGCGGTTACCAGATTTGGAATCATAATTCGAGGAGTATCTCGAGGTTTGATCAAGATTGAAGGTTATGGCTTCGGAACCAACACTTAACGTGATTTCTTCATCTAATACATCGATCAGAGTACGACCCGTCCTGAGGAACCCCCGTCTAAGAATGAGGGGAACCCTTGGTTCTGCATCGAAATCAACAATCACGAAGTCTTCCGGAAAATGGAACTTTCCCACTTTGACAAATACATCCTCGGAAATACCGAGGGGATGAGATATCGAACGGTCTGCAAGCTCGAGAGTCATGCAGGTGGGAGTGAGTTCTGGAAGAGAGAGTTTCTTCCATACTGAGTGAGGCATCAGGTTGATGCTGGCACCAAGATCATCCAAGGCAAAGCATTCAACCGTTCCTGGGAATATACATGGAATGAGAAATTTCCCGGGATCTCCCAGCTTTTCGGGAAGCTGTTTCAACAAAACCGCAAAGCAGTTTTCATTGAGGGGAGTTTTTGCCATCTCGAACAGTTTTTCCTTGTTATTTAACAGATTTTTGATTGTGGATGCAAATTTAGGCATTAAGAGGATAGCATCCGCGAAGCTGATATCAAAATGGAGATCTTGAAAGATTTGGAAATTTTTTTCCATTTGATGATTTGCTTTTTCACGGAGCTTTTGATCTTGTAAACGTGATGGATATGGAATTGACGGTTTTGGGTTTTGTTTTGAATTTTCAACAGAGGTCTCAGGAGTTTCAAATACGACCTCAGTTTAGCGGGTCGGGACCGGGATAGCTGGAGGAGGGATGTCAGTGGCACCTCCGTTATTAGTAGGAAGTACCATATCCGTTGTGTCCTCAGTTTCACGTTCCTCTACCTGAACAGGAGAAGAGGTAGACGGGACCATGGGTCCTTTATAAGAAACTCCACTTCGGGTCGTGATCGCCTTAACATCGCCCCACGAGTTAGCGATCGTGTTGCTCGGTAGTATACCTGAGCCCGAGGGTCGATCATTTAAAGACTTCTTAAGTTCAGAAATCTGGCTGACCAACAATTTATTCATTTCTTCTTGGGATTTCATAAACTGTTTCAACAACTCATCAGATGATGGTCCAGTTGGAACAATGACTTGATTTTGATTAGGAATATTTTGAGCACGGTTTTTTTGAAAATTCCCTTGATTATGATTATTATGACCCTGAAAATTGTTTCCTTTGTGAAAATTACCCTGTTGGAAATTATGACCCTGATTAAAATTACCATGACCTTGATTACGATTAAAATTTCCTTGGTTTTGAAAAGCCTGATTATGACCCGAATGGAAATTCCCTTGGTTTTGAAAACCTTGGTTCATTCGGTTTTGATTAAAATTTTGATTCCGGTTTTGGTTTTGATTTTGAGACTGATTAAACCTGGGTGGTCCAAGGTAGTTATTAGAACGATAGCTCAACAGATTACGATCCCTTTGTGGTTGGTGGGAATTACCTCCCGCATTATAGGAACCTTGAGCTGCGTACACATTCTCAGGAGTGAAGCCACCGGAGGCTGGACACTCAGTGTACGGGTGAGGACCACCACAAGTTTCACAATTTGGGTTGACAACTTTGACGTGATGATTTTGACTAGACTGATGTATACGTAAGACTGCAGTGGACAAATCATCAAGTTTTTTAGCAAGGACAGCTATATCATTGTTTGCTGGAGTGACAGATTTACATGACGAGTCATTCCTCTCGGCTGAGGAATCCCAGAAATTGTGATGGGCAGTCATGTTTTTGATCAGATCATAACACTCTTCGGGGGTCCTTTTCATAAAGGTGCCCCCAGCAGCAGCATTGATGGTGTCACGATGACGAAGTGTCAAACCATTGTAGAAGGTATCTATAATGGTGACAAGAAGCATATTTTGATTTGGACATCGATCGATTGCAAGATTATAGCGTTCCCATGCCTCAAATAAGGACTCGTCAGGACGCTTTCTGAAGTTGCTGATATCATTTCTCAGTTTAGTTACCATGGATGGTGGAAAGTATTTAGCCAAGAATTTGGTAACCATCTCATCAAAAGTGTGTATCGAATTCTTAGGAAGACGATCAAACCAGGCAGTAGCATGATGAGTGAGAGAATAGGGGAAGAGGTACAAACGAAAGCCGTCTTCGCTGATGCCATTTTGTTTCATGCTTTGGGTGACGGTCAAAAATTTGTCAAGATGCTTGTTAGCATCGTCACCCGGTAATCCGTGAAACTGACACTAATTTTGGACTTGTTGGATCATGTGGTGCTTGTGGCCAAAGTCCGTAGCCTAAATTGTTAGTGGTGCAATAGGTCCGCCCCTCCCTTGCATGGTAGGCTGACACAACTCCTCCATCGTTCGGAGATCGGGAGCTGTCTCATCCTTGGGAGGGTCAGGGGGTGGTGGTGGCCCGTCGTCCATTTCTGTTTTTGGTTCTTCAATAATAGTACGTAGCTCGGGTACGTTTTTCTGACTTTTACGCTTTGTTTGTGAACGAGTGCGCATGCACTAAAAACAATTTTTCAAAACAAGATCGAGGCAAAACAACAGGGAACTTAAACCAATAATCACAAGTGAATGGCTTCTTTGCAAAAGGTACACCACTCACAGGGATACAATGGCAAGTTTTAATCTCATGTTTGGGAACTTATTATGTTCACACCCACAGTTGGTAGGTGTTCTGCCTCGGTTTGCGGTGGTAAGATTTTATGTAATTAACAGAAAAATTGTTTTTGGCTTTTTGGGTGTGTGTGTAGAAAACTTTTGGAAATATTTTTGGTATCGATTCGTTAACCGAAATCGTTTTCTTTAAAATTACTCGCAGGGTGGCGGAAGAGAAGAATGGATCTCTCTTCAGTTCGCAATTTAATGTCAGAACTTCCGTATTCCACCTGTGTAGGTTGTAATCTTAAAGAAATCGAAGTAATTTAACTTCACGATTGTTTTGTTGTTTTTGATTTTTTTGGTGTTTTTAACACTTTAGGAAAAGTTTTAATGAACTTTTTGATATGATTGAGATTTTTACAAAAACTTTTTACAAAAGTGGTGAAATTTGTACAGGGAGGGTTTTGAAAACCACTAAACCTAAAACGTTTTTAAAACACGCAACAACCTCCCCGGCAGCGACGCCAAATTTTGATTGAGCCTAAACGGTCAGATAATATTGACCAAGGAAATTGGTCAACAAAGTCAAACAGTCTAAGGTCAATGCCCCGTGGATAGTATAGTGTTTCCCCGGGTCATTATGTCCCGACGAGATTGAAATGGTGTTTGTAAACGTTTGTGGGAATGAGTGGTACTGAGGACAGTAACCAATAAAGATTTGGAATTGATTATACTACTGATTATTTGGTATTTGAACAACTGAAACAGTATTAACAATTACAGAAACACAGATATGAATACACGTACACAAATTAGAAATCAGATTTGATTACAGACATAAGAAAATGTGAGTTTTTAAACAATTTACAACTACAGGGGGTGCAAATGAAAATTTTACAAACTTAATTTTTTAAAAGAAAATTAAATTAAAAAGAAAAAAATATTTTTTTGATTATTTTATTATTTATTATTAAAAACTATTTAATTATTTAATTTAAAACTATTTAACTTATACTAAAAAATTTATATTACAAATTTAAGCTAGAAAATTGCAAATTAATTTTTAAAATTCTAAATTAACTTAAAATAAATTTAGAAACTAAAAATACCTATTTTTATCTTTTTGTGGATTTTCTATTAATTAAATACTAATTATATTAATTAAACTGTTTAAACTAATTTAAATTACTAAAAATAGCAAAATGACTTAGAAAATTCTGAAAAAATTTAGAAAACTAATTAACCATCTCAGAAATCCTAAAAAATTATAAAAAGCTTATAAAAATGATTTTTAGACTATTTTACTATTTATTTACTTGTTTATTAATTATTATCTAATTTAACTAGATTAATTAATAAAATTAGAAAATGAACAGTAGTAATTCAGAAACTATTTTCTAAAAATACTTAATGATTTATAAAACCTAGGAAAAATATAAAAAGGTACTGTTGTTAACTAAAAATTTATAAAATTATTTAATATACTAATATTACTTAATTATTAATTGAATTAATATTAATTCTAGTAATTAATAAATTAAAAGAGAAAAATCTAGGAAAATTACTAAAAATACTTTAATATAAAAGGAAATTAAGAAAAATATAAAAATGATGAAGTGCTTAATAGTAAGCTGAAAAGAAAACTTAAAAAGATAAATCATATTAAATAGAAGCTATCACGTACTAATTTTAAAGTTGGTTTTTGTTGGTTTTTCTTTTTAAAAACTAATTATTAATTAAAAACAAACAACTTTTGTGAAAACACTTTTGTTTTAGCTTATTAATAAGCTGTGTGCACCCGCTTATGCTTAACAGTTGAGTTTATAGCTTATTAGGACTTGTGGATTTTTGAAAAAGCTATCAAATGAACAAATAAGCCAAAACAGATGGATATATACTAGAAACAAACCAAATGAAACATATAAGCACACTGAATAAGCTACTGAAAACCAAATAAGAACTTAACAAACTACAAGGCAAAAACAGGCCTTACACAAGGACTTTTGGACCTCTGTGGGGTCCACAGAAGTGAAAGGGGTCCAAAGTAAGCTGTGACCCTTGAAGTTGACCTAGTCAACTCAGGAATAAGCCAATAAGCTAGGCTTATGGCTTGTTATAGAGGCTAGGGTAAGACTTGGAACTTGGGGTCAAACACTGAGTGAGTCAGTGTAGGTTTCTGAGAACAGGCTAAAAGGAGGGTCCAATAAGCTATGATACAATAAGCTAAACCCCAGACTAAACCTAGGTCTGAGAAGGTGGACTGATAAGCTACAAAATAAGCAAAGGGCAGGGTGTGGGGTCCACTGGTGAAGTCACACAAGGCTAAGGAAAATTGGCCAAAGGCCTGGTGCACAGGGCATGCACTTGCCCTGCAGTGCTAAATAAGCACTTGCACAAGCTACAATAAAAATCCCAAAAATAAGCTGAATACAGATTATTGTAGCTTAGGTGATAGACATTAACCTCTAACAATTTTAAGACCTGAATCACTCCACAAAATTCTATAAAAATTCCACAAAAAATGGGTTTTCTGAAAACTTATGAAATTTTGACTTTTAAATTGATGAGCTAAGTTGGCTTTTGTGAAACTCTAACTTGATTTAAGCACTGATTATGGTATACTAGGCTATAATAAGACTAAATTAAGCTAAAACAACTACTTGTGAAATGATTTGATGAGATTTGAACATATAACCTTTTACAGATAACAAGTGTGATTAAATCAAAAGGTGTTTTGACTTTTTTACAAATGGTCACTGGTTTTTATGGTTACTCTGACTTAATATGAACTAGGTGAGCATGTTTCAAGCAGAAATGACCAACCAAACCCTTCTTAACACAGTGAAACAGTGAGATCCAAACACTCATTTTAAAACTAATTTTTGTGGATTTCAAAGAGTGTGAGTGATTAAGACCATTAAACTGTATTCCAACAACTTATTAAAGTGTAATAAGCTAAAAACAAACATAGAAACAACAGATACAACCACAAATGCACAGAAATCTCTAAAGTACTAATTTGACAGTTAAATAGAGAAATGAAGCAACAATGAAAGTAAGAGAAAAAGCATGCAATTTTAAGCAATATTATGACTGAGGGAAGCCAATAAACAATAGAAACACAAAGAGAATAAGTGGAAAGCAATGCTACAGTAGAAACACAGAAATGAAATTATGAGCTTACAATGTGCAATCCTGCCAAAAACCATGAACCAAGGAACCACAAATCAATCCTATAGGTTTCCATAAATCTCTAACCCAGGGCCATCCATGATTTACCCTGCTCTAACTTTATTATCTTCATCATCTCCATTTTTTTTTAATTTTTCTTTACTTTTTCTATTTTTTTTTTTTGTGTTTTTGATTTTCCTAAACCTACACTGAGTCCATATAATTAAACAGCAACAACAACAAAGCTTTTTGAGAAATTTGAAATAAAAATGAAAATGGCATATACTGAGATTGATACAGAAACTTGAAATTGATTAATGAAACAGTTGAGATTACACTTGAATACACTAGTACAATGCTTAAAAGCTTGAGTTTTAACTGAAATAGGAAGCTACAATTTAGACGACGGGATTAAACTAAAATTATACTACTCCTTCTTCCTTGATGCCTCTCTTTCTTTTATAGGCTCTTTTTATGGTTTGTGGACACCCTCTAATCATTTCCCACTTCTTTCCTTGGCCATTGGATGACTGAGACTCAATCTCAGCCCTAGGATCTTTTTGGCGGGAAAAGGAGAAACAGAGCAATTTGCTATGTTTGCATGTGTAGAGGGGGGCATTTAATGTTGTTTGGATTGTTAGGTGGGTAATGGATTGGGCGGTTGATGGGATGGTGATGGTGGGGGGTGGTGATGTGATACTGTAAGTGGAGAGGGGGTGAGAGGAAAGGGAGGTGGTGGTCAAACGGTTTGACCGTTTATTATTTAAAACGGTTATAGGGGATTGGGCTTAGGGATTGGGCCAAGGGAAGGGTGTTGGGCTAGGCTGTGGTGTGGTTTGGATTTGGATTGGGGTGTTATAATAATAAGGTTCCGGCTTGGTTAAGTATTAATAACAAGGACCAATTTTGCAATTATCCGAAAGTTGGGGGGTTGGACTTTGGAAGTTTCCAAGGTTATCACAAGGGTGTATTCTGCCAAGTTTCCATAGTATGAGGACCATAGTTCCCTTTTTCCATTTTTTGAACACCCAAGGACTATTTCTGCCAACTCTGCAAACCCTAGGAACCAATCATGTAAATTTTCCAAACTTTCCATCCAAGGACCACTTTTGCCATAGAAGAATAGCACAAGGACAAAAATTTATTTTTTCAAAAGTTTTTACATCCCAGGGACCATTTTTGTCAATTTTGCAAAGTTGAGAGACTAAACTTGTAATTTTATGAAATTTCACACCAAAGGACTAAATATGTTTATTTGTGATTTAAAAGGACCTTTGGTTACTTTTTCATGTTTTTGAATAACCAGGGACTAGATTTGACAAGTTTTGAAAGTTGAGGGACTAAAACTGCCAATTATTCAAACTTTGTTCATTTTTCATTTGTTTTTAAATATTTTGCATCTGAAACATATAAAACACAATCCTGGGATATTTTCAGTATTATGATGCATATTTGAGTGTTTTTAGATGTTTTGGCAGTTCAAATGAGACAAAAATGATGAGTATTTACACACTCATCAATATCCTTTCATTTATCTTATGTGTTGTTTGATTCTTTGGGCACACAATCACTTTTTGTTGCAATACTTCGGCTGTTGGTTTGTGCAACGTCTCTTTATCATACATGAAATCTATTAGTCTTTGGACAACATCTTCATCATCTGTTATTCGATATTGTGGTGGGATTTTGATCTAAGCGGCTTCGTGTGGATTTTCTTCACTGGTTTGTCCAATTCTACCGTCACCCACATCAAGTAACCATGAAGAGAACTTACGTGTTGTTTCTCTTTCATGATTATTAAGATCTGTGATGCGTGGGAATTACACCATGCTTTACCTCTCGAGGGATCTCGAGAAGCTTACAACCCCTACCAGGCAGTGTACCCGATCGTTGTAGTATAGTATAGTGACAAGTACTGGGGGATTGATTGTTCAACTCAGGAATAGTATCGCTAGGATTAGAAAGCCTAAAAACTAGGTCTAGAGGTGAGGGATGATTCTTTTTGTATTTTTATATTTTATGAAAAGCAATTAAAAATCTCGGGTATTGGAAGAGTGGGCGGAATTAGTTGCTAGTCAACTAACCCAATAACTAAGATGCAATCAAAATAAAATAACAAAAATGTAAATTAAACTAATTAAACTAGTGGTGTGAACAATAAATGGGAAAGTTGTGTTTACTTAGATTTCATTACTCCCTAGATATCTTTTACAGGTTGATAGTTTGTTATAGTTGCGTGGATGATGGGTTATATTCCTTAATACCATTCGTGGGGTGGCGTACGTACTTCCCCATCTCTATAAGCTCCTACTTCACTCCAATGTCGAGCCTGCAAGAAGCTCCTAACATGGGATCATTATAATTCGCTCATGCATTAATACAACCATAAAAACCTAGTACGCATTGGTTCATGTTTCTTAAGACGTTCAAGCATGTCACAAAATGGAAGTCTGCCAGTTTTCTTAAGCCTAACATCGAAATCATTCATCCATAACAACTATAAACAAGCAATCAAGCCATAATCAACATCTAGGTTTCACTACATCTAAGCAAACACACAAGAAATCTAGCCTAGCATGTTAAAATCAAGACAAGCATAAGATATATTCAAAAAACACATAGACATATTGAATGAATTGAAAGGATACTTATCTTAATTGAACATGAAAGGATTTAAGGGGTGAAAACCCTTTAAAGTACTGTAAAAAACGTGCTAGGGTTTCTCCAAGTCGTTCCTAAAATTGAAAACCCTTGAAATTCTGACGCCGTCAACCCGCCGCCCATAATAAAATCGGATTGCCTAGATCCAGATCTGACACCGCCAAGACCATTTCTCCTCTAGGCCGTCACATGTTAAGGGGTCATGACGGCCTATGGTGACTGTTGGGATATAAAAGATCAAGGTACTTCTGTATGTCAAAGTGCTGCTGCTTAAAGATCAAAGTCAAAGTGCTTCTTAAAGATCAAAGTCAAAGTACTGCTGAAGATCAAAGTCAAAGTACTGCTGCTTATTGAAGATTATTCAAAGTACTTCGAAGAATATAAGGACTTAAGTGCAATATTAGTTAAGGATTAATGTGTAATATTTTATGAATATTCTAGAATTAGTTAGGGATAATGACTTGTCGTTCAAGATATATGATGTAAACCGACTTAAGGTTATCTATATAAAGAGCCTTATGATGGTATTAGGGATAAGAGTTTTTAGTCTAAGTTCTAAGAGTCTTAGAGCTGTTCAAAGTCGATAATAGTTAGGGATTCTTAGTGAATCTGTGTAACAAAGCAGGTTCAAGTTTGGTTTAATATAAAAGTTCTTCTTAAGCTTTGTGTTAGTAGATTCCGCATACTTTACAAGGTAAAACAGTGTTTCAATATTAATAGTGTTGAGTTTACTTAATATTATTAAACCTTTACAAGCTACAAAGTAGTTTGGTCAGAGTATATCGATCCAACAAGTGGTATCAGAGCTTGTGTTGGAAACTCTGATTAAGAAGAAAAACCTTTAAACCAATTCTACTACAAACCCTTCAAGATGTCTATAGAGGCTGCACCTGCTCAATCAATCACTACTGTTAGAATACCTATTGTCAAGAAGGGAGAATATGACTTATGGGCCATGAAGATGAGGCAGTACATTGCCATCACAGACCATGCACTATGGGATGTGATTGTCAATGGTAATATGCAAATTGAAGAACCAGTGGAGATCCCTGTACAACCACACCACCTAAGCCAACCATACCAGCTGCTACCAAAAGAAATCAAGACAAGGGTCTCAATATACTGCTCTTTACCATTCCTGATGAGCACTATTGAAGTTTCATGATGCCAAGGATGCTAAACAACTATGGGCTGCTATTAAGAAAAAGTTTGGAGGTAATGATGCTTCCAAGAAGATGCACAGGAACTTGTTGAAACAACAATTTGAAACCTTCACTGTTGGTGAGAGAGAAGGTCTTGATTCTGCTTATGAAAGATTCCAAAATCTTCTGAGTATGCTAGAACTATATGGAGCTGAGGAATCAGTTGAAGATGCTAACTTGAAGTTCTTGAGAAGCTTGCCATCAGCATGGCATGTGGTTGCTACTATGATCAGAGGACAATCAGGTTTGGACACAATGGATTTTGATGATCTCTACAACAATCTGAAGGTGTATGAGCATGAGATGAATGGTACTACAGGTTCAGGCACACATCAGAAACCCCGAAACATTGCTTTTGTATCTTCTGAAAACAGAAGCAGTACTTTCAATAAAGGTATTGCTTATCCTGTCCAAAGTACTGTGACTGAAACTCAGGTTCCATGTACAACCATGGTCACTACCACTTCATCACCATCAAACACCCCCACCTTAGATGATGTTCTATGTTCATTCTTTACTCAACAAGCATCTCTACCTGTAACCTATCAAGAGGATGTCTTGCAAATAGATGATGATGCTTTGGAAGAAATTGATATCAGATGGCAAGTTGCCATGATCACTACAAGGATCAAGAAGTTTGTGAATAAGACAGGAAGAGGTATTAATTTCACAGCTAAGCAGGGAATAACATTTGATAAGTCAAAATTAAGTGCTTCAATTGTCAAAGGACTGCTCACTTTGCAAGGGAATGCAAATTTGCAAAGTATCAAGCAAACAAGATGATTGAACAACCCAAGACTGAAAGAAAAGAGATGTTCCTATTACTGAACCAAAACCAAAAGCTTTGGTTGCTCAAGAGAATCTGTCAGAGATTGATTGGTCCAATGAGTTTGATGATGAACCTGTAACCTATTCAATGGTTGCATTGGAAGACTGGAGCACAGCTTTTGATGAAGAGCCTGGATATGCTGCTTTGGAGTCAAGAGATGGTCTAGGAAGCATTGATTGGAGCATGGAGTTTGAAGAAGATCCTATTCAGCTTGCTATGGTAGCTACTGCACCAAGTTCATCCACTATCTTTGAGGTATGCTCTAAGTGTAATGATATGTTTCAAAAGTTACTTAGTGAATATGTAGCTGAAAGAGATAAATTTCAAAGGGCTAGGTCTGAGATAACTGGCTACCAGTTGACCTTAGAGTCAATGGAGGCCAAAATAATTACACATGAAAACAATGAAGTAGCATGGGCTGAAACATATAAGCAACAAGAATACCAAGTAAAGTTGAGTGTCTGAACTAGAGAAAGTTACTGCTGAGAGAGATAAGTTGTTAGAAAAACTTGCTGTTTGGAATGAATCAGGTCTGTCACATGTTCAATTTGTTGAAAAGCAAAGAACATCAAACATTAAAACTGGCCTAGGTTATGATAATGATGGCACAGAAGGTATTCCATTTAAGAGTAAGGAACCAAATCTTATAGTAGATACCTCAACTAGTGATGAAGAATTCATAAGTTTGGATGAAAACACTTCTAGTGATGAGGAATCCCCTAGTTCAACACCTCCTGAATATAAGAATGACAAGGGATACAATGCAGTTCCTAATCCCCCAGGTAGTTTTCAACCACCTAGGAAAGATGTCTCTTGTTATGGGATAGATAACCTAGAGTTTAGGAAAAAGCTTAAAGGTCAATCAAATCCTGAGACTTTAGGAAAATCTGTTGAAGCACCTAAAGTTGATGAGAAAAAGTTTTCAAAATAGGCAGTATCTTCAAACACTTTTCAAAGTACTGCTGATCACTCAGCAGTACCTCCAAGGAAATATTTTCAAAATACTGCTGATTTTAGAAAACCTTTTGGAAAGGGATTTGGGGATATTGGTCCAAAGGTCTGTTATGTATGTTATAGTCCTCACCATTTGATTAAGGACTGTGATTATCACTCAGAATACTTAAGCAAATACCCAAGGACCAGGTCTGCAAATGAAAGTCACAGGGAGAATAAGCCAAGAGATAACAAACCAGTTTGGAATTACACAAATAAGGTTAACCATAGTAATTTCTCAAAAGACTATAGGTACCCTCATCAGAAAAGATCATTCTCCAAACCCACAGTACCTTCTCAAAGTACTGATAGAAAGTTCCCTAACCAAGGTACTGCTAGCAGAAACTCATGTGTAAGACCTAGGAGATTCAATTACTACAAACCTAGAAGGCCTTACAACACAAGAAAAGATGCTAGAACACAGACCCCAACTCCAAAAGTTACAACTAAATGGGTTAAGAAAGAAAGTACTGTTGGGGAAGAACCAGTACTTTCAGAGGCTAAGGGAGAAAAAGGGAAAATTGATAAGAATGAACCAAAAGTTTTGGAAACAAAAACATTAATTCTTGATCATGTTTTCAAATAAAGTGGTGATTACATACTCAAAGAATTTGAGTATGTCACTCCACAAGGGGAACACAAGTCAGTAATGGCTTGGGTTCCTAAAAGTAACTAACCTTTATCATGTGTATGCAAGGCAACCCAGAAGAGGAGCTTAAAGATCATCTTATTGTTGATAGTGGTTGCTCTGGAAGTATGACAGGAGAAAAGAAGCTCTTGTCAGATTTTAAAGCTTATTTTGGAGGAAAAGTTGCATTTGGGAATGATCCTGATAGAGGAAGAATAACTGGCAAAGGAACTATCAAGGCAGGAAACATTAATTTTGAGAATGTTAGATATGTGAAGGAGCTGAAATTCAATCTTTTGTCAGTCTCTCAGATTTGTGATAAGAAGTACCATGTGTTATTCTTTGACACAGAATGTCTTATACTTTCTCCTGATTTTATGTTAGAAGATAGAAACTTGGTGATGCTGAGAGCACCAAGAAATAATGATGTGTATAGCATAGACTTGAAGAACATCAATTCTGCTGAAAGGGCAACATGCTTGATTGCAAGAGCAACAATGGAAGAAGCACATCAGTGGCACAGAAGATTGGGGCATGTCAATTTCAAGAACATCAATAAGCTGGTCAAAGGAAATTTAGTTAGAGGTTTACCTTCTAAAACATTCAAGAATGATCACTCATGTCTTGCTTGCAAAAAGGGTAAACAGCACAAGGCTTCCTGTAAGAAGATTGATGAGAAAACCATTAGAGAGCCTTTGGAATTGCTGCACATGGATCTGTTTGGACCTGTCTTAGTTGTTAGTTTGAACAAGAAGAAGTACTGTTTGGTTGTGACAGATGACTGTAGCAGATTTAGTTGGGTCTTTTTCTTATGTTTCAAGGATGAAACTTTTGATGCTATTCATGATCTAATAATAGCAGTTGAAAATCAGTTAAGACTCAAGGTTAGAGGCATTAGATGTGATAATGGGACTGAGTTTAAGAATCAGTTAATGGATGACTTTTGTGCCAAGAAAGGAATTAAAAGAGAGTTCAGTATTGCCATAACTCCTCAGCAAAATGGAGTTGCAGAAAGAAAGAATAGAACTCTCATAGAAGCAGCAAGGACAATGCTTGCAGACTCCCAATTACCTGTTCCATTCTGGGCTGAGGCTGTAAGTGCTGCTTGTTATGTGTTAAACAGAGTATCAGTGACAAAACCTCAAATGAAGACACCTTATGAGTTACTCATGTGTAACACCCCCAAAATTCGTTCATAACAGCGGAAGACTTAACATGTCAGCGGAAGACTTTCGGGGTATTACTTCAAGGATCTTTGTCACAATTATAGTAAACATCACAAAGTGACGTATTAAAGTTTAATTTATTTCAAAATACCAAATATCTGGGATACAAGACATTATTAAGTTAAGAACATGTTTTATTCTGAAGGAAAATAAGTAGTTTATTATGGTCCTTGTCATGCTTTTGCCCACTCCGTGCCATCCAGATCCGTCTTGTTTAGTTACCTGAGATAAACATGCTAAAGTCAACATAAAGTTGAGTGATATTCATAGGTTTGAGTTTAAGAGTTTGAATCACAAGTTAAGAATGTATTGTAATCACATACAATCAATATGTTAAAAATTTAATGTTCCTGTTATTGCCTTAAGCTCATGATACTCAACGATTAACAGCCAATCATAAATGTGGATTATGATGGTAAGTAATAGGCCCCCAAAGATAGGTATTTGTCAATAACCTATTTATAAGAACAATAAAGTGCGCCTGGTGTTTTCTCCAACAACCAAACGAGGATTGTCAATCACTAATAGTACTATCCACAATTATTTACGTTCACCCTTCAAGTGATTAAGGTTCATGATCGAGGGACTTCTGACAATAGTAACTTAAGCAAATAACATTGGCCTGACGGTATTTCAATACCCGGTATAAAAGACTTGTGTTCGAGTTTTAAGCATGTATCTCCCCCACGGGATAATAGTTAAAGAGTGGGCTATGAACTCACCTTAGTAGTACAGTGGTATCGTAGTCTCAACAAAGCAAGGAAACGGCTTCACACAACACAACCTAAAAGATAATGCAAGTTTCAGTTGATAGTCTAAATCTGGTTTTATCGCGAATACTTGTTATTTAGTTACGAACGAATCTCGTGTTTGTTTAAGTGCCTAAAGTTCAAAAACAAAGTTATATATACATATAACTCGTAAGTAAAATGATCGATGATTGATATAAAGTTAGTTTTTATAACGGAAATAAAATAAACGTATCGTTTTACAAGAAATAAATAATGTATCGTTATATCGTTTAATTATAATTACGAATATATATCGTGTATATATATATATATATATATATATATATATATATATATATATATATATATATATATATATATATATATATATATATATATATATATAAGTTTATGTTTATATAAGTCTTAGTTTAATTATATGTTTATATATGTAAAAGGTTTATATTATTTTTATAAAATAATATTTACTGAAAATTCCTTTAAGTTTCCAAAATTTACATTTTTAACCCTAACGATATATATTTTACACCGTTAGTCCAAAATATATATAATTTACATTTTAGGTCCAAAAGTATCAATATTTACATTTCTCAACTCCAAGTTTCAATATTTACTGTTTTTAACTCAGAAAACTCAGATTTACAGTTTTGACCCAAAGTTTACAACTTTTGCATTTTTAGTCCCCGGTTTAAGAAATTTTGCAAATCTAGTCCAAATTTCACCAAACTTGGAATTTAGTTTTTATACTTTTTCAATAAGCTCAGAATACTCAAAGTAACTTAATTCAACTGCTTATTAGCTTATAAAGTGCTTATTTTGATAAATGGGCCTTAACGAGACTATTACAAGGCCCGTTAATAATTTGAGATCCATTCGGCTTATGAGACCTTTGGGCCTGACCTTGGACTCATTTTTATAGTACAAAAATGTTGCAAACAAGCTTGTGTGACCAGCTTATCACATAAGCTCAAAATTAGCTTAACGGGCTAACAAGCCCATGAGTTATCTTAGTAGTTTTTATAGAAAACAGTTTTTGGTAGCTTCAAAAAGGGTCGAGCAAATAAGTTTAACGTGACAACTAGGTTGAATGAAATACATTTCCAATATGTCAACCAAGGTGACAATGAGGTCGAGTAATAAAAATGATATGCTATATGTCGAATTTGGTTTTAACGAGGCTAAAGTGATTGGTCAAAATCATATATTGAAACTGTTCCAACACTTAGAAATATTCTAAGTGTTTTTGTGCTTATTCGAATGGGTCAAGGTATACATGGAACGTGTGATATAATTTACGTATACGTTATTATTAGCTCAAAATTATTATCATACTCGATTTTTAGCGTGGTCAAAAATGAAAAGAAGGAAAAACATATATATGTTACGTTTAATATTTACGAAATAAAAGATAAAAGTAAACGTGTAAAACTAATATTACTAGAAATAGAAAATGTTTATAGTGTTTCGAGTTTGCTCACCTCACCACAGATAGGTGGTGACAATGGTACGTATGGTTCGAGTTGGATCAAAGGATCATTGGTACAATGGTTCACTCCTAGCAAGGTTCACAACGAGCTATTTGGTTCCTCCTTGGATCACTTGTGCACCTCGTACTCGTTCCAAACTTCCTGTCCCAATTCTAGTATGCCTCGACTTATACTTGTGTTATTTGAATCGTTGGTGAGTGTGTGATCAATTGAGGTTGCATGAGGTCCTTATATAGGAAGTTCTAAGGTTGTGATAAGTGTAAGGTAACATGGAAGTGTGTTGTTGGCTTGTAAACGTGGAGTAGCACCTCTATTCTTGCCCAATCTATCTAGAGTAACAATGAGCATGTGTAAGAGAGATATACTGCTCATTCCTGACATTCCTGTTCACTTGAGTCAGCTTAAGAGGCATTGGATACATTAGGTGGTGCTAAGGAAGGCTTGTGACATAATTTGGTTTTACATTGTACATGGTTTTTGTCATTCACTTTGGTCAATTCTCAGGTAGCAAACAAGTGTGGAATTTAACGAGACTTGTCATTTATGAATGTTAGCTAGGTGGGAAAATAAGTTATGCAAAAATATGGTCATGTTGTGTGTCAAAATTCGAAGAAAATAGGGGTGTTCCTTGGCTCGTTCGTGACTGGAAACAAAGAAGGAAAGAAAAAAAAATATAAGGGTGGGCTGGGCTTGTGTTGTCGGCCCATCAAGAAAAAGAAAAAAAAATTTTAAAAGGGTCCGGTTGGTTTGTTAAGTAGGTTTAAGTGGCCCAATGGTTCAACGGGGCCCACCTGGTGTGTTTTGAGAGTCGGGTTACGATCAAATAATATTAATGAGTGATCTCGGGAATTTTTGTAGGCTCCGGGAATATATAAATATTGTACCTTAAATATACGAAACGTATATTATAAAAATATAAACGTTTAAAAATATATATTCGTGATAATTAGACTATCTAGGTTTGTGTGCAAGCAACGTTTCTAAGCAAAAGATAAATCACAATTTACCGTTGTGATTTATATATCAAGTCTACTATATAAAAAAAAAATTTTCACACGCACAAGTGGGTATTTAAATAACGTAATAACTTGTAAGTATTTACTAACCATTGGGGAAAATTACGAGAGGCTACATCATGGGAAAGAAGCCTAGCATCAAGTTTATGAAACCTTTTGGATGTCCCCTAACTATTTTAAACACTGCTGATAATTTAGGCAAATTTGATGGAAAGTCAGATGAAGGATACTTATTGGGATATTGTACCAATAGCAAAGGATTCAGAGTGTACAACAGGGCTACTAAGAAGGTTCAAGAATGTCTTCATGTTGATTTCCTAGAAGAGCAAGAAAATTCTAAAGGGAAAGGTCCTGATTGGATGTTTGATCTTGATTTAATGTCTTCATCTATGAATTATGTACCTGTAAGGGAAGAAAATCAAGTTGCTCCCACTGAAGAAGAAGCACAGTACATTGTTCATGATGTTAATTTAAGATCTGAAGATGAGACTAATGATAAAGTCAATGATGAGAAGAAAAGTACTTCTGAGCCTCAAGGTACTGATGAACCTCACAGTACTGTTGATCCTCAAAGTACTGCTCCACCAAAGACCACAATATCTTATGAAGACCAAGCCATTCAAGATGAACTTAGTAGGATGCTTTTTCAAGAAACAATGGCTAAGTCATATGAAGATGAACAAAGGAGAGCTTATGAGGCAAAAAAGAAGAAGTCTAAAGGAACTGACAGTACTTTACCCCATAGTACTGCTGATCCATTTGAAAGTACTTTTCAACCTTTAGATACTTCAAATTTGTTAAATACTGATACTGTGGATGATCCAAAACATGCCTGACTTAGAAGATACTGATGATCCAAACAAGCTTGCCTTAGAAGATACTGATGATGAATTGGATCAGGAAGGCATTTTCTCAGATTCTAATGAAGATCCTGATTTAAATAATTTGGAAGATAATCTTGAAGTCTCACCGACTCCTACTCTAAGAATTCACAAAGATCATCCTGTTAACAACATTATTGGACCCTCAGCTTCAGGAGTGCTTACAAGAACTAAAGCTAAGAATATGTCTCCACAACATACTTCTTTACTTAGTTTTATTTACAAGCAAAACAGGGTGAATCACAAGAGTCAGAAATTGTGTTTATTTGCTTGTTTTCTGTCTCAAGAAGAGCCTAAGAATATAAAACAAGCATTAGCAAAGGAGAGTTGGGTTGAAGCTATGCAAGAAGAACTCTTACAATTTAAACTTCAAGAAGTATGGGTATTATGTGATTTACCTGATGGTAAGAGATTGATTGGAACAAAATGGGTCTTCAGGGTAAAAAGAGATGAAAGAGGGAATGTTATTAAGAATAAAGCAAGGTTAGTGGCTCAAGGATATAGACAGGAAGAAGGAGTAGACTATGATGAAGTCTTTGCTCCTGTGGCAAGGATTGAAGCCATAAGGCTATTTTTGGCTTTTGCATCTTATATGAGATTTCCTGTATACCAAATGGATGTTAAAAGTGCTTTTCTATATGGCACTATCATAGAAGAAGTTTATGTCAAACAGCCTCCTGGTTTTGAAGATCATGCACACCCAAACAAAGTCTACAAGGTTATCAAGGCTATGTATGGCCTTCATCAAGCTCCAAGAGCATGGTATGAAAGACTCTCAAATTTTTTATTTCAACATGGTTATAGGAGACGACCTATTGACAAGACTTTGTTTATCAAGAGAGATAAAAAGCATATCATGCTTGTACAAGTGTATGTAGATGATATTATTTTTGGTGCTACTAAGCAATCTATGGTGAAGGAATTTGAAGATCTTATGCAAAAAGAGTTTCAGATGAGTTCAATGGGAGAATTAATATTCTTCTTGGGACTACAAGTGCAACAATCAAGCAGTGGAATTTATATTTGTCAAGATAAGTATGTTGCAGATATTCTTAAGAGATTCAATTTCACAACTGTCAAGCCTACATCTACACCTGTGGATACTAACAAACCTTTGGGAAAAAATGAAGAAGGAGAAGCAGTTGATGTCACATTATACAGGTCTATGATTGGATGCCTTATGTATTTAACTGCCTCTAGGCCTGATATTACTTTTGCTGTGTGTTTATGTGCAAGACATCAAGTTCATCCCAAGGTATCACACTTGAATGCTGTCAAAAGGATTTTTAGGTACCTTAGGCAACAACCTAAGCTAGGATTATGGTATCCTAGGGACTCACCTTTCCATCTACAAGCCTTCTCAGATAGTGATTATGCTGGAGATAACTATGACAAAAGATCTACAACTGGAGGGTGTCAGTACCTTGGCAGTAGATTAGTCTCACCACAATGCAAAAAGCAAACAATTGCAGCAACATCTTCCATAGAAGCAGAGTATGTAGCTGCTGCAAGTTGTTGTGCACCAGTACTTTGGTTGCAAAATCAGCTTTTGGATTATGGATTCAACTTCAAGAATACTCCTATCAACATTGATAATGAGAGTACTATCTATATTGTGAAGAATCCAGTGTATCATTCCAAGACAAAGCACATTCAGATTAGGCATCATTTTATTAGAGATTGCTATGAGCATAGGCTTATCAATGTGGTTAAAGTCCATACTGATGATAATGTAGTAGATCTACTCACAAAGGGCTTTGATGTTTCAAGATTTACTTTTTTAGTTGTGAGTATTGGTATGATTAATAATCAAGCTACTTTTGAGGGGAGGCATTAGTAGTTAGTCATTATTTTAGGGGAGGCTACATGTATCATTCAAAAGCACAAGTCTTTTATTCATTATTCAAGAAGAGATTACAGTTCCATCATGACAAAGACCAACATAACACAGACAAAGTTGCAACACATACACCGACAAGACACACTGACAGCTACCACAACACAACCTACTACCAAGCTCCACACAACCTACTCTATAGGCCTTTTTCCTTGCCCTCATAGCTCTGCTTTCCCTTTTGAGCAGTCTTTCTTTTGTCATCAAAAGAAGCTTGCTTCCTTGGGTAGGCCAGGCCAAGAACTTGCTTGGGAGGCTTCTCCTTTCTTGGAGCATGCCACTTCATGTTCTGTATTGCTGATTCCAGGGCTTGAGTCAAAGAATGTGGAAGCTCATTATCTAGAGATGAACCAGGGACAAACTTTTTCTTCTTAGGGTTTGAGTTGGTAGTGCTTGCTGCATATGTTATGGTAGAGTTTGCTACACTCATAAATGAGGATGATACATTTGGAGGAAAGTACCCCATCCATCCTGGATCCTCAAAGTCTAAATCAGAATAGTAGCTTATTTCTGAGTCAGTGGAACCATCTGAGTTAGAGGAGATGTACACCAATGGAAAATGACTCATTGTTATCACTAGGGTTTTGTGTTATGTTGATGAAAGAAGTGATGCATAAAGTATGTTAGTGGAAGAGTTCCTTTTATAGGCAAGGCAAGGTATATGGGTATTAAATGAAGTTCATTAACTTCTACTTGTCTTGGTAGCTTTGGGAATTAATTTGGGGAGATAGTAATTACTTCGGGTTGACTTTCAAAGATATTTTGGTCAAACAGTCAACTATCAAGATATTTTGCTTGGGAAGTATTTTGGTCAACATACTGTCTGGGTTTATAAGTGAAAGTACTGCTCCATATTCTATGGAAAGTACTGCTTGGTGATATACAGGGTACGCTGACGTGTCAGGATACCGTTCCAACGGTCAGATTTGTGGGTAACAAACTTTCGAAAGATATGGGGATGATCACTTCCAAAAATAACGGTAAAATAATTTATTAACCATGATTTTTTGTATATTATCCTTTTATACCTCATATCTTTTTCTTATTTATTCACCAGTATTCATTCACCATTCATCAAACTCTCTCACATCATTACCAATTACAATTTTTCTCTCAAATCCTTATCACGATGGCAAATCATCCAACTAACACCAAACACAACATGATAGCCAATCTTGAGAAAACACAAAGAAACATTGATTTTCATGGTATTATTGATTTTCTCACCGGAACCACCATCTGTTACTCAATCTTGGTCAACCCAGAGATTATTGGACCTTGGATACAGGAGTTTTGGGATACGGCAAGGTATGAGGTTGAAGATGGGGAAGATGTTATTCATGATATAGTTGCTGGGAGAGCTATTCGTGTTACAGAAGCAACAATAAGGGAGGCTCTGTTATTTAAAGATGAAGGAGGCTCTGTTCTGTTTGCTAAACAGGAGATTTGGGATGCACTAAGAGACATTGGGTATGAAGGACCTTTGGATAAGCTTACCTTTCAGAAAGCAATGGTAAGTCCACACTGGAAGTTTCTCATTCATGTTTTACTTCATTGCTTAAGTCCAAAGAGTACTGCTTGGGATCAATTTGGCCATACTATCGCTTCTGCATTTGTTGGCCTCATTACCAATCAACTCTTCAACTTTTCTTACATGATCCTTGATGGTATGATCAAACATATTAAGGCTGGATCCCCTTTTCTGATGTATCCTAGATTTGTTCAACGTATCTTAGAAAATCCACTAGATGGAATACCAAAACCTCAGGATTATGTACCCACTATTAGGATGCCACCTAAAGTGTTCACCCTTATGTCTAACAAGGGAGTAAATTTTTCGGGTACCAATACACCTCTCAATGCTTATATGTTAGAGGTAGCACAGGCTGTTAGGGATGATATTGAAAATAGTGGTTCTGATGCTGCTGATCAACCTGATACTTCTGAGCATTCTGCATCAGTTCATACACCTACACCACATATTGTTTCACCTTAGCATGATGTTTTAAGTGAAAGAACTCTCTCTGTGTCAGCTTCCTTGGAAAATCCTATTTCTGCTGAAGGTACTTCTTCTCAAGGTACTGCTTCAAAGAATACACCAGTACCTTCTCCCAATGATTATACTCCCACAGGTGGGATTCAAACACCTGGAGGAGATGAGGGAGTTGGAGGGGCTATGAATAATTATGCTTTGACAAGAGAATTGGAGATGATGAAGAAAACTATGGATGATCAAGCTGCAGAAATCAAGAATTTAAGGAAAAAGTTCAAAAGGTTAAAGAAGTTTGTTTGGCCTCTTGTCCAAAATTTTAGGCTTTATGTGAAGGAAAAGAAACAGTCTCAGAAGCAAAAGTCTAAATCTTCCAAGAAGACTTCTAAACCCAAGAAGAAGCATAAGAAGTCATCATCTATCAAATTGGGGAGGAATCAAGATGATAATTTGGATAGAGATGATGCTGATATTCAATATTCAGAAGATGCTCACCTTTGGCAATATCCAGTAGATCCAAAGCCTTTTGTGCCAGAGAAAAACATTGAAGAAGATGTGAACATTGTTGAGCAAGAAGCTGCTGAGCAAGAAGTTGTTGAAGAAGCTGTTGAGCAAGAAGTTGTTGAAGAAGCTGTTAAACAAGATGTTGATGCACATAATATTCAAAGCACTCAAACTCAAAGTACTGTTGCTGAAAGTACTGCTGAGCAAGGTACTGCTGCTATGAACATTGATGAAAGTGAAATTTCTGCAGCTGGACCTTCTACAAAGTATTTTGAAGATGAAGCTGGTCCTTCTACTTTTATACAGCAAGAAGAAGCTAAGGTGCATACTGCAAGTGATGATGAAACTATAGCCCAGATTATGATCAGTTTGAATAGACCTTCAGGAGGTATACATATTGCTGAGCCTGCACAAGTTTCTGAAAGTGCTTCTGAATCTGAAGAACTTGATCACAAAGAAAAAGGGAAAGGGATCATGAAACAGAAGAATATCAAGAAGAAGAAGAAATTTACTCTTGCACAGCTTAGAGATATAAAGATAGCAGAGGATGCAGAGGTTGCTAGAAAGCAACAAGCTGAGTATGATGCAAAGTATTTGGCAGAGATAAATAAGCCAATTACAAAGAAGCCAATGACAATAGCTCAAGAGAGAAATTGGATGATTAGTTTCTTGAAAGGAAGAGGATACAAGAATTTACAAAGAATGAGGTATCGAGAAGTGAAAGCTCTATGGGAACAAGAACAAGAGTCTATCAGGAAAAACTTAGAAAACTTTGTGCCCATGGATGTTGATAGAGAGAAGAAGTTAGAAGAAATAAGGAAAGAACAGGCTGAATAAAGAAAATTAAAGAGAAAGAAAGCAGTTCAAGATGATCAATTGTCAAAAAGACTCAAGATGATACATGAAGATACAATTGATGAACTGAGAAACTATTTCAGAGTAGTTGATTTTGAAAATAAGAAAACAGAAAACTCTGGAAAGAAATCCAAGATAATCTCATTCTCTGTGGTTGAATCAAAAGAAGGGAACTACCTTATGTTCAACAGAGAAGATGAAAGCTTCACAGTATTCAATATGCTATGGGATGTTCTGCATTTTATTACAAGAGAAGATTTATATGACTTATACATGCAAGTGCAGACATACTATGAAGATATTGAAGAATCAGGAGTGGGATTAAGTTTGCTTGGAGATTTAATTACCATCTGGGAAACAGAAGAAACAAGTGTTGATCCTTTATGGAATGATCAAAAGAATTGGGAAATCACAAGATGGAGATTCTTTGAGTCATCAGGAGTTCATGCACTTGAGATGGAAGATGGTACCATGATTCACATGCTTGCTGAGAGAAGATATCCATTGATTAGAGAAATTATGCTCAGAATGCTGGATCATGGAATGGAACTTGAAGATGAATCTGATGTAGCTTTGGATGTGATCAAGCTATTTATCAGATGGACCAAGTCTGAAGAATGATATTGCAAAATACTGGTATGATTTGTTTTGTATAATAAGTATTTTCAAAGTACTGCAAAGACAAACAGTACTTTATCAAAGTACTGCTTGTTGCATTAAACCAGTATAAGTCCTTGTAAAAATAAAATAAATAGTTTTTGATGTTTAAAAGTGAAGTCAATAAAAGGATTTGTAAAAACACTTGGTGTTAGTATTAATACTACACAGCAAATGGTAATCAACTCACCATGTTTAACAAACAAGAAAGAGTTTGACTCATCATGAGGTTACGACTCTGATGTGACAATCAAATCCGTTTTTAGTTGACAATTTACTAAAAATTGTATTGTTTTCAACTCACCATATCTATAAAAGTGAAGAGTTGGCTAGTCCACAAGGAAAAATGGCTTGTGGTAAAGGCTGTGGAAAATCCATTTTTGGTAATTAGTTCACCATGGTTGAAATCAAAGAACTAACTAGTCCAAAAGCAAACGGCTCTTGGTAAAGACTACTCAAATCCGTTGATAGCTGATGATTTGCTAAAAATCATATGGTTATCAATGTACCATGGTTGTTCTAACCTAAACATTGGCTACTCCAGAGTTAATGGCTTTGGTAAAGAGACATCAAAATCCATTAATTTTCAATGATTCACCTCTCACAGGAGTTTACACACCTGGAAGTGATGAGAATAGTATGAAACTTTAAAAGATTTGATGAATATTGTACCAAAATGTTGCTGAGTAGCTGAGGAGGATTATTGCAGAGAAGATATCAACTGATGCTGATAAAGAGTACTTTGACACATGACAGAGAAACAATCTTTCTGAATAATTAAAGATTTTGAAGATCAAAGATAACTTATGACTATATTCTATATTTGGCCCACGAGCCCAAATGATAAACATCACTAAGGCCCAAACCCACTATGAGTGGGCTATTATAACAATGACTTGGGCCGCATTATCAAAGGGATTGGGCTCACATAAGACCCAAGCCCAACCAAACTATTTATGGTCTAGATAAGGATCTTCTATCTATGGATAAAGATCCTTGGACCTGTTAAGCACCATGCGTGCGAAACGTAAGGAGCACGAAACCATCAAGGATTCTGCTCCTATATAAAGAATGACATAATTCTCATTAAAGGTACGATTCACAAACCCTAACTCTTTACAATAACCCTAAAACCGATTACTTACTCTTACGCCGGAGGATAATCGTGGGAGACAATCCCACGATAAGCCTAACGGTGTTTGTTTACTTTCTTAGTGTGCAGGTTTCAAGCATTAAGAGCTAACTGGTACGAGAGCAGGAGCCCAAACTAGGAACGCCCAACTTTTGTATCAACAAGTGGCGCCATCCATGGGACCCTATACTAAGAACTAAGAACTAGAATGACGAAGAACAAAAACTCAAGCCAGCGGACTCCGCAGTTGGAAAAGACACGTGACCCCCAGAGGAAGAACCATCAAGATTCGACCTCTAGGCAGGCCTCTAGAACAACCAGTGCGCCTGGTCACCAAGAAACGGGACCAGCCCTACCTCTCCCAGCGGTAGAACTGCCTACAAGGACCACTCAAGCCACCACGATAGTCCCAAGCGTTGAAGAACTTCAGCGCACCCTCTTCAATACTCCCCACCAAACGGCACCTATAGTGGACAACACTGTGCCACCTGGCGCACCCAACCGAGATAGGGCGCCCAATGTTGAGGCAGAGATTCTTGCAGCAGATGAGGACGCACCTGACCTAACATTAAGTAATTTTGTATCCCAAAATTACGAAACCCTAACTGCCCTCATGCAAGAAGAAGCAAGGAGAAGGTCAAGTATGAGCCTGTAAGCCCGGCTCAACTTTGGTCCTGAACGCGAAGCATCACCACCGCGCTACCAAAGAGGAGGACGCGAAAATAACGAAAGACGTACCACTATCCATGATAGACTTGGTACGGTATCTGAGTCACAATATTCAGAGGAATATGAAGATGGCGAGAGGCGCACCAATGTTCATTCCAGACTTGGTAGTCGAAGGATACAAGACAGACTTGGGGTATTATATCATGGATCTTTGTCACAATTATAGAAAACGATTCAAGTGATCATTTTAAGTTTTATTTAAAATGCCAAATATTCATAATTCCAAGAGAATTCGTTATTCAACAACAAGTTTTATTTAAAGAGAAATAAACATTTCTTTATTTGCCCACTTCATGCCTTTGCCATCCATTCCATTTAGTTACCTGAGATAAACATGCTAAAAGTCAACAAAAGTTGAGTGAAATTCATAGGTTTATAATTAAGAGTTTGAACACAAGAGATAGATGTTTATTGTAATATCGATACAAATAAACAAGTTAGAAATCACATTCATTATTGCATTAAGCTCATGACACTCAACGATTCAACAGACATCAATATTTTCATAATAATGATGTAAAATATATAGCCCCCAAGATAGGTATTTGCCAGTAACCTATGATATTCAAATAAAGTGCATTTGGTGACTTTCCTCTAGCCACCAAATGGGGATTGTCAATCCCTAATAGAATTTACGTTCACCTTTCAAGTGATTAAGGTTCATGATCGAGGGACTTTTGGCAATAGCTACTTAAGCAATAATAAGATCAGGAAAAGACTTGTGTTTTTGTTTTTGAGCATGTATCCCCCCCACAAAAATAAGTTAAGTGTGGGCTATGAACTCACCTTAGTAGGATAGTAGAACAAATGTAATCTCAACGATGCAAGGCAACGGCTTCACACACAACCTATAAGATATGGCACGTTTTAGTTTTTAAGTCTCGTTTTATAGCGAACGTTCATTATTTATTACGATTAATCCATAAGTGCATAGGCGATGTGTTACGTCGTATAAAAAAAATAGATAATGGTTAAGTATTGTTTTATTCGTCTAAATTTAGTTATTCATTATATACGATTTATTTATATTATATATATATACATATGTAATAAGTTACGTTTATTATTTATCGATTTAATATATATTCAAATATATATATATATATATATATATATATATATATATATATATATATATAAATTTTTAATTAAAATCAATATTACTATTCAATCCTTCATGTTTCTCAATTTTTACACTTTTTACCCTTAACGGAAAACATTTACGCCGTTAGTCCAAAAATTATATATATTTACATTTTTAGTCCAAATATCAAATATTTACATTCATTATCCCTAAATTTCAATATTTACAGTTTATACCCTTAGAAAAACAGTTTTATACTTTTCACCCAAAGTTTACAAACTTTACACTTTTTGTCCTTAACCTTCGAACATTTGCAAAAATAGTCCAAACTTTACCAAATTTAAAACTTAGCATTTTTATTATTTCAATAAGCTCATAAAGTCTTAAATAGCTTATTTTCACAGCTTTTTAGCTTAATCTCTTCTTATTTCATTAAGTGGGATTAACGAATCCAAATTAAGGGCCCATTAAGGTTTTATGATCGAAGGGGTTTGGGGGAACACTAGGTTTATAGAAATCCATCATTTCTAAGTTACAAAAACATTTCAAAACAGCTTATATGCTCAGCTTATCGTAATAAGCTGAAATGAGCTTTTTGGGCTTTACGGCCCACTTAAGGTTTTTAAGTTTCTGAAAACTAGTTCTAATAGCGATTTACTTTGGGTCTCGTTAGGTGATTAAACGAAGTTATTAGGTCGACTTATTTATCATTCCCGTTAGTATTTCAAGTAGGCAATTAGATCATACAAAAATAATAGGTGGTCATGTGTCGATTTTTAAAATGACGAGGCCAAAGTGTACTGCCAAAACTCATGCGTATGACTTATATAAGTTGAAAAATAATCTAAGTCTTTTAGTATATTTCATATAGGTACAAAATACATTAGAAACGTGTGATTTTTATAATTATACGTTAGTTATGAGTCTTAATCTTTCATAGGGTCTCGTTATAGACCTAACTAACAATTGATACGTGATATAAAAATTATAGGTCGTTTGTATTATTTACGTGATATTTATAGTAATTGTTGGTGCAAAACATAAACATACGTATGTATATGAATAGAAAGAAAGTTTATGGTCTCACCTCACCTATAAGAGGTGGAGTAAAACGGGGCGTATGGTTCGTGTAATGGTACAATTACTTCGTGGTTCACTTCACGTTCCACCAAGGTTCAAGAGGGTCCAAGCTTTGCTTCCTAGGTTCACTTTTAGACGTGGTACACTTGAGAATCCTTTCGTCCCTCCAAGCTCCTTCTCGTTAATATTTTTAGTGGTATGGTTCGTATGAGTGTATGTGGTGATTTAGGTTTGCGTGGAAGTCTTATATAGGCAATTTTTGAAGGGTAGAAATGAGATGAGCTCACAAGTGTTTGAGGTTGCATGTTAGCCGAATAGTAGCACCATTCTTCTCAACCAATCGTGGGTTTACAAAGCTTAGATTTAGTAAGATTGCTTCCTGTTCATTCCTGACATTCACAAGGTGTACATTGTTCATTTTGTTGCCATTGGGGAGCATGGGAGGCTCGAAGGAATATGTTGCCACGTTTTTGGTCTTATCTCCATGGATGGTTTCATGCTTTTGCTTTGGACGTTTTTAGGGTAGTGAACGAGGGTGAGTATGTGTAACAAATATCGATTATGTTTCTTTGGTACTAGGGGAGACGAGACAAGCAAAAATACATGTTGGTTATGTGTAGAAATCGTAAAATACTAGGGGTGGTTTGGGTGTGTCGCGGCAGTGCAAAAGAAAGAAAATAAAAGAAATAACAAAGGGTGCGTTTTGGGCAAGGCCTGGTGGGCTGCTGGTTTTGTCGGCCCAAAGAAAAAGAAAAGAATAAAAAGGAGTCCGTTTGGTTTGTGTTGTGTATCCGTGGCCCAAAGGGTGTTGGGGGCCCACCTGGGGTGTCTCGATTATTGTGTCGAAGTTCAAAAATATTAGTGAGCGTTCTCGGGAAGTTTCGTAGGTTCGGGGAATATGTAAATAGTATACGTTATTTAGACGAAACGTATTATTAAATATAAACGCGTTATATAATTATTTATCGTTCGCAATAATTATAGGCAATCTAGGTTGTGTGTAAGCATCGTTCCTGGGTAAACAGTCAATCACAGTTATCGTAGTGGTTCAATATCAAGCCATATCATAAAAAAAAAATTTGTTACCCGTAAAATGGTGTTAATTCCTTGTAACATCGTTTTATTTATTCGTATGCATTTACTAATCGTAAGGGAAATTTACGAGAGGTTACACTCTTCCTCTGAAGGAAGCCGGCGCAAGCGCCGCAAAAGAGATTACTCATCTTCCAGTGACTCCTCGGATAACGAGAATAAGGAAACAGGACGTTGGAAGTCCAGAGGAAGACATCGCGAGGAAGAAGACGAAGGCATATCTCTTCCGTGGTGTCACCAGAAAGTTGATGCATTTACGCGACGCATCAGCGACTACTCTGATCATAAGAAAAGGTGCATGCCCACTAATGTTAAAACATATGATGGAACGGGTGATCCGGATGACCACCTAAAAAATTTCGAATCCGCTGCTACTATCGAAAACTGGCCACAACCTGTGTGGTGTCATATGTTTAACTCCACGTTAGTAGGGAATGCGCGCACTTGGTTCAGCAAGCTTCCACGAAGGAGCATTGGCGAGTTTGAAGAATTGTGCAAAGCATTCCACTTAAACTTCACCCAAAGAAAGAAGTGCGCTAAAAACCCTGTTGGACTAGCCAAAATAAAACAACGTCAAGGGGAATCAACCAGTGCTTATATGGAGCGCTTAAAGATGAATGTATACACGTCAAGGCATGTCCCGAGGTCCTAAAAATTTCAGGGTTCCTGAATGGGATCAATAACCCAGAACTAATTAGGAAATTAAACGACAAGGTTCCCCAAACCTTCGATGAACTAATGAAGCGCACAAGATCCTTCATCCAAGGAGAAGCAGCCGCTGCGGACAGTAGAAAGGGCTACTCAACTTATAAACAGCAAGAACAGCCTAGGAGACAATCCAATGATCAGAGCAGCAACCGCAGCATGAATTATCGCGGTCAGGGAAGTGGACGAGATAATGACAAGTATACCCCCCTCACAAAGACTCCGAGGGAGATATTTGTAACAGAAGGCGCAAACTTCCCAAAACCTCCACCAATGCGCACCCCAGAGGACAAGCGTATAGGGAATGGATACTGCGAATACCATGGCCAAAAGGGCCATACAACCAACGAGTGTGTCCAGCTACGACAACTAATTGAAAAAATGGTAAAGGAAGGTAGAATGGATCACCTCGTAAAGAACATCAAAGAAGGGAAGGATAGGCAAAGGAACGGAGCCAAGAAAGAGCCTCCCAAAGATAAAGCGGACATCATCTACATGATACAGTCATGGTAACGCAAGACAAAGCAAAAAGTCAGTCAAAAGTTCTCTTCAGAAAATGAGATATCCTTCCCCACTCTAGCTGCGGACAACGCAGTAATAGAGCCACTGACCATTGAGATACATACTGGGGGACATGACATCCGCCGCATGTATATTGATGGACGAGCATCCGCATATATTTTGTATGAACATTGCTTTAAAAGGCTACGACCTGAGATACAAAGTCAGTTGATACCGGCCACGACGTCGCTAACGGGCTTCACAGGAGAAAAGATTTGGCCTATGGGGCAATTACGCCTACTTGTAGTTGTAGGCGATGAACAACACTTTACAGCAACGTGGATAAACTTCATGATAATCAAGTCTCCTTCACCGTACAATAGCATCATTGGGAGACCTGGAATATCATCCATGCGCGCTGTACCATCCACAGCACATGGGATGCTCAAATTTCCAGTAGAAGGGGGGATTGTCACCCTCTACAATACCACAGTACCGCCTAAAGAATGCAACGCGGTAACCAGTGAGGTGGAACATATTCCAGAACAGCGCGCAACAAAAATACCAAACTTAAAGGTCGCCATTCATCCTGATTACCCAGATCAACAAATATCGATCGGAGGATCTTTATCTGATAAAGGTGAAGCAGCTGTGTGCGCACTCTTGCAAAAGAACATGAGTATCTTTGTGTGGGAACCTAAGCACATGACTGGAGTGCCACGCTCTATTACGGAGCACAAGCTACAAATCCGACAAGGATATCCCCCAATACGACAGAAGAAACGCGGCCAGGCTCCAGATCGTGCAAAAGCCATCCTGGAAGAAGTACACAAACTTGTAAACGCAGGCATCATGTGCGAAGTCTACTATCATGACTGGCTCTCTAATCCAGTGATGGTAAAAAAGAGCGATGGTAGTTGGAGGATGTGCGTGGACTTCACGGACCTCAATAAAGCATGTCCACAGGACTGCTACCCACTGCCAGAGATAGACTGGAAGGTAGAATCCCTGTGCGGATATCCCTTTAAATGCTTCCTAGACGCATAAAAAGGGTACCATGAAATTCAGATGGCAGTGGAGGATGAAGAAAAAACAGCCTTCCACACAAGTCAAGGGGTCTATTACTACCCAAAAATGCCTTTTGGTTTAAAGAACGCGGGCGCAACATACCAGTGATTGGTGGATATGGCTTTTGAAAAACAAGTAGGTCGCAACTTGGAAGTCTACATTGATGACCTTGTCATCAAGAGTCACACAGAGGAGGAATTGGTGCGCGATATCGAGGAAACGTTCAAAACATTTGAAAAAATAAACATGAAGTTAAATCCCAAGAAGTGCACCTTTGGCGCAACAGAAGGCATGTTCCTTGGGTATCTAATAGAACCTGATGGTATCAAGCCCTGCCCAAAAAAAAACAAAAGCTGTTATTGATCTCCCCTCACCGCGCACATTGAATGAAGTCCAGTCATTAAACGGAAAGCTAGCTGGGCTAAACCGTTTCTTATCCAAGTCAGTAGACAAATCACTCCCTCTCTTTAAAACACTCACGAAGTGCACTAAAAAGGGAGACTTTCGTTGGACTGAAGGGGCAGAGGAAGCCTTCCAACAACTAAAACAGCATCTGGCATCACTTCCCAAACTTGTCGCACCGCGACCAGGGGAAGAGTTGATCATGTACTTATCTGCAAGCCATGGAGCAGTCAGCGCAGTACTATTGACAGATAGGAACTCCGTCCAAACACCCATATACTTTGTAAGCAAGGCATTGAAGAAGACAGAGACTAACTACAGCGCCATGGAAAAGCTGGTCTTATCTCTAGTATTCGCAGCAAAAAGACTGCGCAGATACTTTCAGGCGCATCCAATAGCAGTGATCACGGACCAGCCCATCAAACAAGTTATCTCTAAACCTGATGCATCAGGACGCCTACAAAAGTGGAGTGTGTTGTTGAGCGAGTATAACATCTCGTATAGACCACGCACTGCAATCAAGGGGCAGATATTAGCGGACTTTATTGTTGAAAAGCCAGATACCGATACTCCACCTTCAACAAACAAGACAGAGTTACAAGAACCATGGGTTCTATTCACAGACGGATCCTCATGCGTGGATGGATCAGGCGCAGGCCTTATACTTACTAATCCATAAGGGGTAGAATTCACCTACGCACTGCGCTTTGAATTCATAGCCACAAACAATGAGGCAGAATACGAAGCCCTACTCGCTGGACTGCGTATTGCATTTCAAATGGTTGTACGCAACCTAGAAGCAAACGTGGATTTCAGGCTAGTAGCTAACCACGTGCTAGGCGAATATGAAGTAAAGGATGAACACATGATCCAATACCTCGAGAAAACCAAGTCCTTAATTCAGAGCTTTGATAGGTTCACAATCAAACAGGTACCTAGAGGAGACAACAGGAAAGCTGATGCGCTTAGCAAGATCGCATCTACAAGCTTTGCGCATCTATCAAAACAGGTATTGGTAGAAACACTAAAAAACAAATCCATCTTGGAAATGGAAGTATCTACGGTGATAGAGGAACAGGATCCCACGTGGATGATACCTATCATCGAATTTATAAGCAAAGGAATCTTACCACAAGATCATAAGGACACTCGAAGGGTACAGCACACAGCGCAGAGATTTGAACTACGAGATGGCATCCTATATCGACGTTCATTCCTACAACCTTGGCTCCGATGTGTTGGACCTCTTCAAGCAGATTATGTACTCCGCAAAATTCACGCTGGATCATGTAGCATACACTCGGGACCACGGTCCGTTGTGGTGCGCGCCCTGCGATTAGGATATTTTTTGCCTATTATGCACCGCGACGCGCGAGATATGATAAAGAAATGCAGTAATTGCCAAGTACACAGGCCAATACCGCGCCAACCACAACAAGAGTTAACTCCCATCACCTCACCATGGCCATTCTATAAATGGGGCATTGATATCGCAGGCCCCTTCCCAGTTGCAGCGGGAGGGTTGAAGTTCCTCATCGTAGCCATAGACTACTTTACAAAGTGGATTGAGGCAAAAGCAGTGGTGAGCATCACTGGCAACCAGGTAAAATGCTTCATGTGGGACAATATTGTGTGTTATTTCGGGCTACCTAGGGAAATTATCTCAGATAATGGAAAAAAATTCTGCGATAACCCATTCAAAGATTGGTGCGCGCAATTGAACATCACACAGCACTTTGCTTCAGTAAAACACCCACAAACCAATGGCTTAGTTGAACGCGCGAATCGCAGTTTAGGCGAAGGGATAAAAGCGCGCCTAGATAGACACAAAGGAAAATAGGTGGACGAATTGTCACATGTTTTATGGGCGCACAACACCACAATCAAAACCAGTACTAGAGACACACCATTTTCTCTTGTCTATGGAACAGAAGCTGTCATACCAGCCAAAATTGGAATGCCAACTATACGTACAGCGGAGATAAACGTCACAACAAATGACGAGGAGCGGTGCATAGACCTGGACTTGCTGGAAGAAAGGCGTGAGCGTGCAGCTATACGCGAAGCAAAAGCTAAAGCAAAGATGAAGATGTATTATGACGCAAAGGTCAAACACACTTTTTTCAGGCCAGGAGATTTTGTATACCGCGCTAATGATGCAAGCCACGCAGAAGACACAGGCAAGCTTGGACCCAAGTGGGAAGGACCCTATGAGGTCACGGATGCACTAGGTAATGGTGCATACAGGCTGCGCGATATGGAAGGTCACGAGCTGGCGCGCACTTGGAATATCTGCAATCTCAAAAGATGCTATCTTTAGGAAAGGCTACGGCCCACAAATAGACAACTTTGCACTTTAGTACGTGCCCAATAAATGTTTGTCTTCAAATCTTGTTTTCTTTATTAGGAATTGTTTTTTATTTTCCAAAAACTTGCAAGTATTAATAAAACGTTGTGGTTTCTAGCTAACTCCATAACACACTTCACTTTATTACGTACATTTTTATTACGTTCCAATATTGTTATTTTATATTTTGCCTACATGGCGTGCATTCACTTATTAAGACCCACGACGGCAGAAAGGATGAGTAAACCTACTAACTAACTCGTTGAGTAAGAGGGTTGCAAACCCATCAACATTGGATCATGCATCCTTGCTAAGCGCCTTACCTACAAGACGTTGAAGTAAGTTTTCCATGCGCATTCCACGAAGGATGCGCAATATCACGTACACCGTACAGGCTTAGAAAATTATGAGCCAAGACTCTTGGTCATTTAATAAGTCTCTGCAAAGTTATGCAAGTCTATTCTCATACTCATGATTTGTCTTTAAGTCATGCACTTAATTTAAATATAGGTTCCAACAAGTATCTTAATTGATCTTTTTACACAAAGGATAACAATTTAAGAACGGATACCATAACACGCAAACAAAAGATATAATTTGTTTTTTATACAACGCTATACATTTACAAGTTACAACAAGCCTATACACTATGACGATGCTCAGGACTACGTTCTGGGGCAACGGAGCTCCCAGCCTCTTGGAGCTTCCTCAAAAGTAACGCATCCTTAGGCGATATGCTTGCCACGCTGACCGCAACTCCATCTGACATGGGGATATGCGCAGCGCCTACACCACATAGGATGGCTTTTCCCTTAACACCCTTTTTCTTGGCCACCCTCTCCGAATGAAGTTCCAAGACTTCCTTCAGGGGAACCTCTTTCTCAAGAACAAAAGGGTTTAATATATCACGCGGCTGCACAAAGACTGGAACCTACAGCTGCGACTCATCAGGCTTTAGAAAAAAGTCTGGTTGCACCTCTGCATCCTCCAAGATGTGCCTCCCCAGGGTTAACCCCTCCATAATTAACTTTATGGGGTAATCCTGGTCACGCTACAGCCGCGCAATATTTGGAAGCTCAAACATCTTCATCCCCTCCATAGCCTTAACTAGCTCATCATAAGCGTTCGCCTTATAGCCGAGCACCTCAGCAAGTGCCACGGTCATCATCTTCGCCTCATGGAGCTCCTCCATAGCTTGCGCCCTACCATGCTCTACGGTGCACTCAACAACCTTCCCAAAGGTCTCCAACACCTCCGGGGACTCCAAAGTGCCCATCGCAGCCAGGCACAAACCATGACTGATCAACCACCTACACAAGCAAACAAAGGATGTATTAGAAGCAAAGAGGAATATTAATACATATAGTAAGGAAACATTGCATACCTGCGCTCAGCGATGGAAGACATCAGATGAGGATATAACTCCTCATCGTATTTTATGCTCAGCCTGCGCAGCTTCTCCTCCTGCACTACCAGCGCATCCCCAACTTGCTTGCGAAGGGCTTCAATATGGCCGAAGTGCTCAGCCTTTTTCTCCTCCAGATATCTTATACCCCAAGTCAAGTTAGCCTTGAACTGATGCAGCTCCCCACGCGCATGTTGCAGATCAGCCATTACGGTCAACTTCTCACCAGTGACCTTCTCCGCATGCGCCTTGACAGACCCTACCTCTGCTCGCGCATCAGCTAACTGCGCACGGAGCAGGGCAATTTCCTCGTCCTTCTGTGCGAGGCTGCTGCTCTCCCCAACATAACGCGTCTTCAACTGAGCGACCAACTCAGTCTGACGCTCAGCAGCAGCAGGTAGCTCCTCCATCAACTGCTGCGCAGACACCTCTCCAGCCGCCTTCACTGTCTCCTCCACGTTTGCATTCTGAGGAGGGACCACGCTTTCCACAAAGCCACATCACCCTCTGCAGCATGGTCATTATAAAGCATAAGAAGAAGGTCAGAGCATATTATGACAATTAATAATAAAAAAAAGAAAGAGAAAACATGGATATCACTTACAGAAGGGGAGAAGCCTTTGCAATCTCCTTATCCGCGCCAGTGGCGGATGTGTCATCTTCTGCGGATGACTCTTCATCTGTGATGAGATGGCGCCTCCTCTTGGAGGTACCAGCGCCATCAGCCTCTCCCTTATGCTTTAAACCATGCGCTACAATCCCAGGCTCCAGAACCTCCACGATGTCAGAGGACTTAGTACGCAACTCCTCCACCACGTGAGACGGCTCCCCAGTAGGAGGCACGCTCTGCACAGGTGTCACAAGCGCAGCAATGGGAGGTGAATCTTCGCGACCAGCTTGCGCCAACACAGTTATGTGCCCCGCAGTAGCCTCCAGAATTGGTTGCTCATTATCCCTATGAGGACGCACACCCACCGTCACTTGCTTTGGCTTCTCAAGCTTCACCACGGCGAACAAATCCATCTCTGCGCAACACAGGAGCAAATAACAAAAAACAGTTTAGTTATTGAAAGTACATATACAGGAACACTTACATTATTGAAGCGAACAAATAAAAGGGACAAGCACCCACCCCGGCCGCTCTCATCAATGAAGGTTGGCACCTCGTCAGAACCATGGAAATAGTTGCGACTCAGCCCCATGTGAACCAAAAACTCCTCGGGGTAGGGGTTAATGGGGATGCGGTTAGCATCAATCGTATCCGCATCCTCTGCGCTATATGAACCGGGTATAGGGCGCCCATCCCTTGGCAGCGTCTCTTGAGTATAAAACTCAAAAGGCGAGGGAAATACTATATCATCTACCCAGAAAATTTTTTCCCTCCAATCCCTAAGGGAATCCACCTTCTCCGTATAACACTGAAGGCGTCCACCGCGCTTTGCAAAAGAAACCCATCCATGCGACCACATTGTGTGGTAAAACGCATGGAACAGGTTAATAGTAGGGTTGACCGCAAGCAACGGACAATTTATTTTAAAATTTGACACTTTCGCCGCACCTATACAGTGCACCTGGGAAATGTGAAGGCGGTAGTAATTCAGCAAATTGCTAAAGAATAAGGATTTGGGTACGCGCTGGTTCGCATACTCGAAGAAGCGCGTATATAACCCTATTTTTCTCTCAGGGAAATCTACGATGCACACGTCGGCCTCCGGTACAACCGGATGCACGTCAAGAGGAATGAAATAATCAGAGGAGAACTGACGCAATTCATCCTCGTCCATTTCAGATGGAAACTCGTATAATTGGCGAACCATTTCTCAGAGAATAATAATAAAAGCGCGTTTTTGCAGTTACCTAATAAAACAGTTGCTCTCTTTGAAAAACGCTTTGAAGAAATTTGAAAATGGCAGAAGTGTGTTTTTTACTGTGTGTTCTTCAGTAAAATGGGAGGCAATTTTTATATAGGGTTACAAAAACCCTAGCATATTAGCCACGTGGAATCCACTATCCTAATCATGTGGCTAGAAGACGATCGGGTACATGCACTTTTTCCCATTTCCCAATACACACGTGGACACTCTCCCCGTTTCCCTAGGTATTTTTGAAGATATTTGAAGACTAGATACATTGTCCATAATATTGGGCGGTAATTTTTCCCGCCACACTTACCGTTGCTTAAAAGTAGTCTAGCATCCGCAGCTAGCAAGCCGCGCACACTAGACTGGGGGGACATGATGACATATAGTCTGTATTTGGGCCACGAGCCCAAATGATAAACATCACTAAGGCCCAAACCCACTATGAGTGGGCTATTATAACAATGACTTAGGCCGCATTATCAAAGGGATTGGGCTCACGTAAGACCCAAGCCCAACCAAACTATTTATGGTCTAGATAAGGATCTTCTATCTATGGATAAAGATCCTTGGACCGGATAAGCACCATGCGTACGAAATGTAAGGAGCACGAAACCATCAAGGATTCTGCGCCTATATAAAGAATGAAAAAATTCTCATTAAAGGTACGATTCACAAACCCTAACTCTTTACGATAACCCTAAAACCGATTACTTACTCTCACGTCGGAGGATAATCGTGGGAGACAAACCCACGATAAGCCTAACGGTGTTTGTTTACTTTCTTAGTGCGCAGGTTTCAAGCATTAAGAGCTAATTGGTATGAGAGCAGGAGCCCAAACTAGGAACGCCCAACTTTTGTATCAACCATAACAAAGAAACTTGAAATCAAGCAAGTGGTGTTCAAGTTAGGGGAGGATTGTTGGGATATAAAAGATCAAGGTACTTCTGTATGTCAAAGTGCTGCTGCTTAAAGATCAAAGTCAAAGTGCTGCTTAAAGATCAAAGTCAAAGTACTGCTGAAGATCAAAGTCAAAGTACTGCTGCTTATTGAAGATTATTCAAAGTACTTCGAAGAATATAAGGACTTAAGTGAAATATTAGTTAAAGGATTAATGTGTAATATTGTATGAATATTCTAGAATTAGTTAGGGATAATGACTTGTCGTTCAAGATATATGATGTAAACCGACTTAAGGTTATCTATATAAAGAGCCTTATGATGGTAATAGGGATATGAGATTTTAGTCGAAGTTCTAAGAATCTTAGAGCTGTTCAAAGTCGATAATAGTTAGGGATGGTTAGTGAATCTGTGTAACAAAGCAGGTTCAAGTTTGGTTTAATATAAAAGTTCTTCTTAAGCTTTGTGTTAGTAGATTCCGCATACTTTACAAGGTCAAACAGTGTTTCAATATTAATAGTGTTGAGTTTACTTAATATTATTAAACCTTTACAAGCTACAAAGTAGTTTGGTCAGAGTATATCGATCCAACAGTGACGCCGTCATGCCCTAGTGCAAAAGTGTTCTGGACCGTCATGGACTCCATCCTCTTCACCTCTTGTTTTTCCTCTTGACACCGTCATTAAGAAACAAGTGACGCCGTCAAGTACTGTTCCCAGCAAGGAAAATTAAGACTTTGTCATTTTCTTCACTTTTATGCTCCCTAAACGTCCAAAATGCTTCCTTTTCCCGAATTCACTCCAAAAGTACCTAAAATCACAAAAGGAACGATTTAGGGCAATATTTGATCAAATAAATTCAATTCCGGGCTTAAATGACCCCCTAAAAATGGATCATTTTTCGCCTCATCATATACCTTTACACTTGAGATTTGCTTGTCCTCAAGCACATGCGCTTTTATTCTAATCAAAATACAAGTTAGAGGTCATTTAACACTAATATAAAAGTAATTACAACAAATAATCGTTCCACTAAAGACCAAATACAAGCACGGAGGTCATATACTAGCACCTCACAAATAGTGTTTAGATACTCACATCTCTCGGGTGTAATAAAGTATATATCACAATATGGAAATGGAAAAACATCTCTCACTACCTGTCATAGCAAAATAGATTACCATAGGCTTGGGTAAGGATCAAACCTCCACCACATGGCGAAAGCACCTAGGATAAACTATCAAAGAGGTCTTTTAAAAGGTTATAACATTAGGTGTAGGGACATGGAATACACGGTTTTGTTGGATAAAGGCAATCTTTACTGGTGGCGAGTTAATAATCTTGGTTAATTACATGTACAATATGGCGTTGCTAAGCCAAGACTCGACTCGACTTAAGCTAATAAATGAAAATAAAAAAAATATAAAACAAACATAGAATGAAACGGGATGGTAGTCCGTATGTTTTTTCTCTTTTCTTTTTCATAATTTTTTCGATTTTTTTTTTTTTTTTTTTTTTTTTTGCATACACTCTTACCCTACCATCCAAAATAATACATCATAGGGAATGAACATTCCCCTTACACTTGAATTTTTACATACTTTACAATAAACTAATCTAATGACTCGAATCAAGATAATTAAAACACTTGGAGTACTTTTCAGATTAACGCACATATGGGGGTAATAATATGATGTTCTTCCCCATTACTCCATAACATTAGTACTTTACCCATGAGTCCCAATCGGCCCAAAACAATATGTACAAGGATATGACTCGACTTAGCAACCATGTAATCAATTAGATAATTAACTAAGAGTTTAAACATATAACAATAATGCACTAAAGATGAGTGCATACACGGAAGGCTAAAGCGATTTGGGTGTACATTTAAGTAGGCTGTAACAAATTCTTCCTTTAAGTAAGATGCTTAAAGTTAGAAATGAAAAGATAGGCTCGGAGGGGTGTACTAGGGGTTTCGTGTACTAAAAATGAGTACAACGCTAAGGTGTGGGAAAAATTAGTTGACTTTACTAGCGAAGTAATATGACTTAAATGGTCAAGTAATTATGATACGGGTTTAACACAAGGGTGATCCTAATGCCTCTTATCATGTAGTAAATCCTACTACACGAATGTAGTCTCACTAGCGGTCTCGGGATGCATCACTAACGCAAGTTCTAGAATCTAAATGCTACCGGTACACTAATAAGCACTAATAGTAAATGCTTTTCCTATCAAATCTAAAGGCGAACCTCACATATTTGGGTGGAAATTTTTTCTGAATGGTACGGTTTTGTGCCATTCATACGACTCCTATCCATGAGACGCTTGCTAAGGCTAAAGTTTCACTCCTAAATGTTGTAAAAAATTTGAAATTTGGCGCTAAAATTACACTAACAAGTATTTCTCATAGTTTTATTACACACCTACCATCAAACAAACAAACTCAAGTGAAAGTGTATCCTATAAGGTATCATCATTTAACCTCCCCTTACACTTAGGATGAACATTGTTCCCAATGTTCAATTAAAGAATGTAAAAGTGAAATAGGTAAAAGAATGAAATCAAATACTCCCCTGATTCGTTCGGTGTGGATAGTGTGGTAACAAGGTTAGATCTTCCTCCAAGAGAATGAACAATCAAAGCTTCCCTTCCAGAAATATAAATCATCTTCTTGTCATATATAACCTATTAAACCAGAAAAAACAAACAAGGCAACCTCGCGTAAAATCGGCAGCAATCTATATATGATAATAAATCCTAGAAAGCGAAGTAAGATATAATGTTTGTGGAATGAATGTTTGCAGATTTCCTGGAGTTTATAAAACTAAAGAGTTAACAAAAACTTTAAGACTCCGTTAGAAAAACAAAACTAGCAAAATTTCCAGAATTTTACACACGACGCCTTCAGGAATTTCTTTCTGACGCCGTCAGAAGTGACCTGCAGAAATCTTTATGTTAAGTTTCCAGAAAATTTCTCGAAAACTTATGTCCTACTTCCTGGAAAATCCTGCAAAACATCATTATGACTCGATACAAGCATTTGACTCTAACAATTACGAATATACATGTTCATTTAATATTGTGGAGAATCATGATCAATTTTGTTTCTTAAAAACATATTTGGGGTTTCCCCTTACACTTATCTTTTGCGAAATACCTTTGGATGAAGTTAAGACTAAGCCAAACGACAAAATAAAGTATTTTCACCATTTTAGTTTTGAAACATGATCTACCAACAATAAAAATAAAGCATGCATACGGAAACAAATAACAATCAAACAAATAAAAATCACACAAAGCATGGGTTGCCTCCGAAGAAGCGCTTTTCTTTATTTACGAGTCTTGTAGCTAGACTCAAGGTCATGGGCTATTACGTGACCTCATCGTTGGTCTCACTTTCTAGGTCATCTCCTATATTAGTTTTGTATTCCGGACCTAGTTGCAAGCATTCTTTGTAGAAACCAAGTATCCTATTCATAACATACTCTACTCCTCTACGTCTGTCCTCATCATTCCTATAGTAAACCGCTTGTTTGTGTTCCTTTTCTACATTTGATAGGAGGCGGTATTGTTCAATCTTATAGGGCATTTGGTAGGCAATCTCATCAGTCTCTTCCTTGAATCTAACTATCCATAGAGTCGGATTAACTCATCTTAGAAGCCTCAATGAACGGTTTTCCGAACACTACTTGACTTAGGTAATCATCTATCACCGGACGAGTATCCTCCACTATCATAAAATCGGTCTCATAAGTGAAGTTTCCGACAATCACATGCAATCCTTTCGCTCTTCCTACAAAATTACTTATCAAATTCTTACTGGGAATCATCCTATAACCAAGTTGCTTCTTCATTACCTAATTATAGTAAGTCCTAGTCATGATATTTATAGGAGACCTAAGATCGATATAAGTTTTCCATACATGCATATGCCCAATGTTGCATGGTATGTTGATGTTAGAGGGATCACCTACTTTAATAAGGGGTGAACCAAGGATATATGGTGTCTCGGGATCATCGAATAAATCCTTGTGATATTCCCGTTCTTCCTTGGTGGGCAACTTATCAATGTACTCTTCTACATTTTCTAGTTCCTCTAACTTTTCTTCCTTATTAACCTCAACTTCCTTAATTTCATCCATATTCTCGGTTTCTACTCCAACTTCATCCTTGTCACTTTCTTCTATATCCGTATCTTTTGGCTTAATAGTGACAACATTGACAAAGTGGACGTGTTTGGATGACGAGGGGTCCTTAGTTTGGATCCCGCTATTGGCGTCCCTAGTGTCCTTCCTAGGTGTAGTTAACGCTTGGTTGTTGAGGGCTTTCAACAAGTTGTCGATCTTATTGGTCATCTCCGTTTGTTGTTGGTTGAATTCGGTTTCAAACTTAACTATGCGAGCTTCTTGAGATGCCATGAACTTGGACATCAATCCTTCAAGATTGTTGGTACTACCATAGTTGTTAGAAGGATTGTTGTTGAAAGTACGGTTGGAGGGTGTACCGTTTGGTTGGTAACGATTAGGTGGATTGGAAGAATTGTTTTGGTTTTGTTTCCATCTAAGGTTCGGGTGATTTTTCCAAAAAGGGTTGTAGGAATCACCGTAAGGGTTTGGCTCGGGTTTGAAAGTGTACCACTTATCTCCCGCTTCGTCGGTACGCGAATATGCGTAGTCCGCAAAAGCTATTCCGGGGAGTTCCACGCAATCACGAGTGTCATGGGGACCACTACATAATTCGCATGAAGAAGTGATTTTGTTCACTTTGCTTGAAGGCTTAGGAGCTTCGTAAGATTTCATGAGAAACTTGACTTGGTCCTCAAGTTCCATGATCCTACGGTCGGGAGTGCTAGAATTGTTCGAAGGCAAAGATATTGCCTTGACCGTTTTGTTCAAATCACGGGGGTCATTCCAACTTTCGTTGTCATAGAGAGCAAGATCTTCTATGAGTTCCCATGATTCTTCCGCACTTAGATCACGTAGCTTGCCACCGGCCGATTGGTCAATGGTTCGCCTTGTGGAGAGATCGATATGGTCATAGAAGATTTGGACTTGGAGCCAAAGATCTATGCCATGATGAGGGACTTTTTGGAGTAAGTCCTTGAAACGAGTCCATGCTTCATATAGAGTTTCACCTTGACGTTGTTGGAACATCAAGATATCGTTTCTAAGCTTGGTAGTTCTCCCCGGTGGGAAAAATTGAGCAAGGAAACGAGTGGTGAGATCATCCCATGAGGTGATGGATCCCGCAGGTAAACGTTCAAGCCATTGACTAGCTTGATCACGTAGAGAGAATTGGAATAGGCGTAATCGGGTCGACTCTCTAGTTGTAACATCAAGGTCTATAGAATCTACGATTTTAAGGACGTCCTTGAGATATTGATTAGGATCTTCGGAACGAAGTCCATGGAATGCACATCCGCTTTGAACCAACCGGATGGTGTCGGATCGCAAGGGGGACACATTGGCTCCTTGGGCGAGCTCAATAGTGTTTTGATAGCCTTGGTGGCAAGGTCGGGAATACTCTCCTAGGGTTCGGAGCCTAAGAGGTTGGTTTGCTAGTGGTGGGTTTTGTGGGTGGCGTTGTTGTGGTGAGTTGATGGGTTCAAAGATGTTACCACCTTCCATGATGTCGGATGGTAAAGATTACGAACAAAGACACGAAGAAATATATAGACTAAAGAGAACCTAAAAATAAAAATAAAATCTTACTAGAAAGGAATCTAGCAAGTAGACCTAATAAAAAGAAATTCTAACCTAGACAATAACTATTCCCCGGGCTGTGGCGCAAAAAACTTGATGCGTGGGAATTGCACCAGGCTTTACCTGTCGAGGGATCTCGAGAAGCTTACAACCCCCACCAGGCAGTGTACCTGATGGTTGTAGTATAGTATAGTGACAAGTACTGGGGGATTGATCGTTCAACTCAAGAATAGTGTCGCTAGGATTAGAAAGCCTAAAAACTAGGTCTAGAGGTGAGGGATGATTCTTTTTGTATTTTTATATTTTATGAAAAGCAATTAAAAATCTCGGGTATTGGAAGAGTGGGCGGAATTAGTTGCTAGTCAACTAACCCAATAACTAAGATGCAATCAAAATAAAATAACAAAAATGTAAATTAAACTAATTAAACTAGTGGTGTGAACAATAAATGGGAAAGTTGTGTTTACTTAGATTTCATTACTCCCTAGATATCTTTTACAGGTTGATAGTTTGTTACAGTTGCGTGGATGACGGGTTATATTCCTTAATACCATTTGTGGGGTGGCGTATGTACTTCCCCATCTCTATAAGCTCCTACTTAACTCCTATGTCGAGCCTGCAAGAAGCTCCTAACATGGGATCATTAGAATTCACTCATGCATTATATACAACCATAAAAACCTAGTACGCATTGGTTCATGTTTCTTAAGACGTTCAAGCATGTCACACAATGGAAGTCTGCCAGTTTTCTTAAGCCTAACATCGAAATCATTGATCCATAACAAATATAAACAAGCAATCAACCCATAATCAACATCTAGGTTTCACTACATCTAAGCAAACACACAAGAGATCTAGCCTAGCATGTTAAAATCAAGAAAAGCGTAAGATATATTCAAACAACACATAGACATATTTAATGAATTGAAAGGATACTTATCTTAATTGAACATGAAAGGATTTAAGGGGTGAAAATCCTTGAAAGTACTGTAAAAAACGTGCTAGGGTTTCTCCAAGTCGTTCCTAAAATTGTCCTCTCTTAATGAATGAAAATTACAAAACTATTTATAGATTTTCCAAGGTGACGGCGTCAAGAAGGAAATTCTGACGCCGTCAACCCGCCGCCCATAATAAAATCGGATTGCCTAGATCCAGATCTGACGCCGTCAAGACCATTTCTCCACTGGGCCATCACATGTTAAGGGGTCATGACGGCCTATGGTGACGACGTCATGCCTTACTGCAAAAGTGTTCTGGACCGTCATGGACTCCATCCTCTTCACCTCTTGTTTTTCCTCTTGACGCCGTCATTAAGAAAAAAGTGACACCGTCAGGTACTGTTCCCAGCAAGGAAAATTAAGACTTTGCCGTTTTCTTCACTTTTATGCTCCAAAAACGTCCAAAATGCTTCCTTTTCCAGAATTCACTCCAAAAGTACCTAAAATCACAAAAGAAACGATTTAAAGCAATATTTGATCAAATAAATTCAATTCCGGGCTTAAATGACCCCCTAAAAATGGATCATTTTTCGCCTCATCAATCTGCTTGAAGAAGCCTCATGTTTTCTTTAAGTTTGAAGACTTTAAAGTCTTGCCACAAATACGATCTAGCGATTGATGACCCTATTATTTCTGATTTTGAACCCTTCTTTTTCACTGGGAGTATTTGCCTGAAGTCACCACCTAACATAACTAACTTGCCACCAAATGGTTTGTCAGGATTTGTTAGGATATCTCGAAGGGTTCTATCAAGTGCTTGAAAGTACCGACGGTCATTCGTGGGTGCCTCATCCCATATTATTAAATCTGTTTCAGTAAGCAAAGTTGCCATGAGTGTATTCTTTTTTATGGTACACATTGACTGATCGTTTAGCTCAAGCGGTATTTTAAATCTGGAATGCGTTGTACGACCAGATGGTAGAAGCAATGAGGCGACATGTGAGGATGCAACAGCCAAGTCAATCTTGCCTTCTGAACGCAGTGTATTGATAATTGTCTTCCACAAAAAAGTTTTTCCTCTTCCGCCATGTCCATAAACGAATACTAACTGTTGCTCTTTGTTAGCAAATGCAGTGACTATAAGGTCGTAGATGCGCCTTTGTTCACTATTCAGCTTGATAATAGCTCTTGCAGCTTTTTCTTTTAATTCTTCATGGTTGTAATTCTTTTCTTCCATCAATAATCTATTATGCAAGTCGTGTAACAGATCCTGTGGAGGCAATGAGAACCCGAATTCTTTGATTGATCTTGAACATCTGTTTAGTATGATTTCTATTTCATATAGAATGAAGCCCTTTATTTCAGGATCATTTACATGGAGATTTCTAACACCACTTGTTTCTGAAGCTCTCTTGGGAATATCATCTACCATCAATCGCCAATGCCTTTCCCAAAGTTGTAAAGGGTTTGAAACTTCGCATATATCAAAATATGGGAAAACAACATACGTAATTCTGATGATGATGCTGTTGTTGGGGCTTCTTCTAATGCTATGTCCCACACCCTATCATCTTCAAGAAGGCCCATAGCCTAACATGCTGCTCGGTATATTGGGAAAACACGTTTGTTTACAGTGCGGACTTCAATAAATTGCAACACCCCCAAAATTATCGCAGCAGAAGATTGTGTCACTAGGGTATTACTTCATAGTTCACAGTACAAGTTACAGAAAACTACTCTAAATGAGATGTTTTGAAATAAATTTTCATTCGATTAAAATATCAGAGTTTACAAAAAGGTGCCATAAGTTTACAAAATGTACAACATAAAAGTTGAAAGTTTTTCGAATGATAATATGCATTGTCTTCAAAATGTTTCCCGTGCACCTTCACATGCCAGCTAATTCCTTTCATACCTGAGAATACATGCTAAAAAGTCAACACAAAGGTTGAGTGAATTCATAGGTTTGTAAAACAGTAGTGGACAATTAGTTATCAGAGTTGTAGTGATAATTGCAACGAATAAAATCATCGGGTAAGTATATTATTGCATCTAAGCTCATGGAACTCAAACTGACGGTATATATCAACAATGATATATAGAATAATAATGGCCCCCGTGTAGGTACTTGCCATATACCTAGAGTTACAAATATAGTGCGTTTGGTTTCTTATCCAGCTAACACAAACGGGACTCGTCAATCCCGATAGGCCTATCTACTATATCAGCGTTCACTCGCAAGTGATCATGATGTGGGGGACTTGTGGCATAGGGAACTTAGACACAAGCAATAATATATATTCAAGAAAACATTCAGTTTACAAGTAATTGTCCATAGTAAAAACAGTAGCATGTATCTCCCCCAAAGAGTTTATATATCAGTTAAACAAAAGTAGGGGCTATGAACTCACCTCAGCATATGGTGAATAACGTAACACAAGCGATGTCAAGTAAAGCACAATTGTAAGGAATCAGCATAACCTAATAAATATAAGCTTGTGTCAAAATATGACACGCAGAAAGTACTCGATACGTATGAGTTTCAAAAGATAATATGTTTTAGTTTTCGTGGAATTTTTGTATCAATGTCTGTAAAAAGTTTAATATCATAATTCGTGTGGTGGTATGAAATTATAGACTCAAGACAAAATGCATGCCAACTTGATGCGTGGGAATCGCAACAGGCTTTACCTCTCGAGGGATCTCGAGAAGCTTACAACCCCCACCAGGCAGTGTACCTTATCGTTGTAGTTTAGTATAGTGACAAGTACCGGGAGATTGATCGTTCAGCTTAGGAATAGTGTCGCTAGGATTAGAAAGCCTAATTACTAGTTCTAAAGGTGAGGGATGATTATTTTTGTATTTTTATGTTTTTATGAAAGCAAGTAAAATCTCGGGTTTTGAAAGAGTGGGCGGAATTAGTTGCTATTCAACTAACCCAAAACTAAGATGCAATCAAAATAAAATAATAAAAATGAAAATAAACTAATTATACTAAGGTTGTGAGCAGTAATTGGAGAAAATGTGTTTACTTAGACTTCATTACTCCCTAGATATCTTTTACACGTTAATTACTTGTTATAATTGCATGGATGACAGATCGTATTCCTAAATACCATTCATGGGGTGGCATACATAACTCCCCAATTCTATGAGCTCTTATCTCCTCCTACACCATGCCCAGCACAACTATAGGGATTGTAAACAGTGGCTCATGCATTAAATACAACCAATAAAGACCTAGTACGCCTCGGTTCATGTTTCTTAAGACGTTCAAGCATGTTACCATTTGGAGATCTGCCAGTTTTCTTAAGCCTAACATATAAATCATTCATCCAAGAACAAGAATAAACAAGTAATCAACACATAATCAATATCTAGGTTTCATTAGATCTAAGCAAACACAAAAGAGATCTAGCCTAGAATAATGGAATTGAGACAAGAACAATATATAGACAACCAACACATAGACATATTGATTGAATTAGAAGAACACTTATCTCAATTACAATACAAGGTCTCAAGGGTTTGGAACCCTTGAAAAACCTGTAAAAGTTGCACCAAAATCGTCTTTAGGGTTTCTCCCAAAACTTCCCCCAGGGTCACAAGACCCTCGAGTTTCTTCCTATTAGCGAGCAGCTTTTTGAAGTATGTGCTATACTTTGGCATGTGATAGCAAGCATCAAGGAGAGGTATGGTGACAACTGAGTCTTTTAGGTATGACAAGAACCTCTTGTTATCATTCTCAGTTTTCTGATTCCTTAACCGGGATGGGAATGGAATTCTCACAGGTGGGTTAGGAAGGGCCGATGGGGAAGGGATCGTTACGGGCGGTCGGTCTGGGGTGCCAATGCCGACCTCCTGCTCCTCCTCCTCAGGTTTGTTTGGATCGGGGGTGACGGGGGACGCGTTTGGGTAAGGAGGGTCCTTGGTTGTCGTTCCAGCTCGTGTGGTTATCGCGAGCATGGGGTCCTTCTTTCTTTCTAATGGCGTTTGGAAGTTATCTAGGGCTGAGTTAAGCTTGTTGAAAAATTCTCCAATACCCTCCTGCTGCTCGTCGAAAAGCTCATTAAGCCCTTTCATTTGCAAGTCTTTTTCTTGAGTGAAGTGACCAAGGTCATCTTCGAAATTGCTCCTGATTTTGAATTCAGGGCCTTCCTCCCCTTCTCTTCTCTTTACCAGATTTCCCCAAAGGGTGTAATCGTCATTTTGGTAGAAGGGCAAAAGGGAGGGATCAGCATAAATGTCCCCTCCTGACAAACATGCATGTTCAGTTGTGGCTGCTCCTTCGCATTCTTCTACCTCATGTGGGCCTCCACAGTAATTGTAGATCAGGTAAGGATTCGACAGCAGTTTAGGTAATTGCGATCCAGCTAGGTAATCCACTCTTTTGTGAATTTTGCTCAACCGATCCGAGGTGATCTCAGAAATGCTGACAATCGACTCAGGTTCATCCCAAGTGTCTTCCTGATCTTGAGCATATTCTTCAATCCTATCCCATCCTTCTTCGGCACTAAGATTGGCCAATCTTCCTTTCCTAGATTGGTTAATTCCGTTCCGGTCATTAGAGGAGATATTTTCGTAAAAGATTTGGACCAAGAGCCAAAGTTCAATGCCATGATGTGGAACTTGTCTTATTAAATTTTGAATCTAGTCCACGATTTATGGAAAGGTTCATTCAAAAACTTGATGCGTGGGAATCGCAACAGGCTTTACCTCTCGAGGGATCTCGAGAAGCTTACAACCCCCACCAGGCAGTGTACCTGATCGTTGTAGTATAGTATAGTGACAAGTACCGTGGGATTGATCGTTCAGCTTAGGAATAGTGTCACTAGGATTAGAAAGCCTAATTACGAGTTCTAAAGGTGAGGGATGATTATTTTTGTATTTTTATGTTTTTATGAAAGTAATTAAAATCTCGGGTTTTGAAAAAGTGGGCGGAATTAGTTGCTATTCAACTAACCCAAAACTAAGATGCAATCAAAATAAAATAATAAAAATGAAAATAAACTAATTATACTAAGGTTGTGAGCAGTAATTGGAGAAAATGTGTTTACTTAGATTTCATTACTCCCTAGATATCTTTTACACGTTAATTACTTGTTATAATTGCATGGATGACGGATCGTATTCCTTAATACCATTCATGGGGTGGCATACATAACTCCCAAATTCTATGAGCTCTTATCTCCTCCTACACCATGCCCAGCACAACTATAGGGATTGTAAACAGTGGCTCATGCATTAAATACAACCAATAAAGACCTAGTACGCCTCGGTTCATGTTTCTTAAGACGTTCAAGCATGTTACCATTTGGAGATCTGCTAGTTTTCTTAAGCCTAACATATAAATCATTCATCCAAGAACAAGAATAAACAAGTAATCAACACATAATCAATATCTAGGTTTCATTAGATCTAAGCAAACACAAAAGAGATCTAGCCTAGCATAATGGAATTGAGACAAGAACAAGATATAGACAACCAACACATAGACATATTGATTGAATTAGAAGAACACTTATCTCAATTACAATGCAAGGTCTCAAGGGTTTGGAACCCTTGAAAAACCTGTAAAAGTTGCACCAAAATCGTCTTTAGGGTTTCTCCAAAACTTCTCTCCTTAATGTGAAAAACTAGAAAACTATATATAAGAAAATAAGGCTGACGACGTCAAGACAACAATGTGACGCCGTCACCTCGTTGCCAAATACTTCCTCGGACGGCCTTGATCTACTTCTGACGCCTTGTGTGACGCCGTCATCAACTACGGATTTTTATTCTTGTGCTTTTGACGCCGTCAGGATGACTCTTGACGCTTTCATGAACTACGGATTTTTATTCTTGATGTTTGACGCCGTCAGGGTGGTACTCTTGACGCCGTTACCTACTGTTTCCAGCATGGAAAATTGAGACTTTGCCGTTTTCTTCACTTTTATGCTCCAAAAACGTCCAAAATGGCTTCTTTTCCAGAATTCACTCTCCAAGTACCTAAAATCACAAAAGGAACGATTTAGGGCAATATTTGATCAAATAAAGTCGGATTCGGGCTTAAATGACCCCCTAAAAACGGATCATTTTTCGCCTCATCATATACCCTTATACTTGAGATTTGCTTGTCCTCAAGCAAATGCGTTTTTATTCTACTCAAAAGACAAGTTAGGGGTCATTTAACACTAATATAAAAGTAATTACAACAAATAATCATTCCACTAAAGACCAAAGACAAGCATGGAGGTCATACACAAGCACCTCACAAATAGTGTTTAGATACTCACATCTCTCGGGTGTAATAAAGTGTAAATTACAATATGGAAACGGAAGATATCTCTCCCTACCTGTCATAGCAAAATAGATTACCATAGGCTTGGGAAAGGATCAAACCTCCACCACATGGCGTAAGCACCTAGGATAAACTATCAAAGAGGTCTTTTAAAGGGTTGTAACGTTAGGTATAGGGATATGAATTACACGGTTTTGTTGGATAAAGGAAGTATGATCCGTTTTTAGGGGGTCATTTAAGCCCGAATCCGACTTTATTTGATCAAATATTGCCCTAAATCGTTCCTTTTGTGATTTTAGGTACTTGGAGAGTGAATTCTGAAAAAGAAGCCATTTTGGACGTTTTTGGAGCATAAAAGTGAAGAAAACGGCAAAGTCTCAATTTTCCATGCTGGAAACAGTAGGTGACAGCGTCAAGAGTACCACCCTGACGACGTCAAAAGCCCAAGAATAAAAATCCGTAGTTGATGACGGCGTCACACAGGGCGTCATAAGTAGATCAAGGCCGTCCGAGGAAGTATTTGGCGGCGAGGTGACGGTGTCACATTGTTGTCTTGACGCCGTCAGCCTTATTTTCCTATATATAGTTTTCTAGTTTTTCACATTAAAAAAAGAAGTTTTGGAGAAACCCTAAAGACGATTTTGGTGCAACTTTTACAGGTTTTTCAAGGGTTCCAAACCCTTGAGACCTTGCATTGTAATTGAGATAAGTGTTCTTCTAATTCAATCAATATGTCTATGTGTTGGTTGTCTATATCTTGTTCTTGTCTCAATTCCATTATGCTAGGCTAGATCTCTTTTGTGTTTGCTTAGATCTAATGAAACCTAGATATTGATTATGTGTTGATTACTTGTTTATTCTTGTCTTGGATGAATGATTTTATATGTTAGGCTTAAGAAAACTGGCAGATCTCCAAATGGTAACATGCTTGAACGTCTTAAGAAACATGAACCGAGGCGTACTAGGTCTTTATTGGTTGTATTTAATGCATGAGCCACTGTTTACAATCCCTATAGTTGTGCTGGGCATGGTGTAGGAGGAGATAAGAGCTCATAGAATTGGGGAGTTATGTATGCCACCCCATGAATGGTATTAAGGAATACGATCCGTCATCCATGCAATTATAACAAGTAATTAACGTGTAAAAGATATCTAGGGAGTAATGAAGTCTAAGTAAACACATTTTCTCCAATTACTGCTCACAACCTTTGTATAAATTAGTTTATTTTCATTTTTAGTATTTTATTTTGATTGCATCTTAGTTTTGGGTTAGTTAAATAGCAACTAATTCCGCCCACTCTTCCAAAAACCGATATTTTAATTGCTTTTCATAAAATATAAAAACACAAAAATAATCATCCCTCACCTTTAGAACTAGTAATTAGGCTTTCTAATCCTAGCGACACTATTCCTAAGCTGAACGATCAATCCCCCGGTACTTGTCGCTATACTATACTACAACGATCAGGTACACTGCCTGGTGGGGGTTGTAAGCTTCTCGAGATCCCTCGAGAGGTAAAGCCTGTTGATGAGGCGAAAAATGATGCATTTATAGGGGGTCATTTAATCCCGAATCCGACTTTATTTGATCAAATATTGCCCTAAATCGTTCCTTTTCTGATTTTAGGTACTTGGAGAGTGAATTCTGGAAAAGAAGCCATTTTGGACGTTTTTGGAGCATAAAAGTGAAGAAAACGGCAAAGTCTCAATTTTCCATGCTGGAAACAGTAGGTGACGACGTCAAGAGTACCACCCTGGCGGTGTCAAACATCAAGAATAAAAATCCGTAGTTCATGAAGGCGTCAAGAGTCATCCTGACGGCGTCAAAAGCCCAAGAATAAAAATCCGTAGATGATGACGGCGTCACACAGGGCGTCAGAAGTAGATCAAGGCCGTCCGAGGAAGTATTTGGCAGCGAGGTGACGGCGTCACATTGTTGTCTTGACGCCGTCAGCCTTATTTTCCTATATATAGTTTTCTAGTTTTTCACATTAAAAAAGAGAAGTTTTGGGAGAAACCCTAAAGACGATTTTGGTGCAACTTTTACAGGTTTTTCAAGGGTTCCAAACCCTTGAGACCTTGCATTGTAATTGAGATAAGTGTTCTTCTAATTCAATCAATATGTCTATGTGTTGGTTGTCTATATTTTGTTCTTGTCTCAATTCCATTATGCTAGGCTAGATCTCTTTTGCGTTTGCTTAGATCTAATGAAACCTAGATATTGATTATGTGTTGATTACTTGTTTATTCTTGTCTTGGATGAATGATTTTATATGTTAGGCTTAAGAAAACTGGCAGATCTCCAAATGGTAACATGCTTGAACGTCTTAAGAAACATGAACCGAGTCGTACTAGGTCTTTATTGGTTGTATTTAATGCATGAGTCACTGTTTACAATCCCTATAGTTGTGCTGGGCATGGTGTAGGAGGAGATAAGAGCTCATAGAATTAGGGAGTTATGTATGCCACCCCATGAATGGTATTAAGGAATACGATCCGTCATCCATGCAATTATAACAAGTAATTAACGTGTAAAAGATATCTAGGGAGTAATGAAGTCTAAGTAAACACATTTTCTCCAATTACTGCTCACAACCTTAGTATAAATTAGTTTATTTTCATTTTTAGTATTTTATTTTGATTGCATCTTAGTTTTGGGTTAGTTGAATAGCAACTAATTCCGCCCACTCTTCCAAAACCCGAGATTTTAATTACTTTTCATAAAATATAAAAACACAAAAATAATCATCCCTCACCTTTAGAACTAGTAATTAGGCTTTCTAATCCTAGCAACACTATTCCTAAGCTGAACGATCAATCCCCCGGTACTTGTCACTATACTATACTACAACGATCAGGTACACTGCCTGGTGGGGGTTGTAAGCTTCTCGAGATCCCTCGAGAGGTAAAGCCTGTTGCGATTCCCACGCATCAAGTTTTTAGCGCCACTGCCGGGGAATAGTTATTGTCTAGGTTAGAATTTCTTTTTATTAGGTCTACTTGCTAGACTCCTTTCTAGTAAGATTTTATTTTTTATTTTTAGGTCTTCTTTAGTCTATCTTATTTCTTCGTGCCTTTGTTCGTAACTCTTTACCATCCGACATCATGGAAGGTGGTAACATCTTTGAACCTGTCATCCCACCACAACAAAACCCACCATTAGAACCCCTTAGGCCCCGAACCTTAGGAGAGTATTCCCGACCTAGCCACCAAGGCTACCGAAACACCATTGAGCTCACCGGAGCCAATGTGACCCCCTTGCGATCCGACACCATCCGGTTGGTGCAAAGCGGATGTGCATTCCATGGACTTCTTTCCGAAGATCCAAACCAACATCTTAAGGACTTTCTCAAAATCGTAGATTCCATAGACCTAGGTGTTGAAACTAGAGAGACTACCCGTTTACGCCTATTCCAATTCTCTCTACGGGATCAAGCTAGTCAATGGCTTGAGCGTTTACCCGTGGGATCCATCACCACATGGGATGATCTCACCACTCGTTTCCTTGCTCAATTTTTCCCACCGGGGAGAACTACTAAGCTTAGGAATGACATCTTGATGTTCCAACAACATCAAAATGAATCTCTTTATGAAGCATGGACTCGTTTCAAGGACTTAATCCAAAAAGTTCCTCATCATGGCATAGATCTTTGGCTCCAAGTCCAAATTTTTTATGACCATATCGACATCTCCACGAGGCGAGCCATTGACCAATCGGCCGGTGGTAAGCTACGTGATCTTAGTGCGGAACAATCATGGGAACTCATAGAAGATCTTGCTCTCTATGACAACGAAAGTTGGAACGATCCCCGTGACTTGAACAAAACGGTCAAGGCAATATCTTTGCCTTCGAACAATTCTAGCACTCCCGACCGTAGGATCATGGAACTTGAGGACCAAGTCAAGTTTATCATGAAATCTTACAATGCTCCTAAGCCTTCAAGCCAAGTGAACAAAATCACTTCTTCATGCGAATTATGTAGTGGTCCCAATGACACTCATGATTGTGTGGAACTCCCCGGAACAGCTTTTGTGGACTACGCATCCACGCGTACCGACGAAGCGGGAGATAAGTGGTACACTTTCAAGCCCGAGCCAAACCCTTACGGTGATTCATACAACCCCTCATGGAAAAATCACCCAAACCTTAGGTGGAAACAAAATCAATCCAATTCTTCCAATCCGCCTAATCGTTACCAACCAAACGGTCCACTATCCAACCGTACTTTCAACAACAATCCTTCTAACAACTATGGTAGTACCAACAATCTTGAAGGATTGATGTCAAAGTTCATGGCATCTCAAGAAGCCCGCATAGCTAGGTTTGAAACCGAATTCAACCAACAACAAACGGAGATGACCAACAAGATTGACAACTTGTTGAAAGCCCTCAACAACCAATCGTTAATCACACCTAGGAAGGACACTAGGGACACCAATAGTGGAAGCCAAATTAAGGACCCCTCATCATCCAAACATGTTCACTTTGTCAATGTTGTCACCATTAAGTCGATAGATAAGGAAATAGAGGAGAGTGACAAGGATGAAGTTAGACTAGAAGCCGATACTAAGGATGAGAATAGGGAAGTTGAGGTTGATAGTAGAGAGGAATTAGAGGAGGTAGAGCCTATAGAAGAATACTTTGATAAGTTGCCAACCAAGGAAGAACGGGAATACCATAAAGATTTATTCGATAGTCCCGAGAGAACATATATCTTTGGCGACCCCCTTATCAAAATGGGAGACCCCTCTAACATTAACATCCCATGCAACATTGGGCATATACATGTATGGAAAGCATATATAGATCCTAGGTCTCCTATAAACATCATGACTAGGACTTATTACAATTGGGTAATGAAAAAGCAACTTAATTTTAGGATGATGCCCAATAGGAACCTCATAAGTAATTTTGCAGGGAGAGTGAAGGGATTGCATGTGATCATAGGTAATCTCACTTATGAGATTGATTTTATGATAGTTGAGGACATTCGTCCGATGATAGATGCTTGCCTAAGTCAAATAATATTTGGGAAACCATTTGTTGAGGCCACTAGGATGAGTTATGATCCGACTTTAGGGATAGTTAGATTCAAGAAAGAGAATGATGAGGTTGCTTATCAAATGCCCTACAAGATTGAGCAATACCGCCTTCTCTCTAATTTCGAAAAGGAACACAAGCAAGCGGCTTATTATAGGAATGAGGAGGATAGACATAGAGGAGTAGAGTATGTTAGAAATAGGATGCTTGGTTTCTACAAAGAGTGTTTGCAACTAGGTCCGGAATACAAAACTGGTTTAGAAGACGACCTAGAAAGTGGAACCAATGATGAGATCACGTAGTAACCCATGACTTTGAGTCTAGCTACAAGACTCGTAAATAAAGAAAAACGCTTCTTGGGAGGCAACTCATGTTTTGTGTGATTTTATTTGTTTGATTGTTATTTGCTTCCGTATGCATGTTTAGTTTTTATTGTTGGTTGATCATGTTTCTCAATTAAAATGTGGAAATACTTTACTATGTGGTTTGGCCTAGTCTTAACTCCAAACTAAAAGTATTTTTGCAAAGGATAAGTGTAAGGGGAAACCCCAAATATGTTTTTAAGAAACAAACCGATCATGATTCTCCACGATATTAAATGAACATGTATATTCGTATTTGTTAGAGTCAAATGCTTGCATTGAGTCATAATGAAGTTTTGCAGGATTTTCTAGGAAGTAGGACCAAGTTTTTCCAGAAATTTTCCGGAAACTTAACATAAGAATTTCTGCAGGTCCATTCTGACGGCGTCAGAGTTTTACTCTTCACGGCGTCAGGAGTTAAAATCTAGAAATTTTACCGGTTTTGTTTTTCTAACGGAGTCTTATGGTTTTTGTGAATTATTAAGTTTTATAATGTCCAGGAAATCTGCAAACTTCATTCCACAAGCATTATATCTTATCTTGTTTTCTAGGATTTAGTAACTTATATAGGATGCCGCCGATTTTACGCGAGGTTGTCTTGTCTATTTTGTCAGTATTTACAGGTTATGTTCGACAAGGAGATGATTAATATTCTGGAAGGGAAGCTTTGATTGTTCATTTTCTTGAAAGAAGATTTAACCTGGCCAACCTATAATCCATACCGAGCGAATCAGGGGAGTATTTGATTTCATTCTCTTTACTTTTTAACTTTTACATTCTTTACTTGAACATTGGGGACAATGTTCATCTTAAGTGTAAGGGGAGGGTAAAAAGATGATACCTTACATATGCACTTTCGCTTGAGTTTGTTTTGTTTAATGGTAGATGTGTAATAAAACTATGAGAAATACTTTATAGTGTAATTTTAGCGCCAAATTTAAATTTTTTTACAACATTTAGGAATGAAACTTTAGCCATAGCAAGCGTCTCATGGATAGGAGATTGTATGACTAGCACATAACCGTATATTCAGAAAAATTTTCCACCCAAAAATGTGAGGTTCGCCTTTAGATTTGATAGGAAAAGCATTTACTATTAGTGCTTATGAGTGTACCGGTAGCATTTAGATTCTAGAACTTGCGTTAGTGATGCATCCCGAGACCGCTAGTGAGACTACATTCGTGTGGTAGGATTTACTACATGATAAGAGGCATTAGGATCACCCTTGTGTTAAACCCGTATCATAATTACTTGACCATTTAAGTCATATTACTTGGCTAGTTAAATCAACTAATTTTTCCCACACCCTTAGCGTTGTACTCATTTTTAGTACACGAAACCCCTAGTACACCCCTCCGAGCCTATCTTTTCGTTTCTAACTTTAAGCATCTTACTTAAAGGAAGAATTTGTTACACCCCACTTAAATGTACACCCAAATCGCCTTAGCCTTCCGTGTATGCGCTCAATTTTAGTGCATTATTGTTATTTGTTAAACCCTAAGTTAACTTTCTAATTGATTACATGGTTGCTAAGTCGAGTCATATCCTTGTACATATTGTTTTGGGACGATTGGGACTCATGGGTAAGTACTTATTTTATGGAGTAATGGGGAAGAACATCATTTATTACCCCCATATGTACGTTAATCTTAAAAGTGCTCCAAGTGTTTTGATTTTCTTAATTCGAGTCAATAGATTAGTTTTATGTAAAGTATGTAAAGATTCAAGTGTAAGGGGAATTCTCATCCCCTATGATGTATTATTTTGGATGGTAGGGTAAGAGTGTATGAAAAAAAAAATCGAAAAAACAAGAGAAAAAGAAAAAAAAAAATAGAAAAAGAAAAAGAGAAAAAACATACGGACTACCATCCCGTTTCATTCTATGTTCATTTTATGTTTTTGTTTTTTTTCATTTATTAGCTTAAGTCGAGTCTAGTCTTGGCTTAGCAACGCCATATTGTACATGTAATTAACCAAGATTGTTAACTCGCCACCAGTAAAACTTCCTTTATCCAACAAAACCGTGTAATTCATATCCCTATACCTAACGTTACAACCCTTTAAAAGACCTCTTTGATAGTTTATCCTAGGTGCTTACGCCATGTGGTGGAGGTTTGATCCTTTCCCAAGCCTATGGTAATCTATTTTGCTATGACAGGTAGTGAGAGATATCTTCCGTTTCCATATTGTAATTTACACTTTATTACACCCGAGAGATGTGACTATCTAAACACTATTTGTGAGGTGCTTATGTATGACCTCCGTGCTTGTCTATTGGTCTTTAGTGGAACGATTATTTGTTGTAATTATTTTTATATTAGTGTTAAATGACCCCTAACTTGTCTTTTGAGTAGAATAAAAACGCATTTGCTTGAGGACAAGCAAATCTCAAGTGTAAGGGTATATGATGAGGCGAAAAATGATCCGTTTTTAGGGGGTCATTTAAGCCCGAATCCGACTTTATTTGATCAAATATTGCCCTAAATCGTTCTTTTTGTGATTTTAGGTACTTGGAGAGTGAATTCTGGAAAAGAAGCCATTTTGGACGTTTTTGGAGCATTGATGAGTGCTTAATCACTCATCCTTATTAGGCCTTATTTTAGACCAAAAATACCAAATACTAACCAAAAATGCCAAGAGAATGCATGTTTTTGTATTTGTGTATGTGCAGGAACGGATATGAGAAAAATGAACGAAAACAAAGCAAAACCGACAAAAACGAGCACGAGATTGGAAAAAGGTCAAAAGCCGGAGCCGGGGAAGAAAATTATCAAGGAAAGCTTAAATTATCAATTTAAGTCCTCAGAGATTCTCAAAGTTACAAGTTTAGTCCCTGGAACAAAGTTTTGAGAAATTGGCAACATCAGTCCCTGCAGTTTCAGAATTTGGCGAATATGGTCCTTTGATGAAATATCCGAAGAAAAATCAAAAGAGGTCCCTCATAAATCATAGAATGTCAATTTATACCCTTGGAGAAAGTTTCAAAGTTATACAGATTTGGTCCTTAGAGTTTGGGAAAAATACAACATTGGTCCTTGAAATATCTTTTATACTACTCTTAAAAACCTTACACTACACATCCGGATCCAATCTTTTTAAAACCATAACCCATAAATCCCACTAAGCCCAAAACAATAAAAGCCCATCACACTTTGACCCGGCCTGCTTTTACCCCGGTCAACCCATCCTTAATACCCGGTCAACGCACACATTAAATAAAACAAAACAAACACCCCACTTTTACCCGCCCAATTCTTTTCCCTTTTTTTACCACATACCCAGAAATACCACTGTGCATAGAACCCTAATTACCCTCCCACCAAAATTACCCCAATTGGGTAATAATTACCTAATCATTAGGCTTCTAGAAGGTGTCAGGTGTGGTCAGGGAATGTAAGCATGGACGCGTGGACCAATAGAAGCACACACGGAGGATTCAAGGATGTCACATCAATCAATCAAGGGTCAATAATTAATGGAAGCATCTGGAAACGTGATCAATGGCTAAAAAGGGACTCAAAGAAACACAAGTGACGCGGATTGATGACCTGGCTTCTCTCCTCAGCTCACCTCAGCTCCTATAAATACCCCCCTCCCCTAGTCATTTAGGTGTGCCATTTTTTACTTATTGTTATGCTGTTAAATTTACCTTGTAATGAATCTCTTTTATTAATAAAAAGTTTATTTCAGTTTTATATTTTATTTGTCTAAATTCTAGCTTCTCTTATTTACAGCTTATTACAATTCATCTGTTTTTAGCTTATTGATCCTCTTTTATTATTGCTTTTAAATTCAGTAATACTTGTCATCTCTATTTACTTATTGTTATTTTCAGTTAAAAAAAATAAATAATAAAAAAATAATAATAATAAAAAAAATATATATACAAAGTAGTTGTAAAAACAAGCTTCAATAAGCTTTAGTTTCTTAATTCAGTATTCATATAAGCTTTTTATAGCTTTTGTGATACTCACTTTGGCACCAATTACTCAATTCTCATAAGCCTCAAAAGGTCAACTGATTGGTCAATAGCAGCTTATCAATAAGCTACAGCTTATTTGGAAATTAAGGCAGCCAATAAGGAGCTTTTTGGCCTGTCAAAAGACAGGCTGTGTGGGAGTCCCCCTCTGTTTGGCTGAGGGGGTTTGTAAGCTTTTATTTTTTTCATTTTCTTCTCAATATTGCATCAGTAGAGTAATTAGTATTGTAGATTTATTATTTGCTATTTGTCTGTTTATTGCATACTTAGTAGTGTAGTAATTGCTTATTTACCATTTCATTTTAATTTGTAGTCATTTGGTTTGTTTTTGGTCATTTCTGTCATACATTTTGATTTGTGTATCTGTGATTGATTGATATTGGAATCTGAGTTTTCTAGAAATTTGAATCTGTGAATCATTGTGGATCTGAGTTTGAGGTTTATTTAGGACTGGAATTAGTTTGATATAACTGTGGTGGTGGTTTGGTTTGTAACAGTTTGCATCAGGTGTGTTTGGATCTCATTGGTTTGCTGGTATTAAGTCCTATTCAGAGGTTGCTTTTGGTTTTAATTAGTCACTTAGGTTATAACTAGAGTTAGTATTACATAAAACAAGTGTTCACTACATTAAAAGTCAAAATCCATTTGTTTCATCATTATTTGCATAACTGATTGAGGAATTCAGCTTTAGGACCATAGTTTTAGTTGCATAAGTTGGTAGTGTAGCTTAAGGTAGGTTTAAAGTAGCTTATAACTATAGTTTAAGTCAGATAAGTGCTTAATAATTTCATTTTGGTCAAAGTTTATTTGCAATAAAAAAGTCAAAATAGTTTGAAATCAGATTTTAGTCATAACTTTGTGAGAACCTGTAAGTCTTAATTTTAATTGGAAATACTTTTTAAAAGTTAATTTGTGGAGTTCAGCAGTTAGTTAATCATAATCAAAAAGAAAAAGTTTGTTTGGATCTTATTTGCTTATTGAAAAGTTGCCCTTAAGTCGACTGTTTCAGCACCATAGTGCCCTGTGCACTTAGTTGCATACCAAATTCCTAGGTTGATTTGAAGGGTTTAATTAGATTGGAAGTCTGATTCCTGAGTAAGTTTGTGATCACTAGTAGCTAGTAAGTAGTTAGCACCCATAAGTTTGCTTTTCTCTGCTTATCTTCTCAGCTTATTTGATCTATCTTAGTAAGTGTTTGAGCCTAGCCATCTGTTTTTATAACTAGGGCTGCAAGTTGGTTTTGATAATTGAAATCTGAGTTTTGTGGTTCATCTTAGTTCATTTTCACCCTAGGCTGCTGTTTTCATTGAGCTTTTGCATTGTGCTTCTCTATTTCAGCTTATTGCTTATTTAATTTAGCTTATTGAACCTTAAGTGTGCCTCAACCTGTGTTTCTGTGTGCTTTCTGGTCTGAGAACTGCTCATCTAAGTTCATTTTGGTCTAAACATCATTTGGTCAAAGTTGGGTTACTTTTGGTGAACTTTGCTTATCAATAAGCACTTTCAATTAAGCTGTTTAAGCCCAATCAGCACTTCCAGTGCTTGTTTTTCAAATTTTATATTTTTCCTAGATTTAGAATATTATTTTAGATTTTCCCTGAAATTTTCATATTTTTCTGAGCTTATTTGCTATTTTTCCTATTTAATTTTCATTTTTAATTACTTTTTAATTACCAAAAATTCCAAAAAAATCAGAAAAACCTCAGAAAAATAAAAAAAAATATTAGAAAATTATTTTCATTTATTTTAGAATTTTAGAAATTTATTTTACATTTTTCTCATTTATTTTGAATTAATTTTGAATTTTTAATTAGTATTAAATACTTTTTAATTTCCAAAAATTACACAAAAAGCCAAAAAAATTAGTTTTTAGTTTTAAAATTTCTTTTTAGTTATTTTATAATTTTCAAAATTAAATTTTTATTTTTCTCACTTTATTTGCATTTTCTTTTTAATTTTTAATTAGTTAAATTAGTTTTTTAATTCATAAAAAATCCATAAAAAGTCAAAAAAATATTTTTCTTTTTCTCAAAATTTTCTTTTATCATTTTTAATTTTTGAAAATTATTTCCAAGTCCGTAGGAGTAGCGTAGATTAAAAGTCGCGTTTTATTTTATACGGTTACGTTTATTTTACGTTTTAATTTACGGTTTTCGTTTCTACATTACGTTTTTGGTTTGTTTAGTTGAATTACGTGCTTAATTGGTTATTTGTGCTTCATTTAATATCTCATTAGTGTAATCTCATAAAATCACTTTTTACCACTTTTCACGACACGTTTTCCGAATCGGAAATTCGGAATTCCATTCACCCTTCACACGGAATACGACTTCGGGTTATCCGTATTTCTTTGCGGATTTCTTGAGCTTACATCAATACTATAATATTGATATTGTGTTTTACCACGAATCAATTTTTGGCGCCGTTGCCGGGGAAGGTTGAAGTGAATTTTTCGTTTTCGTTTTTCGAAATTGTGTTTTGAAAACCTTCCTTGTATATATTTTCTATAAAAACCAAAAAAATTGAAAAATCAAAAACACTTTTCCTAAAGTGTTTTCAAAAACACCAAAAAAATAATAAAGTTACAGCCTCGACTCGATCGAAAGAAAGGGCGTTGTAAACCAAATAAGTCTCCCAATATAACTACGCGTGAAATTAGTGGCTAATCGGATTACTTTAATTCTACAACCGAATAAGCGGAAAATACGGAAGCTTTGACATTAAATTGCAAGCTGAAGAGAGATCCATTCTTCTCTCCCGTTCCGTCGCGAGTAGATTAAGGGAAACGGTTTACGATTAACGTAACGTTTGAAAAAGAAAAAACAAAAGTTTAAGTTTAAGTTTTGCTTTATAAAAACAAAAATACAAAAAGATTTTCCTTTTCAAATTTTATTTTTCCTTTTATTTTTCAAAATTTGAGTTTTTGTGGTGTATGAACACCCGGTCATCTTCTAAACGTCTTATTTCTCCACTATCGAACCCCGAGAGTTTGATACATCACACACACAAAGTTCGTTTCCCTAACATCACGGAAATGGAACAAAACAACCACAACAATCAACACCCTCCGGTGGGTGTTGTTCAAAATGCACCAGCTCCCGATCTCCGAACGATGGAGGAGCTGTGTCAACCGACAATGCACGGTAGAGGCGGTCCGATTGCCCCTCTCAATATTGAAGCTACGGATTTTGGACTTAAGCTCCATATGATTCAACAAGTCCAGAATTCGTGCCAATTTCACGGATTACCGGGTGACGATGCAAACAAGCATCTCGACAAATTTTTAACCGTCACCCAAAGTATGAAACAACATGGGGTCTCCGATGACGCCCTTCGTATTTCTCTCTTCCCCTATTCTCTTACACATCATGCCACAGCTTGGTTTGATCGTCTTCCTAAGAACTCGATTCATACCTTCGAAGAAATGGTATCGAAGTTCTTGGCGAAATATTTTCCACCATCGATGGTGACGAAACTTCGAAACGATATTAGCAATTTCCGTCAGCTTCCCGATGAATCTTTATTCGAAGCTTGGGAACGCTATAAGCTTGCAATTGATCGGTGTCCAAACCATAAAATGCTTCTTGTTACGATTATCGATACGTTTTACAATGGTTTGACTTTGCGACATCGGGACACGATCAATGCAGCTGCGGGTGGAACTTTTATGAAACGACGTCCTGAAGATTGCTACGAACTTATTGAGAATATGACGGCTCATTACAATTACTGGGATTCCTCTGCTGAGAGGAATGAGTCAAGAACAACCGTTGCTCACAATTCTTCTACGTCTAATTCTGAAATAGCCGCAATTACTAAGAAACTCGATGATTTGTCGACTGCTGTTTTACGAATGCACCAAACGTCTCAGAATCAAAATCAAGTCAAGAACCATCAAGTCAATATGGTGAACAATGTTTGTGAGACTTGTGGTGGTCCTCATTCGTATTTTGAGTGCCCAGCCACCGGTGGCTACACTCACGAGAATGTGTATGCTACTTCGGGAACCTACAATATGGGCGGTAACGGATACCAACCACCGGGCGACCGAAATCTTCTTAGCTACCGTTCGAACCATTATGTTGGACCACCCGGTTTCAATAAACCGAATCAAGTCAATCCGGTTAATCAAGTCAATCAAGTTAATCAAAATGTGCAAAACCGAAATCATCAATTCAATCACAATGCTAATCAAAATCGGATGAACAATGGTTTTCAGAATCAAAATCATGATTTTCAAAATCAAAATCGGGGAAATTATAATCAAGGCCCGAATCAAGGGAATTTTCAAGGAAATTATGCTAATCGAGGGAATTATAATCAGGGAAATCAGAATTATCAAAATCAAGGTTTCAATAACAACAATCGTGCTCAAAATTTTCAAAATCCAGTTGTGAATCAGTCTTCTTCGGATGAATTACTCAAGCAATTTATGAAAAGTCAAGAGGAAATGAATAAAATGTTAATCAATCAAATGACCGAATTGAAAAAGTCTTTAAATGATCGACCCTCGGGTTCGGGTACTCTTCCAAGCAACACGATCGCTAACCCGAGGGGCGAGATCAAGGCGATCACGACTCGCAGTGGTGCTTTATATGAACCCACAGTGCCGACTACCTCTTCTTCTTCGTCTCCGCCTAAGGTAGTGGACTGTGAGACCGAGGCGACAAAGGACCCGGTTCCTCCTAGTAATAATGGAGGAGCTGAAAACGTCCAACCTCCGGTTGTCCAAAAGTCAAAGGATAAAGAAAAAGTTGTTTTTGAGAATAATGTGAAATACAAGTCAAAATTGCCATATCCATCACGATTTAATGATGAAGAGCTCCGTGCAAAATCTAAAAAACAAATGGAAAAGTTTCTCGAGATTTTTCAAAAGTTGCACTTTGATATCAGTTTCATGGATGCTCTTGTTTACATGCCAAAATTTGCCTCAACATTTAAAAATCTCATAAGTAATAAAGAGAAATTGCTCGAATTAGCCGAAACACCGATAAATGTTCAATGCTCCGCTATTCTTCTCAAGAAGCTTCCCGAGAAGCTTGGAGATTCGGGAAAGTTTCTCATTCCTTGTTCGTTGAAAGATCAAGAGGTTTGCAAAGCCCTGGCCGATTCAGGTGCAAGCATTAACCTTATGCCTTTGTCAATCTATAAACAACTTGGGATGGGGGAACTTAAACCGACCCGAATGACGTTAGAGCTTGCTAACCGTTCAATTACTCGTCCGGTTGGAATTGCAGAAGATGTTTTTGTTCAAGTAAACTCGTGTACTTTTCCGGCCGACTTTGTCGTTGTTAATTTCGAACCCGATCCGAGAGTTCCTCTTATACTAGGGCGACCGTTTTTACGAACCGCAAAAGCCCTAGTAGATCATTTTGAGGATACTCTAACTTTACGACACGATGATGATATTATGATTTTTAAAGCCGATGATTCGAAATCAAAGAAGTTCTCCGTCAAAAGTGTTGATGTTTGTGATTATTCATTTGATGATTTTGTGAAAACTTTCGTCTCCGACTCTTCCCCATCATTTCCTCCGACTAAGGAATATGATTCTTTTTGGGAAGAGGTCGATGAATTTATTGCTATTGATACGATTCCGTTTTCTGAGATTGATGATTCTTACTTTGATTCGGAGGGGGATACTATTTTTCTTAACAATTTGTTGAACAATGAATCATTAATCCCTCCGGATAAAGTTAAGACAAAGAATGAGCTTATAATTGACGATCCTCTGGAGCCCGAGCTCGAGGAATTTTTACCAGACTTTGAGAGTTTCTCTTTTGACACGACTGAAGAGATGAGTGGCAATCCCACTTATCGTCATGATTTTTATGATCCGACGTTTGAAGCTTTTCATTTCGATTACTCGGAAGAGACGAGTCGTGGCAGTACCACTTCTCATGCTTTTATCTCTCTTCCGGAGTATGAGTCATTTTGTTTTGATGAATCTGAATGTGAAATTGAAAAGTTTTCTGAATATGAAAGTTTCAGTTTTGATCTTGAAGTTGATCATGATCCGGGTGGTGTGCTTAAAAATGAGAGTTTTAATGAAAAGTTTTTCCCAACCCTCCCGCCCGGAAAGGATTTTAAAAGGAGCTTAAATAATAAAAGTCATAATTTCATAATTATGAAATTCTCTTTTGATGAGGATGAGTTTTACAAGATTGTTATCATGACTTTCTTGCCATTTGTAACATTTGGTGTGATTTCTCTTATCCTTCACTCCGTGGGGAGTGAGGATGTTGTATTTGATCCTGGTATCGTTTTTAAACATTTTCAACGTTAAAATACCAGTGGTTATCTCCCCGGGATGGAACTTTCAATTAAGTCGTATGTTTTTCAAAATATTTTGAATGAAAGCCCGATGAAGATTATTTTCCATTTGCTCTCCCCAAGGACGAATTAATTCGGGGATCGAGTCAAGCTCATGTGACTCGGTGAACAAAAACAAGCGCTTCGTGGGAGGCACCCCATGCTTATCCATTTTCATTTTCTCTATTTTCTATTTTCTAATAACCTAACGTGATGTGAGGGGGGCGACCCTTTCCAAACTCGTGTTTTTCGTGGTTGTTGTTTATGAATGTTCAGGAATTTCCCCGAAGTTTGAGGACTCTCATGCTCGTGGTTTGTCGTTCTCTCCACTCGAGTCTCATCTTTCGCTGCTCTTTCGGAAATTCACCATATCCTAAATCTTATCGACTAACGTTTATCTCTTGGCATACTTAATAAACGGCCTTAGATTTTACGTAGGATTACCTTTACCCTTAAAACATTGAGGACAATGTTTCACTTTAGTCTGGGGGGGTGAATCTTCGATTCGATTTGACCTGTACCATCGTCTGAGCTGTTAACTTACGCAACTCCGTTTTCCACCAAAAATTTTAATTTTTGTCACCGCTTTATAATCTAAAAAAAAAAAGAAAAAAAAAAAAAAAAAAAAAAGAAAAATGAAAAAAAAAAAAAATATATATATATATATGAATAATAAGTTTTGACACCTTGTTTTGACTTTCCTACCGGCGAGAGTAGAAATAAATTTTTCGACTTGACCGGGCGTGTTGAGCCCTAGCTTGTCTCCCTTAACCAAAATAATCATAAGATTATGGCTAAGCATCCGCAGATCTCATTATTTGGGATTTTAAATTTGCGGAGATCGAGGAATGATAGAGTTTATTTAGAAGTTTCGTGCTATACACGGATCGCATTACTGGGATTTAAAAAACCCACGAGAGGTACTTGTGGCCTCCTTGTTCCCATCAGCAACGTCACCAATATATAATAGATGTCTAGGATTAATTAAGGGTATACGGTTTGGGCAATACTTAGTTTTTTCTCGTTCCCAACAAAATCTCTGCATATGGGGGTTTGGTACACATAGGGGTACTGCCAGTGTTACGGTAAAATAGACTATTGCATCTTGCCGGTTCGCAGCCGATGTTGTGATCTTAGTAAAAACCGTAGGACTTGGGGTTTGGCATATAGTTATGAATATCAATAATAATAGTCCAAAGCCAAATAAAAAGGCAGAGGAATCCAAAGCTACAAAAAGCAGCGGATAGAAATCCAAAGTCATAATAAAGCTCTTACATCTTGGCGGCTCATAAACCGTTGACTGTAAAAGAATAAAGGACTAAGGACAAAAGTATTATTAAAGTGCTTATGATTATGCAAAAATGCCAAGCTTCGACTCCGGGGGTTTCCCTAATAAAAAGCTTCCGTTTCGGGTATCAAACATGGTATGTCTCGGTCGTAAATAAAAAGAGAGCCCCTACAAATCGTGTTAAATCAGAGACCTTCATGTGGACCCGATTTCTGTATGCAGGGATTTTCAAGGGAAAGTTTGGAAACTACTTAGCGTTCAAATTTTGTGCTCTTATCGGACTAACAAATATCGAAACGAGAAAATATGAAGCAATTCATTTCTCACAAATTAAAATCTTTAGATACAACTAAGGACCTGGGAACAAGAGGTAATACACAAGTAACTTTTGTGGGCAGTGTTAGCATCTATCTTCTGATAAACAATGATCTCGATTTTACGCTTAGTTTGGGAGCTTGTGAAAAATCAAGGATGACGATTTTTATCCGTACGGTCTCTTCTCTGTGAGAAGTGTTTCTACTCGTTGACCCTGAAAATTATCAACAGATAAGAATTGATAATGAAAGTCAAGGCAAACCGTCACATATATAAATGAAAAAAAGTACAAAAAAAAGAGTAGTAGTAGTTGTTATTCATGAAAATCGGAAAACAGAGCGTTTTTGAGAATAAATGATTTTACTATCTCTTTTGAACATCATTGCTACTTTACAACGTCAGTAAAGAGAGGTTTTGAAATTTTTTATCTCTTAAGCGTGAGGTGATGACATTGCGTGAGGGCACGACAATACCTTAGTCTGGGGGATTTTGATGAGTGCTTAATCACTCATCCTTATTAGGCCTTATTTTAGACCAAAAATACCAAATACTAACCAAAAATGCCAAGAGAATGCATGTTTTTGTATTTGTGTATGTGCAGGAAGGGATATAAGAAAAATGAACGAAAACAAAGCAAAACCGACAAAAACGAGCACGAGATTGGAAAAAGGTCAAAAGCCGGAGCCGGGGAAGAAAATTATCAAGGAAAGCTCAAATTATCAATTTAAGTCCTCAGAGATTCTCAAAGTTACAAGTTTAGTCCCTGGAACAAAGTTTTGAGAAATTGGCAACATCAGTCCCTGCAGTTTCAGAATTTGGCGAATATGGTCCTTTGATGAAATATCCGAAGAAAAATCAAAAGAGGTCCCTCATAAATCATAGAATGTCAATTTATACCCTTGGAGAAAGTTTCAAAGTTATACAGATTTGGTCCTTAGAGTTTGGGAAAAATACAACATTGGTCCTTGAAATATCTTTTATACTACTCTTAAAAACCTTACACTACACATCCGGATCCAATCTTTTTAAAACCATAACCCATAAATCCCACTAAGCCCAAAACAATAAAAGCCCATCACACTTTGACCCGGCCTGCTTTTACCCCGGTCAACCCATCCTTAATACCCGGTCAACGCACACATTAAATAAAACAAAACAAACACCCCACTTTTACCCGCCCAATTCTTTTCCCTTTTTTTACCACATACCCAGAAATACCACTGTGCATAGAACCCTAATTACCCTCCCACCAAAATTACCCCAATTGGGTAATAATTACCTAATCATTAGGCTTCTAGAAGGTGTCAGGTGTGGTCAGGGAATGTAAGCATGAACGCGTGGACCAATAGAAGCACACACGGAGGATTCAAGGATGTCACATCAATCAATCAAGGGTCAATAATTAATGGAAGCATCTGGAAACGTGATCAATGGCTAAAAAGGGACTCAAAGAAACACAAGTGACGCGGATTGATGACCTGGCTTCTCTCCTCAGCTCACCTCAGCTCCTATAAATACCCCCCTCCCCTAGTCATTTAGGTGTGCCATTTTTTACTTATTGTTATGCTGTTAAATTTACCTTGTAATGAATCTCTTTTATTAAGAAAAAGTTTATTTCAGTTTTATATTTTATTTGTCTAAATTCTAGCTTCTCTTATTTACAGCTTATTACAATTCATCTGTTTTTAGCTTATTGATCCTCTTTTATTATTGCTTTTAAATTCAGTAATACTTGTCATCTCTATTTACTTATTGTTATTTTCAGTTAAAAAAAATAATAAAAAAAAAATAATAAAAAAATATATATGTATACAAAGTAGTTGTAAAAACAAGCTTCAATAAGCTTTAGTTTGTTAATTCAGTATTCATATAAGCTTTTTATAGCTTTTGTGATACTCACTTTGGCACCAATTACTCAATTCTCATAAGCCTCAAAAGGTCAACTGATTGGTCAATAGCAGCTTATCAATAAGCTACAGCTTATTTGGAAATTAAGGCAGCCAATAAGGAGCTTTTTGGCCTGTCAAAAGACAGGCTGTGTGGGAGTCCCCCTCTGTTTGGCTGAGGGGGTTTGTAAGCTTTTATTTTTTTCATTTTCTTCTCAATATTGCATCAGTAGAGTAATTAGTATTGTAGATTTATTATTTGCTATTTGTCTGTTTATTGCATACTTAGTAGTGTAGTAATTGCTTATTTACCATTTCATTTTAATTTGTAGTCATTTGGTTTGTTTTTGGTCATTTCTGTCATACATTTTGATTTGTGTATCTGTGATTGATTGATATTGGAATCTGAGTTTTCTGGAAATTTGAATCTGTGAATCATTGTGGATCTGAGTTTGAGGTTTATTTAGGACTGGAATTAGTTTGATATAACTGTGGTGGTGGTTTGGTTTGTAACAGTTTGCATCAGGTGTGTTTGGATCTCATTGGTTTGCTGGTATTAAGTCCTATTCAGAGGTTGCTTTTGGTTTTAATTAGTCACTTAGGTTATAACTAGAGTTAGTATTACATAAAACAAGTGTTCACTACATTAAAAGTCAAAATCCATTTGTTTCATCATTATTTGCATAACTGATTGAGGAATTCAGCTTTAGGACCATAGTTTTAGTTGCATAAGTTGGTAGTGTAGCTTAAGGTAGGTTTAAAGTAGCTTATAACTATAGTTTAAGTCAGATAAGTGCTTAATAATTTCATTTTGGTCAAAGTTTATTTGCAATAAAAAAGTCAAAATAGTTTGAAATCAGATTTTAGTCATAACTTTGTGAGAACCTGTAGGTCTTAATTTTAATTGGAAATACTTTTTAAAAGTTAATTTGTGGAGTTCAGCAGTTAGTTAATCATAATCAAAAAGAAAAAGTTTGTTTGGATCTTATCTGCTTATTGAAAAGTTGCCCTTAAGTCGACTGTTTCAGCACCATAGTGCCCTGTGCACTCAGTTGCATACCAAATTGCTAGGTAGATTTGAAGGGTTTAATTAGATTGGAAGTCTGATTCCTGAGTAAGTTTGTGATCACTAGTAGCTAGTAAGTAGTTAGCACCCATAAGTTTGCTTTTCTCTGCTTATCTTCTCAGCTTATTTGATCTATCTTCGTAAGTGTTTGAGCCTAGCCATCTGTTTTTATAACTAGGGCTGCAAGTTGGTTTTGATAATTGAAATCTGAGTTTTGTGGTTCATCTTAGTTCATTTTCACCCTAGGCTGCTGTTTTCATTGAGCTTTTGCATTGTGCTTCTCTATTTCAGCTTATTGCTTATTTAATTTAGCTTATTGAACCTTAAGTGTGCCTCAACCTATGTTTCTGTGTGCTTTCTGGTCTGAGAACTGCTCATCTAAGTTCATTTTGGTCTAAACATCATTTGGTCAAAGTTGGGTTACTTTTGGTCAACTTTGCTTATCAATAAGCACTTTCAATTAAGCTGTTTAAGCCCAATCAGCACTTCCAGTGCTTGTTTTTCAAATTTTATATTTTTCCTAGATTTAGAATATTATTTTAGATTTTCCCTGAAATTTTCATATTTTTCTGAGCTTATTTGCTATTTTTCCTATTTAATTTTCATTTTTAATCATTTTTAATTACTTTTTAATTACCAAAAATTCCAAAAAAATCAGAAAAACCCCAGAAAAATAAAAAAAAAAATATTAGAAAATTATTTTCATTTATTTTAGAATTTTAGAAATTTATTTTACATTTTTCTCATTTATTTTGAATTAATTTTGAATTTTTAATTAGTATTAAATACTTTTTAATTTCCAAAAATTACACAAAAAGCGAAAAAAATTAGTTTTTAGTTTTAAAATTTCTTTTTAGTTATTTTATAATTTTCAAAATTAAATTTTTATTTTTCTCACTTTATTTGCATTTTCTTTTTAATTTTTAATTAGTTAAATTAGTTTTTTAATTCATAAAAAATCCATAAAAAGTCAAAAAAATATTTTTCTTTTTCTCAAAATTTTCTTTTATCATTTTTAATTTTTAAAAATTATTTCCAAGTCCGTAGGAGTAGCGTAGATTAAAAGTCGCGTTTTATTTTGTACGGTTACGTTTATTTTACGTTTTAATTTACGGTTTTCGATTCTACGTTACGTTTTTGGTTTGTTTAGTTGAATTACGTGCTTAATTGGTTATTTGTGCTTCATTTAATATCTCATTAGTGTAATCTCATAAAATCACTTTTTACCACTTTTCACGACACGTTTTCCGAATCGGAAATTCGGAATTCCATTCACCCTTCACACGGAATACGACTTCGGGTTATCCGTATTTCTTTGCGGATTTCTTGAGCTTACATCTATACTATAATATTGATATTGTGTTTTACCACGAATCAAGCATAAAAGTGAAGAAAACGGCAAAGTCTCAATTTTCCATGCTGGAAACAGTAGGTGACGGCGTCAAGAGTACCACCCCTGACGGCGTCAAACATCAAGAATAAAAATCCGTAGTTCATGAAGGCGTCAAAAGTCATCCTGACGGCGTCAAAAGCCCAAGAATAAAAATCCGTAGATGATGACGGCGTCACACAGGGCGTCAGAAGTAGATCAAGGCCTTCCGAGGAAGTATTTGGCGGCGAGGTGACGGCGTCACATTATTGTCTTGACGCCGTCAGCCTTATTTTCCTATATATAGTTTTCTAGTTTTTCACATTAAAAAAGAGAAGTTTTGGGAGAAACCCTAAAGACGATTTTGGTGCAACTTTTACAGGTTTTTCAAGGGTTCCAAACCCTTGAGACCTTGCATTGTAATTGAGATAAGTGTTCTTCTAATTCAATCAATATGTCTATGTGTTGGTTGTCTATATCTTGTTCTTGTCTCAATTCCATTATGCTAGGCTAGATCTCTTTTGTGTTTGCTTAGATCTAATGAAACCTAGATATTGATTATGTGTTGATTACTTGTTTATTCTTGTCTTGGATGAATGATTTTATATGTTAGGCTTAAGAAAACTGGCAGATCTCCAAATGGTAACATGCTTGAACGTCTTAAGAAACATGAACCGAGGCGTACTAGGTCTTTATTGGTTGTATTTAATGCATGAGCCACTGTTTACAATCCCTATAGTTGTGCTGGGCATGGTGTAGGAGGAGATAAGAGCTCATAGAATTGGGGAGTTATGTATGCCACCCCATGAATGGTATTAAGGAATACGATCCGTCATCCATGCAATTATAACAAGTAATTAACGTGTAAAAGATATCTAGGGAGTAATGAAGTCTAAGTAAGCACATTTTCTCCAATTACTGCTCACAACCTTAGTATAAATTAGTTTATTTTCATTTTTAGTATTTTATTTTGATTGCATCTTAGTTTTGGGTTAGTTGAATAGCAACTAATTCCGCCCACTCTTCCAAAACCCGAGATTTTAATTGCTTTTCATAAAATATAAAAACACAAAAATAATCATCCCTCACCTTTAGAACTAGTAATTAGGCTTTCTAATCCTAGCGACACTATTCCTAAGCTGAACGATCAATCCCCCGGTACTTGTCACTATACTATACTACAATGATCAGGTACACTGCCTGGTGGGGGTTGTAAGCTTCTCGAGATCCCTCGAGAGGTAAAGCCTGTTGCGATTCCCACGCATCAGTGAATAACGTAACACAAGCGATGTCAAGTAAAGTACAATGGTAAGGAATCAGCATAACCTAATAAATATAAGCTTGTGTCAAAATATGACACGCAGAAAGTACTCGATACGTATGAGTTTCAAAAGATAATATGTTTTAGTTTTCGTGGAATTTTTGTATCAATGTCTGTAAAAAGTTTAATATCATAATTCGTGTGGTGGTATGAAATTATAGACTCAAGACAAAATGCATGCCAAAGTATAATATATAAAGCACATATGTACATACTTAATAGCCTGATAACAGTCCAATGGGCAATCACCCGATATCTTAAGTCAAATAACTTAAGCCCGTCATAAATCTAATATGCCAAATTAGAGTCCGTATAATAAAGTCCATTATGTATTCGTTATATCCAATATATCCAAGTCCGTTATGTCCAATATCTTTTGAGCCCGATAGTCATATGTGTCCACTTGTCCAAAGCTCGTCCAATGTTATATATATACACATATCTAGTCCGTTATGAGTTCGATACCTAATCCAAAGTTTTGATATATCTTATATCCGAAGTAAGTCCAACATCAATTCCTATATATCCAATGTTATTGTCCAAATAATCCTTATATAATCGGCCCGTTAAATGTTATATGTTTAGCTCATAACAATTTATAATGAACTTAAGTCCGATAAGTGTCTAACCCGATAACAAGTTATAGGCCCCAATATAATAAGTCTTGGCTCATTAAGGCTTAATCATATACAGCCTAAACAAAATATTTACACTATCCCAATGTCAAGCCCACTTCATAATCCAATAAGTAGTCTAATAATCCCAAGTACAATATCAATAATCTTTGTCCAATGTCATATATGAGTGTAGACATATATAATTGTAAATGTCCAAACGATGTCAAATAAGTGATCAATTCTCAATAATAAGTTTCGGGTTATCGAACCCAAACTTACCGTGCGGCTAGACTCACACTTTGAGACAACAACCAAGGCCATAGCCATGGTTATGTCTCGACTAAAAAGCCTTGAGTCAATAGCCCTGGCTGTGTCTCGGCCTCAAGAGGTCAAAATGCTATAAGGATTTTTATGTCATGGCTACCTTTGGGTTAAAACGGGGCCAGTTGGTTTTTATAGTCTACAGCCTTCGTTTTTCATTTTCAGCTTACGTCTTGAAAATTTTTGTATAAAACATCATTCTGAGCAAGTTTCGTGTTTTACACTTTCAGTGGTTCAGACCAGAAAAGGGTGAAAATCGGGTTTTAATTCCAGATCAGCAAGCTATTTGCAGAAAATTAAGCATATAACGACCCATTTAAGTGCAGATTTTTAAGTAACAAAACGCACCCCAAGTTGGGGCTGTTTTGCAGCCAACAAACGCACCCTTTTGGTGCAGAAAAATCATCAGCAAACACATGCTATTTGGGCAAAAAATAGGCGGACAAACACAGTTGTTGGGGCTGTTATGAGCAGATGTGAAAGCTCCACTTGAGCTGTAAACAATCGAATCAAACACTCCCGTTGGAGCTGGTGTTGGACAAAAATAAGCAAACCCATACGTACCCTTGGCAGGCTGTGGTGGGTTGCAACAAAACTAAGTGCACCCTATGTTGGGTCGTGGTGTGGGTCGAAGCAACAAAGCCAGACGCACCCTACATGATGTCTAGTTGAACCGAAGCAAGAACAAGCACCCCTTGGGTGTGGGCTGCGATAGCAGGTAAACAAACACCCCTTTAGGTGGTTTGACACAACAGCACACAACCACATCGACAACCCTCTTGGGTGAGGTCAGACCGGGAGTCAAAACCAAGCACCTTAGTGGGTGGTGATTGAGCCGAGACACGCAGCAAGGACCACCCTTGTGGTCTTGTTATCCGAAACATAAGCTCACCAAATAAGCTACAATATGCTAAAGTAAAATCTAAACCCCAATCCGTGACCCTTAATGGTCTTATGCTTGACCCTAGGTCGAATCAAACACAAACACCACCTATCTCAGTTTTAAGGTGGTATTTATGACGTAAACAAGTATTTAGTGGTAAATAATCACTTTCACCAACTAATCACTTAAGGTATGAATAAACAAAGTGTTTAGTGCAATTTATGATCAAAGGGGTATTTAATTAACTAATACAAAGTTTATTTAATTATATAAACATATTATATATTTTTGAAAAACACTTTTGGTAATAAAGAAAAATGTTTTATTCATACTAAATATATGAATTCAAATTTTTAACCAAAATCAGTTAGTTTTTTACCAAATAAACTTTCCCCACTAAAAGACAAAGAATCTGGCCGTTTCAGCTGGGCGGCCCCCTTAATTATAAAGGGCGGTCCCCTTAATTTTAAGGGGGCCGGCCATGATTTAAGGGGACCGGCCACGCTCCTCTGTCAGAATCTGTTGCCTATAAATACCACCTTAAACCTGGATTTTTTTCCTCACCTTTTTGCACTAAAACTTTCTGATTCAAACCACCATTTCAATCTTAAAAAACCTTTGATCATATAATTCATAAGCCTTTGTTTCCAAGTGATCCAAAGCCTTATTCATTCAAGTGCAAAGAGAAGAATACTCCTATTGATCAAGACTAGGAGTATTGCAACTTAGTATCATCTTGCTTCCTAAGTTGTTTGATTATTTCACCTTGTATATCATTCACTCCTTGGTGAATATAGTGTATATATTGGTTAGATAGATTTAGATATAGGATCTAGATCCATTGAAGGTGTGAAGTAGTACTAGTAGTGAAGAAGTAGAGGTGGATAGGATTTGTGTTAGAAGATATAAGTTGTAATAGCATATTGAAGTGGAGATAGTTGTGAAGACAAAGAAGTTGAAGCTTTGAAGTTGAAAAGACCTTGAAGCCTAGAAGTTGTGAAGTAGTATATATCTTGGGGTAGTGGATAGGACTTAGTAGTGAAGGTGTGAAGAAACAAGTGGCGTGAAGAAAAAGAGTTAGGAAGTATTAAAGTGTGAAGAAGCTAGGAGAAAAGTAGAAAGTTGTGAAGAAATTTGAAGTGTAGAAGATTGGTGTGTAGAAGATAGGTGTGAAGAAGATTGGTGTGAAGAAGTTGTGATTGTGGTGTGATATTGTTGTGGTGTGCTAATTGGTGTGTAAGGTTTTCTCTGCCATAAAGGAGGTTTTTGATCTAGTGAAGAAAACTCTCGAGTAGGTGACTCGGGGAGTGGAGTAGGGCAAGGAAGGTGTCCTTGTAGCCGAACCACTATAAATCCTTTGTCTCTCGGTTTGATCTTTCCATCTCTCACTCTTTGATTAATTACTTACTTGCATATCATTCATAGTTACAATTGCTTGTATGGTGCATATGTTGATTTCACATAAAGATCAAACTAAAATTCATTCATAAAACTAATTTTACAAAAACCAACCAAGTGCATAAATTAATATCAAAACACTTATACATACATATGCTTACATAAGACATAAGAAATTGTATATTCTTTCCAAACGTCATACATAAGTATTGCTTATACAAAATCATAAATTAACTTGTATCTACATTTGTGCATTAAAGTGATTTGAAATTTCTTACAAATCTTAGAAGCTAAGTTTTACAAAACAAATAAAACGAAAAAGACGTAAAACTATTCAACCCCCCCCCCCCCCCTTCTAGTTTTCCACAATTGGTATCAAGAGCCACGTCTAGAAAGATTTTTAAAATATATTGTATTTTAAAACTTGTAACGATCTATGGAATTTGAAAAATATCTAGAAGAGGAATTTACGCAAAAACCACCATTATTTGAAAATGATCATTTTCTTGAATGGAAGACTAAATTTGAAAATTATGTGAAATCAATAGATCTTGATCTTTGGCATATCATTTCAATTGGTGATCTTAAAACAACCAAAATGGATTTTGAAAATCAATATAATAATCTTCAAACTAATATTGATAAAAACACTAAAGCCAAATTACTTATTCTCAAAACTCTACCAAATGTTAAATATGAAAGATTATTTCGTTGTAAAACGGCAAATGATATTTGGAAATATCTTTTAAAGATTCACCAAGAGAAATGTAAAACCAAAGATGATAAACATGATATTGCACAAGAAATAGTCAATCTAGAAAATTTAGTAAATAAATATTTAGTTGAATTAAACACATGTACTACTAGTTCAAATGTGATCATTGAAGGTATCTACAACGAAGAATACATGAGCCAAATCCGAAAAAAGAGCGTGAATAAATCATGGTGCAACAAGTGCAAAGAAAACGATGATAATACGGCTTATGAGAATATTCAAACAAATGAGAACACAAGTATTGATGGCAAGAACTACATGTTTCTAGATCCAAGTGAAACTACAAACAAAACATGGAGCGACATGGAAAATGGAATTGATCACCGTATAGCATGTCAAGAATGTACAACTACAAAGAAGGTACAATCCAAAACTAAACATTTTTGCTATGATCAATTTATATTAGAACTTTTAAAAATGGAAAACAACTTCAAACATTTTTGCAACATTGACTCAAAAATTATTTTTAAGAACGAATTTTCAAAATTCGCTGAAAACAACTTTGAAAAAGAAACCATTTTAGAAGATAAAATGTCTAGACTTGAAAGTAGTATTGAAATCGATCTTGAATGTAAAAAATGTCGAGACTACAAACATGAAATTAAAATGGAAAATGAAAAAGCAAAAACATTGGCAAAATTCGAAAATAGTTCTAAATCTTTAAAATATCTTCTCGACATTCAAAAGCCATTTTATGATAAAACCGGGTTAGGATTTATCATAAATGATCCTTCAACAAATGTATCAAAACAAATAAAATTTGTTAAATCTAGTGAATAAATTTAGGACTAATACTATTAACATTCATTACTTATTATTCTAGTCAAGAAAATCATTGTTTTTTAATTAAAACAAACTATTGATGAATTCTTGTACTTATCAACGACATCCCATCATGTGCATTGAAATGCGATGGATGTTCTCATCTAACAAACTAGGACCCATGAGAATCTGGGTACCAAGCTGTTTATCATGTTTAGGTAATTATCGAATGAAGAGTCTATTATGTGTTGATTTACTCATCTCGCTCTATTACCTTTGACGGATATTGGTCTCTATCACGTTGTTTCACTTTCTGCAAATGTTTTGCCTATGACGTTGTTGCGGGAATATTCTTGTCTCGGCATTTTGCTCTTCACTCTTGGAGTATTGGATATTACTTGGCTACTCCGACTTGTTGTGGACTAACTCTTATGATTTCTTCTATCACCGTCATGCCCACTCTTTTTGAAAAGCTGGACCTGAGATAAGTTTTCTTTTCAAAAACTTGTCAATGTTACATTATATTTTAGATTGTTTTAATTAGTATGTGAATACGATTTAACTGATAAATTGCCATGCTTTTAGATTATCAACACTAATATATGCATGTATGATATTAGCATTATTAACCTTCTTTTTGTTTAGTCTATTATCACTTTTCTTAATCTTCTATGATCTATAGTAGAACCCTTCCACTTAAGCTATATGATCTTACTAGTTGCAAAAATAGATGCATTATAATTGATATTTGTTTGCAACTTGATATTATGATGTTCTTTGTATACATACATATATATATATATATATATATATATATATATATATATATATATATATATATATATACATATATATATATATATATATATATATATATATATATATATATATATATATATATATATATATATATATATATATATATATATATATACATATGTCTATCTTGTATCCATGAACTATTTACCTTGCTCCTTCCTGTCCCATTGCATTTAGATCATAAGTATCTATCATTTCACTTTAATATCTTTAGGTGTCACTAAGGATGATTATGTGTGACAATGGGCTTAAGTGATTCTCTTGAAGCATGACAAGCTTCCATTTCAAATCCTTCACTTGCAACTTCTTGATTATCATGATCAAAACATCATGTTTAAAACTTCTCTCTTTTTGAATGAAATTTTTTTTTCTAAAACTTCTTTCATAACCATTACTTTAAATCAAAAACAAGATTGAAATTTTTTCTTGTTTTTCTTCACATTATGAAACAAAATTCAATCTACGTTATTGTAATGCACACATGAATTTACTTCAAAACATTGTTGAATAAAACTAAAAACATTTTGCTTAAACACATTTAACTTTCTCACATGTGTCATACACATCTATTGGAAATGACATTCACAATTTAATCAAATCATCTCATGAGAATAATGACTTGCCCATATGGATCTTGTTTGTAACAAGTCTTGAACTCCATATAATCATATCCACCTATTTGTTACTTGTTAACAATCATCAATATGTTTGTTCTAGGCTAAATGTTATCATTTTCATATAGTTGCACATTTAGCTTATTTGCCTTATTGCCTCCTTAATTGCATATCTTAATTGATAAATAAATAGATAGCATGATTATTAGAAACTTATTTCTTATTTCAATTATTTCTATATCACTCTCTACATTCATGAATAGTATGCCCTATATTGCCTCAAAGAGTTGAACTTACTTGAATCCAAATCCAAAAACACAACCTTTTTGAAGATTTTCTGCCAAAAACCCATTTCTGGCATTCTGGGAATCACCAGATGGGCGGCCCCCTTAATTATATAAGGCGGCCCCCTTAATGATTAAGGGGACCGGCCCCTAATTAAGAGGACCGGCCATCTGATGGTCGGGGATACTGTTTTCTTTATCACTTTTTGACCCATTTCAGCCTATACTTCCCAAAATTCACAAACATATTTTGTCCCATGTTATCCCTCAAAATTTACCTTCCTAAACCACATTTCTCATACACTATAAATACCCTCTTCCCATCATTAATGCCATCACACCCAAACATGTCATCTCCCAACAACCAAAAACCTAAGATTTCAAGAACCGCAAGGATCTCCGTCAAACCCGTTTGGAGGAGGAAACTTGATTCTTGTCATAACTCAAGTGATGTTGTTCCAAGTCAACCAATAACTAAACCTCAATCCCATACTAATGACTCATCTCACAACCTATCATCCACTCATGCTCTCATTAATGCTTCTTCATTTGATGAGCATGCTCAATCCCAAAACAACAATCCCAACCTCTCAATCAACACCTCACATGTTGCTCATTCAACAAAAACACCATCATCTCATGAAGAATCTCTTCCACCCATATCATGCTTTCATGATTACCCAAGCTCAAACATGTCTCCACCACCAAGAGTACCACCACCACATCCTACAACTTCACATGCCACTCCCATGTTGCATGTTGTTAGGAATACAAATATTCCTATAAAAGACTCGGTCACCTTAATATTGTAATAGCATTAAGTTAGCTCGTAGTTAGTTTGTTTATTAGTTAGTTAGTTTTAGATTAAGTAACACCGTGGAAGAAGGACGGGTCTTTACCCACTGTATACCTGATCCACAGCCCGGGTGTGGGTGTTTTATTAGTTATCTTGTAGGGACTATATATATCCCTCTCCACATGTGGAGAGGGTGAGCCTTTTTCATTTAATCTGATTTTTCTTTCTTCTTTTATCTCAAGGTTCCAAACTCTCTCTCTCTCTAGTTCTTGAATCTAACTCAAACATGGATATCATCTACCATGAATTAAGGCCACCCGAATCTAGATGTTCATATTCTACAAATGGTATCAAGAGCCAAGGTTACATTCTTGGGATTGACTGAGCTCGAATTTGTATTGGCTACTTTGGTTTTTGTTTTGGTTCGAATTCTTGCATGACATATTGGGCTTAACTTGGTCTATGGATTTGTCCTTTCTTACTTTTTGTGGCTGGTCTTGACTGTCCTCGTGACACTTTTTTTTGTACATTCCTGGTTGTGGTTAAATCAAATACAGGTTCTTGGTTGAGGTTAACTTTAAAAACGGGTACAAGACAAAAAAATCGACTGTGACTGGTTTGTCTTGTTCTGGTTTTGCGGTTACCTCGTGTTGCGGTTACCTCGTTTTGCGGTTACCTCGACCCTGCGGTTACCCTGACCTTGCGGTTACCTGACCTTGCGGTTTGTTCCAAGATAAGAATGAGATGGGTTTTGCGGTTACCTCGTGTTGCGGTTACCTCGTGTTGCGGTTACCTCGTTTTGCGGTTACCTCGTTTTGCAGTTACCCTGACCTTGCGGTTACCTGATCTTTACCTGACCTTGCGGTTTGTTCCAAGATAAGAATGAGATGGGTTTTGCGGTTACCACATGTTGCGGTTACCTCATGTTGCGTGTACCTCGTTTTGCGGTTACCTCGTTTTGCGGTTACCCTAACCTTGCGGTTACCTGATCTTTACCTGACCTTGCGGTTTGTTCCAAGATAAGAATGAGATGATACTGCAAGACCTTGACATCAACCATTATATCTTAAGCTTTTTTGACCTTAATTCACCATCATCAGTCCAATGGTATTGAAAAATGTTTTTTTGAAAAAGAGTAGCTGTACATAAGTAAAAGGCCAACACAACTTACATGTCCAAATTAATAATGAACCTCGATGCCAGTAACATCTACAACAAATACATCTCTCCCTATACCCATCGACACACAGACAAGTTCTCACCTCTTCAACCAACAAGTTACAACTTCTCGTAACACAATAATATCATCTCAGTTTTTCTTTCGTGAGTCAAACATTGACATCAGACCTTGAAGGTCAAACATATGGAAAGAAATCATCATCGAATCATGGTTTTAAGCTTTCACTTCAATTAAATATCCGACACAATAAGGGAAAAGTTTATAACATAATTGTTATCTCTTTTCTCAAGGTCGTTATGCACAATAACAAATCGAAAAACAACATATGAACCTACCCGAGACCCCAAGGATCTTGAAGTTTTTTTTTAATAAAACACGCTTTCTTGATTCGGATTGAGACCACATAAGAGGATATCGTGGTATGGGTGTGCGTTTCTGTTTGTGATTCAGGCTGTCGGATTAGATAATGAGTGATGATCACTGAGATGATCTGTGGTTTTGATCGGTTTGGTTAAGGATATGTTTGGTGTGAGTGATAAGTGGTAGGCGTTATAATTTTATTGTGTGTGATAATTAGGATTATGATGTGGGTATGTGGTGTTAAATAACCGGTGTATTAGGTTATTAATTGGACTGGATCGGGCTTCAATGACATAGATGTGGACTAGGCTGAATTTCTTTCCATAACATGTGATAGGTCATCTTGCTTTGGCTGTAGTTTAGTGCTACTTCACAAGTTAATGGGATTTTGTGCTACACTAAAGGAAGATTGGGGCTATGTTTGGTACATTCTGATCTTGAACTCATGGGGTATTAACGAAATTGGAACGTTGGGGTTATAAGTTTCAAGATGTTATGGCAGTTTGAACATTAATCACTTTAGCTGAACTCTAAGTGGAAAATGGATTAGTCATAACTTTGTGCTTAGTGTTACAATATGCTTCAGGCTATCCGAATTCTTTTGGCTATGTAATGTTTTTTTTTCTTAAACATTGGACCTATGGTTGGATGGTTCTTGAAGTGAATTGGATCACATACTGGGCCTGAAAAGATTATATCTTTTGTTTGATTTCGGACCGGGCTTATGATTTTTTTGGGGTCTAATTTTTTTATTACTCAAATTGGATTGTGTTTGTATGTTCAGGATTTAGCCTGCAATGTTGATATACACAAACGTTGTGAATTGTGCTCAAAGTGTTAATATTCGAAAATTTGGAAATTTTTGATTAAGCAAATGGTTTGGTATAATACTTGGTGATAAGGAGTGGTATTTTGGTCATGCAAATTTCACGGGGATACACACGTGACAGCTAGTATTTGGGGTATATAGATATGTCGACGTGATTACAGAGTTTTTAAGTTTGTCAGCATTGTGGATGCCTATGATTTGTGTGAGCCTGCAATTTAATTTTTGCGACTTGAGTTACAGTTGACAACTTGCGATTTGATTAATTGCGGTTCGTCAAATTGCGTTTTGATTTGTTATGACTTGACTGATTGCAATTTGACCAATTGCGATTTGACGTTGCGAGGTAACACTTGCGATTTGACGTATTGCAATTTGGTTGTCTGCAATCTGTCTTGTTGCGATTTTTCAAACTGCGACTTGACTTGCTGCAATTTGATCAAGTTGATACTTGACTTTGTTGACTTAAGTTTTGAAGATTAGTATTGCAACTCACCCTTAGATGTTCTTGTTGTTTTCGCGGTTACTCTTGATGTTTTTAGAAAATCCCGCGAAGGATTCGATAGGCTGGACTTGGTTTTTGACATATTAAAACTTACGGGATCTGACTATTATCTTCGGGATAAGTTTGTGCTTCGAGAACAGCAGTAATTGGGAAATTACGGTGACTTGGTTGGTGTGTTAATTCACGGGTTGGTTTACTTAGTGTCACAAACATCTCGGGGTGGATGGACGCATGATGTTTGGTGACCCTTGCTCGAGTGTATTTAAGGTGATTAGACTTGGATGTTCAAGAAGTGAATATATACAATTAAGGATGGAAGGTTGGGTATATATCACTACCTATATTTAAAGGAGTTACGTTGTTGTGCTCAATATAGGTTCTAAATCACGATTTTAGTGCAAGTATAAGTCACTAACTTGTCCTTTATCATGCTTCATCAAGAGATTGTTGTTTCTCAATCTTCTAATGGGATTGTAGTACAAGAACTTCTCAAGAGATGGTCAGACTTAAAGACAGAAGGTGATTTGTTTAGAGACGTGCTTTAACCCGTTACTCACTCGATAGTTAAGCACATTTCATCCAGTGGTCTAGCATATTCCGAACATCAATGAATCATTAATCTGCTAAATCATTGATGAGGAGTCCAGCAAGGTGTTACTACAAGCATGTCTTTATCACCATCTTCTCTGCAGTAGGTTTATGTGTCTCCTTCCATGTATCTGTTTTGCACATGTCAAATTCACAACTATCACAGACTTTCAGTTTTTGGCAAAAAGGTCATTGCATGTCCTTTTTGAGGGGGAGAATTTGCGCAAGTTTCCTAGCGATTCCGTCTCCTGTAGTGTGAATGTTTGCAGTTCCGGTTTCAACAATTCAGGATTCAGTGGGTCAGTCTCTAGAGGTTTGCTCACTCTTTATCGACTATCTCTAACTTATTGGCAAGTTACTAAGTGATGAGATTCGTGTGATTGGTTAATCATTTTGCAATTAGTGAATTGTTGTAACTTGAGTCGTTTCGATTAATCAAATTGTTATCTGACGTTGTGAGTTAATCCTTACGACTTGACTAATCTCAATTTGATATATTGTAACTTGACTTGTCACGACTTGACACTTAGTGCGAATTGTGACTCATCCGGTATCTCTCTCTAAGTTTAACTTGCTGAATATATCTTCCGGTTTCTTTTGTTGACTTTAGTAAAATCCCTAGAAAGAAACATTTCTCAGTTTAAGTCACATAAGTTGTAAAATCCCGTTTGAAGATATTGAGATGTCAACTGTTTCGGATGACATTCAAGCAGCTGGGTCAGACAGCTTTGTTTGATTAGTCTGACTATGAGTCACGGGCACTCCTAAGAATTTGCGCATGTTTCTTCTCACTTTGATTGCTCAACCGCACAAAATGATCACGAAGCTAATTTGGTATCCCTTGCTTGAGGGTGAAGTTGGATTTCACGAAAAAGTATACCTATTTTATCTTGAAATCGGGGATGGTTGGATGCAGGATTTCAATGATAACTTGCTCGCGCATATGATGTAAGTTGAAGACTTGGGTTATCTAGTTTCCAGAAGTCGGGGTGGATGGTTGAAGACCTGGTTAACTATCACTTAAAGGAGTTACGTTATTGTACTCAGTGTCACACGTTGATGACGTTGTGGATAATCGCAAGAGGTGATGATTGTCTCATACTTTGTCAAGATAGTATTGAGTACTTAGAGATTTACATGGCTCACAAATTCTCTACACCGTTCTTCCAACAACAATGCAAGCTTAGGTAACAAATTTGAGTAATTCTACTTCATTTTCAAGATTGGTATATCGGGTTCCTTCATCATATGGTCAAAATTATTTGTGTTCGAGGTTGGTTAATTGGACAAAGACTATAATTGTGATGTGATCTGTAATTCTCACATGATATTCTTAACCCATACTGATGTTTGCCATAACCAAATCAGTCATGCCACATTCAACCTGTTACCATCTCACGGTTTTTTCTTGGTTTTGTAAAATCCCGCGAAAGAACCTATTTCTCGGTTTAAACTATAGATTTGTAAAATCCCGTGATGATGGGCTATGTGCTCTTGACCATGGTCGGGTTAAAACCATTATCAAAGTTCAGCCATAACATCACAAATGGCTGGATTGAGGCATTGAATTGACGAAATGAGACTACGGGGTTAGTTCAGTATTATTTATTTGAGGTTGAAGTGAAATTTCATGGGTGCGTGTACTTAGTATCTGAAGATATCGGGAAGGTTGGATGAAGATTCTTCGAGATCCTTATTCGAGCTTTCAATACAACGACAAGGACTTGGATATCTAGTTATTTTTTCTTTCTCTCCATTGCAAAATAACTATCACTTTAAGGAGTCACGTTGTAGTGCTCAGTGTCACACGAAGTTGTGGATATCCAAGAGGTGATGTACATCTTATACTTGATGGTTGGTTGGTTGAAGAGTATAGACTACTTAGGGATTCGATGTTGCACGAAGTCTCTACACCGCTCTTTGTCTCGCATTAGTACAAGTTTAAGTCACAAATTCGGGTCATATTACTTCGGTCTCAAGTTCATCATATTGGGTTTCTCTCCATCAGTAGTCACGACATATATCCGACAGAATGATAATGGAGTTGGTAACGAGTTAGCAAGAGAGTAGAAGAAAAGAGAGAGATGACGTCTGTTCACATCAGTTCAGGCCTCACACTTCATCATTATGACGTTTGAACAAATCAGTTCAAGCTTCGGTCTTCAATGTTATCATTATGGCGTCTGCTGACAACTCTTCAGACCCCGCTCATCAATGAAAAGAAAGGTGTACGATTCAGTGCACGTTATCTTCAAAAGAAGAGGAATCTTCTTATTTATGGCCATTCTCATCAACATGTTCATGCTCTTTTTGTGCTTATTCTGTTTTCAAGTGGATCGGCGCATATTGGAGTATTCTATTATTCACTTATTCAACCAAAACTTGCATTCGACAGGCATATGCAATTTTTGAGGGGGGGAAAGGGTGAATAAACAACATGTCAGTCCTCAAGAACCGTCAAGTGGAGCTTCCTACCGTTGATGGCATTCATATTCACTTGTTCAATCATCAAAAATTGCAGTTGGCTGGCATATGCAATTTTTGAGGGGGGGAAAGGGTGAATATTAATCTACATGTTGGATGATGATTGAGAAATGGTCATACGACTCCTGAATACGTCAGTTCAGGAGTCGTGCAAACCATGGTTCTCCAACACTACTTCTTCCTCTCTATCAAGGTGTTGAAGAACATGGTCATGGAATGCTAATCGACATAGTCTCACGGGCTGATTCAATCCGTAACAAAGGGCTTCTAGTCAATGCTTCATGTATACGTCATCAGGCTACATGTACACATAATGATGATGATTCCGATTAATCGTAACCATCATGGGGGAGAGAAATGTGTACACCAACGACGCATAAAAGGTTCACGTGATCGGGCTTAATCGTGTATTCCGGTGTTGAAAAGCCGCAGAGATGATCAGTGGTTCAACTTGTCACCTTGGTATTAACGTTTCACTATTACGTCATGGTATGATTAATCGTAACCATCAGAGGAGAGAGAATGTGTACATCAAGGACGCACAACAGGTCTACGTAATCAGGGCTTAATATCCAAGGATGGATACATTCTATAGATGATCAGTGGTTCAACTTGTTACTCTGGTGCTATACTAAAGACTGAAGAAGGTCGAGTCGTCAGTCTATTCTTTATTCTCGGTTGGGTGATATCGTCTCATGTGTGCGCTGCGGGCTGATGGGTTATATGTAAGGTTACTGGAAGGCATTTGGTGAGATGAAGATGGTTGGTATTCTGTTCCTCCATATTGGGCAATCTTGAAGTAGGTCGTGTCTACAGTCTTCTCTACATTCTCCGCTATGTATTTAGAAGACTAAAGACGGCATGTATTTGGTTATCAAATGACCTCTTCATATTATGGGTGTTCGTCCAAAGTCTTCCTTCTATTGTGGGTGTTCATCAGAAAGGTTGTCAGGATTGGGGGAGAGCACTAATTAGGGGAGAGTGTAATGCCTGAATTAATCCCTGGTTAAATGTGTTCACGTTACTCTTCAGCATGTCAAATGATGGAAGCGGAGAAAAGTCTGGAAGCTGAGGAGTAATGTTTTTGGTTTGGTATCCTTTGTACATATCTTATACCAATACGTAAATAGAATAATATAATACCTACAAAAATCATAAAAAAAAAAAAAATACAAAAATATTCTTCTCACGACATGTCTCTTGTGTAATCAATATTATGTACGTTTCTAGAAATGTCATTCAATAATGACACGGAATCATACATATGCTTGAGCAAGAGTTTTTCGGTTTCAAATAAAGTTTTTTTTCTAAAACATGTCGTTCCTAAAAATATTCTTCAAAAATATGGCTTACAGTCACTTCAGGCTGTAACCCGAACTTCAAAATATGGCGTGTAGTCATTTCAGGCTACAACCCGGTCTTCAAAATTATGGCTTACAGTCATTTCAGGCTGTAACCCGGACTTCAAAATTATGGTTTGCTATTACTTCAGATAGCAACCCGTTTTTCAAAATAGGGAAAACACGTCGCCAAAAAGACGGTTGTTCCTTTCACCGGGTGAAGTTCATCCGGGCATGGATTACTTTACATCCGTGCACCCTCGATCTAATGTACGTTTCAGTGCATTATTTCTTGATAAAGAAGAGAAGTCTTCTTTTTATCGCCAAATACTTTCCCTTCTATGATTTTTCCGGGAAGTATTTGTGCAAAACTTGGTGGTACCATGAGATTTTGATTGTAAATCAAATTGAACTTAAAAGTTTGATAAAATTTTCACTCAATCAATGACTTTAATATTTTATGAAAAATATTTTTAACATCCGTCATTGATTGAGGGGGAGAGTGATTTCTCAAAATTTTATGTATCATCAAAACTCCCCACACTTTGTACAAAACAAAAGCAACAAGGCGATTTGTGATGGTTATGTGTCAGAATGAGTAAATTTTCAAAGAGTTTTCGCTAAAACTTTGAATCTTGTTCAAACTCTTCAAATCTGACACATAACAACCTCCCTCACAGTTTGAGGGGGAGCAAGAAAAAGTTCCTTTTTATCAGAAAATATTAAAAAATTAACCGCATTTCTCTCCCAAAAAGCTTTCTAACTTATTTAAATCAATTGAGATCAAAAATCTCGAAAGATTTGAAATTTTTGATCGGGGGAGAGAATGTGATTTAAATATGAAATCTGATAATAAAAGGCTCCCGCATATGTGCTAAACACTTTCGAATATCGATGCACATATTGAGGGGGAGCAAAAGGCGTTTGTGGAAGTTATACCAAAGACCGACCATTTATCTTTATGCATGGAGTTATAAGGTTGGTTAAGGTTAGGTATAAGTTCCCATGATCCACCATAACCGGAAGGATCTTCCCAGGGACAATCCATAGATAGATTAGAAGTCCCTAGGAATGATTGAAAAAAGGAGTAAAGTGAGAAAGGGAAGAGTGCGGACTGAGATAGAACTAGGACTGGAACAAACCCAACAAGGTTCTAGTGGTGAAGTCTCGGTAAGCACTGAAGGGGTTGAAGAATTAAAAAGAATTGAAAAGAGAAAGGGTAAAAAGAAATAGCCCTCCAAATATTCAACCTTAGGGCAGAAACCGGGTTCAATTCATAATCTACTGGCGGTTACTAAGGTAACACCGGTATTGAAGACAAGACGTCATGGACCCAGTGACGCACTGCACCAAACCTCCCAACCACTCAAGTTCTCTTAAAAGAGCTTGTTTCAATCTCACGGGGAACCCTGTGCAATGTATCGACCGCTCATTGCGAGCTATGTTGATACCTAAAACAGGAGACGCCTCCCCAGTCTCCAGGAGCGGATCAAAACGCACTATTGAGTCTAGAGCCATGAGATCATCCATAAATCTCGATAGGACACATTCCAAATATGCTTATTGTTTCACACAATGTGGAAAATAAGATAAAATATTTAGAGTCCTACGCATTATCCTTGAGGTATTGCCAGAACATCCGAGTGATATGAAAATATTCACAATGAAGATGGAAATCCTTCTAGAGCGAACATCACTCAAGCTCTTGGTAGGTGACATGTGAGATCCATCTTGGATCAATGATCAAGTGACAACTGGAAAGCAACGATGGTGCGATTCAAATTTGAATCAAACTTGTTCCAGGATATGGATTGACGGATACTTTTGCCAAAACCTCTCAATGTGCTCACCAACTTATCTTTTGAACACATTGATTGTGTAATATCTTTCAAACAAAAGTATTTTTGATGGAAATGTGGTTCAAAGTATAAAACTCTCGTCGTGTCTCAAAAATGTTTATCATATGACACGCGAGTGATTTCTAGAAATCAATTTCTCATCAATCCGTGAATATCTATTCACCGATTCACTCTATCGTGCTGTCTGCTTTGAGACGTTCCGGTATGAGAACATGCTAAGTATGAAGATTCCGAAGTGGATTCTTTGGAAAATTCATTACTACAAGCTGGAAATTCCTGTCAAGGAGAGTCTTCTTTAAAAGGGACTATACCTGATCACAGGTCGGTTTTCACAAAACCGGAGGGTAGTCTGTCCTCGCAGAACGAATGACAAAGCCATATTCGTTCTCTATCTTTATTGCTAACTGTTTTATTTCAGGGACACATATAAAGATGGCGTTGATGGCTCCAGTTTCCAGCTGAATCGGGTCAATCCATACCTCATGCTCACACATCCTCCACACTATCAATGAAGATGAGAGACTTGCTACAACAAATGTTGAGAGTCTACTAACAACGTTTCCGCAACTCTGATGAAAAGGTCTCCTAATCCACTAACTCCAATGCAACGTCTCCAGATATAGAAGGGTGTGAGCATGATGGTCCTCAGTCACTACATCACATGAAGGCGATACTACTATGGATGAGCTTGGAGATTTACTTTGGCTGATGATCTCAAAGAAGCTCGAAGATCACATATCTCAAAGGAATTCAAATCACAAGTTTGCTTGCTTGAAGTACGAAGTGTGTTGAAAAGTGAAGAATCAGATCCTACGAGCTACAAAGACTAAAGAATGCTTAAAGACCAAAGATCTTACTTTCAAAGGTGACCTCGCTTAGGGGGAGATTGTTAGGAATACAAATATTCCTATAAAAGACTCGGTCACCTTAATATTGTAATAACATTAAGTTAGCTCGTAGTTAGTTTGTTTATTAGTTAGTTAGTTTTAGATTAAGTAACACCGTGGAAGAAAGACGGGTCTTTACCCACTGTATACCTGATCCACAGCCCGGGTGTGGGTGTTTTATTAGTTATCTTGTAGGGACTATATATATCCCTCTCCACATGTGGAGAGGGTGAGCCTTTTTCATTTAATCTGATTTTTCTTTCTTCTTTTATCTCAAGGTTCCAAACTCTCTCTCTCTCTAGTTCTTGAATCTAACTCAAACATGGATATCATCTACCATGAATTAAGGCCACCCGAATCTAGATGTTCATATTCTACACATGTTCAAACTTTCACCCAAGACAACTATCAAGCTCCACCACCATCACCTTCCTCCGAACACTTGAAGTTCGTCGAGGAGCTAAAAGAGGCACACGAGCTTAGTGCTCTTTTAGCATTACATCTTGCTCAACGCAATTTGGATCCACCACAATCAAGCTCACCATCATAACCACATAACAAAAACCAAATTGAGAAGCATGTTAACAATTGCCCTTGTTGCATCTTCCTCCAACAACAAATCATTGCATTGAATGAGCACTTTACTTGGATTGAGTATCTTCTTACTAGATCTCAACAAACACCATCACTTGAACAACATCAAAACCCTCAATCAACAAACCCATCTTCAATTTCACCACCTATAAGCTCCACATCTCCAAACCCAACAACATCCATGCAACCAAATGTTTACCTCCACTAAACCACCAAGCATTTTACATGCTTATGTTTCTCATTTTCAAATAAAACTCCTCAACCATTTTGGGATTCAAGAAAGTTTGGTGACACTCCTTGTTGGCACATTAGGATATTCTACTTAGTTTGTAATTCTATTTTTATGGCCTTTGTAACAATGATTATGGGTTGACATAATCATTTTCTATTATTGAATGATTTAATATATGCTTCGAATTATCCTTGCCATGCTTACTATTTGTTGATGTTATGATATATGTGTTTGCTTGTGCCATGCTTGTGCTTCTAATATTTTTCTTGCAAGAATCCCATTTCTCGAACCCTTGGTGCTCTCAAACGAGGGGGAGCATACATCAAGGGGGAGTTTTCATCTTATTGGCTTAAACCTTTTTGATTCTACAAAAAGGGGGAGAAGTGAATATAAACTTACTAAATACTTGTCTAAAAATTAATTTTTGGATTTAATAAGTTTAGGTTTTGTAATCATCAAAAAGGGGGAGATTGTTGATATAAATAATTGACTAAAAACATTATTCATATCTTTCGATATCTCTATGTTTTGATAATCACAAAACTTAAACTCATCAAACCAAATATTATGACGTAAACAAGTATTTAGTGGTAAATAATCACTTTCACCAACTAATCACTTAAGGTATGAATAAACAAAGTGTTTAGTGCAATTTATGATCAAAGGGGTATTTAATTAACTAATACAAAGTTTATTTAATTAAATAAACATATTATATATTTTTGAAAAACACTTTTGGTAATAAAGAAAAATGTTTTATTCATACTAAATATATGAATTCAAATTTTTAACCAAAATCAGTTAGTTTTTCACCAAATAAACTTTCCCCACTAAAAGACAAAGAATCTGGCCGTTTCAGCTGGGCGGCCCCCTTAATTATAAAGGGCGGTCCCCTTAATTTTAAGGGGGTCGGCCATGATTTAAGGGGACCGGCCACGCTCCTCTGTCAAAATCTATTGCCTATAAATACCACCTTAAACCTGGATTTTTTTCCTCACCTTTTTGCACTAAAACTTTCTAATTCAAACCACCATTTCAATCTTAAAAAACCTTTGATCATATAATTCATAAGCCTTTGTTTCCAAGTGATCCAAAGCCTCATTCATTCAAGTGCAAAGAGAAGAATACTCCTATTGATCAAGACTAGGAGTATTGCAACTTAGTATCATCTTGCTTCCTAAGTTGTTTGATTATTTCATCTTGTATATCATTCACTCCTTGGTGAATATAGTGTATACATTGGTTAGATAGATTTAGATATAGGATCTAGATCCATTGAAGGTGTGAAGTAGTACTAGTAGTGAAGAAGTAGAGGTGGATAGGATTTGTGTTAGAAGATATAAGTCGTAATAGCATATTGAAGTGGAGATAGTTGTGAAGACAAAGAAGTTGAAGCTTTGAAGTTGAAAAGACCTTGAAGCCTAGAAGTTGTGAAGTAGTATATATCTTGGGGTAGTGGATAGGACTTAGTAGTGAAGGTGTGAAGAAACAAGTGGCGTGAAGAAAAAGAGTTAGGAAGTATTAAAGTGTGAAGAAGCTAGGAGCAAAGTAGAAAGTTGTGAAGAAATTTGAAGTGTAGAAGATTGGTGTGAAGAAGTTGTGTTGAAGTTGTGATTGTGGTGTGATATTGTTGTGGTGTTCTAATTGGTGTGTAAGGTTTTCTCCGCCATAAAGGAGGTTTTTGATATAGTGAAGAAAACTCTCGAGTAGGTGACTCGGGGAGTGGAGTAGGGCAAGGAAGGTGTCCTTGTAGCCGAACCACTATAAATCCTTTGTCTCTCGGTTTGATCTTTCCATCTCTCACTCTTTGATTAATTACTTACTTGCATATCATTCATAGTTACAATTGCTTGTATGGTGCATATGTTGATTTCACATAAAGATCAAACTAAAATTCATTCATAAAACTAATTTTACAAAAACCAACCAAGTGCATAAATTAATATCAAAACACTTATACATACATATGCTTACATAAGACATAAGAAATTGTATATTCTTTCCAAACATCATACATAAGTATTGCTTATACAAAATCATAAATTAACTTGTATCTACATTTGTGCATTAAAGTGATTTGAAATTTCTTACAAATCTTAGAAGCTAAGTTTTAAAAAACAAATAAAACGAAAAAGACGTAAAACTATTCAACCCCTCCTTCTAGTTTTCCACACTCAGTTTCCTGTTGAGCCGAATTTAGATCAAACACCCACTTGGGTTTCTGTTAAAACCGAGAGCAGCAAACACCCCTATTGGGTCGTTTTCTATGAACCGAATAACAACAAATATAGCACCCTTTTTAAATCTTTGTTTACCACACGAATTATTAACAAAACGTTTTTATTCAAATCTTAATTCCACGAAAAAATTAATAAATCTTTATTAACAAAGATTTAATAAATACGAGTTTAGATTTATTTCACTTACCAAAAAGAAAGGAAATGAAAAGGAAGAGGGTGGACAGATGGTGGTATACGGTGGTGGTGAATCATGATTCAAAACCTCATGATCTAAACCAACAATCAAATCCTAGCTTCAATCCCGTAATTAACCACACACTTGAGCTTGATGATGATGATGATGATGATGATGATGGCGGCTGGAGATGGTGGCCTGATGTGTGGCGGTAGAGGTCGGTTGGTGAGGCGGTGATGATTAGGTAAGTCGGCTATTGAGAGAGAGATGTGAAATAAGTATTATCTTGTGAATGAGAAAGATAGATCTAATCTATCTGTTATTAATGTGTAAGAGAGAGAGGCGGTGGGATTATAAAAGGTAAAGACAAATGAGTCTTATTAATTATTATTGAGGTTATTGTGTGTACCCCGTGTCCCGTTGAGATAGAGTGTAAACGCGGTACCTCGGTTTGAGAATTTGCGAAAATATATTTCTGGAAGCGTTTTTATAATAATAATATATAAACAAAATTATTGACTCTAAATAAATAATTATCGGGATTAAACCATAACTAATATGGTGTCGATACGCGTTGTGTGTAATTTTCACGTTTAACTAGATATATTCTCGTTAAATAGACAGAGGTGAACGAAATTGTTCAAAAAGTAATAATTCAAGTAGAGTGAATTATTTAATTTGAAAAAAATTACCGGTTAACTACCGTCACAGTAATTGCTTTTACGTTACAGTAAAAGTCAAATAGTCAAAAGTCAAAGTCAAAGGGTAAAATATCATTTTGCCTTATGAAAATTTACAGGTTGCTACAGCCTCCACCAGTTACGGAAATCATGTCCTCATGATTTAGTTTGTGTTATGAGTTGATGATGTGGCCGAGAAGAGGTGGGGGTACTTCTGTAAGGGAACTTCGTTCCGAAGTTTAGTGAGTGTTATCTACTGACGGTGTGTTTGAGAAAAGATGGGAGTACTGTCGACACATCTGGTTTTCATGCTCCCACTTGAATTCGAGTCCTTGCTAGAGTTCCAAAGAACATTGATAATAGGAATGCGATTTTACTTAAGTCATTTAATCTCACAGTCCATGATCTTGATAGGTTCTTTGTTATAGTTCAGACATTCGTTAATCTAGATCTTTTCCAGAGGAATAGTGAGTGTCTCATTAGTATGACACTTTTTCTGATTGCACAATTGAAAGACGTTGTATGCACTGCTAAGTTTAGGTGGTAACTCAAGTGCGTAAACTACCGGACCAATCGTAATCAGGATCTTGAATAGTCCGATGTTAAGATGTCTCGGAAAAAGTGTGAGTATTTGTGGTGAATTCATGACCTCATTTAAAGTTTTGAAGGGTGAGCAAGAATGTTTTGATTAATATTAGGACTCAACTGAAGGGCCTAATATTGCAGGGCCACTTGGATGTGTCGCATGAATGAATGTTGTACCGGTAGTTAAAGGATTCTCTTACAAGAATTTCATGAGGATGCAAGCTTAGAAATTTCAAAAGAACAAAAGGAGCGGTTTGTTTAGTTTGTTAGGTTGAGAGTATAGAGTCTATATTTCTAATCAGGAGTTGTGCCAAAGATTGTGATGAGGCGAAAAATGATCCGTTTTTAGGGGGTCATTTAAGCCCGAATTCGAATTTATTTGATCAAATATTTCCCTAAATCGTTCCTTCTGTGATTTTAGGTACTTTTGGAGTGAATTCTAGAAAACGAAGCATTTTGGACGTTTTTGGAGCATAAAAGTGAAGAAAACGGCAAAGTCTTAATTTTCCTTGCTGGGAACAGTACCTGACGGCGTCAAGAGCATTCATGTGACAGCGTCAAGAGTAAACGTGGTGACGGTCCAAAAGAAACGTGATGGCGTCACCCAAGGCCGTCACGAGTTAACTTGTCAAAACTGGCGCGCGGAGTAGCTGATATTGTTTTGGTCATAACTTTTGCATACGAATTCGGATTTAGGTGATTCAAAAGCCCACGCGAAGAGGAAGAAGAAATCTACAATTTGGTAAAAAAATGGGTGTGACGCCGTCATGTGTAATGAGCTGACGCCGTCATGCCTTGCCGACAGAAAACTTGCCTATAAATATAACATCATAACTTCACTTTTTGTAAGCCCTAAACCCTAAGGTCGATTCCTGGGTTTAGGTAGGTGTTTTTCCAGCAACTTAGAGGGTTTCAATCACTCCATAAACATCTTGTAATGGTTTGATGATTCTATCTTAATTCATGTCTTCAATTATCATTATTGTTGCTTGTTCTTTATTAATTATGCTTGGCTAATTCACCTTGTGTCTACTTATGATTGTGTGAAACTTGTATATAATTAATTAGATCTTATTGATTCCTTGTTGATGTTTGTGTCTATCTTCATCAATTAGGGTATGACACTTCGATAGGTCTAATTGGTTTAGTTTATAATTCTTGATTCATATTGTCTCTTGTTTGGTTGATTGTAGTCGATGTTAGGCTTAAGAAAACTGGCAGACATCCATAGGGTAACATGCTTGAATGTCTTAAGAAACATGAACCAATGCGTACTAGGTTATTATGGTTGTATTTAATGCATGAGCGAATTCTAATGATCCCATGTTAGGAGCTTCTTGCAGGCTCGACATAGGAGTGAAGTAGGAGCTTATAGAGTTGGGGAAGTACGTACGCCACACCACGAATGGTATTAAGGAATACAACCCGTCAATTAAAGCAAGGTGTGACAATTCAATAGGTAGAATTGGATAGCTAGCAAGGAGTAACATATCATAGGTAGATGATGCGTGGGAATTGCATCAGGCTTTACCTCTCGAGGGATGTCGAGAAGCTTACAACTCCCACCAGGCAGTGTACCTGATCGTTGTAGTATAGTATAGTGACAAGTACCGGGGGATTGATCGTTCAACTCAGGAATAGTGTCGTTAGAATTGAAATTAATCTAACTAGGTCTAAAGGTGAAGGATGATTCTTTTTATGTTTTTATATTTTATGAAAAGCAAGTAAAAATCTTGGGTATTGGGAGAGTGGGCGGAATTAGTTGCTAATCAACTAACCCAAAAGCTACTAGTTAAACTAATAAACAAGAAAATAAACTAAGATTCTACAAGATAAGTGAAGCATGTCTACCTATGATATGTTACTCCTTGCTAGCTATCCAATCCTACCTATTGAATTGTAACCTTGTTTTAATTGACGGGTTGTATTCCTTAATACCATTCATGGGGTATCGCACATAACTCCCCAATTCTATGAGCTCTTATCTCCTCCTATACCATGCCCAGCATAACCATAGGGATTGTAAATAGTGGCTCATGCATTAAATACAACCAATAAAGACCTTAGTGCAATAGGTTCATGTTTCCTAAGACGTTCAAGCATGTTACCATTTGGAGATCTGCCAGTTTTCTTAAGCCTAACATATAAATCATTCAATCAAAACAAGAATCAATAGGAAACAAGGATTATAAACTAAACCAACTAGATCTATTGAAGTTGTCACGCCTTAATTGATGGAGATAGACACAACATCAACAAGAAATCAATGAGATCTAATCAATTATATACAAGTTTCACATAATCATAAATAGACACAAGGTGAATTAGCAAATAATCATCAAAGAAGAGCAAACAACAATGATAATGGAAAACATAATTAAGATAGAATCATCAAACCAATACATGATGTTTATGGAGTGATTGAAACCTTCTAAGTTGCTGGAAAAACACCCACCTAAACCCAGGAATCGACCTTAGGGTTTAGGGCTTACAAAAAGTGAAGTTATGATGTTATATTTATAGGCATGTTTTCTGTCGGCCCTTCTTGACGGCGTCAGCCCGTTACTATTGACGCCGTCAAGACCATTTTTTCACCAACTTGTAGATCTCTTCGTCCTCTTCGCGTGGGCTTTTGAATCACCTAAATCCGAGTTCGTATGCAAAAGTTATGACCAAAACAATATCAGCTACTCCGCGCGCAAGTTTTACAAGTTAACACGTGACGGCCTTGGGTGACGCCTTCATTTCTGTACTGGGCCGTCATGCAAATTACTCTTGACGCCGTCAGGATTTTACTCTTGACGCCGTCACCTACTGTTCCCAGCAAGGAAAATTAAGACTTTGGCGTTTTCTTCACTTTTATGCTCCAAAAACGTCCGAATTGCTTCCTTTTCTAGATTTCACTCCCAAAGTACCTAAAATCACAAAAGGAACGATTTAGGGCAATATTTGATCAGATAAATTTGAATTCGGGCTTAAATGACCCCCTAAAAACGGATCATTTTTTGCCTCATCATATACCCTTACACTTGAGATTTGCTTGTCCTCAAGCAAATGCGCTTTTATTCTATTCAAAAGACAAGTTAGGGGTCATTTAACACTAATATAAAAGTAATTACAACAAATAATCGTTCCACTAAAGACTAATAGACAAGCACGGAGGTCATACACTAGCACCTCACAAATAGTGTTTAGATACTCACATCTCTCGGGTGTAATAAAGTGTAAATTACAATATGGAAACGGAAGATATCTCTCACTACCTATCATAGCAAAATAGATTACCATAGGCTTGGGAAAGGATCAAACCTCCACCACATGGCGTAACCACCTAGGATAAACTATCAAAGAGGTCTTTTAAAGGGTTGTAACGTTAGGTATAGGGATATGAAATACACGGTTTTGTTGGATAAAGGAAGTTTTACTGGTGGCGAGTTAACAATCTTGGTCAATTACATGTACAATATGGCGTTGCTAAGCCAAGACTAGACTCGACTTATGCTAATAAATGAAAAATAACAAAAACATAAAATGAACATAGAATAAAAAGGGATGGTAGTCCGTATGTTTTTTTCTCTTTTTCCTTTTTTCTATTTTTTCTTTTTTTTTTTTTTTTTTTTTTTTTTTTTTTTTTTTGCATACACTCTTACCCTACCATCGAAAATAATACATCATAGGGAATGAACATTTCCCTTACACTTGAATCTTTACATACTTTACAATTAACTAATCTAATGACTCGAATTAAGAAAATTAAAACACTTGGAGCACTTTTAAGATTATCGTACATATGGGGGTAATAAGTGATGTTCTTCCCCATTACTTCATAAAATAAGTACTTACCCATGAGTCCCAATCGTCCCAAAACAATATGTACAAGGATATGACTCGACTTAGCAACCATGTAATCAATTAGAAAGTTAACTTAGGGTTTAACAAATAACAATGATGCACTAAAAATGAGCGCATACACGGAAGGCTAAGGCGATTTGGTTGTACATTTAAGTGGGGTGTAACAAATTCTTCCTTTAAGTAAAATGCTTAAAGTTAGAAACGAAAAGATAGGCTCGGAGGGGTGTACTAGGGGTTTCGTGTACTAAAAAGGAGTACAACGCTAAGGGTGTGGGAAAAATTAGTTGACTTAAGTAGCCAAGTAATATGACTTAAATGGTCAAGTAATTATGATACGGGTTTAACACAAGGGTGATCCTAATGCCTCTTATCATGTAGTAAATCCTACCACACGAATGTAGTCTCACTAGCGGTCTCGGGATGCATCACTAACGCAAGTTCTAGAATCTAAATGCTACCGGTACACTAATAAGCACTAATAGTAAATGCTTTTCCTATCAAATCTAAAGGCGAACCTCACATATTTGGGTGGAAAATTTTTCTGAATGATATGGTTATGTGCTAGTTATACAATCTCCTATCGATGAGACGCTTGCTATGGCTAAAGTTTCACTCCTAAATGTTGTAAAAAAAATTAAATTTGTCGCTAAAATTGCACTAACAAGTATTTCTCATAGTTTTATTACACATCTACCATTAGACAAAACAAACTCAAGCGAAAGTGCATATGTAAGGTATCATCTTTTTACCCTCCCCTTACACTTAAGATGAACATTGTCCCCAATGTTCAAGTGAAGAATGTAAAAGTGAAAAAGTAAAGAGAATGAAATCAAATACTCCCTTGATTCGCTCGGTATGGATAATAAGGTGGCCAGGTTAAATCTTTCTCCAAGAAAATGAACAATCAAAGCTTCCCTTCCAGAATATAAATCATCTTCTTGTCAAACATAACCTGTAAATCCTGAGAAAACAAACAAAAACCCAAAGCATCAACCCGAACAAAGATAACTCACAACTAGATGTAATTCCAGACTTAGGAATAGAAACAAAACAATTAAAGATATAATGCTTGTGGAATGAATGTTTGCAGATTTCCTGGAGTTTATAAAACTAAAGAATCAACAAAAACATTAAGACTCCGGTATAAACAAAACTAGCAAAATTTCCAGAATTTTACACATGACGCCGTCAAGAGTAAACTCGTGACGCCGTCAGAAGTGACCTGCAGAAATTCTTATGTTAAGTTTCCGGAAAATTTCTGGAAAAACTTCGTCCTACTTCCTGGAAAATCCTGCAAAACTTCATTATGACTCAATACAAGCATTTGACTCTAACAAATACGAATATACATGTTCATTTAATATTGTTGTGGTTCATGCTCAATTTCGTTCTTATAAACAAATTTGGATCTCCCTTACACTTATCTTTTGCAAAATACCTTTATATGCAATTAAGACGAAGTTAAAAACAAAATAAAGCATTTTCACAATTTACTTTGAAACATGAGCCACAAACAATAAAAATAAAACATGCATACAGAAACAAATAAAATCAAACAAACAAACAAACAAATAAAAACATACAAAACATGGGTTGCCTCCCAAGAAGCGCTTGTTTTCGTTCGAGTCACGAGCCTGACTCTACCCTTATTTAACGGAAATAGGGGAGGTTTTCCCTACACTTAGGATTAAGTGTGGGTGAAAGTAGCGATACACACCCTTAGGGTGGAAATATGCCACGTGAGGTGAAGGGGTGAGTGAATGGCTTCCTTCATCCTAAAACTACCCGGATAATATTGGTTGATGGGTGGGTCGGTTCCTCTTTTTCTCCTAGAAATATATCTAAGGATGGAAAGTTATGTAAAGGTTGAGGTTCCGGTTCATCAACATTAGGAAATTCCCTAGAACTAGGAGTAAGGTTATCACTACAAGTATTCAAACCTATATCCTCTAATGGTGCCTGGTCCAAGGGTTCTACTTCTATTGGGGTTCCTATAGTCTCTTCTAATTCTTCCGGGTAAGTCACGGGCGGTGTGTATGCCTCAAATGATGCTAGGACTTATGGGGTACTTAGTGGGCTTGGGTTTTCTACTCTCTCTTCCATCACATCATTTGTTTCCTCAAAATCTGACGGATACAAACTCATCAATTCATTCAACTTATGGTTCACGGTTAGGAAACTTTCCTCGAAATTCTTCCAAAGGGTCTCACTAAAAGGAATTGATCCTGATAATGAACGTCTAATTGAAATCACACATGCATAAAATTCATCAAACCCATCTAACTTTACCCCCAACTCCTCTTGGATGTCATAAAGGTCACACAAAAAATCATTGGAATGATAGGAATCAAATTTATTAGTGAAATATAGTTGTTCCTCTATTCTCAGTGATCTAAATGGAATTTCATCTGCCATAGTGACAAGTGAAAATGGTTTTACAAACAACGGGCACAAAGAAAAAGATAGACTACAAGAAATTTAATAAAAAAAATAAAAATCTCACTAAAAAGGAACTTAATGAGTAGACCTAATCAAAATCAAATTCAACCTAAACAATAACTATTCCCTGGGCTGCGGCGCCAAAAACTTGATGCGTGAGAATTGCACCAGGCTTTACCTCTCGAGGGATCTCGAGAAGCTTACCACCCCCACCAGGCAGTGTACTTGATCGTTGTAGTATAGTATAGTGACAAGTACCGGGGGATTGATCGTTCAACTCAGGAATAGTGTCGTTAGGATTGAAATTAATCTAACTAGGTCTAAAGGTGAAGGGTGATTCTTTTTATGTTTTAATATTTTATGAAAAGCAAGTAAAAATCTTGGGTATTGGGAGAGTGGGCGGAATTAGTTGCTAATCAACTAACCCAAAAGCTACTAATTAAACTAATAAACAAGAAAATAAACTAAGATTCTACAAGATAAGTGAAGCATGTCTACCCATGATATGTTACTCCTTGCTAGCTATCCAATCCTACCTATTGAATTGTAACCTTGTTTTAATTGACGGGTTGTATTCCTTAATACCATTCATGGGGTATCGCACATAACTCCCCAATTCTATGAGCTCTTATCTCCTCCTATACCATGCCCAACACAACCATAGGGATTGTAAACAGTGGCTCATGCATTAAATACAACCAATAAAGACCTTAGTGCAATAGGTTCATGTTTCCTAAGACATTCAAGCATGTTACCATTTGGAGATCTTCCAGTTTTCTTAAGCCTAACATATAAATCATTCAATCAAAACAAGAATCAATAGGAAACAAGGATTATAAACTAAACCAACTAGATCTATTGAAGTTGTCACGCCTTAATTGATGGAGATAGACACAACATCAACAAGAAATCAATGAGATCTAATCAATTATATACAAGTTTCACATAATCATAAATAGAGACAAGGTGAATTAGCAAATCATCATCAAAGAAGAGCAAACAACAATGATAATGGAAAACATAATTAAGATAGAATCATCAAACCAATATATGATGTTTATGGAGTGATTGAAACCTTCTAAGTTGCTGGAAAAACACCCACCTAAACCTAGGAATCGACCTTAGGGTTTAGGGCTTACAAAAAGTGAAGTTATGATGTTATATTTATAGGCATGTTTTCTGTCGGCCTTTCTTGACGGCGTCAGCCCGTTACTCTTGACGCTGTCAAGACCATTTTTTCACCAAATTGTAGATCTCTTCGTCCTCTTCGAGTGGGCTTTTGAATCACCTAAATCCGAGTTCGTATGCAAAAGTTATGACCAAAACAATATCAGCTACTCCGCGCGCAAGTTTTGACAAGTTAACACGTGACGGCCTTGGGTGACGCCTTCATTTTAGTACTGGGCCGTCATGCAAATTACTCTTGACGCCGTCAGGATTTTACTCTTGACGCCGTCACCTACTGTTCCCAGCAAGGAAAATTAAGACTTTGGCGTTTTCTTCACTTTTATGCTCCAAAAACGTCCGAATTGCTTCCTTTTCCAGATTTCATTCCCAAAGTACCTAAAATCACAAAAGGAACGATTTAGGGCAATATTTGATCAAATAAATTCGAATTCGGGCTTAAATGACCCCCTAAAAATGGATCATTTTTCGCCTCATCAGTAGACATGCTTCACTTATCTTGTAGAACCTTAGTTTATTTTTCTTGCACATTAGTTTAATTAGTAGCTTTTGGGTTAGTTGATTAACAACTAATTCCGCCCCTCCTTCCAAAACCCGAGATTTTTACTTGCTTTTCATAAAATATAAAAATACAAAAAGAATCATCCTTCACCTTTAGACCTAGTTAGATTAATTTCAATCCTAACGACACTATTCCTGAGTTGAACGATCAATCCCCCGATACTTGTCACTATACTATACTACAACGATCAGGTACACTGCCTGGTGGGGGTTGTAAGCTTCTCGAGATCCCTCGAGAAGTAAAGCCTGGTGCAATTCTCACGCATCAAGTTTTTGGTGCCGCAGCCCGGGGAATAGTTATTGTCTAGGTTAGGATTTCCTTTAATTAGGTCTACTTGCTAGATTCCTTTCTAGTAAGATTTTATTTTTATTTTTAGGTTTTCTTTAGTCTATCTTATTTCTTCATGTTTTTGTTCGTAAATTTTTACCATCCGACATCATGGAAGGTGGTAACATCTTTGAACCCATCAACCCGCCACAACAAGACCACACACAAAACCCACCACTAGCTAACCAACCTCTTAGGCCCCGAACCCTAGGAGAGTATTCCCGACCTAGCCACCAAGGCTATCGAAACACTATTGAGCTCAGCCAAGGAGCCAATGTGTCTCCCTTGCGATCCGACACCATCCGGTTGGTGCAAAGCGGATGTGCATTCCATGGACTTCGTTCCGAAGATCCTAATCAACATCTCAAGGACTTCCTTAAAATCGTAGATTCTATAGACCTTGATTTTACAACTAGAGAGTCGACCCGATTACGCCTATTCCAATTCTCTCTACGTGATCAAGCTAGTCAATGGCTTGAACGTTTCCCCGCGGGATCCATCACCTCATGGGATGATCTCACCACTCGTTTCCTTGCTCAATTCTTCCCACCGGGGAAGACTGCGATGTTTAGAAATGACATCCTGATGTTTGAACAACATCAGGGTGAAACTTTCTACGAAGCGTGGGCTCGTTTCAAGGATCTACTCCACAAAGTCCCTCATCATGGTATAAATCTTTGGTTATTAGTTCAAATCTTCTACGACCATGTCGACTATCACACTAAGCGTACCATCGATCGAGCAGCAGGAGGTAGATTGCGTGATAAGAATGCCGAGGAGTCCTGGGCAATTATTGACGAACTTGCCGCCGATAATCAAGAATTATGGGAGTTTAATCACACTATAGACGCGGCCATCAACGCAATCTCGACACCTGGAGGGACTAATCAAATCTCTGATGAACTTCTTTGCAAACTTGAGGCAAAAGTTGACTATTTAGAGGAAAGGCAAAAGAGACCCTTAAGTCCTAAATGGGCTGCTGTCAATTCTGTCTCGAAAATGACTTCAACGCCATTATCAAAGTCACCCTCTAGAGAGAATGTTGAGACCTTTTAAAACTATGCCCCACCTTATTCTCCTCCTGAGAAACTTAGCCCGGAATTTGAAGCCAGAATGAGGGAATATATGGAAACCCATTCTGAGCGGCTTGCTAGATTCGAGGAAGCAGTTTATAAACAAAAGGAGGAGATGCAAGAGAAAATGAATGAAATGATGAGCCTAGTGGAGGAGTATGCCAACCAGAAAACCCCTGAAAGGATGCTACTGAGGAAAGAAAGAGTCATCCCCACTACCCGGTTTGTTAACTCCATCACAATTGTCCATACGGATAATGAGAAAGTAGAAACCCCTAGGGAACAAACCACAGAAGAACCGCCACAATCTCAACCCTTAAGTTACTACCTAAAACATGATATAAACGAAAGCACCATAACAAATTGGATAAAGGGTGACGGGCGTAACCAATCCTCCAAACAGGGTTCAGAGAAAGAGGAAGAGGGAAATGAAGAGTATGATACATTACCTGGGGGACCGATATTTGAGAAACTACTGGTACAAAAAGTAGCTACTAAGCAGATGGCGTGTGGGAACTTTGAGATACAGTCCAGCATCGGGAATTTGAAATATCTAAACGTTTTCGCCGATCAAGGATCGGAAGTAAATCTTATGCCCCTAACTATCTACACCCAACTAACGTCAAAAATACCAGCCACCACTCGTATTAGGCTATCCTTCGCTGGACACTCTTACGTATACCCACTGGGAATCACAGAAGATGTGCTGGTCAATATCGCGGGATTCATGTATTCCGTTGATTTCATGATCATCGATGATAAAGAGGGTGGATGCATGCCAATAATCCTTGGGGCACCATTCCTTACCACTGCAAGAGCTGTCATTAGGTATGAAAATAGGAAAATTGAGCTTAAATCAGGCAAAAGAAAGATTAGCTTTCCCATGACCCCACGATATGCGCAAGAAAGTTTGATGAGGGGAAGGCTCAAAAACAACATTGGCACATCGCGTATTCATGTTCAGGAGAAGATACTTGCATGGGAGGCAAGAATCAAAAGTTACAAAGAAACTAAACATGAAGGAAGCAAAAGCAAAAGCAGAAGCAACGAAGTTCATGTCGAGTTTGAACATAGTCAACCAACAAGGAAGCATGTACCATTCGAAAAAAGGGACCTAGTACTCTTAAGACACTTAGAGATAACGATACCTCCCGATAAACCGAGTCCCTGGTGGTATGGGCCTTTCATAATTGAAAGCATAAGCCAAGATGGGATGGCTAACTTGAGAAGTAACGGAGGAGGGGAGGTGATTGTGAGTATCGACAGATTAAAACACCACCACCACGATAGTAATGATCGCAACTATATGGGGTACATCATCTCGAGAGATAAGGTCACGTAGTAACCCATGACCTTGAGTCTAGCTACAAGACTCCTAAATAAAGAAAAGCACTTCTTGGGAGGCAACCCATGCTTTGTGTGATTTTTATTTTGTCTGATTGTTATTTGTTTCCGTATGCATGTTTTATTTTTATTGTTGGCAGATCATGTTTCAAAACTAAAATGGTGAAAATACTTTATTTTGTCGTTTGGCTTAGTCTTAACTTCATCCAAAGGTATTTCGCAAAAGATAAGTGTAAGGGGAAACCCCAAATATGTTTTTAAGAAACAAAATTGATCATGGTTCTCCACAATATTAAATGAACATGTATATTCGTATTTGTTAGAGTCAAATGCTTGTATCAAGTCATAATGATGTTTTGCAGGATTTTCCAGGAAGTAGGACATAAGTTTTTCCAGAAATTTTCCTGAAACTTAACGTAAGAATTTCTGCAGATCACATCTGACGGCGTTAGGAAGAAATTCCTGACGGCGTCACGTGTAAAATTCTGGAAATTTTGCTAGTTTTGTTTTTCTAACGGAGTCTTAAAGTTTTTGTTAAATCTTTAGTTTTATAAACTCCAGGGGATCTGAAAACATTCATTCCACAAGTATTATATCTTACTTTGCTTTCTAGGATTTGTTATCATGTATAGATTGCCGCCAATTTTACGCGAGGTTGCCTTGTTTGTTTTCTTTAACAGGTTATGTATGACAAGAAGATGATTTATATTTCTGGAAGGGAAGCTTTGATTGTTCATTTTCTTGGAGGAAGATCTAACCTTGTTGCCATACTATCCATACCGAGCGAATCAAGGGAGTATTTGATTTCATTCTTTTACCTGTTTCACTTTTACATTCTTTAATTGAACATTGCGGACAATGTTCATCCTAAGTGTAAGGGGAGGGTAAATGATGATACCTTATAGGATACACTTTCACTTGAGTTTGTTTGTCTGATGGTAGGTGTGTAATAAAACTATGAGAAATACTTGTTAGTGTAATTTTAGCGCCAAATTTAAATTTTTTTACAACATTTAGGAGTGAAACTTTAGCCATAGCAAGCGTCTCATGGATAGGAGTCGTATGACTAGTACAAAACCGTACCATTCAGAAAAATTTTCCACCCAAATATGTGAGGTTCGCCTTTAGAATTGATAGGAAAAGCATTTACTATTAGTGCTTATGAGTGTACCGGTAGCATTTAGATTCTTGAACTTGCGTTAGTGATGCATCCCGAGACCGCTAGTGAGACTACATTCGTGTAGTAGGATTTACTACATGATAAGAGGTATTAAGATCACCCTTGTGTTAAACTTGTATCATAATTACTTGACCATTTAAGTCATATTACTTGGCTAGTTAAGTCAATTAATTTTTCCCACACCCTTAGCGTTGTACTCATTTTTAGTACACGAAACCCCTAGTACACCCCTCCGAGCCTATCTTTTCATTTCTAACTTTAAGCATCCTACTTAAAGGAAGAATTTGTTACAACCCATTTAAATGTACAACCAAATCGCCTTAGGCTTCCGTGTATGCACTCATCTTTACTGCATTATTGTTATTTGTTAAACCCTTAGTTAATTATCTAATTGATTACATGGTTGCTAAGTCGAGTCATATCCTTGTACATATTGTTTTGGGACGATTGGGACTCATGGGTAAATAATCTTGTGGAGTAATGGGGAAGAACATCTATTATTACCCCCATATGTACATTAATCGTAAAAGTACTCCAAGTGTTTTGATTATCTTGATTCGAGTCATTAGATTAGTTATTGTAAAATATGTAAAAATTTAAGTGTAAGGAGAATGTTCATTCCCTATGATGTATTATTTTGGATGGTAGGGTAAGAGTGTATGCCAAAAAAAAAAAAAAAAAAAAAAAAAAAAAAAAAAAAACATACGGACTACCATCCCGTTTCATTTTATGTTTGTTTTATGTTTTTGTTATTTTTGATTTATTAGCTAAAGTCGAGTCTTGTCTTGGCTTAGCAACGCCATATTGTACATGTAATTAACCAAGATGATTAACTCGCCACCTGTAAAGATTGCATATATCCAACAAAACCGTATATTCCATATCCCTACACCTAACGTTATAACCTTTTAAAAGACCTCTTTGATAGTTTATCCTAGGTGCTTACGCCATGTGGTGGAGGTTTGATCATTTCCCAAGCCTATGGTAATCTATTTTGCTATGACAGGTAGTGAGAGATGTTTTCCATTTCCATATTGTGATATATACTTTATTACACCCGAGAGATGTGAGTATCTAAACACTATTTGTGAGGCGCTAGTGTATGACCTCCGTGCTTCTCTTTGGTCTTTAGTGGAACGATTATTTGTTGTAATTACTTTTATATTAGTGTTAAATGACCGCTAACTTGTATTTTGATTAGAATAAAAGCGCATTTGCTTGAGGACAAGCAAATCTCAAGTATAAGGGTATATGATGAGGCGAAAAATGATCCGTTTTTAGGGGGTCATTTAAGCCCGAATTCGAATTTATTTGATCAAATATTGCCCTAAATCGTTCCTTTTGTGATTTTAGGTACTTTTTGAGTGAATTCTGGAAAAGGAAGCATTTTGGACGTTTTTGGAGCATAAAAGTGAAGAAAACGACAAAGTCTTAATTTTCCTTGCTGGGAACAGTACCTGACGGCGTCAAGAGCATTCATGTGACGGCATCAAGAGTAAAAGTGGTGACGGTCCAGAAGAAACGTGACGGCATCACCCAAGGCCGTCACGTGTTAACTTGTCAAAACTGGCACTCGGAGTAGCTGATATTGTTTTGGTCATAACTTTTGCATACGAACTCGGATTTAGGTGATTCAAAAGCCCACGCGAAGAGGATGAAGAAATATACAATTTGGTGAAAAAATGGGTGTGACGCTGTCATGTGTAACGAGCTGACGCCGTCATGCCTTGCCGACAGAAAACTTGCCTATAAATATAACATCATAACTTCACTTTTTGTAAGCCCTAAACCCTAAGGTCGATTCCTGGGTTTAGGTAGGTGTTTTTCCAGCAACTTAGAGTATTTCAATCACTCCATAAACATCTTGTAATGGTTTGATGATTCTATCTTAATTCATGTCTTCAATTATCATTATTGTTGCTTGTTCTTTATTAATTATGCTTTGCTAATTCACCTTGTGTCTACTTATGATTGTGTGAAACTTGTATATAATTGATTAGATCTTATTGATTCCTTGTTGATGTTTGTGTCTATCTTCATCAATTAGGGTGTGACACTTCAATAGGTCTAATTGGTTTAGTTTATAATTCTTGATTCCTATTGTCTCTTGTTTGGTTGATTGTATTCGATGTTAGACTTAAGAAAACTGGCAGACTTCCATAGGGTAACATGCTTGAACATCGTAAGAAACATGAACCAATGCGTACTAGGTTATTATGGTTGTATTTAATGCATGTGCGAATTCTAATGATCCCATGTTAGGAGCTTCTTGCAGGCTCGACATAGGAGTGAAGTAGGAGCTTATAGAGTTGGGGAAGTACGTACGCCACCCCATGAATGATATTAAGGAATTCAACCCGTCAATTAAAACAAGGTGTGACAATTCAATAGGTAGAATTGGATAGCAAGCAAGGAGTAACATATCATAGGTAGACATGCTTCACTTATCTTGTAGAACCTTAGTTTATTTTTCTTGCACATTAGTTTAATTAGTAGCTTTTGGGTTAGTTGATTAACAACTAATTCCGCCCCTCCTTCCAAAACCCGAGATTTTTACTTGCTTTTCATAAAATATAAAAATACAAAAAGAATCAACCTTCACCTTTAGACCTAGTTAGATTAATTTCAATCCTAACGACACTATTTCTGAGTTGAACGATCAATCCCCCGGTACTTGTCACTATACTATACTACAACGATCAGGTACACTGCCTGGTGGGGTTGTAAGCTTCTCGAGATCCCTCGAGAGGTAAAGCCTGGTGCAATTCCCACGCATCAGATTGTAATATCAAATATGCCACAAGCATATTTCTGGACGATACTTTGTCATGGTGGAATGTTGTTGCTCAATCCATTAGTATTGAGAATGCTTACAAGGTTGCTTGAATTAAGTTGAAGAAGTTATTAATCAAGAAGTAGCACCCTCGGAATGAGGTGCAAGAAATGGGTGTGAAGTCCTCTTATTGTCAGTGGTGTTGATATCACCACTTATATTCGTCGTTTTCAAGAGTTAGCAGTAGTGTGCCCAATGATTGTCTCAACCAACGAGAAGTTATGGGAAAAGTTCATCTGAGAACTTTCACTCACACAGGATAAGACAATTCAGATGTCTCTTAATCAAGTAGATCAAGTTGTATGAGCTCAGTCTGCTCAAGGACCCAACAGTATCAAAAATAAAAATAGTAACAAACGGTGATGGGATGTGGAGAGTGAGGACACTTCAAGAAACAATGTCCCCAAAATAAGAGCAAACAAATAAAAGAAGCTTGTGAGAGAGCTTATGTGTAGATGTCCGCGCACCTAAGTAAAGTAGGCATCTACGTACCCAAGTAACTAGGTGAAATATCGTACTCAGTCTGTTAATTCAAGATTGAACCAAGTTCGTTAGCTCAACAAGTCTGTTAACTCAATAAATAGCTCATGATTGTAATGATTTGTAGTGGTAAAAGTGGTAACCCAAGAATGAACTCAGGTAGTTCAAATGAAATCTTAATATTTTTGTTTTGTGGTAGAATACTGATGATTCTCAAGTTCGAGTTTATACTCATGTCATATCGGATACAAATAAGCCCGCTCATTTATAATTCATTATATACATAGAGAGGCGTCCCAAACAATGTAAATAAAGAAATATAAACTTATGTTTCGGCGATTCACAATTTCTTTATTTAAATAAAAAGGCATCCCAATTAATTTAAATAAGGATATTCCAAATCATCCTACTTAAGAATTCCTGACACAACACTCATACTTAACCGATGAGTTACAAGGCGGTGTATCACAAAATGTCATAGGTGTTCCAAGAGTATGGAATGAATGTTTACACTCATTCTCGGTGACGAGGAGTAACACAATCAGAGAAAATCAACATAGCGTTCAAAAGAGTTGATGAGTTCATAGTTGTGAAATAGTTTTCTCACAATGTTTGAGAAATACCAGAGAGACCATTGTGTACCTCGCAATGTATGAGAAATAGATAAGACTATTGGTTCGGCGATTCACAATTTCTTTATTTAAATAAAAAGGCGTCCCAATTTATTTAAATAAGGATATTCCAAATCATCCTACTTAAGAATTCTCGACACAACACTCATACTTAACCGATGAGTTACAAGGCGGTGTATCACGAAATGTCGTAGGTGTTCCAAGAGTATGGAATGAATGTTCACACTCATTCTCAGTGGCGAGGAGTAACACAATCAGAGAAAATCAACATAGCGTTCAAAAGAGTTGATGAGTTCATAGTTGTGAAATAGTTTTCTCACAATGTTTGAGAAATACCAGAGAGACCATTGTGTACCTCGCAATGTATGAGAAATAGATAAGACTATTGTGTGTCTCTCAATGTCTTAGAAATAGATAAGACTATTGTGTATCTTTCAATATCTGAGAAATAGATAAGACTATTGTGTGTCTCTCAATGTATGAGATATATCTAAGTCAATTGTATATCTCACGATGCCTGAGATATATGAATAAACAAGTTGTGCATCTCACAATGTTTGAAGATATGTGAACAAACAAGTTGTGTATCTCACAATGTTTTGAGATATGTGAACAAACAAGTTGTGTATCTCACAATGTTAGAGATATATGAATAAGCAAGTTGTGTATCTCACGATGTCTGAGATATATCTAAGTCAATTGTGTATCTCACGATGTCTGAGATATAAGTATGACCATTGTATCTACTACAATGTCATGAGAAAATTTCGTAGATCAAAATAAAATGTGTATGATCAAGGAAATCTGGTTGTGCCGTAATGCCTTCAAGTAGACATACGCAGTCATATTTAGTCAATTGTTCATATAAATAGTTTGTATACAAATAGTATAGTATTGTGTTGAGGAGTAGGCATGGCGCACGGAATGTAGAAGACAACAATCAGTAAAGTGGGTAAAGAGCAATTATAGTCTAGGTTTAAATGCAACCTGGTTCTCTATAACTGTAGTTCTGATACCAATCTGTAACACCCCCAAAATTATCGCAGCGGAAGATTGTGTCATTGGGGTATTACTTCATAGTTCACAGTACAAGTTACAAAAAACAACTCTAAATGAGATGTTTTGAAATAAATTATCATTCGATTAAAATATCAGAGTTTACAAAAAGGTCCCATAAGTTTACAAAATGTACAACATAAAAGTTGAAAGTTTTTCGAATGATAATATGCATTGTCTTCAAAATGTATTCCGTGCGCCTTCACATGCCAGCTAATTCCTTTCGTACCTGAGAATACATGCTAAAAAGTCAACACAAAGGTTGAGTGAATTCATAGGTTTGTAAAACAGTAGTGGACAATTAGTTATCAGAGTTGTAGTGATAATTGCAACGAATACAATCATCGAGTAAGTATATTATTGCATCTAAGCTCATGGAACTCAAACTGACGGTATATATCAACAATGATATATAGAATGATAATGGCCCCTGTGTAGGTACTTTCCATATACCTAGAGTTACAAATATAGTGTGTTTGGTTACTTATCCAGCTAACACAAACGGGACACGTCAATCCCGATAGGCCTATCTACTATATCAGCGTTCACTCGCAAGTGATTAATGGTCCATGATGTGGGGGACTTGTGGCATAGGGAACTTAGACACAAGCAATAATATATATTCAGGAAAACATTCAGTTTACAAGTAATTGTCCATAGTAAAAACAGTAGCTTGTATCTCCCCCCAAAGAGTTTATATATCAGTTAAACAAAAGTAGGGGCTATGAACTCACCTCAGCATATGGTGAATAACGTATCACAAGCGATGTCAAGTAAAGCACAATGGTAAGGAATCAGCATAACCTAATAAATATAAGCTTGTGTCAAAATATGACACGCGGAAAGTACTCGATACGTATGAGTTTCAAAAGATAATATGTTTTAGTTTTCGTGGAATTTTTGTATCAATGTCTGTAAAAAGTTTAATATCATAATTCGTGTGGTGGTATGAAATTATAGACTCAAGACAAAATGCATGACAAAGTATAATATATAAAGCACATATGTACATACTTAATAGCCTGATAACAATCCAATGAGCAATCACCCGATATCTGAAGTCAAATAACTTAAGCCCGTCATAAATCTAATATGCCAAATTAGAGTCCGTATAATAAAGTCCATTATATATTCGTTATATCCAATATATCCAACTCCGTTATGTCCAATATCTTTTGAGTCCGATAGTCATATGTGTCAACTTATCCAAAGCTCGTCCAATGTTATATATATACACATATCTAGTCCGTTATCAGTTCGATACCTGATCCAAAGTTTTGATATATCTTATATCGGAAGTAAGTCAAAAATCAATTCGTATATATCCAATGTTATTGTCCAAATAATCCTTATATAATCGGCCCGTTAAATGTTATATGTTTAGCTCATATCAATTTATAATGAACTTAAGTCCGATAAGTGTCTAACCCGATAACAAGTTATAGGCCCCAATATAATAAGTCTTGGCTCATTAAGGCTTAATCATATACAGCCTAAACAAAATATTTACACTATCCCAATGTCAAGCCCACTTCATAATCCAATAAGTAGTCTAATAATCCCAAGTACAATATCAATAATCTTTGTCCAATGTCATATATGAGTGTAGACATATATAATCGTAAATGTCCAATCGATGTCAAATAAGTGATCAATTCTCAATAATAAGTTTCGGATTATCGAACCTAAACTTGCCGTGCGGCTAGACTCACACTTTGAGACAACAACCAAGGCCATAGCCATGGTTATGTCTCGACTAAAAGGCCTTGAGTCAATAGCCCTGGCTGTGTCTCGGCCTCAAGAGGTCAAAATGCTACAAGGATTTTTATGTCATGGTCTACCTTTGGGTTAAAATGGGGCCAGTTGGCTTTTATAGTCTACAGCCTTCGTTTTTCATTTTCAGCTTACGTCTCGAAAGTTTTTGTATAAAACATCATTATGAGCAAGTTTTGTGTTTTACACTTTCAGTGGTTCAGACCGGAAAAGGGTGAAAATCGGGTTTTAATTCCAGATCAGCAAGCTATTTGCAGAAAATTAAGCATGTAACGACCCATTCAAGTGCAGATTTTTAAGTAACAAAACGCACCCCAAGTTGGGGTTGTTTTGCAGCCAACAAACGCACCCTTTTGGTGCAGAAAAATCAGCAGCAAACACATGCTATTTGGGCAGAAAATAGGCGAACAAACACAGTTGTTGGGGCTGTTTTGAGCAGATGTGAAAGCTCCATTTGAGCTGTAAACGATAGAATCAAACACTCCCGTTGGAGCTGGTGTTGGACAAAAATAAGCAAACCCATACGCACCCTTGGCAGGCTGTGGTGGGTCGCAACAAAACTAAGCGCACCCTATGTTGGGTCATGGTGTGGGTCGAAGCAACAAAGCCAGACGCACCCTACGTGATGTCTAGTTGAATCGAAGCAAGAACAAGCACCCCCTGAGTGTGGGCTGCGATAGCAGGTAAACAAACACCCCTTTAGGTGGTTTGACACAACAGCACACAACCACATCGACAACCCTCTTGGGTGAGGTCAGACCGGGAGTCAAAACCAAGCACCCTCGTGGGTGGTGGTTGAGCCGAGACACGCAGCAAGGAGCACCCATGTGGTCTTGTTATCTGAAACATAAGCTCACTAAATAAGCTACAATATGCTAAAGTAAAATCTAAACACCAATCCGTGACCCATATTGGTCTTATGCTTAACCCTAGGTCGAATCAATCACAAGCACCACCTATCTCAGTTTCCTGTTGAGCCGAATTTAGATCAAACACCCTCTTGGGTTTCTATTAAAACCGAGAGCAGCAAACACCCCTATTGGGTCGTTGCTGTGAACCGAATAACAACAAATATAACACCCTTTTTAAATCTTTGTTTACCACACGAATTATTAACAAAACGTTTTTATTCAAATCTTAATTCCACGAAAACATTAATAAATCTTTATTAACAAAGATTTAATAAATACGAGTTTAGATCTATTTCACTTACCAAAAAGAAAGGAAATGAAAAGGAAGAGGGTGGACAGATGGTGGTATATGGTGGTGGTGAATCATGGTTCAAAACCTCATAATCTAAACCAACAATCAAATCCTAGCTTCAATCCCGTAATTAACCACACACTTGAGCTTGATGATGATGATGGCGGCTGGAGATGGTGGCCTGGTGTGTGGTGGTGAAGGTCGGTTGGTGAGGCGGTGATGACTGGGTAAGTCGGCTATCGAGAGAGAGATGTGAAATAAGTATTATCTTGTAAATTAGAAAATAGATCTCATCTATCTGTTATTAATGTGTAAGAGAGAGAGGCGGTGGGAATATAAAAGGTAAAGACAAATGAGTCTTATTTATTATTATTGAGGTTATTGTGTGTACCCCGTGTCCCGTTGAGATAGAGTGTAAACGCGGTACCTCGGTTTGAGAATTTGCGAAAATATATTTCTGGAAGCGTTTTTATAATAATAATATATAAACAAAATTATTGACTCTGAATAAATAATTATCGGGATTAAACCATAACTAATATGGTGTCGATACGCGTTGTGTGTAATTTTCACGTTTAACTAGATAACTTCTCGTTAAATAGACAGAGGTGAACGAAATTGTTCAAAAAGTAATAATTCAAGTAGAGTGAATTCTTTAATTTGAAAAAAATTACCGGTTAACTACCGTTACAGTAATTCCTTTTACGTTACAGTAAAAGTCAAATAGTCAAAAGTCAAAGTTAAAGGGTAAAATAGTCATTTTGCCTTATGAAAATTTACGGGTTGCTACATAAATGATCTACAAACTTTCTGATGTGCAAGTAACATGCGAAAATAGAAGAGTTCCCCTGCTGCTGGATGCACATATACTAATCTACCAATGGAATACTTCGTTATAATCTTTCTACGCTTCCACGCCTTTGTGTCTTCGTACCAAGCATATTCAAATGGAAAGTCTAAATATGTAAGATGGCGCCCATCTGTAAACGATGCATTATACGTAAACCATTCTGTAAGTGTAGTTAACTTTCTTCCATCATCTGTAACAACGCGACTCAGAGGTTCTTTCTCATGCTTACTTGATGCATATCTTTTTAGTGAGTTGCGAGTATTTGCACTGGTGGTTCTCTATGACAGATAGGGAAGTCAAGTATCCTCCAAAAAGATTCATGTGGACATAAAAACCACCCATCAATGAAATTTTGTATTTCATCTATCTGTATTTTAGGAACAGATGATGAAGGGCCCGAATCAGCAATTGGTCTGACATTACGCGCATCAATATGATCTGTGCCCTTTGAAATGAACTTAAATAAGTATTTTATAAGCATACTCCACCCACAGTATTCGGCATTAATTTGAGCATGAAACATGAGACAAAGTAGACGGTTGTATGGCACAACGTAACTGTTGTCTAATTTCAGCTCTCCTCTTAACACATAAGCCGATGTTCTTCGTCTACGATAGTGAATGTGGCAATCTTTATCAAAAAAAGTATTTTCATTATACTTTTTTGGAAATGTTTTGGTGCATACACCTTCTTGCATACAGGCTGCTTTAGGTTTAACGTTTCCGCATGGGCCATGCATCTTCATATCAGTAACTACTCTGTATGCTTCAGGGTCAGACGCTTTGTCAGGTAATTCTGCTGAAATAAAGTTGTCCACTTCTTCTGGAGATTTAATTTTATCGTCTGCATCTATCCAAAGTAATGTGTGACAGTGCGATAGGCCACGTTTTTGGAATTCAATCGTATAAAGCACTGTAAGTAAGCAATTGAATAAATAGCAGTAGTAAGTATGATGTGTAATAATTTATGTTTCCTAGTGTTTTTTTAGTAAAAAAATTACAATATTTTCACATACCTCTGGTACAACGGCCAAAAATTTCACCTTCTTTGAGAACCTTTAGAAAATCGTTGAGCTTCTCCTCAAAAACACGACATACAACATCATGTCGGTCTGCTTGTGTCAATTCAGGATATCTTTTCATGTGGCGTTTAATTTCTGGTCAATTGACGTTGCTTGTAAATCTAATAAAATATTGTGGATTCCCAAGGACTCTGCAAATGGCGAATGCATCAAGATAGTGGCTATACATATATCTTGGACCACCAGTGAAACTTGAATGAAGAATAATTTTTTGGCCAATCTGACTTCCAAAATGGTCTCGTTTTGAAATTGCGTCACAAATGCCCGACAGGCATTCACTCTTGAGTTTCTTCTGATTTGCTCTAACAAAATCTAAACGATCCTGTTCGAGTACACAATAGACGGAAACTACATACTACTAAAATAGACGACCAACTTTAAAGAGAAGACCATACTGGTCAAATCTTTTGTGCAGCTGGTATTTATAATACATATTCATAGACAATTTGTTTCTCTTCCTCTTTGCATTGACTTCTCTCAGTGTCATCTGCGTGTTAAAACCAGGCTGACCATAGACAAATAAAAGAGGATATTGGAGAGACCTATATGACGTATGAAGCTTGTTGATTCGTTGAGGGCCTCTGTCCTTGTACTCTATAATAACGTCATTGTCTGTTTGACTATTCGCATGGGTTACAAACACTATTGCTCCAAGAGTCCCTGAAGAAGGAAGCTGATATTCTCGAGTGCCAATGACATTGTAAAGCTGAATTTTGAACTCACTTACAGGACCTTCATTGATTTTCTCCCTTGCTGTTCTAAAAATCTGTACCAATTCGTTGTGGTCATCTAGAACTTGTATCAAATGTTGGACTATTTCAGGTTTTAATCCACTCCGATCTTTACCACCAAAGGGTTGTATCCTATTAGTAACTTCGTTCTCCATATCGTAGATATAAAGCTGCATAAACTTTGGCTCGTTTCTATTAGTTGGACATATCGTGCCAATCCAATGATGAATCTGGCCTAAAATTTTGAAGACGTATGGCCCTCTTCCATTATTAACTGAGTCATCTATTTCTGCACCGAATGATGACATACTAAACATCTGATTATACGCACGGATATTATCCAAGAAGTGCTTGTCTTTGAATAATTGTTTGATGTACATTGGTGGTTCTAATTCTTTTTCAAAATACACTTTACCACCTGCGCAACACTTGTTGTATCTGACCTTATGACGTTGAGAACATCCTTTCAACCTTTCAAAGTACCAGAATGCCGTGTTGCAATACTCACATGCGTATTCAAAATTTCCAATGTCAATATATAAGTGAGAAACACCTGCACTTAAATTTTTTAAAACCAAGATTAATTTTTTTTTTCGCAGAAATTTTTTTAAGTAAGTGTCACAACTCACCATTTCAGGTCATTTCAGGTCATTTTCCGAACTTTGGAAAAACACTATTCATCAAACACTATTCATCAAAACACTATTCATCGTTTTACTATTCATCATTTTTGGTGTCAGTTTGACATTCCGAGAAGCATTCAGAAATTTTACTATTCATGGAACACTATTCATTGCGGGAAAAGATTTCATCATTCACGTGCATTACACATTTCATCGTAAATTTAGTTTACGGGTATTCAAATTCGCGTAACCGTATTGGTTCAGGTGCGAATTCATGCATTATCAGTAATGACTTTTCATACGGACTGGAGATAGTCTGCATATCATCATAACAACATTTTCATGTTATACCACTCTCAGGATTTTCAAATTTCTATATTCAGTACATTTAACGTTTTTACGTATAAGAATTTATAGTAAACGTTAACACCCGGTTTATACACGACGAATATATCTAAATATTCCCACAATGGTCCCGACATATTTTTATATCCATTTTAACATCATAAAAGTTATAACATTCAGTTACCCAGTATTTTGGAAATTTATTTTATTTATAACGTACGCGTATGAATATAACGACGGTTTTCGTGAAAACTAAACATTAATCACCCGATCACTCAGTAAATGTACCCAACATATTTTTAATATGTTTTTAACATTATTATGACTTTATTTCATCCCGGTAAACTTCGTGAACGTTTATTTCTAATAAAACCGGTACCCGATCGTAACTAAAAACACAAACTAGTGCAAATTCATACAAGGTTTTCTAATTAAATACCAAGTACCCTAACCCCCCCCCCCCCCCCCTTCACCCTTGAAAAACCGGACCATGATCACCCCTTTTAACCCTTGGCATTAACTTCCTAAGTATTTAACTAATAAACCTTATAAACCATACTTTACCAAAATTACAAAATCATAATTCACTTTTTAGTAAGAACAATTTTCATCTCATCTTCCCCATTCCCTCTCCATACCCACGACCCATAATTAACCCCATGATCAAGTGATCATTTTTCATAAAGTAAAACACTAAACTTGTTCATTTTACAAGCCTAATCAAGAATCAAGCAACAAAAACACAAGAACATCAAGCATAATCATCCTATAATCATCTCATTTTATCAAGTAAGTTTTCATCTTTATTTTTTCATGGATCATCCTATTTTTACATGTATTTCATAAGTATCATGCTAAAAACCATGTACAAGTAGCTATACCACACTTTATTTTGGCTAAAAAGAAACATACAAACCCTAACTTTTTAGTTATGAATCCCCTTGCTCTAATAACTTGGTTAGGAGTCCATGGCACCCTAAGAAGGTGTATGGTAAGATTAGATTAGCCATGTGGTGATTACAAGAGGTTTGGTGATGGTAGAAATTGATTTTTAACCTTGGAAACTTGATTTGGAACCTATTTTAGACATGCTGTCCCGTTTTGTAAAAATCTGGAAAATCAGTAAACACCAAGGAAACTTTGGCAAAATTTTTAGAAAATACTTTCAAAAACGAATCCGTAGGCGAAAGAACGGATTAAAAAGAGTCTATAACGAAGGAGTTATGATTTTTGCAAGATTGTAGACGAAAAGTATTTTTCAGAAAATGTTTGCTGTTGGACGTTTTTCATTGGACAAAAAGAGACTTTAGACGTAACCCGGAGGAGCCGAGCTTTCCAAAATATATTACTACATACTAAGACGTAACCGTGGATATAAAGAACAAGTAAAACGGACAAGTAACGACAAAGATATACTCGTTTGAATATCGGCTAAAACCATTTTATAATTGACAGCTTTTATTAAATTTGGCGCAAAAACTACGAAGTACATTTTTGAGCTAGAAGTAATATCAAGTACCGAGCTTTATAACTAACGTAGTATTAGTTATTATGAGTATGTTTTCATCATTTCAAGGATTACAACCCGAGTATTTCAACGCTAACATGGAAACTTACGTTATATATATATAAGTATATATATATATATATATTATAACTAGCTATTTATATTTTCTAATAGCAATATTTTCCAAATTCTTGGAATATATATTTTTGATAATACAAGTGTTTTTCCAAAGAGTAGAGTGGTATAGAAACATGAGCATGGTCATTCATAACATCATTTGGTGATCTAAAGTAGATCGTTCATCATTCATATTAGGTTGCGGCTAGTGTGCGCGCCTTGTTTTTCAGCTCATTACATGTTCATGGTACCATCATATTGGGTTGCGACAGCTAATTGTTCATTGGTGTTCATTTCATTTCATCACAGTTTCATCAGTTAAGGTGAGTTTTCATAGCCCCGTTTTCAATTCAACATTTTGATTGTTTTCAAATCCCACGGGGGGAATACATTGCATCAATTATTTCAGTACGAGCCCAAGTATTCAAACATGTACATAGCTTAAGTTACCTTGCCATGTGATAAGTCCCCTGTAACATCATGAACCGTTAATTTACCGTTAAGCGAGAGTGAGTGGATAGATCTATCGAGGGTGACGCCTCCATCCGTGGTAGTGATTACCAACAGTAAGCGGATGCATGTCATGTCTTTTACATTTGAATGTTTCGGCAGAACATTCGGGAGGGGCATAGAATTTCATCAGTCATAGCTTCGGTGTCATGAGCTTAAGGCTATTGTACAATTTTCATGAGATTTTTATCTTGCACTTTTACTTGTGGTGGCCGTACATCAGTACATTTTACAAACCTATGGAATTCACCAACATTCGTGTTGACGTTTTAGCAATGTATTTCAGGTTATTAAGGTAGCTCATGTGACTTGCATTTGGACCTTCATGGAGTCGTGGAGTCGACGCGTCTCATCATTATTTCATGCACTTATGTAAACGTTTGATCTAGTATGACTTGTTTTTCATAAACATGCAACACATTTTGGGGACCTCATTTTGTAAACTCTGGATTATTTCAATGATCAAATGCAGTATTTTCCAAACGACACTTTAGGTCGTTCAATGTAACTGTAACTGTGGTGCTATGACAGACACCCCCAGGTATTCCATTCCGCTGCAAGTCAGGTAAATTGGGGGTGTGACAGTAAGGTAGAAGTGTAATATTTTTTTGTTACTTTATTTGTATATTTGTTTATTTATTTAGTCATGTTCAGTTACCTTCACTATACGATGTAGCTGATCTGCTGCACACATGCTTATTGACTGGATTCTTGTGTATCTCGTAGTTTTGAACAACCGTAGGTGAACATATGTTTGTCATATCATTGTTTGGTTTGATGTGGTTGGCATATGTAGACGTGTCAGGAGATTCTGTAATTCTAGGTGTAGATGTAGAGTCATTCATAAAATCCATATCAGTTGATTCAAACGCTATTGCCTTGCCTTTCGTATCAAAGGAACCTGCAGAAACCGGAAATATACTATGAATAACGAAGACATAATAGTTGGTTAGGTGATTAACAGCAACAGCTTTTAGTGATTAACATGTAATTAATGACAGTGTATTATGTTTTTTTTATTCAGCTACTATACAGTTACTGATATTATCTTGTTTATTAATGCGAAGTTGTTGTAAGCAGGTGTTAAACTGACCCTGAAACTCTGAGGAGGAAGCACATGTCCGTGTATCATCAGACCCTTCTTTAATATGAATACATGCAAACATTTAGTAAATAGGGGGTAAGTATCACAATTCTTTACATGAAAAGTGTAATACATCAAAGATGTAATAAAGTATGTAAATTACCTTTATGTTTTTTCTGTGTGGCAAAGGTGTTGGTATACATCCCTGGTATTTCGTGCTTTTTATGACCATGCCTATTATGGTCATTTTGGTAAGCAACATTTATGAATTCTGGATTTAGACTGCGGCTATCTTCTATTGTGGTAACTCCTAATTGATGGTAAGTTGTTTTTAAAATAGGCTGCATTTGAGGAACGGAATTGATATGGGGCACATTTGGTGCATCTGCATGAGGTATTAAGATATTTAGTAATATTATAATTGACACATATAACAGTAAGAGTTTCAGTAAATTTACCTTTAATTTTTTTTTTATTCTGACGAATGGACCCAAACAATGGAGAAGCTTTATGTTTTTTGTTGTCATCTTTCAGATTCAAGTTGTATTCATTCACCATTGCGATCGCATGCTGATGAAAGTATTGTTCTTGAGATGGTACAGATGAAGTTATTCCTTGTGCGTGAACTTGTAAAACTGGGTTGGTCTTATTGAAGGAAGGCTCATGAAGTGCATTTGCTGAAGTGATGTTATTTTTTTTTGGCTATGGTTCACTAACGAATCTGATGGTATGTTGTTATCTTTTCGTCTAGCGTTGTAACGTACCCTTCTTCCATTGGCTGTTATTCTATTTTCATTTATAGTAACTGGTTGTTTTCCTAATCCGTGGGTACCACTAATATTGTTCAGATCATTGTTACCAGAATCGTTTAAATTCGTTCTTAACAACCTTCTAGGTAGTGCTACCATTGTGTGTATAAGTTTATGTGAGAAACAGTGTATGCGTGAAGTATGCAATCTATATAACATGATAAGTAACAAATATATATGCATAATGAAGTGTATGCGCAAAGTTTTTTTGGATATAATGATGATGAAATAAGTTAGTAAATTTGTGTTGAAACAAAGAGTATGGGAAACTAATAAATACATCAAATTATGTTGCAATTGAACTTTTAACAATTTTTTTTGTTACCTGCATGTTTAAACTTTGAGCAGGGAAGTTTGGTTCGCCTATGGTGCCTGCATGGAATCAGATTTTAAGCAACAAAAAAGAGAGGAAAAGGCATGTGAAGTATATATATACAATGGGAAACAACACAACAAAAAATCATATGCATACCTGTGCAAGAGAAATATTATTTTTTGTTGTTTCTTCTACCTGTGTAAGACAACCTTGTTTTTTTTGTTGCTTCTTGTTGGTGTGTATGGTACATGGAGTTAGACAGATAATATGTTAGAAGTTTCTGGGTTGTGAAAAAGTAGGTAACTCAATGTATAGTTATCGACCAAGTGAGGATAAAATGGTGCAAAACACACCATTACAATTACATTACGGTACTGAACAGTGACTTTAACGGCGTCATTAGGGGATGAATAGTGGTTCGCACAGTTCCTTTACAGGACGGGTGAACACTAACTGTTATTTTTTGGCCAATAGTTTTGTGCAACATATGTACTGCACACAGTAATTCGTACCACCTCTTTGTACTCATCAACTTTCAACCACAATTTGGTACCTAATTTTTCTATAATTATTTTTGTATTACAATTACTGTTAAAAACGCAAATTTTGCCTTTTAGTATATATAGTAATAAGGGCTAGAGTAGGTCTTTGGTATATGTTTGGTTAAAAAAGAACGTGAAAAAAAAAGGATACATAGAGAAGAATTTCAAAACTACAAAAAACAAATGTTCTTTTTTCTAACAGATGAAGAGGTAAAAGCTTTGAAAATACAAACGACACCTTAGAAATATATGGGTTTAGGATTAGGATTTGGATTAGGATTTAAATTTGGATTAGGATTTGGATTTAGATTTGATCTATGAGAAAGAAAATAATATATTTAATTAATAATAATTAATTTATAAAAAAATAAATGAATTTTAATTTAAACTATAAATATATAAGTATAAAAAAATAGAAATGATAGAAAAAGACAAAAAGAAAAAAGAGTAGGTCCCATAAATTTCAAAAACATACCCAACACCCCGACTTTTACACATCCCCAATTTTATGAGTATCACTCCCAAATCATAATCCTCAAAGTTCACCCAAACAACTAATTAAAGTCTTGTCAATTAAAAACTCATTCCAAAGTACTCATCCAAACGGGCCCTAAACTTTTACAATCTGGCAAATTAGTACAAATTTTATAAAATAAGACGCTTGTAGTAACATTTTCAAAAACATATAGCTAAAATTCTAAAATGAATTTTCTAATGTGTATTTCAAGCTGAAGATATGGTTTTTTATGAGATCTATTTTCGTAAAAGATATTGAGCCAGAAATCTACAATAAAGAAATGGTCTAAAAATGATAAAATGTAAACATAAGGGTTGGTTGAAACTTATAATAAAAAGTGATGGTGCAAAAGGACAAAATTATAAGCTAGGGCCCCACAAACATCACTAAACAACATCACTTGTTGTGTTATCTTCCCCACAAAACCCATATTTCACTTTTGTGAGTTTCTTTTCTCCATTAAAACACATGCTGAAATTCTTTTTTGTTCCATTGAAAAAAATCGTATATTCTTTATTCAAATCATTTATTGATGAGATCAAATACTATAAAGATGATTTTATACATATATTGCGGTTTGAAAAAATGGGGCCCCTTAAAATATGAAGGCCCTATGCAGTCGCACATGCTCAAATCCAGGCCTGATAATAAGTTTAACATATACACTCTCATAACGGATTTTGTAAGTATATATATATATATATATATATATATATATATATATATATATATATATATATATATATATATATATATATATATATATATGTTGTACATGCATGTGAGATTTTACTTAATTACCTTGTTTAATCTTGTACTATATTAGAATTTAGTAATGTAATGAGCGGTTAAGCCCGCGCGTTGCAGCAGTACGGACGTTTTGTTGGTTTTTAATTTTTTGTTTAATGTTAATGTTATAAAATGTTTGTTGGTGGTGTGGGATTCTGGTATATAACTAAAATTTTACTTTTCAATCTCATAGCCTAGAATGTAAAAAGGCGTTCCACATTCTCATAGTATTCTAACAATGACATTTTGTTTGATGTAAAATGAGCTTCCAATTCGAACGGTAAATCGCCAAACAAACTCCTAAACATTATCAGAAGTTACATTCCCAACATACTTTGTGGGGAACTTTGCCTACCCTGAAGGGTTCCCTGCTTACAGGGATGTGGTAATGTTCCTACAAAACTGTTTTCTCACCACCACATTCACAAAGACCCCCTCAGTCATCTATCATGACTACTTGAGGGAATTTTGGTGCTCAGCGGTGGTTGAAAACCCTGATGCGCCAAAAGAGGCCAAAATCAAGTTCTCAATGAAGAATAGGACAAAGTCCCTTGTTCTTGACTACAAAACCTTTGTCAAAGCCACTGGCCTTGACTACACTGAGACTTTTGTTGCCCCACCAACTAAAGAGGAGGTTAAACAACTCCTCTTAGAACTAGGGCCCTATGATAAGAATCATCCTGATGTTGCACCAGGGGCCCTACTGAACAAAGCCCCCATTATCAAAACATGGTTCCCTGCCCCTTGGAGGATCCTGATGACATTCGTTATTCAGGTCCTTGGGGGGAATAAATCCTTAACTGAGCAACTGAACACTACTCAATCAATGATAGTGTACTGTCTCATTGAGGGTAAAAAGATTGACCTTGGAGAAATTATCTTCAAGGACCTCATAGGCAAATTGGGTGGGAAGTCTAGGCAAAAACACATGTCTTACCCTAGATTCATTTCCTGTGCCCTGAATGACCTACTAGGGTCTGAGTATATCAATCCTGACAGTGTCGGCTTTGAACCTGATGTCTTGCATAAGGTAAACTACTCTCGTGACACTAATGAGGTAACACCTGTCGCCCTGACCACATACATGCTGACTGCTATCCAGGGTGACAACATTGTTTCACCAATTCCCTCTCCCACCAAAAAGGTGAAGAGGAAGAAGGGACAGGGGTCCAGGAAGGTGGCTCAACCCAAGCCACTCGCCACTGAGACCTCTGCCCCTAAGCCTGACAAAAGGGGGCAACAACAACAGACCCTGACTGCTGACACCCTCAGGATCATTAGCCAATCTTTGGCCCCAAAACAAAGGCCAACGGAGGGCACTGAGACATCACACTCAGTGTCCTCGGGCGAACCCGTTCCCAAAGGCCCTGCTGGCATAAACAAGTCAGTAGGGTCGGAACCAACTAAACCTTCACATCCTGCTAAAGACTCTGGCAAATCACAATCAGAGTATCAGGGAGTAAGGGGTCCTATACCCTCGGTGGGGCAGCACTACTCCACTGAGAAGGGGACCCACAAACAATCACATCCTGCCAAAGGCTCGGGTAAATCACAACCCAAGCAATAGGGAGTTCTCAACCCTAAATCTTCGACAGGCCAGCCCAAGCCTGTTGGAAAGGGAGGCATAACCACTCAGGTGCCTGATGAGGACATTCGCCAATCAAAGCTTTTGTCTGAGGGCACAACAACTCATCCCAAAGACTCAGAGAGAAACATACAACCCGCTGATAGGGACACAACAATCACGGCTCCTAGTGATGGTACTGAGAAACACCCATCAGTGCCTGAAGGGGTCACGAGGGACAAAGATTCAGAGGGAAACATACCACCCGCTGATATGGAACTCACAACCAACCCCGAAGGTGCGCATAACTCGGGAACTGACCCTGAAGACCAGGTAGGTAAAACCCAACCTACCGGATTTGAGGGGTCAGGACCTGGCCAAAACAAAGGCGAGTCTTCTTATGAAGAGGAGCCGACTAACCCTATTTTACAGATTCAGTCCCTAGCTGAAGCTCAGGCTGTTTTGTACTCTGATGATGAATTCAACAGTGATGAGGAAGTCTTCAAGGCCGGAGATGATATGGAGCTTGAGGAGACAGTCCCTGAACCAATTTCTCAGTCTCCTCAATCTTCAAACCATGACGATGCTGACACTCAGTCCGAGCCAGAGTCCTCAGGAGATGATCAGGCTCCTCTTACTGTGAAGACCTTCACCAAATTCATCAAAAACATTACTAACATTTTGTACAGGGGGATCACTGATGAGGTCTTTGACATGCACACTGAACAGCCGGTTCACTTTCACAATCTCAAAGATGCTGTCGAAGACTTCGATGAAGATGTCAGGGAACAAAATTTCTCAGTCAATCATTCCCTGACACAGATGATCACTCGCCTGAACCAGTTTTTGATAACCCTCAACCAGCTGAATGTAGAGGTTCAGTCGGTTCAAGAATCAGTCAAGGATGATCCTGAACTGACCAGGAAGCTACTTCAGGCATCCGAGACGTATCAGGTAAACTCAATGGCGCTCACTGAATTACTTGACTTGCTGAAGGGTTCTAATCTTCAGGGTCTCATCACCACTGTGGAGTCTCTCAAATTTTCCTTCATCAAAATGGAAGAATCAGTGACAGCTCAGTCCCAAAGGTCTACTTCTCTGGCATGGACCTTGAGATTCAGGATGACAGCTCTTGAAAATGCACAGGCTGCACTTGACTCCAGGGTGTCCATCATTCAGCAGGATACTCAGGAGATCAAGTCTATGATGACTGAAATTTTTCAAGCCTTCAAGGGTGCATCTACTTCGTCTTCAGTGCAGCCAACACTTGCCATCACTGACATTCAGGAAAATGTTGAGGGGGAGAATGCTACTGAAGCCCCTAATACTGTTGAACAAGAAGCTGGACAGCCCTCTCACACTGAGGGGGAGCATGTCACTGAAGCAACACCAATCACTGAATTTCCACCACAGGAGGAACCAGTCTCCTCTTCTCTCGGACAGGACAGAGGCAAAAGTATTGCTACCACCTCTAATCCTGAAAATGTTCTCAAGCCAGCCTCAACCATGGTCAGATTTGACCCTGATGCACCTATCAAGGTCCCGTTTGAAATCAATGGGGTAGTACATCTTCTCACCCATGACGAAATTCAAGCTCACATGGAAAGGACTGAGACACTACTCAAGGTGGCTGAGGAAGAGAGAATGAGCAAGCCTGCTATCATTAAGGTTGTTCATGAGGAAGCTGAAAAGATTGGTTTGAATACTGAGGCACTAGCAACTGTACAAGTTAGTGCTGCCTTTAAAAAGGCTCAGGAAGAAGAGCTAAATGCTCTCAAAATGGAAAGGGAAAACAAGCTCAGGAAGGATGCTCAAATCAGAAAACACATGATCAAAAAGTATACTTGGGTGAGGAAAGAAAGGTTAAGACCTGAAACCATCACTGATATTCAAATCCACAGAAACACCGATCCTGCAATGGTCACCGTCTTCAGGGGACGTGATAAAAGAATAATTGACATCCATAAGCCCTTCAAGTTTGCAGACTTTGGCATCACTGAGCTTGATGAGCTTCGATCAATCATTGCCAAAAAGAACAACGTTGTGGTACCTAAACTTCTCGAATCACTGAAGGATAGGTACGACAGACTGAGAGCAATGCTTGAGGCTCTTAACATTCCCTCACTTTTGCCTGACTCAGTAGAAGAGACTGCTCCATCAAAGGCTTCCAAGAGGAAAAGGAAGCAAATTGAGATGGAGCCTGAGCAAAGTACCAGGGTTAGAGTGTGACAGGTCGCTTCCTGAAGGGATCACGTTCGTGAACAATGCGGTCCTTGAAGCTCCTGAAAGAGGCTTATGCTTTACTGATGAGTATGGAAGCCTGGCGTTCCAAAGGTGGTCTGATATGGATAAGGCAGGAATCAAAGCTATGCTCATGTACCTCATGTTGGCGTCCCCCATCAAGAGTGATGAGAACAAAAGATTCTGCCAGGACTTGGAAGCAATGATCAATGAACATCCTGAAAGACACCTACTCAGATCAAAGAAAGCAAAGATTGAAAACCTTGGATACCACCTGAACATCTGATCTGCAACAACTATCTTTTTATTTTATTTTTTGTAATTTGTAGGACTTGTAATAACTATGAATAAACTTTGATGTTTTGTTTAAAATTATGTGTCCTACTTATAATTACAACAACATTCAGTAAGAGATGAAGACCCCTACCAACTCACACTGAATCAAGAAACACTTAGGCTATTTGTATGTTCAAATAGGGGGAGATTGTTGGGTCACTGAATTCCCCAATCTTCTTCTAACAAGGATTTGAACGTAAAATAACCTAAGTATAAACAAGTCACTGAGTGAACAGTAACTCAGTGAGTCGTCTTCAGGATGCTTAGACCGAGCCTAAGAAGAAAGGTTCTCCATTCAGTGAGGCGGAACTCAGTGAAGTGTGATCTAAGCCAAGAAGAAGGTGATGGTTTCAGTGAGGATGACAATAACTCACAGAACCCCATGACTCCTCAACAACTTCATGGTACTGAAGACTGATGACTACAAGACTGAAGTTTTGGCGGGACTGGGCGGGAAAGTTTGATCTGTTTCACTAAAGTGCTTTATCACTTTAAGGTCAAACTTTCCTCAAATGGCTAAAACCAGGCTGTCATCAGAAAGTGCCTTTTGGACTTAAACCAAAGAAGTTTCCCTTTCCAGAGAATAAAATCTATCAAGATTTTATTGAGGAACACTTAGGTCCATTGTATAATAGAGTTGTTCACATTTGTGTATAAATAGGTAGCATAAGAGAGGAGTAAAAGTTGACAAGTTTGTGCAATTAATGCAAAGTATTCACAAACCACTTTTACTCCTCCAAAGAACAACATAACCCCTGAGATAGCTCAGTGGGTCCTGAAAGTTGTCACTCAACATAGATTGAGTTTAGTGAGGAGTCAATACCATACTTGTCGTTTTCAATCCCAAGTGTTATTCCGCAAACACTTGGGTACGATTCTTTTTTATTAACTTCTAATAAAGAATTAAACGTTGGAAAATATTTTCTCTTATGTTTATGTTACTTTATTTTTAATCGTTTTTATACATCTTTGTTTAATGTCATAGAACTTGGTTACTTTAGCTTTGTAGTTATAGTTAACCAAGTAAAAGGGACCAACAGAGTTATATACGAATTTTATATTTGTTTCAGTTATATACATTCCAATTTTATTGTATTTGAATTTGTTTTGATATATATTTGAATTTCTTTTGATATATATTGATTTCTTAAAAGTGACTAAAAGATGCATATAGTCACACTTATTTTGGTCACTGTTTGCTTAATTCGTTGTGTGACTAAATATTACAAAAGGCCACACAAAAAAAATTCATATGGCAATTGGATGATCAATAGTCACACAAAATATACATTTCTTCACCTTAAACATCATATGGTCACACTTATTAACATTTTTGGTCACTTTTTGCTTAATTGTGTGTGACTAAATACCAAAAACAAACATACTTTGTGTGACTAAATATTACAAAAGGCAACACAAACTAAAAATTCATGTGACCATTGGATGAACAATAGTCACACAAAATACACATTTTTTTATTTTAAACCGCATATGGTCACACTTATTAACACTTTTAGCCACTTTTTGCTTAATTATATGTGACTAACTCCAAAAAAACAACACCCGTTGTGTGACTAAATCATCACAAACGTCACATTTATTATATATTCATGTGGCCATAGGACGGAAATAGTCACACAAAATACACATTTACTTGAATACATCATCTCAAATGTCACATACATTATATATTTGTGTGGCCAAAGGACGAACAATAGTTACTCTAAAAAAACATTCGTGTGACTATAAAGTGTTTACGGTCACACATACTCATTAATCCAACAAAACTTGTGCATAATTTGTCACACATATTCGGGTTTTGGTCACTCTTTTTCAATGACAATGGTCACGAACTCAACAATATCACCATATGCCACCTACGGTGGCGCCACCTATGGTGACACACAACGAAAAAAAACGTGTGTGACTATATGCATATCGTCACGCATTTCTGGTGTGACAAATACCACTTTTTGTACTAGTTCTAGGACTATTGCTACTCAATACTCACTCTCGATTATAAGGAGGTTTTTCCGGCAAGCTTGAAAATAAAATTCCTTAATAATCATATCCTTTGCAAATTATATACTACTCATAAAAATATGTAAATTAAGAGACCCTTGCTAACATAGTGACAAACTAAAATATCAAATGGATTCTGGCATGCTTACCACATCAGTCCTATGATTAAAGACAGAGGTGGTCCCAAACCAATTCCTACATATGATCAAAAAGGAAGCTTGAAATCTTTTTCCGCTTAAAAATCTCTTCTTCTTTTGCTCGTATATCTTCCGTATGAACTTCAAAGACCTATGCATCAAATAAAAACATAAATATGCTACAAGTATACTAAAGAATATACCTTAAAAGATAAACACAAAGATCAAAAACATAAATAATCAATTCCTGTTGGAACACGAAAAGTGTAAATCATTTGTTAGGGACTTCTATTTATATTTTATCATAGTTTAGGGTATGTTGTGTAAAGTATGTTGTAATATGACACAAGTTACCATCGCAGAACTTGTATATCCGCGATGGAGGCTTGGCTAGACGTTGGGTATAAATACCCCCTACCTCATAGGTTATGGGGTGTGTGTTCTTATTCAATACTATGCGAGAGTTTTGTTCTCTCTCTCTCTCTCTCTCTCTCTCTCTCTCTCTCTCTCTCTCTCTCTTCTCTAAAGTGCTCACACCCACTTTACATATAAAGATTAGTTGTAGACGTGATATTATTAGAACAGCAATTGGTATCAAGAGCCAAATATGAATTGTTGTTTCTGGTAGTGATTGTTTTAGTGTTGTTTAATCTTATCTAGTCTTTAGAAGCCTTGTTTTTCTTGGTGTTCTTTACTTTCTCTCTCTAAAATAGTTCATACTTCATACGTAGCTATTAGATTAATCATTAACGTGTTTAATCTTGTAATACGTATGTTAGGATAACTTATTTCTAAAAAAGAAAGAGTTTTTCATCATTATAATCATAGCTTTTAAGTATTTAGTGAAGATTTAGGCTGTTTATTGTGGTTTTAAGTTTTTTTTTATAAAAGTGTACTTTTGTTCGTAAAAGTAGGGGTTTAGATTTTGTTCGCATCCGCGATACAAGGGTTGTTAAATCCGCGATAGTTATCTGTGATAAGAGTTTGTGTGTACTACGAAAGAATTGGCTGCGATACTTTCTCTGCGAAAGTTTTTGATACCCACTATATATGAAAGAAAACTCTGCTCGGATCACTGGATTTCTGCGATAGCTCTTGTATTAGTGTGATAGTTCAAAGGTTCTGCAACATCTGATATTACGAGACTTACTGTTACCCACCTTTGCGAAAGAAAACTCTGCCCAATCTTCACCAGAAGCTGCGATAGTTACTGTTCACGAGATTCTTCCGCGATACTTTGACTTAAAGACTTTTATAATTTAACAAATCCCTCAAAAAGATTTAAAATTAGTAAAAGACTTTGATCATATTCATATCTCAAGATTAATTCTCCAAATATTTAACCACCTCAACTCAAACAAACTAAAACACCTCGCTCAAACAAAACAACATCTCATAACAAGATCCATTATCACAATGTCTACCACTCAAGATGCATTGGATGCAAGGAGTGATGCTAGGCCTCCCATGCTGTATCGGGGAAACTATGTTCAATGGTCTTCTAGGTTCATGAATGTTCTAATGGGCTACAAAGAACGTAAGTTGTTGATTAACTCCATCAAGCATCGATCGTATGTAATAAAGGAAATTCCTAACACTGAGAATGAGGGTAACACACGACTACAAAATGAAGATGACTTAAGTCAAGCTGAACTTGCTCAATTTAAAGCTGACATTCGTGCCAAGAACTTAATTCTGTATGGACTAAGCAATGACATTTACAATGCCATTGACAGCAATCTTACTAAACATGATCTCTGGAAAGCTTTAGAAAGATTAATGCAAGGAGCAAACGTTGGCACTCAGACTCAACAAACTCTAGCTCTATGGAATTACCAATCCTTCAAGCAACTTCCCGAAGAAAGTCTTCAAGATGCTTACATTTGGTTCAACAAACTTATCAATGAAATGAATCGTCATAACCTCAAACGATCAAACATTGAACACAATACTATGTTTCTCACAAACCTTCAACCATAATGGAGACACTTCACTATTGCTATCAAACAAAACCAAGACTTAACTGCTAAAGATATCAACAACTTGTTTGATCTACTGAAGCATAACCAGGTTGAGGTCAACGACATTCTTGATCAAAAACATAAAGAAAAAGAAAAGGAACACTCAACCCAACTTACCACACAAACACCCATTGTTGATCCCCTTGCTCTAGTATCATCTTATCATAAAAACCAATCCTCCTTCAGTCCCAACAATGAATCTCACTTCACTCTAGTGGACGAAGCAATGGAATCCACTCAAGATCCAGCCAATGTCGAAGTCACTAAGATTGTTCAAAACCTAGCACTCCTTGGAAAACAAATTCAAATGTCCTTCTACAAACGTCCAACCAACAATAATCTCAGAACTACTTCTGCACCAACTGCATTGAACAAGAGACAAGACATTCCACCCAGAGGTGAAGTAGTGCATCAAGGTGTTCAGAGGAATGATAAGGTTGAAGTAGGTCAAGATGTACAAGAACCAAAGTGCTTTGGCTGTGGTCAACATGGTCATTTTGCTAAGAACTGTCCAAATGGGAAAGTGCGTGACAGAACATACTATAGACAAAAAATGTTGTTGGCTGATATGGAAGAAAAGGGTAAAGTTCTTAATGCTGAAGAAAATGATTTCATGATGGATACTGATGATGAGGAGAAATATTGGAGACAAACATGGAGTACATGGCTTCTTTGGAGAAGGTGGATGTCTTTGAAGCTCATGATGGTGATTCAACTCCAAGCTATGGCATAGATGCTGAAGATGATGACACTCTTGGAAACAAGGTACACATCTTTGATGCCTGTGATAATGATGATCTTAATGAATTTATACATGGTCACATTAGTACCACTAGCATGACAACTAAAGTTAACACAAGTAGTGCAACATCTACAAGTGCTACACCTTTGTTATCTACTGATAGTACCAATAGTAATCATGTATCAACAAGTCAAGATCATGTTGATATGCTTCAAAACTATGCCACTATTCAAACTCAGATTCAAAATTTTGCTAACTTGATCAAACTTGAAGAAGATAAAAGTGCTTCCTTAGAAAAGAAAATCAAGGACATGTTATACGAAGAGCAATCTGAACAGCCTTTAGTGCTAAAACGAAAATTCAAGATTTACAAAATGAGATCTTTTCTTTTAAAAGAAAGATCACAAGTTATGAAAAAACCAAAAAGAATCTTGAAAATGAAGTTTCTAAACGTAAAGAAGAGAAATCTAATTGTATTCAACGATTAACTAAAGCTGAACTGAAAATTCGCACTACCGGTCAGACTTCTCAGACTATGCACATATATCTTCCCAAATCTGATCCTATTTTGGATCTAAGACTGGGACTTGGATTTTCCAATCCATCTTATCTTGAAATGGTCAAACATCAAGCACCAAGTTTGTATAATCCTGACTATATGAGACGTGACACATTCAAAGATTACATGTTTGTTCCAAATGACATCTCTAATGAGGAAATCCAAAAACGTTTAATGGTCAAACAAAAGAAAACCAATTTCTCTTATTTTAGTACTGATTATGGTATGATTAATAAAGGAAATGCTCTTGAACAAAAACTGATAAATGCTATGAAACATATGGAAGTAACTACGGTCAATCCGTATAATTCTAGCAATTATGAGAGTTTAGCAAGAAAAACCTTTTGCCATCTCAGAAATCAAATAAGTCTATCCCTAAGAACTATTCGTGAGAAGCAAGAATTCTCAACTGATGAACTTGTGAGATCTAATTCATACCAAATAGATGTCTCAAGGGAAGTTAAGAAATAGATAAATTTATTTATCGAGCCTCCCATGAAATGTATTAACGATAAACTTAAAGTCTTTGAGGATACATTGATGACTGAAATGCAAAATGATTTGAAATATGTCACATCTCTTGAAGACGAATATGACCTTATTTTCTTAAACTCGGACATTCAGAAGGAATATATTCAAACTCTGTTATGACCAAGAAACACCTTCGGGAGGTCGAGGTTGATCGAAATACATGATTATTCTAGAGAGAGAAAGTAGAGAGAGAAAGGTGAAGAAAACAAAGGTTTATTAGATTGACATAATGTAAGATACACAATGATTTCCCACACCCTTCATGGAGAGTCATGAGGGGTCTTTATAGGCTCTATCTCAATACAAGGTTGCCCCGTTTACAACATTAGTCCCTGCGGGTGCAACACTAATCATATCTAGTCCAATTCACTTGTGTGATGTTATCTTTATAAAAAGAGCGAGGCTAACAATCTCCCTCCAAGATATCGTCACACGTGTAGACCAATGATACCATATGTGTTTTTGGTGTGATGGGTGAGTTTGTTATATTCCCTAATTCTTTATATACCCCTATTCTGCGGATCGAACTAGGGTTTTGTATGTGTTTTCGGTAAATTAGGGTTCGAAAACTAGGGTTTCGTATGTTAGATATTCGGCGAAACCTTAAGAAACCTAGAAGAATTTCGCTCCTAGATGCTTGGTAGATGCCCTAGAAATTCTTAAACATCACTCCATACTCGAAAAAATTTTCTTACTCGGAGAGTTAAAATCAACGAAGTATAGTTCCCCTTAGGAGAAAGCAACAAAAATTCTTTACTAGATAAACTATAAGGAAACTTTAGCTTACTTGCTAAAAGGCAAACTCACCAAAACAAAGCTTACTCGCTGAACCATACTCGCAATCCTAACTCGCAAGACTTAACTCGCTAGATCCTAACTCGCAAGACTTAACTTGCTGGATCCTAACTCGCAAGACTTAACTCGCTGGATCCTCAATGCTAACTCGCTAAACTTAATCCTAACTCGCTGATCTTCAAGTCTAACTCGCTAAAATGCATTCCTTACTCGCTAATATTCAACCTTACTCGCTAAACACGTACTTTTTATGAGAAAAAACACCAAAATCATATTTTTTTCACCACAAAACACCACGATTCGCCCCTAGTTAGCTCTGTTGCCACTTGTTATGACCAAGAAACACCTTCGGGAGGTCGAGGTTGATCGAAATACATGATTATTCTGGAGAGAGAAAGTAGAGAGAGAAAGGTGAAAAAAACAAATGTTTATTAGATTGACACAATGTAAGATACACAATGATTTCCCACACCCCTCATGGAGAGTCATGAGGGGTATTTATTGGCTCTATCTCACTACAAGGTTGCCCTGTTTACAACATTAGTCCTTGCGGGTGCAACACTAATCATATCTAGTCCAATTCACTTGTGTGACGTTATCTTTATAAAAAGAGCGAGGCTAACAATCTCAAATTGAATCAATCAAACCACAATTCGCACTAAATGAGGAGAAAATTGGGATTTTAGAAAATCAAAAAACGTCACTTGAAATGGAAAACCTTGTTTTAAAAGAAAGTCTAAAACAGTGTTTGCAAAAGAATGTTGAGTTGAACGAGGAATTGTCTTGTCAAAATGAAAAATTTGAAAACTCGTTTGCCAAACTTGAAAAACAATCTTTAATATTTGAATCAAATTGGCAACGAAAGATTGAAGAAAATAAGTATGACAAGCTTTCCTACAAAAATTCTTTGAAAGTAATCTTAAAAGAGAATGAGGAACTCAAATCTAAAGTGCTTGATTTGACAATAACAAAGAACAATGAGTTTGCTTCAAAACGCCAGTTGGAAAATACAAATTTTTCATACTTTTCGAATCAACCAACGTTTTTGGCATCTTCAAATAAACAAACTCGTGTTCTTGAGCCAAAACAAAAAGAGGTTTTAATTAATCCTAAAGTAATTGCTCCTGGTATGTATAATGTAGCTTCTACTTCTAAGTGTGAACCTTATGGTACAAATGATATGCTATATAAGAAATAATTAGAAAAAGCTAGGATGCAAGCATTACTTAGCAAGGATACACCTCTAGATGCACCAATGTGTTCTTTGACTCCTCCCCCAATAGAAAAGAATCCCAAAGAGTCAAGAAATCACATGAATAAGAACCGTAAGAAACAAAAATTAGTTCAACAAGATCAATCTTCAAAATCTCCTAACGCAGATTTGTTTTTTGGTCCAGGTTTAGAAACTACTTGTAGCAGGGAGAGACCACTTAAGAGTAATGCTTGGAATACTAGAGCCTCTCAGCCTCAAGTTGTAGAAAAACGTAGATATTTCAATGCTTTCAATAAAAAACGCTCTAAGCGAATGGATAAATGTAATGACGTAAAAATGCATGGATATGTTGCTTCTAATAGCATGAATGCTTGTTCTAATTATGTTCCTTTAAATCCGGTTTCTGATAAATGTGTGCATGATAAAATGAATTGTGAGAACATGAATGCTAAGACCACTAGGACTAATACATCGAAGCCTAGAAACACTAAGCATCAAAAACAAAATCCAATGACTCCTAAGGGCAAGAATCTAGATTACTATGACTCAAACCCTAGATCATGCTTTAAGTGGGTTCCTACTGGAAGAGTGTTTTAACATGTAGGGTATAGATGGCAACTAGTAAAGAAGCAAGAAACACCTACCACTTCTCAAGTTTCTAAATTTAATCCATTAGGTGTGCATTCTCTACTGTCTAACTACGTGGAACCACTTTATCAACGGATTCCCAATTTTCTGTGTCTTGCTTTGATGTGCAGTTTGTCCAAGTGTGCCTCTGGTACCTTGACTTGGGGTGCACCCAGCACATGACCGGGAACAGGGCACTACTCAAGAACTTCATGGCCAAATTCTTAGGTATAGTGCTTTTTGGGAATGATCACATAGCTAAAATCACCGGTTATGGAGATCTCATTCATGATAAGGTCACAATTCAACACGTCTACTTTGTCGAAGGACTGGGTCACAACTTGTTTAGTATTGGTCAATTCTGCGATAACTGTTTAGAGATGGTGTTGAGTTTGTTAGACTCCTTGGATCGTTTTGAGCACTAGAGTTTAACAATAACAATGATAATAAACATGATACGCAGTGGAATAAACAAACATCATTATTATTGAAACAAGGTTTCTTCGTCATCATCTCTAACAACTACTAACTTACAAACCCTAGGCCTCCATTGTAGGAACTTGACGTCTAGACACGCACACACTTTTAATGGAGTTACATCTTGAATCCTGTATAAAACCTATTCCCTGTATTCTGTTTACATAACACATAATTAGGGTTACAAAAATAATACGAAGGACTACATTGAAAAAACTTCTTTGTAAAACAAGTCCCTTGTATTTTGTGTTGTCTTCATTCTTCACTTGTAGTTTTGTCATTATCAACTCAAACATAAAACCCAATAATCTTCCCCTAGTTGATAATTACAAAACCTTCGTCTTGATCTTCATGAATGAAACAATCTTCCCTTTAAGCTCATCACGTGAACTTAAATAACATGTACCACCAAGGATCTTCATGTTGCAAATCTTCAAGTAAACTCTTCTTCCCCTTTTTGTCATTATCCACTAGGGGAAACTAAATAGAACCAACTTTGATCTTCACAACCACGAACCAATATTACACTTCTAATCCAACCTTCTAATGCCTCAAAATACCCTCCATGAATGTACACCAAAAAGCTTACTAAAAATGAAATTAAGGCAATAGAAACTTAAACCATCAGTAGTAATATCAACTCACAATAGCAAAAATCTTCCCCTCAAATGATGCATGTCCATAAAATGATTAAACACATCATAATATGCTTCCCCTGAAATCAGTGTGTTAACCATCTTCATGATTCTTCAAATCTGTAGGCTCTATATAATGATCACATATGAAGAAAACCAAATATAACGAACTTGATGAAGAAGTAGAATAACCCAAAATTGTGTCTTATGTCTTGTACTATCCACGTGACTTTGAACTTATACCCAAAACCGAATATATAAGTAGACCGCAATCTCTTGACAAAATCCTCATCTTCAATGAGACACTGAGCACAATAACGTAACTCCTTCAAGTGATAGTTAACTAGGTCTTCTCCCCTTACCTATTAAAACTAGATTTGACAAGTCTTCGTCACCACCGTATAAAACAAACAAGTTATCTTCAAAGTGTAACACCCACTTTGAGATATGATAAAAACACAACAAACTTGTGAAACTCAACTACAACATCAAATAAATGATAATCAATCTTCTTCGCAATCAATTAATCCAATAAGAATGAGCCTTTAATCATTTAAGAACATAAACCAAAAATCTCCCTTGTGTGTGTGAACCAAATAACCATGTGTATGTAAAACCATCTCTCAATACCAATCAAACTGCCTATAAAATTCATTGTCGAATTACCTTAAAAGTTATGTATTCTTGAAGCTTCTTCCCCTCAGTCAATTAAATTTTGAACAAAACAAAGCTTTCAAGAACCTTTAAATATAGACAAAAACTACTCTTCCTTGTTGTTATTTGAACAAGTAAAAATCACAGCAGTAGTAACAATCAAGTCGAGCAGCAGTTTACTAAAGCTAGCAGTAGAATCTTTGACGCGCAGCAGTAAAAACATATATAACTAGCAGTAGTATCGAGCAGCAGAAACATATAACGAGCAGCAGAATGAATTAAGCATAGCAACAGGAACTTATCATAGTGAGTAGCATTATCAAATAAAATACCTTCTATTTGAGCAGTAGTACCACAAAATCAGTAACATTAAAACACGACTTTCTTGCTCCACGTTTGATGACTGACAGGAATGATAAATTAATTATACGTCCGACATCACCAAATTCAGTACGAGATACGTACAGCAGCAATCACTTTACTTTTTGTAGAATCAGCCATCAATCAATTAAATAGTAATCAACATACCACTGACCTTCAATATTATCTCTAACAGAATGATAAGCTCCCAATTATTCATCATAAAGTACTCGTAATAAATATGAACCAGTATTATTCTTGACAAACCAAAGTCGGCTGAATAACAAATGCGTTTCCAAGAAAACTTTTAACCGACCCATAATCAATAAAATAATACAAGATTAAAATAGCCATGAATAACTCTTGATCATAAAATAGTATGAGATTTTTTATGAACCAACCACTTGATCAACACCGTCCCATGACAAAGCAGCCTTCTTGTCACATTAATTAAGAGAGATACTGATTTGCACATAAGTATAGTCACACTATTCAACAACTACTATATTCGACCAATGATCATATACGGATATTGATGAGTGTGTAAATACTCATCATTTTTGGTAAATCTGAAGTGCAAAAACATTTAAAAACACTCAATAATGCATCAAAATACTGAAAATATTCCAAAGATTGTGTTTTATACGTTTCAGATGCAAAATGAGTAAAAACAAATAAAAAACGAACAAAGTTTGCATATTTGGCTGTTTCAATCCCCCAACTTTCAAAAGTTGTCAAAACTAGTCCCTGGTTATTCAAAAACATGGAAAAATATCATCATGTCCTTGGGAATTCACAAGTTGTCAAAATAAGTCCTTTAAAGTTCAAAATTGCAAAATTACAACTTTAATCCCTGAAGTTTCAAAAATTGCAAAACAAGTCCCCTGGGTTTTAAATAATGAAATTTAACATCTTAAGCCCTTGGGGAATTGAAACTTGGCATAAATAGTCCTTTTGATAACTTTGAGAATGTTACACTTCAAACCCCTCAAAATCCAAATTTACAACATTGGTCCTTGGGCTTAAATCCTATACAAACCAAACGGACCTATTACTACTACTAAACCTAAACCTATAAATCCTAATCCAATCCAAATAAACATCACCAGCCCACACTCCCTATTCCCTGGCCCAACACAACTTCAGCCCAACACCACCCTTAGTATTATAACGGGGTCAAACCCCGGTCAACCCAAACCAAAAACCATCCTTCCCTCTCATCCCTTCCACCTCACCCTTGGGCCAATACCACCAGTGGTTTCTCACCACCACTTGCCCTGCTCACCCCACCATCCTTATCCCTTCCATAATTACACTTCCTAAACAGCATTAAATGCTACCCCCTACACACGCAATCACAGACCCAATTGGCTTAAACAGTGTTTCCCGCCAAAAATAAACAAACGGTCAGGATCAAAAGTGCCTATCCAATGGCTCAGAAGAAAGTGGGAAAGAAAGAGAATGTCCCCTTGGTCTATAAAAGTGAAGAAAAAACGAGAATGGAAGGGTAATTAGGGTAGCAGTAGTTATAGTGTAGCTTAGAAAATCGTTGTAACTTATTTTAGCCCTTTTTATATCAATTTCAGTTTTAAAAGTGTAATTTGGGACTTATTAATGTAATGTGAAGTGATTTGTATCAATCAAGTAAGCTTTTAGTTCAATGATCAGTTTGTACTTCAAATATTCAAAATCTCAGTTTATCTTTAATATTGGGTTTCTATGGTTATTCAAGCTCAGGTTGGTCACTAGTAAGCTTTTAAAAGCTTTGAAAGTATTTAAATTAGTTAGCATCAGTTATCTTGCAAATTCATAAAAATCATAAAAAAAATAGTAAAGAAAAATATCAAAAAGCAGAAAAAGAAGAAAAGATGATCGTGGAATTTGGTTTAGAACCTCATGGGAGGTATTAGGCTGAGCTAGCAACTCTTTGTTCCTGGTTTTGAGCACAAGGCCCATTGTGAGTTTCAAATTTCCAATTTTTAGTGTTAATCTCTCATAAAATAGAATTGTTAGTTTCTACTGTTAAATACTATTTGATTTAGCTTATTTGTGTTTAATATGGGTTAATATAAGTAACTTATCAGTTTTATGGTTTAGATCAAGCATTTGCTTTGAAAATCCTTAACAACAGTCACTATAGGGGTGTTTGGTTCTAGCTATCTTGCTGTGTTCTTGTTGTTTAATAGTGAAATATTTGGTTCAAATGAGTCACCTAGGTTCATATAAGCTCTAATTGACCATCAGTTTGGACATATTTAAAGAAAAAGTCAAAAGTGTATGTATATGCCATTAACAGGTCATCTGTTGATAAATTTGGATGACAATTCATTGATATCAGTTCAAACCTAGTTTAGGTTGCTCAATCTCATCTCTTTTATGCTTAGTATAACATAATCAATCACCTAGGATCAATTTAAGTTCATCTAAGTCAAAATTCCATATTTCTCAAAAAAGTCAAAATTACCCATTTCGCAAAAATCTCAAAAATTGCAAGATTTGTTTAGAATTTTGTGTTAGGATCTAGGACTTGTGCTTTTCAGGAATTGTAGCTCCCCACCTATACTTTGAAGTCCCATCTTTCTTATATTTTTTTGATTTTTTCTGTGGGCCCCACAACCCTCTAAACAGGGCTGCAGGCCCTTGCTGCACCAGCAAATTACCCTACTGCCACCACTTTGGTGGGTTCCACAGGCCACCTAAGTGGGCCCCACAACCTCCTCCTTGGTTCTTTGGACTCACAAGCTGGCCACCTTTCCAGTGGTACCAAGCTTTTGAGCTTAAACACCCTTGTGGGCCCCCTAGATCAGCACTAAACTCTGTCCCATTTTCTGTTTGGAACCTAGTTCTAAGTGCTTATTTGAGTGCTTATTGGCTTATCAGTGGTACCCTTTAGTTTTTTTGGCTTCTCATCAGTCCACTTTACTTATTAGAACCAAAATCCACCCCTGTGGACCCCACAAGGGCTGATTTTCATCAAAAGTCAACAAAAGTCAACTGTTTTTGCTTATTGTGTCCATTTTGCTGATTTTTGAGTTTGGGAAAAGGTGTTTTCACAAAAGTTCTTTGTTTTTAAGTATGAAATAGTGTTCCAAAAGAAAATCCAGAAAAAAACAATTTAAAATTAAGTGATAGTTTCTATTTAACATTAATTATCTTTTTAATTTTCCTTTTTAAGTTTTTTATTAAGTAACTTGCATTTTTATATTTTTATTAATTTTCTTTTATGTTAAAGTAATTTTATAAATTTTTCTAGATTTTTATCTTGTCATTTAGTACTTATTAGATTTAATATTAGTTTTATTAATAATTAATTAATATTTAAGTATTAAATAGCATAATTATTTTTTATCATGTAATACCTAGTTTTTATATTTTTCCTAGCTTTTATATGTTATAAAATAATTTTAGGAATTTTTATAGAATTTCTACTATTCATTTTCTAATTTTCTTAATTAATTTAGTTAAATTAGATATTAATTAATAATTAAGTAAATAATTAGTAAAATAGTCTAAAAATAATTTTTATAAACTTTTTATAATTTTTTAGGATTCCTGTGATGTGTAATTAGTTTTATAAAATATTTCTTAAATTTCTAAGTCATTTTTAGTATTATTAGTAATTTAAAATAGTTTAAATAGTTTAATTAATAAAATTAGTATTTAATTAATAGAAAATCCACAAAAAGACAAAAATAGGTATTTTTAGTTTTTAAATTTATTTTAAGTCATTTTATAATTTTAAAAATTAATTTTGCAATTTTCTATTTTAAATTTGTATTGTTAAGTTTTTAAGTTATTTAGTTTTAATTAAATAGTTAAATAGTTTTTAATATTAAATAGTAAAATAATCTAAAAAATAATTTTCTTTTTAATTTCATTTTCTTTTAATATTAAGTTTGTAAAAGTTTCATTTTTACCCCCTGTAGTTTATTTTTCCTTAAAACTCGTCTTTTTCCTAGCACGCAATCGTGTCTGATTTTAATTTGGTTTATGTTTATACACATCTGTTTTCCGTAATTGTTAATACTATCATTCCTAATCATTCCAGTACTGTAAAACAAACCCAAATCATTATCTGGTTACTTCCCATTCAATTCACCCGATCACAAACCCATTTTTATACCATCACACCTCGTTGGGACATAACGACCCGGGGAAACACTGTACTTCCATGGAGATTGACTCTAGGCAGTTTGATCATATTGACCACATCCGTGTTTGACTTTAGTTGACTATTTAAAGCAAATCAAAATTTTGGCGCCGCTGCCGGGGAGGTCGTGTGCGTATTCTAAACGGTTTTGCAGATTAGTGAATCTGGATATGCACCCATTGTATATTTACCCATCTTTGTTCATATTTTCTTATTATTATCATATAAAAACAAAACAGTTCCTGAAAACATTTTAAAATCAGTTTTCAACGAACACAAAAACACAAAAAGATTTCTTTCTTATTTTTATAAAATGTTTTCCAAAAATTCCAAAAATATTCACCTTTACCCTCTCACCTTTTTGATTCTTCATCCCTTTACCCTTTATCCTTTTGATTCTAACTTCTTCCACTTCTCCTGTAATTGATTCTAATGGCTTCTCTCGATGACAATTTCTTTGAACAAAGGGCCTTTAAGAGAAACATTGAAAAACTTCTGGCCTTGTCAAAAATTTCGAGATGTCGTGTTGATTATGATGGACCATCGATTCCTATTCCCTCTCAGGTGAGGGAAATGGAATGAGAAACCAGGGTGACAAAGGACCCGGTACTTTCCTCTGACAATGAAAGTGCTAATTACGTCCAACCTACTGTTGTCCAAAAATCTAAGCTCACAATTGCTCCTAAACTGTCAAGAATCAATCCTAACCTTTCACGATATACGGTTAAAAGATTGTCTGAGCTTAGGGGAGTGACTAAAAAGAACGACTTGCCCAATCTTCATGTTTATCAAAAACCCGAGACCATAACGGAAGTGGTGGAAATTCCTAGCTCTTAGAGCACAACACTTGTCCCACCTCCAGATTTTATTCCTTGTATTGGTTGTGGTGAGCCGCTTTTTGGTTTACCATGTCATTGGTGTATATGTGAACAATGTGGTAATGATATTAGAGACGAAAGTTGTTTGTTTTGTGGTTCGAGGAATTCATTTGCTTATGATCCTAATCAGAACTCATTCTACGACTCTCCAAATTTTTCCAACTACCCATCACATTCATATGAGCAAGAATCATATTATCCAAACCACAATGATGCTTCGTATCAAAATACACCAAACATTTCTTGTGAGTATTGTGGAGGTCCTCACCAATCTTTTGATTGTCTAAATAGTCAAAATTTTGGTTACGACCAATATCCATACAATTCACCAAACCAGACTCAACAGTTTTACTGTTGTGAGCACTGTGGTGGTTCACACTACAGTTCTGATTGTCAATCAGGAAACACGCTTGTCTATGAGCAGGTTCCTGATAACAATTATGACTTCAACACATACGACTCACAGCCACATCAGTTTTACTATTGTGAGTACTGTGGAGGTCCTCACTTTAGTTCGGATTGTCAAACAGGGAATCCGTTTCCTTGCAACAATTACGACTATTCGTTTCAAGACCAACCTCCACAGTACCAATTGATTCAAGCAACTCCTCATGAAACTCAGCAAGACCTTTGTCTAAAGGTTCTTGAAGCATTAAAATAATTTAAGGAGGGGTTGGCTACTGCATCGTTTCAAGATTCTCGTGAGAAATCAATGACATAATTACTTGCTGAAGAACGAGATGCTAGAAACGAAATGAGCATGGAGGAATTACTTGCTGAGCAAAGAGCAGCTAAAATACGTGCCAATCTTCGCTATGCTGCTCTATATGATGACGATGATGACAGTGATGATGATGAAGATAACATTGTTTTTATTCAAAAAGATTCATCAGATTCATCAGTTGTAATTCCTTCCATTGAAAATCAGGGAGAAAATAATGTGACGGAGAAATTACTAGCAGAAGATCAAATGGAACTTGTATAATCCATGAATGCTAGTCCTTCTCAACTCCCTCAGTCCGCTGTTATCACACCCGAGGTTCCCACTCACTCTCTAAGTATGGGGGACGAGCATCTTGACACTGTTCCTGAAAAGGAATCGGAAGAATTCATAAAATCTAGTGTTGAGAACCTTGTCCCGATCCCAAGAGAGTCGCAGGGAATTCTTGATCAGGTGTGTGATATCCTTCCTCCTCTTGTCTTCCCGAATGATGATGTTGAGATGTTCTCCGATTCTAATGATGACGATTCTTTATCTTGTGGAGACATCAGTTATGTGGAAGAATTAGCTTTTGAGCTAGTTAGCTTTGAAGATGAGAATGATGATGAGACTGACATTGAAATCAAAGATGAAGCCCTTCGTGCTACATTATTGAATGTCAGTCACCTCATCTCTAAAATTGAGGCTTTCAAAGAGAAACCTATTTCATCTCCTATCCCCATTAAGGATAGTGACATTTTCTCTGATGATCCTATTCCAGAGTTTGAAGCCTTCACTTTTGATCCTATGGGAGAGAAGATTAGTGGCAGTACCACTTCTCATTCTGATAATTCTCTCCCCGATTATGAATCATTTACTTTCGATGAGTTCCCCTGTGAACTCACGCACATCAATTCAGAATATGATTCATTCACATTCGAGGAGTTCTCCTGTGAACTCACTCATATCATATCTTCACCGGAGTATGAAAACTTCTACTTTGATCTAGACACACCCGGGATATGTCTTGATCACATGAGCTTAAATGATGAGATTCATGATGATGAATCTATGAATTTTCCTGAGGATGATGATGAGTTAGTCATGATGTTTATCATGACTTTCTTTCTCTTCTTCACCTACCGGGTGACCTTTCCTGTTCTTCACTCCTTCGGGAATGAAGACATGATTTTTGACCCCGGCATCACCGCTTATAATTTATACTATTTAAAAGCCAGGGTCTGTATATCTCATCGGTGTGGAACTTTCACGTGCTTCAAATGTTTGTCCAAACATCTTGAATGAAAGTCCGATGGAGATTGTTTCTTCCACATCATGCTTTCCCCATGAACAAATGAATTCGGGGTCGAGTCAAGCTAGCGACTCGGTAAACAAAAATAGTAGCATGCATATGGATTTTTCACCCTAGGTGTTGGGGTGTTGCCCCTGGTGTTGTTACCATGTATATATAATAAATAAAATAAAGTGAAAAATGGTGTTTCCACATTTAGCTTGTAATGTTGCCCTTTTACGTTCAAAGAGTCGGCATAATAGCCGGGACTTTAAATATTGAGAACAATATTCAATTCTAAGTGTGGGGGGGAAATTCTAGCGAATTTTATCACATTTTACTATCTAGTACCCCCGTTTTTGGCCAAAATTTTAAAATTTTTTCACTTTATTTCAAAAAAATTTGTGGTTATCAGTCCACCATGCCTAAACGACAAAAGGATTGGCTAATCCAGGAGCAAACGGCTCTTGGTAAAGATATATCAAATCCGTTTATGGCTGACAATTTGCCCAAAATTGTATGGTATTCAACTCTCCATATCTTAAAAAGTAAAGAGTTGGCTAGCCCACAAGGTTATGGCTTGTGGTAAAGGCAGTGGAAAACCAAAATTGGTAATCAGCTCACCAAGATGCTAATAACTGCATCAAGAGTTGGCTAGTCCAGAAGCAAATGGCTTCTGGTAAAGACAAATCAAATCCGTTAACAGCTGATGGTTTGCTAAAAATCATATGGTTATCAGTGTACCATAGTTCTTACTTGAACTGAAACATTTGGCTACTCCAGAAGTAATGGATTTTGGTAAAGAGATTCAAATCCATTAAGTTTTCTCAAAATATTGCTAGGGACTAGCAATAGTTTAGTGTGGGGGATTGATGAGTGGGTAAATACTCATCATTTTTGGTAAATCTGAAGTGCAAAAACATTTAAAAACACTCAATAATGCATCAAAATACTGAAAATATTCCAAAGATTGTGTTTTATATGTTTCAGATGCAAAATGAGTAAAAACAAATAAAAAACGAACAAAGTTTGCATATTTGGTTGTTTCAATCCCCCAACTTTCAAAAGTTGTCAAAACTAGTCCCTGGTTATAAAAAAATGGAAAAATATCATCAAGTCCTTGGGAATTCACAATTTGTCAAAATAAGTCCTATAAAGTTCAAAATTGCAAAATTACAACTTTGATCCCTGAAGTTTCAAAAATTGCAAAACAAGTCCCCCGCGTTTTAAATATTGAAATTTAACATCTTAAGTCCTTGGGGAATTGAAACTTGGCCTAAATAGTCCTTTTGATAACTTTGAGAATGTTACACTTCAAACCCCTCAAAATCCAAATTTACAACATTGGTCCTTGGGCTTAAATCCTATACAAACCAAATGGACCTATTACTACTACTAAACCTAAACCTATAAATCCTAATCCAATCCAAATAAACATCACCAGCCCACACTCCCTATTCCCTAGCCCAACACAACTTCAGCCCAACACCACCCTTAGTATTATAACGGGGTCAAACCCCGGTCAACCCAAACCAAAAACCACCCTTCCCTCTCATCCCTTCCACCTCACCTTTGGGCCAATACCACAAGTGGTTTCTCACCACCACTTGCCCTGCTCACCCCACCATCCTTATCCCTTCCACAATTACACTTCCCAAACATCATTAAATGCTACCCTGCCCCCTACACACGCAATCACAGACCCAATTGGCTTAAACAGTGTTTCCCGCCAAAAATAAACAAACGGCCAGGATCAAAAGTGGCCATCCAATAGCTCAGAAGAAAGTGGGAAAGAAAGAGAATGTCCCCTTGGTCTATAAAAGTGAAGAAAAAAGGAGAATGGATGGGTAATTAGGGTAGTAGTAGTTATAGTGTAGCTTAGAAAATCGATGTAACTTATTTTAGCCCTTTTTATATCAATTTCAGTTTTAAAAGTGTAATATGGGACTTATTAATGTAATGTGAAGTGATTTGTATCAATAAAGTAAGCTTTTAGTTCAATGATCAGTTTTTACTTCAAATATTCAAAATCTCAGTTTATCTTTAATATTTGTTTTCTTTGGTTATTCAAGCTCAGGTTGGTCACTAGTAAGCTTTTAAAAGCTTTGAAAGTATTTAAATTAGTTAGCATCAGTTATCTTGCAAATTCATAAAAATCATTAAAAATAGTAAAGAAAAATATCAAAAAGCAGAAAAAGAAGAGAAGATGATTGTGGAGTTTGGTTTAGAACCTCATGGGAGGTATTAGGCTGAGCTAGCAACTCTTTGTTCCTGGTTTTGAGCACAAGGCCCATTGTGAGTTTCAAATTTCCAATTTTTAGTGTTAATCTCTCATAAAATAGAATTGTTAGTTTCTATTGTTAAATACTGTTTGATTTAGCTTATTTGTGTTTAATATGGTTTAATATAAGTAACTTATCAGTTTTATGGTTTAGATCAAGCATTTTCTTTGAAAATCCTTAACAACAGTCACTATAGGGGTGTTTGGTTCTAGCTATCTTGATGTGTTCTTGTTGTTTATTAGTGAAATATTTGGTTCAAATGAGTCACCTAGGTTCATATAAGCTCTAATTGACCATTAGTTTGGACATATTTAAAGAAAAAGTCAAAAGTGTATGTATATGCCATTAATAGGTCATCTGTTGATAAATTTGGATGACAATTCATTGAAATCAGTTCAAAACTAGTTTAGGTTGCTCAATCTCATCTCTTTTAGGCTTAGTATAACATAATCAATCACCTAGGATCAATTTAAGTTCATTTAAGTCAAAATTCCATATTTCTCAAAAAAGTCAAAATTACCCATTTGGCAAAAATCTCAAAAATTGCAAGATTTGTTTAGAATTTTGTGTTAGGATCTAGGACTTGTGCTTTTCAGGAATTGTAGCCCCCCACCTCAACTTTGAAGTCCCATATTTCTTATATTTTTGTGATTTTTTCTGTGGGCCCCACAACCCCCCAAACAGGGCTGCAGGCCCCTGCTGCACCAGCAAATCACCCCACTGCCACCACTTTGGTGGGTTCCACAGGCCACCTCAGTGGGCCCCACAACCTCCTCCTTGGTTCTTTGGACTCACAAGCTGGCCACCTTTCCAGTGGTACCAAGCTTTTGAGCTTAACCACCCTTGTGGGCCCCCTAGATCAGCACTAAACTCTGTCCCATTTTCTGTTTGAAACATAGTTCTAAGTGCTTATTGGCTTATCAGTGGTACCCTTTAGTTGTTTCGGCTTCTCATCAGTCCACTTTACTTATTAGAACCAAAATCCACCCCTGTGGACCCCACAAGGGCTGATTTCCATCAAAAGTCAACTATTTTTGCTTATTGTGTCCATTTTGCTTATTTTTGAGTTTGGGAAAAGGTGTTTTCACAAAAGTTCTTTGTTTTTAAGTATGAAATAGTGTTCCAAAAGAAAATCCAGAAAAAACCAATTTAAAATTAAGTGATAGTTTCTATTTAACATTAATTATCTTTTTAATTTTCCTTTTTAAGTTTTTTATTAAGTAACTTGCATTTTAATATTTTTATTAATTTTCTTTTATGTTAAAGTAATTTTTTTAATTTTTCTAGATTTTTCTCTTGTCATTTAGTACTTATTAGATTTAATATTAGTTTATTAATAATTAATTAATATTTAAGTATTAAATAGCATAATTAGTTTATCAAGTAATACCTAGTTTTTATATTTTTCCTAGCTTTTATATGTTATAAAATAATTTTAGGAATTTTTCTAGAATTTCTACTGTTCATTTTCTAATTTTCTTAATTAATTTAGTTAAATTAGATATTAATTAATAATTAAGTAAATAATTAGTAAAATAGTCTAAAAATAATTTTTATAAACTTTTTATAATTTTTTAGGATTCCTGTGATGGTTAATTAGTTTTATAAATATTTCTTAAATTTCTAAGTCATTTTTAGTATTATTAGTAATTTAAAATAGTTGAAATAGATTAATTAATAAAATTAGTATTTAATTAATAGAAAATCCACAAAAAGACAAAATAGGTATTTTTTGTTTTTAAATTTATTTTAAGTCATTTTATAATTTTAAAAATTAATTTTGCAATTTTATATTTTAAATTTGTATTGTTAAGTTTTTAAGTTATTTAGTTTTAATTAAATAGTTAAATAGTTTTTAATATTAAATAATAAAATAATCTAAAAAATAATTTTCTTTTTAATTTCATTTTCTTTTAATATTAAGTTTGTAAAAGTTTCATTTTTACCCCCTGTAGTTTATTTTTCCTTAAAACTCACCTTTTTCCCAGCACGCAATCGTGTCTGATTTTAATTTGGTTTACGTTTATACACATCTGTTTCCCGTAATTGTTAATATTGTCATATTCCTAATCATTCCAGTAGTTTAAAACAAACCCAAATCATTATCTGGTTACTTCCCATTCAATTCACCCGATCACAAATCCGTTTTTATACCATCACACCTCGTTGGGACATAACGACCCGGGGAAACATTGTACTTCCACGGAGATTGACTCTAGGCAGTTTGACCATATTGACCACATCCGTGGTTGACTTTAGTTGACTATTTAGAGCCAATCAGATATAATAAAACAACAAACCAAACTCACCGTCCCATAATTAATAGCAATAATAGTACGAGGTTTCCTTAATCACTATAAATTCAATCCTTTAATATTAAAATCCTATCAATGACCACTCTTCAATTAATTGCATTCTCAGTACGAGGTTATCATAGAATTATGAATTCATCCATTATTTTACTCATCGACAAACACTATTAAATAACAAGTACGAGTACCTATGTCGCCAAGTATAATCCTAGTAGCAGTGTAAACAACGAAATCCTTTTCTTCGAATCTGCTTCTCTTCGACAACAATAAAAACCTTGTACTGGTGTTCAAGATACTGAATGAAGATACTGAACTTGAAAGAAAAGATGATGAACCTTAGCAAGTTAATCTTCAAGATGTTCAAGGTACTGATGCTCAAAGTACTGGTGTTCAAGATGTTCCAAGTACTGGTGTTCAAGGTACTTCTAGGCAAAATCCGATAACACCAAGAACTTTGGATTTTGATGAAGAAGCTGGTCCTTCAAATCCAATTCAAGAAGAGATTAGGGAACATACTGCTAGTGATGATGAGACCATTTCTAATATTATTCTCAACATGTCAAGACCAAGAGGTATTAGTATTCCTGGTGTTGAACAATCTCAAGCCTTGCAATATTCTTCTCAATCTACTGAAGAGTTGGATCCAAAAGATAAAGGAAAAGGGATCATGAAAGAATCCAAGAAAAAGAAGAAGAAGTTCACTTTAGTAGAATTAAAAGCTATTGAAGAAGCTAAAAATGAAGAAGCTGCTAGAAAGTTGCAGGCTGACTTGGATGCTGAAGCTGAACTTGAAAGGGAATCAGAGAAGCAAGTTGTTCAATCAAGAAGGCCACAATCTATTGCTCAACAAACAAATTCCATGATGAATTTCCTGAAGGGTCAAGGATATAAAGGTTTACAGAAATTGAGATATCCAGAGATGAAGATCTTATATGATGTTGTTAGAGAGTCTATTCAAAGGTATGTTGATGGAATTATTCCTTATGACTCTAAAAAGCAAAAGCAGTTGGAGGATGCAAGAAAGGATAAAGCTGCTAAAAGAAGTTCAAAGAGAAAGAGAACAACTCATGATGAACAGTTATAAAAGAAGCTCAAGTTATTAAGAACAGACATAGTTGATAAGCTGAGAAATTATTTAAAAGTTGTTGATTTTGAGAATCCAAAGAAATCAGAATTTGCTGAGAAAAAGTCCATGATTTCTACATTCTCTCTTGTAGAATCATCAGAAGGAAATTATCTTATCTTTCATAGAGAAGATGAAAGTTTTAGAGTATTCAACCTGTTGTGGGACATATTGCACATGATAGATAGAGAAGATCTATATCATTTGTATCAACAAGTGCAAGCTTATTTTGAGAATATTCTGCCAACAGGAGTGGGATTAATTTTACTGGGATTAATCTATCTGGGAAACAATGGAAACAAGTAATCATGCTATCTGGAATACTCAAGAAAATTGGGAAATCTCAAGATGGAGATTTTTTGAATCATCAGGAGTGCATTCACTGGAGTTAGAAGATGGTACCATGATTCATACACTAGCAGAAAGGAGATATTCTCTTACAAGAGATCTAATGGTTAGGATGCTAGATCATGGTATGGAAGTTGAAGTTGAGAATGAAACAACACTTATGGTGATTGAATTGTTCATCAAATGGACAACTTCAGATGATGATGATGCATGATTACTAGTTTGGTTTTTGTTATATAAATCTTTTTGAAGAATAAGTATTTTATCAAAGTACTGCTTACAGCACAAAACCAGTAAAGTCTTTTGATTAAAAATAAAACTTTTTAAAGCACAACATGTCAGCAACAAACAAATTTTGAGAGTAACACATGGTGTTAGTACTTGTACTACACAACAAATGGTAATCAACTCACCATGTTTAACAAACAAGAAAGAGTTTGATTCATCATGAAGGTACGGCTCTGATGTGATTATCAAATCCGTTTTTAGTTGACAATTTACTAAAAATTGTATGGTTATCAACTCACCATATCTGTAATAGTGAAGAGTTGGCTAGCCCACAAGAAAATGGCTTGTGATAAAGGCTGTGGAAAAACCATTTATATGGTAATTAGTTCACCATGGTAGTGATTGTACTAAAAGAACTAGCTAGTCCAAAAGCAAACGGCTCTTGGTAAAGACTTAAGAAATCTGTTGATAGCTGATGATTTGCTAAAAATCATATGGTTATCAATGTACCATGGTTTTTCTAACCTAAACATTGCCTACTCCAGAGTTAATGGCTTTGGTAAAGAGACATCTAATCCATTAATTTTCAATGATTCACCTCTCATAGGAGTTAACACACCTGGAAGTGATGAGAATAGTATGAAACTTTATGATATGATGTACATTTTGCCATATGTTGCTGAGAAGCTGAAAGTTGCTGTGAAGATATCATTTGTTGCTGATAAAGAGTACTTTGATGATGACAATACACAAGATAGATAGAATATGAAGATATAATCTTTCCTTAAAGACAAAGAAGTTAAAGAATCATAAAGGAACTTGAAGTCAAGCAAGTAGAATTCAAGTTAGGGGAGGATTGTTGGGATATAAAAGTCAAAGTACTTCTGAAGATCAAAGTACTACTTGTGTATGAAGGTCAAAGTCTACTCGTGTGAAGAAAGTCAAAGTACTTCTATTATTAAGGGCTAATATGCAGATCGTTAAAGGACTGTTATGTAACAGTTATGATTAGAATATTCTAGAATTAGTTTACTTGTCGTACAAGGATTGTAAACCGACTTAGGGTTTTCCTTATGCCTATAAAAGGACCCCTATGGTGGTATTAGAAGCATGCATACGTACGATATTAGAGAGTTGTTTAGCGATTAGGATTGTTAGTGAATCTATATAATAAGCAGGTTCAAAGTTTGGTTTTAATATAAGTATTGAAGTTTTTGTTATTCTTCTTAGCTTTGTTGAAGTAGATTCCGCATACTTAACAGAGTTATATCAGTGTTTCATTATTAATAGTTTTGGAGTTATTCAAGATTGTTAAATCTTTACAAGCTACATAGTTAGTTTGGTCAGAGTATACATCGATACAAGAAGTGGTATCAGAGCTTGTGTGGAAACTCTGATTAAGAAGAAACCCTCAAAACCAATTTAACTACAAACCCTAAAAGATGACGACTAAAGTTGCACCAGTTCCATCCATTACCTCAATCAGAATTCCTATTGTCAAGAAGGGAGAATATGATCTAAGGAGCATGAAGATGAGGCAGTACATTGCTATCACAGACCATGCTCTATGGGATGTGATTTTCAATGGTAATGTTGTTCTTGAAGAACCTGTAGAAGTTGAAGGACAAACTAGACCACCTAAACCAACCCTGCCAGCAGTTACAAAAAGGAATCAAGATAATGTTCTCAATATACTGCTGTCTGCTATTCCTGATAGTCACCTACTAAAGTTTCATGATGCTAAGGATGCAAAACAACTATGGGCTGCGATTAAGACAAGATTTGGAGGTAATGCTGCTTCCAAGAAGATGCATAGAAACTTATTGAAGCAACAGTTTGAAATATTCACTGTTGGTGAAAGAGAATGTCTTGATGCTGCCATGATAGATTCTAAAATCTTCTTAGTATGCTAGAGTTATATGGTGCATAGGTATCTGTTGAAGATGTGATGAGGCGAAAAATGAACCGTTTTTAGGGGGTCATTTAAGCCGGAATTGGAATTTATTTGATCAAATATTGCCCTAAATCGTTCCTTTTGTGATTTTAGGTACTTTGGGAGTGAATTCTGGAAAAGAAAGCATTTTGGACGTTTTTGGAGCATAAAAGTGAAGAAAACGGCAAAGACTTAATTTTCCTTGCTAGGAACAGTACCTGACGGCGTCAAGAAGAATTTTATGACGGCGTCAAGAGCAAAATGGATGATGGCCCAGAGAAAACGTGACGGCATCAGAAGTAGGGCATCAAGAGTAAATTTGGTGACGGCTTGGAAAAATATTACACATAACGTTGTCAGCTATGGATCTAGGCAGTCCAAGAACTTTATTGGCGGTGAGATGACGTCGTCAAATTTTTCCTCTTGACGCCGTCACCTCACAAAATCTATATATACTTTTCTATTTTTCATTGATTATGAGAGGAACTTGTGTGGAGAATTCTAGGGCCGAACCTAATAAACCCTAGGTCGTTTGTAACAGTATTTTCAAGGGTTTTCACCCCTTGAAACCCTTCATGTTCAATTGAGATAAGTTTTCTTTCAATTCATTCAATATGTCTATGTGTTGTTTGAATATATCTTATGCTTGTCTTGATTTTAACATGCCAGGCTAGATCTTTTGTGTGTTTGCTTAGAAGTAATGAAACCTAGATGTTGATTATAGGTTGATTGCTTGTTTATAGTTGTAATGGATGAATGATTTCAATGTTAGGCTTAAGAAAACTTGCAGACCTCCATTGTGTAACTTGCTTGAACGTCTTAAGAAACATGAACCGATGTGTACTAGGTTTTTATAGTTGTATTTAATGCATGAGCGAATTCTAGTGATCCCGTGTTAGGAGCTTCTTAGCTGGCTCGACATAGGAGTGAAGTAGGAACTTATAGGATTGGGGAAGTAAGTACGCCACCCCATGAATGGTATTAAGGAATACAATCCGTCATCCACGCAACTATAACAAGTAATTAACCTGTAAAAGATATCTAGGGAGTAGTGAAATCTAAGTAAACACAATTCTCCCATATATTGCTCACACCAATAGTTTAATTAGTTTATTTTCATTTTTATTATTTTATTTTGATTGCATCTTTAGTTATTAGGGTTAGTTGACTAGAAACTAATTCCGCCCACTCTTCCAAAACCCGAGATTTTTAATTGCTTTCATAAAATATAAAAATACAAAAAGAATCATCCCTCTCCTCTAGACCTAGTTCTTAGGTTTTCTAATCCTAGCGACACTATTCCTGAGTTGAACGATCAATCCCCCGGTACTTGTCACTATACTATACTACAACGATCAGGTACACTGCCTGGTGGGGGTTGTAAGCTTCTCGAGATCCCTCGAAAGGTAAAGCCTGGTGCAATTCCCACGCATCAAGATGCAAAATTGAAGTTTTTAAGAAGTTTGCCATCTACATGGCATGTGGTTGCTACTATGATTATAGGACAACCTGGTTTGGATTGTATGGATTTTGATGATCTCTACAATAATTTAAAGGTGTATGAGCATGAGATGAATGGTAACATAGGCTCAAGTTCTCATCAGAAATCTCATAACATTGCTTTTGTGTCTTCTGAAAACAGAGGCAGTACTTCCACTAAAAGTACTGCTTACCCTGTTAAAAGTACTGTTAGTGATAAACAGCACACTTGCACAACCATGACTACTACCACTTCATCATCATCAAACAACACCAACTCTGATGATGTTGTATGTTCCTTCTTTTCTCAACAAGCCACTTTACTTGTTACTTATCAAGAAGACTTGTTGCAAATTGAAGAGGATGCTCTGGAAGAAATTGACATAAGATGGCAAGTTGCCATGATCACTGCAAGGATCAAGAAGTTCATGAACAAAACAAGAAGAGGTATTGAATTCAAAGCCAAACAGGGTATAGCATTTGACAAATCTAAGATTGAATGCTTCAATTGTCAAAAATTTGGACACTTTGCAAGGGAATGCAAGTTTGCAAAATATCAGGCAAATAGAATGATTGAAAAACCCAAGGTTGAAAGAAAGGAAGTTCATACTGCTGAACCAAAATCACAAGCTTTGGTGGCTTAAGAAAATCTATCAGAGGCTGACTGGAGTAATGAATTTGATGATGAACCAGTAACCTACTCTATGGTTGCATTGGAAGAGTTTGATTGGAGCACAACTTTTGATGAAGAACCAGGATTTGCTGCTTTGGAATCAAGAGATGGTCTTGGAAGCTTTGATTGGAGCATGGGATGTGAAGAAGAACCTGTTATGTGTGCTATGGTAGCTACTGCACCAAGTTCATCCACTATCTCTGAGGTATGCTCTAAATGTAGTAATTTTTATCAAAAATTGCTTAGAGAATATGAGACTGAAAGAGATAATTGTAGAAAGGCTAGGTCTGAGGTAGCTGGCAATCAATTGACTTTAGAGTCAATTGAAGCCAAAATAATCACTCATGAAAATAATGAAATGGCTTGGGCAGGAAAATATAAGCAACAAGACTATCAATTAAAATTGAGTAAATGGAAGTTAGGATGTAAGGTTTCTGAACTTGAAAAGATTACTAAAGAAAGGGATGTTTTGTCAGCAAAACTTACTAGTTTGAAAGAATCTGGTCTTTCACATGTTAGTTTTGTTGAGAAACAAAGAACATCAAACATTAAAACTAGCATAGGTTATGATGTTGAGTATAGCAGTTCAGAAGAGATCATAACTAGTGATAAGGAACTAATTAATTCAGAGGAGATCTCAACTAGTGATGAAGAACTCACTAGCTTAGAAGAAAACACATCTAGCAATGAGGAATCAATTAGTCTAACACCCCCTGAGTTTAAGAAAGAAAAGGCATATAATGAAGTTCCTCCACCCACTGGTAGCTTTCAACCACCTAGGACAAATGTTTCTTGTTTTGGAGTACAAAATTTGGAGTTTAGGAAAAAGCTTGCTGGTAAATCTAATTCAAGTCCATCTAGTTCTGAATCCTTAAAAGAAACAGTTGAGAAACCTAAGGATGATAACAAAAGGAGTAATGTTAAGGGTGCGGGGTGTGTTAACAATGATAAAAAGTTTCCTAAAGTATTTTCAAAACAAGCAGTACTTCCAAAATCTTCTCAAAGTACTGCTAGTCATTCAGCAGTATCTTCAAGAAAAACCTTTCAAAATACTGCTAACTTTAGAAAACCTTTTAATCATTCACCAAAAAGTCAAGATAGTTTTGGAAGAGGATTTGGGAATATGGATCAAAGGTTATGTTTTGTATGCTATAGTCCTAATCATTTGACTAAGGATTGTGACTTTCACTCAGAATATTTAAGTCAATTCCCAAAGACCACATCTGTCAACCATAAGCCAAGGGAAAATAAACCAGTTTGGAATCACTCAAATAGGGTTAACCATAGTAATTTCTCAAAAGACTATAGGTACCCTCATCAGAAAAGACCTTTTTCCAAATCACTAGTACCCTCAAGAGATACTTTTCAAAGTACTGGTAAGCCAAATGTTTCTCAAGCAGTACCCTCTCAAAGTACTGCTAGGTATTCACCCAATCAAGGTACTGCTAGGACTTTTTCTAATATAAGAAATAGGAGATTCAATTACTATCAATCTAGAAGGTCTTACACCTCAAGAAGAGTACCTAGATCAAAGAACTTAACACACAGTGTTAAACCTAAATGGGTTAAGAAAGAAAGTACTAATGGGGGACACACAGTACTTTCAGCAAGTAAGTATGTAAAAGAAAGTGTTGTTGAGAATCCAACAAAAGTTTTAGAACAAAAGAAAATAATTCTTGATAATGCTTTCAAAAATAGTGGAGATTATATTCTCAAAGAATTTGAGTATGTCGCTCCACAAGGGGAACACAAGTCAATAATGGCTTGGGTTCCTAAAAGAAACTAACCTTTACATCTTTTATGTAGGGCAACCCAAAAGAGGAGCTTAAGGATCATATTATTATTGATAGTGGTTGCTCTGGCAGCATGACAGGAGACAAGGAGATTCTATCAGACTTTAAGGCATATTTTGAGGAAGAGTTGCTTTTGGAAATGATTCTACTGGAGGAAGAATTACTGGCAAAGGAACCATCAAGACGGGATGCATTGATTTTGAGAATGTTCGTTATGTGAAGGAGCTTAAATTCAATCTTTTGTTAGTATCTCAGATCTATGACAAGAAACATCCTGTTTTATTCCTTGACACAGAATGTCTTATTCTCTCTCCTGATTTCAAGTTTGTTGATGATCACTTGGTAACACTGAGAGTACCAAGAACCAATGATGTGTACAACTTAGATTTGAAGAATATCGCCTACTAAAAGAGCAACATGTTTAGTGGCAAGGGAAACAATGGAAGAAGCACATCTATGGCATAGAAGATTAGGACATGTGAATTTCAAGAATATCAACAAGTTGGTCAAAGGAAATTTCATTAGAGGTTTACCTTCTAAAACATACAAGAATGATCATTCATGTTTGGCCTGCAAGAAGGGTAAACAACACAAAGCTTCATGCAAAAAGATTGAAGAAAGAACTATTAGAGAGCCTCTGGAGATGTTGCACATGGATTTATTTGGGCCTGTTTCTGTTGAAAGCATCAATAAGAAGAAATATTGCTTAGTTATAACAGATGACTGTAGCAGATTTAGTTGGGTCTTTTTCTTGGGATTTAAAGATGAAACCTTTGATGTTATTCATGATCTTATAATAGCCCTTGAAAATCAAGTGAGACTCAAAGTAAAAGCCATTAGATGTGATAATGGGACTGAATTCAGAAACAAGCCTACAGATGAATTTTGTGCCAAGAAAGGAATTAAGAGGGAGTTTAGCATTGCTCGAACTCCACAGCAGAATGGTGTTGCAGAAAGGAAGAATAGAACATTGATAGAAGCAGCAAGAACAATGGTTGCAGATTCTTTATTACCTATTCAATTTTGGGCTGAAGCTGTAAGTGCTGCTTGCTATGTGTTAAATAGAGTATTAGTCACTAAACATCATATGAAGACACCTTATGATTTGCTTATGGGAAAGAAACCAAACATTCGTTTTATGAAACCTTTTGGCTGTCCTTTGACTATTCTAAATACTATTGATTCTCTGGGAGAATTTGATGGCAAGTCAGATGAAGGATACTTATTGAGTTACTATACCAATAGCAAAGGATTTAGAGTGTACAACAAGGTTACCAAAAAGGTTCAAGAATGTCTTCATGTTGATTTTCTTGAAGATCAAGAAAGTCAAAAAGGTAAAGGTACTGATTGGATGTTTGGTCTTGATATTTTGACTCCTTCTATGAACTATGTGCATGTCAAAGAAGAAAATCAAGTTGTTCACAAAGAAGAAGATTCCCAGTACATTGTTCATGGAATCAATGTTAGACCTGAAGATATTCCTGATGAAGAACCCATAACTATTGGAAGAACAAAAGTATTGTTCAACCAAATTCCATAGTATCTGATGCAGATCAAGCTATTCAAGATGAACTTAATAGGATGCTTCTTCAAGAAACCATTGCAAAATCTTATGAAGATGATCAAAGGAGAGCTTATGAAGAAGAAAAGAAAAAGGCTAAACTCATAGATAACTCTAACAGTACTTTGAATCAAAGTACTGCTGAACCAGTTGAAAGTACTTCTAGTGTCTTAGATACATCAAATTGGATCAATAATGATAATTTTAATGATCCAAACATGCCTGATTTAGAATACATTGATGATGAGCTTAATGATGAAGGCATTTTCTCAAATTCCAATGAAGATCCTGACTTCACAAATTTGGAAGATGATCTTGAAGTTCCACCAACTCCTACATTAAGAATACATAAAGATCATCCTGCTAGTAAAATCATTGGACCTTCCACTTCAGGAGTGCTCACAAGAACAAAAGCTAAAAATCTCTCTAAGCAACATAGTGCTTTACTTAGCTTTGTCTATAAACAAAACAGGGTGAATCATAAGGATCAAAAAATGTGCCTATTTGCTTGCTTTCTATCTCAAGTAGAACCCAAGAAGGTATCTCAAGCATTAGCAGAAGATATTTGGATTGAAGCCATGCAAGAAGAACTTTTACAATTCAAACTTCAAGAGGTTTGGGTACTATGTGATATGCCAGATGGAAAGAGGCTAATTGGTACAAAATGGGTTTTCAGGATTAAGAGAGATGAAAGAGGGAATGTCATCAAGAACAAAGCTCGATTGGTTGCACAAGGATATAGACAAGAAGAAGGAGTGGACTATAATGAAGTGTTTGCTCCTGTAGCAAGAATTGAAGCTATAAGATTATTTCTTGCTTTTGCATCATATATGGGCTTTCCTGTTTACCAAATGGATGTCAAAAGTGCTTTTCTTTATGGCACAATTACAGAGGAAGTCTATATTAAACAACCTCCTGGTTTTGAAGATCCTGCACATCCAAACAAAGTCTATAAAGTTATTAAGGCTCTGTATGGCCTCCATCAAGCTCCTAGAGCTTGGTATGAAAGAGTCTCCACTTTTCTATTGCAGCATGGTTATAGGAGAGGTGCAATTGATAAGTCTTTGTTTATCAAAAGAGACAAAAAGGATATTATGCTTGTTCAAGTCTATGTGGATGACATCATTTTTGGAGCCACAAAACAGTCAATGGTGAAAGAATTGGAGCAGCTCATGCAACAAGAGTTTCAAATGAGTTCCATGGGTGAATTAACTTTCTTTTTGGGGCTTCAAGTTAAACAATCAAGTAGTGGAATCTTCATTAGTCAAGATAAGTATGTCACTGACATTCTTAAAAGGTTTAACTTCACCACTGTCAAGCCAGCCTCCACACCTATTGATGCTACTAAGGCATTAGGAAAAGATGAAGATGGAGAAGATGTGGACGTTAAACTTTACAGATCAAGGATTGGCTGTCTTATGTACTTAACTGCATCTAGACCTGACATCACCTTTGATGTATGTTTATGTGCAAGATATCATGTCTCACCCAAAGTTTCTCATATGAATGCATTCAAAAGGATTTTTAGGTATCTCAAGCAACAACCTAAGTTAGGGTTGTGGTATCCTAGGGATTCACCTTTTCACTTGGAAGCTTTTTCAGGCAGTGATTATGCAGGGGACAATTATGATAGAAGATCAACCACTAGAGGAGGTCAATATCTTGGAAGGAGATTAGTCTCATGGCAATGTAAGAAACAACCAATTGCAGCAACCTCATCCACTGAAGCAGAATATGTTGCTGCTGCAAGTTGTTGTGGATATGTACTTTGGTTGCAGAATCAACTCTTGGATTATGGATTCAATTTTAAGAATACTCCCATCAATATTGACAATGAGAGTACAATTTGCATTGTGAAGAATCCTGTTTATCATTCCAAGACCAAGCACATTCAGATTAGGCATCACTTTATTCACGATTGCTATGAGCACAGGCTTATTAATGTGATTAAAGTTCACACAGATGATAGTGTAGCTGACTTACTCACAAAAGGATTTGATGTTTCAAGATTCAACCATTTAGTGGTAAGTATTGGGATGATTAATTATTAAGCTACATTTGAGGGGAGGACTTAGTTTAGTTTCGAATACTTTCTTAAAGATTTTTGAAAGTATTGGTTTTGTTAAGGTAATTAGTACTTATGATGTGTTTGAGGGGAGGCAACACAGTTGTATTTTTGAAGATCTTGTGTATTTGTTTGTGGGAATAAGATGGAAAGTACTGTTTAGCAAAGTACTTCTTAGTATTAGTTTGAAAGTACTGCTTAGTACTAGATGGAAAGTACTGTTCTTTTGTCAGATGAAAAGTACTGCTCAACGGTCAAAAATATGGGGTAACAAATTTGCAAAAGATATGGAGGAGATAAATGCCAAAAATAACGGTAAAATCATTTATTGGGCCGTGATATTTTTAATCTTACCCATTTATGCGCAAATTTCTTCCATTCAAATTTACTCTCATCTTTACTCCCTTCAATCCATTCAATTTTCAATAAATCCACCGCCGACGAACATACTCTTCTACTATCAACCAATGGCTAACCGTACCACCGTTAGTAAGCATAACATGATCGCTAATTTGGACAAGACGCAGTTGAATGTCGATTTTCATGCTATCGTTGATTTCCTAACTGGGTCTTCAATTAATTATGCTCTGCCGGTCAATCCTGACATAATTGGACCATGGATTCAAGAATTTTGGGCTACTGCTGCATTGCAAGATGATGACTCTTTCATTCAAGCTATGGTTGCTGGAAGACAAATTCGAATCTCTGAGGCTACAATAAGGGATGACTTATTGTTTCATGATGAAGAAGGTACTCCTCTTTTTTATAGAAAAATCCTATGGGATACACTCAAAGATATAGGGTATGAAGGTGATCTCACTAAACTTACTTTTCAGAAGCCATTATTTAGTCCTCATTAGAAATATCTTGTTCATGTTTTACTTCACTGCTTGAGTCCAAAGAGTACTGCATGGGATCAATTTGGTCAAGCCATAGCTTCTGCATTAGTGGGATTAGCTACCAATCAACCTTTTAATTTCTCACATATGATTTTTGATGGTATGCTTACTCATATCAATAGTGGTTCACCATTTTTTATGTACCCTAGCTTTGTTTAGTTGTTCTTGAACAAACAGCTTGAGGATCTTCCTAAACCTTAAAGCTTTTTACCTGCTGTTTTACTTCCACCAAAGGTGTTTACTTTCATGGCTAAAAACAGTGTAAAGTTTTATGGTCACAATACACCTTTGACTGCTCATATATTGGAAGTAGCACAAGCTGTGAGAGATGAAGCTGATGCACCTAGTGATAATGAGCATTCTGATTCAGCACATACTCAAACACCACCTCATGAATCATCTCAACATACTGCTTCAACTGAAAGAAATGCTTCATTGCCTCATATTGCTTCAAGGGAAAGAACTGTTTCTTTGCAAAGTACTGCTTCAAGGGAAAATACTGCTTCCTTACAAGGTACTGCTCATACTGATTCAGATCAAGGTGTGAATCAACCACCATCTCCCAATGATTATGTCATACCCCCAGAATCGGGTCCAGCGGAAGCATACATGTAGCTGGGGTGTAACTCAATTGGTATCACAACACAAGTACAAAAATGGTTTTCACTTTGATCATTTAGAATAAAACCGTTTAACCAAAAGTATTGAATTTACATCGTTAAAAGTAGTGCGGAAGTATGCCCTTAAAGTAGTTAAAAACGGTCCCCATATGAATATCAGAGTCTTCTATGATCATGCCATGCCCTGCCAAAACCTCCAGTAGTGTGCCATAACTTAAAACCTGAAAATACATGCTAAAGTGTCAACACGAGGTTGGTGAGTTCATAGAGTCTAGTGAAAAAGAATGTAATGCATATGAACGAAGATTTCCCAGCAAAGGCATCGTAAATCCACTCAGTTACAAGTCCCGCCATAAAAGACTTGTAACCTGTGTGTTTACGACCCATTGCCAAATATGATTTAGTTTACGTGAATAAAATAAATACTTGTATCTAAATTCAAAGATAAATATAGCAAAACTGCTATGTAAATAATTCTGACAATGAGGCCATATGATAAATCAGTCAAGTAGGGAAACAGCAATATTACGTTTGACATCACAGCCAAGTGGGGAAACCACAATATTACAATGAGGTCATATGATAAATCAGTCAAGTGGAGAACCCTGCAATAATATGTTTGACATCACAGTCAAGTGGGGAAACCACAATACGTTTGACATCACAGCCAAGTGGGGAAACCACAATACTACATTTGACATATTTGAACAATTGGTGACCATGAGGTCATATAAGCAAGGATGACAAATCCCATGAAATGCAGGTAATCAAACATACCAATGAAATACAGGTAATCAAACATATCCATGAAATACAGGAAATCAAACATACCAATGAAATACATGTAATCAAACATACCAATGAAATACAGGTAATCAACCATGTAAAGCGAGTAATGCGTTTAAGTAAAATGAGCATGTATTCTCCCCCAAAGAGTTTACCAAAACAATTGAAAAAGTAGGGGCTATGACTCACCTGGTGCGATAGCTACGATGACAAAAGTGGATACACTGAAATGAGGCACGATCTCTAACCGCAACCTAATATGAATGATATGATCTAATGTAAGCAATGAAATGATGCTACACATGCAAATACGTATGTTATCGATACCACTCGTGAAATTTGAAAATAACGTTTATCCTCGAAAAATACATTTTTGACGTCTCGTTAAGTTAATAACCACTTTCCATGTAAATACGTTGAGACGATACTCCACGATCCTTATTTGGTGTTTTATCGGTAAATATAGTATTTTCGTCGTAAAATGACACTTTTCATAACTTGAAAATATGACCAAAATGGTCTCGCAAAACTAGTCGCGAAATAGTGAATATCAAGAGTTAGGAAAGAGGGTTAGTAGGTTTAGGAAGATTTTCACCTTATCTAAAAAGTCATAGAAGTGAAGTTTGTCCATACGGGTTCCGATCATAGAGAAAAATAGCCGTCAAGTGAGGTGTTTGGACTTTTTTGGCCGTTTCTGGGCAGTTTTCGGGAATGTTTGAAAGACCATAAGTTATTCGTTATTAATACTATTGACAAACGGTTGGATGTTTTGAAATCTAGGCTGGGTGAACAAACGTTTTGTCAATGATGTAAATTTTCCAGAAATGAGTTTATCAATGAGAAAAATGGCTCTCAATCTGGTCATTTGGCGAAATGGTTAATACTTGGAAAATTTTCTAAGTGTTTGGCTGAAGGAAAATATTAAAATCGTCTAAAATTCAAACGCTTGTATCTTGGTCGTTATAAGCTCGTTTTCTCCGTTCTTTATATCCTCGGAATCGTAGTAATATATACTAATATATTTTCAGTAGGTCAGCTCCTATAGATTACGTCTAACGTCTCTTTTTGTCCATCGAAATCCGTCCAACAGCAAGTATATTTTCAGAAAATAGTTTTCGTCGTTAAACTTGCAAAAATCATATCTCCTTCGTTATAAACTCGTTTTAATCCGTTCTTTCGCCCATAGCTTCGTTTTTGAAAGTATTTTCTGATTCTCTAGCTCAATGTTACCCGAAAGCCCCTGATCTTTCCAGATTTTACAAAAATGGACAGAACCTTATATATAGTTTGAAAAATCAACTTTTGTAGTTCAAGGCTTTTTCAAAACTTAACCAAACTATCTCAAATCAACTCCACAAATACTCAATCCTACCATACACCTTCTTAGGGTGTCATGGGGTTCCTAGTCTTCACAAAAAATGGTGGATCTCATGAGATTACTCTTAATATTTGTAGATCTATGTATAAAATACAAGATTAAAATAAAGTGGTATGTAACATATATATTTGTATGATTTGCTACTAAAACATCAAAATAGCTTGAATGAAAGTATAAAATATTAGGAAAGTTTACTTGAAGCTTACTTGATATGTATGGAGTTTGATGATGTTTAGGATGAAAACCTTGGGATTTTTATTTCAAAATCCCAACTAGGAATGTAAAAGGAACTTGGTTAACACATGAGCTTCAAAGATCAATGGATTATTGCTTGCTTCTTGTTGTTGCCCGTGGGTTGGAGAGCAAGAGAGAAGAAGAGATTATTTTTCTTAGCAAAATGATATGTTTACTTGATATTTTGAAACATATATTATTGTTTGAAAAAAAATGGGACAAAAGGACTAGCTATTAAATGGAGTTAGTGACAATTTTCAAAGTGTAAGAATATAGGAATGGGGGGTGAACAAAAATGTTGGATCTTGTAAGATTTTAAAAGATATTTGTTGTATATTTAGTGTTTTAGGTGTTACCGGGTACCGAGTTAGCTAGAAATGAATTTTAACGGTACCAAATAAAATGTAACGATGTTGTAAAAATTATGAAACTATATTCCTAATAAAAATCGGGTGTTAAAATAATTGTCGTGTTGAAATTTCGTGACCCGATGTAATTTTAGACGTTTACCAGAAAATATAGCAAATGGTTTCAAAACACCAGGTAATTTAATAATATAAGTTTTATATTATTATAATGAGTATGAAAATATATTAGGATCATAGTCGGGAGTGTCGGGTATACGTTAATAGTGAAAACTGAGTGGTAACGTTAATTACAAATTAAGCATACGTAAATTAAAATAATGCATATCCGTGTAGGGCCTAAAGTGCTGATGATGTTACTATTGATATGTAGACTACTCCAGTATATATGACGTATCCCTACTGATGATGCATGAATTTGCAGCTAAACCAATCCGGTTACGCGAATTTAAATACCCATAAACTAGATTTACGAAATGATGAACGATAATCGTGAATAGTGATTTCCTTCCGGGAATGAATAGTAGGGTATTAATAGTAAAATTTTTGAACGCTTTTCGGAATCTCAAACTAACTCCGAAAACGATGAATAGTAAAATAATGAATAGTGATTGGTGAATAGTAAATGATGAATAGTAACTTCTGAAATGAATAATGAAATTTCGACGTTTGAAAAAGGACCTGAAATTACGAGTTGTGACAGTCTTCCCCACTAACAGGAACTTCGTCCCGAAGTTCAGTTTGTGTTGGTCTCTGAAGTGGTATTGGTGAAAAGATGATGTTGAAGAATTCCAGCGAACTTTCACAATAGGAATTCGACTTTGCTTCAACTGTTCGACCTTACAGTCCATGATTTCTATTGGTTCTCCTACAAGGTTTTGGTTTGTCATTGGGTTGGATTCCTTCCCAAATGGGATTATGAGTGACTCATCTAAAAGATATTTCTTGAGATTTGGAAAACGTGAAACATGTTTGTGTAACCTTCTATTTTCTAACAAGGCTCAAGTCTAAAGGCCACTAGGTCTACTCGGTCTGAAATATTAAATAGTCCAGTGTATATCGGGTTTAACTTTCTGAATGGTATCATGCCTTTCCTAGGCAGAACTTTCAACATAACCCTGCCACCAACTTGGAATTCTAATGGTTTACAACTTATCGAACTTGTAACTGATTCTTGATTTGTATGAAATTCCTGGTTATTTCATGAATGCTTACTGGACTAGTGAGTTGGGCTTTTCCAAATTTCGATCCGTCAATGGATGTTGGCACTTCGACCATAGAGTGCTTCAAATGGTGTAGTCTCCAAGCTCGTGTGGTAACTACGGTTATAAAGGAACCTGATTTATGGAAAATGGTTAATCTAACCATTTCTAGAGTCAATCACTCATGCTCTGAGCATATCTCCCAATGTTTGAATCGTTCTCTAATTTCTGACCATTGGTCTGCAGATGATAGGTGGTGTAGTTCCAATAGAATCTTAATGAAATCGCTAGGAGTTTGAGGTGAATCAAATTCCTCTATTAGGAATAATTGAAATGGATATCATGAATCTTGTGGAAAAACTTACAAGGTTAAGTCCGTCAAAGGGTGTTGTTGAAAATAATAGATTAGGATAAGGTTGTGATCCTCCGCAGGATGTCATGAATTGAGTCTTTCTCCACCTACGATGCTTAGTCTCCATTACTAAGATTTTCCCCAAGCTCTATGTCATCAAATCACAAAATCCTAAATATATAAGTGATGTAATATAGTGATTGATTTTTCAAAGTTTGTTTTGTGATTGTGTGTTTTGTTCATAAACTTTCCCTGAATAAATAAATTTACAACTTTAAGCAAACGGCTTTTTAAGTAAAATTTTTCTTGATGTTTCAGAATTTAATAGTTATGCAAGATAGAACTATTTTCAACAAAAGGTGGATAATATGGTTTACCAAAGATCGATGTTTAAAATTTCCTAACATTCAATAGTTTTGTAAAAGATTAACCAAAAGGAATTTGCTTGTCAAAATAAGTGCCTCAGAAAAGTATTTCTTACAAGACATATGTTTTGTATAACTGTAGTTTGGAGAAAAATCCATTTAAAAGTGAAAGTATTAAGAGGATAAAATAGCCATGTATGTATGTCTGCACAAATGCATAGGTGTGTAACATGTTTGAATAAAGTCTATTGGTGAGGACATGTTCAATCTATAGTCTCGGTTAAGAGGTTGGATCTATCTCTATGGTGTTGCTTAGTGAGCACTCGTATCAAAACTAATCTTGTAATTCAGTCAAGCCAATACTTTCTAGATGATGGAATTTTTGGTGATCAGGCCAGTGATAGTGGTTCGAATGGTTTTGTGATATCCTAAGATTCTGTTGAGTTTTGAATGGTCTTAATGTACTGGGGGATCCTCCTTATAGATGGTATGGAAAGTCTTTCCTAGGGAGGTCATTAATAATATCCACTTATCAATATTGGGAGTAGTGAGGGATGAGTGACATAGGATTCTATAGAGTGTCACCTAATTCCTTATATATATAGGGATGGGAAAGGGAATGATAGTGATGGTGAGAAGGGAAAAGACTGTGAGAACTGCGACAAAATGAGATTGTGATAAAAGAAAATATTGTGATGTAAGTGTATCACGCATAGACGTGAAGATTCATGAGATGAAATGACCAGTTGACGTGCTTCCAGGTGGCGGTTCACGAAGTGATGAAAGGTATGAATGTTCTGACAACGAGAGTATACACACATAAATGAAACATTTGGAAAATGAGTTGAGAATTTATTCCATACAAAATTTTAATATAACTATTGTCAGTGTTGCAAAATTCATCTCTGAATCAGACATAGGTGGTCAGCCTATATCTCACTATCCCGGGTTGAATATAGATGACCAGTCTATATTCCATCGAGGTTCCATGAATTTTGAAATACTCAGCTCAGTCATACTAAGACTATGTCCTTCACAAATACCAAGACGTTCTGAAAGACTAAGGCAGGTGACCAAACTCGAGGTCAAATGATGAAACTATGCAAGGAAAAACATAATGCGGTGACATATATGATACGTGAGCATGCTTATGAGGAAGACAATTATAGTAATCAACTAGAATAAGTGAACATAATATATCAGATAATGAGATACAAATCTCATCGCATGTGTCAGCAACAAACCACCAATGAGGCTTCAGCTTGGCAGGCAGGCACGTGACGCTCATTGGGTTAAGTTTTTGTGAAAGTAGCTATATTCTAGGTTTTAAAAACACTTAGTTCGCTATAGTCAAGGCTCTGATGCCAATCTGTCACACCCCCATAATCGGGTCCAGCGGAAGCATACATGTAGCTGGGGTGTAACTCAATTGGTATCTCAACACAAGTACAAAAATGGTTTTCACTTTGATCATTTAGAATAAAACCGTTTAACCAAAAGTATTGAATTTACATCGTTAAAAGTAGTGCGGAAGTAGGCCCTTAAAATAGTTAAAAACAGTCCCCATATGAATATCAGAGTCTTCTATGACCATGCCATGCCCTGCCAAAACCTCCAGTAGTGTGCCATAACTTAAAACCTGAAAATACATGCTAAAGTGTCAACACGAGGTTGGTGAGTTCATAGAGTCTAGTGAAAAAGAATGTAATGCATATGAATGAAGATTTCCAAGCAAAGGCATCGTAAATCCACTCAGTTACAAGTCCCGCCATAAAAGACTTGTAACCTGTGTGTTTACGACCCACTGCCAAATATGATTTAGTTTACGTGAATAAAAGAAATACTTGTATCTAAATTCAAAGATAAATATAGCAAAATTGCTATGTAAATAATTCTGACAATGAGGCCATATGATAAATCAGTCAAGTAGGGAAACAACAATATTACGTTTGACATCACAGTCAAGTGGGGAAACCACAATATTACGTTTGACATCACAGCCAAGTGGGGAAACCACAATATTACAATGAGGTCATATGATAAATCAGTCAAGTGGAGAACCCTGCAATATTATGTTTGACATCACAGTCAAGTGGGGAAACCACAATACGTTTGACATCACAGCCAAGTGGGGAAACCACAATACTACATTTGACATATTTGAACAATTGGTGACCATGAGGTCATATAAACAAGGATGACAAATCCCATGAAATGCAAGTAATCAAACATACCAATGAAATACAGGTAATCAAACATATTCATGAAATATAGGAAATCAAACATACCAATGAAATACAGGTAATCAAACATACCAATGAAATACAGGTAATCAACCATGTAAAGCGAGTAATGCGTTTAAGTAAAACGAGCATGTATTCTCCACCAAAGAGTTTACTAAAACAATTGAAAAAGTAGGGACTATGACTCACCTGGTGCGATAGCTACGATGACAAAAGTGGATACACTGAAATGAGGCACGATCTCTAACCGCAACCTAATATGAATGATATGATCTAATGTAAGCAATGAAATGATGCTACACATGCAAATACGTATGTTATCGATACCACTCGTGAAATTTGAAAATAACGTTTATCGTCGAAAAATACATTTTTGACGTCTCGTTAAGTTAATAACCACTTTCCATGTAAATACGTTGAAACGGTACTCCACGATCCTTGTTTGGTGTTTTATCGGTAAATATAGTATTTTCGTCGTAAAATGACACTTTTCATAACTTGAAAATATGACCAAAATGGTCTATCAAAACTAGTCGCGAAATAGTGAATATTAAGAGTTAGGAAAGAGGCTCAGTACTTTTAGGAAGATTTCCACCTTATCTAAAAAGTCATAGAATTGAAGTTTGTCCATACGGGTTTCATCATAAAGAAAAATAGCCGTCAAGTGAGGTGTTTGGACTTTTTTGGCCGATTCTGGGCAGTTTTCGGGAATGTTTGGAAGACCATAAGTTATTCGATATTAATCCTTTTAACAAACGGTTGGATGTTTTGAAATCTAGGCTGGGTGAACTAACTTTTTATCAATGATGTAAATTTTCCATAAATGAGTTTATCAATGAGAAAAATGGCTCTCAATCTGGTCATTTGGCGAAATGGTTAATACTTGGAAAATTTTCTAAGTGTTTGGCTGAAGGAAAATATTAAAATCGTCTAAAATTCAAACGCTTGTATCTTGGTCGTTATAAGCTCGTTTTCTATGTTCTTTATATCCCCGGAATCGTAGTAATATATACTAATATATTTTCAGTAGGTCGGCTCCTATAGATTACGTCTAACGTCTCTTTTTGTCCGTCAAAATCCGTCCAACAGCAAGTATATTTTCAGAAAATAGTTTTCGTCGTTAAACTTGCAAAAATCATATCTCCTTCGTTATAAACTCGTTTTAATCCGTTCTTTCGCCAATAGCTTCGTTTTTGAAAGTATTTTCTGATTCTCTAGCCTAATGTTACTCGGAAACCCCTGATCTTTCCAGATTTTACAAAAATGGACAGAACCTTATATTGAAAAATCAACCTTTCTAGTTCAAGACTTGTTCAAAACTTAACCAAACTATCTCAAATCAACTCCACAAATACTCAATCCTATCATACACCTTCTTAGGGTGTCATGGGGTTCCTAGTCTTCACCAAAAATGGTGGATCTCATGAGATTACTCTAAATATTTGTAGATCTATGTATAAAATACAAGATTAGAATAAAGTGGTATGTAACATATATATTTGTATGATTTGCTACTAAAACATCAAAATAGCTTGAATGAAAGTATAAAAGATTAGGAAAGTTTACTTGAAGCTTACTTGATATGTATGGAGTTTGATGATGTTTAGGATGAAAACCTTGGGATTTTTATTTCAAAATCCTAACTAGGAATGTAAAAGGAACTTGGTTAACACATGAACTTCAAAGATCGTTGTTGGCTTCTTGTTGTTGGCCGTGGGTTGGAGAGCAAGAGAGAAGAAGAGATTATTTTTCTTAGCAAACTGATATGTTTACTTGATATTTTGAAACATATATTATTGTCTGAAATAAAATGGGACAAAAAGACTAGCTATTAAATGGAGTTAGTGACAATTTTCAAAGTGTAAGAATATAGGAATGGGGGGTGAAGAAAATGTTGGATCTTGTAAGATTTTATAAGATATTTGTTGTATTTTTAGTGTTTTAGGTGTTACCGGGTAACGAGTTAGCTAGAAATGAATTTTATCGGTACCAAATAAAATGTAACGATGTTGTAAAAATTATGAAATTATATTCCTAATAAAAATCGGGTGTTAAAATAATTGTCGTGTTGAAATTTCGTGATCCGATGTAATTTTAGACGTTTACCAGAAAATATAGCAAATGGTTTCAAAACACCAGGTAATTTAATAATATAAGTTTTATATTATTATAATGAGTATGAAAATATATTAGGATCATAGTCGGGAGTGTCGGGCCTAAAGTGGTAACGTTAATTACAAATTAAGCATACGTAAATTAAAATAATGCATATCCGTGTAGGGCCTAAAGTGCTGATGATGTTACTAATGATATGTAGACTACTCCAGTCTATATGACGTGTCCCTACTGATGATGCATGAATTCGCAGCTAAACCAATCCGATTACGCGAATTTAAATACCCGTAAACTAGATTTACGAAATGATGAACGGTAATCGTGAATAGTGATTTCCTTCCGGGAATGAATAGTGTCATATGAATAGTAAAATTTTTGAACGCTTCTCGGAATCTCAAACTAACTCCGAAAATGATGAATAGTAAAATAATGAATAGTGATTGGTGAATAGTAAATGATGAATAGTAACTTCCGAAATGAATAATGAAATTTCGACCTTTGAAAAAGGACCTGAAATTACGAGTTGTGACAGATTATACTTCCACATATGGGTCTCAAACATTTGGAGGAGATGAGGGAGAGATGGATACTTATGCTTTGACAAGAGAATTTAAAAGGCTGAAGAAGGTGGTTGATGCTCAAACTGATCAGATATTGAAGTTAAAGGCTAAGTTCAAAAGATTGTGTAGATCTATTTGGCCACTAGTTAAACATCACAGATTATGGGTGAAGCAACAGAAGAAGAGTGATAAGCAATCTAAGAAGGTCTCTAAGTCTAAGAGAAAGAAAAAGCATTCTTCATTCACATTGGGGAGGAATTTGAATGAGAATCTGAATGAAGATGTTGAACCTCAAGCTCCAAATGAAGAAGCTTATACTATGCATTATGAAGAAGATCATCAAGATACTGTTGAAAGAAAAGATGATGAACCTGAGCAAGTTAATCTTCAAGATGTTCAAGGTACTGATGCTCAAAGTACTGGTGTTCAAGATGTTCAAAGTACTGGTGTTCAAGGTACTTCTAGGCAAAATCTGATAACACCAAGAACTTTGGATTTTGATGAAGAAGCGGGTCCTTCAAATCCAATTCAAGAAGAGATTAGGGAACATATTGCTAGTAATGATGAGACCATTGCTAATATTATTCTCAACATGTCAAGACCAAGAGGTATTAGTATTCCTGGTGTTGAAAATCTCAAGCCTTGCAATCTTCTTCTCAATCTACTGAAGAGTTGGATCCAAAAGATAAAGGAAAAGGGATCATGAAAGAATCCAAGAAAAAGAAGAAGAAGTTCACTTTAGCAGAATTAAAAGCTATTGAAGAAGCTAAAAATGAAGAAGCTGCTAGAAAGTTGCAGGCTGACTTAGATGTTGAAGCTGAACTTGAAAGGGAATCAGAGAAGCAAGTTATTCAATCAAGAAGGCCACAATCTATTGCTCAACAAAGAAATTCCATGATGAATTTCCTGAAGGGTCAAGGATATAAAGGTTTACAGAAATTGAGATTATAGGTGATGTATGAATATAAAACATATAAGAATCAAATAAACGCAGCGGAACAACATCACCCACACGGATCCATATAGCCAATATGATTAATCAAAAATAAACAAAAACATGTTTATACCTTTGTAGCGTGCACCGGGAATCACCAACAATGTCACCACCACCACGAATGGAATATGAAACCCAAGAGATCAATAAGGTTGATCTCCTCTATTAATGAAACACACTACACCTCACCGTTTACCCCTTGGATGCTAGTCCTTATACCCGTAACCTTCAAATGGCCTTTGATTGAACAAGAATCAAAGGATTTGATTATGAAAAACAAAACCCTATGGGGCTTATGGGCCTCCCATAAGTTTTTCCAAGTCCAATAAACTAAGTCCATTACTTAATTATTAGAAGCCCGATAAAGTTTCCTAGTTACGTAAGCTAATTTACACGTCGTAAGTACAATAAATACGACATAAAGAGGTACCTAAGTGTATATGTGTGTGACCCCATAGGCTCACATATGACTAGCCATATAATTATTTATTATGACACGAGCATACTCCAACAGCTCCCACTTGAGACGTCATAATAATCAAGTAATTATACAAGCAAAGGTTAGTGTCTAGCAACACGCCAATGCCCCTAGAAATATGTGAGGGTAGTTTCTTAAACGTCTCAATTAAATGGTTTTAATGCCATCTTTCCTTTTGTTACAGATACTATGTTGAACACTAGACATGGATCAAAGTCATTCCATTTGTTCAACTATTTTGTTTCTCGATCTAGATATTGAACAAGATTACCAAGTGAATTAAGATTCATCTTAATCTCATTTGGGTACGGCCATACAAACATATGTTCAATTCATCGAGGGGCCCAATAGTATCTAACTCCATGACATGTGGAGGAACAAATCCTATTTTGACTGCACGTGTTATTCATGTGTTTCAAATCACTCCTGAAAATGGTTTTTATAACTACCTTATTCAGGACAACGTTTAACCATATCAAAGAATAAAATTCCGCACATGCAAGACCTACTTGCATCTCAAGTCTAAGGATAAGAGACATAACCATTTGCGAGATTCACTATTGACGCCGATCCATGCAGTGAAATCTCGAAGGTTGGGTCAGTCCAATGTTTTGAGAGTAACACATGGTGTTAGTACTTGTACTACACAACAAATGGTAATCAACTCACCATGTTTAACAAACAAGAAAGAGTTTTGTAGGACCGAAAGTATTGATGATTTGTGTGGTTCGGGAGGTCTTGGTTGATCAAAGAAAATGAACTCCATATTTAGTTTTAGAGAGAGAAAGTAGAGAGAGGGTGAAGAAATGGAAGTTTATTAATAATGAAAGAACAATACACAATTTCCCACACCCCTCATGGAGAGTCATGAGGGGTATTTATAGGCTCTACACATCACAAGTTTGCCTAGTTAACATAAGTAGTCCCTATTGGCACAACTTGCTACATATCTAGTCCATTTCACGTGTGTGACGTTATCTTAATAAAATAACGAGGCTAACAATCTCCCTCCAAGATATCGTCACACGTGAATGGTTACAATGAGACCTATAAATACATTAACAATGTAAAATTACAACAATAGTAAACTATGTTGACGTTGTTGAAGCGCAGAGTCTCTGTAGTCTAGATACTGAGGCAGACTTGAAGTTCTCTTTTCCAACGATCTCGGCGTATGGTCTTTGACACTGACGGCAAAGGAATTTGTAGCTCTGAACTTCAACTGTAATGGTCTAGTTAGGTTATTACTCCCTCCTAACTAGTGAGCCTTTATTCTTTTTCCTGCTCCCTCCTGAACCGACAACTCTCTTTTCATCACGCAGCGGATAAAGTAGATTCAAAAGTGTAGGTACATGGTTGTCGTTCAGGGAGCATCTTGACAATATAACTCACATAACATTGCACAGAAGGTTGGTAATACGCTCCGATGTACACATCATTAGTACTTCTTCGGTTCCAGTGTAAGCACAATTCCCTCGATCAACCAACGTACTAGAGATGAAACACTACTACTTTTGGCATGTTCTTCTCCCTCCTGATGGTTGCGATGTATCGAAATCATCATACTATTGTGTGTACATGCCAAAATTACCCGTACTTTACACTTCTGATGCAATATAGATAGACCATGTAAGCATAATTTGTGAGTATATGTCGCATAAATACTCTCAATACATTCTCTCAAATCAACCTTTAAACGAACCTCCTTGTAATTCATCGGCTACTAGTAATGACCACATATGGAGACTGTCCGATATGACCAACTTGAAAATGAAGTAAACATCTCATCTTGTGACTTAATCTTGTACGATGGTGTGACTAAGAACCTATACTGAGCACTACAACGTAACTCCTTTAATCATAGGTTGATCCATATACTCAAACGAGTAAACAGTATATGAAATCTCCACCTCTTGAACTATCCACAACTGCGTGTGACACTGAGTACCACAATGTAACTCCTTAAAGTGATAGCTATAACCCGTGAGCACTACAATGTAACTCCTTACAGCGGGTATAACTAGATAATCCAAGTCTTAATCACTATCATTTCCCGTGAATGCACAAACAAGTGTCTTCGAAAGTCATGCATCCAACCACCCCTAGACTTTGAGATAAATAAGTACACGTAATGAAATGTCACTTCAAAGTCAAATCAATAATATCGTGCGAAAACTCCGTAGTCATTTTCTTGTCAAACCATAGCAATTCTAGCCGTGAATATATGTATCCCCGTGAAATTTGTGAACCAAAATACAAATCAATCAACCAAATATTGTCAAATAGTGCATCAAAAAATAAATTTTGAATAACACTTTTGATAGTTCAATTATATCCAGCCCAGTCCATAATCATTTTCGAATTGAATGATACAAGCCCAGAATTTTCAGGTGAAAGCCCAATCCATCAACGATCCATTACCAAAAAAAATCATGCCTGGTATTAAAATGATAAAACTATGTCTTATATCATTTGATGTTAGCCCTAAATACATACTCCTCAAAACGTCCGTGATGAAATCACGATTATACATGTTTTATTACCAAAAATACCCCCATTTATGCGAATATATTTAACAATATTGTGCTTTTTATTGCAAATATTACGTTCATTTTATTATTTTATTTTTAAGGTACCGTTCGAGAATAATTGGAGCAAAAGTGAAGCAAAGTGATGATTATTTGAAGATTAGAAGATATTAAAGATTTTTAAAAGATAATTTGGAGCTTATTCAATGATTAATTAAACTTATTCAATGTTCTCTTTTTATTATGTTTATTGTCGTATTTTTAGGATTGCCATGTTTAGTTTTATTATTATGCTTTATAGCGATATTTGGATGCTAGAGTAGATTTATTGATATACTTGTTTGGTGATGGGTTGATTTGAGGTGGTGATTAATTAGTGATTTAGAGAGGATGATTATGAGTTAAGTTAGGACTTTTGATTCAAACGATAATCCCAAAATCATTGTTTTGATTCAAATTGAAAAATGGAACCATGCAAGATTTTAGAAATTGAATTTTTTTAAAGTCAAAAGCTTTTTAAGTAATTAATTAATTTAAATGAATTTTATAATAATCGGCTTTAAAAGAGCATTGTGCATTATCGTTGTTTGAATTAAATTACTTTCTTTTTCAAGTTTATTGGGTAAACGGAACCGGTGACCAATAAATTTGATTTAGCATTTAATTTAATCCAATGGTCAAATTTCTTACCTTAAATTATTAATCGTTCAATCCAAATTACCAATTAGTCATCACTAAGAATCAACCATAATCCAAACAAGTATATTTCCTCGTTTATATATTTGTCGTTATCATTTTAGCCTATCTCGTAGTTTATTCCTTAGCTTCCCTTAGTTTTATTTTGCATTAGTTCCCTTTAGTTTTCCTTTTAGTCGTTATATTGCCTTAGTTATTATTTGCCTTATAATTCCCTTTAGTATTCTTTAGTCTATAATAAAACCCAAAATTAAGTTATCTAAGCGTTCGACGAGAACTTAAACGCGTGTCTCAAATTCATCATTCCTTTATAACGACATCCGGGAGATCTATACTTGTCATTATACTTAGGTGTTTTGATCTGTATCCGTATCTTTCCCTCCCCTTTACAAATTATTTTTGGTGGGCCCCACAACGATTCCTATCAAAATGGCGCCGCTGCCGGGGAATGGTGCACGAGTTTCGCGTTGAAGTTTAAGTTAGTGCGTTAGAGATCCTTTCGTAAGAATTCATATTCTTGTGAGAGTTTATTTTCATCGTTATCGTAAAATATATATATATATATATATATATATATATATATATATATATATATATATATATATATATATATTATTTTTCAAAATTGTTTTTCTTTTATCTTAGCTTATTTTCGATTTTTCTAATTATAAAAATCCAGAAATATTTTTTTCCATTCTATTTTTCTGTTTTTTTATATTTAAAATCCAAAAATAATCTTCTTATCCTCTTATCTGTTTAATTCTTTTTCTCTAATCCGCTAAACCGTTTAATTCTATCTCTTTCTCCCTCTTATGTTTAATTCTTATGGAGGACACGCGGACTATTGAGGAATTACTACGAATACCTATCGTAGGTATTGATGATGCCATCGTTATTCCGCCCATTCTAGCGGATGAATTTGAATTGAAAGCCGAGTTAATTTATTTTATAAAGAACAATCCCTTCTATGGCTTAGAAAATGACGATCCTTATTCTCACATTAGAAGATTTTCTCAAATAACTCAAACTTTCAAAATCAATCAAGTGCCTCAAGATGTGGTGAATTTGATCTTGTTTCCGTTTTCACTCAAAGGAGCAGCCGAGAAATGGCTTGATTATGAACCTCCTAATTCAATCACATCTTGGGATGATCTATTATCAAAGTTCTTGAATAGATTTTATCCTCATTCTAAAACAGTTGAGCTCAGAAAAGAAATCATTAATTTTCAACAACGTTTTGATGAGACTTTCGCCGAGGCTTGGGAAAGATTCAAAGATTTAATGAGAAAATGCCCACATCATGGTTTTTCGGAATTACACCAAGTCGATATGTTCTATAATTCTTTAACTCAATCGGATCAAGATTCGCTTAATACGGCCGCCGGTGGCAATATCTTTTATCTAACTCCGAACGACATCTTGAAGATTATCGAAAACAAATCGAAAGTTTGCCCGACACAAAACAAACCAGTAGTAAGTTCCCAATTTCGCAATAAAAGATCAATTAGAGAGTTACTAGCCGAAGAACAAGCAGCTAAAGTGAGTGCCCAATTTTGCAAGACTTTCGTTCACGATGACGATGATGATCAGGATTCTATTCAAATGAAAGAATATGATAAGAATTCATCAGCTGCAATCACACCCGTCTTACCGACTATGGACCTAGTGGACTCTCTCATAGTGGGGGACAAGCATCTTAGCACTATTCCGGAAACGGAATCGGACAAAGTAATTAAGTCTAGTGTTGAGGACCTTGTCCCAATCCAAAGTGAGTCCCAGGATATTTCCGACAAAATGTGTGATTTGCTTTCTCTTGATGTTTCAAATGATCGTTCTGAGACTTTCTCCGATTCTAACGATGACTATACATACTCAGATGACGATGAGAGTGATGATGACGAGCCTTTAGAAGAAGTTAACTCTAAAATAGATCCTCTCATTAAGGAATCTTCAAATACCTTGTCAATGGGGGATAAGGAAGTCGAAATCAATCCTCTTAAGGAAATTGACGACCTTGTTCTAATCCCAAGGGTATCTAAGAAACATTTCGATTCAATCTCTAAAACATTCAATATGACTATCACCAATCCTTTATTTGATTTCGATTCCGAATTTACTCTTACATCAGATAATCCGACCTTCGATATTCAAAATGAGGAGAGTGATGAGTTCGATACGGAGACCGTTATGGACGAGGTGAACATTTATAGCCCACGAAGTACCGCACAAGTCCCACCTCCATATATCTATCCAGAGCCCGAGCTCAAAGACGTACTTCATAAGAGTGATTATCTTCTCGAGGAGTTATCCGGTGAACTCCCTCATATCATATCTCCTCCGGAGTATAATCATTTCTATTTTGATCTAGTGGAAGATCTTGACCCGGGGGGAGACATGCTTTATCAAAAGAATTTACTTATTGATGATATCACCCCGCCTCTCTCTCCCGAGGTTTTTGAAAATTACCAAATGAGCTTTGATAATCAAATTCAAATTAAGGAAAATGGAAAATTTACTTTTGAGGATGAATATTTGATCTTTATTGTTTTAAAAATCTTCCTTCCATTCCTCACATATAATGTGACTTCTCCTCTTCTTCATTCCTACGGGAGTGAGGATACTATCTTTGACCCTGTTATCACCACTTATGGTTGTTATTTCTTAGATCCGTGGGCATCTCACCGGTGTGGAACTTTCATATGCTTCAATGTTTATCCAAACCTATTGAATGAAAGTCCGATGGAGATTTTCTTTTCCACTTGCTTCCCCAAGGACAATTGAATTTGGGGTCGAGTCAAGCTACGTGACTCGGTTAGCAAAAACAAGCACTTACCGGGAGCCAACTCATTTCTTACTATCTCTTTCTTTTTATTTTCTTTCTTTATTTCAAAAAAAAATAAAATAAAAAAATAAAAAAATGAAAACTTTGAAAAGACCAAAAACAAATAAAACTTGTCGTATCCTTTTATCTGTCCCTCTACTACATTATACTATGACACTTCTTTTGAGTTTCAGGACTTATTAAGATTGTCAAATTTCTGGGCGTGATATTTGGACATGGAACGATGTTGCCATGGGCATTTATCTTCTATATCTTCATTTGCTCCAATCAGATTAATTCCTGGGATCAAGTAGGTTTTCTTGGAAGCTGAGGCTGAGCTCCACTTGACTTACACGTTACTACCGATCTATGAGTCTGCACTAGGGGAGTTTTTCTGTTCTTTGATCACATGCTTATATTGTTTTCCCATATTCACATTTAAAAATGTTGCATTTCTCTTTTTCGTTCTAAATGTGGGGTTGGCATCCCGTATTTAGAACATTGAGGACAATGTTCGGTTCTAAATGTGGATGGGATTATTATCTTTATGATCATACATGGGCCTATTTGTTTATTTTTGAGCAACCCAAAATTGTGCCAAAATTTTCAAAAATCTTAAAATGTGTTTTTCGTAATTTTGAATTTTTCCAAAAAATTTAAATTAGTTTGAAAAAAAAAAATTTTAAAAAAAATAACAATTGGCCAATTTTGGGGCGTCGTCGAACTTTGAGCTTTTTAATAACTTCTAACTTGATTTCATATCAGTTCTTGTTTGATGAGATGTGAGATTAGTTAGCATCGAGTTATTACTTAGCTTAACGTTTTTGATGATTTTGCTCGAGGACGAGCAAAACTTAAATGTGGGGTAGTGATGAAATCACGATTATACATGTTTTATTACCAAAAATACCCCCACTTATGCGAATATATTTAACAATATTGTGCTTTTTATTGCAAATATTACGTTCATTTTATTATTTTATTTTTAAGGTACCGTTCGAGAATAATTGGAGCAAAAGTGAAGCAAAGTGATGATTATTTGAAGATTAGAAGATATTAAAGATTTTTAAAAGATAATTTGGAGCTTATTCAATGATTAATTAAACTTAAGTGGAAGCCCAAGATAAAGCCCGGTGAAATAATCCCAAATAAAGTGAAGATCATTGCAATTATTGAAGCCCAAGAGCTATACTTGAAGAAGCCTATGTCAAAATATTTGAGACACAACCATTTGGTACATGCTCACCACAAAATTTCAAGACAAAAAGAAATTAAAGGAAAATGGAGTGCAATTTGAATGCCAGCTTGTGATACACTCGTGGGTCCCGAGCACAATCATTCTACACAACGATCAAATTTCCAACGGTTGCATTTATATTTCAAGTATTAGAGCCATTTTATTTCTGATGTGGGACCCGACCAACTACCAACGGGTAGAAAACTCAAACACTGCAACGGTTCATTTTTTTTGTTTTTCGGTGTGTATAAAATGAAGCAGCTAGGCACGAGGACCAGAGGAATCAATTTTCATTAAGGGCAACTTTTATTTGTACTTCAATCTTTATGTTTTACTCCGTAGTTTTTTTAACTAAAATGTAACTTTTTAATTACCTTTTGTAATAGCACACATTTATTGTGTGTAAGTGTGTTTTATGTTTCAAGACTTTATCAAATTAGTATTTTAGCTTAATTACTTTTGTCATTAGTTTATTAATTGCTTAATTTTAGCTTAAGTGTGTTTTATGTTTCAAGACTTTATCAAATTAGTATTTTAGCTTAATTACTTTTGTCATTAGTTTATTAATTGCTTAATTTTAGCTTATCTTTTATAAAGTTTGTGTTTTTAGTATTTTTATGGTTAAAATCTTTTAAAGTTTCAATCTTTTTATTAAAATCATCATTTTTAGCGTTTTAAATTTATAAAGTCTCAATCTTTTTCGTCTAAACATCATTTTTATCATGTCTTTTAATTAAAGTTTTAAACTTTATGCATTTTTAGTTTAGATATAGTTTTAAAAGTCAAGTTTTTATAATTTTTAAGCTTTCTACATTTAAAAGTTGCAACCTTTCCATAGCACCTCACCTCAAAATTAAATAAAGTTCAAGTTTTTGAAGATTAGTTGAAGATTAATGGGTAATATGAAGTATTTTGGGTTAATAATGAGCTTTGGATGGGGTATTTAGTTAGTGTTCTCATCATCGTCGTTATGCTTAAACAATATCCGGTGCTTTCTCATCCTTATTCTTGTTCTCTTTTTATTATGTTTATTGTCGTATTTTTAGGATTGCCATGTTTAGTTTTATTATTATGCTTTATAGCGATATTAGGATGCTAGAGTAGATTTATTGATATACTTGTTTGGTGATGGGTTGATTTGAGGTGGTGATTAATTAGTGATTTAGAGAGGATGATTATGAGTTAAGTTAGGACTTTTGATTCAAACGATAATCCCAAAATCATTGTTTTGATTCAAATTGAAAAATGGAACCATGCAAGATTTTAGAAATTGAATTTTTTTTAAGTCAAAAGCTTTTTAAGTAATTAATTAATTTAAATGAATTTTATAAAAATCGGCTTTAAAAGAGCATTGTGCATTATCGTTGTTTGAATTAAATTACTTTCTTTTTCAAGTTTATTGGGTAAACGGAACCGGTGACCAATAAATTTGATTTAGCATTTAATTTAATCCAATGGTCAAATTTCTTACCTTAAATTATTAATCGTTCAATCCAAATAACCAATTAGTCATCACTAAGAATCAACCATAATCCAAACAAGTATATTTCCTCGTTTATATATTTGTCGTTATCATTTTAGCCTATCTCGTAGTTTATTCCTTAGCTTCCCTTAGTTTTATTTTGCATTAGTTCCCTTTAGTTTTCCTTTTAGTCGTTATATTGCCTTAGTTATTATTTGCCTTATAATTCCCTTTAGTATTCTTTAGTCTATAATAAAACCCAAAATTAAGTTATCTAAGCGTTCGACGAGAACTTAAACGCGTGTCTCAAATTCATCATTCCTTTATAACGACATCCGGGAGATCTATACTTGTCATTATACTTAGGTGTTTTGATCTGTATCCGTATCTTTCCCTCCCCTTTACAAATTATTTTTGGTGGGCCCTACAACGACTCCTATCAGTCCGCCTACCACAACTGATATTCACTCTCCAAACATATTTCATCTCAATCACAGATTCAAATCTCATCTCCTTCAAAACCGATTAACACACATCTCAATCTCAGTTCCCTATATCATCATCATAACCGATCAATCAGTAGTCCATGTAAACGAAACCCACAATCACAAACGCAACCTATATATTCATTCGCTGCACAATCCGGATCAAGAAATCAACACAAAGTCTTCAAGATCCATTTTTGGGTCTCAGGTAGGGTTTAATTGTTTGTCTTGTGTTACCTTTGAACGAATCCAAGAAAAGGAGAATAACATTGTTGTTATTAGCCTTGTCTTTATGTTCGGATATTCAACGAAGTGTAGGCTTCAAATAAAAATCTGTGATGATTGAATGTCGTGTGATAACCTTCAATGGTTTGGAATTATCTCTGAATATGCACGAGAAAAAAAATCTGAGATTTCTTGATTGTATTATTCTTTTGAGTACGAGTCTTGATGAGTGATGGGGAGTGATAGAAAGGGTATTTGATTGTGTCTAGTTAGGATTTGTTATAGTGATTGGACTTGTGATGTGGTAAACTGAAGTCACAGAGTAGTTATGTATTTTGGTTGTGGTCGATGGTCTTTTTCTCTTCATCTTCATTACTTTTTTCTGTTTGCGAAACTTATTTACAAAAGATTGCGAAACGCATTTGCGAAAAGTTGTAAACAGTTAGTTTCGAAACTTTGAATCTTGTATTTACGAAACTTTTGTACCAAAAATTTTGAAACTTGTAAGTCTTGTGTTTGCGAAACTGTGTAAGCTCAAAATTTTGAAACTTTGCAACTTATCGAGAACAAGGCTTTTCGAAATCATGGTTATCGAGAACATGATTTCGATAATGATGGGGATTGTGTTCTCGAAAACCTACTCATGTTCTCGAAAACAGGTACATATCGAGATTTTTTATACAAGAAATTCCGATTAGATTCCGGCGACCATTTCCCAGTTACCGATGAATTTTCCGATGTGATTTCGGACCTTATTCTTGACCACGATTCAGAACAGCTTCCGATGACCATTTTTGACCACACGATTCACAGGATATGGTATAAAAGTCTCTAAAGAATAAGTTATACAAAAGCTGTAAAATGAGATGATAATACCCACTAGACAGATTCATAAAACTTGAAAAAAATAGACTTTTTAACCATATTAGATACATAAAAGCTTGTATAGAAACTGTTTAACCATAAAAGTAGGAAAAAAAATTTCGGATGCAAAAAAAATGGTATCAAAAGCAGCTTTTACACATGTACGAACCACACAAATCACCGTAGCTTTGATGCCAATTGTAGGATCGAAAATATCAATGATTTATGTGATTCGGGAGGTCTTGGTTGATGATTAAAGATGAAATCCATATTTAGTTTTAGAGAGAGAAAGTAGAGAGAGGGTGAAGAAAATGGATAATATTAAGATGAAAGTAAAGATACACAATTTCCCACACCCCTCATGGAGAGTCATGAGGGGTATTTATAGGCTCATTACAACATTACTTTGCCTAATGTACGATAGTAGTCCCTGCAGGTACTACATGTTACTAATCTAGTCCAATTCACATGTGTGACGTTATCTTTATAAAAAAGTGAGGCTAACAATCTCCCTCCAAGATATCGTCACACGTGAATGGTTACAATGAGACCTATAAATACATTAACGATGTAAAATTACAACAATAGTAAACTATGTTGACGTTGTTGAAGCGCAGAGTCTCTGTAGTCTAGATACTGAGGCAGACTTGAAGTTCTCTCTTCCGACGATCTCGGCGTACTGACTGCAAAGGTCGTTGTAGCTCTTTTGTAGCTCTGAACTTCAACTGTAATGGTCTAGTTAGGTTATTACTCCCTCCTAACTAGTGAGCCTTTATTATTTTTCCTGCTCCCTCCTGAACCGACAACTCTCTTTTCATCACGCAGCGGATAAAGTAGATTCAAAAGTGTAGGCACATGGTTGTCGTTCAGGGAGCATCTTGACAATATAACTCACATAACATTGCACAGAAGGTTGGTAATACGCTCCGATGTACACATCATTAGTACTTCTTCGGTTCCAGTGTAAGCACAATTCCCTCGAACAACCAACGTACTAGAGATGAAACACTACTTCTTTTGGCATGTTCTTCTCCCTCCTGATGGTTGCGATGTATCGAAATCATCATACTATTGTGTGTACATGCCTATTGGAGAAATCATCATACTATTTAGTTTTAGAGAGAGAAAGTAGAGAGAGGGTGAAGAAATGGAAGTTTATTAATAATGAAAGAACAATACACAATTTCCCACACCCCACATGGAGAGTCATGAGGGGTATTTATAGGCTCTACACATCACAAGTTTGCCTAGTTAACATAAGTAGTCCCTATTGGCACAACTTGCTACATATCTAGTTCATTTTACGTGTGTGACGTTATCTTAATAAAATAGCGAGGCTAACAAGTTTGATTCATCATGAGGGTACAGCTCTGATGTGATTATCAAATCTGTTTTTAGTTGAAAATTTACTAAAAATTGTATGGTTATCAACTCACCATATCTGTAATAGTGAAGAGTTGGCTAGCCCACAAGAAAATGGCTTGTGGTATAGGCTGTGGAAAATCCATTTATATGGTAATTAGTTCACCGTGGTAGTGATTGTACTAAAAGAACTAGCTAGTCCAAAAGCAAACGGCTCTTGGTAAAGACTTAAGAAATCTGTTGATAGATGATGATTTGCTAAAAATCATATGGTTATCAATGTACCATGGTTTTTCTAACCTAAACATTGGCTACTCCAGAGTTAATGGCTTTGGTAAAGAGACATCTAATCCATTAATTTTCAATGATTCACCTCTCACAGGAGTTAACACACCTGGAAGTGATGAGAATAGTATGAAACTTTATGATATGATGTACATTTTGCCATATGTTGCTGAGAAGCTGAAAGTTGCTGTGAAGATATCATATGTTGCTGATAAAGAGTACTTTGATGATGACAATACACAAGACAGATAGAAGATGAAGATATAATCTTTCCTCGAAGACAAAGAAGTTAAAGAATCACAAAGGAACTTGAAGTCAAGCAAGTAGAATTCAAGTTAGGGGAGGATTGTTGGGATATAAAAGTCAAAGTACTTCTGAAGATCAAAGTGCTGCTTGTGTATGAAGGTCAAAGTACTGCTCGTGTGTAGAAATTCAAAGTGTTTCTATTATTAAAGGCTAATATGCAAATCGTTAAAGGACTGTTATGTAAAAGTTATGATTAGAATATTCTACAATTAGTTAATTTAGAATTAGTTTAATTGTCGTACAAGGATTGTAAACCGACTTACGGTTTTCCTTATGCCTATAAAAGGACCCCTATGGTGGTATTAGAAGCATGCATACGTACTGATTGACGCTAAACCACCAACTTATATTGACCAAGTAATGGTCAATAAAGTCAAATAGCCTAGATCAATGCTCCGCGGAATATAGTGTTTCCCCGGGTCGTTATGTCCCGACGAGGTGTGGATTGTATTCAAAACGATTTCGTGATCGGGTGAATTTGGATGGAAAGGGGTTTGAGAGTGATTAAGCTAAGGAATCTACAATGAAATAGCTTAAACAAGCTATATGAATAAGACAAGAAAGTCAGAAAAACCAGAAATGTTTAAAACTTAAAAACGCGTACGTTACGTTTAAATAAAACGTAAACGTACGAAATAAAATGTAAGAACTGAAATCTGAAAACACCCAGGGGGTGAAAATGACTTTTTTACAAACTAAAAGGTAAAAGAAAATTTTTAGAAAAAGAAAATTAATTTTTACACTAATTAATTATTTAATATTAATTAAATACTAATTAAAACTAATTATTAATATTTAAAACACTTAAATACAATTTAATACTAATTAAATACTAGAAAAATGAAAATAAAATTTCTAAAATTATAAAATAACTAAAAACAAGTTTTAAAAATAAAAATAAGTATTTTTGTCTTTTTGTGCTTTTTATATTAATTAATTACTTATTAAATACTAATTACCTAATTAAATTATTTTAAATTAAGAAAAATAGTAAATGAACCGTAAAAATTCTAATAAAATTTCTAAAATTATTCTATAACATATAAAAGCTATAAAAAATATAAAAACTAGGTTTTACTTAATAAAAACTAATTATGCTATTTAAAACTAATTAATACTTAATTATTAATAAAACTAAGATTAAATCTAATAAATACTTAATGATAAAATAAAAATCTGAGAAAATTATTATAAATACTTTAATATAATAGGAATTTAAGAAAAATATAAAAAAGCTAAGTACTTAATAAAAATATAAAAATGAAAATTAAAATTAAATTGCATTAAATAGAAACTATCACTTATTATTAAATTTGTTTTTCTTGATTTTTCTTTTACAAACCTATTTAATACTTAAAAACAAACACTTTTTGTAAAAACAACTTTTATGGAAATAAAAAAAAAAAGCACTTGAAGTGATTTTTGGGTCAACAGTTGACTTTTGTTGACCAAATGGTAAAATGAGCTGAATTGGGCTGCAGTGGGACCCACAAAGGGTAAGTCTTGTCCAAATAAGTTAAGTTAACTTGTATAAGATGGAATAAGCCAAAGGGGACCCCACAGAATAAGCCAAAAGCACCAATAAGCACTTTGATTTCTTGCTTTTTGACTAAAAAATGGGACAAACCTGAAAGGTGATTCTAGGTGGGATCCACAGGCCTAGGGGTCAAATGGTTGGTCAATCCATGGTGCCTACCAGGGGGGGTTGAAAGGACCAAGGTTGGGGCCTTGAGGACCATTGTGGTGGCTAGAAAACCGCCACCAAGTGGTGGTGTTGGGATTGGATCTGCTGCAGTAGGGGGTGGCTGCCCTGCAGCTGGGTTTGGAAGGCAATGGGGCCCACCAAAAAATTCACAAAAATATAGAAATTATGGGAACTTAAAGATGAGCTGAAACACTTCAATTAGGAACAAATTTCACAACTTCAATCCAAACACACAATTCTATATAAATCTCTCAATATTTGGAAAAATTCAGATCATGAAAATTTGACTTTTTAGTGAAACTAGGTACTTTGACTTTTATGAACTTGTGGTGATCTAAACTAACCTAATATGTTATAATAAGCTGTATTAAAACTATTTTAAGCAATAACAACAAGATTAACAACTAGGAAAAGGATTAAGAATCCTAAAACACTCAACAGTGGACTGTGAGGGGTATTTGGGTGGATTTTTGACTTTTTGAACATAAGTGACCAAGGAGATGATCCAATTGGACTGTGTTATACTTAAGCATCATAAACTAAGTGACATTGACTCACAATAACAACTTCAACACATGTTTTAAGCTAAATCCAAACAGTCCCTTAGAAACCTCAGTTTATAATTTTCAAACAAACTAATTGATTAAGATTATGCTATTACTTCCTGATTACATAATATGATACAGTGAGCTTTTAGAAATACAAGAACATCAATAATAACAACTAATTATCATTAGACCAAGTTTATGCTAAAATGGCAGTTGATAAGAAAAACATAAGCATCATGAAATCTATTAGGCAACTAGGTGATATTAAGTTATAATATAACTAAGCTAAGCACAAACAACATAAAAAACACAGATTAACACCTCTGATAATAGATAGAACAGGAAATGGTAAGAATGAAATAAAAGCTTACAAAGGAATTAGGACTGAGTACCAAACAACCAAGGACCATGAACCATTCCTAAAGACCCCCTTGAGTCACTAATACCCTGAAAATCAAAAGGCCACCATGCTCCTTGCTTGTTTCCTTCCACAACTAATTTTTTTCATTTTTATTAATTTTATTCTATTTTTTTTTTTTTTTTTAGTTATTTAAACTTAAACTGTCTTTTTGCTTCAAGAGCTTTTAAAAGCTTAAGATTAAGCAAAAGTGAGTCTAATAGAACATTAAACAAACATTTTTGATAATAATTGAGCTCAAAGGAAAATTCAAGCAACTTAAGCCATAACTGATTTGAAAAATTAAACTTGGAATTTGATTGAAATAAACTTGCAATACAACTTGGAATCTCAAATTAACTACTAGAACTGAGAATTACAATGATTCAACATAAGCTAAAAATTACACTACACTACTCTACTAACTGCTACACTACTTCTCTTTCTCTCTTTTTCTTTTCTTTTTATAAGCCCTGGGTGTTTCTCTTTCCTTCCCACACCTCTCGGAGCCGTTGGATGAGTGTGTTTGATCCCCACCGTTTAAATTGATAATGGCGGGAAAAGTGGGAAAAGGCAGTTGTTAGAGTTTGGTGGGTACATTAATGAGGGGGAGGGTTATTGGTGAATGGTTGGTGTGATAGTAATGAGGAGGTGAGGGTTTGGTGAAAAGGAGGAGGGGGAGGTGAGACATGGAAGCGTGAAACCAGGGATGGGGGATGATGAACAGTAAACGGGGGTTGGGGTTGACTGAGTCAACGAGGTGTTATTAGTTTTAGGAGGTGGGCCGGATTTAGATGGGCTTGGGGGGTTTAATGTTGGGTCAGATTTGGGTGGTGTTTGGTTTATATAATATTAAGGGTCCATTTGGTTTAAACATTAATCACAAGGACCATTTTTGTAATAAACTGAAATTGAGGGGCTGAATTTCTTATTTTCACAAAGTTATATAAAAGATCATACTTGTCAAGTTTCAAAAACCAAAGGACCATAATTTGTAATTTCCCAAAAATTGAAATCCCGGGGACCTTTTATGTCAAATTTGAAAGTTCAGGGACCAAAACCGTAATTTCTCCAAACATTTTACCCAAGGACTAAAAATGGCTTTTGTGACTTTCCCAAGGACCAAAAGTGATTTTTCTTTCAAAATTATCCCACCAGGGACTGAATCTGCCAAAATCTGTAACTCCAGGGACCAAACTGTAAATTTCCAAAACTTTTCTAATTTTTCACCAAAGGACAAAATATGACAACCTATGATTGTAAAAGGACCGTTGGTGATCATTTTCCATATTTTGAATATCCAGGGACTAATTTTGTAATTTTATGAAAGTTGGGGGACTGAAACTGCCAATTTTGCAAACTTTATACGTTTTTCATCTGTTTTTGCTCATTTTGCATCTAAAACATATAAAACACAATTTTGAAATATTTTTAGTATTTTGATGCATTTCTGAGTGTTTTTGTATGTTTTGCAGTTCAGGTTAGACCAAAAATGATGAGTGTTTGAGCACTCATCAATCCCCCACACTAAACTATTGCTAGTCCCTAGCAATACTGTTTTGAAAACTTGATGGATTTTAAACTCTTTACCAAAACCCATCACTTCTGGAGTAGCCAGGTGTAAGAACTGTGGCACACCTGATAACCGTGTGATTTTGAGCAAACCACCAGTTGTCAACGGATTTGAGTAGTCTTTACCAAAAGCCGTTTGCTTCTGGACTAGCCAGCTCTTGATGGAATAGTCAACATCTTGGTGAGCAGATTACCAATTATGGTTTTTCCACGGCCTTTACCACAAGCCATAATCTTGCGGGCTAGCCAACTCATTTGTTTTTGGGGAGTTGAAGAACCATACAATTTTGGGCAAATTGCAAGCCCTCAACGGATTTGAGTTATCTTTACCAAGAGCCGTTTGCTCCTGGATTAGTCAATCCCTTTGTCGGTTAGACCTGGCGGACTGATTACCACAAAAATTTTGAAGCACCAGTGAAAAATTTTTAAAAACTTTGAATTTTGGCTAAAAACGGGGGTATTATATAGTAAAATGTGATAAAATTCGCTAGAATAGCGAATACCCCCCCCCCCCCCACACTTAGGATGAATATTGTCCTCAATATTCAAAATCCCGGCTATTATGCCGACATTTTAAATGTAAAAGGGCAACATTACAAGCTAAGCGTGGAAAACACCATTTTGTTTTTCACTTCATTTGTAACCATAGCATGGGGGACTCCCCCACACTTAGGGTGAAAACCCTATAAGCATGCTACTGTTTTTGTTTACCGAGTCGCTAGCTTGACTCGACCCCAAATTCATTTGTCCTTGGGGAAGCATGATGTGGAAGAGACAATCTCAATCGGACTTTCATTCAAGATGTTTGGACAAACATTTGAAGCACGTGAAAGTTCCACACCGATGAGATAAGTATCCGGCTCAAGATAATGATACATGAAAATGTCGGGATCAAATATAGTGCCTTCATTCCCGAAGGAGTGAAGAAGAGAGGAAGGAACCTCGAGAACAGGCTCATTAGCCTGAGTTTGGATTTCAAGGGCTAAGCTCAAAAATATCCCGGGAGGGTGGGTGGGAATTTGCAAATCCTCATGATTGAGTGTATCTCCCCCCGGGTTATCATACTCCGGAGGAGTCATGATAAGGTGATCAATGGTGGGCTCAGAAGGTATTTCATCAACATCACTGATGTCTCCATGAGATAAAGACTTTTCATCAGTGGGTGAATCATTAAGCCCGGTATTGAGATAGGAATTGAGTGATGGATCATCATCATTCAATAAACTTTCAAGGAACAGAATATCCCCCTCAGAATCAAGATAGTTATCATCAACTTCGTACGAAGTTGAACTATCTAGATCAAGGAATGCTTCAACTTCCTCCATATCATCTTTGAAATCAAAGAGATAATCATCACATCCCGATGGAAGTGGATTGGATTGAGTAAGTTCATCGGCGAACTCCTCGAGAAGAAAGTCAACATTAGAGTGGGGAAGGGATGCATCAACATACTCAATGTCTCCATAAGATAAACAATCATCACTAGAATCAGAGATAATCTCAATTTGATCATTTGGATTATCATGGGTGGAAGGAATATCACACACTTGATCAAAAGTCCCCTGTGACTCTCTCGGGATTGGGACAAGGATCTCAACACTAGACTTTATTAATTCGTCCGATTCCTTATTAGGAACAGTGCTAAGATGCTCATCCCCCATGTTTAGAGAGTGAGTGTGAACTTCGGGTGTGATAACAACAGACTGAGGGAGATGAGAGGAGCTAGCATTCATGGAATTTTCAAGTTCCATTTGTTCAACGGCTAGTAATTTCCCCGTCTCATTATTCTCTCCCTGATTTTCAATGGAAGGAATCACAATTGATGAATCTGAAGAACCCTTATAAAATTGAAGGATATCAAGGGTGTCCTCATTATCACTATCATTATCACAGTCTAGAAGAGCAGCTTGACGAAATTTGGCACGTGTTATAGCTGCTTGCTCTAAGACAAGTAATTCTTCCCTACTCAATTCGTTTTTAGCCTCTCGTTCTTCAGCAAGTAATTCTGCCATAGATTTCTCACGAGAGTCTCGAAACGGTGTAGTAACCAACTCCTCCTTAAGTTCTTTTAAACTATCAAGAGCCTTTAGTAAAAGGTCTTGCTCAGTATCATGAGGAGTTGTGTGAATCATTTGGTACTGTGGAGGTGGGTCTGAAAACGAATAGTCGTAATTGTTACAAGGAAATGGATTCCTTGTTTGGCAATCCGAGCTAGAGTGTGGACCTCCACAGTAATCACAACAGTAATACTGATGTGGCTGTGGGTTGTATGTGCTAGAATTACAATTGCTATCATGAGACTGCTCATAGACAAGCGTGTTTCCCGATTGACAATCATAACTGTAGTGTGAACCACCACAATACTCACAACAGTAAAACTGCTGAGACTGATGGTGTGGTAACTGATGGAATGAATCAGTCGTGTCATGGTAAGAATAAGGATTCTGGTTATAGACAGACCTGTTTCCTGATCCTACCCTGCCACAGCTGGGGCAATTGCCACCATTATAAGGATTACCACACCACTGGCAAACAAGAAGGTGTGGATGAGACATAGAAAGAATCAAAAGGTTTGGGAGGGGTAGGGATGAAGAATCAAAGATGTGAGAGGGTAAAGGTGAATATTTTTGATTTTTTGGATAAACATTTTGTACAAATGAGAAAGAAAATGTTTTTGTGTTTTTTTGTGTTCGTTGAAAACTAAGTTTAAAATGTTTTCGGGAACGGTTTTGTTTTTATATGATAATAATAAAATAATATGAACAAGGGTGGGTAAATATACAATGGATGTATATCCCGATTCACTAATCAGAAAAACCGTATAGAATAGCGCGCACACTTCCCCGGCAGCGGCGCCAAAAATTGATTGACGCTAAACCACCAACTTATATTGACCAAGTAATGGTCAATAAAGTCAAATAGCCTAGATCAATGCTCCGCGGAATATAGTGTTTCCCCGGGTCGTTATGTCCCGACGAGGTGTGGATTGTATTCAAAACGATTTCGTGATCGGGTGAATTTGGATGGAAAGGGATTTGAGAGTGATTAAGCTAAGGAATATACAATGAAATAGCTTAAACAAGCTATATGAATAAGACAGGAAAGTCAGAAAAACCAGAAACGTTTAAAACTTAAAAACGCGTACGTTACGTTTAAATAAAACGTAAACGTACGAAATAAAACCTAAGAACTGAAATCTGAAAACACCCAGGGGGTGAAAATGACTTTTTTACAAACTAAAAGGTAAAAGAAAATTTTTAGAAAAAGAAAATTAATTTTTACACTAATTAATTATTTAATATTAATTAAATACTAATTAAAACTAATTATTAATATTTAAAACACTTAAATACAATTTAATACTAATTAAATACTAGAAAAATGAAAATAAAATTTCTAAAATTATAAAATAACTAAAAGCAAGTTTTAAAAATAAAAATAAGTATTTTTGTCTTTTTGTGCTTTTTATATTAATTAATTACTTATTAAATACTAATTACTTAATTAAAATATTTTAAATTAAGAAAAATAGTAAATGAACCGTAAAAATTCTAATAAAATTTCTAAAATTATTTTATAACATATAAAAGCTATAAAAAATATAAAAACTAGATTTTACTTAATAAAAACTAATTATGCTATTTAAAACTAATTAATACTTAATTATTAATAAAACTAAGATTAAATCTAATAAATACTTAATGATAAAATAAAAATCTGAGAAAATTATTATAAATACTTTAATATAATAGGAATTTAAGAAAAATATAAAAAAGCTAAGTACTTAATAAAAATGTAAAAATGAAAATTAAAATTAAATTGCATTAAATAGAAACTATCACTTATTATTAAATTTGTTTTTCTTGATTTTTCTTTTACAAACCTATTTAATACTTAAAAACAAACACTTTTTGTAAAAACAACTTTTATGGAAATAAAAAATAAGCACTTGAAGTGATTTTTGGGTCAACAGTTGACTTTTGTTGACCAAATGGTAAAATGAGCTGAATTGGGATGCAGTGGGACCCACAAAGGGTAAGTCTTGTCCAAATAAGTTAAGTTAACTTGTATAAGCTGGAATAAGCCAAAAGGGACCCCACAAAATAAGCCAAAAGCACCAATAAGCACTTTGATTTCTTGCTTTTTGACTGAAAAAATTGACAAACCTGAAAGGTGATTCTAGGTGGGGTCCACAGGCCTAGGGGTCAAATGGTTGGTCAATCCATGGTGCCTACCAGGGGGGGTTGAAAGGACCAAGGTTGGGGCCTTGAGGACCACTGTGGTGGCTAGAAAACCACCACCAAGTGGTGGTGTTGGGATTGGATCTGCTGCAGCAGGGGGTGGCTGCCCTGCAGCTGAGTTTGGAAGGCAATGGGGCCCACCAAAAAATTCACAAAAATATAGAAATTATGGGAACTTAAAGATGAGCTGAAACACTTCAATTAGGAACAAATTTCACAACTTCAATCCAAACACACAATTCTATATAAATCTCTCAATATTTGGAAAAATTCAGATCATGAACATTTGACTTTTTAGTGAAACTAGGTACTTTGACTTTTATGAACTTGTGGTGATCTAAACTAACCTAATATGTTATAATAAGCTGTATTAAAACTATTTTAAGCAATAACAACAAGATTAACAACTAGGAAAAGGATTAAGAATCCTAAAACACTCAACAGTGGACTGTGAGGGGTATTTGGGTGGATTTTTGACTTTTTGAACATAAGTGACCAAGGAGATGATCCAATTGGACTGTGTTATACTTACGCATCATAAACTAAGTGACATTGACTCACAATAACAACTTCAACACAGGTTTTAAGCTAAATCCAAACAGTCCCTTAGAAACCTCAGTTTATAATTTTCAAACAAACTAATTGATTAAGATTATGCTATTACTTCCTGATTACATAATATGATACAGTGAGCTTTTAGAAATACAAGAACATCAATAATAACAACTAATTATCATTAGACCAAGTTTATGCTAAAATGGCAGTTGATAAGAAAAACATAAGCATCATGAAATCTATTAGGCAACTAGGTGATATTAAGTTATAATATAACTAAGCTAAGCACAAACAACATAAAAAACACAGATTAACACCTCTGATAATAGATAGAACAGGAAATGGTAAGAATGAAATAAAAGCTTACAAAGGAATTAGGACTGAGCACCAAACAACCAAGGACCATGAACCATTCCTAAAGACTCCCTTGAGTCACTAATACCCTGAAAATCAAAAGGCCACCATGCTCCTTGCTTGTTTCCTTCCACAACTAATTTTTTCATTTTTATTAATTTTATTCTATTTTTTTTTTCTTTTTAGTTATTTAAACTTAAACTGTCTTTTTGCTTCAAGAGCTTTTAAAAGCTTAAGATTAAGCAAAAGTGAGTCTAATAGAACATTAAACAAACATTTTTGATAATAATTGAGCTCAAAGGAAAATTCAAGCAACTTAAACCACAAACTGATTTGAAAAATTAAACTTGGAATTTGATTGAAATAAACTTGCAATACAACTTGGAATCTCAAATTAACTACTAGAACTTAGAATTACAATGATTCAACATAAGCTAAAAATTACACTACACTACTCTACTAACTGCTACACTACTTCTCTTTCTCTCTTTTTCTTTTCTTTTTATAAGCCCTGGGTGTTTCTCTTTCCTTCCCACACCTATCTGAGCCATTGGATGAGTGTGTTTGATCCCCACCGTTTAACTTGATAATGGCGGGAAAAGTGGGAAAAGGCAGTTGTGAGAGTTTGGTGGGTACATTAATGAGGGGGAGGGTTATTGGTGAAAGGTTGGTGTGATAGTAATGAGGAGGTGAGGGTTTGGTGAAAAGGAGGAGGGGGAGGTGAGACATGGAAGCGTGAAACCAGGGATGGGGGATGATGAACAGTAAACGGGGGTTGGGGGTGGACTGAGTCAACGAGGTGTTATTAGTTTTAGGAGGTGGGCCGGATTTAGATGGGCTTGGGGGGTTTAATGTTGGGTCAGATTTGGGTGGTGTTTGGTTTATATAATATTAAGGGTCCATTTGGTTTAAACATTAATCACAAGGACCATTTTTGTAATAAACTGAAATTGAGGGGCTGAATTTGTTATTTTCACAAAGTTATATAAAAGATCATACTTGTCAAGTTTCAAAAACCAAAGGACCATAATTTGTAATTTCCCAAAAATTGAAATCTCGGGGTCCTTTTATGTCAAATTTGAAAGTTCAGGGACCAAAACCGTAATTTCTCCAAACATTTTACCCAAGGACAAAAAATGGCTTTTGTGACTTTCCCAAGTACCAAAAGTGATTTTTCTTTCAAAATTATCCCACCAGGGACTGAATCTGCCAAAATCTGTAACTCCAGGGACCAAACTGTAAATTTCCAAAACTTTTCCAATTTTTCATCAAAGGACAAAATATGACAACCTATGATTGTAAAAGGACCTTTGGTGATCATTTTCCATATTTTGAATATCCAGGGACTAATTTTGTAATTTTATGAAAGTTGGGGGACTGAAACTGCCAATTTTGCAAACTTTATACGTTTTTCATCTGTTTTTGCTCATTTTGCATCTAAAACATATAAAACACAATTTTGAAATATTTTTAGTATTTTGATGCATTTCTGAGTGTTTTTGTATGTTTTACAGTTCAGATTAGACCAAAAATGATGAGTGTTTGAGCACTCATCAATCCCCCACACTAAACTATTGCTAGTCCCTAGCAATACTGTTTTGAAAACTTGATGGATTTTAAACTCTTTACCAAAAGCCATCACTTCTGGAGTAGCCAGGTGTAAGAACTGTGGCACACCTGATAACCGTGTGATTTTGAGCAAACCACCAGCTGTCAACGGATTTGAGTAGTCTTTACCAAAAGCCGTTTGCTTCTGGACTAGCCAGCTCTTGATGGAATAGTCAACATCTTGGTGAGCTGATTACCAATTATGGTTTTTCCACGGCCTTTACCACAAGCCATAATCTTGCGGGCTAGCCAACTCATTTGTTTTTGGGGAGTTGAAGAACCATACAATTTTGGGCAAATTGCAAGCCGTCAACGGATTTGAGTTATCTTTACCAAGAGCCGTTTGCTCCTGGATTAGCCAATCCCTTTGTCGGTTAGACCTGGCGGACTGATTACCACAAAAATTTTGAAGCAACAGTGAAAAATTTTTAAAAATTTTTGAATTTTGGCTAAAAACGGGGGTATTATATAGTAAAATGCGATAAAATTCGCTAAAATAGCAAATACCCCCCCCCCCACCACACTTAGGACGAATATTGTCCTCAATATTCAAAATCCCGGCTATTATGCCGACATTTTAAACGTAAAAGGGCAACATTACAAGCTAAGCGTGGAAAACACCATTTTGTTTTTCACTTCATTTGTAACCATAGCATGGGGGACTCCCCCACACTTAGGGTGAAAACCTTATAAGCATGCTACTGTTTTTGTTTACCGAGTCGCTAGCTTGACTCGACCCCGAATTCATTTGTCCTTCGGGAAGCATGATGTGGAAGAGACAATCTCAATCGGACTTTCATTCAAGATGTTTGGACAAACATTTGAAGCACGTGAAAGTTCCACACCGATGAGATAAGTATCCGGCTCAAGATAATGATACATGAAAATGCCGGGATCAAATATAGTGTCTTCATTCCCGAAGGAGTGAAGAAGAGAGGAAGGAACCTCGAGAACAGGCTCATTAGCCTGAGTTTGGATTTCAAGGGCTAAGCTCAAAAACATCCCGGGAGGGTGGGTGGGAATTTGCAAATCCTCATGATTGAGTGTATCTCCCCCCGGGTTATCATACTCCGGAGGAGTCATGATAAGGTGATCAATGGTGGGCTCAGAAGGTATTTCATCAACATCACTGATGTCTCCATGAGATAAAGACTTTTCATCAGTGGGTGAATCATTAAGCCCGATATTGAGATAGGAATTGAGTGATGGATCATCATCATTCAATAAACTTTCAAGGAACAGAATATCCCCCTCAGAATCAAGATAGTTATCATCAACTTCATACGAAGTTGAACTATCTAGAGCAAGGAATGCTTCAACTTCCTCCATATCATCTTTGAAATCAAAGAGATAATCATCACATCCCGATGGAAGTGGATTGGATTGAGTAAGTTCATCGGCGAACTCCTCGAGAAGAAAGTCAACATTAGAGTGGGGAAGGGATGCATCAACATACTCAATGTCTCCATAAGATAAACAATCATCACTAGAATCAGAGATAATCTCAATTTGATCATTTGGATTATCATGGGTGGAAGGAATATCACACACTTGATCAAAAGTCCCTTGTGACTCTCTCGGGATTGGGACAAGGATCTCAACACTAGACTTTATTAATTCGTCTGATTCCTTATTAGGAACAGTGCTAAGATGCTCATCCCCCATGTTTAGAGAGTGAGTGTGAACTTCGGGTGTGATAACAACAGACTGAGGGAGATGAGAGGAGCTAGCATTCATGGAATTTTCAAGTTCCATTTGTTCAAAGGCTAGGAATTTCCCCGTCTCATTACTCTCTCCCTGATTTTCAATGGAAGGAATCACAATTGATGAATCTGAAGAACCCTTATAAAATTGAAGGATATCAAGGGTGTCCTCATTATCACTATCATTATCACAGTCTAGAAGAGCAGCTTGACGAAATTTGGCACGTGTTATAGCTGCTTGCTCTAAGACAAGTAATTATTCCCTACTCAATTCGTTTTTAGCCTCTCGTTCTTCAGCAAGTAATTCTGCCATAGATTTCTCACGAGAGTCTCGTAACGGTGTAGTAACCAACTCCTCCTTAAGTTCTTTTAAAATATCAAGAGCCTTTAGTAAAAGGTCTTGCTCAGTAACATGAGGAGTTGTGTGAATCATTTGGTACTGTGGAGGTGGGTCTGAAAACGAATAGTCGTAATTGTTACAAGGAAATGGATTCCTTGTTTGGCAATCCGAGCTAGAGTGTGGACCTCCACAGTAATCACAACAGTAATACTGATGTGGCTGTGGGTTGTATGTGCTAGAATTACAATTGCTATCATGAGACTGCTCATAGACAAGCGTGTTTCCCGATTGACAATCATAACTGTAGTGTGAACCACCATAATACTCACAACAGTAAAACTGCTGAGACTGATGGTGTGGTAACTGATGGAATGAATCAGTCGTGTCATGGTAAGAATAAGGATTCTGGTTATAGACAGACTTGTTTCCTGATCCTACCCTGCCACAGCTGGGGCAATTGCCACCATTATAAGGATTACCACACCACTGGCAAACAAGAAGGTGTGGATGAGACATAGAAAGAATCAAAAGGTTTGGGAGGGGTAGGGATGAAGAATCAAAGATATGAGAGGGTAAAGGTGAATATTTTTGAATTTTTGGATAAACATTTTGTACAAATGAGAAAGAAAATGTTTTTGTGTTTTTTTGTGTTCGTTGAAAACTGAGTTTAAAATGTTTTCGGGAACGGTTTTGTTTTCATATGATAATAATAAGATAATATGAACAAGGGTGGGTAAATATACAATGATGTATATCCCGATTCACTAATCAGAAAAACCGTATAGAATAGCGCGCACACCTCCCCGGCAGCGGCGCCAAAAATTGATTGACACTAAACCACCAACTTATATTGACCAAGTAATGGTCAATAAATTCAAATAGCCTAGATCAATGCTCCGCGGAATATAGTGTTTCCCCGGGTCGTTATGTTCCGACGAGGTGTGGATTGTATTCAAAACGATTTCGTGATCGGGTGAATTTGGATGGAAAGGGGTTTGAGAGTGATTAAGCTAAGGAATCTACAATGAAATAGCTTAAACAAGCTATATGAATAAGACAGGAAAGTCAGAAAAACCAGAAACGTTTAAAACTTAAAAACGCGTACGTTACGTTTAAATAAAACGTAAACGTACGAAATAAAACGTAAGAACTGAAATCTGAAAACACCCAGGGGGTGAAAATAACTTTTTTACAAACTAAAAGGTAAAATAAAATTTTTATAAAAAGAAAATTAATTTTTACACTAATTAATTATTTAATATTAATTAAATACTAATTAAAACTAATTATTAATATTTAAAACACTTAAATACAATTTAATACTAATTAAATACTAGAAAAATGAAAATAAAATTTCTAAAATTATAAAATAACTAAAAACAAGTTTTAAAAATAAAAATAAGTATTTTTGTCTTTTTGTGCTTTTTATATTAATTAATTACTTATTAAATACTAATTACCTAATTAAACTATTTTAAATTAAGAAAAATAGTAAATGAACCGTAAAAATTCTAATAAAATTTCTAAAATTATTTTATAACATATAAAAGCTATAAAAAATATAAAAACTAGGTTTTACTTTATAAAAACTAATTATGCTATTTAAAACTAATTAATACTTAATTATTAATAAAACTAAGATTAAATCTAATAAATACTTAATGATAAAATAAAAATCTGAGAAAATTATTATAAATACTTTAATATAATAGGAATTTAAGAAAAATATAAAAAAGCTAAGTACTTAATAAAAATATAAAAATGAAAATTAAAATTAAATTGCATTAAATAGAAACTATCACTTATTATTAAATTTGTTTTTCATGATTTTTCTTTTACAAACCTATTTAATACTTAAAAACAAACACTTTTTGTAAAAACAACTTTTATGGAAATAAAAAATAAGCACTTGAAGTGATTTTTGGGTCAACAGTTGACTTTTGTTGACCAAATGGTAAAATGAGCTTAATTGGGCTGCAGTGGGACCCACAAAGGGTAAGTCTTGTCCAAATAAGTTAAGTTAACTTGTATAAGCTGGAATAAGCCAAAAGGGACCCACAGAATAAGCCAAAAGCACCAATAAGCACATTGATTTCTTGCTTTTTGACTGAAAAATGGGACAAACTTGAAAGGTGATTCTAGGTGGGGTCCACAGGCCTAGGGGTCAAGTGGTTGGTCAATCCATGGTGCCTACCAGGGGGGGTTGAAAGGACCAAGGTTGGGGCCTTGAGGACCACTGTGGTGGCTAGAAAACCACCACCAAGTGGTGGTGTTGGGATTGGATCTGCTGCAGCAGGAGGTGGCTGCCCTGCAGCTGGGTTTGGAAGGCAATGGGTCCCACCAAAAAATTCACAAAAATATAGAAATTATGGGAACTTAAAGATGAGCTGAAACACTTCAATTAGGAACAAATTTCACAACTTCAATCCAAACACACAATTCTATATAAATCTCTCAATATTTGGAAAAATTCAGATCATAAACATTTGACTTTTTAGTGAAACTAGGTACTTTGACTTTTATGAACTTGTTGTGATCTAAACTAACCTAATATGTTATAATAAGCTGTAATAAAACTATTTTAAGCAGTAACAACAAGATTAACAACTAGGAAAAGGATTAAGAATCCTAAAACACTCAACAGTGGACTGTGAGGGGTATTTGGGTGGATTTTTGACTTTTTGAACATAAGTGACCAAGGAGATGATCCAATTGGACTGTGTTATGCTTAAGCATCATAAACTAAGTGACATTGACTCACAATAACAACTTCAACACAGGTTTTAAGCTAAATCCAAACAGTCCCTTAGAAACCTCAGTTTATAATTTTCAAACAAACTAATTGATTAAGATTATGCTATTACTTCCTGATTACATAATATGATACAGTGAGCTTTTAGAAATACAAGAACATCAATAATAACAACTAATTATCATTAGACCAAGTTTATGCTAAAATGACAGTTGATAAGAAAAACATAAGCATCATGAAATCTATTAGGCAACTAGGTGATATTAAGTTATAATATAACTAAGCTAAGCACAAACAACATAAAAAACACAGATTAACACCTCTGATAATAGATAGAACAGGAAATGGTAAGAATGAAATAAAAGCTTACAAAGGAATTAGGACTGAGCACCAAACAACCAAGGACCATGAACCATTCCTAAAGACTCCCTTGAGTCACTAATACCCTGAAAATCAAAAGGCCACCATGCTCCTTGCTTGTTTCCTTCCACAACTGATTTTTTCATTTTTATTAATTTTATTCTATTTTTTTTTTCTTTTTAGTTATTTAAACTTAAACTGTCTTTTTGCTTCAAGAGCTTTTAAAAGCTTAAGATTAAGCAAAAGTGAGTCTAATAGAACATTAAACAAACATTTTTGATAATAATTGAGCTCAAAGGAAAATTCAAGCAACTTAAACCACAAACTGATTTGAAAAATTAAACTTGGAATTTGATTGAAATAAACTTGCAGTACAACTTGGAATCTCAAATTAACTACTAGAACTGAGAATTACAATGATTCAACATAAGCTAAAAATTACACTACACTACTCTACTAACTGCTACACTACTTTTCTTTCTCTCTTTTTCTTTTATTTTTATAAGCCCTGGGTGTTTCTCTTTCCTTCCCACACCTCTCTGAGCCATTGGATGAGTGTGTTTGATCCCCACCGTTTAAATTGATAATGGCGGGAAAAGCGGGAAAAGGCAGTTGTGAGAGTTTGGTGGGTACATTAATGAGGGGGAGGGTTATTGGTGAAAGGTTGGTGTGATAGTAATGAGGAGGTGAGGGTTTGGTGAAAAGGAGGAGGGGGAGGTGAGACATGGAAGCGTGAAACCAGGGATGGGGGATGATGAACAGTAAACGGGGGTTGGGGGTTGACTGAGTCAACGAGGTGTTATTAGTTGTAGGAGGTGGGCCAGATTTAGATGGGCTTGGGGGGTTTAATGTTGGGTCAGATTTGGGTGGTGTTTGGTTTATATAATATTAAGGGTCCATTTGGTTTAAACATTAATCACAAGGACCATTTTTGTAATAAACTGAAATTGAGGGGCTGAATTTGTTATTTTCACAAACTTATATAAAAGATCATACTTGTCAAGTTTCAAAAACCAAAGGACCATAATTTGTAATTTCCCAAAAATTGAAATCCCGGGGTCCTTTTATGTCAAATTTGAAATTTCAGGGACCAAAACCGTAATTTCTCCAAACATTTTACCCAAGGACTAAAAATGGCTTTTGTGACTTTCCCAAGGACCAAAAGTGATTTTTCTTTCAAAATTATCCCACCAGGGACTGAATCTGCCAAAATCTGTAACTCCAGGGACCAAACTGTAAATTTCCAAAACTTTTCCAATTTTTCACCAAAGGACAAAATATGACAACCTATGATTGTAAAAGGACCTTTGGTGATCATTTTCCATATTTTGAATATCCAGGGACTAATTTTGTAATTTTATGAAAGTTGGGGGACTGAAACTGCCAATTTTGTAAACTTTATACGTTTTTCATCTGTTTTTTCTCATTTTGCATCTAAAACATATAAAACACAATTTTGAAATATTTTTAGTATTTTGATGCATTTCTGAGTGTTTTTGTATGTTTTGTTTGCAGTTCAGATTAGACCAAAAATGATGAGTGTTTGAGCACTCATCACGTACGATATTATAAAGTTGTTTAGCGATTAGGGTTGTTAGTGAATATGTATAATAAGCAGGTTCAAAGTTTGGTTTTAATATAATTATTGAAGTTTTTGTTATTCTTCTTAGCTTTGTTGAAGTAGATTCCGCTTACTTAACAGAGTTATATCAGTGTTTCATTATTAATAGTTTTGGAATTATTCAAGATTGTTAAACCTTTTCAAGCTACAGTTAGTTTGGTCAGAGTATACATCGATCCAACAATAATACCTTAGAACAACAGGCTGAAATATCATTCTCGCTGACAGCTCTTGATGGTCATCTCAACAAGTTCAATGACTCGCTCAGCCAAATCACTAAGAGCGTGTCTACCATTCAAGAGTCTGTAAAAGATGACCCCGAGCTCAACAGGAAACTACTTCAGGCTGCACAGACCTACCAGCAAAACTCAGCCCAATTCACTGAGCTGGTAGATGTACTGAATTCTGCAAATCTTCAGGGTCTTCAATCATCAGTGGCTTCCATCAGTTCATCTTTTAGTCTCATGGAGAAAAACTTGGCTGTGTGGGCTAAGTCTTCCAACTCCTTGGCCTGGAATCTTGGACCAAGGATGTCTGCCATTGAATCTTTTCAAGCTTCTCTGGATGCCAAGGTATCTACAATTCAGAAGGATACCTCTGACATCAAAAGTGTGCTCATGGAACTCTATCAGGCCTTCAAGGGTTCTTTTGCTTTAGTGGATCCACCAACTCTTGCTCTTACTAATGATGCGGCAACAGTTGAGGGGGAGAGATCCACTGAAGCTCCATCTACTAGAGTTCCTGAATCTTCCACTGGTCACCCCACAGCTACTGATGTTGCTTCAAGAGGACAATCCTCTTCTCAGGATGAGGGGGAGCACATCGTTGAAGCCACTCCAATCTCCTCCTATCAGCCTCCTAAGACAACCACTCACTCAGCAAACCAGCCGGACAAGGGCAAGGGAAATCTTACTATAGTGTCTGAACCCACAACACCACTGGTACCTGCCTTCTCAGTCGTAAGGCATGACCCTGATGCACCTGTTAGGGTCCCCTTTCAAATGAATGGAGTAACAAATCTAATGACTGAGGATGAAATCCAAGCTCATATGGATAAGGTTTAAAGGTTGAAGAAAGTAGCTTTGGAGGAACAAGCAAGCAAGGCTACTCTCATTGAGGTGGTTAATGAAGAAGCAAAGGCTATTGGGTTGAAGCCTTAGGATCTTGCTGCCAGGGAAGGTGGTGAGAAGTTTAAGAAAGCTCAGGATGCTGCCTTGATAGCTCTCAAGGAAAAGAGGGATGCCAGACTGAAGAAATCTGTTGAAGTAAGGCAACAAAACATTGATAGGTATAACTGGGTCATGACACAAAGATGGAACCCTGAACCCATCACTGATGTCAAGATCCACCAGAATACTAAGCCAGCAATTCTCAGTGTCTTCAGAGGCCAAGACAAACGACACTTTGAGATTCATGATCCCTTCAAATTCTCTGAGTTTTGGATCACTGAATTAGATGAGTTGGGTCCCATCATTGCCAAAAAGAGTAATGTCATTGTCAAGAACCTGATGAAGTCCCTCAGAATCAGGTATGATCAGCTGGCCAAAAAGCATGAAGAACTTTCCCTCACTGCTCCCAGCATCAGTACCTACCATCCAGGCCCCTCCTACTCAGTTCTCTAAAAGGAAGAGAAAGAAGATAGATACTGAACCTGAGATCAGTGCTCCAGGCCTAAACTACAATAGAGCCCTCCCTGAAGGAGTTACATTTGTGAACAATTGGGTCATCGAACAACCTGAAAGAGGTCTCTTCTTCACTGATGAGTATGGGGATCCATCCTTTCAAAGATGGGCTGATATTGATCTGGCAGGGATCAAAGCTATGTTGGGATACTTCCTTATGGCCAATCACATCAAGAATGATGCTAATGTGAGGTTCTGCCATGACCTGAAGATCAAAATCCAAGAGCATCCTGACAAGCACCTACTGAGGTCAAAGAGAGGCAAACTTGAAGCCCTGAGTCTAAAGTTCTGAAGCCTGAGCAAATCTGCAACAACAACTATCTTTTATTTACTTTGTTTTGTTTAGGATTGTAATAACTATGAATAATATTGATGTTTTGTTTAACATTCAGTGTCCTAAACATTACTTAGTAATTCAGTCTGCAGAGATAATACCTTTGCTATCTCTCACTGAACCTAGAAACACTTAGGTTATTTGTATATCCAAATAGGGGGAGACTGTTGGGTCTGTTAAAACCCAAACTCCTTAATCGAGGATTTGAACATAAAATATCCTAAGTGTTTGATAGCCGAGAACACTAAACAAGTCGCTGAATGCATAGTCGTTCAGTGAGTCATCCTCAAGTTGCTCAGGGCGAATCTATGAAGAAAGGTTCAACGTTCAGTGAGGCGGTTCACAGTGAATGATACCTGAGCCAAAGAAGAAGATGTACGACTCAGTGAGGGATGACAATAACTCACTGAGTCCCATAACTCCTCACCAACTAATAACACTGGGTGAACAAAGACTGAAGATACACAGACTGAAGTAAAGATGTGTGTCAACACTGAAGACCATAAAGCATCCCTGCGCTTTACTACATATAGTCATTTGTAACAGGGACAAAATACCTATGTATTTTGTCTAATGTAGGCTAATGTAATTTGTCTTGTAGTCTTTGTCTATTAGGTATTTGTTAGAATCACCGTGTGTATAAATAGAAAATAAGTGGAGAGTGTGGAAAACTAGAAGGGGGGGTTGAATAGTTTTCCCTTCTTTTTCGTTTTATAAAAACTTTGTTTCAAAATGTTGATTAGAATTTATTCAATTGTTTGTTTGAAAAACCTTCAATTAGATTTTAGTATAAAAGCAACATATAATCAATATGATCAATTATATATGTGAACTTTTAGATTAGTTTTCAAAACTTAGTTTTATGAATGAAGCATAGATCAAACTTTATGTGTATAAGTTTTCCTTTTAAAATCTTAAAACGTTTTGTATCAAATTATCGATTAAGTTAAGCTCAACATGAGAGGTGTTAAATATATATATTAGTCCATTTGACCATAACATACAATTATATGTCCTATCACACTATTAACTTCTATGTAAAGCACATTCAATCATCACAACAATATAAGCAACAATTAAGACATATAGGCAAGCATAGATATAAAGCGATAAATGCAAGAATGAATGAAAAGAGATGAGAGAAAGAACATGCAAACCGAACACGATGATTTATAGTGGTTCGGCTACAAGGACACCTTCCTTGTTCCTACTCCACTCCCCGAGTCACCTACTCGAGAGTTTTCTTCACTACTCAACAAGCTCCCTTATGGCGGAGAAAACCGTACACACCAATATACACACCAATTTACACACCAATCTTCACACCAATCTACACACCAATCTACACACCAATCTACACACCAATCAACTTCTTCAAATCTATCTACTTCACAACTAACTACTCCACACCTATCTTCTTCACACCAATCTAGTTCCTAACTTATCTTCTTCACACCAAAAGTATATTCACACCTTCAAGGCACTAATGTCTTGACACCTTCAAGCCACTAATGTCTTCACAACTTCAATGCACTAATGTCTTGACACCTTCAAGGCACTAATGTCTTCACAACTTCAATGCATTAATGTCTTGACACCTTCAAGCCACTAATGTCTTCACAACTTCAATGCACTAATGTCTTGACACCTTCAAGACACTAATGTCTTCACAACTTCAATGCATTAATGTCTTGACACCTTCAAGCCACTAATGTCTTCACAACTTCACATAAGCACTAACTAGATCCTAATACATCTTTGGGTTTATGATAGGGAGGATACTTCTCTTGCACTTTAAGTGATGAAAGATTGGATCACTTGAAACAAAGATTAATAATCTTATGATCAAAGGGTTTTAGAAGGATGTTTAGAGAGAATTGGATCTGAAAATATTTGTGCAAAAGATTAGAAAAATTCCAGGTTTGAGGTGGTATTTATAGGGAAAAATTTCTGACAAAATCTGACAGGGGAGCGTGGCCGGTCCCCTTAATTGTGTGCCGGTCCCCTTAAAATTAAGGGGGCCGCCCCTTATAATTAAGGGGGCCGCCCTACTGAAACGGCCAGATTTTCTGTCTTTTAGTGGGGAAAGTTTATTTGGTGAAAAACTAACTAATTTTGGTTAAAAGTTTGAAATCATATATTTAGTATGATTAAAACATTTTTCTTTATTACCAAAAGTGTTTTTCAAAAATATATAATAAGTTTATATAATTAAATAAACTTTGTATTAGTTAATTAAATACCCCTTTGATCATGAAATGTATTAAACACTTGTTTATCCATACCTTAAGTGATTGTTGAAGCATACTTGAGACGTTGAGATGTCGAGGCTTGTTGACGTAAGAATGCATAGATGAATTGTGATCACAAGTAACTTAAGCACTTTACGTTATATGTTGTAACTTACATTTTTGTCATCATCAAAACATGAAGAGGATGTTTAGATTAAATATCGTAATATTCATGCCAACAATCTCCCCCTTTTTGATGATGACAAACTATGTAAACTATAACTTATAGTAAAATGTATAAGTTACTTGTTTACACTTCTTCTCCCCCTTTTGTCGAAGCAAAAAGGTGGACTCTAAATGAGACTTCTACAATGCTTGAACTCTTGAGATAGAATATAAAAGGCGAGCTTGCATCATCGTAAGTGAAGCCTTGATCCTATCAACCTCAATGCTCCCCCTTGGTGTATGCTCCCCCTTGGTGTATGCTCAAAACTTGTTTTGGCTACCAAAGAATCGAGCGGTGAAGTAATCCTTCAAAACAAAGTTAGTAGACAAGTGCACATGTATATAATGATGATAATGGATATATGCATGAAACTAATAGGGGAACAATATATGGACATATTAGGTATATGCACTAAAAGTATGACACATGCAATTATTGTTTTTAAAACAAAACCTAAATCCAAAAGAAAATTTAGAATCTAATGCAAAGATTAGAACCTAGGAAAATGTAGGATTGGTGGGATCAAGGATGGATAAACTTTGATGGAAGGTTTAGGATAGAATAGGTTTGTGAATTTTGGGAAGTGTAGGATGAAATGGGCTAAAAAATAGAAAAGGGAAACAACACATTCGACCATCAGATGGCCGGTCCCCTTAATTGGAGGCCGGTCCCCTTAATAATTAAGGGGGCCGCCTTATGATTTAAGGGGGCCGCCCATCTGGTGATTCCCAGATTGCCAGAAAAGGGTTTTTGGTAGTGCATTGCAGAAAGGTTGTGTTTTTGGTTTCAAACAAGTCCAACTCTTTGAGGCAATTAAACATAGACTAATTATGTAGGCAATTATGTAGCTAAAGCATGTTAACCAAAGAGATTAAGTAATCAAGCAATTTCATCTAGCATGCAAACATACTCATCTAGCAAGCAAAATATAAGTGCTAGGAAACAATAAGCAACATCAAGTATTTCATAACTACATAACTAGGAGAATTAATCCTAATGCGTATTATGATAGCATGGGTTTCTAGACTTGTTACAAACGAAGTCTTAATAGATAAACCATGGCCCTCTTGATTTGATTTAGTTCACTTATAAGTGTCATTTATATAAATATAGATGACAAATATGAGATCACCATGCATGATTTAAAGAGACGTTTTTAGCATTATTCAACAATGTTTGAAAGTAGGTTTTCATGTAGATATGAGAGTTAATTGAATAAAATAGATTCAGTTTTACTTCAAAATGTGTTAATGAAAGGTAAATAAAATTTTCTCAATCTTTGGTTTTGATCAAAACAAAATTGTGGATATTTATTGTGAAAACATCTTATTTAAAAGTGGGATAGTTATTTGAAAAACTATTTTCCAAAATGTGAGGTTTTTGCATATTTTTAAAGATATTAGATTTTTGACAACAAATATCATTAATCATATATTTTAAAAGATGTTTGTTATAGATCTCATGCTCAAGAGGATTGGTTAAGCCTACTATTATCTCATGCTATCGTTTCTACAAATCCTATGATCCAATTGTGGAAAACTAGAAGGGGAATGAGGAGGGATGAGCGTGAATGTAAAGGGAAGGTGATGACAAAGGGTTGACAATTATGGTTTGGATTAATATATCGTTCGACAAGGGTGGATGATAGGGAATCATGGGATTTTTAGGTGTTTTGTTGGTTGACGACCGAAGGTGGATATGTGAAATGAGGTGGTGATGAGTCGACAACACTTGATCATGAGTCGACAACACTTGAAGCTTGGATTTCTTCATTGTGTTCTTCACTTGCTAGTAAGTGGAAATGACGCATTTCGTAATGAAATTCACTTGGATGAGGTGGTGATAACTTTTGGTGGTGGAGATAATTGTGAGTTGATATATTCTTTGATGGATGGAGTGGTGGATTTGAAGTGGGGTTTGTTGGTTGAGGGTTTTGATGTTGTTCAAGTGATGGGGTTTGTTGAGATCTAGTAAGAAGATACTCAATCCAGGTAAAGTGCTCATTCAAAGCAATGGTATGTTGTTGAAGGAAGATGCAACAAGAGCAATTGTTAACATGCTTCTCAATTTGGTTAATGTTATGTGGTGATGATGGTGAGCTTGATTGAGGTGGATCCAAATTGCGTTGAGCAAGATGTAATGCTAAAAGAGCACTAAGCTCATGAGTCTCTTTTAGCTCCTCAACGAACTTCAAGTGTTCGGAGGAAGGTGATGGTGGTGGAGCATGATAATTGTCTTGGGTGAAGGTTTGCACATGCAACATGGGAGTGGCATGTGAGGTTGTAGGAAGTGGTGGTGGTACTCTAGGTGGTGTGAGGTAGAAGGATATATGTGAGTGAGTGTCATTTCCCTTCCCATTAAATTCATGCTCATCCGGATATATTATGAGACTAATATGACCTATCGGAAAACGACACTAAGGTTCATATGAAATAAGGGTGTAGGATCTAAAAGAAATAAAAATATACCTAGATGAATGATACATATAGAGTAAATCATGTAAAGGCATACAATCAAATCACATAGGAGCAAATAAACATCTAGAAATAACATATATGCGATATGCCATAAATCTAGGAATGAAATCATCTAATGAGAAGCAAAGTTCATAAAAGTAAGCTTAGCGTTAGGTACATTTAGGAAGAGCGATTTAATCAAGTTGGAGAATGAGTATGAGACTATTACTAGTGGTGCTCAATTCAGGCTAAACACGACCATTTTTACGGGTTACACACACCCAACTTCTCACATAGAAGCAATCCAACCGTTAGGTTAAATTGAGTTTCTAGTCAATAGATTCTCCAGTAGTCATTCTCTTTTTAGAAGAAATTGAGTTCCTAAATTCACCTATCGAAGAGTACCAAATATGAAGTTTGCTTGATTCACTAATACTTGGCATAATGTGACTCAAACACCATGTTTTTATGAAGGTAAGTCTACATGATATATTTTACTCACTATCCTAATAGAGATGTGTTAAATGTTAAGATAAGAGTAAATGCAAAGTTTTAATCTTTTGTTCATGATTAACCGGTTATTTGGTTTTGATGACATATTACTTGATTTAATAAATGTGCTTTGATTTATGAATGCTCCTTAGCATATCTTGAAAAATGAATCTCATTAAGATTATTTATCTTAAACGAGATTGTGATTCACAAATGATATCAAAACTAGACATTTATATATTCTAAAGCAAATATTATTTTCTATGATTTTTTTTTTGCCAATGTTATATATCATAATTTAACTAGTATTTGAAACAAAATGAAGTTTACTTGTTTATGCATTGTGACAAGTTGTTTTTCAATTCTAATAACTTAAATTATTTCAAAAAGAAAAGTGTAGTGCATTATCTTGTAACACAACCATTCATGCTACAAAGAAAATGAAATACATATAATATATAGTGTGTATTGTTCTTAAATATGTATTTTATCTTGTGGTGATAATTTTAAGTAGTGTGAGCAAAGTTTACATATGTTGTTAGTTTGCTCATGTTTGGTTTTTCGGATATGACACATTTATCCATTGCATTGCAATGTAAATTGCTTGAATATTTCGGACGAAACATCCAAGTCGTCAATCCTACTTCATTGTATATTTTATAAATGTGTTTAAAATGTTATTCTAATATTTGGAACACAATTATTGGACAAGTAGATTCAATATGACATTATCAACACAAGTGTGAGTTATGATCCAATGCATACTCTTTTCATCTACAAAGGATGTAAATATTTTCATATCAATCTAGTGTGATTGAGTATGTAGATTCAAGACTATATCATTTGATGTAATCTTGAAACTTAAATAAATAACAATCCAATTTCTTGTCCATACTCAAAAAACATGTCAATTAGATTTGATGAATATATCAACCATAATTTGAATAATGAATTGATATAATATCAAGATCTTTCTTGACCCTTACAAACACTCATTTAAGATAAATAGGCATTTTGATAGTGTGTTCCATTAATCCTAAGAATATTTATGAGTGAGGTTGGTGAATGATTGAAATTTGACTTATTACTTCATGATTGTTATAAGTTTTGTTTATGTGAAAGACTCTTCATTGTTACTTATAATGAACACACTTAGATTTTGAAAATACTTTTTCTTTTATATTACTACTAATGTTTTACAAAGATTCAATTTGTCATATTAAACAACTTAAGGTAAAACAAGATAATTTGTTGAAAATGTTTAAGTGTGTTGTTAAGAATAGATTAAATTAATTGAAATATTTAGGTGATTAGATTTAACTCATTTACAAGATGTTTGAGTAACATTAAGCCATCTATTCCTATATGCAATGCAAGCATAATAATGCAATCCTAACGCAAGAAATCTAGCATAAGATCAAGTTAAGTATAAGCTAGATAACTAACTATAAACTAATAGAGTACAAGGCACATATGCTAAGATATTCAAATAGCTAAATTACAAATAGCAATGATTAGCAAAGTAAAATCACAAATGAGTTCACATAGCACATAAAGCACTTGTCGTCGTTTTGTGTTTTATATATACCAATGTTTACTTAGCTCGATTTTATTTGAAAATAAAAAAGTTTCCTATCCATTTTAAAATTTAATAAAGATCAATATTTTGAAAACATAAATACTTAATTTTTCAAAGATATATCGACTAGGAATGCCCGACTCGAAGGAAAAGTTGAAATACAAGTTTTATGTTAAAACAAGACTTAAATTTTTGACCTTCGTGTAGTATTTTAACTTTCTGACTTATTTAAGTTTGTAATAGTTACTTGTAAGTATTTTTAAATGAAAGTAGACTCAATTACCTTTAAAACGCCGGGTGGCACGACTTCTACGGAGTTACGGTTAATTTTATATGATATTTCAAAGTTTTTGAAAAACTGTCGAACAGATAGGCGGACCCCTTAAATTTAAGGGGGCCGCCCAGTATTTAAGGGGGCCGCCCAGACAATTAAAGGGGCCGCCCATCTGATACTCAAAAATGCAATTTTTGTTAAAAATTGTTTTCTGACTTTGTGGAAAGGTGTGTAACTTTCTGATTTTAAAAACGAACATATAACACTTGTTTTATGTATAACCTTATCTCGAGCTAGTATAATTAGTGTATATAATATCAAAACTAATACAAGTTAATCAACAAAACACTTTTCATATTAAATCCTCCTTAATGGGTAATTTGATACATGGATCGTACTCAATTTTTAAAACCATTTGTTTTGAAAATTTGAGCGACGTGGCTCTGGTACCAATTGTGGAAAACTAGAAGGGGGGGTTGAATAGTTTTCCCTTCTTTTTCGTTTTATAAAAACTTTGTTTCAAAATGTTGATTAGAATTTATTCAATTGTTTGTTTGAAAAACCTTCAATTAGATTTTAGTATAAAAGCAACATATAATCAATATGATCAATTATATATGTGAACTTTTAGATTAGTTTTCAAAACTTAGTTTTATGAATGAAGCATAGATTAAACTTTATGTGTATAAGTTTTCCTTTTAAAATCTTAAAACGTTTTGTATCAAATTATCGATTAAGTTAAGCTCAACATGAGAGGTGTTAAATATATATATTAGTCCATTTGACCATAACATACAATTATATGTCCTATCACACTATTAACTTCTATGTAAAGCACATTCAATCATCACAACAATATAAGCAACAATTAAGACATATAGGCAAGCATAGATATAAAGCGATAAATGCAAGAATGAATGAAAAGAGATGAGAGAAAGAACATGCAAACCGAACACGATGATTTATAGTGGTTCGGCTACAAGGACACCTTCCTTGTTCCTACTCCACTCCCCGAGTCACCTACTCGAGAGTTTTCTTCACTACTCAACAAGCTCCCTTATGGCGGAGAAAACCGTACACACCAATATACACACCAATTTACACACCAATCTTCACACCAATCTACACAACAATCTACACACCAATCAACTTCTTCAAATCTATCTACTTCACAACTAACTACTCCACACCTATCTTCTTCACACCAATCTAGTTCCTAACTTATCTTCTTCACACCAAAAGTATATTCACACCTTCAAGGCACTAATGTCTTGACACCTTCAAGCCACTAATGTCTTCACAACTTCAATGCACTAATGTCTTGACACCTTCAAGGCACTAATGTCTTCACAACTTCAATGCATTAATGTCTTGACACCTTCAAGCCACTAATGTCTTCACAACTTCAATGCACTAATGTCTTGACACCTTCAAGACACTAATGTCTTCACAACTTCAATGCATTAATGTCTTGACACCTTCAAGCCACTAATGTCTTCACAACTTCACATAAGCACTAACTAGATCCTAATACATCTTTGGGTTTATGATAGGGAGGATACTTCTCTTGCACTTTAAGTGATGAAAGATTGGATCACTTGAAACAAAGATTAATAATCTTATGATCAAAGGGTTTTAGAAGGATGTTTAGAGAGAATTGGATCTGAAAATATTTGTGCAAAAGATTAGAAAAATTCCAGGTTTGAGGTGGTATTTATAGGGAAAAATTTCTGACAAAATCTGACAGGGGAGCGTGGCCGGTCCCCTTAATTGTGTGCCGGTCCCCTTAAAATTAAGGGGGCCGCCCCTTATAATTAAGGGGGCCGCCCTACTGAAACGGCCAGATTTTCTGTCTTTTAGTGGGGAAAGTTTATTTGGTGAAAAACTAACTAATTTTGGTTAAAAGTTTGAAATCATATATTTAGTATGATTAAAACATTTTTCTTTATTACCAAAAGTGTTTTTCAAAAATATATAATAAGTTTATATAATTAAATAAACTTTGTATTAGTTAATTAAATACCCCTTTGATCATGAAATGTATTAAACACTTGTTTATCCATACCTTAAGTGATTGTTGAAGCATACTTGAGACGTTGAGATGTCGAGGCTTGTTGACGTAAGAATGCATAGATGAATTGTGATCACAAGTAACTTAAGCACTTTACGTTATATGTTGTAACTTACATTTTTGTCATCATCAAAACATGAAGAGGATGTTTAGATTAAATATCGTAATATTCATGCCAACAGAGAGTTAAAGATTACATTTTGTGCACTTAATGCTTAGACATTCACAAACCAAATCTTTACTCTCTCTAAAGAACAACACATTCCCTGAGATAGCTCAGTTGGATCTTAGTTGATACTCAAACTTAGTTTGAGTTTAGTGAGGAGTATACCATACTTGTTATTTCAATCCCAAGTGTTGTTCCGCAAACACTTGGGTATAATTCTTTAGATTAATTTCTAATAAAGAATTAAACGTTAACAAACCTTGTGTCTTATCTTTTACGTTTATTTACTTTTGATAATTAATCAATACTTCGCTACATCATGGAACTTGGTTAGATTAACTTTGTAGTTAACATTAACCAAGTAAAAGGGTCAAACACATACACTGCTGTAACACCCCCAAAATCGGGTCCAGCGGAAGCATACAAGTTATTGGGGTGCTACTCAATCGGTATCATAAGACAAGTACAAGAACGGTTTTTATCTCAACCATTTAGAATAACTTTCATTATCAAAACTATTCAAATTTACATCGTTCAAAAATAGTGCGGAAATATAGCCCATATAAGAGTTTAAGCCGTCCCAAATATATGTCAGAGTTGTCTATGACCATGCCATGCCATGCCAAAGCCTTCAATAGTTAGCTATCGCCTTAACCTGAAAATACATGCTAAAAAGTGTCAACACGAGGTTGGTGAGTTCATAAGTTTGTATTAAAACAATAGTATTGTGAGTTCAATAGAGAGTTTTGTGACCATTGTGTGGCTCACAATGTCATGAAAATAGTGTTTACCTTACAGTAAAATTAGAATTGTGGACCATGAATAGAGTGTGTGATCATTACAACGAATATAATGTCACATAGTAAATAGTCTATTAAGCTAGCACTAAGTTCATGCAACCAAAGCTATAACAGTGTGCATGTTCAAGGAGCATGGAAAAATATATAGGGCCTGGCAAGTGTTTGTCCCAGACACTTCTGTTTCGACATGGTATACGTTCGCGTTTGCCTATCCGGTCAAACCGAACGGGGGAGTTACCCTCAGTAGATCTATTTATAACATTCGCACTACCCAGCAGGAATTAACGGTTCATGAGATGGGCATAATTGGGACATAACAGGGCTTAGGCTAATCCGCGTAATAGTTTAAATAAAGCATAAGTTTCAGTGTGGTCCATAAAAGTGTTTGCATAAAAGCAATAGTTCATAAAGTGTGTGGCATGAAAGCAATAGTTCATGAAGTATGTTGCATAAAAGCAATAGTTAATAAAGTGTGTTGCATGTTTATAAAACGCTTGTGTATGTGAGAAAATAATCAAGTATGCAACCAATATACACATAGGTGCATTTGAATAATCAATCAAGTATTCATAGAAACAGTAGTGTTTAAGTATACAATTGCGCATTCAAATAAAACAAGCATTGAGTTTACGTAAAAACGAGCATGTATTCTCCCCCAAAACAGTTATAAAAACAAGTAAAAGTAGGGGTATGAACTCACCTCAGTAGAGTATGCAGTCAAATAGTGAAATAAATCAGATAGTGTTCGGCACCAACACGCGACCTAGATTAGTAAGGCATGATTTAGTTCATAGTTTAGTTTAAGACTCAAAGAAGTTTAATTAAACTCAAAAGTTTTAAAGTGTTGAGTTATTGTTGCTTGTGTGGTAGCATTTAAGTTTGAAATATAGTTTACGAAATGTGTGGGTGTATTGGCTCTTGGAAGTGTAAACAATACATGTGAGAGACGGATAGATCCTTGGTTTGACGATAGTCGAAAGGCGAAGTATAGGAAGATTGATTTCGATGGTGGTTAGATGTTGGCGGAAAATGATGATTCTAACGTTAGAAGTATATATATATATATATATATATATATATATATATATATATATATATATATATATATATATATATATATATATATATATATATATATATATATATATACATTATATATAACAGGAGGCATTTGACGAATATGCCACCTCATTGCCCAGTCAATGCCCAGTAATTCATTATCAGCCATGTCATCAGCCATTTCATCACATTCAGTCCATGTCATCACATTTTGGCAAGCAATTTTTATAATTAATTTCGTATTTTTTTTTAATTAAATTTGGTTCACCTTAATTTCATGTCATCTCCATGAATTCAACCAATAAAAATCCGGATTAATTAATTTAAAAAATGAGATAAGAGAGGATCGAACTTGAGTTGTTCATGCCATTAACAAACTTGACAGCCACTAGAGCAACTCAATCTTTGGAATATATTTTGCACCTCTAAATCTATAAGCCACATCAATGAATAAATTCGGCTAATTTAATATATGTAAACCCTAATCTCATATTAGAATACCCATAACGTATGACTTTCATCCAGTTTTTAAAACCCTAATTTGTTTTCACATCCATCATGGATCATATTCATCACAGGGGATCATCTCAAGGCATTCTGTTAGGTAATTATTATTTTTTGTTTAAAAAATTAACTATTTAAATATTTGATTCTATCCTTGAAAGCTTGTGATCTCTTCATGATAATAACATGCTGGTCTAGCTTATGAACCAGTTAATGAATGTGAAGATTTAAAGACCAAAGGTTTGGATCTTCATACACTTTGTTTTCGGCTTAAAATCTTTATGCACTTTGTACATAATACATCAGACAAGTGCTTCTGCTTCTTTGTATTTGCATGTTAAATAAGTCACCAGTTATTAAGCTAAATAAGCAATCTGAAACCCCTTCATTCTAGATTATAAATGATGATATTGATATTATAGGAAGAAAACAGATGAGCTATGGACTTTTACCCAACACCTGAAGTAGAGGGTAAATTTTCTCAACCCTTATAATTAAATAAAATTATGTTAAAAGTTCAGGAACCATATATTTGTAGCTATGGACTTTTACCCAGCTTACGTATAATCGTCTTCATCATTCTGGAACTCTTGCAGTGGTTTTGAGGGATTTAACTGGAACGCTTGGAGGTGTCATGTTCATGTTCTATCAGGTATGCTGCTCTGCGCATTGTAGATCATCTTTGTTTGTAAAGCATACCATTATTTCAAGAAGAAATATATATATATATATATATATATATATATATATATATATATATATATATATATATATATATATATATATATATGCTAATCACCTATGATTGTATAGTATACCATTATTTCAGAAAAAGAAAAATATTGTGATTAGAGTTAATAGACACAGTTATAATATTTTTGGCAAGCTTATTTGAAAATGCAACTTAATTGACAACTCTTAAATTCTTGCATGTGTAGATCTTAGGTCAGCAAAAGTATGTGAACTTGGACTTCAAAATTATAGAGGGAATCATGTATTTTACCCTTTTTACGCATAATTCCCTGTACTCAAATTCACTTTTTTTATGCAATGCCAAACACCCTATGATTGAACACAGCAAGACCAAACACTTTAGTAACATGTTGAGGAATTTTAGCTTTCTTTAGCCCAATGTGAATTGCATATTCTTTTATCCAAACTCACATCTCATTTATTGATTTTCTTATATTGGCTCTTAAATAGTTTTGTGCCTACAATAGCAACATGGACAGGAAGTTACATAAGAATGAAGGCATGGCTTCTAAAACACCAGTGTATGAAATTGAAGAATGCAACTCAGGTTACATAACTTTAAGCATCATTGTTATATAATAATCAATAATGTTAAGCATATTATACTGAAGATGCTTAAAATGTTTACTTTTGGGCCAGGCGCAACATATAAACTCTCTACCGACGGATTGGGAAGAAAAAATGGATTGAATACATCAGTTGCTTTCAAAAGTACACACTACAACAATGTAAGTATGCATGTATATCGTCATTACAACCGAATAGTTACATTTTATCATGTGTAGTCATAAAGTAAGTGGTTTTTCAATAAATTGCAACAATTAACAATTAACATGGTTCCCTTTCGAGCTCTAAACTCTTATGTAATCAATAACATAGCTGTCGCATCAGCATCCATAATGGTACTAATTTAACTTAATTTCATTAAATATTATCTACTAACTCGAAGATTGCATCTATTGATATCCACCTTGCGGGTGAAGTGATTATATATATGAAAAGCAACATAAAAAGCACCTGTACTGAAAGAAGGGTGTAATTATAAAGTAGAAAAAAGTAATGCAAGTCATTAATTGTTCAATTAGTTCATTTTTGATACAGTAGTATAGAAATCACTGTCGTCACATATTTTTCTTATGTGAAAAAAATATTGTATGTGTCTAAATTAAATATTCTTTGTTACAATGGTGATTAAGCCATGTATATAAAAGTTGGAAAGGATTTACAACAAATTGTGCAATTTGCAGGAATAGTCTCTGAAAAAAATGCTGACAAAGGTAATAAAATTGAGAGCAAAAGCAGCTAAACTTGCCAAAACAACTGCAAAGGCTCAAATATTGTCATTCAAGGTCGGTGTAAACAGCAAATTTACATAACTATAGTATTCAGATACACATACTCGGTGGTTGAAGACATTGAAGTAGAAAGTATGTCTTTGACCACCAGCGGAGTCAAAGTGTCGGGAGAGTTGATGGAGAGGAAATCAGTAATTATAACACATCACGTGTTTGAGGTTATTGAGGATCACAAAAGATAATGATGCTCTCACAATTCTCCTGGTACCACTCCTTCCTACTGTGACTTCACACAAAATTACCAGTTTTTTATTTATCTTTTTGGGGTGTTTAGAGATAGGTTTTATAACTAATAATCTTATTTTAAGTTGCGATACTCAGTTTTTGGGTTTAGGATTCTGCTGATCTGTGGGGCAAATATTGATTCGTGACTAATTAGTTGCATACCAGCAGCAATAAATGGCTATAAAAAGGGTAAGATGAGATTGCTTACCACTATTTTAAATCATTTGACAGTCTCTTACTTCTATTAAAATAACAAGAAACTTATCTTTTTTGTCGATCATTATGCGAGTTTCTTAAAATGATCAGAATATGTTACTCAAACACTATCTCCCATACTCCATTTTATTACAGTTGATTTGTACTTGGTAATTTAGATTACGTCATTAGTTTCAAAGTGCACATCTAAAGACCTTCTTAATGTGCTTATAACTAAATTGTCAGATCGGTAATATAAAGAAAACACAATCAAATGTTGAAATGGCAGAATCATTCTCTTGCATCTTAGAACTTGACCTCATTGTTGCAAGAAGTAATCTTATTACATCAGTTGGAGCTGACATACTATTAGTCTATTACTGCGACCTTATTGACTTCGCAAAGTTAACTGATCAAGGTGGAATAGAGCAAGTTTTATCCCTTTTATGTGGATCGTTAGTATATTATAAATCTGGTCTTCGGTCCATCTATTGATATGTTAGCTTCCAGCTTCATTTTATCCTGCCCTGGCCTTATGATAGAAGAAGATTTTTGGAAATCTATGTGCGAGGAGGATCATACTTTTATGTAATAGGTTACATTTGATTAACATGATCAGTTACATTTTTGAGTGTTGAATAACTAAACTCCTCGATAGTTATGTTTAGATTTACTAAATTATGAAAGTTTATGCTAAACAAATGGACAATTTGGTCAATTACTTATTGTCTGGTAATTAGCAATTCTATGGTAATTATATATATCTAACTTGATTTTTATTTAATCATCAATCTATTCTAATTTGAAGGGAGCTGCATCACGGAGGACTTCTCATAAAGTCAGGGGAGAACATGAAAAGCAAATTTGATGCATTTAAGGCTGCCAAAGAAGACCGACCCGTTTTACTCACAGTAGAGGTAATGCAAAATGCCATCAGAAGGCACAAAATTATACCTTATTGAACACTTGGACTGTTGGATAACTGTTTTATTTATTGAAGCGTAAAAGAGCCCTAAAAGTGTGTGTGTTAAATTCTTCCAAGAAGCATCAACCTAATCATCGGGAACATCAAATACATCCCACAATTCAACTCCAGTAGGTTTTGCATTACTACTTGCAACAGGGTCAAAACCACCCCAACTTTCATAGTTCCATCGACCTGAGTAAGCAAACAGTCATTTGTGAACCTGGGTAAGCAGCAGTCATTTCTTGATTGACACACGCCCAACAAGAAAAAACTTACATTAGTGTCCGTCATTTTGGTTCAACTCTTTAGCAGATGCAATGATGTTGCAAAATAGAACAAATGATAAATAGAAGCATAATTATGAAGACAATACATTTTCAATCACATGAAAGATTCAAATTTTGAATGGCAAAATCACTTCATAATATAAGTTTCCATCCAATTATGAAAAGGATGTTTGTAGAATTGATTGTAAAGAGGTGAAGTCTATTGAGTTGATTGTGAATTGTTTGGTGTCCGAAGCAAGGCTTTGTTGCAATTTGGCGAACTTAAGTTCAATTTTGAAGAATTGATGCTAAAGGTCTAAATACTTTTAAGTACTTTCCTGCTTAGTTTTTTGCTATTTCATGTATTATAAAAAACAATGATTTTATTAATGGGGGATTAATCAACAATTTGAAGTGTTTTGTGTTAGAAAAACCTATCCCAAACACTAATTGATGAGTTTAGAGAATATAAGATAGGTCACGTCTTATCAAGATCTTTTGAATGAGTTTCCTTGAAAAAACTTTTGGCTAAGGGAAAGAGGAAACCGCCTGATTCAATATTCTTTGTAAGTATGCTGTTTGCATGCTTTTATTGCTATTGTTTTAAGTAATCAACAATATGCTTCCATAAAAGTCAATAAAAACGGTAAATTGTTTCATCGTTTTAGCTGCTTGAATGTAAATTCAGGATGGTATACACATGTATTTTTGGATAACTTGGTAAGTCATTTTGTTGCAGCTCATGCCACCACGTGTTTTTATTCTTATTCTGATCATAACAGTTGGTAGCATTCCAACATATAATAGATTGCTATTTAGTAATACACTTGAATGGGCTATAGTTGCTGCATGTGCTTATGCTGGTGGTTATGGGATTCAAGCCTGGATTGCATTCAAGGCTAGACCAGCTACAACTGTTTTGCACAAATTTAATCAAGGCGGTTTTCAACCTCAAATGACTATAGTTGCGCTGATTCTTGATGTCAGGTACACTACTAAAAGATTGTTCTTTGATAGATTACTGATATGCATTGTTTTCTTTCCGGTTATAGTGCGTCCATTTACTAAGGATCGCCATTAGTTTATAAAAATCAGGTTTAATACTTCATTGATTATCCAGTGCTAATTGAGCTATCCGATATTTGATTTAAGAGGAAGTGAACATAAAAAGTTTCATTTTAATATAAACACATGTGCGTTAACTACCAGGGCCATTATTTTGATGTGGTGACAATGTGGTTGGTTAGTGGCTGCAGTACATGGTCATGAGTTCTATTGGTGGATTGGCCCTACAACTGCCATACTTTACTATCTAATCTCACTTATACTGCCTCCATTCTATTAAATTACTACGAATGTAAATTAAAATTTTGGTGACTCATTAATTATGACGAAATGGTTTTCAAGCCCAAAAGTAATAGGTATTGAAACGATAATGATGACAATGGGAAAATTGCCAGTTATGGGCTGAAACTTTGACGAAATGGAAAAACTGTAACTTCATTGGATCGTCCCTAAACAATTTATTTGAGTTGACAAGTGTCGTAGGGAGTACTAAACTGTCAAAATGGCTCACACTGATCATCACAGATACACTTTCAAAAAACACATGCCATATTGTGAAATAAGAAAGATCCAACTCTAATGGTAAAATGTTGTATCTTTTCTGTTAAGGGTTTGAGTATTAGTTAAACATCTAAAATACAATCTCCTAACAATGAACAAATAGAAATTTTCTCTAGCAATGTTGTAGTAATGGGACAAAACCGCCCTTAAAATGTTAATGTCCAAACTCCCCTTATTCGAACATTTCTGTCCAAAGAGACTGCATAATTTTATGCAGGCTTGGTTGTACAGATTTTTCATAAGGTGAGTTTCTCTTCCATGTGTGTGTACGTATATGTATTATAAATGTATATGTGTGTGTGCATGTATGCATTTTTTGAACATACTTGACTTCTTTCTAGGCCGTGTTATCAACTGTTTACATCAAGAATAATCGATTCTAAAGGAACAAATTGAAGCTCTCCTAAAGGAAAATGCAATACCAAATTGTTCTGTAGCTATGTAGCTTTTAACCATGAACATTAGAAAGATTATGACAATAACACTCAAGTGGTTCAACACTTGAAGCAGCGGGTGTCAATGTAGCAGCTAATTACATTTGAGGTCCGAATTCCAACTTTTTTAACAACTCATACTACAATATAGATAGATTTTTAGTATACTTCAGTAATAATCAAACATTTCTGTCCAAAGAGACTGCATAATTTTCTGCAGACTTGGCTGTACAGAGTTTTCATAAGGTGAGTTTCTCTTCCATGTGGGTGTACGTATATGTATTATCTAAATGTATATGTGTGTGCATGTATGTATTTTTTGAACATAGTTTACGCTCAGTAATGACACATTAGCAAAATTTTAACAAACCCTATAACATATATATTTTTGTAAGTTTTTATGACAGCCATGATTGTTTCAAAATAATCTAAATCAAATGATATATATGACACATATTTTGCACCATACAAATACGTCTAAATCTCATCAAAGGGGCGACTTGTGATAAAGTGGATACACCCCCGACTCATGAGTTGTGGAGAATTTGCCTTAATAGTACTGTGTGAAAGAGAATTCGCCTCAAGGATTTTGTGAATCTTTTGATTTATTTAATAATAAATATTGATATAATTTATAAAAGTACTTATTTGATTACAAATTCAAGTAGTAAAAACATTTTAAAACACTATACATGGTTTATATGCTGACTGTGTTTGGATTCTGGTAGGTTTTGCATTGCTGAGCGTATGGGTTGCCAAGAAGGTGGGTGAAGTCTCCGATTGAAAGAAAGTGAAGGGAGACTCGCTCATATAAGCACGCAATTGGCTATTGGTTTCGCCTTTCAGACACCTAAGGCAAACTTTTCACGAGTCATTTGCATTGTAAAATCTGCAAAATTTGTCTGATTATTTCGTTTATAAAGGATTTTGGTGCCAGAAATTGATAGGTTAAGAGTTAATTATAAACTATTTAAAGTCAAGTTCAAGCGAAGATAAGATATGGTGGCTCCTTTTTAAGACATGGGCAAAAGCTTATGTGTTTCAGTTCAACTAGAAAAATCTAGCTTACGACAAGAAAAGGCAAAATCTTATTCAAAAGGACTGAATGCCATAAATGGCACTATTTGGGTGGATAAATGTTTATTAGTCAGAGTCTCATGAATTATTCTGGTGATCTCATTGCTAAGAGTTGTTTCCTATCATCTTGCATTCTTGCCATAATTACAGCAATTTCTATAAAAAAATTTCGATATTCAAATCAAGGTGATATCATATTTCGTATATATCGAGTTTACAAAAAGACGTGACATAAGGTGTGGCGTGGCGGCATAACCAAGCCTCACGCCTTTGCGCACCTTTTAAAACCATGATTCAAATACATACATGCACATGATCTTACTGGCGAAATAAAAAATAAAAACAATTTTAGGTTGTAGTCTAACAAGTCAATTTAAAAAAAATGATATATAAAACATGTATAAACACAAAATTCATAAAATTGGATTTATGTTATAATGCCATCATGGATCGAAAATTTCTCTCATTCAAAGACTTTTCCGGTTCAAATATTAATCATTATTATTCATGTTATTCGTCTGGTAAGTAATTTTCTAATATCATGTGCAAACTATTATACAACATTATATACTATCATTGTTTTTGCAATTCTAATTCAGTTGTTATGGACTGATTGATACAAAATAAAACATCATTATTTTGGACTCAAAAACTACACTTAATCACAAAATCATTATCTAAAAATAATAAATAAATAAATAAAAACGTATATACATAAGATTTCCTATTTCTAATTCATTAAGTATTATTATCTAGGAAACTAAACTAATAAAATATAACGATCCTAATTTATCTAGAAATTTGATTTGAAGTAGGAAACGAATATTGCTAATAAATAAATAGATAGATAAAAACATATAGATAAAAGATCATTTACATATTAATTTTTTTTTTTTTTATCAATCTCTACCCTTCATCTTTATTTGATCTAATGGATGAGATTAATCTCAACAATTTAAAAAACGCACTTTCATCCTTCTTTTCAAATATTAATATATTTCAAACCGTAAATCGTTAAGAGAAAAATATATATATATATATATATATATATATATATATATATATATATATATATATATATATATATATATATATATATATATATATATATATATATATATATATATATATATATATATATATATATATATCATTACGACGAGCATTTAATTATCTTTCTATACATAGGCACTTTGATATACTTTCGACAAAATAATTTTTTTTCGTGTTTTTCACGTTTTTTATGTTTTTTTCGGTTACTCAAATTTGCATGAAAATATCACATATGATTAAACACTAATTTGAATATTATAATAATATCACATGTGATATTACATATCAGATGTGATTTTTTCATGCAAATTTTAGTAATGAAAAAAAACGAAAAAAGACGAAAAAACAATAAAAAACGATTTTTTTTGTCGAAAGTATATCAAAGTGTCCGTCTATAGAAAAATAATTAAATGCTCATCGCGATAGTGTAATTATTTTCGCTTACCTATTAACGGTTTATGAGATATTTAAATTATAAAAAATAGGTAAAATATTACAATGCTTTTTATCTCAACTTTGATTTCTTTTTAAATGAAGGGTGGGGATGAGTATGTAAGAAAAGTTTAATATGTAAAATAACTCTCCTCAAACACATATACATGAGATTTCTTATTTTTAATATAACAAGTAAAACCATTTAAGACACTTTACTTTGTTTGTATTTTATTTGAACTTGAGATACATATTAGTCAAAGAAGCAATTTTGAATAATTTTTGGATAATTTTTGATAACATGCTAACATAAGATACATGCTTCTTTATTTGGTTTATATTAATTTAATAGTTACATGTCTTTTACCATGTAGCAATCAAGCAACGTATGGAGAAAGATGTAGACGAAGTTGGAAAATTTGCTCGGTTTATTAAAGTAAAAATTGAGGAACGTAACTTGACAAAGAGGTTAGCTTAGAAAAAACTAATATTGAGCTCGTGTCTTTTGCAATTATCTAACCTTTACCTTCTAATAATATATAATATATATATATATATATATATATATATATATATATATATATATATATATATATATTTTAATTTGGCAAAATAACATATTATATTGATTTGCTCGCACCTTTATTATTTTTGAAAAGAATTTGGCTACCAGACAGAAGCGTGGATGTGGTAAAGGAATAGGAGTAGACCGATCAAGAACAACTACTACACTGTAAGTAACTATATATGCTTATTAAGTACCCTGCTTGAGTAACAAAATCAATTTAATCTTCTATTAACTGTTATCTTCGTTTGCAGTTTATTGAAGATAAAGTTTAAAGATAAAAGGAATAGGAGTAGACCGATCAAGAACAACTACTACACTGTAAGTAACTATATATGCTTATTAAGTACCCTGCTTGAGTAACAAAATCAATTTAATCTTCTATTAACTGTTATCTTCCTTTGCAGTTTATTGAAGATAAAGTTTAAAGATAAGATGACTGAATTTAATTTGTCATATGTAATGCATTTTCTCAGTTTTTTTTAATAAAATGTTTGTATTAGACCCTAAGATAAAGCATCCATCAAAAGCACCGCGAGGTGGTCGAGAGGCGTGTCTATATAGTGACGGGAACCAGGGCCGACGAAGAGGTGTGATATTGCCTTTCTTTTAAAACAATATTGTTTATATTACATATATGCATGAGGACTTGATGCTACTCAATTCAAGACATTCGAAAAAACTAAGGTTTGAAATATAACTTTAAACTTAATATCATCATTGTTCATGCTAATAGATGATCCTAAATTTGAAATTTGGTTAAAAGATCCTTTGAGCAACCAACCTTGCTAACATAAGGATGCTTAAAAGGGTTTTATAGCGGTTTCTTTTCATTGCTATTCTAACATATGATTTGCACAAATAATGCCGAAGAGGCACTGTAGAAATTAAATGGAACCATCGTGTTCTATAAATGCTAATTGGCAATAATTGTAACTCAACACTCTTAAATGAGTAACGTTTATCTATTGCATGATAGCTTATCCTACTCTTCTGTTAACTTGGGGTATTGCAAAGTATCTTCTAATTACGTGCGACAAGGAATGAAGCTATCAGAACATGGAATGAATGTGATTCCCATTTACCACCTACTGACCGGCAAAACAAGAAAGGAGGTGGCAAGGATGGTCTTTGAAAGACTCATATGCTTATCAAAACATAAAAATTTCAAAAAATTTACTATTTTATCTCTAATTAATAATACAAGCACTTTGCAGGTTCTCAAGACGAAGGATTACATCCATGTGGATTGTAAAACAGGCGGATTCGTATGAAAACATCAATGTATTTCCGTTAGCAAAGTTATGAACGATCTCTTATTGAGTTGACTTTGGCCTTTTGTTTTTCTAATTGTGTTTTTATATATCAACCGACGTAGTAATTTTCTTACCAATAACGAATTTAAGTGCATATAGTTGAATTAATTAAGTGCTAATTATTTATAATTTTTGTTATTACATGTTTTGGGAAAAGTTGATTCCCTAAGAAGAAAGTTTTTCAAGAGTCAAAACGCAAAAAGGTATGAAGATTATTTGTTGTGACAAAGACGACCAATACACAAACTGCACACAAACGTTATGTACAAAAAAGTTTTATTTCGTATATGAATAAACATCATGTAATTTATTTGTTCTCATACTTATCATTTTTGTTTTAGCACTGTCTATTTATCTCCATTATTCTTTTACTTGCAATTAGATTTTGACAACCAATATTATGAAGTGAACACACCTACCGATAATTAATACCTACCAACGATAACCATACATCATGCTCGCCTTACTTAAATATCAATTTCCGTTAACTAATACCTCCACAGAATAATTATAAGTCATGCCCGCCCATCGGGCGGGCTTCGAAAGCTAGTATATATATATATATATATATATATATATATATATATATATATATATATATATATATATATATATATATATATATATATATATATATATATACATATTCACTTAGTGTATTTATAAAAATATATAATTAAGTGATGGTTTTATTTAAAGTATTTATATTTAAAATAAACTAGTAACTATGTACCTTAAAAATGTATTTTTGTTTAAAATGTTTATTGTCCGTTTATTAGAGTTATTAAAAGTATGTAGGATTTTTAAGAAAGTTGAGCATGACTTGAATATACATTTAAATAAATAAGCCGTTGTATATTGTTTATAAAACTCAAGTAAATTTTTATAAGCCGAAATAAGTCAATTAAATTTAAATATAAGCCTTTAATATTAATAGCGAGTTCAAGACTTTAAGATTTTGTTTAGTCTAATTGTATAAGTTTTATAAAAAAAGAGGAGTTTTTGGTATCTTTCTGCTTGCGTAGTAGTATCACAAAAAAAAGAGACTTGTATATTACCAATTCCATTGGTCTAGCAATAATACGAGCAAAACTGACCACACCAAGGCTCAAACAACAAACTCAACGTCTAGCAACATGCAGGTTTTAGATTCAGGGAGAGTGCATAGACTACATGGGATTCGAGTAGACCAGGAAAAGAGGACATTTCGACCCAAAATAGTGGCCATCCATCACAACAAATGTAACATTAGCCTAAGTATAAATTTATTCTAAAACCATATAAGCTTGAAAACACAGTTTGTGGCAAAACAAGCAACCTCAACTTCTAACTGTTAGAAACTTTACTAGTTCAAAAAGATTATAGAATAGCCAAATAAGCCGAAACGAGCAAAAGATGGTCTAGACACACTTCCGTTTCCGAGCCAATATAGTTTAAATCTTCGTTTTAGTTTTATTGGGTTAGCCTTTTTAAGTTTACCACACAAGACAACATAAAAAAATAAACTATCATCTTTCTCTGATTTGTGGACTTTAGGCTGTTGATACCAAACATCAAACAACTTCACAACTAAAAAGCTACAAGTCATATTGCAAGTTTATTTTTACAAGAAAGATAATAGATTCATTGTTCAAATAACCAAAAATATAAACTAGTAACAAATCAAGGTAGAGCCAATTCATGTTTTCAACTAAGCAATTTATCATTTACCAAAACCCACTTATTAGTTTAACAAAACCAACATCAAACTTTGAGTTTTACGCCTAACCCTTTAAGGTTGCAACAATCGGTATCAACAATCAAAACCGAAAATAAACAATAGAATTTTGAATGAACAACATTATTAGATTCATAGACTCGAATCAAAGAAGAGGAAATAGGGTTCTTACAACAATAGGGAGACGGTTACAACGACAACAAAGGCTTCAAACCCGATTCAAGAAGCAGTTCCACACACCCCCTTGACTCTTGTATCTCGATCCCTTCTAGTACCCAACTTGTGTTTTTGCTTTGATAGTTTCTTTGAGTGTGTGGAACACTTGTGAATCGAGTGGGTTTTTAAAATATAACATGGATGGGTTTGATTCCTTTCATCCCTTGGTACAATGAGATAGTTAGCAGAAAGGGGTAATCGTCCCCCCCCCCCTCTTCACCGACTGCTCTACTTGGACTCATGAAGTGTGACCACCTCTGAGTGGTATCAAAAACGCTTGTATCGGATCTGGTTTTGATTCCTTGTGGATGATTTGTTTTATTAGTGCCTTGGTTGTATCGAATGGATATATGGAGGTAGAGAAAGATGAGCAGAACTTGGTTGTGTTTTATCTTTTCTCCCAAAGAGAGAAGGAGATAAGGTGGAGTCGGTTTGTGGTATACACAAGGACGATTTTGTAGTTTATTTATTTATTTGTTTATTTATTTTTTGTTTGTTTAAAAGAAAAAGTTAATTAGTTATTTATTTTGTAATTTTGTAAATACATTTGTAAATTAATATGATTGGGATTTGGTAGTTAGGTAGTGGATAAGATTTTTGTTATATGTTGATATTCTTGTGGGTATTAAATGTACCCCGTGTCCCGTTGAGCTCCGGTGAGATTTGAATTTTCAAGGTTAGCAGGAGTGCTAAAATATTATTGACGGGAACGTTTTTAGAATAATAGTATAAAAACATGAGTTGTTTATTCCGGGTAAAATTGTTGGATTCATGCCATTGCTAGGGTTGTGTCGGTACGCGTGTGGTGTTTGGTGCGAGATAACCTCTCGTTAATAATCAATAATAGTCAGGAAATGCTATAAATCACATACTTCTAAAAAAATGGTCAGTGAGGTGAGTTACTGTAAGCTACAGTGTGTGGGTTTGCTTCCCAAAATAGTTTTGTAAGCTCATGCATGCTTACATAAATAGTTAGGTAATAATAAATTGACATTTATTATTTAATATTAGTTTGGAAAATTTCGGTTTGTTACAGTCACACCTCCTTAAACGGAATCGCGTCCTCGCGATTCAATTCAAGTTACCCATTATGGTCAAAAAGATTTGAGTATATACGCACGAGAATTCATCTTCTCGTTCTCCATGTCAATTCGGGTTCTTTTTGCGAGTTTCTACGAACTTTGACGATAGGGATAGGTTTTGGTTCTTTGCTGAAAATTTGCAGTTAGGTAAACTGATGCGACTTCAAAAGACTCATAGTTTCATTTAAACAGTCTTTAAACGTGGTGTGTGTAAAACCATGTCTCAAAAGTTAACATTTAGTCACCCCTTTAATATACAAAAGTCTCAATAAAGTTTGACCAGAGAAATTTTGGCACATCAAAATGGGTATCTCGGGAAGAATACCATCACGAGTGTTGTGGTTTTTATAAATGTATTTCAAAAGGAAAGTCCTTAAAAAGCAAAGATGTCAAGGAAAAAAAATGTGTAGTCATGTATATTCTTTCCAACAATTTCAGGTGCTTAATGACGGAGTCTAGTTGTCAAGCCAGAGTGGGGTTCAATGTTTAATATCAAGCGAACTTCATAACCATAAGTATTCAATTTACTTTAACAGTACCAAGAGGTAGTAACATAAAACGCTTTTCAATTAGGTAAATAGTTCACATGGTGATTTATAGGACGGGTTGTATAATAGTTTATAGGGTAATAGGAACAATTCATTATTTGTAAAATTGTAGCAAAATTGTAGTTTAGTTTTGTGATTTAGTAGCAATGCAGTTCATATAGGAGTAAAATAGTTTGTAAAGTGTAGTAAGACTTGTAGGATAATTATAATATCGTTTACAAAATGCTAGCGAAACTGTTTGTTGTTTCATAGAATGGTAGTAAGGTAATGAATCAGTCTATTAGATCATGATAAAATAGTTGTAAAGATGATTCGTAAAACAATTTATAGGACAGTATGAAAACAATTTATTGTTTATAAAATAGTAGCAAGGTCAAAATCTTGATTTCATAAAATAGCAGTAAGACATTTTGTAGGATGACCGCAAAATGGTCTATAGAATAAACAGAAACAGTTTGTATGATAATAGAGATGCAGTCTATTATCTTATAAGAGGATAGCAAGGTAGACAACAGATATTTCCGATGGATAAGTGAAGGACTAGGTGTGCAGGATTAGGTGTTCCAAAGATAGTGGTTTGGGTTACTACGTAAGGTTTTTAAGGTACTATTTGGTATAGGATCTCTTGTAAATGTGGAGTTTGGCAAGTTTAGAGTTTGACTCTGAAGAATGGTGTTGATTGCTACTAGCAATCAGTTGATTGTCTCAGTAGTGTACTTAGTACTTAACGCGGAAGGTATAATATTGATTAAGTGTAGGGTTTGAGGTGGAGGTGACTGTAACATAACCAGATTGTGATAAAAGAGTATTCCATTTAAGAAAAAAATACTATGATGCCATTGTGTTGTATGTAGATGTGAATGTTCATGTTATGCTATGATTATGTACACACGTAGAAAATTTTAGAAACCTTCACGAATCAAGTAGGAAATCAATCTAGACATAATTCTAGTATAACTACTCTCAGTATCGCAAAATTCACCTCTGAGTCGGTCATAGGTGATCAGGCTATGTCCCACTGTCCCTGGTCAAATATAGGTGATCAGTCTATATTCCACCGAGGTTCAATGAATTTTGAAATACACAACTCAGTTACACTAGTAATATATTCCATACTTTAAAAGAAAATGTTTTTATCAAAAGTAAGGCAACAGGCTTGGCAGGAAGGCATGTGGCGGTCATAGGGTCAAGTTTTTATAAAAGTAGTTATAGTCTACGATTTAAAAATACCCAATTCTCTATAACCAAGGCTCTGATACCAATCTGTAACACCCCCAAAATCGGGTCCAGCGGAAGCATACAAGTTACTGGGGTGCTACTCAATCGGTATCATAAGACAAGTACAAGAACGGTTTTTATCTCAACCATTTAGAATAACTTTTATTATCAAAAATATTCAAATTTACATCGTTCAAAAATAGTGCGGAAATATAGCCCATATAAGATTTTAAGCGGTCCCAAATATATGTGAGAGTTGTCTATGACCATGCCATGCCATGCCAAAGCCTTCAATAGTTAGCTATCGCCTTAACCTGAAAATACATGCTAAAAAGTGTCAACACGAGGTTGGTGAGTTCATAAGTTTGTATTAAAACAATAGTATTGTAAGTTCAATAGAGAGTTTTGTGACCATTGTATGGCTCACAATGTCATAAAAATAGTGTTTACCTTACAGTAAAATTAGAATTGTGGACCATGAATAGAGTGTGTGATCATTACAACGAATATAATGTCACATAGTAAATAGTCTACTACGCTAGCACTAAGTTCATGCAACCGAAGCTATAACAGTGTGCATGCTCAAGGAGCATGGAAAAATATATAGGGCCCGGCAAGTGTTTATCCCAGACACTTGTGTTTCGACATGGTATACGTTCACGTTTGCCTATCCGGTCGAACCGAATGGGGGAGTTACCCCCGATAGATCTATTTATAACATTTGCGCTTCCTAGCAGGAATTAACGGTTCATGAGATGGGCATAATTGGGACATAACAGAGCTTAAGCTAATCCGCGTAATAGTTTAAATAAAGCATAAGTTTCAGTGTGGTCCATAAAAGTGTTTGCATAAAAGCAATAGTTCATAAAGTGTTGTGCATAAAAGCAATAGTTCATGAAGTATGTTGCATCAAAGCAATAGTTCATAAAGTGTGTTGCATGTTTATAAAACGCTTGTGTATGTGATAATCAAGTATGCAACCAATATACACATAGGTGCATTTGAATAATCAATCAAGTATTCAGAGAAACAATAGTGTTTAAGTATACAATTGCGCATTCAAATAAAACAAGCATTGAGTTTAGTTAAAAACGAGCATGTATTCTCCCCCAAAACAGTTATAAAAACAAGTAAAAGTAGGGGGTATGAACTCACCTCAGTAGAGTATCCAGTCAGATAGTGAAATAAATCAGATAGTGTTCGGCACCAACACGCGAGCTAGATTAGTAAGGGAAGATTTAGTTCATAGTTTAGTTTAAGACTCAAAGAAGTTTAATTAAACTCAAAAGTTTTAAAGTGTTGAGTTATTGTTGCTTGTGTGGCAGCATTTAAGTTTGAAAAATAGTTTACGAAATGTTTGGGTGTATTGGCTCTTGGAAGTGTAAACAATACATGTGAGAGACGGATAGATCCTTGGTTTGACGATAGCCGAAAGGCGAAGTATAGGAAGATTGATTTCGATGGTGGTTAGACGTTGGCGGAAAATGATGATTCTAACGTTAGAAGTATATATATATATATATATATATATATATATATATATATATATATATATATATATATATACATATATATATATATATATATATATATATATATATATATATATATATATATATATATATATATATATATTTAAACGTATATTCAAGTCATGCTCAACTTTCTTAAAAATCCTACATACTTTTAATAACTCTAATAAACGGACAATAAACATTTTAAACAAAAATACATTTTTAAGGTACATAGTTACTAGTTTATTTTAAATATAAATACTTTAAATAAAACCATCACTTAATTATATATTTTTATAAATACACTAAGTAAATACATATATATATATATATATATATATATATATATATATATATATATATATATATATATATATATATATATATATATATATATATATATATATATATATATATGTATTTACTTAGTGTATTTATAAAAATATATAATTAAGTGATGGTTTTATTTAAAGTATTTATATTTAAAATAAACTAGTAACTATGTACCTTAAAAATGTATTTTTGTTTAAAATGTTTATTGTCCGTTTATTAGAGTTATTAAAAGTATGTAGGATTTTTAAGAAAGTTGAGCATGACTTGAATATACGTTTAAATAAATAAGCCGTTGTATATTGTTTATAAAACTCAAGTAAATTTTTATAAGCCGAAATAAGTCAATTAAATTTAAATATAAGCCTTTAATATTAATAGCGAGTTCAAGACTTTAATATTTTGTTTAGTCTAATTGTATAAGTTTTATAAAAAAAAGAGGAGTTTTGGTATCTTTCTGCTTGCGTAGTAGTATCACAAAAAAAGAGAGACTTGTATATTACCAATTCCATTGGTCTAGCAATAATACGAGCAAAACTGACCACACTAAGGCTCAAACAACAAACTCAACGTCTAGCAACATGCAGGTTTTAGATTCAGGGAGAGTGCGTAGACTACATGGGATTCGAGTAGACCAGGAAAAGAGGACATTTCGACCCAAAATAGTGGCCATCCATCACAACAAATGTAACATTAGCCTAAGTATAAATTTATTCTAAAACCATATAAGCTTGAAAACACAGTTTGTGGTAAATAAGCCGAAACGAGCAAAAGATGGTCTAGACACACTTCCTTTTCAGAGCCAATATAGTTTAAATCTTCATTTTAGTTTTATTACGTTAGCCTTTTTAAGTTTACCACACAAGACAACATACAAAAATAAACTAGCATCTTTCTCTGATTTGTGGACTTTAGGCTGTTGATACCAAACATCAAACAACTTCACAACTAAAAAGCTACAAGTCATATTGCAAGTTTATTTTAACAAGAAAGATAATAGATTCATTGTTCAAATAACCAAAAATATAAACTAGTGACAAATCAAGGTAGAGCCAATTCATGTTTTCAACCAAGCAATTTATCATTTACCAAAACCCACTTATTAGTTTAACAAAACCAACATCAAACTTTGAGTTTTACGCCTAACCCTTTAAGGTTGCAACAATCGGTATCAACAATCAAAACCGAAAATAAACAATAAAATTTCGAATGAACAACATTATTAGATTCATTGACTCGAATCAAAGAAGAGGAAATAGGGTTCTTACAACAACAGGGAGACGGTACAACGACAACAAAGGCTTCAAACCCGATTCAAGAAGCAGTTCCACACACCCCCTTGACTCTTGTATCTCGATCCCTTCTAGTACCCAACTTGTGTTTTTGCTTTCATAGTTTCTTTGAGTGTGTGGAACACTTGTGAATCGAGAGGGTTTTTAAAATATAACATGGATGGGTTTGATTCCTTTCATCCCTTGGTACAATGAGATAGTTAGCAAAAAGGGGTAATCGTCCCCCCCCCCCCCCTCTTCACCGACTGCTCCGCTTGGACTCGTGAAGTGTGACCACCTCTGAGTGGTATCAAACACGCTTGTATCGGATCTGGTTTTGATTCCTTGTGGATGATTTGTTTTATTAGTGCCTTGGTTGTATCGAATGGATATATGGAGGTAGAGAGAGATGAGCATAACTTGATTGTGTTTTATCTTTTCTCCCAAAGAGAGAAGGAGATAAGGTGGAGTCGGTTTGTGGTATACACAAGGACGATTTTGTAGTTTATTTTTTTATTTATTTCTTTTTGTTTGTTTAAAAGAAAAAGTTAATTAGTTATTTATTTTGTAATTTTGTAAATACATTTGTAAATTAATATGAGTGGGATTTGGTAGTTAGGTAGTGGATAAGATTTTTGTTATATGTTGATATTCTTGTGGGTATTAAGTGTACCCCATGTCCCGTTGAGCTCCGGTGAGATTTGAGTTTTCAAGGTTAGCAGGAGTGCTAAAATATTATTGACGGGAACGTTTTTAGAATAATAATATAAAAACATGAGTTGTTTATTCCGGGTAAAATTGTTGGATTCATGTCATTGCTAGGGTTGTGTCGGTACGCGTGTGGTGTTTGGTGCGAGATAACCTCTCGTTAATAATCAATAATAGTCAGGAAATGCAATAAATCACATACTTCTAATAAAATGGTCAGTGAGGTGAGTTACTGTAAGCTACAGTGTGTGGGTTTGCTTCCCAAAATAGTTTTGTAAGCTCATGTATGCTTATATAAATAGTTAGGTAATAATAAATTGACATTTATTATTTAAAATTAGTTTGGAAAATTTCGGTTTGTTACAACTGCCAAACACAACACAAATGTTTAGGCAAAAATTGTTTTTTCAATTGTTTGCTTAGACTATAAATTATAAGTATGCATTGTCGTTTCAGCTTAAATTCCTCCAACTCTCCAATCCGTTGCAATGATAGTAGCATTTGTTAACAACCTGTTATTATGAAATGTGGGTGAAAATTCACAATTAAAAGCTCATAAGTACCTTGAATTCCTGAAATCCTGATTGCATATCGTACTTTACAGCAGAAAGACCGATTTGTATCTGTCATTAGCAATTTTAAAATGAGTCACTCTTAAAGCAATAACTTAAGAACGAAAATTAGTGCAACGAACAATAACTTTACTTGATTAGTTCATATCACTGAGTGGCAGATGAAGTTTCATCATTATCAGCAAGTTTCATCATTATCAGTAGGAGTTGTATCCTGAGTACCTAGTGTGAAACTTTTATTTTGGTCAAGGTAGTTAATAGGTCCATTTCGCCTTTCTTGATGCTAGCCTTTTCAATATTAGACAACCCAACTTTGAACCTTGTTCAGTTAAGCTTATCACTCACTGAAATTAGAACAATCATGTGTATCAAATACACACATGTATTATCTTTGTTATGAAATAATTAAATTTGATAAAAAGATAAAACCCAAAAACTATTGCAAATTTATGTTTATATCGCAAAATATTGGAGCTTTGTAAATAAAATAATAAAAATAAATAAAATAAAATAAAAACCTTGACATAAGAGACGATTAACAGTGACCACACCGGAATCCGTCCTGCGCCACCACCACCAACTCTACAAACTCTGATTCCCATCCAACAAAAGGGGTTTTGTTTGTGTGTTTGTGTTGAAGAGCACACCATTAGGTTTGTTTTGTTTCGGAACATCGAAAACAACACCATCTTCATAACAACAAACATAAAGGGGGTTGTGGAAGTGTGGATGAATCTGGAACATATTGGATGAACTAAATATATACATATGTGTGTGGTATATTAGCAAATGGAAAAATTCTCAGCCACAAAAAAAATTGATTATACATTCTTAATGGGTTAAATGACCCATTGCCTCTTAACATAGAGGTCAAGGGTTCGATCTTCACTCCCTACAAAAGGCCGGAGGTCCTTTTCTACTTTAAGTAGAACCGGAGGCAACCTCTCTACCTTAGGTAGGGGGTATGGTTGTCTACGTCTCAACATCCCTCATACACCGTGAAAGACGGTATTGAGACCCAGAACCCGTGAAAGACGGTATTGGAAGTTACTTTTTACTTTTATTGGGTTAAATGGTTTGATAAAGATAAAGGTCAAAGATAAAAGACAATCAGGAAGCTTCCTTTGCAGATCTCCCATACCAAAGTACAACCGTGGTTTCCACTTGTTATGATATGGTTAACTCGTACAATATTTAGGCGATAATAAGCGTATTACGGTGTCGTTACAGAGAAAAGTACGTGAACAGTATAAGGGCGAAAGTTTCTACACCAATGGGCTTGGCCAAACGTTTTGTGAAACACTATTGGGCCAATCAACCTCACTAATTACAAATTGCAAACCAATTGCGTGCAAGATTTTTATAAAACGGATACCATAAGCAAAAAAAAATTACGGTCCGTTCATTTTTCGTTTTAACAAGCGGGGTACCCGCGCGTTGCTGCGAATATGTTGTGGTTAATATAAACTTGAAATAAAACGTTTGAAAAAAATTATTGCTGAAATTTTGTGGTTAATCTAAACTTGAAATAAAACGATTGAAAAATTTTATTTTTGTTAATAATGACTAAATTTGCAAAAGATTGATATCCGTAGAAGATTTTTTTTTTTTTTTTTTTTTTTTTAAATATTTAACCTCATCAGAAAAAAAAAAAAAAAAAAAAAAAAAAAAAAAAAAAAAAAAAAAAAAAAAAAATGAACAGTACTGCTACAGTAATGCTACAGTACCGGCACTCACAAAACCACGGTTTCGTCCACTGTAGCAAGCACTAGCGGCTACAGTTAACGTTCCCCTTTTAGTATACTAGAAAGGTGCCCGCGCGATGCGGGGGCGGATTATTGGGGTGAAGAGGAGGGAGGTGGGGTGGTGGAAAGTGGTTGTTGAGGTGGTTATAAATTGTTGGGGGTGGTTGTTGAAGTGGTTATAAATTGTTGGGGTGATTGTTAGGGGTGGTTGTTTCCATAATTAGTAAGTAAAAGTCTGAATTTTTAAGCCTTTCTAATTATAGAATAGTCCCAAATAGTAAAGATATAATAATATATTATGAATTTATGATACTCCCTCCGTCCCTTATTAAATGTTCAGTTTTGACTTTTTGAGTCATTTTTCTTTAACTTTGACCTTAAATATTTTTATTTGTATTATATGATACTTGATAAAAATTATGTCAATGAAAAGTACATTTAAAACTCAATTCATTCATATATTTTGCATCATGTATTATATATCATATATGAAAATATTTATGATCAAAGATGATAAGACAAGACTTTGAAAATTCAAAATGGACATTTAATATGGGACGAAGGTAGTATATAATTTCCTCCTTAAAATACAGTAAATGACGCAAGCAGTTCCCCATTTAATTCTAACCACTTAAAAATATCCTCGACAGTCGTTTATTTAGTCAAATACCAATTCCAACTTTGGAACTACTATCATGCACGACTCTGGGTCTCCGGGTAATTTCTCAGTACACATAAATTGGTTCCTGGTACTAATCATTATCATTTTTATTAACCAAATATGAAGTTACTTCAAGTTTGCCGCATATTACTAGTTATCTTCCTTTCACTAACAGCAGCATCAATAGCAGCTGCGGTTTACGCCAAGCCAGGGTGCGATGATATGTGTGGGAATGTGAGGATTCCATTCCCTTTTGGAATAGGAGCAAACTGTTCTGTTAATGAATGGTACGTAGTTAATTGCAACTCCTCGATCCCATATTTATCTGCACTCGACAACCTGGAAGTCTTGAGGGTTGACTTGGGAAATCAAACAGTCACAGTTAACATGCAAAAAATCTCTAATTGCAGTCAGACCAAGAGTATGGATCTTCGTACGACTCCTTTCGTGTATTCCAAATCACATAACAGATTTGTATTTGAGGGGTGCGGTAATGCTGTCATGATGGATGATCATGGTAATGTGCTCACCGTGTGTTCCACCACTTGTAGCAATGTTGACACTACTACTACTGTTAGCGTCCAAAGAAACAACAGATGTGTTGGCCTCAGTTGTTGTGAAACAACAATTCCTCATTATCTAAAGTCATATACCATGAATCGTACAAGTTTAGAAAGGCATGTGGGTGGAGATGGAACTTGTGGCTCTGCCTTCTTGTTGGATGAAAACTCTATTGAAAGAAGCCACTTATCTCACCAATCATCTGCTGCAGAGGGCAGCTCGTATGCTCATACATCACTACTGTGGACCATATCAGACCTTGACCACCTTCAAGTTACTTGTTGTGATAAAAATAACCCAAGGGGGTATGGCCGCATCGTAGATATGGGTAATGGTACCTCAGTAAATACTTGGAAATGCCACTATTATGAGTCTTCTGCAGGAAACCCTTATTTGATAGATGGATGCGATGGTATTTATTTAATTATAATTTCGATTTTTTCCCAGCGTTCTTGTGTTGATTATTACTTTATTTATTTATTTATTTTTATGTTTTTAACATGAAACTCTCATAGATTATCGTCCAATTTCGGAAGAGTGTTCAAGGTGCGAGGATAGAGGAGGTTACTGTTACTATAACACAACATATGACATCGATGATGTAATTTACAATAATAAATTCTCTTGTGGTTTTAATAGAGGCTACAGTTCTGTATTTAGCAGATCAAGCAGAACATCATCGGGTGTTATTCTAGGTAATTCCTAATCTCTATGCTTATAATCAGCTTAAACAGTACCCTAGCTATATTCTTGGCAAGTTGTACACAGCTGTAGAAATGTAATGATTCACCCCCACCCCCCTTAATGTCCAAGAAAACCTGAAGCATGCCCCTATCTTAAGCAGTTTCCGAAAAGCCGAATAAATGGATTCAACTTATTAGCTTATTTCCCCTAGAAAAAGAATCTTGAACGTATTAATAAATAAGGCTTACCGAAACAGGCAAACAGGAGGAATGAGCCTTTCTGTTTTTCAAACTATAATAAGCTATTAAGGTCTTCAAAAAATCTTTACCTAATTACCCCTAAAACATAATTCAGGGCCAGTAAGAAGTGACAGAAGTTGTAGGGGAATCATTCAAGTAGTATTTTATTTATTTATTTATTTATTTTGCTGGATTATAGTTGTTCTTTTTCCATTTAAATATTAACTTAGGTTCCATATATATACCTTAATTAGTTGTTATTATTACTTATCAATGGTAAATCAAAAACAAGATTGGCTTGGCAGTTGTGGCCTCATTAACTGGAAATGGCTATTTCATTTGAGACTTTTTCTATGTTGTATTGGCCTTGGTTCAGGTGTTAGCATAAGCATCGGTGTCCTTTTTCTTGTGGCAATTACCTACATGCTGTACAAAATGATCAAGAAAACAAAACTAAAGAGACGAAGAGAGAGGTTTTTCAAACGCAATGGAGGTCTGCTTTTAACACAACAACAAAAAGCCTACCCATCATTAATTGATAAAACAATACTTTTCACATCACGTGAGTTGGAGAAGGCCACTAACAACTTCAGTGAGAACAGAATTCTCGGTCGAGGAGGCCAAGGTACTGTCTATAAAGGGATGTTACTTGATGGAAGGATTGTAGCAGTCAAGAAATCAAAAATAGTTGATGAAAGCCAATTACAACAATTCATTAATGAGGTTGTCGTTCTTTCACAAGTCAGTCATAGGAATGTGGTAAAACTATTAGGATGTTGCTTAGAAACAGACGTTCCTCTACTGGTTTCTGAATTCGTTCCAAACGGTACCTTGTATGATCACATCCACAACGGCACTGATGAGTTACCAATGTCTTTGAACATGAGACTGCAAGTCGCTACAGAGGTTGCTGGAGCACTTGCTTACTTGCATTCAGCAACTTCCATTCCAATATATCATAGGGACATAAAAACAACAAACATACTTTTGGATGATAAATACAGAGCCAAGGTTTCTGACTTTGGAACTTCACTCTTCGTATCAATAGATCAAAGTCATTTGACTACCTTAGTCAAAGGTACATTTGGCTATCTAGATCCTGAGTACTTCCAGTCTAGCCAATTCACTGAAAAGAGTGATGTGTATAGTTTTGGAGTTGTTTTGGTTGAGCTATTGACCGGAGAAAGGCCAATTTCCCTTACTAGCTTTGGTGAAAACAGAAGTTTGGCTACACATTTTATGTTGGCTATGGAAGAAGGTCGTGTCATGTCTATATTTGACGCAATGGTTATTAAAGAGGGTACTAGAGATGAGCTCTTGGTAGTTGCTAACCTTGCAATGCGATGCTTGAATCTCAATGGAAAGTATAGGCCAACAATGAAAGAGGTAGCTACAGAATTAGAAACCATGCGAACTATACACATTCCCTCCATAGTTCAAAGCAGTATCAAACCAATGATGTACGGGGAGGAATTATTCATGCTTATGTCTGGTGAATCAACATCAACTTTCTTGAGTTCCGGTAATACAATTACTCAATGATGAAATAAGGCCAGTCGCTTATCATTTAACCAATAAAGTACGTTTTCAGGTACAGAGTATGTAATCGAACTTTAAGCAATCATGGAGAAATTCATCACAAGTATCAAGATAAGAGGGTTGTAGCAAGTTCATTATTGTATAGCGTCTATAATTGTATGCTCCAGCCTCCATGTTCTTCTATATTATAATGGGCTGAGTAAATAACAAAATTCGTCCTATGGTATGTAAGTATTAAATAAGTTGCATTTCTAACTATTTAAATTTTTGCTGTTTCAAGCATGGATACTTTTAGGGACTTAACGGAGCACAAGTAGGTATTGTGTAACGATAACTTATTCTCATGAGGATGCACTTTTTGTTTAGATTGAGATCTATCGAAGGCATGCTCTTTTATTGAGAGTTCCTATATTTAAACTCTGATTTTGCTTTATCACTGAAAATTTAGTATTTATTTCAAGCTAAATTGAGGACGAAGTATACAACAACATGCAAAGTGTGTTAGAAAATAGTGTGATGATCCTGGATATCTCTTATTAGAATCGTGTTGAGTAGTCTTTCCGTATAAAGTATTTCGACCCTACATATGCATGGGTTGCACGAAATCTCTATCGGGATAATTCTAGAAGAGAAACACTTTGTGTCTAGGCAGCAGATCACAAAGTAGCAACAAGAGAGGAATTGTAAGTTAGTTTTTCGTCTGTCTAAACGAGGCTAATTAATCTGTTTATCAAAACAGTTTCTAGATGACAGTTACACAGTTTCATAACTATTTTTCCTACAGTAACAATGGTGGGAAAATAAGGAGGAAAAAACGAATAACCTACTTAGAGCACCAAATATACCGTTTTTTGTCAGCGGGACCCCAGCAAGGGGCTCTACCCCTTGACCCCTGCATTTTTGTCATGGTCGAGAACATATTAGCTCAACAAGTGTGCACTTCACACTTCCCTAACTTGTATCCGAACCGAATATGAAATCTCATTAGCCTCTAGTAAATCGTCATTACCTAAATGGCCGTCGATGACACTAAAATCACCAACAAAGTGTTGGAAACTTGAACAAAATACTTTGGAGCTCGTAACTGAGGAATGAAGATTGAAGTGCAATTACAGTCAAAGATTATTTACAGTCAAGGTTGCAAAAATCGTGAATCGGTAGTCGGTCAGTTGACCACTTTGTAACTTGTAATCGGTCTAAGCGAGATTAATCGTTGATTAATTTGATTGGCATTTTTGGCAAATTTTGGGTATTTCCGCAAAGTTTTGAATATTTCAGGCGAGTTTTATGTATTTTCTACAAGATTTTTTTAAAAAACAACTTGTAATAGATTTAAACATTTACTATAAGTGATCAAAATAAGTTTACGGTAAGTTTTGGGTTCTTCCAGCAAGATTTGTAGGTTTTCGGAAAGTTTAACCACCAATGACCGCCGTTGATTGCCGTTGACCACGGTTGACCTATTTGTTTGACCCAGTTACATATATCAACAAGGTTTGCGGCCCTGTAACGCCTAGGCGGCGATTAATCAGCCTTGCAGACCCTTTTTTGCAACACTCTTTACAGTTAATTAAAATTTAGATGCAATTTGATGGCAGTGAGATCAATATTTCTAACATCCTTTTATGATGTGAATTTCTAACTTGTGCCATGATGGTAAAGGTTAAGAAGCATTAAATTTCTCATGTTCTATGATATTAATAATTTTCTAAATTTATGAATTTTACCAAAATTATCTATGTTTTATATGGAAAGTAAGTTATTTAAAGAAACATTTGTCTTCATTAAACACTTATAATCGTGTGTCACCATGGCACAAGTTAGAAAAACCCTTTTACGTTGGATTAGTCGGCTCGCAATGTCGAGTCGGAAATCCATGTTAAAAAAAAATAATAATAAAAAAATAAATAAATAAATAAGATAGTCAGAAACCAGCCAATGAAATTAGCAAAGGACAATCATTGTTGCAAAGTGCACTACAAACATTGTATAGATCTCACGTTATTCTTTTACTTAGATTTGGTAAAAAAAAGTGTTTAAAGGTTAGGATGGTAAGTTCAAGTATAGAAGAAATTTTGTAGAGAAACTCACTATTGACGATATACTTTCGTTGCATAACAGATTAACAGCCATAACTTGTGTTGGAGAAGTATTGATGACAAAACTCAACACCATCGACTAGTTCCATATGTCCCTTTTGATGCGGAGTACTTTTTAATTGAAATCTTGACTCTGAATTATCTTTTTGTTTTTTTAAGCTTCGTAATATTACATAATGCTTCTCATGGGTTGAAAGTTGAAACTAACATTAAAAATTAAAAATATACTCTGTACAAATTTGACTGATAGCTATTGTTTTCTAATATATTTTATGATGAATTTACTTGACTGACTGTGCCATGATTTATTTGCAACTATGTCAATGCATAGCCTAAAATATAGAGCGTAAAACATCTGCTTTGTAGCCTAAATATGTAGGTGATCAATCTGGAAGTATAGAAAACTCATAGGTTTTCTACTTAAAAATGTGAATTATATGTATTTAATAGGCTATCATATATGACATCTTGTTGGAATAAATCTCGTTGTAGTAGTAAGCTACAGTTTTTTTAGCTATATATATATGCTTCAAAGAAAATTTTGATCCATAAAGGGTTTAATATATACACTCATAACGGATTTTGTAAGTATATATATGCTGTACATGCATGTGAGGTTTTACTTACCTTGTTTAAACTTGTATTATATTACTAGCATTTAGTAATGTAATTATGCACATCAAACCATGTCCATTAATCTTCTAAATTTGTTGAAGACAGTCACCATGATATATACTTGTGTACTAGTCTAATAGTATTGATGACTTAGGAAACCTGAATCGCACTATCGAGTTTCTGATACACGTCACCTGCTAATCTCTGCATATTCAGCGTGATACACCCTCAGTAATCTAGAAGACACATATGTTCAAAGATTTGATATGATACATAGAAGAAACAAAACAATAGTCCATTTGTTTGTCATTTTTTTCCGTATTTCTTTTTTATGCAGGAAAGCAACTCTTCTTCTTAAATTCTCATTCCTTCTTTATTTTATTTTATTTTATTATTATTATTTCTTCACATTTGCCATATGAGATTCATTTTTTTTCCCTTATAGGTTGAAATGGACACTTTTGAAATGTTATTTTGACCGAATCTATAGTTGTTGATATTTTTGTTCTCATTTCATCTAGTATATACCCATTTATTTCTTGACTGACTATTTCATAAATTTTATGCAACTTCATTGATGTATTGGCCCATTGTATAAGAGAAGTATACACGAGTTTGGATTAGAATATATATATTCAAAGAAAAAGAAAATTAATAAGCGTTTACTAATTGGAAAAAAGCTGGTAACCATATGACGTAGGACGCGCGGAAGCGTATTTAGATAAACCCCAATCTAAGGGTGATAAATAAGGCGCACCTTGCAGGAATAAAACACAAACAAAAGTAAAGACTCTAAAACACGAAATTTATTAATTATCAATAATCAAAAGATATCAATTACAAATGATAATAGCCCTATATTTATAGGAAGACTAATCTTGCAAAACAAGATAACTTAATTATTTTAGAACAAACAAAAATATGGAAACTAAAATCAAAAGTCACAATACTTCAGGATATTCTTATGTTGAGGAGTAACCTCAGTATGTTTAGTAGTAAAGTTTACTTATGTAGAGCAGTAGGGTTACTTGGAAGTATCGTGTTTTAGTTTTCTTATTATAGTAACCTCAGTTAGGTTTAGGAGTAGATTATTTATGTTTAGAAGTGCCCTTAATCCTACTACCAGTAAGGTCCTCATCATTCCTCTCACTTTAGAAAAACTCGACCCGAGTTCTCACGTGTACCTTTGCTCATGGGAAAGACCTTAAACACTTGATTGATGACTTTTATCTTCACTCATTTTCCACACTCCCACAAGTCAACACACGAGCCCAATCTTCGATTAAGTAATCCCAAATAATCTTCCTTCTTCAGATAAGAAATCATCTTCAAGCTCTTGGGGTAAATAATCTTGCTTGACGAATAATTACAAACTTTGAGATGCTTCACATATCTAACTTTATCCGTCTTATCTTTATTAAGATCTATACTAAAGTCTTGATTGACTTCACCAATATATTTTCAAACTTTCAACACGTTCTTTATCTTTAAAACCCAAAACTTTGTCTTCACAATTCTTCAAAACTAAACTTCTTTTGTTGATTCTACTAAAGTTGCAATCTTGTCTTCATGTTGATTACAAACGTGAAGTTCCTTGATGTCCTCAGCGTGTTCTTCAACAACCTCAGTCTTCAATAATTTTTTTTCAACCTTAACCTCAGTTATTGGTATATGTAATTGTTCTTCGGATGGAATCATCGCAATTCTTTTTCCTTCCCATGAGAATAAGTAAAGATTACGCTTTAAATAATAAAAACCTTGAACTTCTTGTTGCCATGAATTCCCTAACCGAATATGACAATCCTCCATATCATCCAATTCACAAAACACTTCACATTTATAAGACTTACAAATAAATATTGGAAGCCAACAAACTTGTGTTTTTCTAATCGGACAAATTTAAACTCAATTGGTAAATTAAAATAATTAACCAATTTTCTTGACACCAAATTTTTAGCTCAATAATTGACAATAATTAAAGAAAATACCTTATTATTGATCAAAACTTTTGAATGAAACAATTTGATTGTTGGTAGTCGAATCTCCATCTTCATCTTTTCTTCCCATTCATCAACCCTCCTATTGTTGAACGGGGATTGGTTGCACTTACGGTTGTTATTACTTAATAGATTCACCTATGGTTGGACGAATTCTTGAACCTCCATATTTGCTACCCTTGTGATTCATGTGGATTAATGCCACACCTACGATCATGGAATGTAGTTCTTCTAGCATAGTGTAACAGCTCTCAAGTTTATTACATAAGCACCCTTACTTCTACTACGAGTACCCTTACTCCCACAAACAGTAATATCATTCTATATTCGTATCTTGATCACGAATCTCGTCCCTATCACCATCTTAATCTTTAAAAATTAAAAACTCCATCCTCTTTTCTTGACCAGATATGTTTGTAACCTTTGATTTTTCTAACCTCTGACTTTTTAGAAATGTATAAGCCCCTTAAATATTTTAGCATTATTAGTTTTTCTTAACAAAATGAAGTTCTTTCACGTTTACAATTTACTTATCTTACTTTCGTTAATAGCAACATCAAAAGCAATACGTTATGCCAAGCGAGGATGCAAAGATACATGTGGGAATGTCACGATTCCATACCCTTTTGGAATAGGAGCAAGTTGTTCCATCAACAAATGGTACATCATTGATTGCAACTCATCGATACCTTATCTATCTGCACTCGACCACCTTGAAGTCTTGGACGTAAACTTGAAAGATCAAATAGTCACTGTTAATATGCAGAAGTTTTCTGATTGCAGTCAGACTACAAAGAGCGTGGATCTTGGTAACACTCCCTTCATGTATTCCAGATCACAGAATGTATTTGTTGTTGAAGGGTGTGGTAATGCTTTGATGATGGGTGATAATGGTAGTGTGCTTACCGGGTGTTCTACTACTTGTCTTAATGACACTGTTAGCAATACAAACTACAAATGTGTTGGCATCAGTTGTTGTCAAACCGCAATTCCTCATTATCTTACGTCATACAGCATGAATCTCACTAGTTTGGTAAGTCAGATGGGTAATGATAGAGCTTGTGAGTCTGCTGCCTTCTTGGTGGATAAAAACTCATATGGCGAAGGAAAGCTTTTGGATAACAACTCTTTTAGCCCGGTATCACTTCTGTGGACTCTATCGGACCTTGACTTTGTAAGTTGTTGTTAAGAATATATCCAGGAAAGACGCAAAGTGGGTATGGATAATGGTACTTTAGTGGATACATGGAAATGTAGCATTTATAGCTCTTTCCAAGGAAACACTTACTTAGAAAATGGATGTGTTGGTATGTAATTCTATAATTAGTATTTATTTGCTTATTTTGTTTGTTTTTCAGCGTTCTTTTGTTTGTTTGTTTGTTGTTTTACATGGAACTTTCTCTTGCAGTGGTGCCTGATGCCCGAGAATGTGCAAGTTGCAAGAGTAGAGGAGGTTACTGTAGCTATAACACAGTATATGACATTGATGGCTTAGTGTACAAGGAGCGGAACTTCACTTGTGCTTTTTCTTATTATGTGGGTAACGAGTTTGAACGCAAATCTCAGTTGGGTGTTATATTAGGTAATGTCTATACTGTATGGGTGACTGTTCCTGATTGACACGATAATAAACGGGTTGGGTTGGGTCTAATGAATGGGTAAAGGTCGTATCCGGGTTGACTTGTTCAACCCGTATAACATTAGAATAAAAAATAAAAAATAAAAGTAAAAATATAAGTTCAACCCATCAAGCGATTTAAGACCCGTTGACAACCTGTGACACCTGCTGACCCGTTTGACCCTTTATGATAAACCGTCTATGTGTGTCGTGTCTGAATTACATGTTTATACGTCTGACTTTGTTTGAAAATTTCAATATGATAAAGTATATATGTATGTTCTGTTCGGGATTATCCCAACCCCGCTTAATTGCCACCCGGAAAATACTACTTTGTACTTTAGTACTTATGATCCACATGCACGCTATCTTCTAGGCAAGCTGTTCAATTTATGTCAGTTTGTTACTGGGAGCATGTCATGCAACATAGGTGGTAAGAGCATCTCCAATACAGTGATATACACAAGAGATCGTCTATATCAATGCCACCAGTTGAAAAGCTTTATTAACTTCGATTAGCACAAAAAAAAAAAAAAAAAAAAAAAAAAAAAAAAAAAAAAAAGGTTCAACAATAATTAAGCGGTATAACTTCTCAGTCATAATTGGGTAGCCTCCATTTTGAAAACAAATAAAAGCTCGCCGACTTCTGAAATTCAGGCTATTTGGTTATTTACTAACTTACTGTTATAAATTATATTTCATTCAGGTGTTAGCATAAGTGTGGGTGTTCTTTTTCTTGTGGCAATCAGCTATGCATTGTACAAGTTTATTAAGAAAACAAAAGAGAGGAGAAGAAGAAAGAGGTTTTTTAAAAGGAATGGTGGTTTACTCCTAAAACAACAAGAAGAAGCCGACCAGTCTTTAGTAGATAAAACCATACTTTTCACGTCACGCGAGTTGGAGAAAGCCACGGACAACTTCAACGAGAACAGAATTCTTGGCCGAGGAGGCCAAGGTACTGTTTATAAAGGTATGTTAGTTGATGGAAGGATCGTTGCAGTCAAGAAATCAAAAATAGTTGATGAAAGCCAATTAGAACAATTCATCAATGAAGTGGTCATTCTCTCGCAAGTTAATCACAGGAATGTGGTCAAACTCTTAGGTTGCTGCTTAGAGACGGATGTTCCTCTTCTAGTTTCAGAGTATATCGTGAATGGTACCTTATATGATCGTATTCATGATGAGGCTCATGAGTTTCCATTGTCTTTGAATATGAGACTGCAAGTTGCTACAGAGATTGCGGGAGCACTTGCTTACTTGCATTCAGCAACTTCCATTCCAATATACCATCGAGATATCAAAACTACTAATATACTTTTAGATGATAAATACAGGGCCAAAGTGTCTGACTTTGGTACTTCAAGGTTTGTCTCAATAGATCAAACTCACTTGACTACCTTAGTTAAAGGTACATTTGGATACTTAGATCCAGAATATTTCCAATCTAGCCAATTCACTCAAAAAGAGTGACGTTTACAGTTTTGGAGTTGTGTTAGTTGAACTGTTAACAGGAGAAAGACCAATCTCCCTGACGAGATTTGGTGAAAACAGAAGTTTAGCTACACATTTTATGCTGGCTATGGAAGAAGGGCGTGCTATGTCTATCTTTGATACAATGGTGATTAAAGAGGGTACTATTGAACTCGACTGAATACAAAATAACAATAGAATTTGATTTATACTAATGATACTTTTATTGATGAATTGTATTGTGTATGTTTACAGACTCGACACATATATATACTTGATGAAACGTTGCCATTGTGGCAGTTATACCGTTTCAAAAGTAAACGACACAACCCTATACTAAACGGTATAAACTATATAACCGTTGTATCCCTAATAACCTAAACGACCCATATTGACCCATATTGACCCAGCCCATATAACTTGGGTTTACAGAATTCTAAAACTAATAACTAATACAATATACTACCCCTATCTTTGCTTCTATAACATTAATAGTCCAACATTCACCCCCCTAATGTTATAGACGGCAAAGTCTTCAATTCTTCAAAAGTTCCCTTTATAGCAATGGTTCATCATCTTCGTACTGAATCAGGTTTGCTTCCAACTTTGGACATTCGCCTTTGTAGTATCCAAATTCTTTGCACTTGTAACATCTTATCTGACTCAGGTCTTGATCACCATCTTTTTTCTTCCATGGTTTCCAATTCTTGTCTTGCCCACGTCCTGGTCTTCCTTGACTTGAATTCTCATGACCGCAACGTTCACACTTGTGTTCCTTGGTCTTCTCCTTTTCATCTACTTTGCTGAAAAGTAGGTTACTGGATCCATCTTCTTCTTTGACTGCCTTCATCATCCGTTCCTCGAAAGCTTTTAATCTTCCAATGGCTTCTTGGAATGGCATCGTATTAAGATCTGCAAACTGCTCTATTGCTGCAACAATTTGCATAAACTTCTCTGGTACAGAACTTAAAAGTTTCCTAACCAGCCTTTTATCATCCATCGTATGCCCTAAACTGCTTGCTTGTGTTGCAATCTCACTTATCTTCTCGGCATATACATCTAACGACTCATTATGTTTCATCTTTAATTGTTCAAACTCTGACTCTAGTGTTTGAACACGCGCCTCCTTGACTCTATCAACTCCAACATGTCGAATTTTCAACGCATCCCAAATCTCCTTTGCCGATTTAAGGTTAGCAACTTGCAATACCATACTTTCTGGAATTGCTTGATATAGCATTGCAATTGCCGAGTTATCTTTCTTTTGATCGACTTCATCTCCTTGTGTTGGTTCAATCACTTCCCAAATTCCATGGACATTAAATATCGCCCTGATCTTTACAGCCCAAATCGTATAGTTTGTAGAGTTTAACATAGGATACTGGAAATTCATTGTTAATCCTCCTTCCTTCGCTACATTTTCATTCTTCTTTGAAGAATCCCCAGTCATGTTTCTTTTCTTCTTTCTACCAATCTTAACAATCTAAACCAAACGTCCCTAATACCTACAGTGCCCTGGTTAACCAACGGTTTACCTACTGTATTTTCCAAGAATAGTACCCTAGTTTCCTATTAACCGACTATCCTTAATCCTCCTGGTTTCACCACAAAACCAACACAACTTCCTGGTTTCACCACAAAACCAACACAACTATTCTAATACCAAATTTACTATTCTAATCTTTTCCTACTTGTAATAATTCTAAATTCCTACACTAAATAAACAATTCGAAATTGGAAAAAAAAACTTATCTGACTGTTCGGTTCCGCAATTCACTATATAGTTTTCTTCTGTCTCCTTTTTCGAACAGCAGTAACAAGTCTTCTTCCTTCCTTCCCTTATTCTTCGTACAACACCAACCAAAAAAAAACGAACCCTCTTCTCTGTTTCTATACACGAATCAAAACAGCACCCTTTATGTTCGATCTTTTCTTCTTTCCTGAATACAATCTTCTGCCTCCCTCGAATCGATTAAACCGTAAGCTCTGATGCCAATTATTGAACTCGACTGAATACAAAATAACAATAGAATTTGATTTATACTAATGATACTTTTATTGATGAATTGTATTGTGTATGTTTACAGACTCGACACATATATATACTTGATGAAACGTTGCCATTGTGGCAGTTATACCGTTTCAAAAGTAAACGACACAACCCTATACTAAACGGTATAAACTATATAACCGTTGTATCCCTAATAACCTAAACGACCCATATTGACCCATATTGACCCAGCCCATATAACTTGGGTTTACAGAATTCTAAAACTAATAACTAATACAATATACTACCCCTATCTTTGCTTCTATAACATTAATAGTCCAACAGGTACTAGAGATGAGCTAATGGCAGTATCTAATCTCGCAATGCGATGCTTGAATCTGAATGGAAAGAATAGACCAACAATGAAAGAAGTAGCAATAGAGTTAGAAACAATAAGAATGTCACATATTCCCTCCATGGTCAAAACTGATTTTGATCAAGTGATATACGGTGAAGATTTGCAGATGATACCATATGGGGAGTCAACGTCAACATTTTTGAGTTATGATGATAATAACTCTAGTCAATGAAAAGAAAAATCAATCATTTTTCATTTGCTTAAACAAGTAGATCTCTCATGATGTTCTACTTACCTGTCTGTATTGAAGTTGAGAAAGTTCACATGCATAGGATTTGTAGTATATATATTTGTACCTTCTCATATACATTTCTGTCATGTTGATTTCTACAAATAGTTTTTATTTTCCGAATGAAACGGACACTATTCATGATCTCCAAGTCACACAGCTGCGACGTTTAGGCCTTGAGAATGACGATAAGATGAATGTCGCATATGCCATTAAATACCATTTTATTTTCTTTTTAACATGGTGTTCACTGATTTTTGGTTGATCACTTTATGCTATGTTTGGCGAAAGGCTTATGGGGCTTATAGGGGTTTGGACTTTTAAAATAAGTCTACTTATAAAATAAGTCTCGTTTGTTACATAGGCATATAAAGCCATAAACCTCCATAAGCTCAAGCCCATTGAAAGAGGCTTATAGAAGCTTATTAAATTACCTAAATACCTTTAAAAATATAATGATTATCATATAAAAGTTGGAAATGTATGTGAAATTAATTTGGTGTATTTTTACGTGATTTTAAATTAATAAGTTTTGCCTCCAACTAATTCGCGAAACAGCTTTATAAAAATATAAGCTTCATCACTCAGCTTATAATATAAGCCCAGCTTCAGCCCTAGCTACAGTCCCAGCCCTAGCCCATTCGTTCTATCAGCTTCATTATTGTGATATTTGGAAATAATATATCATTGTAACTGTTATTAAGATATAACTGGATACATGGTTGTCATTTTTCAGCCCAGAACATGCAAACGTGTTTGTTCGGCCCAACACTATTCACAATTCACAATTCACAATTCACAATTCACAATGATTCCGCATATGGCTGTAAACGAACTGAACGTTCAGTAAACATTTCATGAACCGTTCGGTAAAAAGTTCGTTTATATTCGTTCGTTTATTAAATGAACGAACATGAACAATATTTTACGTTCGTTTAGTTAAATGAACGAACATGAACAAAAGTCTCGTTCGTTCATTTATGTTCGTGAACGTCCGATTAGGCGTTCGTTAAAGTTCGTTTATGTTTATTTATCTATTTATGTTCATATATCATATCTTTGAATTTTATAATTTTAAAAATTGGTTTGTTTAAACAAAACAACACTTATAAAACAATATATTATGAAGAATTCAATAAAGTTTATGTTTATTTGTCTATTTTCATTTATGTTCGATCGTTTAGCGTTCGTTTAGTGTCTTAATGAACGAACATAAACGAACGTGAACAAGAAATTTCGTCCGTTTAAGCTTCCGTGTCCGTTTATTTGTCCGGTTAAAATTAAATGAACGAACATGAACAGGGCCCGTTCGTGTTCGTCCGGTTCATTTACAGCCCTAATTCCACATACATGCCTGTCCTTTCTAAAAATTCAGTAAGAATTAGAATTTGTTGTTATAGCTTGAAACTATTTCTTAATATTCTTTTATCTACACTACATATATAATGCGGGATCATATTTTTTGTATTTATTAACTAATACATTTCATACTTAATAATCTATGGGTTCTCATCATGATATCAAAGCATGTCGTATATTATCTCTAAGTCACCCCGCCAAACCCTATCCGCCACTACCCTTAAAAAAATGGAGCCCACTATTTCGGACCGCTAGAAGTTAACTGACGTCGCCAACATCTTTAACCATGTACTAAAAAGAACGGGAATCACTATTGTAGCCTCTTTGACACGCCGGAACAAGCTGCCAGCTTCTAAAAATAATTGGCTCGCTATTTTACTTATAACTCTCGAACCACTTAGAGTTAGTTAACGTCGTCAACGGCATGGACTCGTAACTAAATCCCGAATAAAATGCTACCGGAATCACCGCATCCATTGTTCATACACGTTGTCATGCACCATTCTAGCTCGAGACAATCTCCAAAAAAATCACTTGTTTTTCATATTCACGTTCATTCTTTGCGATTGGTTGCTATGATATTCTTCATCAGCAAACTATCTTAAACTATCTTTTGTTTTCCTTGCATCTGTATTTTTTTTTTCTTTTCTCTGAGTAATTACAATTTTCTACTCCAATTCAATCTTTCATGATTTGCCTCTTGAATTATAGAGAAGTATTAGGCAATAGGTTAGTCGGGTCAATCCCATATGTGGGCTTAAGGTCCATTAAAGTTAGTTAATGAAATCTCTATATATTATGGCCTAATAATACTTGATAACCGACGGTGTATATATGCAGACAAATTAACACTACTATACAACATCGCCGCCAATGGTGAAGCTAGCTTAATTTTTAGGAGGGTCAAAGTGTAAATCATAAAATTTGAGATGGCCAATTTATCATTTATCTTTAAACTTTATGGTTTACAATTTAATTTATTTATTAGTAAAAAGGTATTTTACATAAATACAAAAACATTTAGGGACGACATAGCCCTCTCTTGTCCTCAAGCGTCTCCGTTTATGATCGTCGCTATGAGCGAATAATCATTTAGAGTTATGTAAAGTCTTAATATTTACGAGTAATAAAATACATAGGAATGTGTTATATTATACTATTTTTAATAAAACACTAGAATATAATTTACATTTTGAAGTCGTCAGTCTCCTAGCTACACGACAGGAAAAAAGTGCCTTTAAATCACGTTGGAAATGGTGAGAGTGTCGTTATAATCTGTGAAAGGGTCATACTATAAAGACGGGTCTCCCCCTTTGTCCCCTCTTTTTTCTCAGCGCAGCCCAATTTTTGTCAGTTTTTGTTTCATATTTTTGACAGTTTTAACCGTTTGACATATTAAACTTTATATTTTCTGTTCCGCACTTTCAGGTTTATAGCTTTTTAATATAAACAAAATTATAAAAATTAAAAAAAAAAATCAACATAAAAAAAGGGGGGGGGGGGGGGGGGGGTCATTATAAAATTATAGGGGGTTATTATAACCCATGCCCTTTGAAAAGTAGTGTACTACTGTTGCGAGGATGTTTCGCAGAAAATCCAAGCGAACTCACACCTCTTATAACTTGCTTGGTCAACGTTTCAGAGGAGGTATTTTGTATAAGGATCGGTTAGCCGTACCCCTTTTAAGTCTATTTTGGCAAACTTATTATTATTATTATTATTATTTTTAATAAAACTCCAAAACTGAAAATATAAAGTTTAATGAGTCAAAAATATTAAAAGATAGAAAATACGGAACATGAAACGATAAAAAACTACCTTATACCAGTTACGGAGCCAGGATTTTTCATTTGGGTGGGCCAAAACAAATACGCAAATGTGTAAACTTTAAGAGTCTTACGATAAAGGGTTTCACTAAAATCGCCTAAACGGGAATCTTAACTAAAATTCGATTTGCAATATCTTTCTTAGTATCTATTATTAAATTACCATATTAACGATCATCATCCATTAAAACTTTCAGTACGTAAAGATAATGAAAAGAAATTAAACATTACAATCTATGAAACTGAATAGCAAGTTAGTTTGCATTGGCTATAGTTTTGTCTAGTCATCAGCAATCAATTTTGGTCTTTCTACTCCAATTGTTAATTTGCATGAGCTAGGTATTTAATCTTTGGGTGGGCCAATTACTCATTGAGTGGATTTACATATTTTTAATATAGACATGTTATTAGTATCTAACGAACGTTTTGGGTGGGCCTTGGTCAACCCATCGTATCATTTGGCTCCGTCCCTGCCTTATACCATCAAGAGAGTGGGTAAAAGTTAGATAAGGGTTGCCACAATCCACTTTGTGCACCAATAACACCCCTTTTGTATATTGTAAGTATGGTGGGTTTAAGCATCGACTCTAACATGTTTTACAACGTAATAGATAATTACCACACATAGCATCGATTGTGTATAGCAACGTGAATTTGCGTGTGCACTTTTTTTTGTGTATATATATATATATTAGTGTGAAATAATTAAGAGCGAAGAGTGCTAGTGTTTAAATTTTAATTACTCCCTCCGTCCCATATTAAGTGTCCACTTTTAAAATGCACAAAGTTTTAAGAGATTCCACTAACTACACTCTCCACCAATCAAATATTATTTTACCCACTAAAGTCTCATCTCATTGGTTGGAATACAATACGAACACTTAATTTGGGACATCCCAAGATTTTATTATAGACACTTAATATTGAACGGAGAGAGTAATTCTTTAGCTATTAATTTGATTGCATTACTTTTTAGAGAATATCTCACCTGATACTAATCAAGTTTCATGAGTGTTTCAATTTGATCACTCAAACTTTCTATCGACCATAAAAAAAAAACTTGCAAAATTGTTCGATTCTTGTGAAATTGTTTAAAATTGCCGTATACATTATCATGTTATACCTCCTTTCAACAAACTTTATGCACAACCAATTAATACACGATTGAACGTACAAACAGCCATGAAATAATAACCAAGTTTGAATAGTGTTTTGTTTAATTCACTCGAACATAAAATTTTCACCAGGATGAAAACACTATTAAAACTTTTGAGTGATTTTGTAATCAAAACAAAGTTTTAAAACATATCTCAAACCTTATTGCTATTTAATGATTTTAACAATCTTTTTATACATAAAGGTATTTTAGTTTAGTTTTAAGTTTTAAATTTTAAATAAATATGTTGTCTCTTTATATGCACTAGCGATATAATAGTCACCATTTCTAGCTAATTAGGTGTCATTGTTTTAATGTGTAGTAAATATATTTTTATTATGTATGTGTCAAACATTAATTTACTAATCAAGTTTGAGATTTGTTCCAATTTAGTCACTTTAATTTTATTTTGATTATAAAGATCACTCAAAGTTTCAGTAGTGTTCAATTCTTGTGAAATTTTTATGGTAAAGTGGTTTGAACAGAATATTTTTCAAAACTAGTTATTACTTCGTGATTATTTTTTATGTTCAGTTGTGCATTAATTGGTCGTACATAAATTTGGTCGGAAACATTTATATTCAGGGGTTTAGTGTTTAAAATTAAGGTACAACAAGTTAATACATATATTGATGCTTCAACCACACTAATTTTAAACAATTTTAAAACTTTAATGATTTTTATGGTTGATATATAATATATAAAAGGACAAACATTTTATTTAAAAAAAATAATTGGTGATTATTTATTTATTTATTTTTTGAATATGAAAACTAATTCCAAGTCGGTAGGCAAGATTAATAATGATAATGATAATGATAATAATAATAATAATAATAATAACTTCTTACATATGAGTAGATCCTAACTAATCAACGAAAAGATAGCATAAAATTATTACGAGCCACTGGTTTTGATGAACTTACATGAATTTTTTTTCTTCCTTGAGGACTTTTGTTTGTGGGAAGATGATAAGGACTTACCGGCAAAGTTTGATCGGAGGGTTTTTTTTTTTTTTTTTTTTTTTTTTTTTTAGCAAAACCTGCTGGAACAGACACATAGAGAGATGGTTTAATTTACATGGTGTTAGATATTTTTAAGAAACTGATCAAATTTGTTTAGGGTTTATGGTTCGATGTTGGTGAGCCGGAGGTTCTGGAAACTGAGAGATGATGAATGAAATGTGTTTTTGGTTTTGTGGTATGAAAAAAGAGTTTTGTCATCAAATTCTGTCATTACGGATGCCGCCTTTTGTCCCACTAAGTACTGTAGCTTGAAACTGTAGCTCTACAAATCAAAATATCAACCAATAAAATGCTTTGGCCTCCGCTCCAACTTGGGTTTTAGTGTATTTTATAAATTGAATGATCAAATTAAAATACTCATGAAACTTGGTTACTATTAGCTGAAATATTTCAAAAAAATGCTAAAGTTAAAATGTTTAACATGAAAATATATCTCACCATTATGCTTGATTTGATCATTATATTTCAACTTAAAAGCTATTATATATTTATTTCAACTTCTCTTCTTTAAACTTGTATATGAATTTAACTTGGTCCTTCAACTTATTCAAATTACAATAATACAATTATACCCATGATATCAATATAAGCTTAGCTCACCGCAAGGTGTGAGGAAAAGATCTTGTTATACTTCAAATATGAACGAATGTAAACATTCATACATGGTATTGAGATCATAATATTGATATGAGCTCACTGCAACGCGTGATAAAACCACTTTTCCGCTTCTCTCCTCACCCATCCCAAACTCGACTATGAACAAGATATGCGTGTTGGACCAATTCAGTTTTCAGTAGTCTTTGACTATGATTTGAACATTAAATATCCTAAGTGTAAATTAAGTTCATTAAGGAATAGATATTCGAGGAGTCATCTTATGAGTTTTTCAAGGACTAAGTATAAGTCTCTTCACTTCCTGAGACAGAACTCAGTAAGTGAAGTCCTGAGCCAAAAAAGAAGATGATGGAGCCAGTGAGATCTGACAGTGTGTCATTGACTCTCCCTTGATCTCCTCAACATAAAGTCCATTCTAAACTTCGATACTTATGAAAATATCTAAGTATCTAATACTGTTTAGAAGAGAACTTTCTTGAAAAGATAAGTAGAAATCTTTGACAAAAGAAGGTAAAAAAAGAACAAGAGTTGGCATAAAGTTATGAAAGTTGTCAAAATTGTCCCCTAAAATGAGTTTGGACATATTCCAAAAATAAAAGCATATAATGTATGTGTACTACATACTTAAATGCTCGACACACTTACATTACCCCATGGGTATCCACCTCAAACGTAGCTAATAAAAGAAAATGTTTCAAAGAAGTAAGTGTTATCTGTTGCAATTAACGTAATACACATTCAAGAGAGCATTTAATCCTCCTAAAGAACTAAGTCACCGAATCTATTCAGAGTGTTAACATAGTTCTTACCTAAACACTTATCTTGGTTAGTGTTTATGTTAGTGAGAAGATCAACATACTTTGTTATTTAACTTAGATTGTTATTACGCAAATAATTTTAATAACTTATTTGATTCATTCAAATAAGAATTTAAACATTGAAAATACTTGTTGAAACCTTTCTTATTTGTTAATATTGACTAAACGTTTTAAACACTTATCATTAATTAGCATGGAAAGAGGTTGAATAACATAAAGTTATAATTTACAATCACTTTACCGGGAAAACTAGTTTTATATTATACATATATACATTTGTCGTCGTCAACAATGTCGTTTCGATAATAATAATAATAATAATAATAAAATCGCAACACCTTTCGGACTATAGGACGAGTTACAAAAACTATAATGTACTTTTAGTTTTAGCTATTTACGGTCATTTTGTGTAACAAACTTTATTTATCAGCTGTCTAACAAAGATCTAAAAATAAAAAATATATATATACATACATGCATATATATATATATATATATATATATATATATACATATATATATATATGGGGTCATTCATGTGATAAATCTAATTTTTGTGAGAACGCGAGAACTAATACTAGCCACTCATTTAATCCTCATTTAACTTTGATCTAATGTTAATATTAGCTAACTAATTTTTTTTTTTGAAAAATTTCAAATTTTTTTTTGAAAAAATTTCTAAAAATTTTCGAATTTTTTTTATAGAATTTTCGATTTTTTTTTTCACATGTGACGAAATTATTTTTTCACATGTGACGGAATTTTTTTTGTGAAATTTTTTTTCACATGTGACGGAAATTTTTTTTTCACATGTGACGGAATTTTTTTTTGTACATGTGACGAAAAAATTTTTTCACATGCGACGAAAATTTTTTCCACATGTGACGAATTTTTTTTTCACACGTGACAAAAAAAAATTCGTGAAAATTTTCAAATTTTTGTTTCACATGTGACGAAAAAAAATTTCAGGAAAAAAAAAATTCGAAAAAAATTTTTTCGAAATTTTTTTTTCGATTTTTTTTTTTTTTGAAATTTTTTGAAAATTTTTAAAAATTTTTCAAATTTTTTTTAGAAATTTTCAAAAAGTTGAATAACTAATATTAGCCATTAAATCAAAGTTAAAAGAGGATAAAATTAGTGACTAGGATTGCTTCTCGCGTTCTCACAAAATTTTAGGTTTCTCATTTGAACGCTTCAATATATATATATATATGTGTGTGTGTGTGTGTGTCGCGCGCGCGCGCGCGCCGATGAAAAAGTCTCTAAATTGTGAAGAAAATATGTCTAATATTGCAATACTATTAACTTTACCTAAAATTTTATAAAAAATGCTGAATTTTCACTAGTACACAAAATCATAATTTGGAACGTTTAAATTGGCTTTTCGAAACGCTTAAACTAACGTTCCCTATGTGACTGTTCCAAAAGATAAAAACGTTTTGGAGCGGTCTAATAAGCGTTCCCAAAGTGTCATTTTTAGAAACCTTTTTTGTATTAACCGTTCCACAATGCTATCATTCCTAATATGAAATATTGAATATTTTGGAACGTTTTTCACTAGGAGTGTTCCAAAAGCCATCCATTTTTTAGAACATTTTCACGAAAACCGTTCCAACGATAACCAAAACCTGCATATCCTATTTCAACCCATTTATCCTATTTCAACCCATTTCTGCAGGCAGCAGCAGAATTTTTCTGCATCGAGCCAATTTCCGCAGCTACCCAAATCTGCCGTTTTATTTCTGCAACGACCCATAACTAATTTTGTTCCAGAACCATTTCAACCAAAGCACAAAAAAGCACAAAGCTTATAAACATCAAATTTAACCAACAATCCGCAACACCAAATTCATCCATTACAACTAAACTTTGTCTAAAAGTTGATTGCCCAAATTCATCCATTCCCACCAAACTTTTTCCAAAAACTAATTAACTAAGACATACATCAAAGTTCAAAACATAAAAACTACATCCAAACACCAAAACTAATTAACCAATACATACTTCTTTGCATGGTTGGCAGTGAAGGTCATAAAATGATTTACTCGAGTCATGTACCATCTTGTCCAATAGTGACATAGGTATTGGTTTTCTCGTATATAAAGGGTGTAGGAATCTGTTAGTAAGAAAAAAAAGAGTTAATTATAACGAACCAATATACTGGAAATGATGTAAAATTAGAGTACTTAAAACAGGAAAAATGCCAAAGTAGAGAACTATATAAATCTATTTTCCCTTTATAGGAACAGACAAACAATTGTACTTACGTTATCAGGGAACTCTTGTTGTATGACCATAAAAAAGTCGAGAATCCATTTCATGACAAAGTAACCACATTCCCAACTCTCTCTTTGTTGGTTACACTGTAATCAAATAACAAGCATACATTTCACATATGAAAAAACACAAATATAAATGGCGGTTTACATAGGTACAAATGATTTACCTTAAGGAAAGTCCAATCCAGATTTACTTGAAACGCCTTAAAAAAACAAGTGTTCAAGTTAAAGAAATCTGGCTATGAATTGTGACTGGAATGTCAATATTAGAAAATATTACTCATTCAACACTTTTAAACACTTGCAAACTATAATACAATTGTATATGAAGAATAAAACATAGAGAAAAAAGTCACACAAACCAGAAATGCCGGCGAGTTTCTAATAGAAACAAATTCAGGCCAATCCGCCATATTCAAATCCTCATACTCGAGAAATGGGTCTTTTCCTGCTTAGGCAATATGTGTAAGTCACGTCTTGAACTTCCTATGATATTCATTCATTTTTCTAAGTAGCACTTTCTTATTCTCACTTGCTACATCATCACTGATATTCCAAGTTTCCTGATTTTTTAGAAGCAAAACTAGATGAAAGCACATGTACTATGTTTAAATATAGCTACTACCTTGGCCGCAAGCCACATTTGATCCTTCTCTTGGTTGGTAATTTGCTTCCAACCTTTGAGATAAGAAACATGTGCTCGCACCTCAACTCCCATCCATGAAGCGAATCTTGAAGCCGTATCACTATCCACTAATCCAAGATCATTGAATGTAACAGTATACGACGTGGCCGGATAATTTTTCTTGCACTTCGATAAGCCTCGCTTACGTCTTTGAGACATTGTATATATGTATACTATTAACAATGAAAAAACAAAGATTACCCCCTTGAACATGAATGGTTTAATTAAACTTTCCAGCCATAATTTACTTGTTATCTTTTTCTTGCTGTAAAATTACCTTAACAATATTCACTAAAAACACACAATTCACAAATAATCACTATAAACAATTAATCTTCTAGTAATGTTTATGTTGCTATAAAATTACCTTTATCAATAATCACTAAAAACACACAATTCACAAATAATCACTAAAAACAATTAATCTTCTAGTAATATTTATGTTGTTGTATCACTATCCACAATAATCACCAAAAAAAACTTAATCTTCTTGTTATACTTTTGTTGTCGGTCACCATCCATAAATAATCATTAAAACCACATAACTCATATTACAAATAATAAGTGTGTAAAAATTACCTCAAATTATTAAGTTAAAATCATGAAAGAAACACTAGATTTTGGAAGGATCGAAGAAGGGCTTGATAATTGATGTTTGGTTTGGCTTGAGAAATTAGGTTTAGTGGCCGCGGGAAAACATCAATTATCAATGCGGAAATCATATAAGAAACACCAAATTGAAGGGTTTTTTGGGAGAAGGGAAAAGGTAAATGGGGTAGATGGATTAATGCGGGAAAACAAAGGTAAATGGGGAGAAGGAAAAATTCAACTTTTTGGAATGGTTTTTAAGAAAACGTTCCTAAAGGGACAACACATTTCACACTCTAAGGGTAGTGGCAGTGGTCACTACAAAAAAAACCCATACCTCCCAACCCACCAATAATATCATTCCACCTCACTTACACTTTTTTCATACCTTCCAACCCCTTTTTTAGTGGCAATGGTCACTTTTTCATACCTCCCAAACTACCAATTTTTTATTTTTTATTTTCATACAATTTTTTAGTCAAAACATTTATTATATTTGATTTTTAGCACAAGAGGTGGTTGTCCCCTGTTTCACTACTCCTTCATCTCTTTCTTATCTTTCTCACCAAAAAATCTCCCACGGATTTTTATTATTAAAAAAATAATGTCTTCTCCAAGCAAACGCAGAGAAATGGACTTAATGAAGCTGTAACTTCTTTAATTTCTTTATTTTGTAACTTCTTTAATTTCTTTATTTTTGTTTTTTTTTATTATGATGAGCGATTACAAAGTGGAGATGATAAATGATGGGATGCAAGAGTTTTATGTGCATTTTAATGGACCTGCTGATAGTAAGTTTTATAATTTTATTTTTCTTGTAGTTATTTAATTTGTTCTTCAGTTTTATAAAAGTTTTTCTTTTCATGATAGTTTGACTTTCATTCTGTTTCTTGGATTTTACCCCCAACGTTCACTGCATTAATGGTTCCAACGGATACTTTGTTTCAAACCGCAGCAGTGTTTTTCACCGCTAGACCATACCGTTTACCCAAACCGCTGGGGTGGCGGCGGTGTTCCCCGGCGGTTTGGGGCAAACCGATGGCTAAACCGCTACCATTGCCACTACCCTAAGCTTTTTGGAATGGCTTTCAAGAAAGCGTTCCAAAAAGGATAACATTTTGGTACTCTTTTGGTAAGAAACGTTCCAAACAAAGAATTTGGGAACTCTTTCTTAAGAAACGCTCCAAATGGTTATATTTTGGAACAGTGGCGGGTTTCATTGGTACTTTTTAGAACACTTTATGGTATAACCGTTCTCAAAGGTTGTCAAAATAAAATTTTCTGTAGTAGTGTTTCTTTGCAAAAATAAATGCTTTTTGCCTAAAAATAATTAAAAATAGCAACCTTAAACTACGTAATAATTTAATAAACTACCCTGAAGTTTGTTTATATAAATTTAATTAAAAAAAAAAGTTAATAAAAACACGTCCCTAAACTATGTCACAAGTTACGAGAGTACCTTAAACTTTACATTTTACATATTTTTTTTCTTTAACAAACATTTATTAAACATTTAGTACACATTTAGCAATTTTATTTTAAGAAATATACCAATAAAAATATCATTAAATTATGAGTAAAATGAACTCAATATTCAAAGCTTTTGAAGTACGTATGACCTAATAAAACAATTATAATAATTTTAAAATCAACTTCTTATTTTTTCTGTAATAAGTTATAATTAAGTAATTTTGTTATAAAATATACCATTCAAAAGGTTTTTAATTTTTAAAATAGGCTTCTTATTTAATTGGTAATAAGTTAAAATGATTTCAAAATTTGAATGATATAAACAACACACTCATTACAATAATCATTAATGAAGAGTTTTAGGTTTTACTTTTAGAATATAAACGAGCTGGGGCACCCGCGCTTTGCTGCGGGATTGTTGTTTTAAATATAAACTCGAAATAAAATAATAGATTTTTTTTTTAGTAAGGACTAAATTTGAAAAAAATGGCTAACGGGGGACTAACGGTGGAATTTACAACTAACCGAGGGACTAAAAGCGTAAATTTCTTAGGAACAGTACCAGGCACTATTTGGTACTGTTTGGCACTGTAGCAGCACTATTCTGCACTGTTTGGTACTGTAGCAAATGAATTTTCAGTTTCAGTCCCTTAACGTGGCATCCTCTTGCACAGTTGGTCCCTACACATGTTAGATAACGACCGTTAAAGACTATTAAGGACTAACTTCGCATTTGACCACCAACCTTAGGGACTAAAATGGGGCAACGACGAAACTTCCATGTGCATTGTTGCTACAGTACTAAAAACGGCTATTAGAATATATATAATTATTTAGTTAAAATAAACTACTAGTATTATAATTGAACTTTTATTTTTTATAATTACATCAGGTTAATAGATAAAGAATATGAATTGCATTACATAATTTAGTGATATAAAAACGCATGAATATCAAATTACATAAACATATGCAATATTTTTTTTTACAAATAAAGTAAAGTAATTAAACGATCTTAAATAAGTATATAATAAAAAAAAATCAAACCGCAATGCCCGATCATTTTTATTTCTCGTTTCCGTTCATTTTTATTTATCATTTTAACTAGACTAAAATACACCGTTGGTCCCTAAACTTGTGACGAAACATCACAGGGCACCTTAACTTTTTTTTAGTCGCCTGGAGTCCAAATAGTGAGATTTTGAGTCTGAATGCGTCCCTCCACCATTATTTGTTGTTTTGTTTTGTTTTTAGTGAAGGGCATAATGGTCCTTTCATATATTTGGATTGTTACTCATGCAAATCTCCTCATCTACTATTCTTCTTCCACTTTAATACCCATAATCTGTTGGGTTTATGAATCTAACGTGTTTGATGAAATGAAAGTTTTAACGTGAAGGCATTTAAGTTTCCTGGTAGTTATATTTATGGGCTATTTAGGGGTGTTGGGATTGTGCTTAAACTAAGTTCGTTCTAGCAGGACTTGAGATCAAACACTAACGAGTTCCGTTTAGTGCTGGCGGCTTACATAAAATTTGTAATCGGTACATGTCAATAAATTAAGGAATAATGTGTGTTCTTTTTAAAACATTAAACACTGATGAGTAACCTGGCTTACTCTTTATTTTAGTAACGACAATCAACAATATTTTGTATGGGATAACACATGGCATGACATTCTTATATATACGATGTATTTTAATCAAGACTAAAATACATATTCCATATATGAAATGTGTTATGTGTGAGCCCGCTTCAAAGAACGTGTGTTTTCTAATCAAGTGTGAACCACTTAAAAATATACTCATGTTCAAAGGGTTATCTCTATATATGAAATGTGTTTAAATGGCAAAGAGAATAGAATTAGGTAGTATGAATATCACACTCAAGTGATTTTAGTCTTGAACAAAGCCACTGTAGTGAACTCAGCATATAATAAGAAAACAGGGATCATACAGAGGTTTTTGCCTTTACTTTTTTCTTTTGAGACCTGATATAGATTGAGTTATAATTCTGGTGAGCTTCATTAAGTCTGTCTTAAAACTGGTGGTTTACAGCTCTGTAAATTCAAACTCATTATGAACCTAAAAATTAATTGCAAAAGACAAGCTTAAAGGAGTTGAGAAAGATACAAAGATACAATCAATCACTGCACTAGACGTGACTTTGTATTAAATACACAAAACTATGAAACTCTTCACACTTTGAGAGCTGCAAACTTCAACTACCAAAGCATCCTTAGTCATATCTTTTGCCAAGATGAAGTAGTCCCATCTTTCATGACTCACTAGTCTTGGCCAAAAGATAGACCAAAACACTTTAGTCATCACTGCAAGCTCATTGCTAGTGCACAGATCCAATACACACTGGCACCGCACCCACTGGCTGCATCAATTTTAAGTATCAACCCATACACTGTGACATTCATCCATTCAGCTTATACATTCCATTTGAGTACTATATTGCTGATGTAAATGAGACTCTGTAAACTGTGGTGAAATTCAGGCATCAATAGTTGTACCACCCGTAATCTCCCAAACATTATTTTAATAATAGAATCCTATTTATTATTACTTATCTAATTAGCTGAGCATATTCGAGCTCACTTGACTAAATCACGGGAAGCTATCCCACGTACTATGACACAGATTAACATTTGCAGACAATTTATTTTTATCGGAAATGTGAAATATTAATTTTCTAATATTACGGATGATTAAAAACTCAAAAAAAAAAAAAAAAAAAGAGAAGTTATCTCGTTTTTCCTGAAAATTTAGTCCACACGCGCACCGACACCCAGTTAATTATGGCAAAAGTCAAATAAATATTTCTATGAATCATAAATAATATTTGTATATTACTTGTATAAAAACACACTCAAAAATGTATATTATACGTTTTACTAAAAAGGAAAACAAGACACCGCGACACACATTTAAGCTTAAACGGGACACGAAATACCTTCACAAAAATTCAAAACTATTTTCCCCTCTAATATTTCGGTTTAGCCGCCCCATCCAACTCACCCATAATCACATGCCTAACTTATGAATTTTTAATAGTCACTTCGCATGATAAATCATGGACAATAAAGTTTAAAAGAGCCATGCACATTAATAACCATCGTTTACTTGGGCCTATCAAGATCTATTTTTTATTTTTTTTAAATAACCGAACATCACAAACATCACATGCCAACTTAAGGGATTGTGAAAATGCTTCTTTAAACTACATTACATGGTTATTAGCTTGAAAAGTACCATGCACCCTTGTAACCACTAGACTTGACATTACAATTTGATTCCCCTTGGCTCCTATTTTATAACCAATCGGAACCCATACCCCATACACTTTGCAAATTCCTTTCAAGTTGCAAACTCATTCTTTCTAAGAAAATTCCCAAGTAGAGAATTGGTTAAGCTTGGAATATCTTGGGAAATTAGTAACTTGGGAAGCTACAGGTTTTACATTTTAATACATGGGTTGAAAAGTGCTCCTTGTTTCTCCTCTTGCTCGATCAAATCTCAAACTCACTGTAAGAGTCCAAAAATCTTTTAAACTTGTATTTTCTTTTGATTTATTAATGTAGCAATGTATTAGCACTTGAACATGTGTTATTAGAGTTAAGTAATTATAAAGCTAAAATATGTTACTTGTATATTTATATACTACTCGACATACATACACCTATGTTTAATGGTTTTGTTTTTGGAACTTGTGTGGTGGTATCAAAACTAGCATAGCTATAATAAGCACAATAAAAATAAGCTAGAGCATATTTACTAGCAAATCGTCACACATGAGGTTTTGTAAACTCATTAGTACACTTTTGACTAAAAGTAAACATAAGGAAGTGTAGATCTAAAATAAACATAAGTATTGGCTTATTTTTGGAAAAAGTGCTTATTTCGAAACTAAAATAAACTCATCGTATTTTGGCCTAAATGAAATGGTTCGTGTTTACCTGTGGTGTCGAGACCCACTGTTCCACAGTCGGTTTTCTTTTTATTTTATACACTACTTCAAATGGAAATTTCAAGTTATTAGAACTTGACTTATATTGGTAAATTGTTCTAGAAATTATAAGCCATTTACACTACTACAATAAGTCCTTTCAAGACCTGTTGTAGAATCTATCTAGACCAGTTTTTCATGGGGTCTCGAAGGGGGGGGCTCTGCATGTGAAAACCATATCGAGACCGGTTTTTAAACCGGTCTCGATTATGATAATCGAGACCTGTTTCTATCAATATCACCGGTCTAATATCAATATCGAGACCTGTTTCTATCAATATACCCGGTCCAGTATTAATATCGAGACCTGTTTCTATCCATATAACCGGTCCAATATCAATATCGAGACCTGTTTCTATCCATATACCCGGTCCAATATCAATATCGAGACCTGTTTTTGAGTGTTTGACGGGTCTTGTTTTATATACAAAGACCTGTTTCTATCATAAAAACATGTCTCTATTGTGTTTTTAAAAGAAAATAAAATCCCTTAATTATAGCAGTTTCCAGCACAAATTCTAGTTTCCAGATTCAATAATCCAGGTTGCAATTTCCAGATTCCAGTTGCAATTCCCAGTTTCAATCAATGCACAAACACAACTTTTGATCCATGAATAACCAAATACATCCTACATTCCATAAATTTAACTACTAAACCATAAATGTCAATACATATTCCAGAATTTTACTTAGATAATCACGAGTTCTAGCACTAAACGTATGTACGTTCCAAAATGCCTTTTACAAAAAAGCAGCTCGCACATATCATCTTAACTTAATTACTTGAGAGTACAAATGCCTAAAACAAAAGACAATGGCATAACCAACAACTACCTATCAATAACGTTAATCAAATTGGACATAACTGATGCCACTTCTCGACAGTGTCTTCAATCTGATTCATGGAGAACGGACGACTATCATGCCAAGGGATCTACATGTAAAAAAGGTAAACAATATATGTTAAGAGCTGTAACAGAAAACTAAACTAAACATACTTGTTGCATCCGTTTTCATTTACATACTCTAAAATCAATATTTAGGATAGTACTTACACTGTTAGGAAAATGATCCTGATGAACGGTTACAAATTCATGCATCCATTTGAGTACATAATATCCACATTCCCATTTTTCCGCTTGTTGATTGCACTACATTTCAATAAACCAAGAATGTGTACATGTTAAAAGTTGTATAACACAACAATTTGTTTATATGTATCTAATCATAGTGAGATAGTTTACCTCGACAACTTTGTAATTTGCAATGAACTTATTCAGACAGCTTGTAAGCCAATAGCTTCGCTCGGTCCTTTTCTTGTTCTTGTTCTGATAAGAATCCAAGATGTAGCACATGCGTTGTTTAGGGCATACAACAAACAACACCCAATGGTTCCCCCTGAAAAGTTAAAAGAAAATTATTGAACATATATGCACATGAGCAATTAAACAGTTTAGAGATAATAGCATACATACTTCTCTATAAATGGTGCAAGGAAAATGTCGTAGGTAGCATTGAATGCTCTCGCCAAGTAATCTTTTACACCCGAAGTATTATTAAGGCACTCACTTCCTTGAATCAAATATGGGTTTAATAGTCCACAACGGTTAGAACTTGACTGCATCAACTTGTATAGCCCCCTAAAACAAAACAATAGCTTATAGAATAAATCTAAAACTTACACAACCAATAACACTTTAAATCCCTACCTGAGTACCTGATATATCAGTCCACTGTTAGCCCAAAATGTCTATTAAAAAAAAAAAAAAAAAAAAAAACTTTTATTGAATTTCTCATTTGACGCTATGTATTCTGCAAGTGGTGTTGTTGAGACTCAATACGCACATCCAGTAACAGATCACAAAAAGAATCCAAGACTTTCAAAGAGGATACTTAAAATTGAGACTCAATACGCACCCGTTTTGACCAGCCTAGACTCTACTTTGGGCCAATAAGCAATTTTAAATACTTTAAAAGTAGTTTCAGAAGCACTCGTACCAGTTAAAGTAAGTGATAATGCTTGCATCGAGCCATCCATCCATTCGCCGCTAATAATTGATCGCATTACATTCACTTAGGAAATTAGTGTTAAAGAAAATTAAAGCACTTGATCATTGTAGTTAAGTCGTAACTGAATACATTTAAAGTTTTTCGAATTTTATCATAAACCTGTACCTGAAAATTAATTTGAGTTTATGTAACTTTGACCTTTTCAATTGTATTTGATGGTTTCTTTCCATATCACCAACAGTAATGTGTAACTTTTAGCATATTTTTAAACCATGTTCTAGTAAATTCCTAATTAGAAGCCTAAATTGTGAGAGGGCCAACACCCTCCCCTGCCCCTTCAATGTTCAGCCACTGTCTATAATTTCTAGGAAATTGATGCTGGAACAAATAGTCTTCTGATCTGATTCATAAATCGCGATTTCAACCATTTTCTGATCCGAATCGTCGAAAGTGTCAAACACGAAAGTTGTTCAGAAAGAGGTTTTACATAAGACACGCGGACAGTTTAGCCTGGAAGTGAAAAACAAAGGCGGTAAACTGCAAAAGCTAACTGGACCTGTTTAAGACTGAAAAACAGCCATGGCTAAAGAGTCTTTGTGGCGATTTGATCTTTTGAGGCCAAGACACAGCCAAGGCTGTTGTCTCAAGTCCTTCTAGCCGAGACGTAGCCATGGCTATGGCTTTGATTGTTGCCTCAAGGTTGTGTGTCTAGCACGGCTAGCTTGGGTTTGATGGCCCGAAACTTGTCATTGAGACTTGTTCAATTAATTGACTCATTTCTTGACCTTGACAACTTATAAATTAGCATTTTCAATAAGCAATCAATAACAGTAGCCAATTTCAGTAAGGAATCCTTAACATAAGTTACAATAAGCATTCTTTAAACATAATTACCCAAACAACTCCTAATATAGCATATTATAGACTTTAAACATAAAATAAACACCCAAACAACCCCTTAATCTGCTTATAATTACAATAGACGTGAAATGAACACCAAAACTGCCCCTAAATAAGTATAAGCCCTAAAATATAATCCCAACAACCCCTAATTTCAAGTAGCAAATGACAGCTTCTATATAAAATCCCAAACAACACCAATACAAACCCAACGAATCTCACATTACAGAAATGAAAAATGGAACCCAACAATAACATCATACTTTAGTTAATTAACAACGTGAAATAAACCCCAAAAAAAATTAATAATTCGAAACTTACCATTTGTGTGAGGTTTTAGTTGGAGGATCTGTTAATTAGGTTTAGTGATATGGTGGGTATGGTAGTGGTTAGGGTTTTGAGGGTGAAAATGGTTAGGGTTTTGAGGGTGAAAATGGAGGTCGGCGATTAATTAATTAGGGGATTTGTGTGTTTGGGATTGAGAAAATGGAAGGGATAATGGGTATAGTTGTGTTGTGAGTTTGGGATGAGTGCCGAAATATTTTTTTTTTCCCGCTTTTGAGGTCTCCAAAAATTTTGTGTTTCCCGCTAGGTGTCGAGCTTCTTATTGTTTCCCACCCAATAACACTTTATTCTCTTTTTTTTGTTTTAGTTTTTTTAAATTTTAATATGTACAAGATTATTGCATACTTGAATCTGCAATAAAAAAAGGCATATAAGTTAGTTAACTATATAAGGAGTTAATCAGTATAAAGAGTTTTATGAATGTCGAATCAACAATTGTTTTCTTACCTTCATGATCCAAAGGGTTCATCCACGATCATTCCTTCATCGTGGTCGGATCTTATGTAGGTAGTCTTATCAAGAACAACGGAGTCTAAAGGTGCACCGGTAGAAAATGGAGGTAACTCGTCATATTGATCGTATTCATCCTCGTCCACAACATCATCAATACCAAGTATACGACGTTTACCAAATTGGACAACATGCCATCTAGAATCTTTCGGGTCCTCGACATAAAATACTTGGGTGGCTAATTTGGCTAGAATGAATGGTTCAGATACATAGCCATTTGTGGAAAGATTGACAGTTGTGAAACCATCTCTGTCAATAAGAAGACCTTTGGTGTTATCGACCCACTTACACTTGAACAGTGGTATAACAAATGAATTGTAATCTAATTCCCATCTCTGTCGCTCGAGTCTTGGTATAATGGGAAAATACCACAACAATTTAGCAGGAGGGCCATTCTTTGTCACATCACTGTTAGGTCCTTTTTGTTTTATTTGCACATACCTTGACGTTTTACATACCTTACACACATCAGTCAAATTATGACGATCATTATTAATTGGCAAATCATTGTTATTACATTCAGAAACTGACGTGTTATTAGCAACTCTTTCTTCACCATGAAAATCCCATACAGTGTACCCTCTCGTAAACCCAACTCTTATTAGATGGTTTTTAACATCTTTAGCTTTCTTATACAATACACCATTTCTACATTTCTTACAAGGACAAAAAATTTCATCTTTTCCGCTCATCACCCGATCATCCTCAGCAACTTTCATGAACTCGGACAACTTTTCCATGTATTCGGGGGTAGCTCGCTTTATATTGTACATCCATGTATAACGATCCATCTGTAACACAATTAGAAGATATATATAATAAGATGTATGCATCTAATGATTACGTACAATTTTGTTTTCGTTTGGTCAATCCTAACCCACTTTTATACCACATTGTCTCATATGTGGATGCTTATTATTAGATTGAGTATTATTTAAAAAAAAATCGACAGCATTTCCCCTTAACTCCCCAAGTATACGTATAAGTGCATACTCGTAGGAGTAAGGGAAAAATGCTATCGATTTTTTTTCTAAAATAATACTCAATCCAATAACAAGCATTCACACCCTAAATGAAACAATATGTTATAAAAGTAGTCCCAAATGGGGACAATCCAAGATTAACCTCTAATAGGTTAATATCGGACGGGTGTTAAACTATATATTCATCTATATTTTTTTTTACCTAGTTTTACTACATGGATGTTAAAAGAATATAAATGCTTGCTTAAAAATAATTGGAAATAATACCTTACTTCAATAAATCGTAAGTCAAGCTATCCTAAAAATAATTTGTTCGGCATACATGATTTCCGCAAATGACCCTACACATATGAAAGAAGATTCAAAAAAATGAACTAACTTCAAAATTCTAAGAAAGTAAAATTGTATTGCTAAATTAAAACTTAATGATTAAGATGTATTTAATACCTTTGATAGTGAAGAAGATGTATTTAATGTCTTTGATGATAAATGAGATGCATTTAATAAATGTGAAATTTGTATTTTGAAGTTATGAAGAAGTTGAGTAGGTAAGTTGTGAGTTTAAGATGACATTGAATGTAATTTTTGGGTATTAATTCGTGAAGCAGGTCTGATGTTCCAACGTCTCAATTTCAAAAATCTATGGAGACCGGTTTTCTATGAAATAACCGGTCTACATTCCATAAATAATCCAGACGTGTTTTCAAACGAAAGACCGGTCTCATTTATCTTTTTATAGACCGGTTTTCATAAAATTAACCGGTCTAGGTTTGTTTCTTGAATCAAGACCGGTGTTTTTGGTAAGAACCGGTCCAGATTATTTTTGGAGGGGTGGATTCCGGGTTTTGAGACCCGTTTCTTTAGTATCCGGTCTCCATGTAGGGGTCTTGATGCTTCTTTTTGTAGTAGTGTTAATTATTTGTTTAGTAGCCTTATAAATATTAAACATGTGCAAATCATCCCACAAGAAGGGCTTGTAGTCTAGTGGTGAGTTTGCTCACGTACTTAGCAACAGACAGGGGTTCAATCCTCGTGGATGACACTGTCTTGTCTAATATTTTTTATTTATGGATTTACTTATTATTTTTGGTTATTATTTTTGTACTGACACAATACTTAAATTATATACACGACACTCGTTTACAACTTAATTGGACGTCACGCACCGATTTTGAAATTATTGGAGCCGTATGTACAATAAAACTCTATTTTAACTTTATTAATACGAAACGTATATTTTTCGTTAAATTGTGATATGAAGTATATATTTTATACGTTTTTGCAACACTTGACAAATATGGGACAACTAATATTTACAAATGTGTCATGCCGGATTTCATTAAATTACTATACTTAGTATATTTTTCATGAACCCGACTAATAGAGATAACTAAATAATATGAAATTAATTATAATAAATATAATACAAACATTTTCTAATTTATCATCCACTGATATATATACACCGTACAATGTAAACATTTTATAAATACTTAACTTAAGTATTTATCTATTTATTTTTACCGATGATATATAATTATCATGAACACTTTATTTGTGAATATTTTCCGTACTTAGTCGTCCGGTTACTTCCGAACCGGAGACTTATCCGTCATGAATACTTTTATATACTTATATACATGTATACTTTTCAAGAGTCAATACTTACAAACATTTTTGAATCTATTTAAACATAAACACTACCACACAAGCAACAATAAACAAAACCATTCGAGAACACTTAAACTTATTTAAACTCCTTGAGTCATGAATCAAATCTGTAAACTAAGACTTGCCATATTAATTTAGGTCGCGTGTCGGTGCCGCACACTATCACTACCTGTACTTCTTGATATCATCGTGTTATGCTCTAGATGCCAGTTGTGTCAGTTGTGGTATTTGCATTTCTGTGGCTAAGGTGAGTTCATACCCCTAATTTTACTTATTTTTAAACTGTTTTGGGGGAGAATACATGCTCGTTTTTAACTAAACTAAATGTTATTTTATACTAAAACTCGTTACTTGCTCTTACTTGATACATGACTTATTACTCATTGCATACTGGATTACCTTATTATGGACACAAGTGTTTAAATTCGATATGTGAGTTTATAGCCCCACTTTGTACTTATACTTGTTTGCAAACTATGGGGTGAGAAACATGCAAAACATTTTCTGGACCACTATATTGTTCCATCTTTCTAAAACTATTGCGTGGATAGCCTAAGCCCCTGAACCCACTGTTATGCCCACTTTCATGAACCGTTAATTCCTGCGGGAAGCGCGATTGATATAGATAGATCTATCGGGGAGTAACGTCCCCCGTTCGGTTGGCCAGACGGGTCAATGCGAGCGTATACCAAGTCGAAGTACGAGTGTATTGGGTTAAACACTCGCTATGGGCACCTGATTATCATTTATGTGCTACAATGTAGCGCACTGAACTGTTGAGCTTCGGTTGCATGAACTTAGTGCTAGCGCGATAGACTTTTACTTTGTGTGACATCATATTCGTTGTAATGATCACACACTATGCCTATGGTCCAACTCAATGTCTAATACTTATTGTCTACTTTGATGATACTTTTCATGACACTGTTGGTAAAGCAATGGTAAATTATTTTGAACTTGACTTGTATGTGAATAATTTTTCACACTTGAAAACTTTGTGATCCACATTACTAATTTACTTAAAGGTAAACTCTATTTTTATGACATTGTGAGCGACACAATGGTCACTAAACTTTCTTTTGAACTCACATACTTTTACTCCACCTTGTTATTTTTACAAACCTATGAACTCACCAGCGTAAGCTGACCTTTTTAGCATGTATTTTCAGGTTTAAGGCGATAGCTAACTGTTGAAGGCTTTTGGCATGGCATGGCATGGTCATGGATGACTCTAATATATTTGGGATCGCTTTATTTCCTTTATGGACCTATATTTCCACACTGTTTTTGAAATGTTGTAAACTAAACGTTTCGACTATGAAATTTATTCTAAACGGTTGAGGTAAAACCGTTCTTTGTTCCTTGTGTTGTGATACCGATTGAGTAGCACCCCAGTGACATGTATGCTTCCGCTGGACCCGTATTATGGGGGTGTTACAGATTGGTATCAGAGTCAGGTTATAGAGAACTGGGTATATTTTAAAACCTATACTATAACTACTTTTACAAAAACTTGACCCTATGACCGCCACATGCCTGCCTGCCAAGCCTGCTGCCTTACTTATTATAAAACATTTTCTTTTAAAGTAAGGGACATATTAATAGTGTAACTGAGCTAAGTATTTCAAAATTCATTGAACCTCGGTGGAATATAGACTGATCACCTATATTCGACCAGGGACAGTGGGACATAGCCTGATCACCTATGTCCGACTCAGAGGTGAATTTTGTGATACTAAGATTAGTTATAATAGAATTATGTCCTGATTGATTTTCTACTTGATTTATGAAAGTTTCAAAAATATCTGTGTGTGTACATAAGCATTGGATATCATAAAAGTTCACATCTACACGCAACACACTGGCATCACAGTATTTTTTTTTTCTCATCACAATACTTTTTCCCTTATATGGAATACTCTTTTATAACAATATGTGTATGTTACAGTCACCTCTACCCCAAACCTTACACTCAATCAATGTTGTACCTTCCTTGCTTAGTACACTACTGAGACAGCCAACTGATTACTAGTAGCAATCAACACCCTCCTTTAAGGTGAACTTGTCATACTCCCCATTCCGTAGAGATGTTATGCACAAAAGAAACCTTAAGACCTTAAGGAGTAACCTGGACCACTATCTCTGTAATACACACATAATCATTTATGTATCCCTCGAGAATAGCAGTTGTCTACCTTTCTACCCTCTTATGAGATAATAAATTGTGTCGCTATTAGAATGCAAACTGTTTTCGATTATTATACAGACCATTTTGCGATCATCCTACAAAATGTTTTATTACTATTTCATGAAATCAAAATTTTGACCCTGCTACTGTTTTATAAACAATAAATTGTTTTCCTATTGTCTGATAAACTGTTTTATGAATCATTTTTACAACTATTTTATTATCATGTAATAAACTGATTCATTACCTTACTACCATCCTATAAAACAACAAACAGTATCGTTGGCATTTTGTAAGCAATATTACAATTACCCTACAAGTCTTACTACACCTTACGAACTATTTTACTCCCCTATAAACTGTTTTGCAACTAAATCACAAAACTAAACTACAACTTTGCTACTATTTTACAAATGATAAACTGTTTTCCTGTTACTCTAAAGACAGTTTTACAGATCGTTTTATAAATTATTCTGCAATCACCTGGTGAACTATTTACTCTTTTGAAAAGTACTTTATGTTACTATCTCATAAACAGAATAACCAATATTCTCTTTTGTAAACAAACCAAACCTTAAAAGTGAATCTCACACTCTTCCTGAAACTATAAATAACAATCTACCGAGTCTTGACACTATTCCATCACTGTGTGAGTTACCCCATTTGTTCCTTATGATAAGGTTCCCATATCAGTAGTGAATGCGTTGAACTAGGCTACCGATATCCATCACCCTCACGACATTTTGTCCTGTTGGAGTTCTAAATAACTCGGTCTCAAAAATTCATTTTTGTATAACCATACTCCTACACCGAGATAACAACAGGAAGCTAATGCTAAAACCGCCATCCTATTAAACTCACTACAGAAATCACTGTACCTCACCAAATCATCGAATAGAGGTCTTACCAATGACAGATAACCTAAATGCCTTCCCACAAAAAGAAGAGAAACCCTCAAACAACCTAGTGAGACCCAAATCTGTTATACGTATCATCACCACTTCTGAGACAACACACTAACGGATAACGTAAACTGAATCGCGGGACGCGATTCCTTGTAAGGAGGGTAGACTGCAACCACCCGTAATCTCCCAAACATTATTTTAATAATAGAATCCTATTTATTATTACTTATCTAATTAGCTGAGCATATTCGAGCTCACTTGACTAAATCACGGGAAGCTATCCCACGTACTATGGCACAGATTAACATTTGCAGACAATTTATTTTTATCGGAAATGTGAAATATTAATTTTCTAATATTACGGATGATTAAAAACTCAAAAAAAAAAAAAAAAAAAAAAAAAAAAAAAAAAAAAAAAAAAAAAACGAGAAGTTATCTCGTTTTTCCTGAAAATTTAGTCCACACGCGTACCGACACCCAGTTAATTATGGCAAAAGTCAAATAAATATTTCTATGAATCATAAATAATATTTGTATATTACTTGTATAAAAACACACTCAAAAATGTATATTATACGTTTTACTAAAAAGGAAAACAAGACACCGCGACACACATTTAAGCTTAAACGGGACACGAAATACCTTCACAAAAATTCAAAACTATTTTCCCCTCTAATATTTCGGTTTAGCCGCCCCATCCAACTCACCCATAATCACATGCCTAACTTATGAATTTTTAATAGTCACTTCGCATGATAAATCATGGACAATAAAGTTTAAAAGAGCCATGCACATTAATAACCATCGTTTACTTGGGCCTATTAAGATCTATTTATTTTTTTTTTTTAAATAACCGAACATCACAAACATCACATGCCAACTTAAGGGATTGTGAAAATGCTTCTTTAAACTACATTACATGGTTATTAGCTTGAAAAGTACCATGCACCCTTGTAACCACTAGACTTGACATTACAATTTGATTCCCCTTGGCTCCTATTTTATAACCAATCGGAACCCATACCCCATACACTTTGCAAATTCCTTTCAAGTTGCAAACTCATTCTTTCTAAGAAAATTCCCAAGTAGAGAATTGGTTAAGCTTGGAATATCTTGGGAAATTAGTAACTTGGGAAGCTACAGGTTTTACATTTTAATACATGGGTTGAAAAGTGCTCCTTGTTTCTCCTCTTGCTCGATCAAATCTCAAACTCACTGTAAGAGTCCAAAAATCTTTTAAACTTGTATTTTCTTTTGATTTATTAATGTAGCAATGTATTAGCACTTGAACATGTGTTATTAGAGTTAAGTAATTATAAAGCTAAAATATGTTACTTGTATATTTATATACTACACGACATACATACACCTATGTTTAATGGTTTTGTTTTTGGAACTTGTGTGGTGGTATCAAAACTAGCATAGCTATAATAAGCACAATAAAAATAAGCTAGAGCATATTTACTAGCAAATCGTCACACATGAGGTTTTGTAAACTCATTAGTACACTTTTGACTAAAAGTAAACATAAGAAGTGTAGATCTAAAATAAACATAAGTATTGGCTTATTTTTGGAAAAAGTGCTTATTTCGAAACTAAAATAAACTCATCGTATTTTGGCCCAAATGAAATGGTTCGTGTTTACCTGTGGTGTCGAGACCCACTGTTCCACTGTCGGTTTTCTTTTTATTTTATACACTACTTCAAATGGAAATTTCAAGTTATTAGAACTTGACTTATATTGGTAAATTGTTCTAGAAATTATAAGCCATTTAATTATTTGTTTAGTAGCCTTATAAATATTAAACGTGCAAATCATCCGACAAGAAGGGCTTGTAGTCTAGTGGTGAGTTTGCTCACGTACTTAGCAACAGACAGGGGTTCAATCCTCGTGGATGACACTGTCTTGTCTAATATTTTTTATTTATGGATTTACTTATTATTTTTGGTTATTATTTTTGTACTGACACAATACTTAAATTATATACACGACACTCGTTTACAACTTAATTGGACGTCACGCACCGATTTTGAAATTATTGGAGCCGTATGTACAATAAAACTCTATTTTAACTTTATTAATACGAAACGTATATTTTTCGTTAAATTGTGATATGAAGTATATATTTTATACGTTTTTGCAACACTTGACAAATATGGGACAACTAATATTTACAAATGTGTCATGCCGGATTTCATTAAATTACTATACTTAGTATATTTTTCATGAACCCGACTAATAGAGATAACTAAATAATATGAAATTAATTATAATAAATATAATACAAACATTTTCTAATTTATCATCCACTGATATATATACACCGTACAATGTAAACATTTTATAAATACTTAACTTAAGTATTTATCTATTTATTTTTACCGATGATATATAATTATCATGAACACTTTATTTGTGAATATTTTCCGTACTTAGTCGTCCGGTTACTTCCGAACCGGAGACTTATCCGTCATGAATACTTTTATATACTTATATACATGTATACTTTTCAAGAGTCAATACTTACAAACATTTTTGAATCTATTTAAACATAAACACTACCACACAAGCAACAATAAACAAAACCATTCGAGAACACTTAAACTTATTTAAACTCCTTGAGTCATGAATCAAATCTGTAAACTAAGACTTGCCATATTAATTTAGGTCGGGTGTCGGTGCCGCACACTATCACTACCTGTACTTCTTGATATCATCATGTTATGCTCTAGATGCCAGTTGTGTCAGTTGTGGTATTTGCATTTCTGTGGCTAAGGTGAGTTCATACCCCTAATTTTACTTATTCTTAAACTGTTTTGGGGGAGAATACATGCTCGTTTTTAACTAAACTAAATGTTATTTTATACTAAAACTCGTTACTTGCTCTTACTTGATACATGACTTATTACTCATTGCATACTGGATTACCTTATTATGGACACAAGTGTTTAAATTCGATATGTAAGTTTATAGCCCCACTTTGTACTTATACTTGTTTGCAAACTATGGGGTGAGAAACATGCAAAACATTTTCTGGACCACTATATTGTTCCATCTTTCTAAAACTATTGCGTGGATAGCCTAAGCCCCTGAACCCACTGTTATGCCCACTTTCATGAACCGTTAATTCCTGCGGGAAGCGCGATTGATATGGATAGATCTATCAGGGAGTAACGTCCCCCGTTCGGTTGGCCAGACGGGTCAATGCGAGCGTATACCAAGTCGAAGTACGAGTGTATTGGGTTAAACACTCGCTATGGGCACCTGATTATCATTTATGTGCTACAATGTAGCGCACTGAACTGTTGAGCTTCGGTTGCATGAACTTAGTGCTAGCGCGATAGACTTTTACTTTGTGTGACATCATATTCGTTGTAATGATCACACACTATGCCTATGGTCCAACTCAATGTCTAATACTTATTGTCTACTTTGATGATACTTTTCATGACACTGTTGGTAAAGCAGTGGTAAATTATTTTGAACTTGACTTGTATGTGAATAATTTTTCACACTTGAAAACCTTGTGATCCACATTACTAATTTACTTAAAGGTAAACTCTATTTTTATGACATTATGAGTGACACAATGGTCACTAAACTTTCTTTTGAACTCACATACTTTTACTCCACCTTGTTATTTTTACAAACCTATGAACTCACCAGCGTAAGCTGACCTTTTTAGCATGTATTTTCAGGTTTAAGGCGATAGCTAACTGTTGAAGGCTTTTGGCATGGCATGTCATGGTCATAGATGATTCTAATATATTTGGGACCGCTTTATTTCCTTTATGGACCTATATTTCCACACTGTTTTTGAAATGTTGTAAACTAAACGTTTCGACTATGAAATTTATTCTAAACGGTTGAGGTAAAACCGTTCTTTGTTCCTTGTGTTGTGATACCGATTGAGTAGCACCCCAGTGACAAGTATGCTTCCGTTGGACCCGTATTATGGGGGTGTTACAATAGTAGGCAGCCTTGTGTGACCCATAGAAGCTTGCACCTCCTCCATTGATCTTCACTGATATATTGTACTTTGGCAAAATTTCAACCGGAGAGAACTTATTAACAACCATTTACAAAATACTTTGGTTGCTCCATCTATCTCATAAAGGTGTCAAGAACAGAAAAACGAAAGAAGAAGAGTAGAGGAAAACCCAACATATGAAGGTGTCAAGAACAACATCTGATGTAACTTATTAACAACCATTTATAAAATACTTTGTTTGTACCTTTAAAATGAAACCCCACCAGATTATGGGTATTAAAATAGAAGAAGAAGAGTAGAGGAGGAGATTTGCATGAGTAATAATCTAAATATATGAAATGACCGTTATGCCCTTCACTAAAGACAAAACAAAACAGTAAATAATGGTGGAGGGACGCATTCAGACTCAAAATCTCACTAGTTGGACTCCAGGCGACTAAAAAAAAGTTAAGGTGCCCTGTGATGTTTCGTCACAAGTTTAGGGACCAACGGTGTATTTTTGTCTTTTAACTATAAACAAGACAAACCATGTGTCCATGACTCGAATTCAAGATAAAACTTCGTATATTAGAGATGAGATCAATATAGACACAATATTCTTTATAGATCCGATGAGCCAGTTTTAACCAGCCATTTTACATTAAAAAATAAAAAATAAAAAAAAATAAATAAAATCATTCTCTACCTTTTTCGAAAATAAAATATCTTGCAAACGGTAAATTGTTAAGTAACGAAAAATACATCATTGTGACGAGAATCTTTTTATCTTTTAGTAGACGGGTACTTTGATATTTCGACGATTTTTTTTTTCGAGTTTTATTTTGGTGTTAAAATTTGCGGCTGTAAAAATCACAAGTGGTTTCATACATGTTATTTTAAAATAGCAAATTACATATGATTTCTCTAGATGTAAATTTAACACTTATAAAAAAATGTCCAAAAACAGTTCCTTGAAAGTATATATAAGTGCTCCTCTATAGATAGATGATTTAATTCTCGTCGTGATTATATGATTATTTTCACATAGCGATTAACGATTTAGGAAATATTTAATTTTTAAAAAAAAATATAAAAGTTTATTTTTTTATTTTGATCGAAAAAATGTATGACTAAGATCAGTTCACTAGATTTTCAAACTTATTAGGTCTACATTAAACTTTTCTCTCATATAATTAAGTTGAATATTAACTTGGTAATTATCTATAATCAAGAAACAAATCAAACATAGTCGATCGTAATGGAGTTATTTAATATTATAATGGAGTATTTCCCACGTCAATGTTTTGTGCTTTAGGAAAATATAATAATCAGTCAATGCAGTAAACGAATGGTGTGTTATTCTTACACGTGCTGTGTGGAGTCAAGGACCAGCTAACAATTGTCCGGAATGGGGTAGGATAACCACACCCTCCCTATGGAGGGTGTGTGTTGACTTTGATCAGCTGCCGCCATCTGTGCTGTCTGCATTAAAATTTGTACATTTTGACTAAAGTAGGTGGACCCTCACTGGTAGGGAGGGTTAGTATAACACAACCCGTCCGGAATATGATCTAGGGATGTGTTAACCGAACCCTCTCTATGGGACTAGGTTGTACTTTTTGTCTCAAAATGTTCAAACATTAAAGCAAACAGTACAAGCGGCGACAGCACTGTCTTCCACAAACCCTCCCTACAGGGAGGTCCGGCTATCCTCACCCATGATCTATTGGAGTATTTGATTATTGATGACTACAATAAATATATCCTCAAGTCAATCTAGTTCTAAGTTATAATATGCACATAAAGCAATATGTGTACGTGATATACATTATTGTTTATACAATAAAACACAATGAAGTTGCCTCACTTATACGTTTTGATCACTTACATTTCATTTACAATGGCTGCACAATCATTAGTTCCCCTTTACACTAAGCCCGGGTGCACACAAATGTGCGGAAATATCAGCATTCCATACCCTTTTGGAATCGAACCTAACTGTTTTTTAAACAAGTGGTACGCCGTCGATTGCAAATCATCGAAACCATATCTAGCATCTATCAAAAACCTTCCTCTGTTAAGTATAGATTTGAACAAGCAAATGGTTCTTGTAAAATACCCAATGGGCTCAAATTGTCAAACCCCGGAGGTATTAAATCTAGACCTTGGTCATATTGATAACCCATTTCTGTTTTCAGGTATGCATAATAAATTTATTGTTGAAGGGTGTGGTAAAGCTACCATATCGAGTGGTGGAAGAGAGCTCACTGGGTGTGCCACAATTTGCTCACACCAATCTTCTAGTTATAGGAGGAACAGTTGTTATGGGATCAATTGTTGTCAAACAAGTATTCAGTATTATTTGAAAAAGTATAGTGTGAATCTCACGAGCTCTGATACTCAAACGAGAAATAAATCGTGTCTTTCTGCTTTCTTGATGGCTTCTAGATCATATGTGAATTATTTGTTACCGGGGCAATCTCTTGCCGAGGACAACTCTTCGGTCCTAATGGTACTTAGGTGGACCTTACCAAAAGATTTTGATGAAGAAAGTTGTGGCTATAGTTTTAATAGAGAAAAGCTAAATACGGGTAATGATAGTTCTGTTTTGATAGCCAAGTGTAATTGTTGGTCTGAGTTAGAAGAAGGAAATCCTTATTTATCTGGTGGATGCCAAGGTAGTTTTTTCTTTCTGAAAATCGTTTTAGTGTTTTGTGTATCTTTATTTATCTGGCCCTTAGTATTATTATTTTGTGGTTCTTAGTTAACGAAGAATGTACTAAGTGTATGCATAAAGGGGGTTTCTGCGGATATAAAGTATCATATGCTGGTGTTCGGACCTTTGTTTGTGATAATCACTTTCACAATGGCGGAAGCAATTCATCATCATCCAGGGCTATTTTTCTAGGTAATATAAGATCTTATTCACATAAATTGTTTGTTCTTCTGCATGGTCTTTGTGATACAAATGAGCTATTTTCTACATGTAAAGAAATATGATGGGTATTCAGCAACCAAATTCCAAGTAGCATGTTAGAACCATTCTTGTGGCCTTCTTTTTATCTTGCATATTCACAAAAAGCGAGCAAGGTATATTCCCACTCACGGATTACTAATAGGATTAAACATTATAAACCTAAGTGATTTGATTGGATTTGTGATCCAAAATATTTGTATTTACCATTTTGTAATCCTTTTTTTTTTTTTTTTTTTTTTTTTTTTTCCTCTTTTGCTAGCATCTTCTTGCCGGTGTTTTTCATAATAAGTTTCCGTTCAGAATATGTTTTTTTTAAAGTACGATGGTTGCCTGGTTTGCTACAAATTCTAGAAAAACCGCGGTTGTAAAATTGCATAGTATAAGATCTGTGTTAATTTTCAACACTTTCTTGGTCTTCAATATACAGGTGTTGGCATAAGCATTTTGGTCCTCATTCTTAGTGCCATTGGCTTTGCATCATACAAAGTAATTCAGAGAGCTAAAGACAAAAGACGGAGAAACATATTTTTTGAACGCAATGGGGGTCTACTTTTAAAACAACAAGAAACAGGTAACGAGGGTTTAGTTGACAAAACAAAGCTTTTCACTTCCAATGAGCTCGAGAAGGCAACTGACCACTTCAACGAGAATAGGATTCTTGGCCGAGGAGGTCAAGGAACAGTCTACAAAGGCATGTTAACTGATGGAAGAATAGTAGCAGTCAAGAAATCAAAGGCAGTTGACCAAAGTCAACTGGAGCAATTCATCAATGAGGTGGTCATTCTTTCACAAATCAATCATAGGAATGTGGTCAAACTATTAGGATGTTGTTTAGAAACCGATGTGCCACTACTAGTCTCAGAGTTCATCCCAAACGGGACCTTATACAAGCATATCCATGATCAGACTAGCGAGCTTTTCATTTCTTTGAGCATGCGGTTACAAATTGCTACAGAGGTAGCAGGAGCACTTTCTTACTTACATTCTGCAACTTCAATTCCAATATACCATCGGGACATCAAATCCACAAATATACTTTTGGATGAAAAATATAGAGCCAAAATATCCGACTTTGGAACTTCAAGGTTCGTATCAATAAGTCAAACTCACCTCACTACCTTAGTCCAAGGAACAATTGGCTACTTAGATCCGGAGTATTTCCAATCTAGTCAGTTTACTGAGAAAAGTGATGTTTATAGTTTTGGAGTTGTTTTGGTTGAACTGATAACATCAGAAAAACCAATTTCCCTAACTAGATTTGGTGGAAACCGAAGCTTGGCTACACACTTTATTACGGCCTTTGAAGAAGGTCGGGTGATGTCTATTCTTGATGCAAAGATGGTGCAATATGGAAATAGGGATGTGCTATCGGAAGTGGCTAATCTGGCAATACGATGCTTAAATTTGTACGGGAAGAATAGACCAACGATGAAAGAAGTGGCGTCAGAATTGGAAGGCATTAGAATGTCACACATGTCGTCCATGGTTCAATCTGATTTTGAAAAAGTGAAGTATAATGCTGGAGAAGAAGAGTTACTTATGTTATCATATGGTGCGTCAACATCAAGCAGTATCATATATGCCTGACTTGTTTTGTTAATATGCTATTTAGCGTTTAGTTAACTATAATAAAGCATTTGTACTTGATCTTGCTGTATTAACTATTAAGTATAGCTAGGCCAAAACGGTCGCATTTGCTCTTGCTCTTTTGAGGGCTAGCTAGCTTTTAGTTTTTTTTCTTAAATTTCTAATCTCTAATCAATATATCATCTAGTGATTTTAGTTATTTTTATCACTTATTTGAAATATAAGGATCGTTGGTTGCCTTTTGTGATCAAGTTGAAGGATGAAATACTTCTGCTTTGAATTGTCGTATCTCGTATGCCTTAATCCAAAGACATTTACAAGTATATATGGCAGGGATACTTTCATACCATTTTATTTTCTTTTTTACATGGTGTTTACTGATTCTTGGTTGATTACTTAATGTTGATTCAGCTGCATTATTGTAACATTTTTCAAAGAATCATTGTAGTGTTATTAAGATGTAACTGGATAGATGGGCCGTCATGTTTCAGCGCAGAACACACAAACATGTTTGTTCAGCCCACCACTGTTCACAATTCACAATCCTTCCATATACATGCCAGTCAATTTTATTTATTTTTTTGGTAACCAAATATAATTTCAACTTTTGGCCGACTAATTCACGAGATTTGAACCCACAACACACACTCAAATTGGGTTACATTTTTACTTGGCATGTATAACGTACAGTTTTATACTTAACAAGTCACTTTTAACCAGTAAACAAATGGATGTTAAATAATGCATAACAAAATCAAAACACTAGGAGAAAGTATTTCTATTTCTTAACGCGCGTACATGCATGTTGTGGTTATGGTTAATATACAAGTACTTAGTTATGTTCAGCAAATCCTTAATATTTAAAGTCTATCATTCCTTAGTAAGTCCTTCCTACACGTTAGGAATTAAAAACTAGTGCCTTAAATTACGGTGGAAAATGGTGAGAGTGCCTTTATAAAGTCTTTGAAAAGTATTGGAACCTTTCGTTGAAAGGACTTTTTAGCAACTAATACTGTAACATATGATGTGTTTGAGCAGTGTCTTGTAATTATTTTTGGTAAGGTGTAAGGTGTATATATACGGGTTAGCATTGCTAGCTATTAATGTTTAATTTTCACTGAAAGTAAATATATTCATTTCTCTGTGAGTAACTAAAATATATTATAAATCTTTTTCAATTTAGAACTCTAAGTTTAAGAACCTTAGAACGAAAAGCAAAACCTATTCGTTCTATTGCTTTACTTGTATCCATTTCTGTATGTTTGTAGTTTAAATTACGTAGTACTAAATTGTAATTATTGTTTAGTCCCAAACCGTACCCAACATACATTTCGGTTTGTTTTATTTCATAATACACGAAAAAAGGTTTCAAATATTATAATTCATGGGTTTAGTTCAGTTTTAAACTAGACAAGAGTAAAAGACACACCAAGACTAGATTCAAGAAAAAATCTTGAATCATGTAACAATATTTTCGTAAGTATATTTATAGCAAGGAACAAAACTAAAACATAGTCAGTCGTAACAAAATTATTTGAATTTATGAGTATTCCTTACGCCCAAACTTTATATGCAATATAATAATAAGTCAATGAGTATATGGGAACCAAAAGTGTTGATTTTTGGATTATTCTTACACAATGATGCCGTTAAGGACCAGCTAGTTAACATATATATATGCGACTATAATGATGATGATAATGACCACAATACATAACGAATAACCGATCATGCACATGAAGTTGCTTCATATTTACATTTTATCCATCTTCATTTCATTAAGCATAGCTTCACCACCATTAGTTCCACGTTATACCAAACCAGGATGCACACAAATGTGCGGAAATATCAGCATTCCATACCCTTTTGGAATCGAACCCAACTGTTATCTAAACAAATCGTACGCTGTCAATTGCACGTCTTCAAAACCATATCTATCATCTCTCAAAAACCTCCCATTGTTAAGAATAGATTTGTACGAACAAATGGTTCTTGTCAATGTCCGGAGGAGCTCTGACTGTCAAACCCATAGTTCAAATAGCAGTCGGGTATTGAATGTAGATCTTGGTGACACTAATACCCCGTTTCTGTTCTCAAAATCCCACAACAAGTTTATTGTTGAAGGATGTGGTACAGCTACCATATCTAGTGGTGGAAATGAGCTCATGGAGTGTACCACGACTTGCTCCCAGCAATCTTTAACTGCAAGGGTGAAAAATTGTGAAACACACATTCCTTTTTATCTGAAAACGTACAGTGTCAATCTCACGAGTTCAGATACACAAACTGGGCATAAGTCATGTGTTTCTGCCTTCTTGATGGCTGGTGCATCATATATTGGTCATTCTGTTGATATGAACACCTCTCTTGTGCCAGTAGTACTTAGGTGGTCATTACCAAACGATTATACTGAACCAAGTTGTGGTTACAATTTCACTAGGCATAAACTAGATACGAACGATAACAGTTCAGTGATTACTGCCAAGTGTAGCTGCTGGTCTGAATTAGATGAGGGAAATCCCTATATATCGGGAGGATGCCAAGGTATTATTGCCTCTCCCTGTTCTAGTTGTTTTGTGTGAGTTTTAGGCATAATATCTTGTTAATTACGTAACACTTACATTAACTTTTGTGTGATGTTAGTTACTGAAGTGTGTACAAAGTGTATAGACAAGTGGGGAGTCTGTGGATACAAGGTATCATATGGTGGTGTTCGGACCTATTTTTGTGATAATCACTTCTACAATGGTGGAAGCAAATCATCATCCCGGGCTGTCTTTATAGGTAAATAAATAAAATTAATGCGCACGTTACTTATGAGTTTTCTTAGCTTGCACTTCAACATTTAAGATCTGTATTAGATCTATAACAATTTCTTGCACTACAATATGTAGGTGTTGGCATAAGCGGTGTGGTCCTAACTATTACAGCCGTTGGCTTTGCATCATACAAAGTAATACGAAGAGCCAAAAACAGGAGACAGAGAAGAATATTTTTTGAACGAAACGGGGGTCTACTACTAAAACAGCAAGAAGCGAGTAACGAGGGCTTAGTTGATAAAACCAAGCTTTTCACTTCCAATGAGCTCGAGAAGGCAACTGACCACTTCAACGAGAATAGGATTCTTGGCCGAGGAGGCCAAGGAACGGTGTACAAAGGCATGTTAACCGATGGAAGAATAGTAGCAGTCAAGAAATCAAAGGCAGTTGACCAAAGTCAACTGGAGCAATTCATCAATGAGGTGGTCATTCTTTCACAAGTCAATCATAGGAATGTGGTCAAAATATTAGGATGTTGTTTAGAAACCGATGTGCCACTACTAGTCTCAGAGTTCATCCCAAACGGGACCTTATACAAGCATATCCATGATCAGACTAGCGAGCTTTTCATTTCTATGAGCATGCGGTTACAAATTGCTATAGAGGTAGCAGGAGCACTTTCTTACTTACATTCCGCAACTTCAATCCCCATATACCATCGTGACATCAAATCCACTAATATACTTTTGGATGAAAAATATAGAGCCAAAATATCGGACTTTGGAACTTCAAGGTTCGTATCAATAAGTCAAACTCACCTCACTACCTTAGTCCAAGGAACAATTGGCTACTTAGATCCGGAGTATTTCCAATCTAGTCAGTTTACTGAGAAGAGCGATGTTTATAGTTTTGGAGTTGTTTTGGTTGAACTGATAACATCAGAAAAACCAATTAGCCTGACTAGATTTGGTGGAAACCGAAGCTTGGCTACACACTTTGTTACGGCCTTTGAAGAAGGTCGGGTGATGTCTATTATTGATGCAAAGATGGTGCAATATGGAAATAGGGATGTCTTATTGGAAGTAGCTAATCTGGCAATACGATGCTTAAATTTGTACGGGAAGAATAGACCAACGATGAAAGAAGTGGCGTCAGAATTGGAAGGCATTAGAATGTCACACATGTCGTCCATGGTTCAATCTGATTTTGAAAAAGTGAAGTATAATGCTGGAGAAGAAGAGTTACTTATGTTATCATATGGTGCGTCAACATCAAGCAGTATCATATACACCTGACTTGTTTTGTTAATTTGCTATTTAGCGTTTAGTTAACTATAGTAAAGCATTTGTACTTGATCTTGCTGTATTAACTATTAAGCATAGCTTGGCCAAAACGGTCGCTTTTGGTCTTGCTCTTTTGAGGGCTAGCTAGCTTTTAGTTCTATAACTTTTTCCTAAATTTCTGATCTCTAATCAGTATATCATCTAGTGATTTTAGTTATTTTAAGGAGGATACGTAATGATAAAATTTTTACTTAAAGAGACATGATGTTGTTAGTTCTCTTTTTGTGATCAAGTTGAGGATGAAATACTTTTTTTTTTTTTTTTTTTTTTTTTTTTGGTAATCATGGGTTTCCGACTCGACATTGCGAGCCGACTAATCCCACGGCGACTACCCTTTTTGGATAGCCCGGAGTCGGTGCAGGTGAACCTCCGTGGCCACAAGGGGATTAATTTTCTCCCCGTTGGATTCGAACCCTTGACCTCCTTTTTGGAAGGCTGGTATTCTTACCGCTGGGTCACCCCTTGTGGTTAGGATGAAATACTTCAGCTTTGAATTGTCGTATCTCGTATGCCTTACTCCAAATACATTTACAAGTATATATATGAGGTAGTTAGGTTACAAACCTTACTAAGGATCAATGTGTAACGAACTTGCTATAAACAGTGGCGGAACCAGGACACAAAACGACCAGGTGCACTTAGAATAAACTAAATAATACTACAAACACAAGTTTTAGGGACCGGGTGCATTTAAGAATCATCGATGCTTTTTTAACAAAATTAAGACAACGCAACAAAAATTCATGGGTGTCCCGGGACCCTCTAGGACACCATCTGGTTCCGTCACTGGCTATAAATGGATATCCAAATTCTTAAATGCGTGAGGGTTAATTATTTTCATTAAATTGTAGGTTGGCTAGAGCTCAAAAAGGGAATTTTTGGTCTAGTTTGTTATACTAGTTGTAATACGGACTATATCTCCTTTGGCACCTCAGCTTCACCTCAACTTTCCCTCTAAGACTACTTCGTAACCAACTTAGTGTAATAAGGAGACTGACACTACAAAAAACATACCCCACAAAAATATATTAAATAAACACTACACACACAAGCCTCACACAAGGTTTGGTTTTGTGTGTGAAATGAATCAGTAGTTAGACCGACCTCCTTCCACATTTTCATTGGCGACCGACATCATGCAACCTTGTGTAATAAGCCCGACCAAGTGGGACTAGTCCTTGAGTGGTGACTGACCGAGTATATTTGCCTTACTAGTCTTAGGTCATATGTGACTTATGAAGATCAATCAAAGGTTTGACACGTCTGGTTATAATGTCATGTGTGAAACTCTAATTCGATTTTTAAAAGTACCAAACAGAGTTTATAAAAGAAAGTTTTCTAAATTAGGCTTTATGTCCTATGTGGTTTGTAAAATGTAAATCTTGAATGTCTAATATCGAAAGACATGATGATTGTCTAGAAATGATTATAGTTCACGGCTGCACCAACAACAAAATTAATCAAACCTCAAATGTTTAAAATAGTTAGAGATTTGTATGGTTTTCTAGTCAATTTTGCTAAGCGAGATAATAAATATCATGAACGTACACTTTGCAAAACTTAAAATTATTTTCTCAAACTTTACAAGTTTCTATGGAAAACTGCATGGGCCCTAAACTATAAATGATTCTCCAAACCCGTTTAATGAGGATGGAGACCCTCTTGTGGTTCTTAATCCGACCCGTAATGTAAACTAATTTTGACTATCGTTAGTGAAAACTTAAATGAGATTGTAACAATAAGATCAAGAAAGTCATACAAAGAAAGATGTTTGGTGTAAAAAGTGATACAAATGATTCTCCAAACCCGTGAATATAAAATTGAACTTCTTCTTCTTGCAATTTTGACTTAAAAGGCTTCATCATAAAATAATAAGTAATTGTTTATTTGTTTTCATTGTCGGAATTGGACGTATTAAAAGTGGAAATATAGGAGGTGGAGATGTTTGTAATAGATTTGTTATTTCCCGCTTGAATAATTAATTACATTGTAGATAAATATTTAGAGATAGGGTTTTCATAGCACAATAATAACGAACTTTTTCAAAAATGGATACGTGAACTATTTTTTGTTCTACTTAATATAACAGCCTTTCATGTTTTGTACTAATTTGCAAAACCAAATTCATTAATGCCACATGTACATAACAAGTAAAAATTCCATTAACATAAATTTATATATTCCACTCATTCACTAGCTACCATTTTTGTTCTTCCCCAATTCAAACTAGTACAAAACCCAAACCCTAACCCTAAACCAATCAACCCAAATTCTAACCATACAACCCATAGAATGTTTTCATCATCTTCTAATCGTAGTCGTCATCCTCCACCACTTACCATTTGCGAATGCGAAGAATGAGTAATTGAGAAACCTCACGAACATTTTAGATCTTTATTTTTGTTAGAGTTTGACAATCAAATAACACATATTGCGGAAGCTAGGATCAAATATAACACATAAATATTAACTAAAACATAAATAGTAAATGTACCCGATGCACTTCAAATTAACCTTGATTCTTGGACAATTAGATCAATGATAAACCCCTTACCGTTTTGTTTATCGATCTCTTGATAATTACTAAAGTAAGTAATTACCTCGTTCTTGTACACACAAACTACCAACGAATAAAGGTTTGTTGCAAGTAAACGAAAACACTTAATTTTGGTTTAAGCAAAATCGATCCAAGACCCTTGTGGGGTGATGAGTCGATCGGCCACAAGAGGAAGAAAGAAAACAAGAATTTTAGGGTTAGTGTGTGTGCACAAAAGATGTGAAAGTCTAACCCTTGGCCTTGTATTTATACTAGGTGATTTCTTGGTGAACAAGCAAGCATGGGTCGACCCATGTGTGTGGGCTTCGACCGGCCTAGGACTCCCCCAAGGGGTTCTAGATCCTTCTTGACTCCCAAGTTTCACTCTAGTCCTTATCTTCCGTTAATAACGATAGTTAGTCCATACGGTTAATAACTAACGACCGTTTAGTCCATTAAGTGTTATAAATATATATATTCAATACATTTAATACATATATATTTATTTTACATTATTCTTGTTTGTAAAGTGTGCAATCCCGAGGTCTCGGGTTCGATCCTAGACATTTACTTATTAATGTTTATACGTAACATTTAACAGCTCCCACTCGTATATCCATTAATAGTAAAATGACATTGGTTAGCGTCTTGCAACACTCCAATGCCCCTAGTTCAATCCGAGCTAGGTTTCCTGGAAAAAACCTTTAATGATTCATCATTATAATTATCCTTTCATTACTAATACCACATTAATAAAGATGTGAGTTCCTTTATTAATTTTCCGTCTCTCGTTTCTTTATGATTGAACAAAATTACCAAAACATCTGAACGTATTCCAGATAGACTTTGGGCATGGCCATGCAAACATTTTGTCAACCCTACGAGGGGCCCAGCAGTATTAAACTTCTAAACAAATCAGAAGGAATAAATTCTTTCTTGACTACAAGAATAACCCATGAACTTTGCAACACTTCTGAAAACAACCCTTATAACTCCCAGTTACGGTGAGCGGTAGATTGCTTCACAAAAATGCACTACATCCATGACACTTATCTGGTATCTCAAGTCTGAGGATAACTTTAAATATGATTCTCACATTAAATATTAAATCATATTGTTGGGATAAGTCCAATATTCAATTCATCGAATATCATGTGAAATTGGTATGACTACGCATTAATATACTTTCAAGTATATCCTAAACCAATACTCAAATTTGTCTTAGTTTAACGATATTCCCATATCATTAATCGACAATGGACATTTAGAATAATAAATTATTCATGGATCTTAAACATGCAAATATATGATATATTATTAAGACAATGATAAATAAACATAAAACATATTTTATTCCATTAAAATAATAATTGTACATTACATCCTTTATCCAAATACTAATCACAAATGGGCATGAAACTTTCAGCTAATCTAAGTCCTACACCTTCAGCATGCTTGTAAAGCTTAGTGCCAGGTAGAGGCTTTGTTAATTGATCCGCCAAGTTATCATCTGTGTGAACTTTGAGCATTTCGATTTCGCCTATTTCGACTTGTTCTCGAACATAGTGATGCTTAATCGGGAAATGTCTGGTGCCTTTCATGATTCCAGGCTCATTGGCAAATGTAATTGCTTGTCACAATACATTTTAATAGGTCTTTGAATCGAAGGCATGACTCCAAGCCCTAAAACAAACTTCCTAATCCAAACAGCTTCCATTGCAGCTTCTGAAGCAGCTATATACTCACTTTCTGTAGCAGACATCGCTAGTACACTCTGCTTTCTGCTCCTCCAATCCACAGCTCCTCCATTAATGAAAAAGACATAACCCGTCTGAGACTTCGTATCATCTTTATCACCTTTCCAAGAAGCATCGTAGTAACCTGTAACATCAAGTTCTGCTGATGGATTTCCCCCATAAACGAAGAACATATCTTTAGTAGCCCTAAGGTACTTAAGAATACTCTTAACAGCAGTCCAGTGAGCTACACCTGGATTTTGCTGATATCGACTGGTTAAATTCTGAGCAAACGCTACATCAGGTCTTGTACTTTTCACCGCATACATTATAGATCCCACAGCCGAAGCATAAGGGACTCTTTTCATGCGTTGCACCTCTGCAGGTGTTGAAGCACAAACCTTGTTGCTCAAGCCATGTTGCTCTTGCATCGGCAAATATCCTTTCTTGGAATTTTGCATACTGAATCTCTTCAGTATTTTATCAATGTAAGCACTTTGGCTTAATCCAATTAATCGCTGAGATCTATCTCTATATATCTTGATTCCCAGAATAAATGCAGCTTCCCCTAAATCTTTCATAGAAAAACAACTTCCAAGATATTCCTTAACCTTTTGTAAACTTGGAATGTCGTTCCCCATGATCAATATGTCATCGACATATAATATAAGGAAAATTACATTACTCCCACTAACTTTGTGATATACACATGGCTCATCAAGATTTTTAGTGAATCCATACTTTTTAATTTCACCATCAAATCTCTTATTCCATTGTCGTGATGCTTGCTTTAATCCATAAATGGATCTTTTAAGCTTGCATACACGATTTGGAAATTCTGGATTTACATACCCCTCAGGCTGCGCCATATAGATGTCTTCATCTAGGCGACCATTTAAGAAGGCGGTTTTTACATCCATTTACCAAATCTCATAGTCATAGTAAGCGGCTATGGCTATAAGAATCCTAATTGCCCTTATGTCAGCTACAGGAGAAAAGGTCTCCTCATAGTCAACACCAAAAGTTTGAGTATAGCCTTTAGCTACACAACGGGCCTTATAGGTGTGTACAACGCCATCCATGTCAGTCTTTTTCTTGTAGAGCCATTTACTCCCAACTAGTTTGACACCCGGAGGTAGGTCTACTTCTTCCCAGACATCATTGTCTTCCATGGATTGCATTTCCCCATCCATTGCTTCTTTCCATTTGGCCTTTTCAGGACCATTCATGGCAGCTTTATAACTTGTAGGCTCATCAAGATCACCCAGTATATTCTCATCACTCTCTACATTAAGACATAGACGAGTAGGAGCTTTTACTGGTCTTGTTGACCTACGAATGGGAATCACTTCAACTTCAGGTGGAGGACCTAAGCTTTCAAGTTCTACCGGAAGTTGGTTAGTGTTTTCAGAAGGTTCTACATCTTCATGACCGTCTTCCAGATCATATATTCTCCCACTGAATTCTTGAGATATGAGCTCCCTTTCAAGGAAGTCTCCATACCTTGCAACAAATACTTTGTTTTCAGGTGGGTAATAAAAGTAGTATCCCATAGTTTCCTTAGGGTATCCTACGAAGATGCACTTTACAGATCTTTGTTGGAGTTTGTCTGCTGAGTCACGTTTAACATACGCCTCACAACCCCAGACCTTTAGATAAGACAGGTTAGGAGCTTTTCCAGTCCATACCTCATATGGTGTCTTATCAACCTTCTTTGTTGGAACCATATTTAGAATGCGAACCGCAGATTCTAAGGCATAATCCCAAAACGAGAAAGGAAGAGTTGTTAGATTATACATAGATCGTATCATGTCTTGCAATGTACGATTCATTCTTTCAGATACACCATTTTGTTGTGGAGTATATGGAGAAGTAAGGTGCTGGACAATTCCCTCCTTTGCTAGATAATCTATGAATTCCTGACTCAGGTATTCACCACCTCTATCAGATCGAAGAGCTTTAATCTTCTTTCCAAGTTGCAACTCTACTTCTGCTTTAAACACTTTGAATGTTTCAAATACCTCATGCTTATGTTTAAGTAAATAAACATAACCATAACGGCTGTAATCATCCGTGAATGTTAAGAAGTAGCTAGCACCCCTCCTTGACACATGTCTAAGTGGTCCACACACATCTGTGTGAATAAGACCAAGTAGATCATTAGCCCTTTCAATCCTATTTTTAAAGGGTTTCTTAGTCATCTTCCCAGCAATGCAAGATTCGCATTTATCAAATGATTCATCATTGATCTTATTTAAAAGCCCATCATGTTGCAGCTTTTTCATGCGATCTTTGCCAATGTGAGCAAGTCGACAATGCCAAAGATAAGACGAATCCAGACCTTTCTTGATTCTCTTATTGTTGATGCTATACATTGAATTATTTGTAACAAAAGCATTATCATTATCATTCATATCAATTTCAAATACACCATTCACAGCAATAGCATTAAAATAAAAAACATTATTTAAAGAAACTGAAATTCCATTGCTCGAAATAGTATGATGAAAACCAAGGTTTAACAAACATGAAAATGAAATTACACCTCTAACAATTGACGGTGCATAATGACAATTATTTAAAGATAGTACTAAGCCCGAAGGCAACACTAAATTAAATACTCCTATAGCTTCAACTCCTGCATGCGCTCCGTTACCAACGTGCAAGAATTGTTGTCCATAGGCCAGCTTTCTCTCAACTCTAAACCCCTGCAAGGTATTGCAAATATGAATGCCACATCCAGTATCATATACCCATGAATTCAATTTAGGAGTAAGAGTGAATAATTCAATCATAAAGAACGCACCTGATGTGCTGGCTTTACCAGCATCATTCCCATGCTTCTTGAGTCGCAAGTCATGAATGTAGAGAGGGCAATTGCGCTTCCAATGGCTCTTTTCATGACAATGGTGACAAGCCTGATCCTTCTTGTTTGGCGGATTCACCTTGTTCTGCTTAGGCTGATGTTGTTTCATCTTGAGTTGAGGTTGATAGGCCATGACCTGCTTGCCTTTATCACCTTTACCTTTGCCTTTGTTCACATGCGATTTCTTCTGGATTCTCCCCCCATGAATTACCAACACTTGTGGGGTGGGAGTCTTGACCTTGGCTGGTAGACTTTTCTCATAATCAACAAGCAATGCGAGTAATTCTGAGACTGTCTTCCCCGAGCAATGCATGTTGAAGTTCTGCACAAAACCAGCAAAATCCCTGTTGAGGGATCTGTTGATCAAGTGCACTTGCACATTCTCGGGGTAACCAAAACCAATTCTGTGAAGTTGATCAAAGGAATCTTTCATCTCATCCACATAATCGGCTACTGGTTTACCATCACCATGCTTGCAGTTGTGTAGCTTGTCAAGTTCATCATACAATTCAACTGCAGGTGACTTCTCATAAGACTGCTGAAGCATCTCAAGCATGTCTTTAGGGAACGCGTACTCGTACTTCTTTTGTAACTGAGCACTCATGCTAGTGAGCATTAAACAAGCAACCTCATTAAACTAGCATTAGTCACCTTCCATGCTGCCTTTGCTTCATCTGTTGCATTAGCAGCAGGTTCAGCAGGGCATTCCTCGGTCACATAGTCTAGCTTACCAGACGCCCTCAAGACAATTCTGAGCGAACGGTGCCAGTCATTGAAATTCTTTCCAGTCAATTTTTCTCTCTCAAGATGACTCTTGAAAGCAGAAATCACAGTTTGGTTATCGGGTTGAGCCATATCTACAGATAAAGTTCAAATATTAGTATTTTCGATAATCAATATCTTCAAGAAAAATAAAATACCCAAGGCTATATTCATATAACCAACTAATTTTCTTGAAAATCTAGGATCCAACTTAACATAGATTCCACCACACCAGTTGATCTGCTAGTGGTGAAAGTATAAAAGTTGGTAATCTGTCGAACAATAATTGGCAAACAAGATTTCCAATTCCTAGATCATTATGGGATTTACATCAAATTGATTCATCAATTTGCCTTGTAAGCATGTTTCATCCCATCTCATGCCTTAAGTTCTAGGTCTCACGCACAACTTAATTAAGTCGTCTACCTTAGAAACTGTAAAATTACAATTATGGTCTCACGCGTTAAAAGAATTTTACCTTGTTATAGTAATTTAGCCTAGGTCTCACGTTTACTAAATTAAAATTCCAAGTGTTTCTTTTAGGTAGATAGCACGTAACTTAAATTATTAAGGGTATTAATTTTTGATACGTCAATCAAAATTATGTACAAAGATACATGCACTCATCTTTATAACATAAGTTTTCATAAAACCTTTTTATATCCAATTCGTGAAATTAATACACAAAGTTTTACTTGAGGTTTATGCCAAAACCCTAAGATGACTTTCTACAATATATGATTTTAAAAGTAATTCGTTTAAGACATATTCAAGATTGTGATAACCAAGGCAGACTCTAAGGCTCTTTTCTAAGCCTTCAAATCACGGTTATGAATATCATCTTAAAAGACTTAATTTTAAAAGCATATTTGCACAAAACATCATTCAAGCAAAAGTTTATGGATTCAATCTCAAAATAGTAATAAAGTTTGAATTTTGCTAGTCTCGCCTGGGAGCTGATTACCGTGCGAATCGGACCACGATTGGCAATAAGACCTTGCAAGATTCTCACTTTATCACTTTAGGGTTTCACAATTATTAGTCCGTATTAATTTTCTTTATAAAAAACAACCCTTTTATTGCTTACATCAAGTCCAACTAAAAACAATAAAACAAGTATCAAAGAAAATCAAAACAACCAATAATAAATAAGTGAAACAATTAGCCACATGCAATCCGTATTAGAAAAGATCCTAATAAAATCAATTCTAGGTATAATTATGCATGTAATCAACTAAGGCCTTCCCCTCTTAATGGAGGTGAGTCACATACATTGACGAATCAATTGCGTAGGCCAAAGCTAAAAACACACCACATAGCATTTAATTGATTTTAATAAGTATTGGAGTCTTCCCCAATTTAAGATCTATCTTAACATGTGATAAATAAAACAAGATCCATGACAAACATGCATGTAAGTCACGGATTAAAACCTAACAATTAGCAATTAGGTCACAAGATACGTTCAATTAACCGGTTAATGACCTAGGGTTTCTAGTGATTACACATAATCTTAGAAAACCACAAAACCCTAATTAGGGTTTCATGGAAAAATCGACCCCCCCCCCAAAATTAGGGTTAGGGTTTCGAAATTTTTAGAAAAAAATAGGAAAAAAACCCTAGATAAAAAAAAACATGTATCTAAAACAATTAAAGATCCGGTTTTTATTACGTTTTAGTAATCAATTACATGTTATACATCGCTTGTGATGCCACTGTTAGAGTTTGACAATCAAATAACACATATTGCGGAAGCTAGGATCAAGTATAACACATAAATATTAACTAAAACATAAATAGTAAACGTACCCAATGCACTTCAAATTAACCTTGATTCTTGGACAATTAGATAAATGATAAACCCCTTACCGTTTTGTTTATCGATCTCTTGATAATTACTAAAGTAAGTAATTACCTCGTTCTTGTACACAAAAACTACCAACGAATAAAGGTTTGTTGCAAGTAAACGAAAACACTTAATTTTGGTTTAAGCAAAATCGATCCAAGACCCTTGTGGGGTGATGAGTCGATCGGCCACAAGAGGAAGAAAGAAAACAAGAATTTTAGGGTTAGTGTGTGTGCACAAAAGATGTGAAAGTCTAACCCTTGACCTTGTATTTATACTAGGTGATTTCTTGGTGAACAAGCAAGCATGGGTCGACCCATGTGTGTGGGCTTCGACCGGCCTAGGACTCCCCCAAGGGGTTCTAGATCCTTCTTGACTCCCAAGTTTCACTCTAGTCCTTATCTTCCGTTAATAACGATAGTTTACGGTTAATAACTAACGACCGTTTAGTCCATTAAGTGTTATAAATATATATATTCAATACATTTAATACATATATATTTATTTTACATTATTCTTGTTTGTAAAGTGTGCAATCCCGAGGTCTCGGGTTCGATCCTAGACATTTACTTATTAATGTTTATACGTAACATTTAACAATTTTCAGCTTACAAACCTTTTATTTCAATTTTTAAGTTCTCAATTTCTTTTAAAGCAGAATATTTGTTATCTGGAAATTGTAAAACCAATTGAACACAGTTTCATTTAATTGTGTTTGCAAACTCAAAATAAAATCCTTTTCTGAGTCATACTTCACCTCATAAAAAATTTCAGAATCTACCTTAGATTATACCTCACAAAATATCTCGGATTGACAAGATAGAAGATCATCATCATTTGAATCCATCTAGCAATACTCCGCAATATATGCTTTTCCAACTTTTTTTTCAGCCAACAATTGTATTCTCTCACAATGAATAGAATCCTTCTCATCTCTCTTTCCCGAAGTTGCTTCTTCAAGTTCACGCTCCTTAGTAAGATCTTCAACCTTTTGATTTCAGATGCTCGTTTTCACTTTGAAGTTTCTCAAATTGTACTGGAAGAGTTTGAAACTTCTTTAATTCAAGAGCCTAATCTGAATCAAGGTTCTTTTCAACTCTATACGGGTTAAGACCATGACCGTTGCGATAATCACTCAGTACATATTTGTAATACTTTTGACATATATAACTCATTTCTTTGTCTCTCGTCCTTAACTTTTAGCTTGAATAAATCTTTAAAGATTGTTGATCGAACTTGCTAATCACACAAACAATAAACATTGTTTCGAATATATTTTTGTTTCGAATTAATCACGGCCTGAACAAAATAAACTTAGCTATGTTATAGATTTTACGAACCTGCACAGAAGCACGTAAACACAAAAGAAAATTTTCTTTCAACACAAAATCATTTTTGAGAAATGAATACTTGTGAAAGCACAATAACATTCACTTGTCATATACAAAACATTCACTTGTCTAACAATAAAACATACGCCAACTCCATGTCAAAACAAAAAAATGTGTGCAGAATATACTTCTATGTATACAAAACATGCGTAGAAAAATTCAACTATACTAAAACATGAGCAAAACTTTTATGCATAGACCAAACAAAATGTGTGCAAACAAGACTTAGACCATGGAACACACACTTGCGCACATTTTCCTTTCTTTCTTTTTCAAAAGCCATGCACGTTTTAAGAATTATACAACCTTGCACACATTGTTACTTATAAAGAAAAATTCGCACACTTTTTCTAGTATCACAAACCCACGCACATTTTTTCTTTTGACATAGTTAAACACAAACAATAACTTGCGTATTTTTTATTTTTCTACTCAACTAAAACTTGCGCACTTTTCTTTTATTTGTTAAAATAACAACTCGCGCACCTTTTTGTATTTCAACAACTCGGGCACGTTTTAGGTTATCACAAACTTTCACACACTATTGTCAAACTTGCACATGTTTTCTCTTTTAACAAACTTTTGCAGTAAAATAACCTAGAGCATGTTTAGATATTTTTGTGAGCCGCGCACGTGTTTGCACTAGTTAGACCTTGCACATCTTTTGAAGGTTTAAAACACTCACACAGAAAATCTATAACTTGCGCACGTTTCTTGAATTTTAGCTCGCACAAGTTTCTTATGGTCTCAAAGCTCGCGGCAATTTTGTACACTCAACAAAACCCGCACAGCTTTTTGGTTTCTTCTTAAACTCGTTCACATTGTCACAATTAATACAAACTTGCGCACATTTCTCAAAACACCCGTCAAAATGGTACATTTAAGTTGAAAAATTATTCACACACAAACTTACGCATCTTTTCCCAAATGAGTGTTGTTTTCTCAAAATGATACACTTGTTCTAGATCTCGAGCACGTTTTAGGATTATAACACACTTGCTCGATACACATGTCAAGAAAATGATACACTTGTTTTTGACAAACTTGTTATATACACTTGTCAAGAAAATGATACACTTGATTTTGGCTCACTTGTACGATACACTTGTCAAGAAAATGATACACTTGACAAAAAAATGATACACTTGACACACAATGTGTGCCAAAATGTTCCACACCTCCTAAAACCCGCACACCTTTTGTAAGATTGAAACACTTGGTCTAAAAATGATACACTTAACACCCAAAATGATATGCATACTTTGTACCTCGCACACCAAACTCAAACTAGCGCACACAACCCATAAAAATCACACACACTAACTTTTCTTCAACAAAACACTTTTAAAATCACTAAAAATCCAATTTTTATCCAATTTTAACCTTTCAAACTCGCGTTACAATCGTTTTTAAGTGATTATTAAGCAATATTTGAAGATAGATATGATGAACATGATTTGTATTATTGAATGTGTGTCTCGTACAATACAAAGAAGATGAATATAAAAGGGATACAAAGGGCTTTATTTAGGGTAAATTGATAATGCCCACTAATTAGCCAATTGATCCTATAAATCATGCAACTAATCAAGACCAATCCATACATACATATGGAAATACAATATTTGGCTTTAATGCAATATTCTGTCTAACACTCCCCCACAGTCCGAGTGGCGAAATCGCAAAAGCTTAAACTGGAGTAGTAAACTAGGAAAAAAAAGAAAAAAAGACATTAACATAATAAAAACATAACTTTAGTCGACTCGTAACAAAACCATACCAACGGTTGACTTTACTCGACTGGTACCAACGGTCGGCTAAGTCAACTGGTAACACAACCGTACCAACGGTCAACTTTAGGGACTGGTACCAACGGTTAACTTTACTCGACTGGTAACAAAGCCGTACGAACAATCAAATAATTGAGAAACAATAAACTCATGCATTAACATCAGAAGAAAAGATTGATAAAACGAAAGTTAGTTCTAAAACTTCAACCCCCAAAGAACCTTCCAAACAAACGGGGCATGTTTCTCCCTAGAAAAACATAAAGATCACAAATTTAGAAGAAGTTGTGGTTTATTTTGGTTACGGATTAAAGGGAGCCCTCCAAACCTCCTGCGTGTAGCTGGCGGCCGGAGGCGGCGGCAGAAGAGTTTAGGTTTTATATATGGATCTTAATGGCCTGATACCATGAAGATAGATATGATAAACATGGTTTGTATTATAGAATGTGTGTCTCGTACAATACAAAGAAGATGAATATAAAAGGGATACAAAGGGCTTTATTTAGGGTAAATAGATAATGCCCACTAATTAGCCAATTGATCCCATAAATCATGCAACTAATCAAGACCATTCTACACATACATATGGAAATACAATATTTGGTTTTAATGCAATATACTATCTAACAATATTATGATTATAAAACTCTAAAACCCACTAGAATTAAGCACAAAATATGCAATTGTAAGCTATTTTTCACTTTAGTCAAGTTTTAGGGCCCGTTTGGTTAGAGGGGGTGGGGTTAGGATTTGGGAGTGATGCCAAAAATTATTGTTTGGTTTGTTAATGTGGGTCCCACAAGTGGGGATGAGTACCAAATATATGACCATGTACAAAACTTATCCTACTTGACTACTTTTTGTTATATTTGTGGAAACCGTAGAGGTGGGTGAATATGTTTCCATTTAAAAACATAAATCTTTTGTATCAAACACCCGAACAAGTGTGACGCAATATGGGAAGTCCCAATTATATACCTAAAACAACTAGAGATATTATCAACTAGATCACAACACAAACATAACACTAGAATCATGTCATGCTATAAACATAGTCAACATGATATAAGCAACTAACCACACAAATAAAAATGCAATGCAAATATAAATATAAGGCGGTAAATGCAAAGATGAAAAGTAAAGAGATGAGTAAAGAAAATGCAAACCCGGACACGGCGATTTATAGTGGTTCGGTCACGAAGCTCCTCTTCACCCTACTCCACTCCCCGAGTACCCAGCTCGAGAGTTACTTCACTAATCAACAAGCTCCATTCTCGGCGGAGAAAACCATACAACGTCGCTTACATTATTTTTCGACACTAAGCTAAATGTCGAGTACTAATCTTAGCTAGTACCAATCTACCACGATCTACCCGATCCTCACAAATCACACAAGCTACAAGATCCACATGATCTACACACGATCCACTCACGATCTACCCGCTCCTTACTAATCACACAATCAACACACCATACACGATCTACCCTTGATCCACTTGATCAACACACAAGCTCACTAGCTACAAGAGATCTCCAAGATCTCAACAAGATCACAATGATCCACTCTCACAAGACTAAACAAAAGGTAATGACTACTTGATGTATATCAAGATACAAAAAGCTTACAACTAGTAATGCAAGTGCACTACTCAATAACTCTAACATTTTGTATCTTCTTGATACTTTGTGTTCTTATCTTGGACTAGAAAAGGAATGAAGGTGATCACTTGAATGGATGATTGGGTCACTTTAAAACAAACTAAGACTCTCTAAATGATCAAAGAAAGTGAATTTTGTTCACGATTCTCATTGGAGGTAAACCCTTTCTTAGGTTTTGTTTATGCATATGTTGTACGTTATTAGATGGAAGTTACTGGTCGTTTATTGAACGTGGGTTATGAGAGAGTGGATGTTTGATCGTGTTTGTGGCAGTTTGGATTCAGGAGTATATGAAACCCTAGTTTAGGGTTTGTGAGTTAGATCTGCTACAACGTTCTGTTTGTTGCAATGATTTGTGTCATTGCTATTGCAAGTTAGGGTGCTTTTTCACCCTATGTTATGGTTCCTGATTCGCATTATAAGCAGACTTGATCGTGGGGTATCAATTCGTATTCTTTGGTCTTGTTTACGAAAGGATTGGGTGTTAGGGGTTGTTCAGCCCTATGGTTGTCATACATTGTTCAATATTGCCAGGCAAGATGCGTCTTCCCTATCCATGGTTCTACTTATTGTTGCTATGGTGATGTTGATGACTATGGAAGTTAGGGTTTGCTATTAACCCTAGTGTCTAAACTGGTTCGATGGATCTAACTCTCTCCTATTTTGTTAGAGGAGGCTGATGATGTTCGAAACATGCTACTGGTTTGCTTTTGGATTGTTGGTGGTAAGGCATGGTACGGCTAGGGTGGGGGGCGGCCCTCATGGTTGCGTTCTAGTCTAGTCGTGATACTTGGACCTTTGGCCATCGATGGTGTTGCTGGATGTTGGTGGTGCACTCACAGGTCAAACAATATAGAACATTGAAGACGGAGTCGCTCACTGTGGAAGTGGTTCAATGAACCTGGTTTTCTTACATTTAGATTGTTTATTTAAATGTAATTTGGTTCCTATTCTGTTTGTTTAGCAGCGTAGGGTTATTTCTGCGCTTAGCAGATGTTTGTAGCTTAGTTACATATGTTGAGTCATATCGCCTATGTAACGGGCAGAGGACATGGGATGTACGTCCATGTCAATTGTACTTTCATTGATTTTTGGATATATTTACCGGGGTTTTAACCCTTTTACCCCCAAAAAAAATGATCCAAGAAAGTGATCTAATAAGAAGGGATTAGACCAGAGAAAAGTGGCCGGAAAAATCAGGTTGGAAGTGGAAAATGGTCCACTATTTATAGGCAAAGAGAAAAATTACCGTTACAGGGGGACGGTACCACTAAATACTCGATGGTACCACTAAATTTATTGGTACCATGGTACCGTCCTAGACAAAGACATTCCAAATTTTGTTTTTATTGGTGAAGGTTTATTTGGGGAAGTTTGGAGCTGATTTAGGGGGGAAATTAGCTGTTGGTGATTTTAAACTTATTTTTCAAATTAAAACGTTTCTTTTTAATTAACAAATAATTTGTAAAATATATTTTTTTTATAAAATGTTTTGTCACATTAAGAGTGTGAAGTTTAGAAAAATATAATCCTTTGATCATTTGTCAAGTAGTAGATTTGATTGTCCATACCTTGAGTGATTTACGTCGGGATGGAAATCTACGACTTTGTTGAAGCATGCTTGAGTGATTTACGTCGGGATGGAAATCTACAACTTTGTTGAAGCATGCTTGAGACGTCGAGAGATGTTGATGTAAGTATGCATTGATGATTTTTGTAAACAAGTAACTTGCGTATTTTACGTTATGCATTACAAGTTACATGTTTGTCATCATTAAAACCGAAGAAACCGTTTAGTTTAAATATTGTAATATTTGCACTAACAATCTCCCCCTTTTTGATGATGACAAATATGTAAACCGTGATACATAGTAAAATGTAAAAGTTACCCGTTTACACTCCCTTCTCCCCTTTTTGTCAAAGCGAAAAGGTAGTGGCCTCGAGCTCTCCCTTTAATACACTCATTACTCCCCTTATTACACTACTCCCCCACAAAGGCGAGCTTGCATCATCCTAGTGAAGTCTTCTATCAACACTATTACAAAGACTCCGTGCTATGTATTCAAAACACCTCCGAGCTCCCCTAGCTCAATGCTCCCTTATGGTGATTGAATCCCCTTGTTTATTTATGTTAGTAACTAGCGATCCATGGATCAAATTCATACAAAGGCTTTTCCTACATCAAGGGTTAGCTTCGTGCAACATAATATGTAAAAGTATAGGAGCAACATTATAGGCATAGAATACACATAGCAAGAAATGGTTAAACTATGTGAGTGACACATCCTAAAAGTGTGCCAAAAGGATAAAGACCAAAAAAAAAGGCCCAAGAAAGTTGAGCGACACAAAAAGATGAATACATATTGCAATTCAAAGACACTTGAGTATCACAACTCGACCAACAACCTAAGGTGTAATTGTTCAATCGAACACACTAACAAGAACGAGATTCGTTCGTTGACTGACACACAAAATGACTTCTTCCAAGTTGTCATTGGGAAGCCAAGTTCTAACAAACCTTTGAAACAACATAATCATCTACCTAAGATGATTGGTGTTAAAGATGGTTTTCCAACTTTTTTTTCAGAATCTACCTTAGATTATACCTCATAAAAAATTTCAGAATCTACCTTAGATTATACCTCACAAAATATCTCGGATTGACAAGATAGAAGATCATCATCATTTGAATCCATCTAGCAATACTCCGCAATATATGCTTTTCCAACTTTTTTTTCAGCCAACAATTGTATTCTCTCACAATGAATAGAATCCTTCTCATCTCTCTTTCCCGAAGTTGCTTCTTCAAGTTCACGCTCCTTAGTAAGATCTTCAACCTTTTGATTTGAGATGCTCGTTTTCACTTTGAAGTTTCTCAAATTGTACTGGAAGAGTTTGAAACTTCTTTAATTCAAGAGCCTAATCTGAATCAAGGTTCTTTTCAACTCTATACGGGTTAAGACCATGACCGTTGCGATAATCACTCAGTACATATTTGTAATACTTTTGACATATATAACTCATTTCTTTGTCTCTCGTCCTTAACTTTTAGCTTGAATAAATCTTTAAAGATTGTTGATCGAACTTGCTAATCACACAAACAATAAACATTGTTTCGAATATATTTTTGTTTCGAATTAATCACGGCCTGAACAAAATAAACTTAGCTATGTTATAGATTTTACGAACCTGCACAGAAGCACGTAAACACAAAAGAAAATTTTCTTTCAACACAAAATCATTTTTGAGAAATGAATACTTGTGAAAGCACAATAACATTCACTTGTCATATACAAAACATTCACTTGTCTAACAATAAAACATACGCCAACTCCATGTCAAAACAAAAAAATGTGTGCAGAATATACTTCTATGTATACAAAACATGCGTAGAAAAATTCAACTATACTAAAACATGAGCAAAACTTTTATGCATAGACCAAACAAAATGTGTGCAAACAAGACTTAGACCATGGAACACACACTTGCGCACATTTTCCTTTCTTTCTTTTTCAAAAGCCATGCACGTTTTAAGAATTATACAACCTTGCACACATTGTTACTTATAAAGAAAAATTCGCACACTTTTTCTAGTATCACAAACCCACGCACATTTTTTCTTTTGACATAGTTAAACACAAACAATAACTTGCGTATTTTTTATTTTTCTACTCAACTAAAACTTGCGCACTTTTCTTTTATTTGTTAAAATAACAACTCGCGCACCTTTTTGTATTTCAACAACTCGGGCACGTTTTAGGTTATCACAAACTTTCACACACTATTGTCAAACTTGCACATGTTTTCTCTTTTAACAAACTTTTGCAGTAAAATAACCTAGAGCATGTTTAGATATTTTTGTGAGCCGCGCACGTGTTTGCACTAGTTAGACCTTGCACATCTTTTGAAGGTTTAAAACACTCACACAGAAAATCTATAACTTGCGCACGTTTCTTGAATTTTAGCTCGCACAAGTTTCTTATGGTCTCAAAGCTCGCGGCAATTTTGTACACTCAACAAAACCCGCACAGCTTTTTGGTTTCTTCTTAAACTCGTTCACATTGTCACAATTAATACAAACTTGCGCACATTTCTCAAAACACCCGTCAAAATGGTACATTTAAGTTGAAAAATTATTCACACACAAACTTACGCATCTTTTCCCAAATGAGTGTTGTTTTCTCAAAATGATACACTTGTTCTAGATCTCGAGCACGTTTTAGGATTATAACACACTTGCTCGATACACATGTCAAGAAAATGATACACTTGTTTTTGACAAACTTGTTATATACACTTGTCAAGAAAATGATACACTTGATTTTGGCTCACTTGTACGATACACTTGTCAAGAAAATGATACACTTGACAAAAAAATGATACACTTGACACACAATGTGTGCCAAAATGTTCCACACCTCCTAAAACCCGCACACCTTTTGTAAGATTGAAACACTTGGTCTAAAAATGATACACTTAACACCCAAAATGATATGCATACTTTGTACCTCGCACACCAAACTCAAACTAGCGCACACAACCCATAAAAATCACACACACTAACTTTTCTTCAACAAAACACTTTTAAAATCACTAAAAATCCAATTTTTATCCAATTTTAACCTTTCAAACTCGCGTTACAATCGTTTTTAAGTGATTATTAAGCAATATTTGAAGATAGATATGATGAACATGATTTGTATTATTGAATGTGTGTCTCGTACAATACAAAGAAGATGAATATAAAAGGGATACAAAGGGCTTTATTTAGGGTAAATTGATAATGCCCACTAATTAGCCAATTGATCCTATAAATCATGCAACTAATCAAGACCAATCCATACATACATATGGAAATACAATATTTGGCTTTAATGCAATATTCTGTCTAACACTCCCCCACAGTCCGAGTGGCGAAATCGCAAAAGCTTAAACTGGAGTAGTAAACTAGGAAAAAAAAGAAAAAAAGACATTAACATAATAAAAACATAACTTTAGTCGACTCGTAACAAAACCATACCAACGGTTGACTTTACTCGACTGGTACCAACGGTCGGCTAAGTCAACTGGTAACACAACCGTACCAACGGTCAACTTTAGGGACTGGTACCAACGGTTAACTTTACTCGACTGGTAACAAAGCCGTACGAACAATCAAATAATTGAGAAACAATAAACTCATGCATTAACATCAGAAGAAAAGATTGATAAAACGAAAGTTAGTTCTAAAACTTCAACCCCCAAAGAACCTTCCAAACAAACGGGGCATGTTTCTCCCTAGAAAAACATAAAGATCACAAATTTAGAAGAAGTTGTGGTTTATTTTGGTTACGGATTAAAGGGAGCCCTCCAAACCTCCTGCGTGTAGCTGGCGGCCGGAGGCGGCGGCAGAAGAGTTTAGGTTTTATATATGGATCTTAATGGCCTGATACCATGAAGATAGATATGATAAACATGGTTTGTATTATAGAATGTGTGTCTCGTACAATACAAAGAAGATGAATATAAAAGGGATACAAAGGGCTTTATTTAGGGTAAATAGATAATGCCCACTAATTAGCCAATTGATCCCATAAATCATGCAACTAATCAAGACCATTCTACACATACATATGGAAATACAATATTTGGTTTTAATGCAATATACTATCTAACAATATTATGATTATAAAACTCTAAAACCCACTAGAATTAAGCACAAAATATGCAATTGTAAGCTATTTTTCACTTTAGTCAAGTTTTAGGGCCCGTTTGGTTAGAGGGGGTGGGGTTAGGATTTGGGAGTGATGCCAAAAATTATTGTTTGGTTTGTTAATGTGGGTCCCACAAGTGGGGATGAGTACCAAATATATGACCATGTACAAAACTTATCCTACTTGACTACTTTTTGTTATATTTGTGGAAACCGTAGAGGTGGGTGAATATGTTTCCATTTAAAAACATAAATCTTTTGTATCAAACACCCGAACAAGTGTGACGCAATATGGGAAGTCCCAATTATATACCTAAAACAACTAGAGATATTATCAACTAGATCACAACACAAACATAACACTAGAATCATGTCATGCTATAAACATAGTCAACATGATATAAGCAACTAACCACACAAATAAAAATGCAATGCAAATATAAATATAAGGCGGTAAATGCAAAGATGAAAAGTAAAGAGATGAGTAAAGAAAATGCAAACCCGGACACGGCGATTTATAGTGGTTCGGTCACGAAGCTCCTCTTCACCCTACTCCACTCCCCGAGTACCCAGCTCGAGAGTTACTTCACTAATCAACAAGCTCCATTCTCGGCGGAGAAAACCATACAACGTCGCTTACATTATTTTTCGACACTAAGCTAAATGTCGAGTACTAATCTTAGCTAGTACCAATCTACCACGATCTACCCGATCCTCACAAATCACACAAGCTACAAGATCCACATGATCTACACACGATCCACTCACGATCTACCCGCTCCTTACTAATCACACAATCAACACACCATACACGATCTACCCTTGATCCACTTGATCAACACACAAGCTCACTAGCTACAAGAGATCTCCAAGATCTCAACAAGATCACAATGATCCACTCTCACAAGACTAAACAAAAGGTAATGACTACTTGATGTATATCAAGATACAAAAAGCTTACAACTAGTAATGCAAGTGCACTACTCAATAACTCTAACATTTTGTATCTTCTTGATACTTTGTGTTCTTATCTTGGACTAGAAAAGGAATGAAGGTGATCACTTGAATGGATGATTGGGTCACTTTAAAACAAACTAAGACTCTCTAAATGATCAAAGAAAGTGAATTTTGTTCACGATTCTCATTGGAGGTAAACCCTTTCTTAGGTTTTGTTTATGCATATGTTGTACGTTATTAGATGGAAGTTACTGGTCGTTTATTGAACGTGGGTTATGAGAGAGTGGATGTTTGATCGTGTTTGTGGCAGTTTGGATTCAGGAGTATATGAAACCCTAGTTTAGGGTTTGTGAGTTAGATCTGCTACAACGTTCTGTTTGTTGCAATGATTTGTGTCATTGCTATTGCAAGTTAGGGTGCTTTTTCACCCTATGTTATGGTTCCTGATTCGCATTATAAGCAGACTTGATCGTGGGGTATCAATTCGTATTCTTTGGTCTTGTTTACGAAAGGATTGGGTGTTAGGGGTTGTTCAGCCCTATGGTTGTCATACATTGTTCAATATTGCCAGGCAAGATGCGTCTTCCCTATCCATGGTTCTACTTATTGTTGCTATGGTGATGTTGATGACTATGGAAGTTAGGGTTTGCTATTAACCCTAGTGTCTAAACTGGTTCGATGGATCTAACTCTCTCCTATTTTGTTAGAGGAGGCTGATGATGTTCGAAACATGCTACTGGTTTGCTTTTGGATTGTTGGTGGTAAGGCATGGTACGGCTAGGGTGGGGGGCGGCCCTCATGGTTGCGTTCTAGTCTAGTCGTGATACTTGGACCTTTGGCCATCGATGGTGTTGCTGGATGTTGGTGGTGCACTCACAGGTCAAACAATATAGAACATTGAAGACGGAGTCGCTCACTGTGGAAGTGGTTCAATGAACCTGGTTTTCTTACATTTAGATTGTTTATTTAAATGTAATTTGGTTCCTATTCTGTTTGTTTAGCAGCGTAGGGTTATTTCTGCGCTTAGCAGATGTTTGTAGCTTAGTTACATATGTTGAGTCATATCGCCTATGTAACGGGCAGAGGACATGGGATGTACGTCCATGTCAATTGTACTTTCATTGATTTTTGGATATATTTACCGGGGTTTTAACCCTTTTACCCCCAAAAAAAATGATCCAAGAAAGTGATCTAATAAGAAGGGATTAGACCAGAGAAAAGTGGCCGGAAAAATCAGGTTGGAAGTGGAAAATGGTCCACTATTTATAGGCAAAGAGAAAAATTACCGTTACAGGGGGACGGTACCACTAAATACTCGATGGTACCACTAAATTTATTGGTACCATGGTACCGTCCTAGACAAAGACATTCCAAATTTTGTTTTTATTGGTGAAGGTTTATTTGGGGAAGTTTGGAGCTGATTTAGGGGGGAAATTAGCTGTTGGTGATTTTAAACTTATTTTTCAAATTAAAACGTTTCTTTTTAATTAACAAATAATTTGTAAAATATATTTTTTTTATAAAATGTTTTGTCACATTAAGAGTGTGAAGTTTAGAAAAATATAATCCTTTGATCATTTGTCAAGTAGTAGATTTGATTGTCCATACCTTGAGTGATTTACGTCGGGATGGAAATCTACGACTTTGTTGAAGCATGCTTGAGTGATTTACGTCGGGATGGAAATCTACAACTTTGTTGAAGCATGCTTGAGACGTCGAGAGATGTTGATGTAAGTATGCATTGATGATTTTTGTAAACAAGTAACTTGCGTATTTTACGTTATGCATTACAAGTTACATGTTTGTCATCATTAAAACCGAAGAAACCGTTTAGTTTAAATATTGTAATATTTGCACTAACAATCTCCCCCTTTTTGATGATGACAAATATGTAAACCGTGATACATAGTAAAATGTAAAAGTTACCCGTTTACACTCCCTTCTCCCCTTTTTGTCAAAGCGAAAAGGTAGTGGCCTCGAGCTCTCCCTTTAATACACTCATTACTCCCCTTATTACACTACTCCCCCACAAAGGCGAGCTTGCATCATCCTAGTGAAGTCTTCTATCAACACTATTACAAAGACTCCGTGCTATGTATTCAAAACACCTCCGAGCTCCCCTAGCTCAATGCTCCCTTATGGTGATTGAATCCCCTTGTTTATTTATGTTAGTAACTAGCGATCCATGGATCAAATTCATACAAAGGCTTTTCCTACATCAAGGGTTAGCTTCGTGCAACATAATATGTAAAAGTATAGGAGCAACATTATAGGCATAGAATACACATAGCAAGAAATGGTTAAACTATGTGAGTGACACATCCTAAAAGTGTGCCAAAAGGATAAAGACCAAAAAAAAAGGCCCAAGAAAGTTGAGCGACACAAAAAGATGAATACATATTGCAATTCAAAGACACTTGAGTATCACAACTCGACCAACAACCTAAGGTGTAATTGTTCAATCGAACACACTAACAAGAACGAGATTCGTTCGTTGACTGACACACAAAATGACTTCTTCCAAGTTGTCATTGGGAAGCCAAGTTCTAACAAACCTTTGAAACAACATAATCATCTACCTAAGATGATTGGTGTTAAGGATGGTTTGTTGATAAGACATACTCTAAATGATTACTATTATGACAAGTCATGCCATAAAGTAGACTCGATAGAAGATATGCCAAAAAAAATGAAAATGAGAACGATATGCACCTAGATAAAAATTGAAATGATTCCATAAGATGGGGAAGTGTTGATTTTGACCTTTGAGGAAAGATGGAGAAAGATGGTTTAGATTAATATATCGTTTGCACTGACAATGAGATGCATGATATATTTATAAAGAGAAAAAGAAAATGTGAATGTGATCTTAACAGGATTGTTGGTGGATATCTCTAACATGGTGGAGGTAACTAATTTCTAGATTTCTAGTTTGGATGATCCTAGTTGTGTGTTAGAGATAATTTGGTGCATGAAGGGTTTCGTGTAATTGTGAGGATTGAAGGTTGTTGAACTAACTATCACTTATCTAAAGTGAGGAATAGTTGTAAGGTTTGAGTGTAATGATGAGATGCAAGATAAGCTTGCAATGGTGAGGCCTTAAATAGGCAAGAGTTGTGGGATTCGAATTAAGGTTGGTGGTAGTGTCCTATGATGTAGTGAGGGAATCTTAGGGTGTATGTGAGTTTGCAAAATTTTGCAGGTTTGAGGTTAGGGATGCAGGGATCTAAAGGAAATAATGAAAATTCGTCAAACAGGGGCACGGTACCACTAAATGGCGCACGGTACCATTAAATTTAACGATACCGTGGCCTATTTAACGGTACCGTGACCTGGAAGTCACGAATTTTCTTGTGCAGCCTAGTTCTGGGCATCTAAAGGGAAGTTTTCTAGGGAATAAGAACTACATTAGTGCGTTCTTGAGAATGTTTGTTGAAAGACTATATGAGTGTGTTTTCGCTCTCCCTTAATCTATGACCATCCGGACAAGATGTATAAAAACAAAATAAAGAGGAAAACAAACGTTGACGGAAGCAATGAGGATAGTAATGTCATGACAAGTGGTGGATAGCATACAATAAACTTCACCTTTGAAGTCACGTAGCTCTTCTCAATCATTGTGAGTATTCATAGAACATTCATATGATGAGGCATGTGTGATGAGGCGAAAAGTGTTATGCTTTTAAGGGGTAAGGGGTCATTTAAGCCCTAAGTCGTGATTATTTGATCAAATATTGCCTCAAATCGTTCCTTTTGTCATTTTAGGTACTTTGGAGAAGAAATCTGGAAAAGGAAGTATTTTGGACGTTTTTGGAGCGAAAAGTGAAGAAAATGGTAAACTCTCCAAAATCAAGCTGGAAATAGTACCTGACGGCGTCAAGAGTTGCATGTGACGGCGTCATGTGTTGGCAAATAGGTGGATATAAAGTTTACACGAGACGCGCCAGAATGTTTTTGGGATTTAAAGTGTGACGGCGTCATGCTTTGGGAAGCCAAGGCCGTCAAGAGCAATTTAACACGTGACGGCCAAGAGAAGAATTACACATGACGGCGTCAGATCTAGATCTAAGAAATCCGAGAAGAGTATTGGCGGCAGGTTGACGGCGTCAGGATTACAACGTGACGCCGCCAGACGTGTAATCTATATATATAGTTTTCTAATTTTCATTCATTAGAGAGAGAACTTTTCGCACAAACCCTAGGTCGAATTTTCACCTTCTTGTAATGGTTTCAAACCCTTCTTTCATCCATGTTTTAATAAAGATAAGTCTTCCAATAATCATTCAATATGTCTATGTGTTGTTTGATTCTATCTTATGCTGGTCTTTACTTTAACATGCTAGGCTAGGTTTGTTTGTGTTTGCTTAGATGCAATGAAACCTAGCTATTGATTGTTTGTTATTAGTTGTTGTGGATGAATGATTTTGATGTTAGGCTTAAGAAAACTGGCTAATCTCCAATTGGTAACTTGCTTGAACGTCTTAAGGAACATGAATCGGATGTGTACTACGATTTTAATGGTTTTATTTAATGCATGAGTGACTACTAAGGAGGCCATGTTAGGAGCTAGTTGTCGACTTGACATAGTAAGAGGTAGAAGCTTATAGAGTTGGGGAAGATCGTACACGATCCCACAAATGGTATTAAGGAATATAACCCATCATCCACGCAATTGTAACAAACTAGTCAATTAATGGAAGATAGCTAGAGAGTAGTGAAATTGATGAGACGAAAAGTGTACCGCTTTTAGGGGGTCATTTAAGCCCAAAGTTGAGATTATTTGATCAAATATTGCCCTAAATCGTTCTTTTTGTCATTTTAGGTACTTTGGAGAAGAAATCTAGAAAAGGAAGCATTTTGGACGTTTTTGGAGCGAAAAGTGAAGAAAACGGAAAAGTCTCTAAATCAAGCTGGAAACAGTGCTTGACGGCGTCATTCTTTCGAGGTGACGGCGTCACGTTATGGCAAAGAGGTGGATAAAAAGTATAACGAGACGCTCCAGAATGCTTTTGGACTTTAACACGTGACGGCGTCACCAAGGCCGTCACGTGTAATTTACTCTTGACGGCCATGAGAAGAAAAATACATGACGGCGTCAAATCTGGATCTACGCAATACGAGAGTTTCTTTGGCGGCGAGTTGACGGCGTCAGACCTATAACGTGACGCCGTCAGACCCAAAAATCTGTATATAGTTTTCTATTTTTCATTTGTTAAAGGAGGAGAACTTTGGGATAGTTTTGAAGAAACCCTAGCACGAATTTTACCTTACTTTTAGGGTTCCAAACCCTTGTTTCATCCATGTTTGATTGAAGATAAGTTTTCCAATAATCATTCAATATGTCTATGTGTTGTTTGATTCTATCTTATGCTTGTCTTTACGTTAACATGCTAGGCTAGGTTTTTCTTGTGTTTGCTTAGATGTAATGAAACCTAGTTATTGATTATTGGTTGTTTGTTTGTTTATAATTGTTGTGGATGAATGATATCTATGTTAGGCTTAAGAAAAATGGTAGACTTCCAATTGGTAACATGCTTGAACATCTTAAGAAACATGAATCGGATGTGTACTACGATTAATTGGTTGTATTTAATGTATAAGTAACTACTAAGGAGGCCATGTTAGGAGCTAGTAGTCGGCTCGACATAGGAAGAGGTAGAAGCTTATAGAGTTAGGGAAGATCATACACGGCCCTACGAATGGTATTAAGGAATATAACTCGTCATCCATGCAATTGTAACAAACTAATCAACTAGTAAAAGATAGCTAGGGAGTAATGAAATCTAAGTAAACACATTTTTCTTATTATTGTTTTTCTCCATATTTACTTTTGTGTCATTTTATTTTATTTCTATTGCATTCGTAGTTATTTGGGTTAGTTGACTAGCAACTAATTCCGCCCATTCTTCCAAAACCCGAAATTTTTACTTGCTTTCCATAAAATATAAAAATACAAAAAGAATCATCCCTCATCTCTAGACCTATTTTAATTAAGTTTTAACCCTAGCGAACACTATTCTTTGAGTTGAACGATCAATCCCCCGGTACTTGCCACTACACTATACTACATCGGTCAGGTACACTGTCTGGTGGGGATTGCAAGCTTCTCAAGATCCCTTGAGAGGTAAAACCTTTTGCAAGGTTGCAAAACCACGGATCAGAAATCTAAGTAAACACGTTTCTCTCATTATTGTCTTTCTCACATTTACTTTCTTGTCATTTTATTTTTATTGCATTTGTAGTTATTTGAGTTAATTGACTAGCAACTAATTCCGCCCACTCTTCCAATACCCGAGATTTTTACTTGCTTTCCAAAAAGTATAAAAATACAAAAAAGAATCATCCTTCACCTCTAGACCTAGTTTAATTAAGTTTTGATCCTAACGAAACTATTCCCCAAGAGAACGATCAATCCCCCGGTACTTGCCACTACACTATACTACATCGGTCAGGTACACTGCCTGGTGGGGATTGCAAGCCTCTTGAGATCCCTTGAGAGGTAAAACCTTTTGCGAGGGCGCAATCCCACGCATCAATGTGATTACGTAGAAAGTGCTAAGGGTTAAGAAGATAGAGTCTTCAAGATTGTGGAGTTGGTGATAAGGTTCTAGTAGGGTTATCTTTGATAGAGGAAACTACGATGATGAAAAAGAGTTATCTAGACTTATCCTAGCGGTTCTTCGATTGAACTGTGTGGAAGATGAGTGGGATGCAGAAGCGAAGGTTGAGAATTGTAGATAAGTTGAGAAGATGATGGATACAAAGGTAACCAAACATATGGTGTGTTTAGTACCATGCGGAAGTGAAAGGGGAAAAGCTAAAGAATCAGACGATACGCAGATGGTTCTGGTTCAAGACAACAGTGAGTGGGTTTCGATAGGGCTTTAGAAACTGTGAGAAATGAGAATGAAATAAACTGTCTCAGCAGACAATGGTCCGACGGTACCGTTAAAGTTAGCGGTACCGTCCCCTCATTTAAGGGTACCGTGACCTCCTGAGGTCAGTTTTGACCCATAATTTGATTTTTGACAAAGAAATTTCACATATATTGTGATTTTTCCGGACCTTGGATTAAAGGAATTTATACCAAATAAATTCTTTTACGAATGAATCCAACGGGATTCGATGAACATTGATCAAGAATGAGAGATGACATTTAATTGCATTTCGAAAATTAAATATACTTTAAATATTTCGGATGAAATATTTAAGTTGCCATTGAAAGCTTGAGAGGATTTGACTCAAAACTAGAGATGTTTTAGACGGCGCAAATCAACAATTTGAGAGTATCTAAAGAGTAAATCTCACTAATTTAGTGAGACTTTTTGACACGATAAAAGAACTTATACCTAATAAGTTCTCTTAGGATTACAATATTTCCAGTGAAATATTTAGATAGTCATGAGATGAGACGCAAGAGATGACTATAATATTTCTAGTGAAATATTTAGATAGTCATGAGACGAGACACAAGAGATGACTGTAATATTTCCAGTGAAATATTTGAATAGTCATTAGACGAAACTTAAGGGATGACCTCAATATTTCCAATGAAATATTTAAATAGCCATAAGACAAGATTCAGAAGAAAGAGAGTATCAGCATACTCTTGGCGATATAGAGGAATAAATCCAACGGGATTTGACACGAAATTATTGACAATTCGAGATGACTTTAATATTTCCAGTGAAATATTTAGATAGTCATGATACGAGGTTCGGAAGAAAGAGAGTATCAACATACTTTTGGCGAGATAGAGTGATGGTTTGTTTTCTATCCTAAAACTAATGGATAAGTTCGATCCTCGTTATCTATGAGGTGAGCTTGAAGGAAAAACACGATGACAAACCTATGGGGATAGGAGGAACTAACAGAAATGAATATACATGGTCTTAAGAAGTGTATATTCACACGAGGATGAAAGGAACTACTAATCACTTATGTAGTAACTCGTGAGTCCTTTGTTATCCAAAGGTTGATTGGTGAGTGCTTATTCACTCACTTTTATAAGACCAAAACCGGACTAATGAGACCAAAAACTAACCAATTATGCCAAATATGTTGTGTTTTTGCGTTTTTGAATGTACAGGTACGGATATGAACATAATGAAGAAAAATCATGAGAAAACAACAACACGAGCACGGGAATGGAAGAAGGTTCAAAAGTCGAGGTCGTGGAAGTTATTTTCAAGTCCGGATAAATAATCGAGCTCAAAGTGCCAAATCAATCCTTGAAGATTCATCAGTTGTTATATTTAGCCCTTGGAAATAGTTTTTGGAAATGACAGATTTAGCCCTTGGAATTCTGAAAACTACACAATTGGTCCTTGGATTTCATAATACCAAATCTGAAAATACTTATATCAAAACCTGGTCCAAGTCCATAACCCTCAAGCCCAATCCATAAATATAAAACACAACCCGAGCCCATCCCTATCCGGTCAAAAATTCAAAACTCCAAAACAAATAAATAAAAGACTTTTACCCGTACCCCCTTTTTCCCTCCACTCCTTTTTACTCATACCCAGAAAAAACACTATTCACTGAATAGTAAATAAGAATCCTAATCCCCCAATTCAATTAATTACCGCAATTAAGGGTAATTGGGTCCTTTCAGATGGCTTCTAGAAGGGTGTCAGGATTGTCAGTATGTGTCAGATGAGCTAAGAAGCACAAATTGGACATGTGGCATCTCATGATTGGATTGTACGCGTCACAAGACTTGATCAAAGGGTGGATATTGATGGGAAAGGATTGATACTTGATCAAAGGGCTCTCAGAAGATTTAAACAAACACACTTCACACGGATTGCCAACATGGCAATCCGTGAGCTTATCCTCACTCTTATCCTCACTTATCCTATAAATAGGAGCTTGTAATAGATTAGAGGTGTGGAGTTTGGAATAGCCAAACTCTGCCAAAATTTCTTTAGACTTGTAATTCATTTTGTAACTCTTGTCTTTTAATGAAATTCAGATTTTAAAATCAATTTTAGCTTATTATTTGTCTACTGTTTATTATTATTGTTGCTTATTAGTTTAGAAAATCTCTTTTACAATTCAGCTTATTGTAGTTTGTTAAATAGATTACTCAAGTTTTATATTCCATTTCAGTTTTTAATTTTATTTAAGATGTTCAGTTAAATCAGAAAATTAAGTAAAAAATAGAAAGTAGTTTTGTTGAAATAAGCTTTCAGTTAAATTTGATTTCAGTTCCATTAACTTCATATCAGCTTTACAGAGTTTTTGAAAAGAGTAATTGTAGTGCACTTGTTCATAAAGTTTTCTGGTCAAACGATAGTCAACTGAGGCAGATTTGGGTGGAAAATCATGGTGATGTTGATAGTTCAAGCTAGCCTTGGATGATCTTGGCCTATCTAGAGATAGGCTACTGTGGAACCTCTCTATTTTGAGCTGAGAGGAGAAGTTTGTAAGTTTCATTCTCATTAGTTACATAAATTAGTGAACTATGCTTGTGATTTTGTTTGAATGATAGATTTCATTACTATTGATTGCTGATTCCGCTGTTCATAGTTCTAATATAGCTTATTGGCTAAATGTTTTGGAAGTTTGTTAAGATTTGCTTGATTTCTTTGTTTAACTGCTTCATTAGGTAGTGTTTGGATCTGTGATTCTGTGTTTCTATTGATTTGAAGTTGAGTTGATAGTTAATTCTGATTTTATTAATGTTAGTTTAGTTAGTTTAGTTAGTTTAGTAGGTAAAATTGGTGATTGGTAGTTGTAACTTTAGTAATAGTGTTGAACTGTTTGATTTAGGTAGAATTAGTGTAGCTGAGTTTTAACTAGAATTAGTTGATAATCACTGTGCAACTGAGTTTAATTCTAGTATTTAGATAACATTTGATAATTGTAATTGTGATTAGTGATTCATATCAGTGAGGTGTAGTGTATTTGGACAGATAAGGGGTTGTTTGGATGAGTTGATTTCTGTAGGATATTGTTGTTGTAGTTCAGTAAAATCACCACTAGTAGTTCACTTTAGTATAGTAATAAACTTCTAGACAATAAAATAGTAGGGTAGTTTTCATAAAAGTCAAAGTGAGGTTTAAAATTAGCTTATCTGTTAGCATAGTGGAATTCAGTTAGAGTAATTGTAGTGTTAGATGCATAATAATTCTAGTTAGCTGAAATTTAATCAAGCATAGCTTATTATTATAATTTAGGAGTAGAACATAGCTATTCAATTTGAGATTAGTCAAAGCTTTAGGTAAATCAAAAAGTCAAATCAATTTGCTCACTCAGTTTTTGGTAGTATCTTTATAAGCACTTGTAGGACTCATTACTAATTAGAAATAGTTTTGGCTTGTTGATTTGTGATCTTTAGCAGCTTGTTATGCAATATCAAAAAGAAAATTTAGGTTCAAATCTTTTTAGCTTATTAGAATTGTGTTTGGAAGTTGTATGTTTGAGCACATTTCTCCCCTGCTCCATTCTGCTCAACCTGATTTCATGGCATAATTTGGATTAGTAGATTATAGTTTTAGCATGAGATTTTTGGTTTTTAGCAATTCAGTATGGTATTCTAGCTTTTGCCCCCATAATTTTCTAGTTTAGAACTTTTTAGAATAGCTAATTCAGGCTTGCTTATTAGTTGTGTAGCATAGCTTTCTGTTTTTAATCATGGGCTGCAAGTGCTCATTTGAGCTTGTGGCTTGTGCTTTTTGACATTTCTGAGTTGTATTAGTGGACATTTAGCTGTTTCTTTCAGATTTTAGCTCCTAGCTTATTCTGTGTTAAGTTTGCTTATTTATTAGCTTATTATAGATTGCTTATTGTTTGCTTCTTGTGTTTCTGTGTTTCATTTCATCAAATTTGAGCATATCTGAGTCCATTGTTGCATATTTCAGTTGTGGTATCATTTTGTTTAAGTTTTGTGGCAAGTGCTTATAAATAAGCACTTGCCATAAGCTGTTTATAAGCTAATAAGCACTTCTGCTGCTTATTTCTTTTCCAAATTTTTTCTCTGAGTTACTTTTATTATTTTAGAATTTCTGTAAATTTTTCAGATTTTTCTGAATTCATTTACTATTTTTCTTAATTTCTCTTCTATTATAATCAATTTTAAATCATTTTTAAATAACAAAAATCCATAAAAATTCAGAAAAAGCTCTTAAAAATACAAAAATAGTTTAGAAAATCCTTTTATAATAATTTAGATTTTTCAGATTAGTTTTCATAATTTTCCCATTATTTTTCATATTATCTTTTATTTTTAATTACTTTTTAATTGAATAAATAGAAAATAAATTCTAGAAAATAAATAAAAACTCAAAAAAATATTTTTCTTTTTCTTAAAATTCTTTTTATTAGTTTAAGATTTTTAGAAAATATTTTCAAGTTTGTAGGATCATTTTTCGATATACGTTACGTTTTAAATTTCGCGTTTGCATTTCCGTTTTTACGTTTTTAACATCTGTGCATATATAGCTTGTACATTCTGGTAATTTTACTATTTCTTATCATAATTTGATTTCCAAAATCATATTTTTCAGCTTACCGCTTTTCACGACTCGATTTTGCGATTCGACTATTCACGACTCCATTCTACCTTCGTTGGGAAAACGACCCGGGAAATACTTTCACCGGTATTTCTTCGGAATACTTATATACTATAAAACGACTTTATCAAAATGGCGCCGCTGCCGGGGAAGGTGGACGTGAGTTTTGAATATTCGTTTTGAAAAATCGTGTTTTGATAAGTTTACCACTATCTTGTATATATTTTCTCTAAAAAATATATATAAAAATTTTTGAAAAAATCAAAAACAAAAATAATTTTCTTATCCTCTAAAATTTGATTCTTCTTCTCAAACCTTCTCACGTTTAATTCTTATGGATATGATTTGTACTAATTGTGGAGAACCGTTCTTCGGAGGGTTGTGTGTGTGGTGTACGTGCGACCAATGTGGTGATAATATTCGTGATGGTGTTTGTTTGAATTGTAATTCTCACACGTATGATCAAAATTCGTTCAACAATCCGTCAAACATTCCCGATTACTATACACCACCACCACTTTCGTTTAATTGTTATATTTGTGGAAACCCTTCCGAAGAAGGAATGTCGTGTGGGCGATGTTTTTGTAACGAATGTGGATACATAAACTGTATGTGCTATGCCCCGAATGCTAACACGTCTTACGCTTGTGATACGAGTTTTGATAATTACCCTCAAAACGATTTCAATCATCCTTTTCAAAACTCTTATGAGCAAGTACCGTATTTTAATGGTGGTTCGTCAAATTTTGAAAATTGTGGGGGATCGTTTGAAAATTCTTATAATGAACCTAATTTTTGTTACGATTCTCATGGTTTTAACCAACCCCCACAAACTTCCGATTTTACTAATAAAATTGTTGAAATCAAAACCATGATCGGGCAGTTAAAAGAAATGGTGGCTAATCGTTATACGCATACTTCCGAACCTCAAGTGAAATCAATGGAAGAACTTCTTGCCGAAGAACGAAAATCTAAATTTTGTGAGTGTTGTATGTACGACGACGATGATGATTCCACGATTACAATCGTTCTTAACCCTAAAAAAGAATCTATCTCTACTTCTATAGAACCCGAGGACTCTCTAATAATGGGGGACGAGCATCTAAACACTATTCCGGCAACGGAATCTGACAAATTCAATAAGTCAAGTGTTGAGAACCTCGTTCCAATCCAAAGTGAGTCCGGGAGAAATTCTAACGGTGATATGGAATTGGTTGATAACATTACACCCGTCGATGAAGAAGACTGATGAGTGCTCAAACACTCATCATTTTTATCGTATTTAAACTGCCAAAACATCCGAAAACGCTCAGAAATGCATCAAAATACTAAAAATATCCCAGGAATTGTATTTTATACGTTTCAGATGCAAAATGAGCAAAAATAATGAAAAACAAACAAAGTTTACACAATTGGCAGTTTTAGTCCTCCGACTTTTAAACATTTACAAAACTAGTCCCTGAGCATTTGTTTTGAAAGGAAAGTCAACCTAAGGCATTTAAAAGTAAAAATTTATCAAATTTAATCCTTAGGTGAAAACTTTGGAAAATTACACTTTTGGTCCCTGCAGTTTGAAATTTGATGAAATCAGTCCCTGGGAATTTTAAAAAGTGAAAAATATCTTTTGTGGTCCTTGGATTATTGAAAGGTGGCAAATATGGTCCTTATAATACTTTGGCAGGTTTACACTTTCAGTCCCTAATTTTCAGAAATTACAAGGTTAGTCCTTGTCATTTATTCCCTAAACCAATTGGACCCTTTATATTATTGGCCTACCAAAACCAAATCCACCCTAAACCTGATCCATAACCTTCCCAGGCCCAATGTATACCCCAGCCCACCATCACTTTTACTAATAAAAATAAACGGGTCAAACAAAAGGTCAACACCTCCACCCTTCCCCTTCCTTTTTGCCCGCCAAAACCAGACAAGCCTACCCCTACCACCCCGCTCTCCCAACATCTGTATCCCCTCCACACACCAGCCACACCTATTAAGCCACCCTAAACCCTCTCACAAGTCAACCCTTATATCCCCAACATATTTGTCCCCTGATCCATGACCTCCCATTGGTGCCAAAACAGAATCAAGGGCTGAGATCAAATTCAACATTATCAATGGTTGGGATTGAGTGAGAAGAAGCACAGAAGAGGACAAAGGAACCCAAGGAAGCCCTAGATTTCAGTTTTTAGATTGGAGTATAAATTGTCACTTTTGTATGCCATTTGAAGGCATTAGGAATTTAAAGTAGTTAGTAGTAGTTAATTGTAGTGTAAAATTAGTTTAAGTGTAATTTTTAATTAAGCATTATAGCTCTTGAACTCAGATTGTATCTCCCTTTTTTTTTAAATTCAATAAAAGTATTAAGCTTGTTTATGTATATCTGCTCACCCATATCTGCTTATCTTAAAACTGCTTATTTACTTTAGCTCTTGTAGACTGCTTGTTTCATACTCATTAACTGCTTATTTGTGTTTTCCCTGTTTTAATCTGCTTAGTTTATCATTATTAGGCTGTGAAGGCTCAAGTGGTAGCCTTGTGGTAGCTTATCAAGCTTACATAATCCCCCATTGGCATGCGTGGTTGTCTTGTTTAAGCTTATTTTAATTTCAGTATGTAATCTGTTTATTAACTAGTTTATTTGTGTTTAGATTAGACTAGTGTATTTAGTTTTTGGTACTTAAGGGCTTATTAAGCTCAGATCAGCTTGTGTGTGCTTTTGAGTATAGTTCAGTTGGGGTGGTGGTTGTTACTTGTCCCATTCTTTATTGACTGCTAAGCAACAAGAACTTGAAAATCAGCTTATTTGCTTCATCCTTAGTTTAGCACAATTGATTAGGACCTTTAGTGATAAATAGTAATTTAATCAATTGAATTTAGTTTAATTGAAGTTGTGAATCAGTTAGGTGTCTAAGTTTATGTACCTTTGATTTTTATTAACTGTTGCACTCATTTCCTTGCAAATTCGATCGCAAGTTAAGTGTCTAACTTTATGTACCTTTGCTTGAATAATATGTTTCGGATATGACTTTTAACAAATTCGATCGCAAGTTAAAATTACTTGAATATTTCGGATGAAGTATTTAAGTTGTCAAGCCTACTCCGAGTTCTACTAGGTTTGTATCTAACCTTCCCATGACAAAAAGGGTGTATTACTTGGAAGAAGGCGAAGTGATGACCAGGGAATTAGGACAATTCGCTACTACTTTTAACTTATAGGTTTTGACACTAGTGTATAACTATATGACTTCTAAGGGTGATAGTGATAGGCATACCTAATTCCTAATGTGTTAAAATAACGTAGTGTGGGTGCATATGCAAATCATCTAAAATGCACATAGGGGATAAATGCAAATGTCATTCAAATAATGATAAGCATTTAGCATTTAAGAGCATGTATCATAGATATGTATATCAAGAGATATAATATCCAAATAGCTAATCAAAGACAGAATGTTTCTAATAAACATGCATTCAATAATTAATCAGTTAATTACTGAGCATTGAGAAGGCATGAAGGCATCTAGTCATATCTCACAAGAACATGTTATCAAATAGAAACATGTATGTGGGATGCAAGTAATCTAGGTTTGCTAAGGAGAATCCTAAATCCTACTTGTTCACAATGCAATCCTAATGGGAGACAAAGTTCACAAATGTAAACTTTCATTAGTCAAATGTAGGAATGAAACTTTTTCAAGTTGGAGAATGAGTATGAGACTATCACTAGTGGTGCTCAATTCAAGCTAAACACGACCATTTTTACGGGTTATACCACGAACCCAACTTTCCTCCTGGAAGCAATTCAACCGTTAGGTCAAATTTAATTTCTAGTGCGATAGGTTCTCCAGTAGTCATTCTCATGTTAGAAAAAATCAAATTCCTATATTTGTCTATCGAAGTGTAGCAAAGATGACATTAACTTATTTTGCTACTACGTGGCCTAGTATAACTCAACTAGACATATTTCAAAAACATGTTCATGAAGATGACACGTCTTACACAATATCATAACAAAGGCAAACACAATGTTTCAATTTCGTGTTTGAGATTTAGAGATGATTTGGTTTAAATGGTGCATTTTAAGATCTCTTGGACGACATCTTCTTTTGTTGAGTTGTTACATGTTATTTTAACATGATTTGGTTTTCTTAGATCCAAGAGATGCTTTAATGTGATACAATGTAGAATTTACTACATCGAGAGTGTTTCAAGAATGCTCCTTAGCATATCTTGAGAGAAGAATCTAGTAAAGGTTATTTACCTCAATAGATCTTGTGAGTATTATATTTGAAATGAAACATATTGTATATTTCAACAAATATGATTTTCTAAGAGGAAACTTATCACTCTTACGAATACTTAGTTAAACAAGTATTTTAGTGTATGACCAATTTTACTTGTTTATGCAATGACACATGTTGTGTTGGGTTATTATTCAATTCTAATATCCTATATTTGTTAACAAGATGCAATGTATTCTCTTGTAACATAATCATTCATGTTACAAAGAAAATAAGATGCATAGGATATAAGTTATCCTTTGTCAATCTTTTGATAAGAGAAATACATGTGATATTTTCAAAGATTGATGACTTACATAATAGTTAATAACATATTACGTGTGACACTTTTACATGACATGTGATTTAGAGTGTTGAGTCATTCATTAGCAAAGTTTACATATGGTGTTTGTTTGCTCGTGTTTGGTTTTTCGGAAATGACACATTTACTAATTGCATTACAAAGTAAATTACTTGAATATTTCGGATGAAACATCCAAGTTGTCAATCCTACTTAGTTGTATATTTTATGCATCTTTTAAACATATTAGTTTAATGTTTGGAACATAACCATTGGACAAGAAGACTCAATATGACATTGATGAGTGTCTAAATACTCATCATTTTATACCAATCTGAATTGCCAAAACATCCAAAAACACTCAAATATGCATCATAATACTGAAATTATCCCAGAAATGTGTTTATATGTTTCAGATGCAAAATAATAAAAAACAGATAAAAAACGTACAAAGTTTGCATAATTGGCAGTTTCAGTCCCTCAACTTTCAAAACTTGTCAAAACTAGTCCCTGAAGGTTTAAAAATGAAAGAAAAGTCAACTTAAGTCCTTGGGAAATCAAACATGTTCACTATAAATCCCTGGATAAAAGTTTTCACAAAATGGCAATTTTTACCCCTCAAGTTTCAAAATTAGCAACATTAGTCCCTGGGTGTTTTAAAATGGAATTTATCAAATATCACCCTTGTACTATTCATAAAATACAATTTGGAACTTTTTGATAACTTGTGGGAAATTACAATTTCACCCCCTCCACTTTGGTGAAATTACATAAATGGTCCCTGGAGGTTTTAAAATGAAAAAAAAAAAATACAAATATTATCCTTGTACTAATGTTATATGGCAGGAATGGCCCCTTGTGATACTTTGAAAATATGGCATGATCAGCCCTAAAGTTTCATCAAATTACACATTTAGTCCTTGGGCTTTATTTAACACCAAAACCAAACCGGACCATATATACTCCTTATAATCCATACTCCTTAAAATCCAAAATAAATAAAACCCCGAGCCCATACTTTTTCCAGCCCAAACACACAAAGCTCACACAACCCCTTTTATAATAAAACGGGGTCAATACTTTGACCCTCGTTGACCCGCGTTGACCACCCCTTTCTTCAACCTCACCTCGTCACCTGCTTAACCTACACCACCATCAACCTTCTCCACTTGCAATAACTTTCCACCTCACCCCCTCTGTCACCCACAACCAAACCCCTTCCCCTGGTTTTGCACCAGGGGACTCCACGTGTCACACCTACACCATCCACCACCCCTACACCCTGCAACCTCTTACACCACCACCCATCTACCATCCTTACACTCCGTATTGTTCCCCCCACCATCACTAGTCACCTCAACAGCATTTAATGCTAAAAATCGGCTGCAAGTTACCTCTTCCCATTTTGGCGCCAAAAAGATATTTAAACGGATGAGATTAATTGAGGCAAATGAAGGGTCAAGATGTGGTAGGAAGTGCTCAGAAGGTGTCACCAACCCTAATTGGAGCCTATAAAAGGAGCAAGAAGCAGAGGAGATAGATATAGTTTTTAGTTTTAAATTCATGTATGTCGTTTAATTAATAGTTTGCAATCTCAGCTCAATTTTCAGTTTCCAAGTATTGTACTAGTGTTTTTAGCATTAATATAAACTTATTTCAAGCTTCAATTATACTCTTATGGTCATTTAAAGTTTATGCAAGTTTCAAATACTCAAAATTTCACATTAGCTTATATATTGCTTATTCCTGTTGTTATTGGACTTATAATCTCATATAAGTCCCTTTAGTAACTTATTAAAAGCATTATAGAAGTTAAACTCAGTATTCATACTTAAACTCAAAAATATAAAAAAATAAGAAAAATAGAAAGGAAATAAAAAATCTGTGTTCATGGTGAATTCTGCTTGGAGCAGGGTATAATTTGGATGGCCCTTGGTAATAGTAACCTTGTGGAAGGTTGTAGGAATGATCTTGGTCCCTGGTTCACTTTTGCTCAACCTTGATTCAATTGTAAGCCAAATTCTCAATTTTGGCATTTTTACTATAGCCTGTTTCATATTGCTTCTAATTGTGTTTTTATTACTTAATTAGTTATACATAGTAATAATATTGAATAATACAGTTTACTTGTTCATAAGATTCACTTGTACTAAAAATCAAAAATTACACAGTGTAAAGCTCAAACTTGACAAGTCTGTGTTATATGCTTGTGGTGTGGTTGATTCATGTTCATTTGATCTTATTTAATCATATTATAGTCTTTGGAATCAGTTTCATGGATTAAAACCTTGTTTTGCTTTGAAAATCATCAATACATCAATTTTAAGGTGTGTTTGGATCAGGTTGTTTATCTGTGTTAGAAGTTGTTTGAGTTGTTGTTTTTGCTTGCTATATGTCACTTAGGTTCATATTTGGCCAGAAAAACCATATAAACTTATGTTTGCTCATTAGAAAGTCAAAATAGCTTTTGATCCTATATCAATTGTTGTTTGTCAAGAGATTTAGGTTCATACTTCATCAATTCATCTCATAAGTAGTTATTTTAGCATAATTTAGTCTTAATATAACTTAATTCATCATAATCAGTCAATAGGATTAGATTAAAGTTCAACAAAGTCAAACTAGGCCTAAATCTTTGAAAGTCAAAATTCAATTGTATCAGAAAAACCAAAAATTGAGGGATTTGTTTTGATTTTTGTATTTAGATTTGGACCCTAAGCTTTTCACAATTTGTTGTCCCCCACCTAGGCTAGAGAATTCCACCACCAGCTTATTTTTGTAATTTTTGTGCAGCTTATTAGATAAGCTCAAAGTGGCTTGCAGGCCTGTGGTTTGTCTTGCACCAGGGCACCCAGTCAAAGGACCCATTTTCAATTGCCTTTAGTTTCTTCCATAGTGGGACCCACACCCTAAGTTTTTGCTTATTGGAAAGCCAATAAGCAAAACTTCAAAAGCCATGGCTTATTTTGTGGTTTAGGTCTTATTCACTAGGGCTGCTATTAGCTTTTTGTTTTGTCCATTTCACAAAAATCCACTGAACACTCAGTGTTGAATAGCTTTTTCACAAGCTTGTGCAAAGTGCCTCAGTGGACCCCACCCCTAGCCATTTGGCTTATTGAGAGCTTATCAGCCCTAATTTCATTACCTAGCCTTAGATAGACCATTAACTTATTGGAGATAGCTTATTTGAACCCAACTTGTGGCCTGACCAAACTCAGTTCACTGAGTGGTCAACCCAAACCACCCAACTTCACAAGCTTCTCAAGTGCTTATTAGTGGACCTTAGGGTTTGCTTTTTGGCTTATTGGGAAGCCACCCATGTGGACTTGATTGCTCAAGTCTCATTTTAGACCCCTGAGCTTATTTGTGGGTCCCACTCAGGCCTGCAGTTGGCCTTGTAGAGTGTTTGGTATTCAGTTTTGCTTGGTTGTGCTTATTTGAGCTTACAGCTTATTTCTTGTGGCTTATTTAGTTGATTTAGTTTAATTTAGGTAACACTCAGTAGTTTTTAGCTTATTTATATGTTGGTAGCTTGTTTGTAGCTTTTAGCTTGTTAAAAAACCAAATTTGGCTTTTTAAGCCAACTGATAAGCAAATAAGCTCATACAGAGCTTATTTTGCTGTTATAAAAAGTTTTCCTTTTTTAAAGTTTGTTATTTTTGCTTATTTAATAGGTTTGTAAAAAGAAAATAAAAAAAAAATAAAAAGTTTCAAAAATTTGGGTGTGTGTGGGAATCGAACCTGTGACCTCTTGGATAGTATCATGCATTATAACACACACCCCTTCCAGTAGCTCTGGGGCACCAGTTCCGTTTAGTATTGCAACATTAATATACTTAAGGTGGTTTTGGCTTAATAAGCTTAAATAAGCCGTTTGGCTTATAACAACTTATTTGAATAAGCTGGTGGTCCCAAATTATTTTTCCTATGTTCTTCATTAGTTAAACTACTCTCTGTAATTTTTTCATAATTTTTACTGTTTAAATAATATTTATTTTAATTAATACTAGTTTAATTAATAATTAGGTAATATTAGTTAATTAAATAGTTTTAATAATTTTTATTTAATAGTAGTATCTTTAAGTCTTATAAACCATTAGGTGTTTTTAGAAAATAATTTCCTAATTTTTACTGTTCATTTCCTATTTTCCTTAATTAATTTAGTTAATTAGATTTTAATTAATAAACAAGTAATTAATTAGTGAATTAGCCTAAATATAATTTTTAGAATAAGTTTATAATTTTTTAGGATTCCTGTGATGGTTAATTAGTCTTATAAAATTTTCCATAATTTTCTAAGTTATTTTAGTATTATTAGTAATTTAAAATAGTTTAAATAGTTTAATTAAAATAATTAGTAATTAATTAATAAAAAACTCATAAAAAGACAAAAATATTTATTTTTATTTTTTTATACTTTTTTCAAGTTCATTTAAGTTTTAGAAAATATTTTTGCAAGTTTTTAGTTTAATTTGTAGTATTTATCATTTTTAAGTTAATTTAAATTAGTTTTAATTAAATAGTTAAATAGTTTTTAATTAAATAATTAATAATAAATAATAAAATAATCTAAAAAATAATTTTCCTTTTACTTTAATTTTCTTTTAAGTTTAAGTTTATAGAATTTTCATTTTTAACCCCTGTAGTTTATTTTTCCTTAAAACTCACCTTTTTCTCTGTACGCATACGTATTTGTTTACATTTCAGTTTACGTGTATACATAACTGGTTATTGTGCTTGTTTTATATTGTTATCCAAATAATATCAGTAGTGTAAATCAAACCCACTTAATCTTTGGTTACTGTCCTCAGTACCATTTATTCCCAAAACCGTTTACAAATACAATTTCAATCTCGTTGGGACTTAACGACCCGGGGATTTCCCTGTACTTCCACGGATTTTAATACTTGACTTTGTCTCCCAGGTGGACCTATCAACTGCACACGCTTGACTGGTTGGTTTGGGAGGAGTCAGACATCTTCAACACAAGTGTGAGTTATGATCCAATGCATATTATTTTCGTCTTGAGAGGACGTCATCATTCTCATAACAACCGAGTGTGATTGAGTATGTAGATTCAAGATAATATATTTTGATGTTATCTTGAAGCTAGACAAATAATGACTCCAATTTCATGTCAATACTCGAAAACTTGTCAATTAGATTCGATGATGTCATCAATCATAATTTGAATAATGAATTGATATGTACTCGAAATCTTTCTTTACCCTCATGGTCACTCCTTCTAAAAAGAAAATAAAAATTTAGGGAATGTGTTCCATTTATTCTAATACTAGTAGTATGTGTGAGGTTAATGACATATTAAGTTATTACTTCGATATTTCCATTTATTTTATTTGTGAAAAACTATTTATATTATTAAGAATAATATTCTTAGGGTGCGTTTGGTTTGATACTTTGGAATGGGTTTTAAGGTTGATGTGACAAAAATGCGTTGTTTGGTTCATGCTTTTAATTAAAGGAATGATAGAAGGAATGATATTTCATTCCACATCAATTTGGAGGGTTTTGACAAAACCCGTGGGACCCACCACTTTCAACTCTCACATACCATTTTTATATAAATTTTTAAACGGTACTTTTTTACTATAATTTTATTATAAAATACATTTAATAAATATATTTTCTCTCTCCAAATCCTAAATCAAATCCAAATCCTAAACCAAATCCAAATCCTATTCCAAACCCACCTATAAATCAAACAGACCCTTAGTTTTTCAACTCCTCATTAATATAAAAATAATTATCTTAACTATTTTTATACAACAAACGCAAAATAGTAAATGTTTAAAACATTTTTTATGTGTGTTAGATCAATGCAAGTTTAATACATTTTCTTTTACTTAAATACTAATGCATTAATATGATCTTTTATCTTGTTTAGACAGCCCATAGTCAAGCAAGACACGAAGATGTGATGTTTTAGAGATCATGTTACAGATTTAATGAAAGTGTTAAGTATTTGGAGGTGATATACTTTTTATACTTAGACCTTTGGAAAAATAATAGTTTAAGACAATATCTTTCGACGAACATAATCAACCAACTTAGTTTCCATTCCTAAGAAGGTTACTAAAGCATCCTAAAACATGCAAGATGTCGAAAACACATATTCAAGAAAAGTGGTCTATGCCTATATGCAATGCAAAACCAATCACGCAACTTAGTGCAAGAAGTCTAGTCTAAGTCTTATTGACGTATAAACCGGAAAACTAATAATCAACACATAGCAACAAGGCATGTAAGACACTTGTGATTATAGTTATAATTAGCTCAACTAAAGATAACTATAAGTACTCAAAAATATTAACTAACAATACTAAGACACAAAGAAAAACAAATAACCATTTAGCTTAACACATAAAAGTACTTATCGACATTTTGTGTATTAAGTATAATAGTGTATACTAAGCTTGATTTTATTTTAAAATGAATTATTTTCCACCCCATTTCAAAATTTATCAAGTTCAACACTTTGAAAATATAAATACATCAACATGTGATGTTCTCTTTGTAATTTGACCAAAAATTTGTGCAATCGGCATGACCGAAAAAGACTATCTGTTACGAATCAAAGACTCTTGTAAATTTTACTTTACAATCATTTAATAAAAGTATTTTTAAATAAAAGTAGACTCAATTACGTTTAAAACGATAGGTGGCACGACTCCTACTGACTTACGGTTGATTTTATACGAATTTTTGAAAATTTCTCAGTTCTGAAAAACAGACGAATGTACCGTTAAATTTAGTGGTACCATCTGTTGTATAAACCACCAACTTATATTGACCAAGGATGGTCAACAGGGTCAAACAGCCTAGAGTCAATGCTACGCGGAATATAGTGTTTCCCCGGGTCGTTATGTCCCGACAAGGTGTGGATTGTATTCAAACGGTTTCGTGATCGGGTGAATTTGGATGAGAAAGGGGATTGTGTGTGATTACACTAAGGAATATACAAAGAAATAGCTTAAAGAAGCTATATGAATAAGACTGGAAGCTAGAAAAAACCAGAAACGTTTAAAACTTAAAACGCGTACGTTCACGTTTAAATAAAGCGTAAACGTACAAAATAAAACCTCAACCCTGGTAGGAGGGGAGTTGACATGAACCAAGTTGGGAGTAGTGGGCCCGCTGGGGTGATCAGAAACCACCACCAAAGTGGTGGTGGTGAGTTACTGAGCTGTGCAGCAGAGCAGGGCTTGCCCTGCTAGTGTGTTTGGGGCAAGGTGGGGCCCAGCACAAAATTCACAAAAATAAAAGAGATCAAGGATCTTAAAGTAGAGCTGATACACTTTAACTATAAACAAGTTTCACCCTCTAGATCATTGCACAAAATTTATTAAAATTCCTTGAAGTTTTGTAAAATTCTGAAATTGTGCACTTTGACTTTTTGTGTTTCTTGGCTATTTTGACTTTATTGAACTTTGGTTGGATCTAGGCTACTGAATACATGTTGATAAGTAAAAGTAAGACTAAAACAAGTGAAAACAACAACTTATGTAATGAGACTATGGTTTATGGGGATCAAATACCACCACAGTTAACTGTGGTGGTGGGATTTGGTGATGTTGAATTTTTTGCTATATAAAACTTAAATTTGAGACTTGTACTACTCTAAAACCACCTAATATGAGATGTCTAAACAAGAATTCACCACTAAAAACCACAAATGCACAGGGTAATTCCCTGTGCCAAACACTCCCTTTGAAAACTGTTTTGAGGTTTTATGAGGGAAACCAACAATTTGATCCAAGAAGCTGAGCAATTAACTTACAATAACACTAACAAAAATTAACTAATTTAAACAACAATTGAAGTCTATAGATATTAAATGCCAAAAATAGGAAAATAGCTTACAGTAGCAGTTGACTGAGGTAAAGATCAATAGTACCAAACCACAACCGTATTCACTCACCATGAGTACTAAACCATGGAAGATCCACAATCCACCATTTTCCAAGCCTGTATCACCTTGAACACTATTTTTTTAATTTTTTTTCTATTTTCCTTGAATTTTTGAGTATTTATGCTACCTTGAGCTAAACTGACTTGAAAGCTTTGAAAGCTTTATAAAAGCTTAAACTTGAGTTATTGAAACTTAATGGAGCACTGAAACAACATTCAACATCAATCAAGTAAATTTGTCAATTTTACTTGAAAATGTCAAAAATGAATTTGTAAGAGAAAACCTGGAATTAATGATAGAAAAGGTTTAAGTTACATTAGATAACTTAATTACAACTGGTTTAAACTAAAAATTACAAATGAAAAACTAAATTTAAGCTTGAACGACAATAATAAGACTAAACTACTCTACTGCTACACTAATTACCCCTTTCTTCAGCTTTTTTCTTGACTTTTATAGGACCTGCATTCTCTCTATATCTTTCCCACATTCATTGCTGGCCCTTGGATGGGTTTAAAGTGATCCAGGCCTTTAAAATTGTTTTTGGCGGGAAACTTGGAAAAGGCAATTGGGTGGGTTAGGTTTGGTAGGTGGATGTATTAATTGAGGAGGGGGGTTGTAGTGAAGGTATTAATTGGGTTTGGTGGGTTGGTGAAGAATTTAGAGGAGGGGGGGGGGGGGAACCAGTTGCAGAAAAACAGGGATTGAAGATGGAGTGTACAGTGTTTATGGGGTGAGGGTGTTGACTGCTATGTTTGACCCTGGTCGTTGACCATTTGACCTGGGTTGGGTGGTATTAATTTAGGATTGGGCTTGATGGTGGGCTTTGGGGGGGCTGTTTTGGTTTTGGGTAGGGCTAAAAGGGTGGTTTGGTTTATTTGTTTATTTTGGTTTAAGAATAATAGTACAAGGACCATACATGTAACTTTCTGATTTTGAGGGGCCATTCATGCCATATTTTCCATAGATAAACCAAGGACTAAACATGCCATGTTAAAATATCCCGAGGACCAATATTTAATATTTTTCAAAATTTAAAAGTCCAGGGATCAAAAATGCCAATTTGTGAAACTTAGGGACCAAACATGTAAATTTTCCAAAACTTTTAGCCAAGTGTTATTTTTGATAACTTTTTATTTTAAAGGGACTTGGGTTGACTTTTCTTGCAAAATAATTGCATAGGGACTAGTTTTGTTAATTTTTGAAAGTCGGGGGACTGAAACTGCCAGTTTTGCAAACTTTGTACGTTTTTCATCTGTTTTTGCTCATTTTGCATCTAAAACATATAAAACATGATTTTGAAATATTTTCAGTATTTTGATGCATTACTGAGTGTTTTTGTATGTTTTGCAGTTCAGATTAGATCAAAAATGATGAGTGTTTGAGCACTCATCAATCCCCACACTAAACTATTGCTAGTCCCTAGCAATACTGTTTTGAAAACTTGATGGATTTTAAACTCTTTACCAAAAGCCATCACTTCTGGAGTAGCCAGGTGTAAGAACTGTGGCACACCTGATAACCGTGTGATTTTGAGCAAACCACCAGCTGTCAACGGATTTGAGTAGTCTTTACCAGAAGTCGTTTGCTTCTGGACCAGCCAACTCTTGATGGAATAGTCAACATCTTGGTGAGCTGATTACCAATTATGGTTTTTCCACTGCCTTTACCACAAGCCATAATCTTGCGGGCTAGCCAACTCATTTGTTTTTGGGGAGTTGAGGAACCATACAATTTTGGGCAAATTGCAAGCCATAAACGGATTTGAGTTGTCTTTACCAAGAGCCGTTTGCTCCTGGACTAGCCAATCCTTTTTGTCGGTTAGATAAGGCAGACTGATTACCACAAAAATTTTGAAGCACCAGTGAAAAAAATTTAAAATTTTTGAATTTTTGGCTAAAACGGGGGTATTATATAGTAAAATGTGATAAAATTCGCTAGAATAGCGAAATACCCCCCCCCCCCCCCCCACACTTAGCATGAATATTGTCCTCAATATTCAAAATCCCGGCTATTATGCCGACATTTTGAATGTAAAAGGGCAACATTACAAGCTAAGCGTGGAAAACACCATTTTGTTTTTCACTCTTGTAACCATAGCATGGGGGACTCCCCCACACTTAGGGTGAAAACCCTATAAGCATGCTACTGTTTTTGTTTACCGAGTCGCTAGTTTGACTCGACCCCGAATTCATTTGTCCTTGGGGAAGCATGATGTGGAAGAAACAATCTCAATTGGACTTTCATTCAAGATGTTTGGACAAACATTTGAAGCACGTGAAAGTTCCACACCGATGAGATAAGTATCCGGCTCAAGATAATGATACATAAAAATGCCGGGGTCAAAAATAGTGTCTTCATTCCCGAAGGAGTGAAGAAGAGAAGAAGTCACCTTATAGGTGAAGAAAAGGAAGAAAATCATGATAAAAATCATGAGTTGATCTTCTTCCTCAAGAAGAGGCTCAATAGCCTGAGTTTGGATTTCAAAGGGTAAGCTCGTAAACAACCCGGGAGGGTGGGTGGGAATTTGCAAATTCTCATGATTGAGTGCATCTCCCCCCGGGCTATCAAACTCCGGAGGAGTCATGATATGATGAGTGAGTTCACCGGAGAACTCCTCATGAAGAGAATTATTCACAAGATGTGAATCTGTGAACTCATGTTCCATTGTGGACTCATCACAATCCTCGTCAAAGATTTGATTGTTAGAAATCATAGTGAATTCAGATTCGAATTCAAATAGAGGATTGGTGAGAGTCGTATTGAATGTTTCGGGAACAAAGAGATTATCATTCTCTTGTGGACTGTTGGGATCAGAAGTGAGTGACGGATCATGATATAGGAGACTTTCAATTTCTCCCAGATCGGCTTGGAAATCGAGGAGACCATCACTTTCAAATGAAAGTGGATTGATGTGAGCAAGTTCATCAGCGAACTCCTCAAGAAGATGATCAGCATCAGTTTGTGGAACTGATGCCTCAACATACTCGATGTCTCCATAAGATATACAATCATCGCTAAAATCTGAGAAAGTCTCAAATTGATCTTGAGGACACTCAATGGGTGAAGGAATATCACATACATGATCCAAAGTTCCCTGTGACTCTCTCAGGATTGGGACAAGGATCTCAACACTAGACTTTATTAATTCGTCCGATTCCTTATTAGGAACAATGCTAAGATGCTCATCCCCCATGTTTAGAGAGTGAGTGTGAACTTCGGGTGTGATAACAACAGACTGAGGGAGATGAGATGAGCTAGCATTCATGGAATTTTCAAGTTCCATTTGTTCAACGGCTAGTAAGTTCTTCGTTTCATTATTTTCTCCCTGATTTTCAATGGAAGAAATCACAAATGATGAATTTGATGAACCCGTACAAAATTTAGAAAAATCAAGGGTAACTTCATCATCATCATCATCGTCGAGAAGAGCAGCACGGCGAAATATGGCACGTGTTTTAGCTGCTTGTTCTAAGACTAGCAATTCTTCCTTGCTCAATTCGTTTCTAGCTGCTCGTTCTTCGGCAAGTAACTCTGCCATAGATTTCTCACGAGAGCTTTGAAACGATGAAGTAGCCAACTCCTCCTTAAGTTCTTTTAATATCTCAAGAGCTTCTATTAAAATGTCTTGCTCAGTAACAAGAGGAGTTGCTTGGATCATCTGGTATTGTGGAGGTGGGTCTGAATACGAATAGTCATAATTGTTACAAGGAAATGGATTCCCTGTTTGACAATCAGAGCTAGTGTGTGGACCTCCACAATACTCACAACAGTAAAACTGACGTGACTGTGAGTCGTATGTGCTGTAGTCATAATTGTTATCAGGAAAATGCTCATAGACAAGCGTGTTTCCCGATTGACAATCAGAACTGTAGTGTGAACCACCACAGTACTCACAACAGTAAAACTATTGAGTCTCATGGTGTGGTAACTGATGGAATGAATTAGTCGTGTCATGGTAGGAATAGGGATCTGGGTTATAGACAGACCCGTTTCCAGATTCTACCATGCCACAACTGGGGCAATTGCCACCATTATGAGGATTACCACACCATTGGCAAACCAGAAAATGTGGATGAGACATAGAAAGAATCAAATGTGTATAGAGGGTGAGGAAATGAGAATCAAAAGGGTAGGAGGGTGAAGAAGGATATTTTTGGTGTTTTTGGAAAACATTTTATACAAATGATAAAGAAAATGTTTTTGTGTTCGTTGAAAACTGAGTTTAAAAAGTTTTCGGGAACAGTTTTGTTTTGATAATGGGAAAATATGAACAAAGGATGGATAAATGTACAATGGAACGAATTCCGAAGACACTAATAAGAAAAAACCGTTTAGATACGCACACAACCTCCCCGGCAGCGGCGCCAAAATTTGATTGACGCTAAACCATCAACTTATATTGACCAAGGATGGTCAACAGGGTCAAACAGCCTAGAGTCAATGCTCCGCGGAATATAGTGTTTCCCCGGGTCGTTATGTCCCGACGATGTGTGGATTGTATTCAAACGGTTTCGTGATCGGGTGAATTTGGATGAGAAAGGGGATTATGTGTGATTACACTAAGGAATCTACAAAGAAATAGCTTAAAGAAGCTATATGAATAAGACTGGAAGCTAGAAAAAACCAGAAACGTTTAAAACTTAAAACGCGTACGTTCACGTTTAAATAAAACGTAAACGTACAAAATAAAACGTGAAAAGTGAAATCTGAAAACCCCCAGGGGGTGAAAATGATTTTTTTACAAACTAAAAGTTAAAAGAAATTTTTAGAAAATTAAAATAAATTTTACACTAATTAATTATTAATTATTAATTAAATACTATTTAATACTTATTATAAATATTTAAATAACTTAAATATAATACAATATTAATTTAACACTAGAAAAATGAAAATAAAATTTCAAAAATTATAAAATAACTAAAAATAAGTTTTAAAAATAAAAATAAGTATTTTTGTCTTTTTGTGATTTTTATATTAATTAATTACTAATTAAACATTAATTACCTAATTAAACTATTTTAAATTAAGAAAAATAGTAAATGAACAGTAAAAATTATAATAAAATTTCTAAAAATGTTTTATAACATATAAAAGCTATAAAAAAATATAAAAACTAGGTTTTACTTAATAAAAACTAATTATGCTATTTAAAACTAATTATTAATTAATAATTAATAAAACTAAGATTAATTCTAATAAATACTAAATGATGAAATAAAAATCTGAGAAAATTACTATAAATACTTTAATATGAAAGGAAATTAAGAAAAATATAAAAATGCTAAGTTCTTAACAAAAATATAAAAATGAAAATTAAAATTAAATTACATTAAATAGAAACTATCACTTAAAAATTAAATTGGATTTTTGGAAATTTTCTTTTTGAAAACTGATTTACACCTAAAAACAAAAGTTTTATAACTTAAAAATAAGCTGTGGAGAGCTTATAAGCCTTGACAGTTGACCACAGTTGACCAAATGGGGAAATAAGCTAAAATCAGCTTAGGTGGGACCCACAATGGGTTTTTCTGATCCAAATAACTTAAATGAACATGAATAAGCCATAAAAATCACAAGGAGCCCACAGAATAAGCAATAAGATCAAAAATAAGCACATTTAAACTTGTTTGAAACTGAAAATGGGGACATAACTTTGGGCTTAATTTAAGTGGGTCCCAGTGTGTCTAAGGTCAAACCATGGGTCAAAACCTCAACCCTGGTAGGAGGGGAGTTGACATGAACCAAGTTGGGAGTAGTGGGCCCGCTGGGGTGATCAGAAACCACCACCAAAGTGGTGGTGGTGAGTTACTGAGCTGTGCAGCAGAGCAGGGCTTGCCCTGCTAATGTGTTTGGGGCAAGGTGGGGCCCAGCACAAAATTCACAAAAATAAAAGAGATCAAGGATCTTAAAGTAGAGCTGATACACTTTAACTATAAACAAGTTTCACCCTCTAGATCATTGCACAAAATTTATTAAAATTCCTTGAAGTTTTGTAAAATTCTGAAATTGTGCACTTTGACTTTTTGTGTTTCTTGGCTATTTTGACTTTATTGAACTTTGGTTGGATCTAGGCTACTGAATACATGTTGATAAGTAAAAGTAAGACTAAAACAAGTGAAAACAACAACTTATGTAATGAGACTGTGGTTTATGGGGATCAAATACCACCACAGTTAACTGTGGTGGTGGGATTTGGTGATGTTGACTTTTTTGCTATATAAAACTTAAATTTGAGACTTGTACTACTCTAAAACCACCTAATATGAGATGTCTAAACAAGAATTCACCACTAAAAACCACAAATGCACAGGGTAATTCCCTGTGCCAAACACTCCCTTTGAAAACTGTTTTGAGGTTTTATGAGGGAAACCAACAATTTGATCCAAGAAGCTGAGCAATTAACTTACAATAACACTAACAAAACCTAAATTAACTAATTTAAACAACAATTGAAGTCTATAGATATTAAATGCCAAAAATAGGAAAATAGCTTACAGTAGCAGTTGACTGAGGTAAAGATCAATAGTACCAAACCACAACCCTATTCACTCACCATGAGTACTAAACCATGAAAGATCCACAATCCACCATTTTCCAAGCCTGTATCACCTTGAACACTGTTTTTTTAATTTTTTTTCTATTTTCCTTGAATTTTTGAGTATTTATGCTACCTTGAGCTAAACTGACTTGAAAGCTTTGAAAGCTTTATAAAAGCTTAAACTTGAGTTATTGAAACTTAATGGAGCACTGAAACAACATTCAACATCAATCAAGTAAATTTGTCAATTTTACTTGAAAATGTCAAAAATGAATTTGTAAGAGAAAACCTGGAATTAATGATAGAAAAGGTTTAAGTTACATTAGATAACTTAATTACAACTGGTTTAAACTAAAAATTACAAATGAAAAACTAAATTTAAGCTTGAACGACAATAATAAGACTAAACTACTCTACTGCTACACTAATTACCCCTTTCTTCAGCTTTTTTCTTGACTTTTATAGGACTTACATTCTCTCTCTATCTTTCCCACATTCATTGCTGACCCTTGGATGGGTTTAAAGTGATCCAGGCCTTTAAAATTGTTTTTGGCGGGAAACTTGGAAAAGGCAGTTGGGTGGGTTAGGTTTGGTAGGTGGATGTATTAATTGAGGAGGGGGGTTGTAGTGAAGGTATTAATTGGGTTTGGTGGGTTGGTGAAGAATTTGGAAGAGGGGGGGGGGGGGGGAACCAGTTGCAGAAAAACGGGGATTGAAGATGGAGTGTACAGTGTTTATGGGGTGAGGGTGTTGACTGCTATGTTTGACCCTGGTCGTTGACCATTTGACCTGGGTTGGGTGGTATTAATTTAGGATTGGGCTTGATGGTGGGCTTTGGGGGGGCTGTTTTGGTTTTGGGTTTGGTTTTGGGTAGGGCTAAAAGGGTGGTTTGGTTTACTTGTTTATTTTGGTTTAAGAATAATAGTACAAGGACCATACATGTAACTTTCTGATTTTGAGGGGCCATTCCGGCCATATTTTCCATAGATAAACCAAGGACTAAACATGCCATGTTAAAATATCCCGAGGACCAATATTTAATATTTTTCAAAATTTAAAAGTCCAGGGATCAAAAATGCCAATTTGTGAAACTTAGGGACCAAACATGTAAATTTTCCAAAACTTTTACCCAAGTGTTATTTTTGATAACTTTTTATTTTAAAGGGACTTGGGTTGACTTTTCATGCAAAATAATTGTACATGGACTAGTTTTGTTAATTTTTGAAAGTCGGGGGACTGAAACTGCCAATTTTGCAAACTTTGTACGTTTTTCATCTGTTTTTGCTCATTTTGCATCTAAAACATATAAAACACGATTTTGAAATATTTTCAGTATTTTGATGCATTACTGAGTGTTTTTGTATGTTTTGCAGTTCAGATTAGATAAAAAATGATGAGTGTTTGAGCACTCATCAATGGTGTCGTGACCTGATGTTATATTTTTACAGAAACCAATTTTCTCATCACAAACAAGTATTTGATGTAACGAAAAGATGTAAAACTTAATAAAGTAGATATCGGGTTTAACAAAACCTTCAAGCTAATATGACAAAGTATACTTAACAACAAAACTTGTAAGTATTAAGCAAGTAAATACTTTTCATATTTTATCCAACTTCATGGGCGATACATGGATCGTATTCAATTTTGAAAACCATTTGTTTTAAAATTTTGAGCGACGTGGCTCTGGTACCAATTGTGGAAACCGTAGAGGGGGTGAATACGTTTCCATTTAAAAACTTAAATCTTTTGTATCAAACACCCGATCAAGTGTGACACAATATGGGAAGTCTCAATTATATATCTAAAACAACTAGAGATATTATCAACTAGATCACAACACAAACATAACACAAGAATCATGTCATGCTATAAACATAGTCAACATGATATAAGCAACTAACCACACAAATATAAATGCAATGCAAAAATAAATATAAGGCGGTAAATGCAAAGATGAAAAGTACAGAGATGAGTAAAGAAAACGCAAACCCGGACACGGTGATTTATAGTGGTTCGGTCACGAAGCTCCTCTTCGCCCTACTCCACTCCCCAAGTACCCAACTCGAGAGTTACTTCACTAATCAACAAGCTCAATTCTCGGCGTAGAAAACCATGCAACGTCGCTTACATTATTTTCCGACACTAAGCTAAATGTCGAGTAGTAATCTTAGCTAGTACCAATCTACCACGATCTACCCGATCCTCAAAAATCACACAAGCTACAAGATCCACATGATCTACACACGATCTACCCGATCCACTCACGATCTACCCGATCCTTACTAATCATACAATCAACACACCATACATGATCTACCCGATCTACCTTTGATCCACTTGATCAACACACAAGCTCACTAGCTACAAGAGATCTCCAAGATCTCAACAAGATCACAATGATCCACTCTCACAAGACTAAACAAAAGGTAATGACTACTTGATGTATATCAAGATACAACAAGCTTACAACTAGTAATGCAAGTGCACTACTCAATAACTCTAACACTTTGTATCTTCTTGATACTTTGTGTTCTTCTCTTGGACTAGAAGAGTAATGAAGGTTATCACTTGAATGGATGATTGCATCACTCTAAAACAAACTAAGACTCTCTAAATGATCAAACAAAGTGATCTAAATAAAAAGGGATTAGACCAGAGAAAAGTGGCTGGAAAAATTAGGTTGGAAGTGGAAAATGGTCCACTATTTATAGGCAAAGAGAAAAATTACAGTTACAGGGGGACGGTACCACTAAATACCCGACGGTACCACTAAATTTAGTGGTACCGTGGTACCGTCCCAGACAAAGATGCTCCAAATTTTGATTTTAGTGGTGAAGGTTTATTTGGGGAAGTTTAGAGCTGATTTGGGGGAAAATTAGTTGTTGGTGATTTTAAACTTATTTTTCATATTAAAACATTTCTTTTTAATTCAAAAATAATTTGTAAAATATATTTAAAAAAAAAATGTTTTGTCACATTATGAGTGTGAAGTTTAGAAAAATATAATCCTTTAATCATTTGTCAAGTAGTAGATTTGTTTGTCCATACCTTGAGTGATTTACGTCGGGATGGAAATCTACGACTTTGTTGAAGCATGCTTGAGTGATTTACGCCGGGATGGAAATCTACGACTTTGTTGAAGCATGCTCGAGACGTCGAGAGATGTTGATGTAAGTATGCATTGATGATTTGTGTAAACAAGTAACTTGCGTATTTTACGTTATGCATTACAAGTTACATGTTTGTCATTATTAAAACCGAAGAAACCGTTTAGTTTAAATATCGTAATATTTGCACTAACAATATTACCAATTTATGTGGGCCCATCATTTACCTCTACCATCCATATTTGATTTTTTTTTTTATTTTATAAATTATACTCATATATATATATATATATATATATATATATATATATATATATATATATATATATATATATATATATATATATATATATATATATATATATATACACTAGACTTTTAATCCCGCCCGATGGGCGGGCATGACTTATAAATATCGTTTACATTTTTTTTGTTTAGCTAAAATTATGCAAAGATTTTTAAAAGAATAGTACCAACGTTTGTTAAATTGTTTGTGTGTTACAATGTTATTTGTAACAACATATGATATGATTTAAAATATTATGTAAAATAACACTTCTTTACACACAACATTTGTAGATTGGGCATGACTTGTGATTATCGTTGAAAAAAGTAAGTTGACAAAAAAAGATATAAACATATTTAGTAAATTATGTATTGAATGATTAAGAACGAAAAGAAATATATGTTTATCGAATATGAGAGAAATGTAAATATGTAAACATAAATGTTATTGTTTTTTCCCACATTACACATAATGCTTATTTTAAGTACATTGTAAATATTAGTGTATTTATCAAAGGAGCAGCATTCTTGTAAACAATCAAACAATCTAAACTACTGTAAGGCAAGTTTCATTGAATTCATTATATACTATAGAAGCCATGGTATAGTTTAAATTTCCTTCTTGAGTCTTGAGTCAACAGTTTGCCTCGAATCTTTTTAATTTCTAATTTTTTTTAATCTAAATCAAGGATTGAGGGTTGGTTGACTCAATCCAATGCTTTTTTTTTTCTTCTAGACCGTTTTCGGCTGCTGTTGGATCTACCTACTTCATCCAAATTTCCGAGAGAAAATATACAATCGATATCCTTTTCTTTTGTTAAAATTTTATTTTTAATTTGATAATTATGTATACGAAGGTTGTATTTGTGTGTAAATAATGTGTTAGGAAGTTACTATGTGTGTTGTGATTATTGTTTGAGTGTATTATTTTTGAGTAGTTAGATATATGAAAATTTGTTATGAGTAGTAGAAAAACATAAGGTGTATTTATATAATTAGACTAATCCTATTACTATGGAAAAGATGTTGTGGATAATATATCCGAATAGTTTGTTATATATTTTGTATTTTCTTTAGTAATATTTTAAAAAATCAAAGATATTTTGAAATTTTTTAGATAATAAGAATACATATTATTTATATAAAAAAAAAGTGATACATTTGTTAAAGAGTGTTTAATTATAATTGAACCAATGCATATACACATACTAAGCTCTAAATTTAGTAATCAATGTAAAGTTGCAAAAATACAAGAATACTCAAACCTTCCGATTGCCTAAATATCCAAATTGAATATCTGATGGAAGTTTAAGCTCAAAGTTTAGTAATAAAGGTATAACGTGCCCGTGATAGGTTAGAAAAGAAGGACAAGTACCTAGTGATGTGCTTGAGATTTAAGCCAGTTTCCGATATATTGTCAAAAATGTACCTTATGTTTAATGGTGTGGTCATTCACCATGTAAAAACTGAGTCTTTGCTCTCCGTGGGTCATCATTAATTATTCCTCCTTTACAATTCAGCTACCCCTTTTAATAGCTTACCCCAGGTGCAACCTCTTATCTCTTCACAAGAACTACTTATTAACATCATTTCTAATAACGAACTTGATAAATGAACGTCTAAAACTAAACCACTCTATATAGGTAAATGGACAAACTTTGTGGTTTATCATTAGCTCCGAACTTAAGAGTTTATAATGAAATGCTATTAAACTCAACATTTTCCTATGAACAGGCTCAAATCGCATATACTGTAAGTTTGCCATGTTCAAATAATGCATGTATAGTAATACAATGTAGACATACTAAATTTCCGGTCAGCTGTGGACATCTAAATCACCTTTAAGTACAAACCATTTGAAGCCAACAGAGCTATATTCAATTCTTCTTTTTCATTTGGCAATTTTTTGTTTATGTTTAATGATGTTATATACCTAAATAAGATACATCGACCTACACTGTAAGAGTCATCTATAAACATCCTCCTTTTACAATGCCCCTTATTTTTCATCACTTTTTAACACATTTCAGCTACTATTCTTTTTGATTGTTTGACCAAATTTCACATCCAACTGCAAGTGAATGAAATAAGCAACTTTGAATAAACATAAGTTTATTTTAATTAGTCGAAAATGGATTACACCTAAATATCGTAAGTACTTATAATCAGTAGCATGCATGATGACATGTAAAGCATCAAAATTCTTTATTTAATCACAAGAAAAGAAGGTGGGAAAACCTTAAACGAATGCCTAGCTTTACAACCCATCAACTGCAAAGTGTTTTGAAGAACACGTCGTGTATAGAAAATTCATCATCACCATCTTCCACCATTATTTACAATAGCATTGCTACCTCCATCTTCTAATCTAATCAGCCACACAACTATTATTCATCTAGAAAATCAGAAATACTTGATACAAATACATAGATACATTATTAATAGACATGTTATTATATTAATGTTTAAGTGAAGATCAACCTGAGTAGCCATAAATTTGAGTCACTCGATCATCTTATTTGTCTGTGAATTAAATAAATTTCGTTCTTCTAGCAACACATATTTGGTATATAAATAAGCACCAAAATACTTTGATTCATCCAAGCATATTATACTATATGTCTCATGTTGCATCGGTCTTTAACCAATATAGTTGATGCTTTATGCATTCATTTATAATATATGAAGCTCGATCTAGATAATTTGATTAAAAAAATATGTACCATCACACTATGCTTTCCAAAACATGACATTATAATGCATTCTTCTTGATCTAGTACTCTACTTTGAAATAGCAAATAAGACTTGTATCTAAAGATTTAAAACTACTTATCTACTTTAATATTAGATATATAAACATTTCAACAAAAAAATTGGTTGTGCAATTCAAAACTGAACCTGTGACCAATTAATAAAGACTATATTGAATAAAAAGGCAAATGAACAGGTGATCATTAAAACTAAATTGTCAAATGAGCTTGTTCTTTTTAATGGCTTGTTCTTTATAATGGGCAACATTATATAGTTAACTCGAGTTTTTATCGATTAATTTTCTTAAAAAGGACTTTCAAATCACTCATTAGAATTAGATTGATAAAAATAAAGAACTTTCAAATCACTCGTTAAAATCATATAACTAACCTGATGAAGGAAGAGATTGACCTTTTCATAGTGGTCAATCGATAGGATGCCTCCAACAGACAATTTGCCAAGGAATGTCATTAAAAGGCTGAACATACTCCGGATATGCAAAACACTTTTCAAGTGATGCTAAACGGTATCTTGAACATCTCCATAATTAATATAATATTTCTTTTTAGGCAATACTTGTTATAAAGTTTAGATTAACTAATGTGGTAATTATTCTATGGTTTGGACCGACATGGTATATATGTTATGTATCCCTTTTGCAACCTTCTTTCTTGTACCATAGTGGGTTGAGTATGTAGCTTATCTGTGAAATTTTGAATTACGATGTGGTTATCATCATATTTAGCAGTCGAATGACCATACAGAAATAACCTTTCTCTCGAGCATTAGAGTTGTCCAGGTTTAAATGCACCAAACAACTATACGTATAGTTCAACGAATTTCAGTGTAGTGGTATCTATTAATGTTAATTAGGGTAAACTTTGCGTCAGAATTTACGAAACATAACTTTTCCTTCTTCTAATTCAAAAGCATTCTAAAATTCAGCATGTTGTCAGATTTGTATATACGTAAAAAGGATGATAATAATATGAATGATACATAGAAACCAAGTAAAAGAAAGGGAGACAAAAGGTTTACATGTTGAGGACATTTGAACGCTTTTGATGAAGGTGAATATCTAAGCTTTTTCTTACTCATATAAAGAAAATAGTTCCATGATTATCATCGTAAAAACGAATGATTAATTATCTGATTCACCAAAACCTGGCACCAATTGTCTTTATCAATATATATCATCTACATAAACGTTGATATTTTACCTCAGATAAATGTGTGTGTCCATAGCCTCTTGCACTCTCCACAGTCTCTATATTCTCCACGTACGTGCTCTACATCAGGAATATAAACATCAAATTTAGTAATGTATTCCAAGCTATCAGCCTTTCTAAACTATAAAAAAGTATATGAAACTGGATTATGCCATTTTTCATTTAAAGCATTAGGTATATCCTATCTGCAATGGTCCAAAAACATAAAAAGCTCTTTTTGTCTATTTCATTTGGTATATTTAAGAATAGATCATATAATATATTACAAAAGCTCTGCTATTTACACAAAACTCCAACTGTACATTCAAATAAAAGGACCACCTTGGGCGGGCATGTATTATAATTATCGTTGGCATATTTTACTATAGCGAAAGAAGGGTGGTTCAATCTACGGTGAACATTCAACATGTTAGCCGTAGTTTAATCTATCTAACCAAATAACAAAGTTCAATAACAAAAAAGCGAGTGCCTATCATGGGCGGAGCTATTAACAATATGGAAATTATTTATTTGCTTCAAATACAATTGCATGGGCAGTATGAAAATTATTTATTTCCCAAATACATCCAGTACCACAAATCTATTGTTGCACATACAAAAGCATCATTTGTGTAGGACCGTAGAACAACCTTATCACTTGTGAATCTAGGCTAGATCTAGAGAGAGAAAGTAAGTAGAGAGAGAGAGTGGATGGGAACTCCTAGTGTGTGAAATAATAACTTTGTTAATACTAAGAGAACCACTAAGAGAACCAACCTCTCAAATGAGATTTACAAGAGTATTTATACATGAAGTCTAGGGCATCATCTATCTTATACATTATTACACTAATGGCCCTTAGACTTTCACAAAACATGAATACTAAGCCTAAACTTCATCATAATGATATTCTAAAGCAACCTATAACTATACGTTAATGACCGACACTTTTTATAAATAAAAATACGATTCTAACAATCTCCCCCTAAGTGTTGGTCATTGAGGTTGCGCGACGTCATCATCTTTGTCTTTAAACTTTATCATTCATAGCTCTTGACGTCTTTAAGAATCACTAGATGAAACATAGTTCCAATTCATCATGATTCATTGTTGATGAAGTGATCCGATGATGTCATCTGCCTTTCGTTACTTTTGTGTTTGTGGTGGTTGTCTGCCATTCCAACATGCTCATACGTCTTAAGTCTTTATGATACATGCATTTGTTGTTTTCGTTCTTTCACTTTGATCTTTGTCACTTTACTTTGTAGATTTTTCTTTTTAGCGTAGAATCTTTCTTTGACTGTTGCTATCCTTTAATCTTTGTGAGAACTTTCCTTTGACTTTGTTGATGCATGTATGGGCATGTGGAATCTTTCGCCATGGAGATGATGTATAGCTGCAGGTAAACAATTAGCAATAAACAACCGGTACTTACAGATAAGGAATTAGAGATCGTCAACAGCATAGTATGAAGACTCCTTCTAATCCTTATCAAGGCCGTTCCCATGTCAGATACTCCCGAAAGAGCTTACAAGACCTACTAATAGCTCAATGACTGGGTGAGTCGCTGGGGATCACTCCACGACTGTAGACTGTTTGAAACCACCGCGAACACTAAGCGTAACCCATAAAGAATTACCGAAGTGACATGTTGTCAGGGCTGTTTGATGTTGACCCTTGCAGGAATTTCCGTTCAATCATTGAGAAACTACATAAGTAAATTCTCTCATAAACGTTCTCGGCAGATTGCTAAGATTTGCGAAGGACTCTTAGGTTTACATCTGGTGTCCTTATTGATGAACAGCCAGTATAGAAATATCATGTGTTCCTATGAGATCTTTTGATGAATCTCGGGGCTCTAGACTCGATAAGTGCATATTTGGTTTCCTATGCGGAGATTAGGGAGAGGTCTCCTGCTTCAATATCAACCATCTCTAAGAGACAGGTCGATAGATTACACCGGTTCCCCGTGAGAATGAAACAAGCTCTTTTAAGAGAACTTGAGTGGCTAGAAGGTTTAGTGCAGTGCGTCACTGGGTCCATGACGTCTTTATCTTCAATACCGGTGTCACCTTAGTAACAACCAGTAGCATATGAATTGAACCCAGTGTCTGCCCTAAGGTTGAACATATGGAGGGCTATTTCTTTTCACCCTTTTTCATAACTTTTCTTTTTAATTCTTCAACCCCTTCTTTCTCCTTTCTCATTTTCTCCTTTTTTAATCATACCTAAGGACTTCTAATTCTAATATATTGGAATTGTCCTTGGGTAGATCCCTCCGGCTCTGGCGGATCATAAGACGGTTTTCCCTAACCTTAGTCACCTTATAACTCCATGACTATCCTATAATTGCCATGAAACCTTTGATTGAAAATCTCTCAAAGTGTTTATGAATATAAACACATTTTTGTTGACACTTTGAGAGTTTTTGTTTCTTATGAAGGACTCCCCCTTCACATGTGCTCATGAATTTTTAAGAAATTTGCACATGCGAGAGGAGTTTGCACTTTTTGAATTGATCCACTTTCAGTGAACATGACCGATTCGAGACACGCTTACATCACTAGTTAGACTAGCTTGAAATTATTACCCGTCCTGATCAAGTCCAAAGAAAGTCTCTCGATACGGTACATTCTACTCAGACAAGTCCTATTCGAGACACGCTTACATCACTAGTTAGACTAGCTTGAAATTATTACCCGTCCAGGATAAGTCTTTTTGATTACTGACATTTTAAGATTCGTCAATTCATTGGTACATTCTGAGTCTAGCTCTTTTGAGATTCAGTCACAAACGTAAAACATCTTTGATCACATTTTAATCATGTCTTCTCCCCCTCAAAAATAGCATATCGTGATATTTTTTATATCAACTGATTAAGAAAAAGCTTTTTGGAGAGAAAGACAAATTTCATTTTGCATGACTTTGGAACAATTTTTGTTTTAGAAATACTCCCCCTCAAAACTCGCATATGTTTTTAAGAAATGTTAAACTTTTTAAAGTTTAGAGGGAATGAGTTGTCTTGAAGCAAAATTCTGAAAGAGAAAGAAGTTTCAGATTTGTTGAATTTTGCATCAAGGTTTTTTGAAAAACAAAGAATTCTCTTTGTTTGAATAGGAATGTCGCACTGAGGCGTACAACAGTGTCCATTTTTAGGATAAGTGCACTTTGTTGATGAAAATCATTTTTGCGTAACACTTTCCTTTCTTTGAAAACTTGAGTTGTGCACTGTAAGGTGTACACAAGTCATTTTGATGATGAGCACCGATTTTGATAGATTTTGAAAATCTTATTGAAAAATCTTGAAAAGGTGGTGCTCAAAATGTAAGAAAATTTTGAAAATCTAATTTATCATTAGATCAACAATCATGGTCTTGAGCTTAAAGATTTTGAAAGTTTTTCTAAAGAAAACTCAAGCCAGATTAGTGTTTGGTTTTCGTTTTAGGATAAGTGCTCGAAAAAAATTTGAAATCTTTGTTTTGATTAAGCACTTTCCTTTCTTTAAAGCACGGGTCCTGAACTGATGTGTCCAAAAGCCATTCGATTAAGTCCGTATTTGAAATCTTTTCGAGTTGTTATACCCGGACTTAAGTTTTGAAAAGATTTCACTTTGAAGCACGGGTTGTAAGCTGAAGTACTTACAAGCCATAGTTAAGAAACTTTTGAGAAACGACATGTTTTAGAAAAACATTTTAAAGAACTCCCGTTCAATCATCTGTAAATGTCCGTGTCATTGTTGAAAGACATTTCTAGACACGTACAGAATATTGATTTATACGAGAGACATGTCGTGAGAAGAATATTTTTGGATTTTTTGATTTTATATTATTTTTGAATTTTTTGAAATTTTATATTTTTGTATTTTGTTTTTGTTTTTATAAAAGAAATGGAAAATCAAAAATAGAAGATTGAAAGAATGATTTTATAGAATTTACAGAATTTGAACCCTCTGAAGAACTGGGTTCTGAGATAGTTGAAGCACCTGCAACCAAAGACGAAGAGGTTTCACAAATAACAGTGTTAGAAGTACATGAATCATCACTCTGCGGGTGTTGACTATCAACGGTTGTTGTGGTTTCTACTTCCTTATCCTGAAGATTATCACTATTATTTGTCTTGGTGCAACTATCAAAAATCTTCCCTGTGGGAATCCACCTAAGACCAACTATTTTAAAAACTTTCCCCGTAGGAATCCACCTAAGGTAAGATCTAGATGTAGTTTTCTTATCAGATGCAGCGGAAGTCTCAGTCTTGGAAAAACTACATTCTTTAGATATCCACCTATTAGGTTTCTTAACCTCTTGCTTCTTATCAATGGGTTTGTTTTGATTTGGTGTCTTAGTGGATTGGGTCTTGACACTTGATTTGGAATTCTTTGTGTTGCATTCTACTTTCCTAGCATTCTTATTTGTGCCACTACTCTTAGATGCAAGCCAATCCCTAGTATTTTGTTGAAAGTTCCTAGGTAATGGTTTACTACTACTAGCGGTGCTTTGGAATCTTGTAGAATTCATCACACTAGGTTTTGCACCTAAAATTCCGTTTTTTTGATGTTGTGCCTTTTTTCTAGCTTCTTCTAGATGATGATTGAGGACCATGTCATTAGAACCAACAAACTCATTAACAGTTTTTGTAGTCTTATTTGGTGTACTATACTTAGAAGAGCCAGGTGAAATCACATTTTTGTTTCTTTCAACAAACAAGTTTTGGTTTTCAACAATATTTTCCATTACCTTTTCCTTGGGCAAGGGTGGTGGAGTGACTGGTTTTGACAAATCCTTTTTCTCATCGACTTTTGGAGCAAACCGTGAAATTGACATTTTTGGTTTTTGAACCGTGTTTGAAACATTTGGTTTCTCCGAAGTCGATGGTTTTGCAAACTTAGTTTCCTCACCCTTCCCTTTTTGATTTTCAAGCTGAGCCCTCAAAAGATCATTTTGCTCTTTCATGTTCTTGAAAGCATGCTCATACGACAGTTTGTCATACTTGCATTCTTCCTTTTTTCGATCAAGTTGTTTAAAACATGACACATTTTCTTTTTCAAGCTTTATAAGAGCATTTTCATATTTGGAAACAATTTCGGAGGTCTCAGCTCTCAGTCTTTCATCGTCTTGAACAGAGTATGTTTGTAAAATGATGGACATGATATCAGTAGTCATAACAGCTTCGAAGAGAGAATCATTAAGATTTTCCAAAACATTCATGTTTTCACGAGTATCATTAGCTTCGTTTACCAGGGATTTGTGGTCCTTGACAAAGTCGGCCATTTCTTTTAAGAAAGCTCGTTCAAAATGGATTACCCTCGCACTGATGTTATTCAATGGGATAGTAATTTCGTTTTCAAAAACTTTTTTCTGCTCAATATGAAAACTGGAATGCCAGTTGTTAATATCGATTGTAGTTTTAGAAGCAACAATATTTTGAAGTTCTTGAATTCTCTTTTTAACGTCATCCAGAATGTTTCTAGCCTCACTTGTATTAAAAGTGTTGTTAGAAGACATTTGTTCCATTTTTGAAAAAGATTTGGAAACAATTACTTTCTTAGAAAACATTTTTGAGAATGGTCGTTTTATGGAAAACACAGATGGTTCTTTTTGTGGAACAAAAGTAATTCCCGAAAGTTTGTTCAATTTGTTGTAATCAATGGGTTTCAAATCCTTTTGTTTCATTTTATTTATGCTCTCTTCGACATGTTCTATCGTTTGCACAGAATCTCGAACGACGGGAGGATCATGTTTGGTGTAAATCACATTACCATTATACAAAACATTCTGTTCTTGCTGAGCTTTCTTGAGATTACTGGGGGTGTTGTTACCAAGAGCCACTTTATGTTTCGTATGGTAAATCGGATTAGTTTGATTTGAAATCATTTTCATTGTTTGACTTGACTGACCCGACTTAACCACTAATTCTTCTAAATGTGCAATCATGTGTTCTGACTCTACAATTTCAGCCAAAAGTTTGTCTTCTTTCTTTGCAAAGTCCTTTTTCAACGCATCCCTTTCTTTTTCAAGATTGGTATAAGCTGTTTTTTGTTTAGAAAGTTGGTTTTGTAAATCAGAAATTTCCGCGTTTAAAGCTTTTATCTTCTTGAAAGAATTAACATCAAGTGTATCAAACTTGATTTGTAATTGTTTTTCCCTTGAAACGGAATTTTGATAACCAGTTTCTAATTCAGACAATCTTTCGGTATGAAATTCAAAAGCATTAGCGTTTTTCTTGTAACTCTCAAGCTCAGCGATCAATTTAACATTTGCGGCTTTAACATCGCGATTTACCTTTTTCACTTTCTCAATTTCAATGCTGCAATTATTCAATAAAGATTCAAAGAAAGCACGGGTTTCCTCATCATTAGCACCATTTTGTGCAACTTGAACTCCATTAGGATCCATATCTGGGGTTTCATAGTTAACATTGCTATTAACTTGTTCCCGCACATATGTATCATAATTAGGTTCAGATGGCACAGAATGTGGCTTCTCATGAGCAAACGAAGTAGCATTGTTACCATAATTTGGTACCTCATGGAATGGATCTGAATCATAAGTAGGAGGAAGATCAGAATCACTGCGTGATGTTGTTGCCTGCTGATTTGCCATAAAGTTGTAGGTTTCATTGAGATCTGCTGAGTTGTCATTAACTCTTGTTGTAGATCTAAACTCATGTTCATCAGTAGTCAACGGTATTCCCGATTCTTCTTTATTGGCTAGCATCAACAAGTACTAGATCTTTTCAACCCTCGTCATTGCATTGACATTGTTGTGAGTTGCTGATGGCGGTTTCTGAATCGAAGTCATGAAACAATCAATCCCATTTTGATTAAGCACATTCTGATTCACTATCTGATCCATCTGATTTCCTACATATTGCCCTGCATATTGCATCTGGTTCCCCATCTGTATACTCGAAGCATATCCTTGCTGATTGTTGTTGTGTCGTTGGATGTTTAATGCATTGAAGACTGATGCAAAACCATTGGACAAAGTACTCGTGATACTGTCATGGTGAGATGCCATTGATTCAATTCAAAGTGAAACGTTGTTCTGAGGATCTTTTGAAAGATAACAAAGGTTGTTGTTGAAGATTAGATGTTTTGGTGAAGATGAAGATTCGTTCTCGGTTGATATTTTGTGATTTCAAATTTTCCCTCCAAAAAATGAATACGAAAATTTTCTTTCTCAAAATTTGAAAAACACAAAGAAATACAATTCTAAGGTTACCAGAAAAATTTGAGTTTTGAAAATTTTTACGCCAAAATGTACCGAAAAAATTTGAATTTTGGCCTAAAAATTTGAATTTCGGGCCAAAATTTTCAACGTTATACCAAAATTTAAATCTCGCGTAAAAATTGAACGTTAAGTCTCGTGTGAAAAATAAATTTTACTCAAATTTTCCCGCCAACTGAGTTTCAAACTCGGTAAGTTCTTTTAATCTTCAAACTCGGTATGTTCTATTAGGTTTCAAACTCGGTATGTTCTATTAAGTTGCCAAACTCGATAAGTCCTATGAAGTTACCAAACTCGATAAGTTAAGTTTAATGTCAAACTCGGTAAGATCATGGAGTTCCTAACTCGGTAGAGAGACTTGAGTTGGGCAGAGTTTCCCCTTAGTTAAAGTCACAATAAGCCTAACTCGATAAATGATTAGGAAAAGAAGGCTAACTAGCCAAAATTATCTCAAACTCGATAAGTCAGAAACACCTAACTCGATAGAATAGGAAACCTAACTCGATAGAACTTAACAAAGGCCTAACTCGATAGAACTTAGAAAAATCCTAACTCGCTATGATTAAATCACCTAACTCGATAACAACTTTCAAACTTGCAAGAAACTTGACCAAATCCAAACTCGATAGAAAATCACCCTAACTCGATAAAACTTAAACCCAAACTCGGCAAAGCTTAAACCTTAACTCGAAAACTTTTTCTAACTCGATAACAGTTTTCTCCAAACTCGAAAAAAAAATTTCTAACTCGAAAATTTTTCTCCTAACTCGAAAAAAACTGATGAACAGTAACCGAACATTGCAAAATTCTCTTTTATACCAAGTTTTTTCAACCAAATCAAACCTAAAACAACCTATATTATCCCTAGGCGATTGATACCACTTGTAGGACCGTAGAACAACCTTATCACTTGTGAATCTAGGCTAGATCTAGAGAGAGAAAGTAAGTAGAGAGAGAGAGTGGATGGGAACTCCTAGTGTGTGAAATAATAACTTTGTTAATACTAAGAGAACCACTAAGAGAACCAACCTCTCAAATGAGGTTTACAAGAGTATTTATACATGAAGTCTAGGGCATCATCTATCTTATACATTATTACACTAGTGGCCCTTATACTTTCACAAAACATGAATACTAAGCCTAAACTTCATCATAATGATATTCTAAAGCAACCTATAACTATACGTTAATGACCGACACTTTTTATAAATAAAAATACGATTCAAACAATTTGCCTCTGCAATATTTCTTTCACCATCAATCCACACTATCCCCTTATTACTTATTGGATCCTCAAAAAAAGAAGCTATAACTAAACAGAAACATCCATAAACTGACACTACCCATATGAATAATGGACAAGCAACCCATCTTCTATATCTTGCTAAATGAAATCGTTTTTTTTCCTGGAATGTATCTATCAACTTTCAAGAACCAAAAAAAATAAAGTATTACGTTGTTTCTTTATTATCTTCAGGAAATAAAGTGGGACTGAAAAATATAGGAAAATGATCATAGATATTACGTGCCTGGTTTAGTCATCTATTAAAAAGAATTAACAAAACACTTAAGTATAACCAGAACATCTTTCATACCACTCTTCTGCAAATGCTTTAAGTGCTATCATATATGCTTCAAAAAACTGGCACAAAAACTGTAGAGAAAACATCAAAGTCAATGAGGTTGGAATTAAGGTACATGTCGTATAAGAGTAATGATTAAAAAATTTCACAGGAACATGGGATGATGTTATCCCCCTCTGCATAAGGTCTTTTTATGATGTTTCAAAGCCCTAAAGATAGTGTAAGATATGATTAAAAAAGACACAAACAGAATGACATTTGAACTTCAATATCCTATTTGTGTTGACGGTACCCTACCAACTTGGATATAGGTGTGTGTAAGTTAAAATATACAAAATCCAAGCGAAGTAATTACCTCCATAGCTTAGTCCAACCAAATTTCATCCTAATCCATGCCATGCTGTAAAAGTTGTCAAATCAGATCAAAATAAACCATATCAAAACATATGATATAGCCAGAACATTAACCACAAAGAAGAAATACAACTAAAATATTCCAAATTCTTTTAAGGGTGTAGTAACCTTTGGTGCGTCTGGTGCTTCGGTATATAAACTTTTAACGATAAGACAAACTTTCCTCCTTATTTTGAAACTGAATGTAACAACAAAAGAAACTAATTAGTAAGTCAAGAGGATAATGAGAATAGTCTAACTAAATAGATGAACATAATGCAAAACAATGCCAGTTTGGAAGATTTAAGAGAGTCGATATCTATTTTCACAATTCCATATGCTCTGAACAAACAACCTTAGTATGGACTTTCGGTTTCAAATACACCTGTACAAATGAGACACATTTAGTTTACTGTAAACATAGCCAATAACTCAAAAAGAATGTTAATAAGATAATAATATATTAGCTAGTATGAGATAGTAAGAAACCTTAAGCTCTTGTAAAACTTGTTCAACACGCTTAATAATATCACAATCTTTCTGATCAAGATTGCAGCTTGCACCGTCTAATCCAAGGCATAATTCTTAAGCATACCCGACACTGTAAATAAAAAAATTCAGTAAAAAAAATAAAATAGAAGCAATGTTACATATAGGAAGTATTGGGAAGAATTAAAAAAGGACCAAGACTTTTTTATTACGCTATTAATCCTTAAAATATATACTCAACTTCAACTTCTTAACGTATGGTGAATAGTAATATGTATCAAATATTATTACCACTCACAACAAAGTAATGGCTTTCAAATGCGTCACGAGTAGAATATTGCAATTTAGACTTACTCGATTGTTCTCATCTTCAAGTTCAGTTAGTTCAGCATTAACGATGACCAGTTAGTTTTTGACAGGTTCTTCCGCCTAGAAAACCAACTCAAAAGTTTAATTCAAATACAGATGAATTTGAAGCGGGAACAGGTGAACTATGGGCAAAAGTATACCAAGGAGCCATCACTCCCCAATCTTGGTTAATCAAACCGATATCTGTAGCGGGAAGTTTTATTGTAGTAACATATATAAGGGATTCTGAAAGGCGGTTTAGTAGATTAATTAAAGCAATCACTTGATTTCTTTGTAACTGCAACTATAATAACAGAATTACAATAGTGTTCATTAAGAAATGAAAAGACCTTCACTGAGACCAGCTTTGAAAGAACATAAGATACTCATATGCGGGTCCGGTTACTCTGATCATCGACAGAGAACAAAATCTTCAATGCACTTCCAAGACCAAGAACTTGAAGTTTTCCCCAAAGACGACACTTCTCACACCCTACACAGTCCATGAGTGCACTGCACCATGTAGCAAGTAATCCGAATTGCATTGCTGTCTAGCACATATGGCACCTGTTTGCAGCCATTAGTAGCCCCAACTTTATTTTATTCACAAAATAAGCTCCTTGCCTACATATACAAATCAATAGATAAAAAAAGTAATCCAGATTAACCAATGTACCACAATAGTCAAGATTCATACATAGTAAAGTTGAAAAGCTACCATTTACTTTCCCATAATGAGAGACATACGAAAGTTCATTGCTAACTTACATTAAACAGAAAATTACAACATATATATCAAAGATAATCCTTGATAAATTAGATACCTGGGTGCATAGTTGAGATATTAGTAGTCTACAAACACCAGATAACTTCACTCACTATGGGGAGTTTTCCTGGCATGTTTGGTTCTGTTACAGGAACAGTAGTTTTTTCTTTAGTGCCTGGTACAGCCAACAAATAAAGTTTAGAGAAATTGATAGTGAAATCATGACTGACCAGTTTAAGACATATACTTACGTGCAGTACGATATGTAGACACAGGTATGTCCTTATAGATAGAGTAATCCATGTGCTGTGCTATTATTGAGTAAATCTCAGGTGTACTTATGTGATCATGCCGAGCAGCAAGAACAACGATAGCTACAATCACAAACTCATTATATTTATATTGCTTGAAATTATATATTTGACCAAACATAACATACATTTTGGGCGTCTTTTGACCCATTTATTATAAAGTTAATATAACAGTATCTAGATAAGTATTAAGGAAAATTTTACTACTAATGGTCAATTTTGACAACCCAGTAGAGATCCCATAGTAATTATGATGACATCATGGTCAACATCTTAATGAACTTACGAAATCAATGATATTGTTGCACTTCTCTTTTGCATGTAGATGTTCACGTGTTATGCAAAATTGAATCATTTTTAATACGACTTTTACTTGTCACTGACACGCATGGATGTTTGCTGTCAAATATGGATACATGCTTATCCAATACTGAAAGTTTCTAATTTCTTAGATCAAAATTTTAAATTATTCTTCAAACGCTAAAACACCTAATTTTGAAGAACAAATTTGTAACAGCTAATGATTTTCTTCCTCAAATATGAAACTTATCTAATAAAGTATGCAGTGTGTCAACCTGAATTCAGGATTCATTGATATATGATAACACAATATAAAGTGGTATAGCTGAGAGATTTGATTAAACGCATCACAGATAAATTTTTGCGGGGATTGAGATATAATGATGTCTTTTATATCAGTATATTTTCCAAGAAAGTCAATGTTACAGCATGATTCAGAATTAGAGTTTGCATAGTCTTAAACCTTAGTTAAGTTATCCTGCATTTCTTGTATCTGTGTAGATTTAATACTTCTCAGATACACCAAAAGCTAGCCTGGCTGCATAGCGTCCTTTAAGAAACAAACAAAGCAATCTGCAATGAGCGATTATCGTTATTGATACAGTAATAACTTCAAAAGACACCAAATGAAGATGCATCAATGATAAATAGCGCACTTACCTTACGATAGTCAAGTATTCCTTCAAAAGGAAGCTCTAATTCATCACTAACAATAACAGTTTTGACCCAATACCAACACATTTGACATGCCTGTTATTACACTAAATACTTGGTGACACCTATTCAACCTAAGATCTTGGTTGGTCAACAATTCATGGACTTCCTGTCGTAGTAAAGGTCTATCAAATTAGGCTAAAAGAATAGGTAAAGTTGTATTTTCAGTTTCTTTTGCATTTGGTACGAAATTGTATCCGCTTCTCCAAAACCATAGTATGCATGTTTGTGTGGGTACCAATAGCAGTAGCAAGGTGCAAGTTGCAACAATAGCAGAAAGCCGCAACAGCAACAATGAAACCAATTGATCAACGAAAGTCGAGATATAGTTAAACATACCAATGTTGAAGATCACAGCTCCAACATATTATTCATATTCAACATTTGGAGGAGCTTACCTTGTGAATATAAACTGAATAAGCATAATCAGATTTTCAATGAAGAAAGTATGACATGTTGATAGAATTACACCTTGAATATATAACAAATCATTAAATGTGAATAACAAAATTTCACATAGCTTCAGAACATAGCCCTCAATATACTGGAGCATGTTGTTGGTTTAGAGATAATGAGTGAGATCCAGAACAAATCCAATCGGTCACACACATTGATAAATGGCCTTGCATCAGGAAGCTAACATCATATGGTGTGATTTTAGTTAGCTTTATTATGCAATTAAAAGAAATAGCTGAAAGAGTACCTACTATCAGATCATGATAAAATAATTTTTTTCAAGAATGGTACCTTGAATAATAATTATTTTCTGATATCATGCGGCGTATAACAGTTTCTCTCATGGGCTGTAAATCAACCCTTTCTTGTCCGATTAAATTGTGTTTTTTGTTCCTGTGATGAAGAAAACAAAATCGATCATTAGAGGAGATTGTGAGGAAAAAAAAGATATTAGGGTTTTAAGAAAAAGTATATTGTGGAAGAACGATTTACGGTTGTGAGGAAAAAAGATATTAGGGTTAGAAAAAGTACATTATGGATGAACTGCCATTTTTTCCGTATATGATTTATTACGGCTGACAAAATTGTAGGGATTAAGGTTGACATTACATAGTTTTATCACTTTTTATTTGCAAAATGTAAAACAAATGTTGTGTTGCTCTAGTGGTTGAGACATTTGTTAATGTTAGTAGATGCCCAAGTTCGAATCCCATTGCCTTCATGCAGCCAAATTATTTTTATAAATAATATTGACTCGAATTTAAATAAAATAAATGGTAAAAATACAAAATAAATTATAAAAATTGCTTGATGACATGGCAGAAAATGAATTACATGGCAATGACTGGGCAATGAGGTGGCAATACGCGTGTAACGCCTCCTGTTATATATATATATATATATATATATATATATATATATATATATATATATATATATATATATATATATATATATATAACTGGAGGCGTTTGACTATTTTTTGCCACATATTCATGGTCAATGCCCAGTAGGTTGCCAAGTCATTGCCCAGTCATCATGTTTAGTTTATATTTTTCGTCCATGTACAGTCATCATGTTTAGTTTCTATTTTTCGTCCATGTATAATATTTTTTTAAAAAAAAGACATTACATGATTCGAACTAAAGACCTTTTATATGTTATATAGAATGTTAACCACTGCACCAACATATTTTTATTGTTATCATTTGTTTAGTCGTATAATATATGTAATATTTGTTAGATTTGTCTATTTTAAAGTCTGTGTTTATTTAGTTACTTATTTATTATCTCACTGGATATGCATGCATGATTTTAAACGTAAAATATGTTTTTATATATTAAGTTATATGATAAGTATGGAAATTATTATGATATATCTTTTGTAAATATGATATAAATCTTTATTTATTAACCCTAATTTTTTGGTATATATATCGTATTATACGTACCACATATATTTATAAACTAATATTCATTCATTCTATCACTTTCCAGTATGCAGCCCCAACCACAAAGACATTCGCTTAGGATTTCAAGATCCAATAGTAGGAAAAATTCTGAAAGTGTTGAAACAAATGTTACATTGCAAAAACCAGGTTTATATATTATCAACAAGTTTATATTAGCTATGTTTAGATATTGTTTGTAATAACATTATGTGTATTTTAATTTTTGATGATTTTATAGCAACAAGGAAAAGTAAAAGTCAAAAATCTTCAAGAATCAGTGAGCATATTATGAAGAATACTAATATCGATTCTGCAGGTTAGTTTTATAGTATTTGTTAATCATATATTATGATGTATTAATAATATAGTATTACTTTTTTTGCAAAAGCAGATGATCCCTCAAACAATGAGGTTTTATCAAATTCTACAGGTTATCTTTTTTGTTTTGTATTTTTTGTTTATTTAACAAAATAATTTACAATTATTGAAACTGCATGTATAACATGTATTATATGTTTTATGTGTTTTTTTTTTTTAAAAAAATATTCAGATAACCAACATGTAGATGTAAGCAGTGTTAGTAAAAGTACATCTACAAAGGATTTAATGATAGAATGTGATACACCAAGAAGAGGTTTTAACAATAAGACAGATTGTTCAACAAAGAAGATGTTTAAACCGGCCAATAAAGAAAGTTCTAAAGGTAATTTATCAAATGTTTATTTATTGTTTTTATTTATTTTTATAATGTTTTGTCAAATATAATTTCATTATAGATTTGATTTGTCAGATGCATTGATAGTTGAAAGTGATACTCCTTTAGCAAATTCTACGTCTCATTCTATGAATGTAGGTTGGATACATGAAGGTAAAATTACTTTATTTTATGTTTGTGTTAGAACATATATTTTTTTTACTCTTTAATATTTTTTTTATTAGTATATTGATATATTTTATTATGGTCAATTAATGTTAATTATAGAATCAGAAAGAATGTGTTACATTGAAAACAGGAGAAAAGATCCAAGGAATGGTATGTATACTATTTGTTTTATTGGTTTATATTACTTCATCTGTTTATGTTTAATTGTTTATGTATGATGTTTATTAATAGCTATTTGTTTTGTTGGTTTATATTAGTAAATATGTTTATGTTTAATTGTTTATGTATAATGTTTATTAATAGGGAATACCAAAATTAAAGAGAATTTTGGATATCAATCATCTTCTTTTAAATCTGGTGATACATTCAGAGGTATGGTTGAGTAAAAATAAAAGTATGTATAGTGTTTTATATATGCAATATATACTTCTTATATGTTGTTGTTTTATGAACAGGTAAAAGTTATGAAGCACCAAAAAGAAACAACAGAGGTGGATTTTATAATGTAGACAGGCAATCATCAAAGCAGTCTTCTTTATCTGGAAATTTTGAATCAGGATCTGTCATAAAGAATCGAAATATTACTGCCATTAAAAATCTGAATCCAATGTGCAATAGCATGGTTGTTAAAGGAAGATGCATATCTCTGTGGCATTCTCACAAACTCCATGAAGAACATGATCCTTACAGTTTGGATTTTGTTTTCCAGGATGTAGATGTAAGTATTCTTTTACAATGAACCTCATATTATATTTTTCCTTCTTTGATAACATGATTTATTTGTAATTTTTTTGTAATTCAGGGAAATCGTATACAGATTTATGTAAAGAAAGAATTGATGTTCAAGTTTGAACCACTTATCCAAGAGGGTCAATGTTATATCAGATCTGATTTTGGTGTGGCAGAAAACAGTGGAAGGTTACCTTTGTTGCCAAACAAATGGAAAATTTCCTTTTATAAAGGAACTCAAGTAACAAGAACAGACCAAATTGACGACAATATTGTTGGTTTCATAAATGAACCATTTACAAGCATTTTAGACACCAACAATGAGTATCATGAACATGATTGTGTTGGTATGTTTATATCTGTTAAAGTGTTCATAAAATTATTTGAAAGCATGTTTATATTGATTTGATAATTTTATGAGTTTTTTACAGATGTAATTGGTACAGTAGTCGGAATTGGTAATATTGTTACTGTAAACAGTGTCGGAGGACCAAAAGTTCGGAGAACTGTTGTTATTGAAGATGCAGAGTGAGTAATATACATTTACATAGTTTTGTAAGTTTACATACACATAATTATATTGTTTGATTTTATGCAGATCTTACAGGCTTGATTGTACATTTTGAGATAATTGGGCACACATGTGGGATGAATACGAACGGAAAGTAGATGATCTTGGGCATTTAGACATTCTTTTCATGTTTGGAAAAGTTAAATATTGGGATAGTAAGTTTTTTAATTTACTATTTATGTTTAATTTTTGGAATTACAATGTATGTAGTTTATGAAATTATATAATTGTTGAACTTTTGAATATTTCAGATAAACCATCAATACATAATGCTCTATTTGGTTCAAAGATATATGTGAACAGGAAAATACCTCACTTAATTTCTTTCCGAAAGAGGTAATTTTTTTTAACACTTTATTTTTAATTTTATAATTTTATATGTTATTTTATGTAAATATAAAAGTGATGTTTTTTACATATTTCAGGTATGAAGCACAAGAAGGTTATGAAGCAAATGAATTTCGTATTCAATCTTACACGCAAGATATGCATGTTGTTACACCTTCTGAATTTATGCAAGGTTGCTTAAAGAAGATGGTTGGCATGATTCGTAGTATAGAACCGGTAAGAAAGTAATAGCTTAAATATATTTTAAATTGTTATGTTTTTATGTATATAAACTAATTGTAATAAGTTATTTATTTTATTATTAACAAATGTATTATTAAATACTGCAGAAAACATATTGTGTTGTTTATGCTAAAATACATAGCATACAATATGAAAGTGGGTGGGCTTATACAGCTTGCAAGGCATGCAATTCTAGAGTCACAGCTATTTCATCCAATACAGGAACAAGTTCACGAAACAAGAAACAATTGTGGTACTGCAAAAAACATGAAGAAACATACGCAGTTGCTTCTAGGTATAAAAATTTAAGATTTTCATTTATGTGTTTAAACATTAAATTAAATAAAACGGTTGTAGCGTTTTAAAACTTTCAAATTCATATGCAGGTTTAAAATAATTGTTCGTATAGTTGATGATAGCGGAACTGCACAAGTTGTAATTTTCGACAAGAATGTTCATAAAATGACTGACTTGACTGCATGGGAAATTATGGAAGAACATGGAATGGATACAGACCAATATTTCCCTGATGAACTTAATCAAATTATTGGGAAACAATATCTTTTCAAAATATTCTATTCTGAGTTTAACCACAACAATAATAGCCACATATACCGTGCAGAAAAGGTGACAGAAGATGTTGATACAATAAACTACTTCAAGATGGGGTTTTTGGATAATGAGGTTTGATTTTGATAATGCTTTATAATTTTTTTTTTAATTTATTTATGTAAATAAGTATACAACATACAATTTTATAATGTGGTTAATTTTTATTTTAAATTAGTGTAGATTGATGATGATAATTTAGAAGATGATGAATATGAATTAGAAGATGATGAAAATGATTCATTAGTCTCTGATGAAGGTTTTAATACAGATGAAGATGGCAATGTTTTAAAGAGTTCTTCAATTCATGATGACAAGGTAACTTAAAAACGTGTATCATATTTGTTTAGTTATATGCCAATATTTTTTTAAAAATAATGTATATAAGTAACTTATATTAAACTACGCAGGAAAGTGATTCAAATGTTATGAAGGAAACTGTTGGTCATGATTGTCCTTTGTCATCTGCCAATGCCAATGGCAATGGGGTAGAAGACACAACAACTGAAGAGACTCATTGTAGGAAAAGAGATCGTAGTTTGTTTGATGATTCATCTCATGAAGAAGAAGATCAAGACAATACAAAACATTCACATAAGAAGATGGTGTCAACAAATGTCGACAAGGATGTTTGATTTCTGCTTTTTATGGATTTAATTTTGTTTGAGCATATTAAGATGAATTTTATTTCATATTTAAATAAACTTTTGCACGTTTAATAAATAATTTGTCTTTTGTAGGATTAATATTTATATTATGGTTTTATTTAGTGTTTTTATTTAAAGCCCAATATAATGGTTTTATTTAGTGTTTTTATTTAAAGCCCAATAATAGAAGCCCATACAATATTTGAATTTTATGTGTTATTATACTATGCTCATTTTAGTATGCATTAGACTTATTTTCAATCTATATACTTGATGTGTGTAGTATATCAACATTATGGTTTCAAAACCACTTTCACAATCAAAGGCCTATGGAGTTAAATGAAATTCAAAGGACTAAACGCAAATCCATTCGTACACAAGCAGGAACAAGTTCTGATTGATGGTGTACAAATAACAAACATGACCAGTCAACAACACAAGTTTATTTACTTATTATTTTGAATATTTTGCTTACTAAGTGTTAATAGAGACTTTGAAATCAACAATTATGCAGCCTTTTGTTGATGGTTTAGAATAACAATACTTCAAGAGGGGTTGGATGAATCTATACAATAACATTCATCATGTATAGTTAACATTCATCAATTAACATTCATCACATATACTTAACATTCATCAAGTATAGTTAATATTCATTAATTAACATTCTCAAGTTAACATTCGTATGTGCCCTCTCAACAATTTCATTGAAATGTATGTCATTGCTATAGGTACTAAGATTTGATAATGAAATTGAGGTTGGTTCGATGAACTCGAACATGAATCATGGTTAATATTCATCCATTCATCAATTAACATTTAAATGTTTACTCTCAACAATATAAATGAAATGAAACTAATTGATACGCTTAGTAGGCTTTCTTAATGAGACAAAGATTGCTATGGGTACATGGATGTATGGTGGTAATTAAACATAATTTCACAATAAGTAAAACCAAACAAATTGATACGATTAGTATTCTTATCATATATTTTATAAATCTTTAAATTAATAAAGCGTGTCTAATATATATATAAATACATACTTGATTATGTTGATTAAGTTAAATATTGACTACCTAATACAAGTAATTGATATAATGAAATATGTAAAACGTATGTAGAATATTTTATAAATTTAACTGTTATTATCTAAATCAATTTAGCATGTTAATCCACAATTATAAATCATATATTTATACTCCATATATTCAGCCTAAACTAAGTATGTTTAAAATTCTTATCATATATTTTCAAAACTTTTTAATTTGTAAATCGTATCTAATACATATTTAAATACATTGAGTGATTTTAATTTTGTACACACACTTTCCTATAAACTAAACACGTAATTTCCAGATTAAAATCCTAATTAATGCTAACCCTTTTGTCTTCCATATTCTGAGATAAATACTCATTACATTCCATCTCCCCATAAACATTATCACTTCGATTACAAATACATACATTTTCACATAAAAAAAAATGGCTGCCAATCAAGATATTGTTCAAGTTGCAGAGGTATTAGGTAAGTAAAATTCAATGTTTTAAATGTATTTGTTATTTAACCTAAACTATTTAAATGTTATTAAAATAATTATTTAAAATGCATGCAGATGTAGTTCAAGATAATCATGCCCAGGGTGTTGAAGGCTCAATTGCTGCAGTGTATGATTGGCTACAGGCTCAAAAACAAGCATAAAAAAAAACGCAAATGGGAAGATAAAGAGGAAAAAAAAGAAAGGAAAAAAAAAACAAAAAAAAGAGGAGAGGAAGAAACACAAACAGCTTATGAAAGAAGTTAAGGATCATAGGAGATCCAAACAAATGAAGACATTGACTGAAGATGATTTGGATGCTAATGAAGTTGAAGATGAAGATCTTGAAACATATGATTATGACCAACTTCATTTATCATTTAACTCTAAAAATTTGTAGATTTGTTTTAATTTAAGTTTTTATGTATTTTATTTTTAATTTAAGTAATATTAAGATGTTTTATTTATGTTTTTGCAGTACTTTGTTTACTTTATATTTATCTTTAAAGTAATTAGTTGAATTGCATAATTTATATTAACATTAATTCGATATTTGATACTTATCTAGATACATTATAAAAAAATATATTATAACATAAAGAGAAATAATTAAAACCAATTAGTAAACACAAATATTAAAAATATTATGTTTTACAAATTTATATTTTAAAATTATTATTATGATAAGATATTTAAATTCGATATAAGGTATATCCATTCCTTTAATATATCTAATTCGTAAGTGTAGAACAAATCTTAATTCGTAATATGAATCTAGATATATATTTTCCTAATTAATATAGCTGTTAAACATCTATAAATATAGGTTTATAATCTCGGTTATTCATTAATCAATTTGGTTAGTACTCATCACATTATCACCATAATGACAAAACGATACTCCATGAAGGTATTGTTTTTATTTTTAATTACATTATGACTTTTGAATATTCATACTATAATATATGCTTATGTTAATGTACATTGTAAATGTTGTGATACATATTATTACAATTATTGTATTCGTTTTTTTTTCTTTCTAGAAATCGAGAAAACAACCAGTTGATACCAAGTCTTCCATTGAAACCCACTTGACTTCAATAGAAGAAACCATTGTAATTTCCGATAATGAAAACGTACGTGATTTTACTATTTTTCATCTTATTTTTAGTTGTTTATTTGGTAAATAAAGTAGTTGTATTATTATTTGATTTTGTAGATGATTTGGTGTATTTGTATGTCTTTATAATATAAATTTGTAAAACATACTTTTATAATGAAAATTTAAGTTACAAAAAATAATGGGAATTTAAAAAAAAAACAAAAATAAAAGTAGGAAAAAAATCAACAAAGGTCGAACACATGACCTTTGGATAAAGTTGTATGTTTAACAAACACATGAGAACCATTAGTGTTCTTTGGATTTTAACATTCTTAAGTACATAATTAATACTTTTGTCAACTTTCATTCAATTTATTGGTATTAATTGTTTTAGTAATATTCAATCTTTTTATTAATTATTGTATTGTTATAAACTTTTTATTCATTCACTATGTACCAAGTTTATACAATATGTTTGTCATATAACATCTTTAAAAGATTGTGATATGTACAGCCTAATAACTTTGAAAATAAACGTCGAAGACTTTGTAAAAACAAGGAAATTTGCAACTCAAATACTATCCAGGTTATATCATCAGATGATGAAAAGAAATCCCCAGCCATGAAGAAGAAACAAATCATTGATCTAACTTCATCAGATGATGAGGACACCAACAAAAAAAAAAAAAAAAAAAAAAAAAAAAAAAAAAAAAAAGATTTGAGTCATAATGAACAAAACAAACTATTGGTAAGATTTACAGTTGTTTTACATTCATTAAATAACATAAATTATGTTTTGATGAGATGTATTTATTTTTATAAACTTTTGCATGGAAGATATCTGATGAAGATGCACCAATATCTTTTAAACGTGGCAAAAGAACAGACGGATGTGTTTCATTAAATAAACAAGAATATATGCTCTTTGACGAGGATACAGATGATGAGGAATTTAGAAAAAATGCAAGTCCTAAAGATGGGGTTTGGGTAAATGTGAATGATCTTGATGAACCTTTTTATGATCTAAAGGAGTATAAGCCCAAATATATTATTCCTGATGATGACATTATTGAAGACTCTTCAACAGTTTTTTTTTTTTTTTTTTTTTTTTTTTTAATTAAATTATTTGTTAATGTATGATAATTTTTTGTATAATTACTTATTCAATAGTTATAAATTATTAAATGTACTAATAGATATTTTAAAAATACAAGGTGATTACAAATATACTGTGGTTGATGAAGAACATGATCGAGAAGAGTTGGACAAACATAACCTAATTGAGGAAGACATGTTTGATGAGATGGTTGATATTGATGGAAAAGTAAATGGGAAAAAAATTGCACTAATTATATTGAAGACGAGAGTTGGGAAGTTGATTCGGATGCATATAGCATAAGATCAGTGAGCTCTGGCGATGATATATCGGATTTCATTAATGATAACACAACAGATTATGAAACAACAGATGGTGATGATAGTGATGAAGAATTTTGATGCAGCATTCTAATTTCATTCAAGATTTTCAATAATAAGTTTTAAACATTATCATTTATTTGTGTTTTAAAGATGTTACCCTCATATGATTGTTATGATTTTCATTGACAAATAGTATTATTAATTATTTTGGCTCCATTACATTCAGTGCATATGTAACTACTCTTTGTACAAGCTTTACATCCGCCACCATTTTAAATGATATTCAGAATTTCAGATGTGTGTACAAATAGTTGGAAATTAGCTAAATGAAATAAGTAAAAATTAATCATACAAGCAATTACCCAGGAGGTAAGTAGAAATAATGACTACAGGTATTGTAAAGCTCAGATGACCAACTAAAATGATGTTCCAACGAATTACTAATAATGGCAGTCATAAAAACTTGTGACATATCTATGTTCCTATTTATGAGGGGAGTACACAGATGAAACAGGCAATTTGCAAATGTTTTTTCAATAAAAAAATTAACTTTAAATATTAATTTTGTTTTTGCAATTGATTTACTTACTACCAAACTAATCAAAAATGTTAGCCAAAACAATTTCAAATAAGCAATGAATTCTACAGTCTTTTGCAAACTTTCGACTAAATACTTATTTGAAACTATTTTGACTCTTTTTGCTTTTATGAAACTTTTACTCTAATTAAATTCTTATCATATAAACAAGATAAGTGTAAAATATTAACCTATATATCTTTACACATTTTGAAATCACATTTTAACTAATGATATATACTATCAAATCATATCCAAATACATTTACAGATTATCACATTTTAATTAATGATATATACTATCAAATCATATCCAAAAAAAAATACAGATTAAAGTATAAAAAATAATGAAATCAAGAAAAAATTCACATTATACCAACAATTATTTTGATTGCAATTTTTAATAATTTGCATACCTTATCATGTCAAATACAGCAACACAAAATCCAATTGCTAATGTTTCACACAATGTTGATACTGACTTTTCACGTCGACATCCTGGAAGACATAAGCAACACAAAGAGCTAAAAACATCACCAGACTCACAAATGGATTTAACAATTAGACGAAGAGGACCACAAAAACCAATTGCTAATGTTTCAAAGAATGTTGATACTGACTTTTCACGCCAACGTTCTGGAAGACATAACCAACACAAAGATGTAAAAACATCCAGATCACGTGGACGACCAAGAGTTTATGAAGATGTATCAAGTAAGTATCAAATAATATATACAAATACAAACAATAGTATAACTCCCTTTCGTACAGTTTTTATAATAACTTAAACATGCACATTTATCATATAATCGATATGTTTGATATTATTTAATGTAAACAGATGAAAAAGGTGTTTATCATATAATCGATATGTTTGATATTATTTAATTTAAACAGATAAAGCAGGTGTCATAGAACCAGAATCACAAATAGATTTAACAATTAGACAGAGAGGACGACATCCAAAGAAACAAACAAATGAAGATAATGTTGTTCAAACCACAACATTAAGACCTGGTGATATTGAGTACAATCCATTTGGAAGCAAATGTAGAAAGAGAAAATCTGACAGGCTTAAAGGTAAATTATTACAAGGAAGACGAAAGACAATCAATTCACGAAAAAAAGATTCATTCATAGGAATCTCAAATGGTATAAACACTTTATACAATATTTAAATAGTGGCTCAATACGAATCTGTATAACTAAGAAACGATGCAATTCTAACGTTAATGACTACAATATGTTTTTTTACCAGAGTACATTGAGCATGGAGACCCAATATTTCCGTGTGAAGCATGTGGCGCGTTACTATGGCATGCAGAGACTATGGTAGATCACACACATAAAACAACAAATGAATATTCAATGTGTTGTGGAAGAGGGAAGATAAAACTAGGTAATGAAGCAAATGAACCTCCAGAATTGTTGATGAATCTTATTACTGGAAACCATCCTAAAAGCAAAGCATTCATTGAGAATATAAGGCGTTATAATTCTATGTTTTCATTCACTTCACTAGGCGCAAGACAAGACATGTCTGTTACAAATGGCCGTGGTCCATACTGTTACAGAATACAGGGTCAAAATTACCATCAAATTGGTACATTGCTACCAGAAGGAAACAAACCACCTATGTTTGCGCAGCTATATATTTACGACCGACCAAATGAAATAAAAAATCGGATAAATGGAGTCACGTATGATACATCAACAACAACAGATGACCATCCTTTGGACCATCAATTAACAGTCGATTTATGTGACATGCTTGATACAATCAACCCATTAGTTGCGCAATTTAGAATGGCTGGCGAACAATTTGTGCGTTCAAATGGAAAAAATAAATTAAAGCTACGCCTAATTGGTACAAGAGAACGAGATAGAAGAGAATACAATCTACCAACAGCCGAGGAAGTTGCAGGACTAATTGTAGGAGATTTTGATTCGGCAACAAATAAAAGGGACATAGTACTACACATGCAAGAAGGTGGCATCAAACGAATTACTGAACTACACCCCTCATATCTTGCACTCCAGTATCCACTTTTATTTCCGTACGGTGAAGATGGTTATGATACTGACATATACCATTTTGGTATAACTGATTATACACCAACAAACAAAAAAACAAGAGTCTCAATGAAGGAATATTTTGCATACACCTTGCAAGATAGAGAGAACACTTTGTCAATGATACTCAATTCAAGGCGCTTATGTCAACAGTTTATTGTTGATGCATACACTATGATAGAGTCTGAACGTATGTCATATGTTGAAAAAAACCAACCAGATTTACGAAGCGAAACTTATAACAAATTAGTAAAGTTAGCCGAACAGGAAGACTCAGGAGTGAAGTTACGAGGTAAAAAGGTTATTTTGCCATCATCATTCACAGGTAGTCCAAGGTATATGATGCAAAACTACTTAGATGCAATGACAATTTGTAAGGTGTACGGTTACCCAGATTTGTTCATTACCTTCACTTGCAACCCAAATTGGCCAGAAATTGAACGGTTTATGGAAGAAAAAGGGCTAAATTCTGAAGACAGACCCGATGTTATCACTCGTGTATTCAAGCAAAAACTGGATACTATAATGAAAGAATTCAAAGATAAAAATTACTTTGGTCATCTTAAAGCAGGTATTTATATTATTAAATATGATTTCTAATTACATTATACATAATTTTAAAATGCATTGTATAATATACATAACATTATAATCTTGCCACAGCTGTTTACACAGTTGAATTTCAGAAAAGAGGACTCCCGCATGCACATATTTTGCTGTTTCTTGAAGATGATGATAAGATCAAAACAACGGACCACATTGACCGGTTTATTTTATCAGAAATTCCAGATAAAAACGAAGATCCAGAACTTTATAAAATTGTTACAGAGCACATGATGCATGGACCTTGTGGTCCTGAAAGGCCAAGTTGTCCTTGCACAGTCAAGAACAAATGCACAAAAAAGTTCCCAAAACAGTTCAACGATAAAACGGTCATTGACGAAAGTGGGTATGCACTTTATAGAAGAAGAAACGATGGTTCAACTATAAATAAAAGTGGAATTGATTTGCATAATGGATATGTTGTTCCATATAACCCTGGATTACTTTGGCGATTTCAATCACATATTAACGTCGAATGGTGCAACCAAATTGGTTCTATAAAATACTTATTCAAATACATTAACAAAGGACCAGATAGAGCAACTGTTGGTTTAGAAGATGAAGATGTGGATGAGATAAAAGAATACTACGATTGCCGATATCTATCTGCATGTGAGGCATCGTGGAGAATATTTGGATTCGACATCCATTACAGGTTTCCACCTGTTGAGAGATTGCCATTCCACTTAGAAGGTGAACAATCCGTTATATTTGATGCAAGCCAAAGTATCGATGTCACTTTGGATAAGGCATCTGTAAGTGATTCAAAATTTATTTCATGGATGTAACTTAACCAAACAGATAAAAAAGCGCAAAAACTTCTTTATCATGAAATACCCCAGCATTACGTATGGAGACAAGAAGACAGAAAATGGGTTGAAAGACAAAAAGGTACATGTCTTGGTCGTGTCCACCATGTGTCTATTGCTTTTGGAGAACTGTTCTATTTAAGAGTGTTGATAAACAAAGTCAGGGGTCCTAAAGATTGGGTTGATTTTAAGAAATTCGAAAACGTCACTTACGTAACATATAAAGAAGCATGCCAGGCAAGAGGTCTATTAGAAGATGACAAGGAATATATAGACGGTTTATTGGAAGCCAGCCTGTAGGGTATGGGACATTATTTACGATCTTTTTTCGTAATGCTTATTGTGACCGACAGCATGTCAAGACCGGAGGTTGTTTATGAGAAAACATGGCAAGTAATGGCAGATGATGTATTGCGAATTGAACAACAAAAACGAAATGACCCAGGTATACTCCTAAAAATACAAATTCACAAAAGACTATGATATGTTCATAAAACTAATTTACTTATATTTTATTTATCAAAAACATAATGTTGCTATAATAATCTTGCAGATTTGGAACTAACGGACAATGAAAGGAAGAATATATGTCTCACATATATTGAACACATGCTGCTTTGTAACAATAAAAGTTTGAGACAAATACCAAATATGCCATATCCTAATGAGATGTTGACAATGGATAATTTCAACAGATTAGTTTATGATGAGCGAAAATACAATCGAGATGAATTACGACACCAACATGAACAATTCTATAGTACGCTAACAAGTGAGCAAAGAGATATATACGGTTCTATAATGGAAGCAGTTGTTGAAGACAGCGGTGGAATGTTTTTTGTTTATGGATACGGAGGCACAGGTAAGAAGTATCTATACAAAACTCTATCTGCTAGATTAAGATCTGAAGGTCAAATAGTGTTAAATGTTGCATCGAGTGGTATAGCAGCACTTTTGCTGGAAGGGGGAAGAACAGCACACTCTAGGTTTGCAATACCAATAAATGTTGTTGATGATTCCATGTGTCATATACCCGGAGATAGTGACCTCGCTGAATTGATACGTATGTGCAGCCTTATTATTTGGGATGAGGCTCCGATGACACACAGACATTGCTATGAAGCATTCGATAGAACATTACGAGATATATGTAGACCAACACCCTACGAACCTTCAGACCAAGTTTTTGGAGGAAAGGTTGTTTTGTTTGGAGGAGATTTTAGACAAATACTACCAGTCATTACAAATGGATCAAGGCATGATGTAGTACACTCATCTATTAACTCCTCATACTTATGGCAACATTGCAAAGTCATGAAGTTGACTGTTAACTTGAGGTTGGAAAGTGGCACAAATGATTGTGAAAAGAAAGAAATACAAGATTTTGCAGATTGGATTTTAGACATTGGCAACGGTACAATTGGAGGGAAAAATGACGGAGAATCAACAGTGCATTTTGAAGATGACATGTTAATTCCAGATTCAGATGATCATATACAATCAATCATTCAACAAACATATCCAAAATTGGAAAAAAACCTTTACACCTCCTCATATTTCCAAGAAAGAGCAATTCTGGCACCCACACATGAGCTTGTGGATATGGTCAACAATAAAATGCTTGATCTACTAAAAGGGGAAGAAAAAACTTATGCAAGTTCAGATTCTGTTGGAGTGATAGATATGGATTCAAATTTCAACGAGGCACTTTACACTCCAGATTTCTTAAATAGTATTAAAATACCAGGCCTTCCAAACCATAACTTAAGATTAAGAATCGGTGCTCCAGTTATGTGCATGAGAAACATTGACCAAAGAGCAGGGTTATGCAACGGAACAAGGTTACAAGTTAAAAGGATGGGAGTAAATGTAATAGAAGCTAAGATTATAGCAGGTGGAAATCTCGGAAATCTTTGTGCAATACCAAGAATGGTGTTAAGTCCATCTGATAACAAGATGCCATTCAAATTTAATCGCAGACAATTTCCTTTGGCACTATGTTTTGCTATGACCATCAACAAGAGTCAGGGACAGACATTAAGAAATGTTGGTTTGTTTTTACAAAGACCCGTTTTTTCACATGGCCAAATATATGTAGCGGTATCAAGAGTCAAGAGCAAGAAAGGATTGAAGATTTTATGCTGTGATGATGATGGGAATTACGCAAGATCAACAAAAAACGTAGTGTATAAAGAAGCTTTATTCAGAATTTAATAAACAATTTAGTATTACATAGAAAATATTGACATTTAAAAGTTACCTTTCAAGCAATTCATTCATATTTTCACTGCATATGTTGTTGTAACTCGAGGCTAAGCCTTCACTATTGCAACACAAAAATAAAATATGTTATATTACCTGAAAACATACGATCAAGCGATGGCCGTTAGTAGCATCTGTATATATCAACACTGCATCAGATAAGATCCATCAGGTACAACCACTTTCAATATAACTTCAACACTGCATCAGATAAGATCCATCAGGTACAACCAATTTCAATATAACTTTATATATATATCAAATGTTGTCATTCAGATAACATTTACTTACCTTTGATTTTTAAAATCATTCAACACATACAAAACATGTCATACTGATCCATGTTGTTCCCAAAACTGTCACGACAAACAAAGGTCGGTCACATATGCCAACGGGTCATTATTCAGAAACATAAGTTAATAACATTGATGATGCTCACCTTACTCAACCCATACATACCCTTTTGACCAAAATTTTCTACAACTCCAATCTAAAACAAATGCCACATTCAATTTACAGTGAAAATGCAAAAGATTTAAGTCAAAACAACAATGGATTCATATAAGTTTGACAAATAACTTCATTAGTCAACTATACTTGTGTGACCCATTTTAATGAAACATACACAGTACACTACAAAAAAAATTACCATCTGCAAGTAATTTAAAAGAAACAACCATAATTCACATTAACCAACTTAATAATTCAAATACACATCAGTACACAGTCATATTCTAATAACACTAATACAAACCATCCATAATACTAATTAGACATAACATAACCTAAGTTAAACACAATTCTAAACAGTTTTTTGGTTACTACAGAACCATCAAAATAGGAAGACACAAACCACATAACATAATGTGCATTCAACACACATGAAAAACCGGATAACGTGCTTCTTCGTCACCTTCCAAATCATTAACAGAGTACATTAATCTAAACCTTAACATCTTCGTATATCCAAAACCACATTGTTCACCAAACCAAGCCCATTCACCATACATGTTCACATGATTGGTCCTCGAAGGATTCTCATGGTGATGATCCATCCTGACAGTGAATTCAACCTCAACATCATTGTGTTTTAGCAAAGCCTTCCTGTAGATGTGCATTGGATGATCTCGCTGGATTTTAGCCGGTATAGCCTACAATAATACAAAAAAAACAAAATAACTCACAAAAGCTCATAATATCAATTACAAAATATTAAAACACAATGGATTTAGAATAAAACTTACAAGACGATTAAATGCAAGAATTTCAGACAACCTCTTATAAAACACATTGGTTCTTTCAAGAAAATGTTCACGATGATAAGGCCACATGCATATATGGTACATTCGATCATCCTCTGCAAAACAAAATAACAACCAATACACAAAACTCTTAACTACAATTACACAAACATATCAACCGTCCATAAAATTCATTGAAACAACTAAACATAAATGAATCTAAATTTATACTATAAACTTACTCTGATCAACATATGCTACAGGTGGTTGTACTGCATTCAGGCGAGAAACACCAAGAAATTGAACATCTGTGTTACTGCTCCCATCAACGTTGAAACACATTACATTAATCACATTGTTACTTATTTTAGTGAACACTACAACATCACCAAACTCCAAATCCTTTTCCTCACACAAAGCAGCCCAGTTATGTGAGTTCAACACGTATTCGTTAAGAACACCACCACCATTTGGATTCACACGACTAACATGAATATTAAATTCATCACCTTCACATCTAAACATTATCACACCAACATTCATCATACCAGCTAAAAAATCAGCAGGAATAGTCTGAAAAAAAAAACCGTTTAAACACATTTGTCAAAACTCAAACACAGCAAACAATACTCTGCTCAAATTAAAAAAAAAAAAAAAAAACGTTTTGTTCCTCACTAAAACATGCGACAACCACAACCACAATTACATACAATATATTCACTTTATAAAATATTTTATTCAAAACATAAAATTCTTACCTGATGTATTCCTAATTCTTCATAAGGCGGTACACGTGACTGAAACCGATAAAACCGTTGATTTCCTTCTCCATAACCTCCAATTTCTTTCCCATCATTGTCAAATCCTGTAACGTAAAACGAGTCATCACCTTCCTCTATAAAGTGCAGCACATTCACATTCCCATTCAGATTCTCAAGAACAAACTCATTCCGTCTCTTGCCTCTTAACTCATAAACCCCAAATCTTGATCTGAATACATCAACTTTTTTACGGTTTCTTGCTACACCCGACAAGTACAAACAGCTGTTTCCAGTGTATGCTTCCTCTTCAAATACTTCAGGAAGTTGAAGCTCTTTAGGATATTCATTATGGTAAATGAGTTGCACAACAAATTCAATCGGCATCTTTATACAAAAAACAAAAAAATAAAATATTAAAAAACTTTTTAATCAAAATATATATTATAATGTACCTTTATTAAATACCAACATTCACATTCATTTTTTGACTAATATATTGTATAAAACAGTACACATATATTTTATACATTTAATAACATCATTAAATCCTAACCAATTACCTTTAAACAAATTATATATAACAACATCATTCTTCCTCTCAATTAATACCATTTACTAAAATTTAATAAAAAAATAACCTGTTTTATATTATGAAGATTCATTTTCACACTTAATATTAATACATACCAAACCATAAAAAATAATTAATAAACTACTTGACTCTTAATCAAATAACAGGGGACAATGTCGTTTGCTCATTGCCAACATTAACACAAAATTAGCCGTTAAGTTTGTAATTTATTTTAGAATCGAATCAATCATACACTATCCAAAAAACAACTCATAAACTACTTGACTATTAATCAAAAAACAGGGGAGATTGTGCTTTACTACTTGCCGCCAAAGTGTTTAACTTACTTACTACTTGTCCTAATTGATAACAATCCAAATGAGCCGAGTGAATATGGAATTATTCAACCACAACCAGAATAGAATAACTATTCTTTCAAAATTAACATCCGTTAAAAATAACCCATCAAATCTAACCAAACCCAACATAACCACTTTCAAATATATTATTTGTTATATCTTTTAAAAAGACTAAAATCATACACTACCCGTAATCATAAAACCAAAATCACATCTCAGGCTTTATATAACAACTTACATGTATCAAATCATCATACACTACCCGTACTCTTAAAACAAAAATCACATCTTACAGTTCATATAATAACATACATGCATCACATATTTACAAACAATATTACTCAATAATGATCAACAAAAACTACAATTAAATTAATAGTAAAGAAAAACATGCATCGGCAGATTACAATGAAATTATTAAAAGGTAAACAAAACTATTAATCGAATACACTAGATAACATTTACTTAATAATCAAATGTTATAATGTAAATGGATTGTACAAAATCAAGATAACTAATAATCAAATGTAAAGAAACAAAAGATACTTACTGTTCCGATTAAGTGACACACAAGTTGAAGTGGCTGAAAAAAGAGATGTTTGTAATTACCAATGATATGAATAAATGAGATTCATATATATATATATATATATATATATATATATATATATATATATATATTATAAACACAAATTTAATACATTTAGATAGTAGCTATTGTAGGTGTGAGGCTACTTTAAATCATGTAATGATTATACTGCATGGAAAAATGTTTCTAATTAATATACAATAAAAAAAACAAAACAAAAAATTATACCAATGCTTATAAATTCTTACTTATTTAATTTACACACTTAAGTAAAGAACCTTCATTCCAATATTGATATATAACATCATAATTTCAGGTACCTAATAATCTTAAGGAGTTTACGTAACATCATCTCAAAAATATGGCAACAAATATCATAACGGATAGTATGATTGTTGAAGGTCGTTTTGGTTGCATTTAAAAACCGTTGAAAGATTAAACTATGCATTCTCCCCCAAACCAAAATTCTAAAAAACTTTTTTACCTAAATTATTGAAATCGCAAAGTAACAAATATCCTATATAATCACTTACAAATAATCTTTTAAGTTAATGGTTTATTACCTTGATGTTTCAATATATATCAGCAAAACATAATATAAAATAGAATAAAAAATTTACTAAAGTGCTAATTTCAATAAACTATTAGATGTATTCATATATATTAATTTATTTTTACGTTAAAAGAAATTACACTAGCTTTTCATTAGTTCCTCCATTACCCCGCACTTATAATAAACAATAGTAAGTCATATTCCATAATAACAAATTATAAAAAAAACATGTTATATGAAACTATAAACAAAATATATATATTTTTTTAAAATAATAATAAAAAAAAAGTCAATGAAAGTGCGGTTTGGTTACAATATAAGTTATACAAACATAGTTTAACCTCTTTACAAATTCATCAACACAAAAACCCTCCTCAAACCAATCACCTTGCAGTAACTCAAGAATCAACAAACAATCACACAAAATCATTAAGGTAAAGTAATAATTTAATGTGTTTTCATTATATACTTATGTGAATTATGGAAGAAATCGGATGATAACATTGCATTGTCTTACCGATTCTCAGCTGTAACAACTTCTAATTAGGCAAAACTTATATTTACCTTGGCAATACAATTATAAGCATGTTTAACTCTTATATGGAACAAATCGAATACCCACACAATACCATTCCCATGTATTTGCAGAAGGATAGTTTATCTTCCTTAAAATTAGGCAAAAGTTACTTTTATGTTAAGTATAGAATTATAAACATTCTTAAGTACCCGATGTTAGAGACACCAATTGTTTGATGTTATGTCCAAAATTATTACCATTATAAGCATACTTATGTATTTTATAAGGAGGATGTTACTTATTAAATAAACTACCATGCAACATACAACTTGGTAAATGTTACTTATTTAGTAGCTTATTTAGTTGTAAGCACCAATTACATGTGTTTTGGTTAATGATATTCTTGATGTTAATTATTTAGTATCAGGATGGCACAACAATTTCTATTCCAATATGTCCATCAAACAGAACAAACTCATCAGGTACTAATAGAATTTTCGCTACAATTAGTAAAAACAAAATTTAGTAAGATAATAGCATACTTATAATGAATACATAAACCTTACATATACATTACAATTTCAATAACAGATGTTACATGATGTTTTTACCGAGTATTTCAAAGAACAGAGCGACATGCTTTATCTCAATGGCACCGATAGGTACCGTTACAAAACAAAAGTAAAAAACATAAACGGCAAATGGGTCTTAAGTGACAGTCAGCGGAAAGCCTTTGTTGAGTCAAATATACCACCAAGTGCCACAACAATCCACTTTATAAAGATAGGAACAGACGATTACTATGTCACATTATACGACAATACTGGCTCAGAATGTGCTGGATATGATAGAAAGACGATAGGTCTAAGAATGATAAGGTGTTTGGCAACTTATACTCCAGGAATAACGGTATGTAAAAAGTATAATGCAAATACATTATTGCTGATTAAATAGACATTATATTAGTTTCCCTATTTTCACTCTATATATTTATGCATGCAGTTGTTACCGGGAGATTTCTTACAAGATATATGGCAGAATACATTCACAATCATTTACGCGGGAATGATGTTTCCCGTTCGTCATAAAAGGGTTAAACCATGGGAAGATAAGATAGTAAGAATGAATGGACTGACCGGTTATGGATGGGACGATTTTGTTGTAACAGCAGAAATACAATGGGGCCAACAACTTGTGTTTACAAATCTGCCAAATTATACATTGTCGGTTGTAGTTATAAGTGGCTACGATGGTCTTGGTCTCAGCAAAGAAGATATACGAACAACATTCCTCAAAACCCCACCCAGACCAATACTTAATCGTGATATCAATGGTAACTACAACAACAATTTATAACCTATAATTTGTGTCATAATATCGTTAACTATACTTAATTCATATTGCAGATCCAAGAATGCATCATATATGCAGATGGTACCACCACTCAGCTCATGTCAATGAAGATAGCGTAGTCTACACAAAATTCAAAGTAGACGCTAGGAATCACTATCCATTGGTAAGTCATCTAAACTAATTGGCCCAAAATAACCAACAAAATATTATAATTACCATGTCATACTTAATAAATTATGCATTACACAAACAGATAATCGAATCAGATATATGGGATAACTTAGACATGGGAACTTACAAAAAAGGAAAGATTGTTCACATGGATTTGACCTATTCAATAAAGTTGAAGGTAATTGTTGACACAAGAAACACATTAAAGATCAAGTCGTTAGTGATCGAAGGCAATTGGAATCAATTTGGACTAGAATGTGGATTTCAAGAAGGAAAAATGATGCGCATCAAACTGTGTCATTACGAAGTCCATAATGAAGATGCAGACAACAAGACAATACCAATATTTCATGTTTGTTAGAATTACAATCTTTTTTATGGTTTTCAATCAACTTAAATATGTAGGATTCTGAATTATCACTTTCAAATTAATTAATCACCAATATGTTATGTATATATTTGAAATTTCTCATCATACAAAACCAATGCATCAGCAAATCACAACTATTATTGCACTGAACATATGAATTTTTAGTATGCCAAATACATTAAACTTCTTTATACTATTCTATTATGCATTACACTTATTTTCAATCTATATAATTGCTGTGTGTAGTATATCAGCATTGTGGTTTAAAAATCACTTTCACAATCAAAGGCCTATGGAGTTAAATGAAATTCAGGTAATTCTTTGAATAACTTCACATGACTAAACGCATATCCATCCGTACACAAGCAGGAACATGTTCTCATTGATCGTGTACAAATAACAAACACGACCACTCAACAACACAAGTTTATTTAATTATTATTTTTAAAATTTTGATTACTAAGTGTTAATAGATACTTTTAAATCAACAATTATGGAGCCTTTTCTTGAAGAGTTTACAATAACAATACTTCAAGAGGGGTTGGATGAAGCTATACGATAACATTCATCATGTGTTGTTAACATTCATCAATTAACATTCATCACGTATACTTAACATTCATCAAGTATAGATAATATTCATTAATTAACATTAATCAACTAAGCATTCGTATGTCCCCTCTCAACAATGCCATTGAAATGTATGTCATTCATATAGGTACTAAGATTTGATAATGAATGGGAGGTTGGTTCGATCACCTCGAACATGAGTCATGCTTAACATTCATCCATTAATCAATTAACATTTAAATGTTTCCTCTCAACAATATGAATGAAATGAAAGTAATTCATACGATTATTATGCTTTCATAATGAGAGGAAGATTGCTATGGTTACATGGATCATGGTTCATGGTTAACATTCATCACGCCTAAATCACATTAATAAAGTAAAAATTTATATATGCAACATCATACTTAACAATAATTTCACAATAACTAAAACCATACAAATTATCATTATAAGTCATGCCCGCCCCTTGGGCGGGCTTTGATGACTAGTGTGTGTATATATATATATATATATATATATAGGGTAGGGTTATAATAAAAAGTCTCTTAAAATAAAAAGTCTAGGAAGGCGAATTTTGGTGCATCACAGTTACAAAGTTACTGCATCACATTTTTAAGTCACTGCATCACAGTTAGTGCATTGCAGTTATTAAGTTACTGCATCACATTTAAATTCACTGCATCGTAGTTATAAATTTAGTGCATCAGAGACTTTTTATTCTTTTTATTTTAAGACCCTTTTTATTTTAACCCAAACCTATGTGTATATATATATATATATATATATATATATATATATATATATATATATATATATATATATATATATATATATGGTCCCTTTCTTACGAGAACCAATTTAAGTGCAAGAACGCCGAAAACCACTTTTTTACAACTAATAATACAGAATGTATATCATTTAATGCACCATAGCATTTTCTTATTTTTATTTAATTCAAAAGGGTATAATAGTAAAAGACATTTTCATATTATTTTATATTTTTTTTATAATTCCTGTTTTTATAAATCTTAAAACTCGGATTTTTTTTTAAATGCTAACATGTTTTCAAATAGTAATGGTGCATACATGTTTTTTTAGGCAAAAGTGCATACATGTTTTTTTCCTCTAAATAGTCAAGGTGCATACATGTTTTCAATTAGTCAAAGAGCATACATGTTTTTTTTAGCTAACACTTTTTTTTATCAACCTACCAATATTTTTATAAACACAAATTAAAGAACATAAATCATTATAAAAAGAAAAACAATATTGATATACTTAGATGTTACATTTCACTTGATTACAAGTACAAAAACACATGCAATAATCATATATTTCCAAAAGTCGCAAATTATCTTCATGTATATTTGTGTTCATCACTTCTCGGTTTTAAATGATATCATCATCTTCATCAATCAATCTGAAACAAGCATGCACGAAAATAGTTAAACCACGACCAAATAAATTTGGAACAATCAAAGTTACATAAAACCATAATACACCCGTGTTTTGACCAAAATACATGCATGTTTTGAACATAAAACATATATGTTTTTCATTAGTTATACACCCTTGTTTTGAAATAAAATAAACACGCCTGTTTTGAACATAAAAAATATATGTTTTTCATTACTTATGTTGTATAAAAATCATGTTAAAAGCAAATCAGATGCATCGTTATAAAATACATACATTAAAAACTCATTTCATGTTACCACCAATCAGTACCAAAAAACATTCAAAACAGATAACTAAAATTATTTTAATACCTCATAATCGAAAAAGTCGAAGAAGGCAGGGGTCTTGTAAATCAAATTGGCCAATGTTAATACGCATTCCATCTAAACGAAGAGGCTATACCATAAATTAAACTTTTTCCGAATTCGAAATAAAGAAACTATAACAAAAGACTATTAAATATGAAAACTGAAGTTTATCTTCTTCTCCAACAGACCACTTGTATATTTAAACTAAATATATACTAATTATAATCAATGTGATCTAAAAAAAAATATCAATTTCACCATGTACATGACAAAAAGGTTTTAACAACCAAACTTTTCAAAACTCTTACATGTGTTATTCTCATGACAAAAGTTTGTATTGGAATGGTTCATAGTGCATGATAACAGTTTCGAAATTCAAACGCACCAGGAAAGTCGAACTAAATACGTAATGAACAACCAAATCAACCAAATGATTCAAAACCCTTCCTCTAGGCTAGACAAGTACGATCAAAACCGAAAACACGAAGATGAATGAACGTACACAAGTGTGAACACGAACACCCGGATTCAACAAGGTACAATCGGAGCCCAAACCCAAAGGTACACGATACATAATTAAAAAGAGAAAAAATTGAGAGTGGGGCTAGGGTTGTGGAGAATATGATGAAACGTGAAAAATGATTTGGAAAAAAAAGATATTACAAGATGTTATTGATGTGTGCTTATTCACACATCCTTTTTAGACCTTAAATCAGACCAAAAATACCAAATATGCCAAGAAATAGTGTGTTTTTGTATTTGTGTATGTGCAGGTACGAATATGTGAAAAATGGACAACAACAAAGTCAAAACCGACAAAAATGAGCACGAGAATGGAAAAAGGTCAAAAGCCGAAGCCGGGGAAGCTTAATGATAAAAGAAAGCTCAAAATGTCAAAGGAAGTCCTCAGAGATTCAAAAAGTTCTAAGATTAGTTCTTGGTCAAAGTTTGGAGAAATTGGCAACTTCAGTCCTCCAAGATTCACATTTTGACAAAATCGGTCCTTTGATGAAATATCTGAAGAAAAGTCAAAGATGATCCTCCATGAATCAGAAAAGTACAATAATAGCCCTTGAAAATACTTTGGAAGAATGACATAACAGGTCCCTATAATTTCAGAATCTACAAGAATGGTCCTTAGCTTAATACTTAAACTACACTATACTTAACCCAAAATAAAAATACAACCCAACACCCTCCCTTACCACTAAACCAGTCCACATGTCCCTAAGCCCAAAAGAATACCAAAGCCCATTCCATTATAACTAGTACCCGATCCATCCAACTATTCTACCCAGGTCAAACCCAACCCTTACCCGGTCAAAACAAATAATAAAACCACCGAATTCCTTCCCGCCCCCCAAACCCAGGATCTACTGTTCCCAAAGAACCCTAAGTTACCGTACCCTCAAATTACCCTCATACAACAATTAATTACCATATGATTGAGGTTTCTAGAAGAGCCTGCCACCTGACACGAAGAATGACACGTGGACCAATGAGGACAGACGCACAGGATTCACAACTCACTCACACATGATCCTATGGCCAAAAAGAAAACGCGTTAAGATCAATGGACAAGATTGATTGTGAAGAAGCACACTCCAGAGTTTCCAGAGACTTCTACTCAAACCCTTGGCTCTCCTCTTAGCTGCTATAAATAGCACTCCTCACCTCATATGAAGGCCGTTAGATATTAGGAGTAGGAGTAGGGTAAATTTAGAAGTAGCTTTAGTTTATTGTATTTTTGATTTCAAATTGTACTCAACTTTCAGTTTTAATATAATTCAAATTTTCAATTAATTTCCTTGCAATTTATTTTCCAGTATTTAGTTACTTTAAATCTGTTTTCAGCTTGCATTAATAAGTTCATTTTAGCTTAAACAATAGCTTTTAGTGAGATCTAGTGTTGTTTCTGCTTAACATAGTCTTAGGTGAATTCGTCAACGAAAGTCAAATGGGGTAAGTAATGGATTCTGGTGGTAATTGATGGTCCTGTGGTATGGTGCTTGAGCTTATATCAAAGATAGGCTTGTGTTCAAATGTTTCCCCTGTTCGGCTGGGGAATTAATCTGTAAGCATCTCTTTTAATTTTCAAATTTCTGCTCATTAGTTCATATTATTGTTATTTAGCTTATTAGTTATTTGAATATGTTTTTATTCTTCATCTGTTAGTTATTATGCATCTGTGATAATTAGTTCATGGTTTGATTTAGTTTATCCACTTGATAATTGCTTCTATTATTGATCATTTTTAGCCTAATACTGCATCTGCTTGCTCTTTTTATTATTTGTGTCTGCTTTTAGTTACTTTAGCTTCTCTAATGCATAGTCAATCTGTTTCAAGCTTTAAATCAGTAGGAGTAAGCTAATAATATCATAGTTGTAGTGTAATTGCATAGTTATAGGGGTGTTTGGATCAGGTAGTTTTCTTGGTGCTCATACTATTTGTTTATGTTAGTCCTGCATAAGTAGTTTCATTTAGGGTAGTATAAGTTAACACTAGGACCAAATTTGGTAGTTTACTAGAAAAAGTCAAAGTTCACTCATATTCTTTATTTAAGCCTGTATTAGTAATAGTGTGCATCTGTCAATCTTCATATTGTTAGATTTAGGGTAATTTTAAGTTAAACACACTTTAGATAAGCTTAATACTACATGTAGGTTAAATTAGGATCAATTGAATATCAACACGGACAAAGTTAATGTGCAATCAAAAAGTTAGCACTGGTGCATTAGCAGCCTAAATAGGACCTGATCTAAGGTCTTTTTAAGGGATCAATTGGACTATAGAATTAGGGCTTTTTAGTTTTTAAGATAGAATGTATTATAGGGTTTTAGAATCTGCATTTAGGTTTTAGATAATTGCTTATTAAGTGGCTAAATATAAGCCGCAAGTAGGGGGTGTTAGCTTATGTTTTCTGTCAAACTTGTAAACTGCCAAATGATTCATTAAGCCTATTCTGAGTGATTATGTTATTGCTTTAAGTTGTTTTGTGCATTAGTAAGTTGCTAAACCTCTTCTAAGCTTTTTGAGCTTATTGGGTGAGATTAGCTTATTCACAAAGTGCTTATTGGACTGTTTTTATGCTCAACTGCTTATTATTTGAGCTTGTTTGAAAATTCTGAGTTAAGTTGTGTTTCAATAAGTTATTAGAACCTTTTGTGAGCTTTTGATATCCTTTGGTGCTCAATTGCTTATCCTAAAAGCTTATTTCAACTGCTTATTGTGTTCAAACAGCTTATTGGGGCTTTTTTTAGTACTTTTATTTTTCCTAGGCCTTTTATAATATTTTAGATTTTTCAGGATTTTTTTAAAATTTTTCTAGCTTAATTTAGTATTTTTCTCATTAAATATTAGATTTTAATCAATTTTTAATATTTTTTAAATACCAAAAATTCCAAAAAAAACTAAAAACGCATAAAAAATCCAAAAATATTTTAGAAAATAATTTTCATTTATTTTAGATTTTTAGAAATTAATTTTGCATTTTTCTCATTTAATTTCAATATTATTTGAATTTTAATTACTTTTTAATTAGTTTAAATAGTTTTTAATTCATAAAAATTACACAAAAAGCCAAAAAAAATTATTTTCAGTTTTAAAATTAGTTTTTAGTTATTTTAGAATTTTTAAAATTAATTTTGTATTTTTCTCACTTAATTTTCATTTTCTTTTAATTTTTAATTAGTTAAATTAGTTTTTAATTCATAAAAATTAAATAAAAAGTCAAAAAAATATTTTTCTTTTTCTCAAAATTTTCATTTATCATTTTTAACTTAGGAAAATTATTTTCAAATCCGTAGGATTAGTCTAGCTTTAATTTCACTTTTTATTTCGTGCGATTACGTTTTATTTACGTTTTAGCTTACGTTTTTGATTCTACGTTGCGTTTTAGGTTTGTTTACTTGATTAACGTGCTTAATTGGTTAATTGTGCTTCATTTTCATATTTATTAGTGTAATCTCATTAAAATCACTTTTTCCCACTTTCACGACACGTTTCACGAACCGGGAATTTGAAATTCCATTCACACCTTCACACGGACTACGACCTCGGGTTTTGCTTATTTCTTAGCAATTCCTTTGAGAAAAACTATACTATAAACTATATTTGATTTTAACCCAATCAGTTATATTGTAACTGCTCCTTAATTTGTGTGGTTTAATTTTTTTTATTGAAATCCCATAATTACCCTTTTAACTTTGCAAATATTGTCATAATCTTTTTGTTAATTACATTAATAGCACATTCAATTATAACCATTGATCAATTAATCCAATGGTTAAAAAGTGGTTCTTGCAGATAAAGGTGGTTCTCGTAAGAAAGTTACTATATATATATATATATATATATATATATATATATATATATATATATATATATATATATATATATATATATATATATATATATATATATATATATTATTCTCTCTCCTCATTTAATATAAACCTACACTAATTCAAATCCAAATTCCAAATCCTAATTCAAATCTTAATCCTAATCCTAAACACACCTACAAACCAAACGGGCCCTTAGTCTTTTAATCCTAAAATCAACCACAATTACTCAAATTCAACCGTTCAAATCACCTAAACACTAATCCATATTACTCAATATACGTTTCCCTTCACTTTCGACCATCAAAACTCACAGAAACTCAATTTTCAAAATATTAATGAGTGAGATTAAAAGAGATGAACCGAATAAAAGTTTTGGTGTATTTGTTAGATTATGGACATTGTTTTAGTAGTCGTATGTTAGGATCGAACTGAGATCGTGGGATTGCACACTTTACGTATGAAGAGTAAAAGAATAATTATTTATAAATGTTATATATAATTATTAATAAACACAAAACTAGTAACGACCGTTAGTATTTAACGGAGAATGACTAACGACCGTTAGACGAAGATAAGGAAAGTAATACTTGTGAATAATTGGAAACAAGAGAAGGTTCTGGAATCCCCTTGGGAGTCTCCAACCGATCGGCAAGGGAGGGTTCTCCACCTCCTTTGTGCCTTGAGCTCCAAGTATTCATTAGTATATAAACACCTCATGGGATTCATTATTCTCATAACTTGTACACACATAATAGGTGTTTTTCTTTCCTCCTTTTGTCCCTAAATCGATCCAAACTTAAATCCTCTAAGGGTTTTCGATTTTCATATGATCTAAAGTTTTGTGTTTAATTTACTTGCATAAACTTTTACTTGAATTAGTACGTGTGTAAAATAACACGATTCAAACACACTATTGTTTGATTCTTGGATTGAATTACAAAAGAGGTAAGGGGTAATTCTTATAATCCATATAAACCCTAATTAGGGTTCATAAGTTGAAGATTGCAATTGATTCTTGTTCGGGCTAGAATCACAAAGGTATGTTTACTATTTATTATTGATTAATTAATTACATGTTATATGATCTTGTTATAATTGCTTCCGCACTTGCTTACTTGATGTGTTTGGTTTATTTATATGCATGTCATGATATTCTAATTCCAACAGTGGCATCATGAGCCGTTATAATGTGTAATTAATTATCGAAACGCATAAAAATTGAATCTTGATTCGTTTAATTACATGTTTTTAGGGTTTTCATATTCTTAACCCTAATTTTTTTTATTAGGGTCGATTGACCTATTAGTTTGTTAGGGTTTTGGTTTTGATCTTTAATATGATTAGAAACCCTAGGATGTCATGTAATTGGTTATACGTTTTAGTAAACGATCTTGGTGCAAAATGTTAACTGTTAAGCATAATCCATGAAAAGTGCATATTTGTATGGATTTTATTGTGTAATAATTTAAATGGTTTAAATTGGATATATGAAGTAATTGTTAAGTTATATCGAAACATGTAAATTTATTATAGATGTCGAATTGGGGAAGACTCCAATATTAAGTAATCAATTATGTGCTATGTGGTATTTGTTTAGTTTTGGCTTACGCAATCGATTTATCGATGTATGTGGCTCTTTTTCCTAGAAGAAGAAAGCCTTAATTGAATAAATACATTATACACCTAGACTTGATTATTAATAAGACTATTGAAAAAGATTTGCATGTGGCTACATGTTTATACATATTTAATGGTTATGATTATGTATATGTTTATTTGGTTGTTTTATTTTTTTATTACATATTACTTGTTTTGTTTATTATTATGTGAGACATGTTTATAAACGAAAAAGGGTAATTTTTGAATAGAAAATAATATGGACTAAATAAATAGCAAAATTGTTTTGGTTTTAAGAGTTTAAATTTCAAATGATTGGTTGATTGATGTTTTTGTACATAGTGTGCGAAAGGCGGACCGAAGGTTGCCATCCAATGTACTTGTAGAGAGGGGTTTTTAAAGCTCATGCACCAACCGGTTCTCTACAACTGCTTGTGTGCCGACTCTAGACTTACCTATATCACTATATTACGTACATTGTCATCTTAAGGGTGAATTCACCACAATTCCACAATGATTATCCGAAACACTAAGCCTTAGGGCTTATGCAAAAGTACGATATAGTGGACGATAATTGTTGGTAATTCTTTAATTGGTGAACCCGATACCTCAATCAAAACTTTGCTATTTTACTCTTAGTGAATTGGTAATAAAATTGTTTTATAAAACCAATGTTATGAAGTTGTATGCATGCTTCTTCATACATTATTTTGATTACACGTCAAAATTAATACCCTTATAAAATGAAGTCGAATGCCATCTAATTAAGAACACTTGAAGTTGTAATTTACGTCATGTGAGAACTTGACGAGATTGCAATGGAGAGGTAAATTTCATAAATTCATTGCTAGCAGATCAACTGATGTGATGGATTTATGAGTTTGCAGTTTTTAAGTTAGATGACTTAAATTGAGTAGGAAGTGAGATCTTGGACTCAAGGCATTAAGATGGGGATGAAACATGCTTACATTACAAAGGTTTTGTGAATGTAAATCCCATAATGATCAAGGAATTGCAATATGATATTTGCAATTATTGTTCGACAATTACCTTGTTGAATACTATCATTACTAGCAGATCAACTGATGTAATGGTGCTATGTCAATTAGGATCCTAGCTTTAAGAAAATACTACGGTTTATATGAATATTTACCAATGGGTATTTTATTTTCTTAAAGATCTAATTATCGAAAATACTAAAATTGAATTTTGTAATTCGTTTTAATGTATTAATGCAACGTTCAAACCGTAAACGCACTTGGGGCTTTGGTAAATTGATTTCGTTCTGTTTTCAAACAAATGTTTGATTAAGAATAATTTACTTAAAAGACAAAATAGTCTCCTTTCTATGAAGAAGAGTGAGATGCAATCCTATTCCTTTCATGAATGAGAAAGGATAATAGGAATATTAGATATGTCTAAATTCTAATATAACTCATAGCAAATTTTTTAATAGTTAAGAAAATTGCGTATATTTTCATAGGGATTTTATTATCCTCATTCGGTGATCAAATTCTTATTAACAAATATGATATTTGGTTAACAGAAAATTATGTATGACATTTTATGAGTTATTATAATTAGAAGCTAGACTAATTACTGCAAAATGTTTAAAAACAAACTAGTTGTTTTGACTATTTTAAATGTGCTATATACATTGTAGGATGGTAAACCTGTTAAGGAAGATATTGCATGCCCAATTTTTCAAGTTAATAGCATTTGGTGGATAGTCCATCATTTACGTAGTAGAATACACTCTTTAGTGCATAAGTAATTGTTACGTATGGACATTTAAAGGTGTAGGAAAGTTAAAAGCACAATATTTTTTTCACTAGATATGAAACATTTACAATGTTGTCAAATTCAGTGGGAGTATTGTGTACTTATTACTGAATAAGGAATTATTGTAATGATCTTCAATTCAGTGGGAGTTACAAGCTTTGACATCTTGGTAGCTAAAGATAATTACTTTCCAAATGTAGACACTCATACTTTTAAGGATAGTCTTGACGTTTCCTTACTAGACATTGGTGTTCTATAACTACTTGTTATGCAAAAATCTATGACACAATTATATTGATCACATAAACAAATGCATGGCGTGTTGTTTATCAACAATATGAGGTTGTTCCATGCACAAGTGGGAGAAATGTTATATTTAATGTGTGCAAGAAACAACTCATAAAGATATGGTTTAATGGATTCTCTTGACTGCAAAGTAAGAGAATAATGTTCTAATATGAATTATACTAATCTAATTCAAGAAACACTTGGTGTTACAATTTATGTTATGTGAGATCTTAGCTAGATTGCAACAACAAGGTGAATTTCATATTTTCATTACTAGCAGATCAACTGATGTAATGGAACTATGAGAATTTGCAGTTTCTAAATTAGATACCTATTAGAACATGTGTCAATATGATATCAAGAATACTTTAATTTATATATTTATGAATTCATGGAATGACATAAATTAATAAAGTAATCTAATGCTGCTTCAATCTGAATATTTATGTGTTCTTAGAATGACATAAATAAATGAAGAAATAATGTTATTTACATTATTATGAAGTAATAAATTAACTTGAAAATACTATTGAAACCAAGAGATGGTGTTCATAATTACTTTAGTTAAACATGTTTATGTTTCATAGTAAAGATATAAACATAAAGTCTTTTAATTGTTACAAGACTTATAATAAAGTAAGACGTTATCTTGTTATGTATTAAGACATATACATGAAGTCATTAAATTGTTAAATGACTTATAACGTATAGTGAGATTATAACAGTTTATGTTTTCTTGGAGAGACATGAACATGAAGTGACTTTGTCAAAAATACTTGTGTTATAAAGCATGTAATTGGCTTGAAAATACTAGTATACCATTAAAATGACTTAGTTGGTAAATAAACAAGCCAAAACAAATATGGTTATCTTAAATATTGTTAGATTGTCTTACAATAGTAATACTAATGAAATACCAAATATTTATGGTATGTTCAGTTAGGAAAATCAAACTCTAGTTGTATTGTTTGATTAAAGATAACTATGACTACTTTTCTTCCAAAAGTTATCAAGGTTAGAATATTGAGTATGACTTGGACATACTTAATAAAACTCCAATCTAGAAGATTGATAAGACACCATCATATGATGGAATGTGATGAATCACATTGAGTCTTAAATTGAAGTTCTAAATTTGTTTAACTGCTTATGAAGAGGTTATTAACAAAGTAAAGTTAGGAACTGTCAATATGTATTTGTAATGTCCTGATGAGTGCTCAAACACTCATCATTTTTGGTCTAATCTGAACTGCAAAACATACAAAAACACTTAGAAATGCATCAAAATACTAAAAATATTTCAAAATTGTGTTTTATATGTTTTAGATGCAAAATGAGCAAAAACAGATGAAAAACGCACAAAGTTTGCAAAATTGGCAGTTTCAGTCCCTCAACTTTCATAAAATTACAAAACTAGTCCCTGGATATTCAAAATATAGAAAATTATCACCAAAGGTCCTTTTAAAATCATAAGTTGTCATATTTAGTCCTTTGGTGAAAAATTGGAAAAGTTTTGGAAATTTACAATTTAGCCCCTGAAGTTTCAGAACTTGTCACAATTGGTCCCCGGGAATTTTTGAAAATAAAAAAAAAATGAAATTTAGTCCTTGGGATATTGTACACTTGGAAAATATGGTCCCTATGAGTACTTTGGAAATGTGACAACATCAGCCCTCACCTTTTGCAAAATTACAATTTTTGTCCTTGTGTTAAATTTCTATTAAACCAAACCGGACCATTGTTATTATTTCTACCCAAAACCAAGCCCACCTATCCCTAGCCCAACACAAGGCCCAATCCCCTAACCTGTTTTGATATATCACCCACCCAGTCAAACCAATACCCAAACACTGTACACCCATCCTCCTCACCCCATTTCCCGCTTCACTGTCTCATCCCCCCTCCTCACCTTTCCATAAAATTCTCACCAACATCCACTCCTGTCCCCTACAACCTTCCCCCTCCATTAATGCCCCACCTACACTCACCTAAACCACTCAATCTGCCCAAATTTTCTTTCCCGCCAAAACCACATCAAACGGCTGGGATCACATTTAATCATCCAACGGCCATGAATCAAAGTGGGAAAGAAGGAGAGAGACCTCAGGACCTTTATAAGTCAAATAAAGAGAAGGAATGTGGCAGTAGTTAGTTTTTATTTTTTTCTTAGTGTAATTTAGGTTGAATGTAATTTAATTTAGTTAATCATTTTCTAATTTAGTCTTGTAATCTCTGTTTTAGTATTAAAATTATCCTTTTAATCAAAGCAATTCAGTTCTTGTTGTATATTATTCACAGTTACATTTCATTATAGAGACTAAGAAACTCCATTGTGCTTAAACAAGCTCTCATAAGCCTCACCCTCTTTTCACTGAGTTCATTCAAGCTAAGTATAGCTTTTTGTGAACTCAGTTGTGTTTAAACTTAGTTTTATTACAACAAATCAAAAAGTCAATGAAAGTCAACTGAAGGGTATGAAAGTAGCAAGGTGATTCAGAAGGGTGTTTGAAATTGCTTCCTGTCTCATTTAGCTTAGTGACAAGCTCTTATGAGCTTTATGGTACTGATTTGAGGTTTGCATCTTCAATTCTCACCATAAATCATTGTTGTGGATCATACACTAATTTCAAGTACTTGTTTATGCCTAAGTTTGTTGTTGTGCTCATTTTCTGTTCCAAATTGCTTGTAACTATTCCACTTAGCTTATTTCCTTAGTTTGCATCAATAGTATAGCTTTTAGTTACAATTATAACCTCAAACTCATAACAGTCAAAGGCTAAAGGGGTGTTTGGCTCAGTGTACATTGCTGAGCCTTGGTTAGTATCTTGGGTAGTTTTTGTTTGTTACATGTTTCCTTAGGTCAAGATAGCTTATTAAACTCTTAACCTTGGTAGTTTTATCTGTTAAAAGTCAAAATCTCTTTCAATGTCCCTTAGGTGTTAACTGTGTAGGTTTTAAGAACCATGATTGCTCATATCACTGCATAAGCTGTTGTATAAGCTTGTTTTAGTCTCACTTTAATGTATTTTATCATCATCAGTATCTAAGATCAACTCAAAGTTCATCAAAGTCAAAGTTCCTAGTTTTTGCAAAAAGTCAATTTGCATAGTTTCAGATTTTTCCTAAAGTTCAAGGAATTTATTTGATTTTTGTGTGAGGATCTAGCCTCTGAAACTTGTTCATATTTAAACTCCCCCACCTTGGCTTCAAGAACCCATACTTGTTTTATTTTTATCAATTTTCCTGAGCATTTCACTTGGCCTCAAAGTCACTTGCAGGGGACACCACTCCCCTGCACCAGCAGCCACAGTACCACCACCACCACTTTGGTGGTGGTTTCTGACCTCCTCAGTGGTCCACAGCCCCACACATTGGCTCATTTCAACTCCCTCCTACTTGGCTTTCAAGTTTGACCAATGTTTTGAGCTTATGACCTGTGGACCCCACCTGAATAAGTCCATCTAATCTGTCCCACTTTTTCAATCCTCAAATAAGTTTCCAAGTGCTTATTTTGATTATTTTGCTTATTCAGTAGACACCTTTTGCTTTTTCTTGCTTAAATAAGTTCACTTAACTTGTTTGGACCAGATTTCACCATAGTGGGTGTTGGGAATTATACTAACAGTTACCACGGATAGTGAAGGTGTTACAACTGCAGAAGATTGTACTTGCAGTGGAAACTCATTACCACTGCAAGAACAATATATTACCACTGCTTATTAGATAACTGTTAGGAAACGCGTCTAGATATATATAGAATAGATCTTGTGTATATCTTATTCTATTAGCTTTATACTTATCTTGTAGAAGAGGACTCCTTGTATTATAAAAGGAGATCCTAGGTTAAAGGTTTGATATAAGTTGTCATATACGTTTCTAGAGCTTCAAGGTGTAACCCTAGTGATATCAAGATCACTCGTATTATTATCATTAATAATATTGGAGCTAGTAGTTTGTTTACATACATTGTTCATATATAACTGTCTTACTCACAATCAAACTTCTAAGTGTTACTAAGTAGATTCCGCATACTTAGTGATATAATTCAAAGTATCAATCTAACACAAGTTCAAGGTGTTTAGATCCATCAAGTGGTATCAGAGTCAGGCTTTGATACTTTGATTTAGAAGACTCAAGTTCACTCAGAAGAATCAATGGAGACAGAAACCAGTAACTCAAACATTGCTGCTAAGCTTCCAAAGCTTAAGTTGAATGACTTTGAGATGTGGAGGCTAATGATAGATCAATTCTTTATGGTTCAAGATTACACACTTTGGGAGATCATTATGGTTGGAAATTCTTTCAAACCAAGTTCTACTTCAGAGATGGTTAATGGAAAGGAAGTAATTAAGGTCAACACTGGACCTGTTACTAATGATGAAAGACTTCAACTGAAGAATGATTTGAAGGCCAGAGGTCTGTTACTGATGACACTTCCCAGAGACCAAGTTGTAGCATTCAGCAAGTTCAAGACTGCAAAGACTCTCTTTGATGAGATCTGTGAAGTTGTTGGTGGTAATGATTCCACCAAGAAGACTCAAAAGACTCTGCTGAAGCAAACTTATGAAAACTTTGGTTCATCAAGTAATGAATCTCTTGATAGCATTTTCACAAGGCTACAAAATATTGTTTCTCAACTCATTGTTTTTGGAATTGAGGTGGAAAGAGAAGATCTCAATCTAAAGTTCTTAAGAAGCTTACCCTCTGAGTTTGGAACCAATGTTGCTGTGTGGGAAGATAAGCCAGAGTTGGAGACCATGAAACTTAATGACTTGTACAATAACTTCAAGGTTATTGAACAAAGATTGAAGAAAGCTGGCAAGATAAGTTCAAGTTCAGGAAGTGTAGCACTCATATCATCATCTCTTGATGATAGTTCAGATGAAGAAAGTGATAGTGATGATGACTGTGCTAACATTGTTGTTTCCACTGGTAGTGGAAGTGTTTCCACTGGTAGCTCAAAGAAACAGATTGCAGGGCTTAGTGATACTACCTTTTATGCTTTTATATCAAGTCAAGTGGGTGGTTCAATCCTCAATCATGAGGATCTGGATCAAATTGATGAAGATGATATGGAGGAGATGGACATCAAATGGCAAGTAGCATTACTAAGCTTGAGGACAAAGAAGTTTTGGAAGAAAGATCAACATCAGTGGCAATGAAACAGTAGGTTTTGACAAGAAGAAGGTGGAGTGCTACAATTGTCATAAGAAGGGGCACTTTGCAAGAGAGTGTAGGAAGCCAAGGAAGTCTGACAACAGGTCAACTTGGTACAAGCAAGACAAGAAAAAGGAACCTACTACTGATGAGCCAAAGGGGCTATTGGCCATTGATGGAGTGAGCTTTGATTGGTGCTTTATGACAAAGGAAGAGGAAGATGATTCAGAGTCTGCAATGGTTGCACTAATGGATTTTTCTGACTCTGAGGTACAAATTGATAATGCTTGTTCTAAATCTTGTAAGGCCTTAAAAGAGTATGAGAAACTTAAAGCACAATTCAATGAGCAACACATAGAGTTAACTCATACAAATTATAACTTATCAAATCATAAAAGAGGCCTAAGTGTTTTAGAAACTCAATTAGAGCATTATAGGGCAGATGAATCTAAGTTCAATGATGATATTGCAGTATTAAGAAGAGACTTAGATTATCAGGCTGCTGTTAATAAGGTTCTTAGAGAAGAACTAGAAAAGGTTAAAGTGGCTAGTGAGAATATAATGATAACTAAGCAAACACTGGATCATCAATCCAAGTGTATTGATAAAATTTGGGAAGCCCAAATTGTGAGCAAAGCTAAATCAGGTCTTGGATACAAAACTGTTCCACCACCTCTAAGAGGTGTTCCATCACCTCCTGGCATTGACTTAGCTCACACAGGTTTAGAAGAATTTCAGGATCTACCTATGACCTATGGACCAAAGTTTGTTAAACCAGTTGAAATTGAAAAGGTTCAGGTTGAGGTTGATGTATTTGATAGTGCTAGTGACTCATCTCTTAAAGATGATAATTTGAATGTTGAGTCTAAACCTAGTACTCCTGAAAATGTTAAAGTGGAGGTTAAAAGAAGTATTCCTGATGTAGTCAAAGAGAAGCCTAGGTCACAACCTAATTTCACTAGGCCCACTACTAGATATGCAGAGATGTACAGAAGTAGGTCACCAACTCCTAGAGGCAATATGAGGAGTTGGAATCATGTCAAATCTAGGCAATTTGGTAGTGACTTTGTGTTCAATAACAAACCCTGTCATATATGTGGTAGCTTTGACCATTTAGCTAAAGGCTGTACCTACTACTTGGGAAGAAGGGAAGTATTTGGGAATACTTGGGTGAATAAACACAATGTTAATAACTTAACTCACCCAAATCCACTTAGCAAGATGATTCCCAGGTCTGTTTTGCTTCACTCTGGCATTAAACAAATTTCCACTGCCAGACCAGCAGTTTCCACTGCTAGACCAGCAGTTGCCACTGCCAGAAACAAAAACAGAGTTTACCCTAAGTTCCCTGTTACTTCTTTTGTTAAATCTACTCAAACAGGGAAAAAGACAAACTTTGAAAAGAAAGTTAACAATAATCAGAAGTGGGTACCTAAAATTTCTAAGCCAGCAGTTTCCACTGCTAAGGCAGCAGTTACCACTGCAAAGCCAAAGGTTACCACTGGTAGGTCTGTTAACAAGAAAAGGGTAAATGTGGGAAATGCTGTTAAGGCCTCAGCTCGTTGGGAATGGAAACCAAAAGGAACCATCACCTCAGACCATCCCAATGGTGTATCAATGACCTTTGATAGATTTAATTATATTGATACACGAGGCAGATCCAAGTCATTTGTGGCTTCGGTCCCCAAAAGGAACTAATTCCTTTATTTTGTGTGCAGGGACATTCAAAGACCAATAATGATCAAGGATACTCAGACAGTGGATGTTCCAGGCACATGACTGGCAATAAGTCATATCTTTCAGACTTTCAACCTTATGATGGACAATTTGTAAGTTTTGGAGGAGGAATTGGTGGCAAAGTTTCTGGCAAAGGAACAATCAAGGCTGGAAACATTGATTTTGAAGATGTGCAGTATGTGAAAGAACTCAAGTACAACCTCTTCAGTGTGTCACAGATGTGTGACAAAAAGCATAGAGTTCTATTCACAGAAGATGAATGCTATATCTTATCTAAGGATTATAAGCTTCCAAATGAATGTGACATTTTGCTTAAAATCCCTAGAAAAGGCAATTTGTATAGCATTGACATGCAGAACATAGTGGCTAATAATGATGTTACTTGCTTGCTTGCTAAAGCCACTTTGGATGAATCAATGCTTTGGCATAGAAGACTTGGTCATGTTAACTTCAAGACCATCAACAAGATTGTGAAAGATGGACTTGTCAGAGGACTACCAGAGAAAAGATTTGAAAATGACCAAACTTGTGTTGCCTGTCTCAAAGGAAAGCAACACAGAGCTTCATGCAAGACCAAGGCATTCAATTCAATCAATCATCCACTTTTTATGCTGCATATGGACTTGTTTGGTCCTACCTCTGTGAGCAGCATCAATTTGAAGAAGTATTGTCTAGTTGTAACTGATGATTTCAGTAGATTCACATGGGTTTTCTTTTTAAGTACTAAGGATGAAACAACAGGCATTCTTAAGACATTCATCACTCAAGTTGAAAATCAATTTGAAAAGAAAATCAAGATCATCAGGTGTGACAATGGGACAGAGTTCAAGAATAAAGTTATGGATGATTTCTGCAGAGACAAAGGTATTAAAAGAGAATTTAGTGTTGCAAGAACTCCTCAACAAAATGGAGTTGCAGAAAGAAGAAACAGAACACTAATTGAGGCTGCTAGAACCATGTTAGCTGATTCCAAGCTTCCAGTGACTTTTTGGGCTGAAGCAGTTAACACTGCTTGTTACATTCAAAATAGGGTTTTAGTGGTCAAAACAAAGAACAAGACACCTTATGAGTTGTTCAGAGGAAGACCTCCTACTTTGGAGTTTATGAGACCATTTGGGTGTCATGTTACTATTCTCAATACCATTGATCATCTGGGCAAATTTGAAGAAAAGTCAGATGAAGGCTTCTTTGTTGGATACTCTATGGTTAGCAAGGCATTTAGAGTCTATAACTTAAGAACAAAGAAGATTAAAGAGAACTTGCATGTTCAGTTTCTTGAAAATAAAGCAAACATGGCAGGTTCAGGACCAGATTGGCTGTTTGATCTTGAAACATTATCAAATACAATGAATTATGTTCCTCTCACTTCAAGTACTGGAGACAGAGATCTTGAAGATTCTGAAGAATTCATTGATGAAGATGAAGCTTGCAAAGATGATGAAGATCAACTTGTTATGCCACTTTGGGACTTTGGTGATAATTTTGAAAAACCAAGTGATGCAGATGGTGTGAATAAAGAAATTCCTACTAGCAGTGGTAACTCAATTCCCACTGCTACACCAGAAGTTTCCACTGTAAGCCTAAATGTGGACCATACTTCTCAGGTATCATCAAGTGATGATGTAGAGATCTCAAACATGCCTACAACATATGATATTCCTAGCACATCACAGTCTACCATTCACAAAGTGCATCCACTTGATAATGTTATTGGTGAACTTCAATCAGGTGTGAAGACTAGAAGACAGACAAAGAAAGATGATATTCATGGGTTCATAAGTGAAGTATATGAGTCCAAGAAACATAGTAAGAAGAATGAGTGTTTGTTTTTCTGTTTTCTCTCACAGGTGGAGCCTAAGAATGTGTATATGGCTCTAGGTGAATCTAGCTGGGTTGAAGCTATGCAAGAAGAGTTGTTGCAGTTTAAACTTCAAAAGGTTTGGGTTCTTTGTGACTTGCCTGATGGTATGAAGGTCATTGGTACTAAATGGGTTTTCAGAAACAAGAAAGATGAAAGAGGCATTGTAATCAGGAACAAAGCTAGATTGGTTGCTCAAGGATACACTCAAGAGGAGGGTATTGATTATGAAGAAGTGTTTGCTCCTGTTGCAAGGATTGAGGCTATTAGATTGTTCTTAGCCTATGCATCATTTATGGGCTTTACAGTCTATCAAATGGATGTTAAGAGTGCCTTTCTGTATGGGACTATTGATGAGGAGGTATATGTCTCTCAACCTCCAGGCTTTGAAGATCCTCAACACCCAAATAAAGTTTACAAAGTGGTTAAGGCTCTTTATGGCTTACATCAGGCTCCAAGGAAGTGGTATGAAACCTTAGCTACTTATTTATTGAATAATGGGTTTCATAGAGGCAAGATTGATCAAACTTTGTTCATCAAGAAAGACAAGGGTGATATTCTACTTGTGCAAGTATATGTTGATGATATTATCTTTGGATCTACTAAACAAGAGATGTGCAAAGAGTTTGAGAAGCTGATGAAAGATGAATTTCAAATGAGTTCTATGGGAGAACTTACATTCTTTTTGGGGCTACAAGTACAACAGAGTAAGGAAGGCATATTTATCAGCCAAGACAAGTATGTGGCTGAGATTATTAAGAAGTTCAAGTTTACTGATGCAAAATCTTCAAATACCCCTGCTGACAAGACCACTCACTTATTGTTGAAGAATGCTATGTGGTGCTAATGTTGATGTTCACACTTACAGATCTATGATTGGCTCTTTGATGTATCTTACTTCATCAAGGCCAGACATTATGTTTGTTGTATGTGCTTGTGCAAGATTTCAAGTGACTCCAAAGACATCACATATGACAGCAGTGGAAAAGATTTTTAGGTACTTGAAGACTTATCCTAATCTTGGATTATGGTATCCAAGAGACTCTCCAATGGAATTGATCACATACTCAGATAGTGACTATGCTGGTGCAAGTTTGGATAGAAGATCAACTACTATAGGATGTCAATTTCTTGGATGTAGATTGGTGTCATGGCAGTGCAAGAAGCAAACTATGGTGGCTACTTCAACCACTGAAGCAGAATATGTTGCAGCTGCTAGTTGTTGTGCTCAAATCCTTTGGCTTCAGAATCAATTATTGGACTATGGGTACAATTTCATGAACACCATTATCTATATAGACAATAATAGTACCATATGCATTATTAAAAATCCTGTGCAACACACTAAAACTAAACATATTGAAATTAGACATCACTTCATTAGAGATTGTTTTGAGAAAAAGCTTATTAATGTTGTCAAGATTCATATTGATGACAATTATGCTGATTTATTAACAAAAGGGCTTGATGTGGGTAGGTTTCAATACTTGGTAACAGGTATTGGAATGCTAAATCCATAAACTTTTGATGTCTAAATATTTTTCAGTGTTGCAGGATCCTTTTTAGGTACTAATATGGTTTGTATTGTATGTATGGTTTTCTACTAACTTGTATGCAGAGTTATCAAGAGCACAGTGGTAATTAACATACAACAGTGGAAAGATTGGTGATAATAACAAGCAGAAAAGAGTACTTTTATTAATTATTAAGAAGAAGTACACAAAAGATTGTCACCAAACAAGAAAACCATTACATCTGACATGAACCTACAACCTAACATCTACTTCATAGGTTTCTTTCCTTTGCCCTCATACTGATGTTTGCCTTTGGAAATTTTCTTTCTCTTGTCATCAAAAGAGAGTTGTTTCCTTGGACAAGCAAGTCCAAGAACTTGCTTGGGGGGCCTTGGTGCTTGAATAGGCTTGTCTACAGCTGGCCACTTCATGTTGTTTATTGCAGTTGTCAGTGCTGTGGTAAGAGCCTTTGTGAGTTCCCTGGAAAGATCAAAGGTTGGATCATTGTCATCATCTGATGAAGAGCTAGAATAAAACTCAAGAGATGGAGCAGGATCAGCTGATATCTTCTTATTGGGTTTCATGCTTGAAGATGTAGCAGTTGCAGTATTTGGTGGAAAATATCCACTCCATCCAGAAGAAAGTTCTTCAGAGTCTGCGTGGAAGCTGATTTCCTCATCAGAAGAATCATCAGAGGAGATATAGATTGTTGGAAACTGACTCATGATGATGTATAGGGTTTGTGTTTATTAAAGATGATTGTTGATGAAAGATAAAAGATGTTGAGACCCATTTTATATGCAAAGTCAAGGTCAAATTCTAATTAATGAAGGATATTTACTCCTACTTGTTTTGGTAGGTTGGAGGAGTAAATTTTGGTTGACTTTTGGGAAGATATTTTTTATGAATAGTAACTTGGTTAAAAAGTTACTTTGGGTTAATTTCTATGGGTTAAGTTGAGGATTATCTTGTGTTGCAGTATTCAACCCATATCATTGGAGTAATAAGGTGTGTATCATGAACACACAACAAATGGTTATTGATTCACCATGTCTAATCGACATAAGAATCAACTAGTCCAGAGCAAACGACTACTGGTAAAGACTTGTCAAATCCGTTTATGGTTGATAGTTTACCAAAAACTAGGTTATCAACTCACCATACATCCATGTGATCAAGAGTTGGCTAGTCCATAGCAAACGGCTAATGGTAAAGACATATCAAATCCGTTGATAGCTGGTAGTTTGCTAAAAACTATGATAAGAGCAGTTAATTTTCATGTTTTATTAATCACTGCTCTTTGATATTTTTGTGAAAATTTTACCACTGCAAGAGTAATTTTTCCCACTGATGACTAGCCGTTACAACTGTTGTGTCAGTAATCTATTTTTTACTAGCCGTTGTAAAAATAACCGTCATTCCTTATTAATAGGGTAAAATCTTTTGTGAATTATCTACTTACTTATTTTAAATTATTCTTTTTCCAAAGATAATTCTTACTAAAGATAATTCACATTGCGCAACCTCCTCAAACCCTATTAGTATAAATTGATTATTATACGGCTTGCTTTTTATCTTGATTACTAACACTTTCATTCTCTTTTTCACAAACATTATGACGATTCTAAAATTTGTCGAGGAGCACAACCAAGTGGCCTACTTACAAAAGTCAAACGAGAAGAGTGGCCCTGTTTTTCATCAGATTGTGGATTTTCTAAACACAACTCACATAAGGTATGCCTTAACTATTAATCCCACAATCTATGTCTCTCATATCAAACAGTTTTAGAACACTGTGGAGTCCATAACTCTTGAACAGGGAGACACACAAGAATCTGTGGATGCTCTAAGAGCCACAGTTGATGGGGTAACTATTGATGTTACTGAGTCATCCTTGAGGAAAATTTTCCAATTGGATGATCTCAATGGTATCATCACATTACCCAATTCAGATATATTTGCCAATATTGCTTTAATGGGGTATGATACATCATAACAAAAAGTCACTTTTAGAAAAGGATGTTTTTGTCCCCATTGGAGATTTTTGATTCATACTCTTTTACATTGTCTAAGTCCTAAGAAAACATCTTATGAACAATTTGCATCAACCATGGCTTATCCTTTGGTTTGTTTGGCAACAGATAGGACTTTCAATTTTTCAAAATTTATTTTCAATAATATGAAAGGCAATGTAAAGAGTTCATATAAATTTTTGATGTATCCAAGGTTTGTGCAAGCAGTGTTAAATGAGTTTCAACTGCACCCTCACAATAGAATTTATGAACCTTCCACTCTTAAGTAAAAAGTTTTTCAAAATATGACTAAGGCTTCAGAACTTTGGAATGGGCAGGTTCATCCCCTTTTCTCTCAAATGCTTGCTAAAATTTCTCAAGTACAGGGTGAGGATGCATCAATCCCAGCTGCATCTCAAAACACACCCAATATTGTTGTTCCACAAATTCAACATACTCCTGCAGTCACTCACACTTATGAGAGAAGGTCTAAACAGCCAACTTCTCTCATCTCAACATTGCATGTTGCTGAGCCTTTTGGTTTCAGAACAAGCAGTGGTGGTTCAAGGCTTATTCCTAGTCCAACTAGGGAAGAGCTTGAAACCATGCCTCATGATTCACCTCTCCCAGCAGGTTACACAGTTGGAAGTGATGAAGGCAGTGTGCAACAAAATGAATTGATGGACATTTGTACCAAGTTAGTCAAGCAGGTTCAAGCTCTGGAGAAAGATCTGGCACAGACCAAAGAACAACATGCCACAGAGCTGAAGACATTGAAGGATGAGATTCACAAATTGCAGAATGAAGTTGAGAATCTCAAGAAGCAAAGATCTCAGGTTGTATCATCATCATCTTCACCTCAAGATGAGTTTTCTGCAAGTTCTACTAAAGTTTTGGGAGATTCTTCCAAACAGGGGAGGAAAATAGATGCAGAGCTTAAGGGGAGGAGTAAAAACTTTGGAAAAGATTTTGCTGAGTTAAGTGATTCTGATGATGCTCAAGCAAAAGATGATGATGCTGAGACTGAGGGGAGGAAATTGGATTTTGAAGATATGGATACTGATGCAGGTTTTAACTTTGATGATTTAGTTGGAACTGCTCAACCAATTTCCACTGATGCAGAACATGTTCCCACTGATCAACATATTACCACTGCAAGTGAAAATGTTCCCACTGCTAGTTAAGAAATTACCACTGCAGAGGAAGAAGCTGCCAGAAGAAGATCAGTTAAAGGAAAAGCTATTGTGGTTGCTTCAGATCAAGAGCAAATAAGAAAGATTTCTAAGAAAGAACAAGCTCAGATCAACTTTGATGCAAGATTAGCAGAGCAACAACAAGCTGAAGAGAATGAAAGAAAGAAAAAGCTTAAAGAAGATGAAGTTGCTAGCTTTATGGAAGCAACTAGGTTGGATAAACTTGAAGCTGTTATGGCAGAACCTATTTCAAGTATCTCACCAACTATCATACATGAGAAACCTCCATTGTTCACTTATGTGCCTACAGAAGAGGAGATTGACTACTTGGTTAATAATGATCAGATAATCAGGAAGAATGCCATTGAACTTATTGCAAATGCAACCTTGAATGAAGAACAAAGGTCTGCTCAACTTAAAGATTTCATTCAAATGAAGAATCAGCAGGCTCTTGATGAAATCATTGGGGATGCTAGAAAAGGTCAAAAGAAACCAAGAAAGCTTACAAAGGCACAGATTATTGCTGAGATGAAGACTTTTTGTTGTCATGTTGGTAACATGAAGATGGCTCAATTCAAAGGAATGTCACATGAACAGGTTGAAGGTATTTACTACAGAATCAAACGACAAGATAGTAAATTCATTCCAATGGATCAAGAACTATTATCTATGAAGACAAAAAGAACTGGAGTGAGTCTTGAATCTAAAGATACAAAGAAGTAGAAGACTCAGAGATTGTCTCAAGCAATAGAGGGTCCTAGCAAGTTGACTGAAGAGCAAGTTTCAAATATGTTGTTTATAAAGACTGATGTACTTAATATTGAACCTCTACAAGCAAATTATCCAGTTGTTAATTGGGAGATCTTTTCTGATAGTTTTGGTGTTGCTTGGAAGATCATCAGAACTGGAAGTGTCACAAACATTTGCAGAGACTTTGAAGATATTGTTAGATGTTGTGATAGAGAAGATTTGGATACTTTGTGGAGAATTGTTCAAGATCAGTTTAAGAAGGAAGAACTTGTTGATGTCAAAGCTAAGGAGTTATGGGTTCACTTCAGAAGACTATATGAACCTGACCCAAGTGATAGGTATTGGAGATTTGAAGCTCATGGTATAAGAACTTTGTGGAAATTCTATGATTCAAGTTCTGTGCATCATGTTTCTACTCAAGATGGAGTTGATGTCTTTATGCTGGTTGAGAAAGAATATCCATTAAGAGTTGGAGTATTGAAAGTGATGTTGACAGAAAAGCTTAGATGTTGGGAAAGAACTGAAGTCATATTTGATTTGATACAAAGGATTTATGATCAAAGTGTAAGAGCTGATAAAGAGTTAAGAAGATAAAGATAAGTGTTTGGAAGAATTCCCATATCCTCATGTTTACTGAATACTTGAAGAAACTTATTGATTTATGTATTAATCATAAGTTAGGGGAGGATTGTTGGGAATTATACTAACAGTTACCACGGATAGTGAAGGTGTTACAACTGCAGAAGATTGTACTTGCAGTGGAAACTCATTACCACTGCAAGAACAATATATTACCACTGCTTATTAGATAACTGTTAGGAAACGCGTCTAGATATATATAGAATAGATCTTGTGTATATCTTATTCTATTAGCTTTATACTTATCTTGTAGAAGAGGACTCCTTGTATTATAAAAGGAGATCCTAGGTTAAAGGTTTGATATAAGTTGTCATATACGTTTCTAGAGCTTCAAGGTGTAACCCTAGTGATCTCAAGATCACTCGTATTATTATCATTAATAATATTGGAGCTAGTAGTTTGTTTACATACATTGTTCATATATAACTGTCTTACTCACAATCAAACTTCTAAGTGTTACTAAGTAGATTCCGCATACTTAGTGATATAATTCAAAGTATCAATCTAACACAAGTTCAAGGTGTTTAGATCCATCAGTGGGCCCCACTCAATACCATTTTAGCTCATTTCACCACTTGGTCAAACAAAGTCAACTGTGTGGCTTTTTGTTTCCTAATCAGCTTATTTTTGATTTCTACCAAAGTTGTTTTCACAAAAAGTTTTTATTTTTAGTTATAAAATAGGTTGGTAAAAGAAAAATCAAGAAAAAACAATTTAATATTAAGTGATAGTTTCTATTTAATGTAATTTAATTTTAATTTTCATTTTTAATTTTTTATTAAGTACTTAGCTATTTTATATTTTTATTAAATTCCTCTTATATTAAAGTATTTATAATAATTTTCTCAGATTTTTATTTTATCATTTGGTATTTATTAGAATTAATTTTTGTTTTATTAATTATTAATTAATAATTAGTTTTAAATAGCATAATTAGTTTTTATTAAGTGAAACCTAGTTTTTATATTTTTCCTAGCTTTTATATAATATAATATAATTTTAGGAATTTTTCTAGAATTTTTACTGTTCATTTGCTATTTTTTATAATTTAAATAGTTTAATTAGGTAATTAATGTTTAATTAGTAATTAAATAATAGAAAATTCACAAAAAGACAAAAATACGGCTCCTCGAACGTTTACTCCATGACTTCTGAATTATGTCGGCCCGAACGGTAGTAAGAGATGTACAAACTATACATGTTTCATAAACGACTTATATTCAAAGACTTACATTATATACTAAGTACTACATCATGAACATTATGCAAGACATATATAGGCAATTCTTCGTATTCTTAGACGTTACTCCAAACCTAAGTCGCAACGTTCTATTATAGGCTGCTCTTAGAGACTTTCGCGATTCGACTACCACTTTCATTTCTCATTACATAGACTTAAGGTGAGTCATAGCCCCTACTTTTTCATACTTGTTTTAACTCTTTGGGGGAGATACATGCACAACTACTTGCTTACTTGTACAAATACTCAAAACATTTATACTTGATTGTTTTATACTTGATTGTCTTATACTTGATGGCATTATACTTGATTTCATACATACATGACTGTCTTTTATCTTTGGGAAGTGGCTCCCAGTAATCTTTTATCTTTGGGAAGTGGCTCCCAGTTTTCTTTGGGAAGTGGCTCCCAGTTGTCTTTGGGAATTGGCTCCCAAGTGAGGTCTTCGGAGATGAAGTAGAGACTCACTACTAATTGCTTAATTGTTTTGATGAACTTATACATGTCTTTATCATACTATATTGTAGCAGTGGGTTGTGAACACACAGGTTACAAGTCTCTTATGGCGGGACTTGTAACTAAGTGGATTCACGATGCCTTTGCTGTGTGAACATTCTTTTAAGGCTTTTCAACTGTTTTAAGACAAACTCTATGAACTCACCAACCATTGTGTTGACACTTTAGCATGTTTATCTCAGGTTAGTAAGGCGATAGCTAGTGCGTGGAACTTAGAGTCAAGCTGCATATTCTGAAGACTTACACTTTTATCATTTACCATTCAACATTTTGTATACATTTATGTATCATACTTTGGAATCTCATGTTTGTAACTTTGAATTCATTAATCGAATGGTAACTTTTCAAAACGTCTCATTTAGAGTTTGTTTTCTATAACTTGTACTTTGTATTATGAAGTAGCACCCTCAGTGACACAGTCTTCCGCTGCGGTATTTTGGGGGTGTTACAAAAGTCTAGTGTTGAGATCCTTGTCCCAATCCCGAGAGAGTCACAGGGAACTTTGGATCATGTATGTGATATTCCTTCACCTCTTGAGTGTTCAAACGATCATTTTGAGACTTTCTCAGATTTTAATGATGATTGTACATCTCATGGAGACATTGAGTATATTGAGGCACTACTGCCTCATTCTGATGTTGATCCTCTTCTTGAGGAGTTCGCTGATGAACTTACTCACATCAATCCACTTTCATTGGAAAGTGATGATGGTCTCCTCGATTTCCAAGCCGATCTAGGAGAAATTGAAAGTCTCCTACATCATGATCCGTCACTCACTTCTGATCCCAACAGTCCAATAGAGAATGTTAATCTCTTTGTTCCCGAAACATTCAATACTACTCTCACCAATCCTCTATATGAATTCGAATCTGAATTCACTTTGATTTCTGATAATCCAATCTTTGATATTCAGAATGAGGATTGTGATGAGTCTATTCCGGAACATGAATTCACAGATTCACATCTTGTGAATGATTCTCTTCATGAGGAGTTCTCTGGTGAACTCACTCATCATATCATGACTCCTCCGGAGTTTGATAGCCCGGGGGGAGATGCTCTCAATTATGAGAATTTGCAAATTCCCAGCCACCCTCCCGGGTTGTTTACGAGCTTACCCTTTGAAATCCAAACTCAGGCTATTGAGCCTCCTCTTGAGGAAGAAGATCAACTCATGATTTACATCATGGTTTTCTTCCTTTTCTTCACCTATAAGGTGACTTCTCCTGTTCTTCACTCCTTCGGGAATGAAGATACCATATTTGATCCCGGCATTTTCATGTATCATTTTCTTGAGCCGGGATTATATCTCAACGGTGTGGAACTTTCACGTGCTTCAAATGTTTGTCCAAACATCTTGAATGAAAGTCCGATGGAGATTGTCTCTTCCACATCATGCTTCCCCAAGGACAAATGAATTCGGGGTCGAGTCAAGCTAGCGACTCGGTAAACAAAAACAGTAGCATGCTTATAGGGTTTTCACCCTAAGTGTGGGGGAGTCCCCCATGCTATGGTTACAAGAGTGAAAAACAAAATGGTGTTTTCCACGCTTAGCTTGTAATGTTGCCCTTTTACATTCAAAATGTCGGCATAATAGCCGGGATTTTGAATATTGAGGACAATATTCATCCTATGTGTGGGGGGGTATTCGCTATTCTAGCGAATTTTATCACATTTTACCATATAATACCCCCGTTTTGGCCAAAATTTCAAAAATTTTAAAATTTTTTCACTGGTGCTTCAAAATTTTTGTGGTAATCAGTCCGCCTTGTCTAATCGACAAAAGGGATTGGCTAGTCCAGGAGCAAACGGCTCTTGGTAAAGACATCTCAAATCCGTTTACGGCTTGCAATTTGCCCAAAATTGTATCGTTCCTCAACTCCCCATCATCCTCAAAAGCTAATGAGTTGGCTAGCCCGCAAGATTATGGCTTGTGGTAAAGGCCGTGGAAAATCCATAATTGGTAATCAGCTCACCAAGATGTTGACTATTCCATCAAGAGTTGGCTAGTCCAGAAGCAAACGGCTTTTGGTAAAGACTAATCAAATCCGTTGACAACTGGTGGTTTGCTCAAAATCACACGGTTATCAGGTGTGCCACAGTTCTTACACCTGGCTACTCCAGAAGTGATGGCTTTTGGTAAAGAGTTTAAAATCCATCAAGTTTTCAAAACATTTATTGCTAGGGACTAGCAATAGTTTAGTGTGGGGGATTGATGAGTGCTCAAACACTCATCATTTTTCGTCTAATCTGAACTGCAAAACATACAAAAACACTCAGAAATGCATCAAAATACTAAAAATATTTCAAAATTGTGTTTTATATGTTTTAGATGCAAAATGAGCAAAAATAGATGAAAAACACACAAAGTTTGCAAAATTGGCAGTTTTAGTCCCTCAACTTTCATAAAATTACAAAACTAGTCCCTGGATATTCAAAATATAGAAAATTATCACCAAAGGTCCTTTTGAAATCATAAGTTGTCATATTTAGTCCTTTGGTGAAAAATTGGAAAAGTTTTGGAAATTTACAATTTACCCCCTGAAGTTTCAGAACTTGTCACAATTGGTCCCCGGGAATTTTGGAAAATAAAAAAAAATGAAATTTAGTCCTTGGGATATTGTACACTTGGCAAATATGGTCCCTATGAGTACTTTGGAAATGTGACAACATCAGCCCTCACCTTTTGCAAAATTACAATTTTTGTCCTTGTGTTAAATTTCTATTAAACCAAACCGGACCATTGTTATTATTTCTACCCAAAACCAAGCCCACCTATCCCTAGCCCAACACAAGGCCCAATCCCCTAACCTGTTTTGATATATCACCCCCAGTCAAACCAATACCCAAACACTGTACACCCATCCTCCTCACCCCATTTCCCGCTTCACTGTCTCATCCCCCCTCCTCACCTTTCCATAAAATTCTCACCAACATCCACTCCTGTCCCCTACAACCTTCCCCCTCCATTAATGCCCCACCTACACTCACCTAAACCACTCAATCTTCCCAAATTTTCTTTCCCGCCAAAACCACATCAAACGGCTGGGATCACATTTAATCATCCAACGGCCATGAATCAAAGTGGGAAAGAAGGAGAGAGACCTCAGGACCTTTATAAGTCAAAGAAAGAGAAGGAATGTGGCAGTAGTTAGTTTTTATTTTTTTTCTTAGTGCAATTTAGGTTGAATGTAATTTAATTTAGTTAATCATTTTCTAATTTAGTCTTGTAATCTCTGTTTTAGTATTAAAATTATCCTTTTAATCAAAGCAATTCAGTTTTTGTTGTATATTATTCACAGTTACATTTTATTATAGAGACTAAGAAACTCCATTGTGCTTAAACAAGCTCTCATAAGCCTCACCCTCTTTTCACTGAGTTCATTCAAGCTAAGTATAGCTTTTTGTGAACTCAGTTGTGTTTAAACTTAGTTTTATTACAACAAATCAAAAAGTCAATGAAAGTCAACTGAAGGGTATGAAAGTAGCAAGGTGATTCAGAAGGGTGTTTGAAATTGCTTCCTGTCTCATTTAGCTTAGTGACAAGCTCTTATGAGCTTTATGGTACTGATTTGAGGTTTGCATCTTCAATTCTCACCATAAATCATTGTTGTGGATCATACACTAATTTCAAGTTCTTGTTTATGCCTAAGTTTGTTGTTGTGCTCATTTTCTGTTCCAAATAGCTTGTAACTGTTCCACTTAGCTTATTTCCTTAGTTTGCATCAACAGTATAGCTTTTAGTTACAATTATAACCTCAAACTCAAAACAGTCAAAGGCTAAAGGGGTGTTTGGCTCAGTGTACATTGCTGAGCCTTAGTTAGTATCTTGGGTAGTTTTTCTTTGTTACATGTTTCCTTAGGTCAAGATAGCTTATTAAACTCTTAACCTTGGTAGTTTTATCTGTTAAAAGTCAAAATCTCTTTCAATGTCCCTTAGGTGTTAACTGTGTAGGTTTTAAGAACCATGATTGCTCATATCACTGCATAAGTTGTTGTATAAGCTTGTTTTAGTCTCACTTTAATGTATTTTATCATCATCAGTATCTAAGATCAACTCAAAGTTCATCAAAGTCAAAGTTCCTAGTTTTTGCAAAAAGTCAATTTGCATAGTTTCAGATTTTTCCTAAAGTTCAAGGAATTTATTTGATTTTTGTGTGACGATCTAGCCTCTGAAACTTGTTCATATTTAAACTCCCCCACCTTGGCTTCAAGAACCCATACTTGTTTTATTTTTATCAATTTTCCTGAGCATTTCACTTGGCCTCAAAGTCACTTGCAGGGGGCACCACTCCCCTGCACCAGCAGCCACAGTACCACCACCACCACTTTGGTGGTGGTTTCTGACCATCTCAGTGGTCCACAGCCCCACACATTGGCTCATTTCAACCCCCCTCCTACTTGGCTTTCAAGTTTGACCAATGTTTTGAGCTTATGACCTGTGGACCCCACCTGAATAAGTCCATCTAATCTGTCCCACTTTTTCAGTCCTCAAATAAGTTTCCAAGTGCTTATTTTGATTATTTTGCTTATTCAGTAGACACCTTTTGCTTTTTCTTGCTTAAATAAGTTCACTTAACTTGTTTAGACCAGATTTCACCATAGTGGGCCCCACCAATGCCATTTTAGCTCATTTCACCACTTGGTCAAACAAAGTCAACTGTGTGGCTTTTTGTTTCCTAATCAGCTTATTTTTTATTTCTACCAAAGTTGTTTTCACAAAAAGTTTTTATTTTTAGTTATAAAATAGGTTGGTAAAAGAAAAATCAAGAAAAAACAATTTAATATTAAGTGATAGTTTCTATTTAATGTAATTTAATTTTAATTTTCATTTTTAAATTTTTATTAAGTACTTAGCTATTTTATATTTTTATTAAATTCCTCTTATATTAAAGTATTTATAATAATTTTCTCAGATTTTTATTTTATCATTTGGTATTTATTATAATTAATTTTTGTTTTATTAATTATTAATTAATAATTAGTTTTAAATAGCATAATTAGTTTTTATTAAGTGAAACCTAGTTTTTATATTTTTCCTAGCTTTTATATAATATAATATAATTTTAGGAAGTTTTCTAGAATTTTTACTCTTCATTTGCTATTTTTTATAATTTAAATAGTTTAATTAGGTAATTAATGTTTAATTAGTAATTAATTAATAGAAAAATCACAAAAAGACAAAAATACTTATTTTTAATTTTAAAACTTATTTTTAGTTATTTTATAATTTTAGAAATTTTATTTTCACCTTTTTAGTATTTAATTAATATTGTATTATATTTAAGTTGTTTAAATATTAATAATAAGTAATAATTAGTATTTAATTAATAATAAATAATTAATTAGTGTTAAAATTTATTTTCTTTTTCCAAAAATTTTCTTTTACTTTTAAGTTTGTAAAAAAGTCATTTTCACCCCCTGGGTGTTTTCAGATTTCAGTTTTCACTTTTAATTTTGTACGTTTACGTTATTTAAAACGTGAACGTACGCGTTTTTAGTTTTAAACGTTTCTGGTTTTTCCTACTTTCCCGTCTTACTCACATAGCTTATTTAAGCTATTCTCTTGTAGATTCCTTAGTTTAACCAAACTCAAAACCCCTTTTCCATCCAAATTCACCCGATCACGAAGCCGTTTGTTAACCATCCACACCTCGTCGGGACATAACGACCCGGGGAAACCACTATATTCCGCGGAGCATTGGTTTGAGACGTTTGACCTTGTTGACCATTCCCTGGTCAATTTAGGTTGACCGTTTGGAGCCAATCATGTCCCAAAAGAGAACATTGTATTGTTGTTTTATTTGCTAAGTATTTAAAGATAGTCTTTAAATTACTAAAAGCAAGTGGGAGTTTTGATCTTTAAAGATAAAATTACAAGATACATAATCTTCTAAAATACACTAGTTAATATCATGATGAAGTTTGATATTTGAATGTTAAATCTCAACATGATAATAAAGTTTGATATTTAAATGTTAAATCTCAAGATGATGGAATTATCATTCATAGAATAGCAATATATCTCAGATATTTGATTAATATGTTGAGGGCTATGATTTACAGGAATATTGTAAACCTGATAATCATTATGATACATTACCAAATATGAAATTGGGTAAAGTATACATGATATGAATGATTAAGATGTTGTCCATAAAGATAATCAATTTTAGAAACTTGGTTTATCTTAATAGTTAGACAAGAAAATGAAGATGAGTTTCTTTATAGATTAGGTAACCCTTGTGGTTTAAATCTTTGTATAGAAATCATATGGACAATATTGTGCACGTATTTAATGCATGTTTTATGACAAGATTATTAATCACACTTAAGCAATTAACTGTGATTGAATATTCTTTTCTAAATACATTAAATATATAAATATTATGATTGTCATATTTATGAAATTGACAATGGAATATCAAAAACTCTTTTTTGAGTGATTACTTGAGCGAGGACGATAAGTAATCAAAAGGAGTTTATGAATTCAAATAAATCTTTGAAGTGTACAAAGTGCAATAATCCATTGATGGATAAATGCATGCATCTAGAAGATTACTCTTATGTTAAATTATTAAATTCATGTTTTGATTTATAATTGAAATAAGATAATTTCTAAGTATTCCTAAAAGCTAGTGGGAGTATTATGTTTAATTTCTTAAATCATATATGTTGTAGAACATATAAAAGGTAACATTCCATATAAGTTAAAAGTTAAGTCTTAGTTTGGAATACAACTTTAAAGATTTAGAAAATAAGACATACAACCTTGAAATGAATGTTTATTGTTGAAACATGTGCGGTAAATGAATCTAATATAACATGATATATTATTTAGAAAGTCTAAATGGATATGAATGACATGAATAAAATCTAAGTATGACTCAAAGATTTTTCATGAACATCATGTTTTGTTGTATCATGCTTGATTATAAGATGATTTGGCAATTTTAATATCTAATCAAAAAGTTATTAGATAACTTGTGTAATATTCTAAAAGAATATGTTTGATTATAGAATCACATCCTAAAATCTGGAACAGCTTCCAAATTCTATAGATGAACAATTGGTCAATTGTTGTGCAAGTTGTCATAGCCAACAAACTTGAAAGTTTGAAGGACATCAAACATTACACAATAGATATTAATGTTTATGGGAAATTTTTAATAGCATATTGTTGTTTGCATACAATAACGCTAATGAAATTGAGGAGACACTCAATGCTAGTTATGGTAAGGATTTCATCTTTGACTATTACTAGTTGTGCTTTATAAGATCATAGTTGCATTATACATTAAAAGAATAAGAATACTTTAAACTTTAAAATGTTTAGAAGTTTGATTATCATAAATTGGTGGTTAAGGATGTCACACATTTTATGAAATATTATATGGCATAATCAAAATTGTTGAGTATGCACATATAAGAACTTCAATAGTTGAATTCTTGAAATAAGTATTCTTAAAATTCCGATAGATCAAAGTTGGATGATTTATGTCTTGTCAACAAGTATGAATGTCATTACTTGAGACATTATTCATCAACAAGAGTTATCATGCATTGATCTATTTAGTATTTGGATAAGGGATGTTAAACAATTATTATAATAAATTTAAATACATGGTATGTTTAATTTATAATAAATTGTATCCTATATTTGTATGTTTAATCCATGAATAAATGTTATTCTAAATTGTCCGTTGTCAGTTAATAATATGGGAATATTATTAAAACAAGACAAATCTGAAGGTTGATATAATATACTTAAAGTATATTGATGCGTAGTCATGCCATTTCAGATGATATTCAATGATACCGAATATAGGACTTATCCCAACTACATGATGTTACTATATGAATCTTGTCATTAAGTAAATCATGAGAAGTTATCCTCAGACTTGAGATGCAAGATAAGTGTCATAAATGTAGTACATTTTTGTAGAACAACTTAACGCTATACGTAACTGGTAGTCATAAGGGTTGTTTTTGGAAGTGTTACAAAGTTTGTGGGTTTTGCTTGTAGTCAAGATAGAATTTGTTCCTTCAAATTAATTTTTGGATTTTAATATTGCTGAGCCCCTCGTAGGGTTGTCAAGATGTTTGCATGGCCGTGCCCAAGATCTTCCCTGAATATGTTCAGATGATTTGGTAATCTTGATCAATCACTAACAACGAGAAACAGAATGGTTAATTAAGGAATGATTTTGATCCATATCCTTATTAACGTGGTATTAGAAACAAAAGGATAATAATAATGAGAAATCATTAAAAGGTTTTTCTAGGAGCCTTACTCGAGATCGTACTAGAGGCATCGACGTGTTACAAGACGCTAACCGATGTGATTACACTATTAAAATATGTCCAAGTGGGAGCTGTTAGATTATGGACATTGTTTTAGTAGTCGTATGTTAGGATCGAACTCGAGATCGTGGGATTGCACACTTTACGTATGAAGAGTAAAAGAATAATTATTTATAAATGTTATATATAATTATTAATAAACACAAAACTAGTAACGACCGTTAGTATTTAACGGAGAATGACTAACGACCGTTAGACGAAGATAAGGAAAGTAATACTTGTGAATAATTGGAAACAAGAGAAGGTTCCGGAATCCCCTTGGGAGTCTCCAACCGATCGGCAAGGGAGGGTTCTCCACCTCCTTTGTGCCTTGAGCTCCAAGTATTCATTAGTATATAAACACCTCATGGGATTCATTATTCTCATAACTTGTACACACATAATAGGTGTTTTTCTTTCCTCCTCTTGTCCCTAAATCGATCCAAACTTAAATCCTCTAAGGGTTTTCGATTTTCATATGATCTAAAGTTTTGTGTTTAATTTACTTGCATAAACTTTTACATGAATTAGTACGTGTATAAAAGAACACGATTCAAACACACTATTGTTTGATTCTTGGATTGAATTACAAAAGAGGTAAGGGGTAATTCTTATAATCCATATAAACCCTAATTAGGGTTCATAAGTTGAAGATTGCAATTGATTCTTGTTTGGGCTAGAATCACAAAGGTATGTTTACTATTTATTATTGATTAATTAATTACATGTTATATGATCTTGTTATAATTGCTTCCGCACTTGCTTACTTGATGTGTTTGGTTTATTTATATGCATGTCATGATATTCTAATTCCAACAGTATTTGGGTTGTGTAGATCGATAAGCTCAGGATTAATCTTCAATTAACAATCTTACTAGCTCTTATACCACATGTTGCATCCCGAAATCAAGCTTTATCAATGGTGATTAGAGAGAGAAAGTAGAGAGAGATACATAGATGATAAATCAGGGTACTAGGCTTTTCTATTTCTCAAATGTTGCAATGTGAGTGTTTTACATCTTATGGAGGCTTATAGCCTTATTTACATTTAGTGATGTGCTTAAGTATACAATAAATACAATAATACTAAACTATTTCATCTTATCCTAATATAGTTATATTTTATTTTTACATCGTAAATGGAATTCATCTCAAATTCTGATGGAGCCTTGGGCGAAACCTATAACAAAGCCTTCAAAAATTAGTGTCATATAAAAAGTGTCATCTTTTTATAAAGTATAATGTAAATTGGCTATTTAATCACTCAATGTATGACCCATTAATATATTTTTCTATGAAAAATACTATGTGTGCATATGTATATAATATTAATGGGACAAATTAGGGGCCCTGGGGTTGCCCAACTCGCTCACCCTCAAAGAGTTAAAGCTTGCAGAAGCTAAATTTTAAAAAGGGTTTAAGCTTTCAAAATGTAAGTTACATAAATTTGCTAGTGAGTTTATATTGTAATTTATACGCTTGTCATTTGTTTTAATCAATTTACAAAATTGCAAGTTTCAAGTAACTTATCAAAAACATATCTAAAAGCAAGGGCAATAACAAGGTAAGCCACTCGTAATGAGCTCAAGATTGAATATGTAAAAGCTCGTAACAAGCCGTGCTTAGACCAGCTCGAGCCTAAGTAAGGCCTAACTCAATAATCGAGCTCGATTGTGAACTTTATATATAAAGATCAACTAGATTCACGAGCCTTAGAAATATATACGCATATATATTTTGTATACATATAACCATGTATAAACAATCTCAAAATAAATAAACGAGCTTGATCCTAGTATGTTTTAACTATCCAAATTTTATTTAAACTTCATTGCGTTAATTTGTAATAAAAACAAGTCGAGCCCGAGCTTTTGAAAATTTTCATAATACATACTCAAAATAAAACTGACAACTCCTAAAACCATGAGGGACCAATATACATTTTTGTAGTTCAGTTTCTTTCTTTATCGTTTTACCCTAGTTCCCAATTTTAGCCGTAATTTTCACTCGTGCAGCAAAAGCAGGGAGTCACACACACAAGAGCGCAACTCACTGTGTATGTATTACCCACTTGCTAATTAATTTTTCTCTAGTTTTATGTTTTTAGTATTCAAGATTCTGTATTGATTTGATTGTGTAATTGTTGGGTTCTTGAAATTAATTGGGTTGGTAGGATAGAATAAGGTTAAGGGTCTATTTATTTAGAAGGTTCTAATTGATGTGCTTTAACCCCCAATGGGACAGTTAAGCGGTAAGAGGTCTCAGGTTCAAGATCACCCAAAAAAAATGGTGTGCTTGGCTTAGCTTTTTGGAGTATGGTGTTATTCTGACGGTTGTATCTTTGCGAAATATCTCATAAAGCCATAATGGTATAGGCTAGGTTGTAGTCTTGCTCATTCCCCTAAATTTTTTATGTTTAGGGAGTTTGTTGCTTTAACTGTTGCTACGATGTCTACATGGTTTAGCACAATGATGGTTTCTGATAGATGAAAACGATGCATCTCATTGCCCTCTATTAGGTCTAGTCTCAGATTAAATCATCCTACGTGTTTATATATGCGCATAGAATTGTTAAGTAGTTTAGAGAATCAAGATTTTTCAGCTTTTGTTCTCTTTGTTTGTATCATTGTCAATAAGTGTTATCTAGGATTTGAACTATTGGATTGTTAGAGTTAGGTATTTAGAATTTTGAACTTGAATTTTGTGTTTAGATTTTTTTAGCGGCAGTTGTGAGCAGCTTGACATATCTAAATATTCCATATAGGATCTATCAGAATTAAGAAATTTGATATTTTGTCCAAAGAGGTGTTAAAATCATTGTCGTGAAATACTGTGGTTTTCAGTAGTCTTAACAGGTTAGAGGTGGTAAAATGCTCGGGTTGGGAGATAGGTCAAAGTTTTAAACTGGGTTGGTGGGTAATCGAAAAATGTGTTGGTGTTTAAAAGGTTAAGTTTGCAAATGGGTCAAATTCCATTACATTCCTTTTTCAATTTAATAAACAACCAATATCTTTGGATTTCACTTAAACTTGAAAATTATAGAATTGAAAAAAAAACACACACAAAATACATATTTTAAAATTAATACTATTTATTGAAAATTGGCTTTGTAACATTTATTTTAGGTTTTATATGGGAGATATGATCTCTGTCAGGTATTTACGAAAGTTTCCTGCCACTGACCTATTGAACAAGTTTTTAAATTCTTACCCACGTTCCCAACCCGCAAGACTTTATTAAGTGGCCGAATTTGACCCAAGCACTTATACAAGCGGCCAAGCGGATTACTTGGACCCTTTTTACTGCATCTGGCTTGCTTTGTCAGCTTTAGAACCGGTGTCACTCTCTTGTGATTTGTATGACGTTTTTATTTTTATTGCAGAAGTTACGCTCCCTCCAGTATGCAGTTGGATGAAAAGATAGCATCAGGGGACGAATCGAACCCCTGCATAAGTAAGTCAACTCGGCTTCCGCGAAAACGCTTTTACAGAGCTCGAGCTCATAGCAACCCTTTAAGTGATTCCCATTTCCCCGTCCCTATCTCCCCTCATCATGTAGAATACTCCCTTCACTATCCTCACTTCTACCCGTCATCTGATTCTCAATCCAATCCCAAAAAGATAGAATTTGCAGATGTTGGTTGTGGCTTTGGAGGACTACTAATCAGTCTTGCAACACTTTTCCCAGAAACCCTAATGGTAGGGATGGAGCTGAGAGACAAGGTGACAGAGTACGTTAAAGAACGTATACTAGCTTTACGGGTTACAAACCCGGGTCAGTATCAGAATGTATCCGTTGTTAGAACTAATTCCATGAAGTACATCCCAAATTACTTTGAAAAAGCACAGCTTTCAAAGATGTTTTTCTTGTTCCCGGATCCTCATTTCAAAGAAAAGAATCATAGAAGACGTGTGATTAGCCCATTTTTGTTAGACGAGTATGCTTATGTAATTAGGCCTGGTGGGATTATATACACCATAACAGATGTGGAAGAGCTTGGAGAGTGGATGAAGTCTTGTTTGGAGAACCATCCATTGTTTGAAGCACTCACAGAGGAAGAACTTGAAGCGGATCCAGTGGTAAAGCTTTTGAGTTCTGCGACTGAGGAAGGGCAGAAAGTGTCGAGAAATGGTGGGCTGACTTTTAAAGCAGTTTTTAGGCGCATTGTCCCTGCAGTTTAGTGGCAAACGTTTTTGACCACATTGAGGTATGATTTACTGCTGTGTTCATTGATTGGTGGCTCTGTTTGTACTCGGGTTTGAATGAGTTATGAATGGATAGTTAAAAATACCTGAGTGGAGCATGTCAAACATCTGTTTTTGTTTACTTGACATTGGGTTGTAACTTATGGTGATAGCGTTTTTGCAATTCTACCTAGGCATACCAAGCTTAAGGTTATGTAACAACTTTTTTGCAGTTTTTAATATTAGTTTACTTTTTACCATTTAGTAGTGATTTCAATCTCATAGCATATTCATAAGGCGTGCTCTTATTAATATCCTGGTGTGGATTTTGAAGTCAACATCTTATCAAGCCAAGTGTTTTGGATCAAATTCAGGTCCTTGTTTTTTCATTTTTATGATGATTTAGCTGAGGAATCAAGATCTATTACTTTATTAGATCAGGGTCCGATTAAGATCAAATAGTTAGGATGATCATTTTCATTAATTTTGTGTTTGGTGCAAGTGAAAATTTATCCTATCACTTTCTATACTGTATAGCAAGTTGTTATTTCGATTTGTTGTGACGACTTGTGAGAAATAGAAGTCACAGAAATAAACATATAAAGGTGATAGAAAGTTAAGAATATATTTTAAAGTGGTTTTGTCGAATAGGTGTCTTCAGGTAATGGTTAAGTGATTAATTTGGAAAGCACATTTAGTTGATATAAATGGAATTTAACATATCATATGATGTTTTGATTTGATAAAAAAGATTGGGTTTATCAATATGCTTTAAGCAACGCTATAAAGGGCAAGGAGGATGCGTCCTCCTCCCATCACGCGCCGACCTTAAAGCACAACCATCACGCGTTGTGGTGTTTATTTGTTGAGAAGTCGGTGGTCACCACCACCGACTTGTAAGACACAAAAACTTATACAAATATTGATGAAAAATGGGTGTTCATTGCTACGGGTGTTTGGTTATGGACTAAAAATTTGATAAAAAGTTGAGTTAGCGGTGATAGTATTAGCGACCATTGCTATTGGTCTAAGAGCACTTTAGATAATTCTTTACAAATTCATTTTAAATGCATAGCCATAAATTAAAAAGGGCAAAGGGTGCATTGGGTTTGATTTAGGGTTGAGTGTGGGTCTGGAAGAATCGGTACTGATGGGTTCGGGAACCGAAATTCGACGAAAGTAGGGAACCAAGAACCGTACTGAAGGTGGTTTTTGGTTCTGGTTCGGTTCGGTTCGGTTCTCAGTTTTGGTTCTTCAAGTATACACACTTAGGAACCGAATCATTAGGTCTGGATTGGTTCGATTCTCGGTTCCAGTTCTTAGTTATGGTTTGATTTTTCTGTTCATTTGATCATCCCTAGTTTGATTTTTGGATGATACATTATTGATACTATCACCAAAGAAGTCTACTTCACTTGTGAGCTAATTTAGGAAATATGGTACATTTTGATACGAGTAAACTGCAAAAATCATCCCTGTGCTTTGTGTATTTTCGCAAGAATCATCCCTATCTCAAACCTTTGGCATTAAACATCCCCAAGGGCATAAACTTTTGGCACTAATCATCCCTGAACACTAACGTCATTAGTTTTACCCGTTAAGTGTTAAAATAATATTTGCCCGTTATTCCCTCCGTTAATATTTTTTGCACCGTTAGTCATTATTTTTTAAAATAAATTAAAAATGGCAGCATAGGCTTGAACTCGGGTTTAAATTCGTTTTTATCCGTTTTCTATTTAAATTTTTTTTTGGCTTAATTTTGTTTTTATCCGTTTTCGTCTGTTTTTACACGTTTTCGTCCGTTTTTACGCTTTCTGTCCGGTTTTTACGTTCTCGTCCATTTTTTACGTGTTCGCCCTTTTTTTACGTTCTCGTCCGTTTTTTATGTTTTTGTCCTTTTTTTACGTTTTTGTCCGTTTTTATCTGTTTTCGTTTGTTTTTATATGTTTCGACCATTTTATTTTACGTTTTCTTCCGTTATTATAGGTTTTCGTCTTTTTTATTTATTTATTTTTTTTTATGTTTTTGTCCCTTTTTATCCGTTTTTATATGTTTGCGTCCAATTTTTTAACGTTTTTGTTTGTTTTTGTACATTCTCATCTATTTTTTACGTTTTCGTCTTTTCTTTTACATTCTCGTTCGTTTTCGTATGTTTTTTACGTTCTCGTCCCTCTTTTTACGTTTTCATCCGTTTTTTTACGTTTTCGTCCATTTTTTTACGTTTTCGTCACTTTTTCTTCTTTTTTTGTTTGTTTTTATCCGTTTTTATAAGTTTCGTCCATTTTTTATGTTCTCGTCAACTTTTTTACATTTTGTCTGTTTTCATACATTTGCGTCCGTAAAAAAACGAACAAAAACGTATAAAAATGGACGAGAACGTAAAAAATGGGAGAGAATGTAAAAAACGGACAAAAAAGTAGAAAAAGGACAAAACGTATAAAAACGAACGAAAGCATATAAAAACAGACGAAAACGGATAAAAAAATAGTTTAAGCAAAAAAAAAAAAGGTTAAATAGAAAACGGATAAAAATGAGTTTAAACCCGAACTCGAGCCTATGCTGCCCTTTTTAATTCATTTTAAAAAATGAGGACTAACAGTGCAAAAAATATTAATGAAAGGACTAACGGGCAAATATTATTTTAACACTTAACGGGTAAAACTAACAACGTTAGTACTCATGGATGATTGGTGCCAACGGTTTGTGGACTTGGGGATGTTTAATGCCAAAGGTTTGAGATAGGGATGGTTCTTGCAAAATACACAAACCACAGGGATGATTTTTGAAGTTTGCTCTTTTGATACCTTGAGCATCTTTCCTGTGTCTACCTTTGTTGTACGTTTATTTCAACCCTATGGATTAGTCGGTAAAAAGTCGATAATAATGGTTACCAAATTAGTGATGATACGTAAAACTTGGCTAACGAAGAAAAGGTGTCACCACATTGCATTTGATCATTCTCAATGCTCTAAAACTTCGAAAACCAAATCTTTATATTGGAAAGTTTTAACCTTGATTGATATTGTTGTAAGCCACAAGTGTTTTGTCATCCAAAGTTAAGTATAAGTGGGTATATGTTGGAAAATTTAGTGCACTTGAGGGTTCAGTTCAAACCTGGCAATGGGTCAGGAGGTACGAAGTGTACACCCATCAGGTCCCTGAACACCCTGACTCATATAGTGGTTAAGTGTTATTCAGTGTCTGATGAAGTTCAGTGAGTTCACTCTTTCAGGGAGTGATACTCTGGACTTAATGGTATTCATCAGGGAGTTGATGTCCTCAGGGACTAGCTCATCAGTGAGTATAACGAACTCACTGGACTGAATTCAAACTTGGTTGTAACTGCTTTGACCTATTCAATTGGCAGTTATAACTGTATTAATGACCATGTTTAATTGGTCATGTAACCACTAATACCTATTATTATGGAGACAAATTAAGTGGGATTAATGGGCCGTTAATCACTCTTAATTCCATTAAATAGAAAGATCAAATCATGCATGAGGGACACACAGAAAACATATAACACTTAAACACAAATGGTTATTGATTTGTGCCTAATTCAATAACAAACATTTGGTCTTATCCCAAGTAGATATTCGTGATACCCAGGCATTAGGGTCGAATAGTTTACTTTGGAAAGTGATAACACGATTCCAAGTGATATCCGGTAACCATTCATTGGTACGTAGTTAGGTCATTGATTATTTTCACCCTGTTCTGGGCTTATAACCACCAACAATCAAAGTAAACTATTTTTATGATAATCAATGACTGCTGCTATAAGGCATATGGCTACTAACTTTTCCAAATTGGAAAAGTTTGAAGGTGTTGATTTCAGAAGATGGCAAAAGAAGATGCACTTCTTGCTATCAAGCATGAATGTGGTGTATGTTTTAAGCACTGCCATTCCTAAGGATCATGGGGATGATGCTACTGTGGAACAGATAAGGAATCGAAGCAAATGGGAGAATGATGATTATGTCTGCAGAGGTTTAATCCTCAATGGTATGTCTGCTTCTCTCTTTGACATTTATTAGAATATTGAATCTTCCAAAGAACTGTGGGATTCCTTGGATTCCAAATATATGGCTGAGAATGCATCAAGTAAGAAGTTTCTTGTAAGTAATTTCACAAATTACAAAATGACTGATTCAAGACCAGTTATAGAACAATACAATGAACTTCTTGGAATACTTGGAAGGTTTACACAACACAAAATGAACATGGATGAGGCTATTTCAGTCTCTTGTATCATTGACAAACTCCCTCCTTCTTGGAAAGGTTTCAAGCATACCTTGAAACATAAGAAGGAAGAACTGACACTTGTTTAGTTGGGTAGTCATCTGCGTATTGAGGAATCCCTCAGGGTGCAGGATAATGACAAGCCAAAGAGTAGCAATGCTACTGGTGCATCTGTTGTCAATATGGTGGAACATAACAATTCCACCAGGTACAATGACAATAAAGTCAAACGTAAACATCAGGATAACACAAGGGCTGATCCTAACAAGAAGGCAACACCTACTTGTTGGAAATGTGGCAAATCTGGTCACATTAAAAGGGATTGGAAAGGTGTTTAGGTTGGTGGTAAAACCAATTGTTCTGGCACTAGTGGTTCAGGGAGTGGTGGTTCTGCCAACTCATTGAAAGGTCAGAATATGTTTAATGAATCTCTTCAGGTTTATTATGTTACATATGTATCTGAATCTAACTATGTGCAGGATGATGATGTTGCGTGGTGGGTTGACTCTGCAGCAACTGTAATGATAGAAGATGGTTCAAGATTTATGAGTCACTGAATGATGGTTCTATTCTTCACATGGGAAATGAGTCAACAACATTGGTGAATGGTCGTGGTTGTGTAGATCTTAATTTTAGTTCTGGAAAGATTGTAACTTTGTTTAATGTTATTCATGTTCCTGATATAAGGAAGGACTTGGTTTCAAGTAGTGTTTTGAATAATCATGGATATAAACAAGTTATTGAATCTGATAAATTTATTTTGTCTAAACATGGTGTGTTTATTGGTTTTGGCTATTTGTGTAATCAAATATTCAGGCTAAATGTTGTCACTGACATTGTTAACTCAGCCTTTATGTCAACCTCTAAACTGAATGACTCTACCTGTGGCATGCTAGACTTGGCCATGTACATTTTAAAAGGATGCAAGATATGTCTAAGGATTGGTTAATCCCAGCATTTGACATGGACACTTAAAAGTGCAAAACTTGCATGTTGACCAAAATTACTAAGAAACCTTTTTAGGGTGTTAAACGTGAGACTGAGCTCTTGGAGCTTATACACAGTGACCTGTGTGACTTGCATGCCACACCCTCTTTAGGGAATAAGAATTACTTTGTGACATTTATTGATGATGCTTCTAGGTTTTGTTATATCTATCTATTACATACCAAGGATGAAGCATTAGATAAATTCAAAGTATTTAAAACTGAAGTTGAGTTGCAACTTGGGTCCCTGATCAAAAGATTCAGGACTGATAGGAGAGGTGAGTACATGGATACTCTGTATTTTCAGTCCCTATAATCCTCAACAAAATGGTATCTCAGAAAGGAAAAACAAGGTACTGAAGGAGATGGTTAATTCCATGTTGTCCTATTCAGGACTGAGTCAAGGGTTCTGAGGTGAAGCTATGTTAACAGCTTGCTATTTATTAAATAGGGTTCCCAATAAAAGGAACAAGATTACCCCTTATGAACTATGGAATAAAAAGAAACCCAACCTGAATTATCTCAGGGTCTGGGCTTGTAGGGCTGTTGTCAGACTCCCTGATCCAAAATTGAAAACTTTGGGTGAAAGAGGCATTGAATGCATCTTTGTTGGATATGCTAAGCATTCCAAGGCTTATAGGTTCTATGTTATTGAACCTAATGAATATGTTTCAATTAATTCAATAATTGAATCAAGGAATGCACTATTTGATGAGAATAGATTCTCATCAGTCCCTAGACCAAGTCAAAGGATTCCAAATGGAACTGATGACATTGGTGTATCAGAGGTCCCTGATGAATTATCATCTCAAGCCACTGATGAAGTTGTGGTTCAACAACCTGAACCTGAGCTCAGAAAGAGCAAAAGAGTTAGGACTCCAAAATCATTTGGACCTGAGTTTCAATTATACTTAATTGAAGGTACAAGGGATGAGGTATCTGACCAATACTCCTATTGCTTCATTGTTGAGGGAGATCCCAAAATTTTTGAAGAAGCAATGAAGTCCCAAGATGTTGCTTTCTGGAAAGAAGTAATAAATGATGAGATTGACTCCATCATGGGCAACAACACTTGGGTTTTGGTTGATCTACCACCAGGTTGCAAACCTCTTGGTTGCAAATGGATTTTCAAAAGGAAAATGAAGGTAGATGGAACTATTGAAAAGTTCAAGGCTAGACTAGTCATTCAGGGCTTTAAACAAAAGTCAGGGATAGACTACTTTGATACTTATGCCCCTGTGGCATGTATCAGTACCATCAGGCTGCTGATTGCTTTGGCATCAATTTACAATCTGATTATTCATCAGATGGATGTGAAGACAGCTTTCTTGAATGGTGAATTGGATGAGGAGGTTTATATGAACCAACATCTGGGTTTCATCTTTCCTGGCAATGAAAACAAGGTGTGCAAACTGATTAAGTCTTTATATGGACTGAAACAGGCACCTAAGCAATGGCATCAAAAATTTGATGAAGTGGTTTTGTCTAATGGTTATGTTCTTAACCAGGTTGACAAATGTGTATATAGAAAATTTGATGAATCTGGTAAAGGAGTCATCATTTGTCTATATGTTGATGACATGCTGATCTTTGGCACTGACCAAAATCAGGTTGACTTGACAAAGGAACTTTTGTCATCAAGGTTTTCCATGAAGTACATGGGGGAGGCAGATGTTATCCTTGGTATAAGGATCAAACATGAAAGTAATGGTATATCAATTTCTCAGTCTCATTATATTGAGAAGGTACTGAAGAAATTTAATTACTTTGATTGTACTCCAGTGAGTACTCCTATGGATACAACTGAGAAGCTCATGCCTAATACTGGCAAAGCTGTATCTCAACTTGAGTATTCTAGGTTGATTGGCTGCCTGATGTATGCCATGACTTGTACAAGGCCTGATATTGCCTTTTCAGTGGGTAAACTGAGCAGGTATACTAGTAATCCTAGTACTCAGCACTGGCAAGCAATTCAGAGGGTTTTTAAGTATTTGAAGAGAACTATGGATTATAGTCTCTCATATACTGGTTATCCTTCAGTGTTGGAAGGATACACTGATGCAAGTTGGATCAGTAACACTGAAGACAATTCGTCTACCAGTGGCTGGGTATTCCTACTTGGTGGAGGTGCAATTTCTTGGGCTTCCAAGAAGCAAACTTGCATAACCAGTTCAATGGAATCTGAATTTGTAGCTTTAGCAGCTGCTGGTAAAGAAGCTTAATGGTTGAAAAACTTGCTTCTTGAGATTTCATTGTGGCCTAAACCTATAGCACCCAATTCTATCAGTTGTGATAGTGCTGCTACATTAGCAAAGGCTTATAGCCAGATGTACAATGGGAAGTCTAGACACTTCGGTGTCAGGCATAGCATGATTCGTGAGCTTATCATGAATGGGGTGGTATCTATAGAGTTTGTTTGATCTAAACAAAATTTAGCTGATCACTTGACGAAGGGCTTGACTAGAGACTTGGTTTTAAAGTCTGCTAAAGGGATAGGTTTAAAGTCCAACTTAGTCACTGAATGCTAAGACACCCAACTCCCTCATGAGGAAACTTGGGACCTGAGTTCAATGTAGGAAGCTGAACATTCAGTGTACTGAAGCACATGTTTTACAAACATCCCAAGGTTTGTGCTTGGAACCTGCTAGAAAGGAAGATGAAGTCATTACTTCTTAATGGTTAATTTTCTTTGAAAATGTGCTTGGCAGGAGCATTAATAAAGAGGGACCACCTATATGAATGTTGAAGTTTTTCCTCTTCAGGAAGCTATGGACTTTTAGCTTTTACAACATTAATGAATTGGATATGGACACATGGCTTATATAGTGTCAGGAGTGTTTAAGTGTTTGAAAATGTATGTGAATTTTATCTTCAGGTATTCAAATGAGTTGAAAGGTTCAATTCTTAGTACACCCTGATTCTTGAATATTTGAACGTGTAATGTACTAAGATGGAAATTCAATCCACAGGATATTTTCATTTATGCATATGTTTTGTTTAATGTTTAATTTTCATGCAAAGGAAGTGAACTAAATTTGGGGAGGATTGTTGGAAAATTTAGTGCACTTGAGGGTTCAGTTCAAACCTGGCAATGGGTCAGGAGGTACGGAGTGTACACCCATCAGGTCCCTGAACACCCTGACTCATATAGTGGTTAAGTGTTATTCAGTGTCTGATGAAGTTCAGTGAGTTCACTCTTTCAGGGAGTGATACTCTGGACTTAATGGTATTAATCAGGATGATGAGTTCAGCTCAGGCTGAAGGATCTCATCAGGGAGTTGATGTCCTCAAGGACTAGCTCATCAGTGAGTATAACGAACTCACTGGACTGAATTCAAACTTGGTTGTAACTGCTTTAACCTATTCAATTGGCAGTTATAACTGTATTAATGACCACGTTTAATTGGTCATGTAACCACTAATACCTATTATTATGGAGGCAAATTAAGTGGGATTAATGGGCCGTTAATCACTCTTAATTCCATTGACTAGGGTTGAGTAATCTTACCTATAAATAAGAAGATCAAATCATGCATGAGGGACACACAGAAAACATATAACACTTAAACACAAAGGGTTATTGATTTGTGCCTAATTCAATAACAAACATTTGGTCTTATCCCAAGTAGATATTCGTGATACCCAGGCATTAGGGTCGAATAGTTTACTTTGAAAAGTGATAACACGATTCCAAGTGATATCCGGTAACCATTCATTGGTACGTAGTCAGATCATTGATTATTTTCATCCTGTTCTGGGCTTATAACTACCAACAATCAAAGTAAACTATTTTTGTGATAATAGTCATCCGATCAATTTGGTCGTTGTATCACTTATTATGATTACACTTACCCATTTGTTCTACATTTTGGCCAAAAAATGTTATGTCTTATTATGTTTACACTAAGTTAACAGAATATGTCTTGGTAATTACCTAAAAACACATTTCTACTTGAACTTAAACCGGTTACCCAACACGACGGTATTTTTCGTCACATCTGAAAACTTACAAGTATATCAAATCAAATTTGTTGTTATCGGCCACCGAGTATCAATTAATCAACTAAAATTAAGGTTAATAAGCAAATCTCAGTAAGTTGCAGAAATGATATTCGTGGATATCCCTAGCTAGACGCATTTTTGCATCCAACATTTTATTGACAAATCATGAAGACATGCATACTTTAAAAAATTGAGTTTATCATAAATCATTAATTCATACATAACAATCAATCTTTTGTTCCTTACTTAAGTGTTGCCTTCTTAGCAATTTAGCTCATTTGCATATGGATTTAAAGAGTATCATATATCCCATATTTGGATGCTTTGCCAAACTTATCAAATTACACCTTAATGAAAAGTACTTTTTTTTTTGAAAATTTGTAAGGATATTGTTGTTATTTGCCATGTTTTGATTATAACTCATAAGATGCCAATATCTCGTCAAATCATATACTCCATTTCATTATCTAAGATTTCAAGAAAAAACTTTGTTGTTAAAAAGGTTGGTATGAATGAAATCAGATGGTGTAAACTTGGCCGAGTAAATACCCCGTATTTAAAAAAAAAAAAAAAAAAAAAAAAAAAAAAAAAAGAGACAGAGAGAGAGACATTTTGAAATTGCTTGCTCGAATACTGATTGTATGATGGCTTGCTTTAATATCTCATACAGAAAAAAGCAGTCCAACAACTTCTAAATATGGACTCGAATTACTAATGGGAGCTGCATAGATATGTGTTTTGCATGAGAATATGCAAGAAAAAAATTGGTCAAGCACGCTAATACGCTATACCACTGAGCAAGATATAACACATCATACGTGCACCTCTTCTAAGTTGCATGTATTTAAAGTAGTAGGTCTGTACGTGTTTGGCACAGTTATCTTTCTTTATGTAACATATTTGCAGCAAGTATTCTCAACATTCAAAGCTTTTGTCATTTGTTCATAAATTTTTGCCTCTATACCTCGCAGATGCTAAAATGCAGAAGATGGTTGTACGTAGTTGTAATAACTTAATGCTAAGAGTAAATATTGAACAACCACCCACCCACCAAGCACATTTTCTTTATAATCTCCTCATTTTCCACAAGAAATCTCATTCTATTCAAATACACACATACATCAATTTTGTGAACTTATGGTGAAAGAAGAAAAAATAGCATCACTGCATATGTTTGTAAGTAATTTTAAGCACCTTGTTCAAAAGTACTACCGTATTTGACAAATTTGATTTTATTATTGGTTGTTTTCTTTTTGGATTTTTAACTCTAGCGATTTTTGTTGAATAACATCACATGATTTGTTTTGAGTTCAGAAACAAAGAAAAGATAAAAATAAGAGAAACTTCATGTCATTGTTGAAATAGGTGTTCTTGAAATTATAAAGTAATGTATGATGTGTTTCACATTTACGGCTAAATTATGCAATAACTTGTATCTTTAATCTGTTTTGTTTTCCACGAATCCATTTTTGGATGCATAAAACACTATTTGTGTCACATGTCTAAATGTACAAGTTTACTTATGTAAAATTTATAATTCATATTCTTACATGTATAAATCTCTTAAATATATATATATATATATATATATATATATATATATATATATATATATATATATATATATATATATTGATATTTTCTTGCGAAAACCATCTTATGTGCGAGAACTGAGAGAACCACCAAAAACATACATGCACGCCTTCAATAATTGTATTTTTGCACATATGTTCTAAAAACAATATATATGTTTAAAAAAAACATAGTTGTTTTAAAGAATTTGATAAGAAATTGGAAATACAAAATTTTTCTTTGAAATTGTGCATGTATGTTCTTATAAGGCGTGCAACGACAATATTACAGCCGTGTGTAAGGTTTTTGTGAAAAAAGATGATGAGTTCATGATGATATTGCAGAATATACGTGGATACTCACGATTATTGATGATTTGCATGTATTTTTATTTTATTTTAAAAGGTGTGCATGTATGTTTTTGGTGGTTCTCTCAGTTCTCGTAGATAAGATGGTTCTCGTAAGAAAGTCTCCCTATATATATATATATATTCAATTTTGGATTAAGATTCTCTCATTTTCAATTTAAATATAAGAGGTAATGTTGAGATTTATATGAGTGAGGAAAAAAATTATTTATCGTTGGACTTCTATTTAGTAAAAAATATTTTTTTAACAATAAAGCTAACATGACCTATCATATTCAATTTGAACATGAGAAAATACTAAATATGTATATGCATTGTGCTTTTTCATATTAACTAAAGTTAGATTTATCTAGTGTTTTAAAGTGCCTCTTTCATAGTTAATTCTAGTGTTTTAAAGCCTTTAGATATGCATGGCTATCTTGACAACTAAACAAGTGGATATTTCATTGGGAGGGTTCATTTGTTTTTTACAGGGTTAGTGATAGAAGAGGTGCGCCTAATATTCAGGCAACGTTAGATGGGACTTCGCGGTATGCTGAAATTAATTTACCTCTTTCCGGTTGGCGAAAATGCTTTCTTATCACCAATATTTAAACATCAAGGTATGCCATAAACAAAATGAGGCTAATCTAGATGTTTGTTTCAGTAAGTTTTATGGTTTTATACACACTCTTTGAATTATAAAATAAAGAATGAACATCTTACACCGACTCAGAATTATGAAACAAAGAATGAAAGAGCTGACTCATTATTAGAACAAGAAAAAAATAATTAATACGAGGACGAAAATTATTAGATTCTTAACATGAGCACTTGCGCGCACACTATATCTTATAACTATAAATGAAAACTAATCATACTGTTGGATGACATTCATCTAGAGTGATTCTTTTGAGCATGTGTCCCACGTAATGTGATTCCATATTGGCACCATTGTATTTTCTATATACCGAAAATGTAACCAATGTGAGTAAATAGTTGAAATAATATATACGCGTTGCAAAATAGTTAACATACCTTGCGTTCGAATCTCCAGAGGGTTCCAATGTCCATAGCTCCCATGTGTCATGCCTCGGCATCTTTGTTAGTCCTATCAGGCGCACCAGAGCCTATGTATGCATTGGCATGCGTATAATAAAGGATGTTTGCAAGAATGAAGGTCCAAAAGGTATAAACTCAGTTACATAATCAGAACCATATGAATCAACATGCACAAACCTAATTTTTCAATGCATCTGCAACAGCTTCTAAGAGATCGTCCGGTACCGGCAAACCAACCTTCTCCAACTCGTTGAGATACATAGAAAATCCAACATGAGTAAATCGAAACTTGTTCCAATGTTGAATATGACGCCACATCTTATTATAGAAACAATAATTAATGACAATCTCTAAGCAAAAAAGAAAAATAACTAAAAATAAAATACTTACAGAATCAACTCCTGTTTTTCTTATCTGTCTATGGTACCTTTCGGATTCAGTCAAACAAAAGCTGACATCACCAAATACACTGTCATTGTGAGACAAACACATCTCAATCGACCGAACCCCTATGAAGAATCATGCACCCTTAATTTTCCTTTATGTGTCATATGGAACACATTTCCTAAATCCAGTATCACGTTATGGTAATTTGCTATATCTCCCATGCTAACAGTTTGAAATGGTATTATGGATCTTGAGATATGAAAGTGATTTGGAACCCACTTTGATTTGGACCAAATAAAATAGGGTCATTATCGTTTTCTTACATTATGAACCCTAATAGCATTTCAAACTGTTACCATGAGAGATATACCAAATTACTGTAATGTGATACGAAATGTATTCCATATGACACATAAAGGAACATTAATGGCGAATGAATTGGGGTTTCGGTTAGTTGATATGCACTTGTCTCACAATGACGGTGTATTCAATGATGTCAGCTTCTGTTTGACTGGATCCGAAAGATGGATAAGAAAAACAGAATTTGATCAAGTAAGTATTTTATTTTAGTTATTTTTTCATTTGCATTTAGAAATTGTTGTCGATTCCTATTTTTATATATAGATGCGGAATCATTTTTGGTATTGGAACAAGTTTCGATTTACTGATGTTGGGTTTTCTATGTATCTCAACGAGTTGGAGAAAGTTGGTTCGCCTGTACTGGAGGATCTGTTAGAAGCTGCTGCAGATGCTTTGAAAATTAAGGTTGCGCGTGTTGATTCATATGGTTTGATTATGTAACTGAGTTAAGACCTTTTGGACCTTCATTCTTACAACATCCTTTATTCTATGCATGCTAAGGCATATAGAGGTTGTGGTGCACCTGAATATGACTAACAAAGATGCCGAGGCACGACACATGGGAGCTATGGACATTGGAACCCTTGAAGATTTGTAGGCAAGGTTTGTCAAATGTTTTTGCAATGCGTATATGTTATTTTAGCTATTTACTCACACTGGTTACATTTTTAGTATAGAGAAAATACAATTGTGCTAATAGGGAATCACGCTACTTGGAAGCACATGATCGGAGGAATCGCTCTAGATGAACGTCATACACAACTATGGTTAGTTTTCATTTATAGTTATAAGATATAGTATGCACGTGAGTGCTCATGTTTGGAATTTTATAATTTTCGTCATCGTATTATATATTTTTTTCTTGTTCTAATAACGAGTTAGCTCTTTCACCCCTTGTCTCATAATTTCTGAGTTGGTGTAAGATGTCCATCCTATGTTTTATAATTAGGAGAGTGTGTATAAAGCTATAAAGTTTACTGAAATAAACATCTAGGTTGTCACACCCTCAAAATGTGTCACAGCGGAAAGGTAACAAGGTCGTGATGTTCATGGAACAAAGTACAAGGTAAATAATGAACGACCTTTACATGAGTTATTTAGAAAGTTCATTCAAGATTTTGTAAAATAAGTTCTACAATCAAGTTTTAAAGTTACATGTCCCTAATGAAAAGGATAAATGTTCACATTGAATGTACGACAACATGATAAAATCTTCATGATATGATGCCACGACATAAGACTCGGTGAATGGCACAACAATGCAATCCGTGCTAGCTAAGTTACTGACCTGAGAAATAAATGCTAAAATGTTAACAATGTTGGCGAGTTCATAAGTTTAAGTAATTGTAAAGTCAAGTGCGGACACAATATTTCAATATGTATAAACACTATAACAAATAAAATGTCATAGAGAAAAAAATAATACAGTTGCCCTAAGCTCATGACCCCATAGTTCAACATAATCTTATGCGATTTGCACAAATATATAATTGCCCCTGTAGGTGTTTAGCCAAACACCCAATAATACAAATGATATGCGTCTATTTGCCCAGTTGGTGCGACCAACCCGGATGGAGGTGTTAACCCAATAGATCTATTATTCACAACATTCGCGCATACGAGTAAATAACGGTTCATGATAAATGGGGACCTTATGGCTAATGTGCTAACTTAGGCAATAAGTAAACATTTTATGCACTTGTGTCCGTAAGTAAAAGTAAGCATAGTATTCTTACCTCGAGTATTTCAAGATAGTATAAACAAGTAAAAATGGGGCTATGAAGCTCACCTCAAGTAGTGTAGTGAAATTCAGAATATCACAAATAAACTGAGCGCGCAAAATTCCTAACCGCAACCTAATTAAATAATAAGGTGCTTTAGGTTTACGAAACGAAATTTATGCATGCATATGAGTTTTTGTAAACTTTACATCACTCGTACATGTGTTCATTCATGAGCCCTTATTACATTTAGTTATGCATTCTTCTGCTGACTTTCTCTCTCAATAGTAAATGGAGAGAGAAAACGGTAAGGCATCAGAATGGACATGGGTCATTGGAAAAAGGAACAGACAACCCAAAACCACCACCCAAAAATCATAAGAAACAACCTTCTACTTCACTAACTTCCCGGAAAACTATCATGCATGACATTTTAAACGTTATGGTAACGTTGTTGATGTATACATTGACCGTCAGAAAAATAAGCTTGGGTATCGGTTTGGTTTTGCAAGGTTTGCTGGTGTGAACAACCCCCTCGAATTCGCACACAAACTGAACTACATCTGCATAGGCACACACAAAATTCATTGCAACGTGGCCCTGTTTCAACGCACAGAAGGCAAGTTATATGCCACCCCTATTCCCACCAAACTTAACAACTCTAAAACTCACTATAACACAAGAGCTACAACTACACATCAGACATCTTATGTTGATGTACTCAGCGGGAAAACACCACCTCCAGTAAAAAAGATTCTACTAAACCAACTTCCACCAGTAAACACTCATAGTGCCTTTTCTATCATAACCGAACTCCGCTCCATTGCTAGAGCCACAAACACCTTCAACATCATTCATGATGAGGGTTTCTTCAACTTTACCATAAAATATCTAGGAGGTCTACATCTCCTTGTCATATTTAATGATCATAACACGGCGATCGATGCACTTTCCAATCCCACCTTCAAATCTCACTTTAAAAGTCTTAAACCCTGGAACCATGACACACATATTTTGGATCGTGTTACATGGATTACTATCTCCGGTCTGCCCCCACACTTGTGGTTAAAGGACGTATTCTCCACTGTGGCTGAGACTTGGGGGAAGTTTTCATCCAAGAAAAGTGTAGTACAAGACAATTTAATCATTACCTTGGAAAAGTTTGCATACTAACGAAACAAATGGACTTCATCAAAGAACTGGTTCATGTACCATTTGGAGACGATTTAATACCAATTCGGGTTGTTGAAACTGATGGTGAGATTCTCTTTTTAATGGTTACACACTCACCTCATCTTTGTATGGTGAATCAAATGGAACAAGAAACTTCAGGGGATCGGATGATGAATCTGGCAAAGATTCTGATGATGGTGGTCACGGAGAAGAAATCTCAGTTAAATATAGTAGTGAGTCAGCACACACGGAAAATGTTGGTTAAAACAAAGAACCTACCATGGGGTCAGATACTTGTTTTGATGTTGGGTCAACATCGGATGCTGAGCATGCGGTCAATGACAAAAACTATCCTTAGAGTCCTGCCTGTTTGCAAGAGAAAGTCACCGACAATGAAAGTGACACCAAGGTGAAGTCAACTTTCCCTACTCCTGTCAAAATTCTTAGTAGAAACGATAAACACAAACAAAGTACGTCTCCTGGGTTTAATCCCACTGAGCCCACCATATCACGTTCAAGCCCAAACTCACCTTTGAACCTTCATTCGAAAAGCCCAACTTCACTTAATGAACCAATAAACACAAAATCACCACTTGGGCCACATATGATAAATTATAACTTTGGAACCTCTAACATCAGTCGACCTCCTACATCCCTATTCTATTCCAGAAAGAAACGAACAAAGTCTGTACCACCTACCTTATCTCAAACTATGCTTCGTTCTACAAGAAAGAAAAGGTACGCTTTCCTTAAACTCATTCATCCAATTCATGGAGTTGCTTCACAGCACAGAAAAGAATATAATAAAATTGGTGCACACAAGAAACCCAAATCTAAAAATTCCTCACAACCTCTCAAGTCTACCTCATTCTCTTCAACGAATGTTATCTCAGATTCCCCTTCCTTGATTAAGAGATGCAATTTGCGAATCCTTAACAATCCTAATTTATCTGATAACTCACAATCTGATTCCTTAGAAGTTAACAACACTATCTCTGTTGGTAATGAATTGGGGTTCGCGATGGCGGGAATGGAGAATGATGTTGCTCATATTTTGGGCACAGGTGCTAACAATGGTTTCCCATGAATGTACTCTCACTTAATGTTAGGGGGATTGGGGAGGATTATAAACGTAGTTGGGTTAGGAGACTATGTTCAGATAATAAAATTAACTTTTTGGGTTTACAAGAGTCTGTGAGCTCTGTTGATAACCGATTCATGTTAGAATCGATGTGGGAGCATTCTGCATTTGATTCGGTGGCTAAACAAGCAGAAGGGAAATCTGGAGGAATAATTGCTATGTGGGACACATCAAAGTTCAGCATACATTCATCCTTTACTGGTGACGGGTTCCTTGCTGTCATGGGGAATTGGATCCCTCTTAATACAACATGCTTGTTCATTGTTGTATATGCACCACAAGACCAAAGGAAAAAGAAGCAACTTTGGTTGGATTTAAAAGCGGTTATTGACTTGGCTAGTGTCCTATCTCTTGTTATGGGTGAATTTAATGTAATCCAATCTACATCCGAACGTATTGGATCCAACTTTTGTCATAGAAGTGCGTCTGCATTCAATGAATTCATCTCTTCATCAGGACTTTTTGATCTACCTATGGGAGGTATGCGGTTTACTAGAATGAATAGATCTGGTTCTAAACTAAAAAAGATATATAGAATTCTAGTGTCTCAACATCTTCTTGAAAAATGGCCAAATTCTCATATCTTGGCATTGACCCGTGAATTCTCTGATCATTCACCACTCCTTCTTATCAACCAGTCTAATGATTTTGGACCTACACCCTTCAAGTTTTATAACTTATGGCTACTCCATGTCGACTTTCACAACATAATTACCAACTATTGGTTATCAGTTGATGTTGGTTATGCTACAACAGAGGCTACCAGGTTCAAGAACAAGCTCAAAAGCCTAAAGGAATCGATTAAACTTTGGAGGGTCAACGTTAACACCTTGGATTCAGAAGTCACAACAGACCTCAGAAAAAAATACATGAGATCGATCTTAAAGCCGAGCAAAACCCTCTTCTAAGTACTGAGATTGACTTTAGAATCGAAATGGTCAAACACCTTGCAGACTTGGAACACAAAAATATTAGTGATCTTCACCAAAAGGCTAAAGTCCGTTTGGCTATCGAGGGTGATGAGAATTCGGGATACTTTCATGCCATTATTAATAACCATAGAAACCGATAGAGAATTAATGGCATTGCGATTAATGGTTCGTGGATAACTGATCCCATAACCATCAAGGATCACACCCTCCACTTTTTTGAATCTAAATTCAAAGAATCAAATCACAATCGTCCATCTTTCTCAAGTAATCTCTTCAAATGCCTTTCTTTGGAACAAATCTCTCTCCTATCCAATCCATTCACAGCTCAGGAAATCAAAGATTCCGTTTGGGATTGTGGTGGGGACAAAGCACCCGGACCAGATGGGTTCTCTTTTAAGCTCATCAAGAAGCATTGGAACTTACTTGGAAGTGACATAGTCTCCTATGTTCATGAGTTCTACCATTCGGCTCATATTCCACGTGGCTGCAATTCATCATTCATAACTCTCATCCAAAAAATCGAAGACCCGATCACCATTAGTGACTTTAGACCGATTAGTTTAATCGGATGTCAATATAAGATCAATGCTAAAGTCTTAGCAAATCGTCTTGCACTTGTCATTCCTTCTGTTGTGGGAGATGTTCAAATGGCTTTTATTAATGGCCGTCAAATCACTGATGGCCCTCTTTTAGTCAACGAAATCATCTCTTGGGCAAAGAAACACAAAAAGAAGCATCTTTTACTTAAGGTTGATTTTGAAAAGGCATTTGATTGCCTAAGTTGGTCTTTTTTGGATTCTATTATGATGCACACGGGGTTTTGTAACACGTGTAGAAAATGGATTCATTCATGTCTAAGTTCGGCTTTCTCCTCCGTTCTTGTTAATGGCTCTCCTACAAAGGAATTCAAGATTGAAAGAGGTCTTAGGCAAGGTGATCCCCTTTCCCCCTTCTTGTTTATTTTAGCGGTTAAGGCGTTAAATATGGTATTCCTAGAGGCTAGAAACAAGAATATCTTCCATGGAGCTGATGAGGCGAAAAATGAACCGTTTTTAGGGGGTCATTTAAGCCCAAATTCGAGATTATTTGATCAAATATTGCCCTAAATCGTTCCTTTTGTCATTTTAGGTACTTTTGGAGAGAAATCTGGAAATGGAAGCATTTTGGACGTTTTTTGAGCATAAAAGTGAAGAAAACGGCAAAGTCTTAATTTTCCTTGCTAGGAACAGTGCCTGACGGCGTCACAACTTCCTTAATGACGGCGTTAAGAGTTACAAAAGAAGTGGATGTGGAAAATACACGTGACGATCCATAGAGTTTTGTGCATTGGACATGACGGCGTCACCCAAGGCCTTCATCGTCCAAGTATTAGTGACGGCCCAAAATAAATTTACACATGACGGCGTCAAAATCAGATCTAGGCAATACAATTTTTATTATGGCAGCGAGTTGACGGCGTCACAACCCAACACATGACGCCGTCACCCATTGTAATCTATATATAGTTTTCCAAATTTCATTCATTAGTGTGTAACTTTGAGGGTGCAACTTTGAGGAAAACCCTAGGTCGAATTTTCCAGCCTTTTCAAGGGTATCAACCATTTGAAACTTTCATGTTCAATTAAAGATAAGTACTCTTTCAATTCATTCAATATGTCTATGTGTTGTTTGAATATATCTTACGCTTGTCTTTTATTTAACATGCTAGGCTAGATTTCCTTTGTGTTTGCTTAGATGTAGTGAAACCTAGATGTTAATTATGGGTTGATTGTTTGTTTATAGTTGTTATGGATGATTGTATTCGATGTTAGGCTTAAGAAAACTGGCAGACTTCCATTGGTAACTTGCTTGAACGTCTTAAGAAACATGATCGGAGGTGTACTACGATATTTGGTTGTATTTAATGCATAGGAGAATTCTAATGATCCCATGTTAGGAGCTTCTAACAGCTCGACATAGGAGTGAAGTAGGATCCTATAGAGTTAGGGAATATTGTACACGGCCCTATGACTAGTATTAAGGAATATGACCCGTCATCCATGCAATTGTAACAAGCTATCAACCTGTAAAAGATATCTAGGGAGTAATGAAACCTAAGTAAACACAACTTTCCTTATCATTGTTTACACCACAATAGTATAATTAGTTTAATTTTCATTTTTGTCATTTAAATTTCATTGCATTTGTAGTTATTTGGGTTAGTTGGCTAGTAACTAATTCCGCCCACTCTTCCAAAATCCGAGATTTTAATTGCTTTTATAAAAATATAAATATACAAAAAGAATCATCCCTCACCTCTAGACCTAGTCTTTAGGCTTGTTAATCCTAGCGACACTATTCCTGAGTTGAACGATCAATCCTCTGGTACTTGTCACTATACTATACTACAACGATCAGGTACACTGCCTGATGGGGGTTGTAAGCTTCTCGAGATCCCTCGAGAGGTAAAACCTAGTGCGATTCCCACGTATCAAGTTTTTGGCGCCGCAGCCCGGGGAATAGTTATTGTCTAGGTTAGGATTTCTTTTTATTAGGTCTACTTGCTAGATTCCTTTCTAGTAAGATTTTATTTTTAATTTTTAGGTTTTCTTTAGTCTATCTTATTTCTTCATGTCTTTGTTCGTAACCTTTACCATCCGACATCATGGAAGGTGGTAACATCTTTGAACCTATCAACCCACCACAACAAAACCACCCACAAAACCCACCACTAGCAAACCCACCTCCTAGGCCCCGAACTTTAGGAGAGTATTCCCGTCCTAGCCACCAAGGCTATCGAAACACTATTGAGCTCACTCAAGGAGCCAATGTGTCCCCCTTGCGATCCGACACCATCCGGTTGGTGCAAAGCGGATGTGCATTCCATGGACTTCGTTCCGAAGATCCTAACCAACATCTCAAGGATTTCCTTAAAATCGTAGATTCTATAGACCTTGATGTTACAACTAGAGAGTCGACCCGATTACGCCTATTCCAGTTCTCTCTACGTGATCAAGCTAGTCAATGGCTTGAACGTTTACCCACGGGATCCGTCACCTCATGGGATGATCTCACCACTCGTTTCCTTGCTTAATTTTCCCCACCGGGGAGAACTACCAAGCTTAGAAATGATATCTTGATGTTCCAACAACGTCAAGATGAAACTCTATATGAAGCATGGACTCGTTTCAAGGACTTACACCAAAAAGTCCATCATCATGGCATAGATCTTTGGCTCCAAGTCCAAATCTTCTATGACCATATCGATCTCTCCACAAGGTGAACCATTGACCAATTGGCCGGTGGCAAGCTACGTGATCTAAGTGTGGAAGAATCATGGGAACTCATAGAAGATCTTGCTCTCTATGACAACGAAAGTTGGAATGATCCCCGTGATTTTAACAAAACGGTCAAGGCAATATCTTTGCCTTTGAACAATTCTAGCACTCCCGACCGTAGGATCATGGAACTTGAAGACCAAGTCAAGTTTCTCATGAAATCTTACGAAGCTCCCAAGCCTTCAAGCCAAGTGACAAAATCACTTCTTCATGCGAATTATGTAGTGGTCCCCATGACACTCGCGATTGTATGGAACTCCCCGGACAAGCTTTTGCTGATTACGCATCCTCGCGTACCGAAGAAGCGGGAGATAAGTGGTACACCTTCAAACCCGAGCCAAACCCTTACGGTGATTCCTACAACCCTTCTTGGAAAAATCACCCGAACCTTAGGTGGAAGCAAAACCAAAACATGCCCCAAAACAATTCTTCTAATCCACCTAATCGTTACCAACCAAACGGTCCACCCGCTAACCGTACTTTCAACAACAATCCTTCTAACAACTATGGTAGTACCAACAATCTTGAAAGGTTGATGTCCAAGTTTATGGCATCTCAAGAAGCTCGCATAGCTAAGTTTGAAACCGAATTCAATCAACAACAAACGGAGATGACCAATAAGATTGACAACTTGTTGAAAGCCCTCAACAACCAAGTGCTAACTACACCTAGGAAGGACACTAGGGACACTAATAGCGGAATCCAAATGAAGGACCCTTCATCATCCAAACACGTCCACTTTGTCAACGTTGTCATCATTAAGCCGATAGATAAGATTATGGAAGAAAGATACAAGGATGAAGTTGGAATAGAAACCGGGACAAGGGATGAGATTAAGGAAGTTGAGGATAATAAGGGAGAAAAGTTAGAGGAAGTCGAAAACGTAGAAGAGTACTTTGATAAGTTACCCACCAAGGAAGAACGGGAATATCACAAGGACTTATTCGATGACCCCGAGACACCATACATCCTTGGTTCACCCCTTATTAAAGTAGGTGATCCCTCTAACATCAACATACCATGCAACATTGGGCATATGCATGTGTGGAAAGCTTACATCGATCTTAGGTCTCCTATAAACATCATGACTAGGACCTATTATAATTGGGTAATAAAGAAGCAACTTGGGTATAGGATGATGCCTAACACGAATTGGATGAGCAACTTTGTAGGAAGAGTGAAAGGATTACATGTCTTTGTAGGAAACTTTACATATGTTACCGACTTTGTGATAGTAGAGGATACTCGTTCGGAAATAGATGATTGCCTAAGTCAAGTAGTGTTCAGAAAACCATTTGTTGAGGCCTCTAAGATGAGTTATGACCCGTCCCTAAGGATTGTTAGATTTAAGGGAGAGAATGATGAGATTGCTTACCAAATGCCCTATAAGATTGAACAATACCATCTTCTATCAAACATAGAAAAGGAAAACAAGCAAGCGGTTTACCATAGGAATGATGAGGATAGACGTAGAGGAGTATTTGCAACTAGGTCCGGAATACAAAACTAAGATTGGAGATGACCTATAAATGAGACCAATGATGAGGTCACGTAATTTCTCATGACCTTGAGTCTAGCTACAAGACTCGTAAATAAAGAAAAGCGCTTATTGGGAGGCAACCCATGTTTTGTGTGATTTTTATTTGTTTGATTTGTTTGATTGTTATTTGCTTCCGTATGCATGCTTTATTTTTATTGTTGGTGGATCATGTTTCAAACTAAAATTGTGAAAATGCTTTATTTTGTTGTTTAACTTCGTCTTAACTTCATATAACGGTATTTTGCAAAAGCTAAGTGTAAGGGGAAACCCCAAATTTGTTTTTAAGAACGAAATTGATCATGATTCTCCACAATATTAAATGAACATGTGTATTAATATTTGTTAGAGTCAAATGCTTGTATCGAGTCATAATGATGTTTTGCAGGATTTTCCAGGAAGTAGGACATAGGTTTTTCCAGAAATTTTCTGAAAACTTAACGTAAAGATTTCTGCAGGTCACTTCTGACGGCGTCAGGAGTTAACTCCTGACGGCGTCATGTGTAAAATTCTGGAAATTTTATGAGTTTTGTTTTTCTAACGGAGTCTTAAAGTTTTCGTTAATTCTTTAGTTTTATAAACTCCAGGAAATCTGCAAACATTCATTCCACAAGCATTATATCTTACATTGTTTTCTAGGACTTATTAGTATATATAGATTGCTGCCGATTTTACGCGAGGTTGCCTTGTTTGTTTTCTCAGGTTTAACAGGTTATATATGACAAAAAGATGATTTATTTTTCTGGAAGGGAAGCTTTGAATGTTCATTTTCTTGGAGGAAGATCTAACCTTGTTTGATACACTATCCACACCGAACAAATCAGGGGAGTATTTGCTTTCATTCTTTTACCTATTTTACTTTTACATCCTTTAATTGAACATTGGGGACAATGTTCATCCTAAGTGTAAGGGGAGGGTAAATGATGATACCTTATAGGATACAATTGCACTTGAGTTTGTTTGTTTGATAGTAGGTGTGTAATAAAACTAAGAGAAATACTTGTTAATGTAATTTTAGCGCCAAATTTAAATTTTTTACAACATTTAGGAGTGAAACTTTAGCCTTAGCAAGCGTCTCATGGATAGGAGTTGTATGACTAGCATAAAACCGTACCATTCAGAAAAAATTTCCACCCAAATATGTGAGGTTCGCCTTTAGATTTGATAGGAAAAGCATTCATTATTAGTGCTTATGAGTGTACCGGTAGCATTTAGATTCTAGAACTTGCGTTAGTGATGCATCCCGAGACTGCTAGTGAGACTACATTCGTGTAGTAGGATTTACTACATGATAAGAAGCATTAGGATCACCCTTGTGTTAAACCCGTATCATAATTACTTGACCATTTAAGTCATATTACATGGCTAGTAAAGTCAACTAATTTTTTCCCACACCTTAGCGTTGTACTCATTTTTAGTACACGAAACCTCTAGTACACCCCTCCGAGCCTATATTTTCGTTTCTAACTTTAAGCATCTTACTTAAAGGAAGAATTTGTTACAACCCACCCAAATGTACACACAAATCGCCTTAGCCTTCCGTGTATGCACTCATCTTTAGTGCATTATTGTTATTTGTTTAAACTCTTAGTTAGTTGTCTAATTGATTACATGGTTGCTAAGTCGAGTCATATCTTGTACATATTATTTTGGGACGATTGGGACTCATGGGTAAAGTACTTGTGTTATGGAGTAATGGGGAAGAACATCATATATTACCCCCATATGTGCGTTAATCTTAAAAGTACTCCAAGTGTTTTGATTATCTTGATTCGAGTCATTAGATTAGTTTATTGTAAAGTATGTAAAAATTCAAGTGTAAGGGGAATTTACATTCCCTATGATGTAATATTTTGGATGGTAGGGTAAGAGAATTAAAAATTAAAAAAAAAATCAAAAAAATTAAGAAAAAGAAAAAAAAAATAGAAAAAGAAAAAGAAAAGAGAAAAAACATACGGACTACCATCCCGTTTCATTTTATGTTTATTTGATGTTTTTGTTATTTTTGATTTATTACTTTAAGTCGAGTCTAGTCTTGGCTTAGCAACGCCATATTGTACATGTAATTAACCAAGATGATTAACTCGCCACCAGTAAATATTGCCTTTATCCAACAAAACAGTGTTTTCCATATCCCTACACCTAACGTTATAACCCTTTGAAAGACCTCTTTGATAGTTTATCCTAGGTGCTTACGCCAAGTGGTGGAGGTTTGATCCTTTCCCAAGCCTATGGTAATCTATGTTGCTATGACAGGTAGTGAGAGATGTTTTCCATTTCCATATTCTGATATATATACTTTATTACACCCGAGAGATGTGAGTATCTAAACACTATTTGTGAGGTGCTAGTGTATGACCTTCGTGCTTGTCTTTGGTCTTTAATGGAATGATTATTTGTTGTAATTACTTTTATATTAGTGTTAAATGACCCCCTAACTTGTATTTTGATTAGAATAAAAGCGCATTTGCTTGAGGACAAGCAAATCTCAAGTGTAAGGGTATTTGATGAGGCGAAAAATGAACCGTTTTTAGGGGGTCATTTAAACCCGAATTCGAGATTATTTGATCAAATATTGCCCTAAATCGTTTCTTTTATCATTTTAGGTACTTTTGGAGAGAAATCTGGAAAATGAAGCATTTTGGACATTTTTGGAGCATAAAAGTGAAGAAAATGACAAAGTCTTAATTTTCCTTGCTGGGAACAGTGCCTGACGGCGTCACAACTTCTTTAATGACGGCGTCAAGAGTTACAAAAGAGGTGGATGTGGAAAATACACGTGACGATCCAGAGAGTTTTGTGCATTGGACATGACGGCGTCACCGAAGGCCGTCATGGTCCAAGTATTAGTGACGGCCCAGAAGAAATTTACACATGACGGTGTCAAAATCAGATTTAGGCAATACGATTTTTATTATGGCGGCGAGTTGACGGCGTCACAACCCAACACGTGACGCCGTCACCCATTGTAATCTATATATAGTTTTCCAAATTTTATTCATTAGTGTGTAACTTTGAGGGTGCAACTTTGAGGAAAACCCTAGGTCGAATTTTCCAGCCTTTTCAAGGGTTTCAACCCTTTGAAACTTTCATGTTCAATTAAAGATAAGTACTCTTTCAATTCATTCAATATGTCTATGTGTTGTTTGAATATATCTTACGCTTGTCTTTTATTTAACATGCTAGGCTAGATTTCCTTTGTGTTTGCTTAGATGTAGTGAAACCTAGATGTTAATTATGGGTTGATTGTTTGTTTATAGTTGTTACGGATGATTGTATTCGATGTTAGGCTTAAGAAAACTGGCAGACTTCCATTGGTAACTTACTTGAACGTCTTAAGAAACATGATCGGAGGTGTACTACGATATTTGGTTGTATTTAATGCATAGGAGAATTCTAATGATCCCATGTTAGGAGCTTCTAACGGCTCGACATAGGATTGAAGTAGGATCCTATAGAGTTAGGGTATATTGTACACGACCCTACGACTAGTATTAAGGAATATGACCCGTCATCCATGCAATTGTAACAAGCTATCAACCTGTAAAAGATACATAGGGAGTAATGAAACCTAAGTAAACACAACTTTCCTCATCATTGTTTACACCACAATAGTATAATTAGTTTAATTTTCATTTCTGTCATTTAAATTTCATTGCATTTGTAGTTATTTGGGTTAGTTGGCTAGCAACTAATTCCGCCCACTTTTCTAAAACCCGAGATTTTAATTGCTTTTATAAAAATATAAAAATACAAAAAGAATTATCCCTCGCCTCTAGACCTAGTTTTTAGGCTTTCTAATCCTAGCGACACTATTCCTGAGTTGAACGATCAATCCCCCGGTACTTGTCACTATACTATACTACAACGATCAGGTACACTACCTGGTGCGATTCCCACGTATCAGGAGCCGATGTGGGTAATATTAAGATACATATTTCCCATCTCCAATTTGTGGATGATGCTCTTATTATTGGACAATGGTCACCTACCAGTATTAAGAACTTGTCTAGATTTTTCACTTGCTTCCATATTGTGTCCGGTGTAACTTCTTTTGGGGCAGTAATTTAGAAGAAAGAAAAATAGCATGGATCGCGTGGGACAAAGTCATTACCCCTCTCAACCAAGGTGGTCTTGGAATTGGAAGCTTGAAGATCTAACCAAGCCCTGCTTGCCAAATGGTGGTGGCGGTTCCTTAATGAAGAAAATGCACTTTGGAGAAAAGTCATTGTTTCCATTCATGGTGCCTACGATGGCCTACATGTGGATTTGTCAACGATGTATAAATCAGGGCCTTGGTCAAAAATTATCAACATAAAAGGTGATCTTCTGACTCTTGGCTTTGATCTTCCATCTATATTCAAAAGAAAGGTCGAGAATGGCCAAACAACAAAATTTTGGACTGATTCATGGCTTGGAGGGGCACCCTATGTTCCACATTCCCACGACTTTATTGGCTTGAAAGATTTAAAACCTGTTGGGTATGTGATCGAGCTCCAACAGCTACTCGTGGACTCATAAATTCTTCAAATGAGCATCCTCACCCCTTGGGTCTATTATTCCCGTGGGCCTGGAGTAGAGCAATAAGATCGCCAGTCGAGCAACAAGAATTACATATGCTCAAAAACCTCATTTAAAATCTCTATCTCGCTTCTGAAATTGATTCATGGGAATGCACTATAGATGACAGCAGGTTGTTCACAGTCAAAGGCATGCGAAAACATATCACTAACCTTTCCCATACCTCGGTTGCCCAACCTTTTAGATCGAACAAAGCACTTCCAATCACAATCAACGTTTTCCCTTGGAGAGCTTCACATGCTAGACTGCCAACGAGATCCAACCTTGACAGAAGAGACATCGACTTAAACTCCACCCGCTGTCCAGTTTGTGATGATGATATCGAGACAAAAGAGCACCTTTTTATCTCATGTATTGTTGCTAAAGAAACTTGGCTCAAACTCTTCAAGTAGTGGAACATTCAGTACATTCCAAGCTCAAATCTCCATGAAACCATCAACCTGTCAGAGCGAGTAAACCTACCATCTCATCAATTGCTACATTTCGACACTGTCGTCCAAACAACGCTTGGGTTTTATGGAAATTCCGGAATGACATGACATTTTCTTTGAAACGTCCCTCAAAGGAGTTGATCATCAATGACATTAAGCTATCTTCTTTCAGTTGGATCACGAGTAGAATTTGTAAGATTAATTTAAATTGGATCAATTGGTTCAACGACCCATGTAACGCTATTTTGATATAATGTGTTCGTTTGGGCTTCTAGTGTCTTACTAGAATGCCTTGCTTATATTTTATATACTAAAGCTGTTAAAAAAAAAAAAAAAAAAAAAAAAAAAAAAAAAAAAAAACGCGTACATATTTGTGTTTAAGTTATATAAGTCAAAACTTATTTATGTAAAAGTTATATATTTATATGGTTTTTTCTAAATTGTGCCATGGTGTCACATGTTTAAAGCATTAAATAAACACATTTATTCTTTAAAAAAAGACTTTATTTCTATATAAAAGAATGATAAATTTGGTAAACATCATCAATTTAAGAAACTATTAATATTAACTAACATGTGAATATGGTAATTTCACTTTGTTTAATAACTTAAAGCTTGTATCATTATGCATGACACAAGTTAGATAAACCCTATTTATATTAAGTTTCAATACTTGGAAGAATCCCCCATTTGCTCAACTCTGGGAAAACATAAATTATATATTTCTTAACATTTTCGTCCAACTCTTTTACGTCTAAAATATACGTTAAGTGGTCTATCAAAATCTATTTACCATTTTACACGACTCGGACCATAAAGCACTGTATAAAAACCTAACTTAAAGTAATGTAGGGATGAGCACGGTACCGGTCTCGTATTAAATTAGTGATACCGAATTTTTTTCGAGCATAAATTAGTGGTATTGGTACCGTACCGAACGAGATTCGGATAACGGTACCGGTACGAAATCGGCTTTTTTTCGAGAATTTCCCGATTCGGTACCAGTCCCGTACCGAATTAGTGGTTCCGAATTTTTTTTTGTCTTATTTCATAGTCCCGGTACCATACAGTATATCGGGATCAGTATCATTTCGGTACGGTACCGGTACGGTTCCGGGATTCGGGTTGAAATGATAATCACTATCTGTTTGAACATTATATAAAATTTCTGCTTTTGACACCTAAAAATAATACATGTTTGCTGAATTTTTAAAGTGACGTAACTTCTTCATTATTTATCCGTTAACGTGTTCTTGTACTTCCCGGAAAGGTATTAACTAGTACTACAACTTTGTTTGTCGAAGTTCGACCCTGATCGGACTCTAAAATCCTCAAAAATGTGCCTAAAGTTCTGGTCAGCAAGTTCATATGTGCAGTTTTTCCGAATAATTATTTAGTTTTCTAGCCGATGATGACCGAAATGACATGTGCTAGTAAAAAGTGAAGGAGTCCGGTGCGGCCGTTGTTTCTGGCTTGCACGCACCAAATCGAGCATGTTTCTCTCTCTTTCCAAACGTTTACTTTCGAGTTTCAAAGTTAAGTCAACGTCAACATATAACCTTTAATCAATTTTGTTTCAACATATATGTATCCATTTGCTACTCATATTTATGAAATAGATACATTCACAAAAAAAGGACGTGAGTGATGACGTATAGTCTATATATGGGCCACGAGCCCAAATGATAAACATTACTAAGGCCCAAATCCAGCATGCGTAGGCTATTGTAACTTGGGCCGCATTAATAACGGGAACAGGCTCACGTAAACCCAACCCGAACAAACTATACACGGTATAGATAAGGATCATCTATCTATGAAATAGATATCCTTACCCGGATAAGCACCATGGGTGCGAAACGTAAGAAGCACGAACCCTACAAGGATTTTGCGCCTATATAAGGAATGACATCTCTCATTCAAATGTACGATATACAAACCCTAACTCTTTACGAGAACCCTAAATCGATTACTTACTCTCACGCCGGAGTCTAACCGAGGGAGACAATCCCTCGATAAGCCTAACGGTGTTGTTTATTTTCTTAGTGCACAGGTAATAAGTGCTAAAAAGCGAATTGGTACGAGAGCAAGAGCCCATAATCAGTAATGCCCAACTTTTGTATCAACAAGTGGCGCCATCCGTGGGACCCTACTAGGAACTAAGAACTAGAATGACAAAGCATAAAAATTCAAGCCAGCAGACTCCGGAGTCAGAAAAACGTGACCATCAGAGGAAGAATCAACAAGATTCGACCTCTAGACAGGTTGCTGGGACAACCAGCGCACCTGGTCACCAAGAGGAAGGGACAACCCAACCTCTTCCAGTGGTAGAACTACCCGTAAGGACTACCCAAGTCACCCCAGTGGTCTCAAGCGTTGAGGAACTCTAGCGCACCCTCTTCACTACTCCTCATCAAACTGTACCCGCAGTGAACAACACTGTGCCACCAGGCGCGCCTAACCGAGATAGGGTGCCTAATACTGAGGCAGACATTCTTGCAACAACTGAGGACGCACCCAATCTAACTTTGGGAAATTTTGTATCCCAAAATTATGAAACCTTAACCGCCCTCATGCAGGAAGAAGCAAGGAGAAGGGCAAGTACGAGCCTACAAGCTCGACTTAATTTTGGTCCTGAACGCGAACCATCACCACTGCGCAACCTACGAGGAAGACGCGCAGAACGTACCACTATCCATGATAGGCTGGGTACGACATCTGATTCACAATACTCAGAAGATAGCGAGATGCGCACTAATGTTCACTCCAGACTTGGCAGTCGGGGGATACAAGACCGATTAGGACCTCAACATTCGCCAAGCCAAGGATCCTCCAAACCTGGAAGTAAGAGGATCCAAGACAGATTGGGGAAAAGAAGATCCCCAAGTAGAGATCCCTCAAGCTCTTCTTCTAAAAGAAGCCGGCGCAAGCGCCGAAAAAGAGACTACTCTTCCTCCAGTGACTCCTCGGACAACGAGGATAAAGAGACAGGACACTGGAAGTCAAGAGGAAGGTGTCGCGATGAAGAGAACGAAGATATGTCTCTTCCATGGCGTCGCCAGAAAGTTGACGCGTTCACACGGCGCATCAGCGATTACTCAGACCGCAAACGCAGACGCATGCCCACTAACGTGAAAACATATGATGGAACAGGTGATCCGGATGATCACCTAAAAGTTTTCGAATCAGCCGCCACTATTGAAAACTGGCCACAGCCTGTGTGGTGCCACATGTTTAATTCTACGTTAGTAGGGAACGCGCGCACATGGTTTAGCAAACTCCCACGTAGGAGCATCGGTAGGTTCGAGGAATTACGGAAAGCATTCCGTCTCAACTTCACACAGCGAAAGAAGTGCGCTAAAAACCCTGTTGAGCTAGCAAGAGTGAAACAACGCCAAGGGGAATCAACCAGCGCTTTTATGAAACGCTTCAAGGATGAGTGCATACAAGTCAAAGCATGTCCTGAAATCTTAAAAATTTCAGGGTTCATGAATGGGATTAATAACCCAGAACTCATCCGAAAGCTAAACGACAAAGTCCCACAGACTTTCGACGAGCTAACAAAGCGCACTAGATCCTTTATACAAGGAGAAGCAGCTGCTGCGGACAGCAAGAAGGGTTATTCGAACTATAGGCAGCAAGAGCAGCCTCGGAGACAATCCAATGATCAGAATAACAATCGCAGCAGGAATTACCGCAGTGGAAGAGACAATGATAAATATACCCCTCTTACAAAAACCACGAGGGACAGAAGCCATTCTCCCTAGTCTATGGAACAGAAGCCGTCATACCAGCTGAGATAGGAATGCCAACTATACGCACAGCAGAGGTCAACGTCACAACAAACGACGAGGAACGGCGCATAGACTTAGACTTATTGGAAGAAAGGCGTAAACGCGCAGCTATACGCGAAGCAAAGGCTAAGGCAAAAATGAAGAAGTATTATGATGCAAAAGTCAAACACACTTCATTTAGACCAGGAGACTTTGTTTATCGCGCCAACGATGCGAGCCATGCAGAAGACACAGGCAAGCTCGGACCAAAATGGGAAGGACCTTACGAGGTCACAGACGCGCTCGGCAACGGCGCATACAGACTGCGCGATATGGAAGGTCACGACCTAGCGCGCACTTGGAACATCTGCAATATCAAAAGATGTTATTTTTAGGCCACGGCCATTACACAGACACCTTTGCATCCTACGAGATGCCCAATAAGTGTTTGTTTTTCTTTTCTTTCCTAGGAATTGTATTTTTCTTTTTTCAAAAAATTTGCAAGTATTAATAAAATGTTATGGTTTCTAGCTAACTCCATAGCGTATTTCACTTTATTGCATACATACTTATGTCAATATTGTCATTTTATATTTGCCTACATGGCGTGCATGCACTAATTAAAGACCCACGAAGGCATAAAGGATGAGTTAACCTACTAATTCACTCGTTGAGTAAGAGGGTTGCAAACCCATCAACATTGGATCATGTATCCTTGCTAAGCGCCTTACTTTTGAGACGTCGAGGTAAGTTTCACGTGCGCATCCCACGACGGGTGCGCAAATACTAGGTACACCGTACAAGCTTAGCAAATAACGAGCCAAGACACTTGGTCAAATAATAAAACTTCGCAAACAATGCAAGTATATTTTTTAAAGTCACGCACTTAACGACCCAAGACACTTGGTCAAATAATAAAACTTCGCAAACAATGCAAGTATAATTCTTAAAGTCACGCACTTAAGACACTTGGTTAAATAATCAAACTTGGCAAACAATGCAAGTATATTTTAAGTCACGTACTTAATCAACGAAAAAGCATCTTATTCAATATTTTTCCACAAAAATTACAAGGAAAGATACACTTCATTATTTACATAAATATACAAAAAAGCCTACACGCTATGGCGATGCTCAGGGCTATCCTCCCGAGCAGCAGAACTCCCCGCCTCCTGAAGCTTTCTCAGAGTCAAAGCATCCTTGGGAGATACGGTGGGAACACTCACGGGCACACCATCAGACCTGAGGATGTGTGCAGCACCAATGCCACACATCACTGCCTTACCCTGAATGCCCCTCTTCTGGGCAGCCCTCTGCTCGTGACACTCCAAAACCTCTTTCAAGGGAATCTCCCTTTCAAGAGCGAATGGGTTAAGGGTATGGCGAGGCTGCGCAAACACAGGAATCTGCAGTTGCGACACATCAGGCTTCAGAAAGTGATCTGATTGCGCCTCTGCATCCTCTCTAAGGTGGCGCTCCAACGTCAACCCCGCCATAAGTACATCTATGGGGTTGTCTTGGTCGCGCTCTAACCTGCCAATGTGCGGCAACTCGAGGACCTTCAACCCTGTCATAGCCTGCATCAGCTCATCGTAGGCAACGCCATTATACCCAGGGACTTCAGTCAAATCCTTGTTCAGCAACTTGGCCTCATGGAGTTCTTCCATAGCCTGCGACTTCCCCCGAGCCACTGCGCAGTGAACCACCTTCCCAAAGGCGTCCAACACCTCTTGGGACTCAAGAGTACCCATTGCTGCCAGGCGCAGCCCGTGGCTAATCAACCACCTACATCAACAAAGATAATTTGTGTTAATAACAAGCATAGCAACAAAAAATATTATGAAGAAGGAGAATACGAAAGAAATACCTGCGCTCAGCAATGGTCAACATCAAATGAGGATATAACTCCTCATCGTACTCAATGCTCATGCTGCGCAGCTTGTCCTCCTGCAGCTGGATGATCTTCATCATATCCTCCTTGAACTTAGCAATATTAGCAAATTGCTCCACCTTCTTCTCCTCCAAGAAGCGCACGGCCCAAGTCAAGTCAGACTTATAATGATGAAGCTCTCCACGCGTCTTCTCCACCTCAGCCAAGGCGGACAACTTCTCATGGGTGATCTTCGCAGTATACACCCGCGAGGACTCCAACTCCACCTGCGCATCCGCCAACTGCGCACGGAGCTTCGCTAGCTCCTCATCCTTCTGGGCGAGAGTACTGCTCTCCCCAACATACCACTCCCTCAACTGAGCCACCAGCTCAGCCTGACGCGCAGCAGTCACAGCCAACTCATCCATCAGCTGCTACACCTCTCCAACCTTGGCTTTCCCCTCCTTGTTTTCATTCTGTGGAGAGGAAACCACATCCACGAAGACCCCGTCATTCTTCGCGGCATCATCCCTACAAAACATACAGAAGACAGTTAATAAATATTGCGACAAGTAATATACAAGAAAACATAATAAAGACGCAGACACTTACAGAAATGGAGAGGCCTCAGCAGCCTTCTTATCCGCGCCAGACGCGGATGTAGCCTCCGCGGACGACTCCGCATCCCCAATGAGGTAGCGTCGTCTCTTCTTGGGGCCACTGGTCTCAGCCTCTCCTTTGCGCTTAATGTTCTGCGCCACTTCCTCCTTCAGCACCTCCTCGGGCTTTAGGATCTCTATACTGTCAGACGACTCAGCGCGCGCCTCTTCTTGCGCCACCTCCACATCTGGCGCCACGCTCTGAACAGGCATCACCTGGAGCGGTGGCATGTTCTCAGGGACAACCTCTGGCAGCACGGTCAAGCGACCATCAGTCGCCTCCAATAGTGGTTGCTCACCCTTCCTCAGAGGGCGCACCCCTATCGTCACCTGCTTCGGCTTGTCCAGCTTCACAACGGCGAATAGATCCATCTCTGCGCGCATAAACAAAACAACAAAGAAGAAAGGATTAGTTAGTAAAGGTGCGCATAAAAAAAAAAGACTTACAAAATTTGAAGTAGAAGGGACGAACACCCACCCCGGCCGTCCTCACTAATAAAGGTTGGCACCTCATCCGCAGCGCCGAAATAATTGCGACTCAACCCCATGTGAACCAAAAACGCCTCTGGATAAGGGTTAATGGACAGGCGGTTGGCATCAAGAATCTGCGCATCAGTCAGCCTATAGGAACCGGGTGCGGGGCGCCCATCCTTTGGCAACGTATCCTGAGTATAAAACTCATAGGGCGATGGAAATACCACATCATCAACCCAGAAAAAATACTCCATCCAATTTCTTAGGGAGTCCACCTTATCAGTATAACACTGAAGCGCCCCCGGGCGCTTCGCAAAAGAAACCCATCCATTTGACCACGTAGTGTGGTAAAAGGAGCGGAACAAGGCTATGGTCGGCTCTATCGCAAGTAAACGGCAGTTTACTTCAAAATTCGACACCTTAGCCACACCTATACAGTGCAGCTGTGAGATGTGGAGGCGATAGTGGTTGAGCAGATCGCTCAGAAAGATAGATATTGGTACGCGATAATTCGCGTACTCAAAAAACTTCGTGTATAACCCTATTTTCCCTTCGGGGAAATCAGCTATACACGCGTCCACATCTGGAGCCTCTGGACGCACATCCAGAGGCACGAAGTAGTCAGACGTAAACTGAGTAACATCATCAACCGTCATCGCAGAGCGAAAGTGGAGGCGATAGTGGTTGAGCAGATCGCTCAGAAAGATAGATATTGGTACGCGATAATTCGCGTACTCAAAAAACTTCGTGTATAACCCTATTTTCCCTTCGGGGAAATCAGCTATACACGCGTCCACATCTGGAGCCTCTGGACGCACATCTAAAGGCACGAAGTAGTCAGACGAAAACTGAGTAACATCATCAACCGTCATCGCAGAGCGAAAGTCCTCTAACTGGGCAACTATTTTCATAATCCTATGGGAAACGCACACAGAAATTACCTAAAAAAAACGAGTACTTTCTTTGCAAAATACGCTTTTAAAATAAGTAAGCAAAGGTGAGTGTGTGTTTTTACTGTGTGTAATTGTCAAAATGGAGGCGATGACTCTTATATAGGGAGTAAAAAACCCTAGATGATGTCCACGTGGATCCCACTCACAAAAACGTGTAGCTAGAACTGAAACGGTACATGCACTTTTTCCCGATTTACGAGGGCCACGTGGACACTACCCCCAATTTTCGAGGTATCCTTTTAAAATACCTATGACTAGGTGCATTGCACTTTAGATTGGGCGGCAATATTTCAATGTTCTCCCGCCACGCTTACCGCTGTTAATATTAGTCTAGCATCCGCGGCTATGAGCCGCGCACACTAGACTGGGGGGACATGATGACATATAGTCTATATATGGGCCACGAGCCCAAATGATAAACATTACTAAGGCCCAAATCCACCATGCGTGGGCTATTGTAACTTGGGCCGCATTAATAACGGGAACAGGCTCACGTAAGCCCAACCCGAACAAACTATACATGGTATAGATAAGGATCATCTATCTATGGAACAGATATCCTTACCCGGATAAGCACCATGGGTGCGAAACGTAAGGAGCACGAACCCTACAAGGATTCTGCGCCTATATAAGGAATGACATCTCTCATTCAAAGGTACGATATACAAACCCTAACTCTTTACGAGAACCCTAAATCGATTACTTACTCTCACGCCGGAGTCTAATCGGGGGAGACAATCCCTCGATAAGCCTAACGGTGTTGTTTATTTTCTTAGTGCGCAGATAACAAGTGCTAAGAAGCGAATTGGTACGAGAGCAAGAGCCCATAATCAGTAACGCCCAACTTTTATATCAACAGTGAGTTGTCATGATACATTAACCAACGATGATGATCTAGTATATATAGTACTGTAGAGTAATAGACCATGCATGTTATTTTTTTGATGTATTTATTAGTTTCAAAGTTCTTCAAATTATACACAAAAACCAATGTTATAAATGGCGTGAGGCGTGGCGTGGCGGCAAGGCCACGCCTCAAGCCTTACGCGCCATGGCGAAGCCATGGCGTTTTTTGTGGCGTGACTAAGGCGGCGAAAAAATATTTATATATTTATCATTTATGTTATAATATCATATTTTATATGCATATCGAGTTTACAAAAGGTGAGCTTACAAAAAGTGATATGCATAAGAAATAAAGTGAAAATTTCAACTATGTTTAGAAATTACTAGGCCCAAAATTTAAGCCCACATCATCCCCTTCTAAAAATGGCGCCACGCCATACGATAAGGCGCGCCTTGGCACGCCTTTTCGCGCCTTATTCCACGCCTTTTCACACGACGCCTAGACTTCACGCCTTGGTCCATTTCGTGGCGCCGAGGCCAAGCCTCGCGCCTTGGCGGCGCCTTGGCGCGCCTTTTAGAACACTGACAAAAACACATGTCACTAAAAAAAAGCTACAACTGAAGTATTTGCCATATACTCATCAGGTTGTATCTTTTTATACGTTTTTGTACCATATTTATCAAAAAAAAAAAAAAAAAAAAAAAAAAAAAAAAAAAAAAAAGGTCATTTTTGGACTATGTTTAGCAACTACGGTACACTCGTCTCATCTTTCTAGGTACACTCGTCTCATCTTTCTAGGAACACACAACCATAGTTGTTAATATCCTGTTCCTGATCTTAGAATTTTATGATTTTACAATTCTACGAAGCAAAACGATCCGGATCTTACGTAGGATCTTAAGATTTACTCCGATCCGATCTTACTTTTCACGAACCGCAAACTAAAAAACTACAAATTTATGGTTTATGATTTTATATAATTAAAAAAAAATGTGATTCTTCTTAAACATTCATATTCATAATTTAGAACAACATTTTCATAAAGTATTCTTATAATTTCATGTTTATAATATATAATAATTTGTATATTTGAATAATATTAGAAAGATCATTAAAAATAGCATTATAGTAGGATTTTAGGATCTCGATCCAATCTTACGATCACGATCTTGCAAAGACGAAAACGATCCTAGATAAGATCCCGATCTTGAAAACGTTGCACACAACTAGGGGTGGCAATTCGGGTCGGGTTCGGGTTCGGGTTGGCGGGTTCGGGTTGTCAGGTTGGCGGGTCCGAAAACCCCAACCTGAACCTGACCCATTTAAATCATCGGGTCAGCTATTTCAACCCTAACCTGTTTACACGTAACCCGAACCTGACCCATATAACCCGTATATATACTTAGGTTGACAGGTTAATAGGTTACATGAGTTGAATATATTAAACGGGTTTCGAGTTGACCCATTTAATTCGTTTTATATATAAAAGTTAGCACATTACACGAGTTAAATGGGTTAAACGGGTTAGCGTGTCGACCCATTTAACCCGTATAATTAAATATAAATAATTTTTAATTAAGAAAAAAAACTTAAACGGGTTGGCGGGTCGACCCATTTATTTTATTCCCAACACGAACCTGACCTGTTTAATAAACGGGTTAGATATGTCGACCCAAACCTGACCCACAATCTATTTAGCTCAACCCGAACCTGTTAATTTTCGTGTTGGTTTCAGGTCGGGTTTCGTGTCGGGTAAGAAATGGCCACCCCTACACACAACTAAGGGTGAGCATGGTCCAAAAACCGGACCGGACCGACCGGACCGAGGACCGAGAACCGGAAAAACCATAGACCGAGACCGGACAGAATGTGGTCGGTCCGGTCTCGGTCCGGTTCGGTCCGGTCCGGTCCGGTCTTCGGTCGGTCCGGTCCAATTAGGCATATTTTGGCACGTTTTTTCGGTTTTTTGGTCGGTCCGGACCGGACCGAGGACCGAATGTGGTCGGTCCGGTCCGGTCCGGTCCGGTCGGTTTTGTCGGTCGGTCCGGTCCATCCGGTCCGTTTGCTCACCCTTACACACAACTATACTTTATTATGAAACTCATGTTAAATCAAGTTAATATAATTGGTTTTGAAATATTATGTTGCTTTGATACTTTTGTTGTGGCTTTTTACGATATGGGTTGGGTTTCAGTCTCGATCTGTACGTGTTTGTGTGATTCGTGATATGGGTTACAAATTTACAATATTGAATATTTGTGAAACAATAATGTTTTCGGTTTTATAGGGTACAAGTCAAATTGGCACAAGCGTCAATCTAACTATCTAACAAAGTGTGTTTGGGTTTTATTGGAAGTGCCATGGCCATTATATACGGTGGCTCCTTGGTCACCGGTCACCACCATGACAAAAATGCTTTTTCTGGTTTTGATCATTTTGGCTTAGTTTTTGTCATTTCTTGTTCGAACTTGTGTTGAGCCTCCAATCCTAACCTATATAAAACACAAGTGTGATTGCTATTTTTAGAGGCAATAAATCATCTCAAAACTCTAAAAAAATGACACCTGAAAACATCACTACTAATAGAAAGTTTTCAAAATTATAAAAAAAATCAGCTGAACAAATTTCATAACAGAATCCCCATCAATTAAGGAAACATTAATTCATAAATTTTAGAACCACCATTCAATGCCAATAACAATACTATTTTTCCATTGCGTTTCCCTTTTCTTCAGATCCATGGCTCAAATATCTGCATCCATAAACTCTTAACGCTAACCAATTCCCAATGAAAAATATACAGATTGTGAAAGTTTCCGAACCAATTCTCGCCGGAAAGAACAAATAACAATCTCTGGAAGTAGACGGTTTCCTTTACGAAACTGACATCATTAAAAACAACCATATCATCAGTTTCGCACCGTTGCCGTAAAATGATGATGACAGTTGGAAGACGCCAACGCCACAGGTCAAACCGTCAACATGGACGGAGATGAATCATGAAGAAGAATTGCTAGAGAAAAGTTTAAAAGATGGTTGTTTTGGCGCTAATTGTAGAATTATTTTGTATGCTTCAGCTTCGTAAAGGTAATTTTATTTATTTATTTATTATGTTTTAGTTGTTATTGTAGAATTGGGTATTTAACTATATGTGTTGGGGATAAATTTTTAGTATAGATATCACTTCGTAGTTTGCTTTACCATATAGATTTGTTTTAAATTATTGTAAACATAAGAATGTTATATGATATAAAATATGCTAAAATATCTATCAATATTTGCGTTTTTTCAAGAACTTATTAACAAATGGGTTTCATTTTCTAGATCATTTTTGCTGCATTTTCTCATATGTATTGATATTAGCTAAAATTAGCGTGATGTCTAAAATTCGATATTAAATAAATGGGTGAACTGGCACAGGAGAATATCCTGAGGAAGCAAGTGGTAATTGTCTCAATGGTATAACAAAAAGGCGACAAGCTGATAATTAGCTTCATCTTCAACAACTTTTATTTTTTTGTGTTGGCATTGGTATATTTGAGGGTTTAGCTTTATAGTTTTGGGCAGGATTGTTCCTTGACCTATTGGGTAAATCATCGGTAAGCTTTTAATCGAGTACAATCTCTCTTCTAAAGCACAATTTGAGCGTTTGGTGCTCATGCTGCTACGCTCTCTTTGGCTCTTTAAGATGAATATTCAAGAAGTTTCCAGAAGTTTTCTACTCGAATAACTGAAAGTTGTGTATATGGCTATTTAAAGGGTTTAGTAACAATCGATTTTCGGATGGCAGCATGTTGTGTTAACTACTTAATAAAAGGGACACATTCTGGGCAACTTTTATCTGTTCAGCCCATAACTTCTTTATAGTTTAGCCTGCCATATAAGTTGTTTAACCCGGAGGAAATGAAATGTGACCATGATTCCTTGATATAGATTTTCTAAAAAAGCAATAAGCAGTTAATGAGTTCATTTAAGTGATCCTTTACGCTCCCCTTTGGACCCTGTGGTATTCTTAATTGCTGTAAATTTTGCTACATTCACATAGCAGAAGTAGCTATGATAACAACAATCTGAATCATGAACAATTTTATTTCATAAATACATACACTGAATTATTTCAGCAAAACTAATGGCCAAACCACAATGTGGATCACTAAACAAAGAATAAATTTTCCTTTGTTAGTATTAATAATTATTTGTTCCTTGGTGTTTTTATGCTTGTGCAAGAATTGGCAAGTACCAATGTTCTGAATCACATGATATGTAAGTGTATGAGTGTAGGAGTATTGTTTAGCATTAATCTATAACTTTAAGATTGGGGGTGGGCATGGGCTTATATGGATACTTTTCAGGTGTATTTTCAATTCTTAAATATTACAAAAAAACAATGTTACTTTATCTTCTCTTCAATTGTTAACGGTTTATTTTTTTAATTATATGTATTTATTTATTTATTTTATTTTTTCAGATTGGGATAGAACGCAATAACCTTAGTCGGAAGGAAAGCAACTTGAGATGACATTCGTCTTTGAAAAATGCGATCTGGACATCCGTTTCAGAGTGAACTAAAAACCAGTCCTTGAATTGGTTCTCAACAGACGTGAATTTGAAAACGTACAACTTTCTTATCTCATCCAACAAGTATGACCACCTTTTATAGAGTTATGAAGTTTCTTTTCTCATTTTGACAGAGGAAGGAATGTTGAATAATCCTACTTTTAATGTTTCTGTGATATTTGGTAATCGAGATGAGGTAAGCTTGCTTATAAACGGATAATACTGAATCTTTAATCTTCATCATGCTGGTTGGTCACTAAAATACTTTAAAGTTGCAACCATCTATGCAGAAGTATTTGAGTGATGCCTTGAATGAGTACCCTGGGATCACAACTCAAGTTTATTTTGTTGCATAGAAGACCAGACATTGAAGGTTGCTTGAGTTGTGATGCCAGAATATTCATCACCCAGGTAATCATCCTAGAGCAAGAAGTAGCAAATTGGACATGTTAAGGGAATACCGGTAAGATTATTTTTTTGAACAGAGTTAAAAGTTGTATAATGTGACAACATCATGCTAAAAAAACCTACTAATTTTATGTTTCTTTTGCAATAAAGATAAAGGGTCTGTTCTTGCACCAATTTAATGTATTTTATGATTCAATTTTATGCAGGTCATAGGTTGTGGGCAGTATTATTATTTTAGAGGTCTAAATAATATTAAGGTTGGAAGGTAGGAAGGAGGCACTTCGTAAACATGAACTAAAGGTTAGTTGTGTCTTCCATTTCATTAAGTTATTTAATAATGTATGTCGTACATGTATTTAGGCTCAAATGGGAAATATCTATCAAGTGTATATAGTTGTAGAACATAAGCAACTTTATATAGCAAACTGTGCTATGCGATTCTTATGAAAAGTTTACAAGCTAAATTTGGGTTGTGTGATGTAGGCTTGAGAGAAGCCTAAATGCGGTGGATCAATTGTCGCTGAAGTTGACGAATTATGAGAACTTCACCATAGGTCAAAACCTTTACCATTAAATTCAAATGGCTTCTAAAGTTTGTTTACGATAATCTATACTGATTGGGTGCTCATTTATATGTTCAGGACAGTCGATGAGCTTGGATTGGATAGATTAATCATTACATGTAAGCTTCGTTATTGACACCTCTGATGTTGGAACAACTTGATGTTATTTCAAATGGTGAAAGTATTACATTTTCAACAACCAATCCCATTGGTCTAGGTTTGTGTTGAATAGGAAAACTTTGTATTAATATTTATCAACCAGCTACTCATCATGATAAACCTACTGATGTAGTTGTTTTTTTACACCTGTAGGACTGGGAAACTTTTGAAACCTTGGTGTGCCGACATGGCACATGAATGGAGTGCACCATTCTCCGGTGTATATACATGTACCATATTCAGGTAGTCATGAAGTGTTGATATCGACTAATTTGATCTTTATTTGATATTATCTTCACGATGCATTGTAAATCTGTTTTATTGCATAACACGATGATATTGTGACATAAGTTTTTTATGATCCTTAAGTCGGTGTCTGTCTCAGCTTGATTACCTCAATCAGTGGTCTGCGCCATAAAGAGAGCAACAATGTTGCAGTACATGGTGCTATTCAAGATCTGCAAGCAAGCACTCTACAGCTTCCTTCACTAGATATGCAACTGTATGTCATTTACATCCATTTATGTATATGGAATCAACAGTCCAAGTCCCATTTCTTTTGCTTTGTGTGGTTGTAATTACAGGCTATGGGAGCAATATTGACTATTGAGTGTGAATAGGGAAAAAATTAATAGGTAATGGGTATTGTTTTGCTTTGACCCATTAGCTGACCTAAATTTTTTGACGCGAATTCTTTGTTTATGATTACCTGAATTTAAAAGCAATGCCAAACACTCCCAAAGTGACTGTTATACAATGAAATATCATACATATGAATAGAAAAAAATAACAAGTAATTGTATTTTTATGTTTTGACCCATTAGCCGACCTACATTTTTTAACACATATACTTTGTTTATAATTACCTGAACGTAAAAGCATTGCAAACTACTCCCAAAGTGACTGTTATATAATGAAACATCATACATGTTTAATTAAAATTGTTTTACAGGTTTGTGGCCCCTCTGGATAAATGACATGGATTCGAGGCGACAAAACCTCTTGATTGAATGAGGTAACCAACTCATGGAAAAATACATTATTCTTAGAGTAGTTAAAGAATAGTTTTAATTTAGTAAAACTTATATTAGCACCAACAAATAATTATATAATTATCAAAATAAGCAGATATATTAACGAATCATGTTTTAATCCTATCAAATGTTTAGTTGTTATACCATATATTGTACGTCCTAAAGCACTGCTATGGAAAAAAAGGACTGGAAGCCATGTGAACCAAGAGCTGTGTTGAGGTATTTTGTGATGGAAAATGGGTATAACTACCAACCTCAAGGTCCGTTTGATCACCTATTCAAGTTAAAGAGGAATGTCATCAGTTTTTAATATCATAATTTATAACTACTGTAGGATTTATTTAAAGTTCTGCGAGGAATTGATGATTCACGGACTAAATTAAGGACAAATATATGATGCAGCATAATCTAATTTAGATATTCGTATCTTAAATTGTGTACTTATGCTATATAAAGTTTCGATTTCGTTGAGTTTGATTGTTACTGGAAACTATTTTGTGCAAAAGAGAGTTGGGACTCATGTCTTAATAAAAACAACTCATATTTTATGTTGGATAATTGGATTCTTTGTAATTTGAGGACATCATAATAAAATAGTTTTTGCCGGATACATTCTTTGTTATTTTTTGGTATTATGAGATTAATTTGCTTTATCAATATAAAAAAGCAACTCAAATTCGGTGTGCGTTAATCAAGTTAGCATTTCAAATGTTGTAAATCAGGTAATCGTTTATTTCTAATGGTACAACAAATGTTGATTTTTCACATGGACAAATACATGTAGGATGTCACAAATTATATCAAGTGGTAAAGTGGGTACTGGAACTATAGTTTTTTCACATGGACAAATACATGTAGGATGTAGTTTTTCATAAGTATAAAGCTAGAAGGGTCTAAAAGGGATATCGACAAAGATGTCATCTACAAAAACTCCACAGCCAACATTGTTTATAAAGAAGTCCATAGATTATAAGTGTGTTTTTGTTTGTTATTATCTTCTCTGCAATCAAGTAGTTTTCTTGCGGTTTTTTTAAAAACATCAGTTAGTTGTATCAAGCTTTTTACTCTATCTAATCTTAAAATTATTTTTAGAGCTAGCCCGTCCATCGGGCGGGTCTTGAAGCTAGTAGAATTTATATAGCATTTAAGTAATCGAATTTGAGGATCAAACTTTTTTTTATATACCAAGGACTAATCTCCACCATCCATCTTCCCTCCATCTTTATTTGATCTAATAGATGAGATTAATCTCAACAATTTAAAAAATCCATTTTCATCATTTTTTTTTCAAATATTAATATCTTTCAAACCGTTAATCGTTAAGCGAAAAAAAATATTCTGTTACGACGAGCATTTAATTATCTTTCTATAGATAGGCAATTTGATATATTTTCCACAAATTTTTTTTTTCATATTTTTCACGTTTTTTTCATTGACGAAAAAATCATATATCATATATCATATATGATATTACATATCATATATGATATGTAATATCATATATGATTTTTTCGGCCACGAAAAAAACGTGAAAAAAATGAAATATCGAAAATATATCAAATTGCCTATTTATAGAAAGATAATTAAATACTCGTCGCGATGGTGTAATTATTTTCGCTTAATGATTAACGATTTAAGAGATATTTAAATTATAAAAAATTTGTGAAATATTTAATGCTTTTAATCTCAACCATTGATTTCTTTTTAAATGGATGGTGGGGATGAGTCACTTGGTATGTGAGGAATGTTTGATTTTTTAAATAACTCGACTCTAAGTAATCATATATATTACTAATTGTTCAGTTTTCCTTTTTGAAGTCTTACTTTTTTAGCTTTGACATTAACAATTTTATTGTGTTATATAATACTTAATGTAAAATATATGAATGAATTGAACTTTAAATGTATTTTTATTAGTGCAATTTTCATCAAATATTATAGATGACCCAAACAAAATGTTTAAAGCTAAAGTTAAAAAAGAAAGAATTTCAAAATGTAAAACTCGACACTTATTTTAAAACAGAAATAGATTTATTTAAAAAAAAAAAAAAAAAAAAAAAAAAAAAAAAAAAAAAAAAAAAGCGCATAAAATCAAGATATTAACTAAAAATCTTGTATAATCTAGAGTTTCAGACGTAAGGTATCACACTATGTAGCATTCTTATATTATAAAATGAAGATATCATGTTCTCTATAAAACAGGGAATTTTCGTCATTGACCTTTTGCGTATTCAAAAGTAAACGATTCCAAGCTAGCCTTTCAGCCTTTTCCGATTTGTAAACGTTTACTTGCAATTTTAATATCTAGTCAACTATACATCAAAGAGAATTGTTTGCAAGTTGGGTGTTTGTCAAAAGTAGCATTAGTAACCAGTAAGCAAAAGCATTGATCAGTAGCAGTTTTTTGCTAAAATACGTTTTGGTAATGTAGCTATAAGTGTAAATATAATGTTTAAAACAACTCATAAATGCTCAATGCTCCTAAGGCTAGATGGCAAAGGAGGTGAACTCCACACCTTAACTTCAAACTCACTCGTGACTCTCTTGCCCATCACCTCCTCTCACGCGCGATTCCAGCTTCCCAAGACAACTTAAGGTGACGGCTCACCTAGCATTTTTGAAAAAGAAACGGGCCCACTCAAATGTTTTATACTTTTTATTTGATTTGTTAGTGTATGTGAGTTATTTAGTCGTTTGTATTTTTATAAAGTGAGTATTTTAATGAAAGGTGTGGTTAAAGTGAAAAGAGTGTTAACTTGACATCCAGCCTAAATGCTACTTCATGTAATGTTGCAAAATGAGCATTTCAAAAAATAGGAAAAATTACTTGCTGCATGTAAAACGAGCATTAAAGATCACAACACATAACGCTCATCGCTCTTGAAAAACTACCGTGTACATATCAATTTCCCTTTCCTAAACCACAAGAATTAAACATTTTGATTTACAAAAATATAAAATCATTCCGTCTATTGCAACCCTTACAATATGGAGTAGTAATTAATGAGTGATTTAGTCTAATTTTTATTACACCCTGGTTATCGACTAATTTTATGTTATTGCGATTATAGCGATTAATATCATTATATCTCTAATACTTGATATTTCCTGAACTTTATGCTAGTTTTTGCAAATTTAGAAATGTTAAAAATAATTGACTCAACTATTACTATTACATCACTAAATGCTCTATACTTTGTTTTATAGTAATTCAATTCCCTACTTGCAGAAATTGGAATATAGAACAATAGAAGTATAAGGCCTAATTAAATCTTACTTTATTTTATTTTATTATGGTAACTACCAACTTGGCTTCACCAGCCTAGAGCATAAAAGACCATTTCTTATCTGATCATGCCTTCTTCTTTCTCTTGCTCCTCGATGGAGAAATATCTGTGGCTTCTAATTTATATAGCTTTATGCATAATGTCGGTTTCGGTTTCAGGCAAAGGTAAGCTTGCTCTATTTTGTAATCCGAATTATTTGGTTATTATTTATATGGAACGTGCGGTTGATTTTTTTACTTTCAGTTTTTGTGAGCATAGATTGTGGAGCATCGGGTTCTTTCACAGATGAAAACACAATTGTATGGAAAGGAGACACTGACTTAATCTCGAATGGTGTTACACACACAGTGCAACCAAACTACACAGTTTCTCGTGTTATGGACACTTTGAGGGTTTTCACTAAGCGTAAAAAAACTGTTATTCTATAGATGCTACACAGGGGGAAAAAGTATTGGTTCGTGCAGGTTTTAACTACGGTAACTATGACAAAATGTCATCTCCTCCGACGTTTGATCTTCAATTCAATGGAAACTTTTGGGTCAGTGTAAATGCATCTGCATCGCAAATGTATGAAGCTATTTATGTTGTGAAAAGTAAATATGTTAGCGTATGTGTGGCTCAAACAAAGCCCAACCAGTTTCCATTTATATCGACCCTTGAAGTACGTAGCCTTGACTCGCAAATGTACAGCAACATAGGCACAAACTATGCCTTGCTCATGAACGAGAGGATTGCTTATGGCATAAATGAAAGTATAAGGTACAATTGCACGTTAAGTTTTCTATGTTGTTTTTCATTAATCATAAGAAAATTGTCTGATTAGTTTTAAAAAATATGCACGACATCTCAAGAAGTTCTTTGTGATTTTTGTAGTGGATGTATGTATACATGTATATATATGTCTAATGTGAAGAGATCAAATAAAAAGACAAATATCTGTAATAAGTGTAAAAAAGATTCAAAACAAACTTCTCAAAAAATTATGAAAATTAATCCGAATATAGAGGACGTTGGTGCATAAAAATGTTGTGAAGAAAGTTGTTCTAATTTTGATTTTATACGATTTTTAAATGCACAAAAAACGAAACTTTGATACAAAAATTTTTCAACTTGGTGTATTTTGAATCACAACAAGATTTTGATGCAAAAAGTGAAAGCTAGTGTTATCATAAGGCATACACGAAAAGCTAGTGTGCCGCTAAATTCTGGTTGGATAATTGATCAAGTTATTCACAATTAATGATATAATTGCAATAATTTACTCCATCATTAAAGACCATTTAGCTGCATAGTTGCTTGGTTTTGTGACAATAATTTCCGGGAATACGAGTCATAGAGCAAATATTTTGTATGCAGTACACTACTAAATTTGCATATGCAAACTCTTGTTATTTTTAAGGTTTCCAATGGATCCTTATGATCGAATCTGGGCACCCGAAGTCACAGGCACTGGACTACTAGATGTGAGAAATGCTGCATCGTCGTTCATTGATACTAGTGATATGCCCGATAAACCTCCTCAAGCAGTCCTAAAAAACGCAATTTCAGCACCAGACGTAAATCATAGTATAATCCTAGGAGTAGGTATCATGAGTTACTCGATTCATTACCCAGCCTACTTAAACTGGTATTTCTCAGAAGTCGAAAGCCACAATCCTGCAGAATCACGATCCTTCAGGATTTTCATAGACAATCTACCCTACTCACTCCCAATTTCACTCCGCTTCAGAAATGTGACTAGTTACTTTGTTAGTAATCTCACAATCAATCTCAACACTACCTTCACGATAGACCCTATAGGTGTTTCTACACTTCCCCCTATTGTTAATGCGGGAGAGCTTTTTTCGATCAGTGATGCCCTAACTGATGGCACCAACAAGAATGATGGTACATTCTTTAATATGTGCCTATCTTTTTTTTATTTATTATTATTTTTTTATTTTATTTTATTTATTTATTTATTTTTATTTTTTTCCTACTCTGGGTAAATACTAGAATTTGATTTCCAGTTTCTTTAATGCTGAAGCACAATGTATCGAAAAGTAGAGAAGATCTATAACAAAATATTATATACAATGTACATATCTTAATATGAATGATATTGTTTATTAGTTGAAGGATTATCTTCTCTCCAAAACGCATTTGATATTTTACAAGAATGGGGTGGAGACCCGTGTCTCCCTACACCATATTCATGGGAATGGATAGTATGCAACAACGATCCCACGCCTCGTGTAACATCAATGTAAGAATCATATTTCATTACTTCGAAAACCAAAACGACTAAGTTTTATTTGTATTTTGATTATCATCCGATGAGTTAGATGATCATTTTCAATTTTCCAGAAAGCTTGATAGTTTCAACCTTTCTGGACCACTTCCAAATTTTAGTAACATGGATGCTCTTGAAATATTGTAAGTTTAGTGATTAGCTTACTAATAATTATGTCCCAATTATATAACATAGGTGATTAAATGGTGTTGACTAATATTAAAATGAGCTATAATTATGCAGAGATTTGCATAACAATAGCTTGACAGGATCAATCCCTAGTTTTCTTGGCGCCTTGCCAAAACTCAAACAGTTGTGAGTTTTTCCTAATTGCTTTCGTTCAGTTACATAAATTTAATAAACTAATCTTGACCCATTCAGATATAATCTCATTTTATTGCTTTGGAGAACAATATTCTAATTTCCATTATCTATTTTCTCATGTAGAAATTTGGCAAATAACCAATTCTGTGGATCCATACCCAAATCATTATTACGAAACTCCAAGTTAAATTTTATGTATGCAAGTGAATTCCTTTTCTTCTTTACTCGACTTTTTACTTTTATTATTTCATTAACTTATACCTTTTGTAAATCATCCAAATAGATATACGGGAAACACTTTGTTGTGTACTAAAGGAAAGTCCTGCCCTGGGAGTGACGAAAATACGACGACTAAATTGCCCATAATACTCGGAATCTGTATACCGCTGCTTTTGATTTTAGCGGCTATTGTGGGTGTTTTGGTCATATGGCATAAGCGTCGTAAAGTTAGTGTTACTCGACCTTCAGGTTAGATTTTCTTGATTAGTTGTTCACGAAAATAGTATAGCTATAGTTTCTTGTATATGATATTTTGAGACATTATATTGGATCATATCCCTTTTGTGCTCATATCTTTTGACATATTGTGCGTCTTCACATGACTTTCATTACGAATGTCAATTTTTTTTTTTTCTTCTTATTTTTTTTGCATGTTTGCTTAGTTAATGTGACAAATGTTCCAGGGGATACGGGTCATAGAGCAAATGGTCCATATAGTGGTACAAGAGGAACTACATCTGGCGATGATTATGACAAGAAAGGTGTTGTTGAGTTGGATGAGAACACAGACGAGCGATTCTATAGATCACCTGCACCACTACTGGGTGAACGTTAAGGATGATGAAACATGTAAACTGCAAACACATTAAAGCTTGTTTTCAGAATGACTTTTTTTTTGAGTAAATACTTCGTATTAAATTTTGGAAAGTGTTGTCACCATAATCACACGTCTATATAATACTAAACTAGAGAGAGGTAGTAGGTGTGAACACTTTTATCCTAGAGGGAGAAGTGAGAGAGAATATGAGGGAAAGTCTCACAAGATATGATATTGACACACACCTTATATTACCCACAAGGTAGGGGGTATTTATACTCTTACAACCAAATGTTAAGAGACCCTCTCAACCTATTAGCTTCCCCTCGCAACTATACAAGTGTTGCGAGAGTAGGAGATCTCACAACAACACGAACGCTTACACAACATACCCTAACTATTACTACATAATATCACATAAAAATCCCTGCAGTTATGACTTACTCTTTTTGTGTTCAAACAATCTCCCCCCAAGGGTAGATCATGCAGGTCTTTTACTGGTAGGCAAAATATAGACTTCAGCTTCAGTATCCAACGCATTTCTTCATGAATTTCCAAGTACCTTGAAACCTGAGTCTTTCATCCAAGTACTGAGTAAATGACCCAAGCCATACCTTTTGATCATCATCTAGAATGGTAGTCAGTTTGCGGAGATCTTGATTCAACAATTCCCTCACCTTTTCTTGAACCAACCTTAGCTGGTTCAGGGTCTTTTTTTAGATGGTTCAGGGTCCTTTTTTGTTTCTTGTGTTTTGCTGGAACTTTTAGCTGGTTCAGGGTCCTTTTTTGTTGCATGTTTTGCAAATAAGCACAATATTTGCAAATAACCCAAGCACATTTACACTCTATTGACTCAGTGCGGTGTTTGAAAAAGATTGAGTTAAGATGCAAATATTATGCCCAGAGTTGAAGCAGATGACTTGAGGCAAGAATAAAGTGAACTTCGTGACTGATTTTTGTTAATAAGAATGAGACTGAAAATGATGTAAAAAAAAAAAAAAAAAAAAAAAAAAAAAAAAGCCGTTGTATTGGTTTCATTGTTGAATTTAAACACATATTGTTAATAACTGGGCGTTTTGATAAGCTTAAGCTTAATGCTGTAGGATAATGGGTAAATCGTATCTCTATTAATGTGAATCATCCGGTATATAAATACCATTACAAGGAACAATCTAGACCTCGGGCCTTAGCCCATACTAATATTACATGGACTCTAACTTGTGAATACATCGACTAACACTCCCCCGCAGTTGGAGCGGGAGGACACCGGACACTCAAACTGGTCCTAAATTCCTGAAACAAAGCATATGGTAAACCTTTGGTAAAAATATCTGCATACTGATAACGGGACGGTACATGAAGCACTCTAACTTGACCAGCAGCAACCAAATCCCGTACAAAATGAATATCAATCTCTATATGCTTCGTACGTTGATGCTGAACCGGATTAGAAGATAAATAAACAGCACTAACATTATCACAGTAAACTAGCGTAGCAGAAGACAAAGGTGTGTGCAACTCACGTAAAAGATTCCGCAACCAACACGTCTCAGCAACAGCATTGGCAACCCCACGATATTCTGCCTCAGCACTGAAACGGGAAAGCGTCGGTTGGCGCTTAGAAGACCAGGAGAGAAGATTGTTGCCCAGAAAAACACAATAGCCGGAAGTCGATCTACGAGTAGTAGGGCATCCAGCCCAATCAGCATCAGAATAAGCAACCAATGAAGAAGTGGATGAAGAAAACAACTGCAAACCATAATTTAATGTACCCCGAACATACCTCAAGATCCGCTTAAGAGCCGATAAGTGAGGTTCCCGAGGATCATGCATGAAAAGACAAATCTGCTGCACTGCATATGAAATATCAGGTCTAGTAAAGGTAAGATACTGTAGAGAACCAGCAAGACTCCGATATAACATAGGATCAGAAACCGGATCACCATCATCACCCAATTTAGACTCTGTGTCGACAGGAGTCCGAGAAGGGTTACAACCAACCATATGTGCACGCTCCAATATCTCGATAGCATACTTACGCTGTGACAAAAACATCCCTGAAGAGTCACGCGTAACAGAAACACCCAAGAAATAATTAAGAGCACCCAAATCTGTCATAGCAAACTCCTTATGTAAAGAAGCAATGATCTGCTGTAATAAACCATCAGACGAAGCAATGAGCACAATATCATCCACATAGAGTAACAAAAATGCAGTATCATCACCCTGTTTATAAATAAATAACGAGGAGTCGCAACGACTAGAAGAAAAGCCAACAGTATGGATGTAATTAGCAAAGCGCTGAAACCATGCCCGAGGAGCCTGCTTAAGGCCATACAATGAACGCTGCAATAAACATACATAATCAGGATGAACAGGATCACGAAACCCAGGTGGCTGATACATATAAACTTTTTTCAGTCAAATCCCCATGTAAAAAAGCATTCTTGACATCCAGCTGATGTACCGGCCAATGACGAGAAATAGCTAAACTAAGAACCGTCCGAATAGTGCCGGGTTTAACAACCGGGCTAAAAGTCTCATCAACATCCACACCCTCTATCTGATTACTGCCATTGGCCACAAGACGAGCCTTATATCAAATAAGGGTGCCATCTGCTAAATACTTGTGACGAAACAACCACATACTACGGATAACATTCGCATCTGGGGGTTTTGGTACAAGAATCCAAGTTTTGTTTTTAATAAGTGCATCGTGCTCTTCACACATAGCATTTTGCCAATTGGGATTACGAAACGCATCACTAGAAGAACGAGGTAAAGGAGAAATCGTAAACACATGACCAGCATAACGAGGATTGGGACGAGTAATCCCGACACGAGCACGTGTGACCATGGGGTGAATTGAACCGGTCGGCTGTGGAATTAGAGGATGTGGTGATTCATGAGTAACAACAGGTGTTGGTGGTGTTTGTGGCGTTTCTGGCATTTGAGGCATTGGGGTAGGTGCAGGAGATGGACTAAGAGGCTCAACAGGTGCATCAGGTGTAGGAACATTGGGTGTAGTGGTAGGAGAGAATCTTAGAATATTAGAAATGACATTAGATGAGTCATCCAAAAATTCATAAGAAGAACTGGCAGTGGGAGTGGTGGTGGAGGAAGTCTTTGTGGCAAACGGGAAAACAGTTTCATCAAAACTAACATGTCGTGAAAGAATAATTTTATTTGTGTTCAAATCTAAACAACGATAACCACGATGATTCGTGGCATGACCTAAGTAAAGAGAAGGTGTAGCCCGAGCACCAAGTTTGTTATTAGTATCAACGTGAGGATAACAAAGACACCCAAAGGTACGCAAAAGACTATAGTCAGGTGTTAATCCAAAAAGGCGAGTAAATGGGACTGCATTGTCAATGGCACGTGAAGGTAAAATATTTAAAAGATAAACAGCCATATGAAGAGCCTCAGTCCAATAATTAGGAGGAAGATGTGCTTGAAATAACAAAGTACGGATAAGGTTATTGATAGTTCTTATCATCCTTTCGGATTTCCTGTTTTGTTGAAAGGTGCGAGGACAAGAAAATCTAAACTGAATCCCATTATCGGAAAATATTTTATGAAAAGCATGGTCGTCAAATTCCCCACCATGGTCACACTGAAAAGACTTAATTTCACATTTAAATTGAGTACGGACAAAGCTATGAAACAAATTAAATTTAGACAAAACATCAGATTTATTAACTAAAGGATAAACCCAAACAAACTGTGAATAATGATCCAAAAACAAAACATAATATTTGAAACCAGAAAGACTCGGAATTGGGGAGGTCCACAAGTCCGAGTGTACAATATCAAATGACGAATGAACCAAACTATTAGAACTAAAAAATGGAAGTTTCACGTGTTTGCCAAGCTGACAAGCATGACAAAGAACGGGAGACTTCTCTTTATTACATGAAATAGAACTACTTGAAAGGACACGACGTAACACTTCACTTCCTGGATGACCAAGACGCTGATGCCACGTATACTGACTCGCTAGAAAAGCATGCGGAATGGTGGAAGGCTGAGTGACTGGGTAAAGATCCCCATTGCTATCACAGCGGAGCAGCACCCGACGCGTTTGAAACTCCTTAACAGAAAAGCTCGTTTGACCCAGCAAAAAACCTATAAGCTTTTCAAAATACAATAAGCTATTAAGCTCCTCGGCCTACACCCCCTAAAATGGACTCGTCTACAATTAGTCATTGGAATCTCACAATCTCTCATTTAATACGGGTCAAACTGGTAAGCTGAGAAATATGTTTAAGAATTTAATCTTAATGGTACAGTTGGACTATATGATCACTAGTGAGACCACATTTCTATACCCTAAATGACAAGCTCAATAAAATGAATCAAAACGAAAAGTTCAACGATCATCTACCAGCTAGTGGGAACGACCTGAATCGCATCCCCCAACCGACAATTTCAACCAAAGTACGGAGATGAAAATTTGCATACAGTTATAGACATCTACAGGTCAGTTTGCATTCACGGAAAATTAGTATTTGAGTTTGAAGAAAATGGGCCATACAACTCATATTGTGATGACATATAGTCTATATATGGGCCACAAGCCCAAATATTAAACATTACTAAAGCCTAAAGCCACCATGTGTGGGCTATTATAACTTGGGCCGCATCAATAATAGGAATGGGCTTACGCAAGCCCAACCAAACTACATACGGAATAGATAGAGATCTTCTATCTATGGAATGGATATCCTTAACCCGGATAAGCACCATGTGTGCGAAACGTAAGGAGCACGAACCCTACAAGGATTCTGCGCCTATATAAGGAATGACATAATTCTCATTCAAGGTACGATTCACAAACCCTAAAACTCTTTACGAGAACCCTAAATCGATTACTTACTCTCACGCCAGAGTCTAATCGTGGGAGACAATCCCACGATAAGCCTAACGGTGTCGTTTATTTTCTTAGTGCGCAGGTTTCAAGCATTAAGAAGCGAATTGGTACGAGAGCAAGAGCCCATAATCAGGAACGCCCAACTTATGTATCAACAAGTGGCGCCATCCGTGGGACCCCTTCTGAAAACTAAAGAACTAGAATGACAAAAAATAAGAACTCAAGCCAGCGGACTCCGCAGTCAGAAAAATGTGACCCCCAGAGGAAGAATCAACAAGATTCGACCCCTAGTCAGGTTGCTGGGACAACCAGCGCACCTGGTCACCAAGAGGCAGGGACAACCCAACCTCTTCCAGTGGTAGAACTACCTGTAAGGACTACCCAAACCACCACAGTAGTCCCAAGCGTTGAGGAACTCCAGCACACCCTCTTCACTACTCCTCACCAAACTGTGCCTACAGTGAACAACACTCTACCACCGGGCGCACCTAACCGAGATAGGGTGCCCAATACTGAGGCAGACATTCTTGCAGCAACCGAGGACACACCCAACCTAACGTTGGAAAATTTTGTATCCCAAAATTATGAAACCCTAACTGCCCTCATGTAAGAAGAAGCAAGGAGAAGGTCAAGTACGAGCCTACAAGCTCGGCTCAATTTTGGTCCTGAACGCGAACCATCACCACCGCGCCACCCACGAGGAAGACGCGCAGATAACGAAAAACGTACTACTATCCATGATAGGCTGGGTATGACATCTGATTCACAATATTCAGAGGAATATGAAGACAGCGAGAGGCGCACTAATGTTCATTCCAGACTTGGCAGTCGAGGGATACAAGACCGATTAGGACCTCAGCATTCACCAAGCCAAGGATCCTCCAAATCTGGGAGCAAGAGAATTCACGACAGATTGGGGAAAAGAAGGTCCCCAAGTGAAAGCCCCTCAAGCTCGTCTTCTGAAGGAAGTCGACGCAAGCGCCAAAAAAGAAACTACTCTTCCTCCAGTGACTCCTCGGACAACGAGGATAGAGAAACAGGACATTGGAAATCAAGAGGAAGACACCGCGAAGAAGAGAATGAAGACATATCTCTTCCATGGCGACGCCAGAAAATTGATGCGTTTACACGACGCATCAGCGATTACTCCGACCACAAAAGGAGGCGCATGCCCACTAATGTGAAAATATATAATGGTACAGGTGATCCGGATGATCATCTAAAAGTTTTCGAATCAGCTGCCACTATCGAAAACTGGCCACAGCCTGTGTGGTGCCATATGTTTAATTCTACGTTAGTAGGGAATGCACGCACATGGTTTAGCAAACTCCCACGACGGAGCATCGGTGGGTTTGAAGAATTACGGAAAGCATTCCGTCTCAACTTTACCCAGAGAAAGAAGTGCGCTAAAAACCCCGTTGAACTAGCCAGAGTAAAACAGCGCCAAGGAGAATCAACAAGCGCTTTTATGGAACGCTTCAAGGATGAGTGCATACAGGTCAAAGCATGTCCCGAAATTCTTAAAATTTCAGGGTTCATGAATGGGATTAACAACCCAGAACTTATCCGGAAGCTAAACGACAAAGTTCCCCAAACTTTCGATGAGCTAACAAAGCGCACCAGATCCTTCATACAAGGAGAAGCAGCTGCTGCGGACAGCAAAAAGGGTTACTCGAATTATAGGCAACAAGAACAGCCGAGGAGACAATCCAATGATCAGAACAACAACCGCAACAGGAATTACCACAGTGGAAGAGACAATGACAAGTATACCCCTCTCACAAAAACTCCGAGGGAAATATTTGTAACAGAAGGGGCAAATTTCCCAAAGCCTCCACCAATGCGTACCGCAGAGGAAAAGCGCGTAGGGAATGGATACTGCGAGTACCATGGTCAAAAAGGCCATACAACTAACGAGTGCGTCCAGCTAAGACAACTAATTGAAAAGTTAGTAAGGGGAGGCAGAATGGACCACCTTGTAAAAAACATCAAAGAGGGAAAAGACAAACAAAGGAACGGGGGTAGGAAAGAACCTCCCAAAGAAAAAGCTGACACCATATACATGATACATTCATGGCAACGTAAGATAAAACAAAAAGTCAGCCAAAAATTCTCTCTAGAAAAAGAGATATCCTTCCCTACTCTAGCTGCGGACAACGCAGTAGTAGAACCTCTAACTATTGAAATACATACGGGGGGACATGATATCCACCGCATGTACATTGACGGAGGAGCATCCGCAGATATCCTATACGATCATTGTTTCAAAAGACTGCGACCTGAAATCCAAAGTCAATTGATACCAGCAACAACGTCGTTGACTGGATTCATAGGAGAAAAGATTTGGCCTATGGGGCAATTACGCTTACTGGTGGTCGTAGGAGATGAACAACACTCAACTGCAACATGGATAAATTTCATGGTAATAAAGTCTCCCTCACCATACAACGGCATCATTGGGAGACCTGGAATATCATCCATGCGCGCTGTACCATCCACAGCGCATGGAATGCTTAAATTTCCAGTGGAAGGAGGAGTTGTCACCCTCTATAACACAACAGTACCACCAAAGGAATGCAATGCGGTAACAACTGAGGTAGAGAATATTCCAGAACAGCGCACAGAAAAAACACCAAACCTAAAGGTCGCTATTCACCCCGATTACCCGGACCAACAAGTTTCGATTGGTGGATCTTTATCTGACAAAGGTAAAGCAGCCGTGTGCGCACTCCTACAAAAGAATCTAGATATTTTTGCATGGGAACCAAAACACATGACAGGAGTGCCACGATCTATCACAGAGCATAAGTTACAAATCCGACAAGGATATCCCCCAATACGACAGAAGAAGCGCGGCCAAGCCCCAGATCGTGCAAAAGCTATTCTGGAAGAAGTACACAAACTCGTAGACGCAGGCATCATGTGCGAAGTGTATTATCACGATTGGCTCTCTAACCCAGTGATGGTAAAGAAGAGCGATGGCAGTTGGAGAATGTGCGTGGACTTTACCGACCTTAACAAAGCATGTCCACAGGACTGCTACCCACTGCCAGAGAAAGACTGGAAGGTAGAATCTCTATGCGGATATCCTTTTAAATGTTTTCTAGACGCATACAAAGGGTACTATCAAATACAGATGGCAGTTGAGGATGAAGAAAAAACAGCTTTCCACACCAGTCAAGGAGTTTACTGCTACACGAAAATGCCTTTTGGCTTGAAAAACGCAGGCGCAACATACCAACGATTGGTGGACACAGCTTTTGAGAAACAAGTAGGTCGAAACTTGGAAGTCTACGTTGACGACCTTGTCATCAAAAGCCACACAGAGGATGAATTGGTGCGCGACATCGAGGAAACGTTCAAAACATTGGGACAAATAAACATGAAGTTAAACCCCAAGAAGTGCACCTTTGGCGCAACTAAAGGCATGTTCCTTGGATACTTAATAGAACCTGATGGAATCAAGCCTTGCCTAGAAAAAACAAAAGCTGTTATTGATCTTCCCTCACCACGCACACTCAAAGAAGTCCAGTCATTAAACGGAAAGCTAGCAGGGCTAAACCGTTTCTTATCTAAGTCAGCAGACAAATCACTACCTCTCTTTAAAACACTTACAAAGTGTACTAAGAAGGGAGACTTCCGTTGGACCAAAGAAGCAGAAGAAGCTTTCCAGCAACTAAAACACCATCTGGCATCTCTTCCTAAACTTGTCGCTCCGCGACCAGGGGAAGAGCTAATCATGTACTTATCGGCAACTCATGGAGCAGTTAGCGCAGTGCTATTGACAGATAGGAACTCCATCCAGACACCCATATACTTTGTAAGCAAAGCACTGAAGAAGACAGAAACTAACTACAGCGCTATGGAAAAGCTGGTCTTAGCTCTAGTATTCGCAGCCAAAAGGCTACGCAGATATTTCCAAGCGCACCCAATAGCTGTAATCACAGATCAGCCAATCAAACAAGTTATCTCTAAACCTGACGCATCAGGGCGGCTACAAAAGTGGAGTGTACTGTTAAGTGAATATAACATCTCGTATAGACCACGCACTGCAATTAAAGGACAGATATTAGCTGATTTCATTGTTGAGAAGCCAGATAGCGGTAGTCCAACCTCTACAACCAAAACAGATCTGCAGGAACCCTGGATTCTGTTCATAGATGGGTCTTCATGTGTAGATGGATCAGGCGCAGGCCTTATTCTCACAAATCCAGAAGGTATGGAATTCACCTATGCGCTGCGCTTTGAATTCACAGCCACAAACAATGAGGCAGAATACGAAGCCCTACTAGCTGGACTACGCATCGCAATCCAAATGGGTGTATGCAACTTGGAAGCAAATGTAGATTCTCGGCTAGTCGCTAACCATGTGTTAGGTGAATATGAAGCCAAGGATGAACACATGATCCAATACCTGGAAAAGACCAAGTCCTTAATTAAAAACTTTGACAGGTTCACAATAAAACAGGTGCCCAGAGGGGACAACAGGAAGGCTGATGCGCTCAGCAAGATCGCATCCACAAGCTTTGCGCACCTATCAAAACAGGTATTGGTAGAAACCCTACAAAACAAGTCAATCTTGGAAATGGAAGTATCCACAGTGATAGAAGAACAAGATCCTACATGGATGACACCTATCATTGAATTCATTAGCAAAGGAATCTTGCAACAAGACGATAAGGACGCTCGAAGAGTGCGGCGCACAGCGCAGCGATTTGAACTACGAGACAACATATTCTATCGACGCTCTTTCTTGCAACCTTGGCTCAGATGTGTTGGACCTCTTCAAGCAGACTATGTACTCCGAGAAATCCATGCTGGATCATGTAGCATGCACTCAGGACCACGATCTGTGGTAGCAAGCGCTCTACGGTCGGGGTATTATTGGCCAACCATGCACCGCGACGCACGCGATCTGATAAAGAAATGCAGCAATTGTCAAGTACATAGGCCAATTCCGCGCCGACCACAACAAGAGCTAACACCCATCACCTCACCATGGCCATTTTACAAATGGGGCATTGACATCGCAGGACCCTTTCCAGTTGCAGCAGGAGGACTAAAGTTCCTTATCGTAGCCATAGATTACTTCACGAAGTGGATTGAAGCAAAGGCGGTGGTGAGCATCACGGGAAACCAAGTCAAACGCTTTGTTTGGGACAACATTGTCTGTCGCTTCGGACTACCCGGAGAGATTATATCAGACAATGGAAAACAGTTCTGCAACAACCCATTCAAAGATTGGTGCGCGCAATTGAACATCACGCAACACTTCGCTTCAGTAAAACACCCAAAAACCAATGGCTTAGTTGAGCGCGCAAATCGCAGTCTAGGTGAAGGAATAAAAGCGCGCCTGGACAGACACAAAGGAAGGTGGGTGGACGAGCTCTCACATGTCTTATGGGCGCATCGCACCACAATCAAAACCAGTACTGGCGACACGCCATTCTCCCTTGTCTACGGAACATAGGCCGTCATACCAGCTGAGATAGGAATGCCAACTATACGAACAGCAGAGGTCAACGTCATAACAAATGACGAGGAGCGGTGCATAGACTTGGACTTACTAGAAGAAAGACGTGAACGCGCAGCAATACGCGAAGCAAAGGCTAAGGCAAAAATGAAGAAGTATTATGATGCAAAGGTCAAACACACTTCCTTCAGGCCAGGGGACTTTGTATACCGCGCCAATGATGCGAGCCACGCAGAAGACACAGGCAAGCTCGGACCTAAATGGGAAGGACCCTACGAAGTCACTGATGTGCTAGGCAATGGCGCATACAAGCTGCGCGATATGGAGGGTCACAACCTAGCGCGCACCTGGAACATCTGCAATCTTAAAAGATGTTATTTTTAGGCACGGCTACGGCCATTACACAGACACCTTTGCACTCTAGGATGTGCCCAATAAGTGTTTGTTTTTTCTTTTCTTTCTTAGGAATTGTATTTTTACTTTTTCAAAAAACTTGCAAGTATCAATAAAATGTTATGGTTTCTAGCTAACTCCATAACGTATATACTTATATATATCGATATTGTTCTCTTATATTTTTGCCTACATGGCGTGCATGCACTAATTAAGACCCACGAAGGCATAAAGGATGAGTAAACCTACTAATTCACTCGTTGAGTAAGAGGGTTGCAAACCCATCAACATTGGATCACGCATCCTTGCTAAGCACCTTACTTTTGAGACGTTGAGGTAAGTTTTTCGTGCGCATCCCACGAAGGGTGCGCAAAATATTAAGTACACCGTACAAAGCTTAGCAAAAAACGAGCCAAGACACTTGGTCAAAACATAAAACTTGGCAAACATTAATGCAAGTATATTTTTAAGTCATACACTTAATTTATACACAACAAGTTATCTAATTCCATGTTTTTACATAAAAGAAAAAGACAACTACTACATCACAAAAAAGATACACCTTGTTATTTACACGATAAATATACAAACTACAACAAGAAGCCTATATGCTATGACGATGCTCGGGGCTATCCTCCGGTGCAGCGGAACTCCCCGCCTCTTGAAGTTTTCTCAAGAGCAACGCATCCTTGGAAGACACGGTCGGCACACTCATAGGAACCCCATCGGACCTGGGAATATGTGCAGCGCTTTCACCGCATAAGACTGCCTTGCCCGCAATCCCTTTTTTCTGGGCAGCTCTCTGCGCATGGCGCTCCAACCTCCTTCAGAGGAATCTCCCGCTCAAGGGCAAAAGGGTTCAGCATATGGCGAGGCTGCACAAACACTGGAACTTGCAGCTGCGATTCATCGGGCTTGAGGAAGTAGTCCGGTTGCGCCTCTGCATCCTCCAAAATATGGCACTCCAAGGTCAACCCCTCCATAATTACCTTTATGGGGTTGTCTTGGTCGCGCTCCAAACGCGCAATATGAGGCAGCTCGAGAATTTTCATCCCCTTCATAGCCTGCACCAGTTCGTCATACGCACCCGCGTTGTAGCCAGATACCTCAGTCAAGGCCTTGCTCAATATCTTAGCCTCATGGAGATCCTCCATGGCCTGCGACCTCCCGCGCTCCATGGCACACTGCACCACCTTCCCAAACGCACCCAACACCTCTTGGGACTCCAAAGTGCCCATCGCTGCCAGGCGCAGTCCGTGACTTATCAACCACCTACATCAACAAGAACAACTTGTGTTAAGGAAAAGCATAGCAACAAAATATAATAAAGTATAAAAAGCTGAAAAGGAAGTACCTGCGCTCAGCAATGGTCGACATCAGATGAGGGTATAACTCCTCATCGTACTCTATGCTCAGGCCACGCAGTTTGTTCTCCTGCATCTGGACAATCTCCTCCATGCGCTCCTTGAACTTGGCAATATTAGCGAAGTGCTCCTCCTTCTTCTCCTCCAAATACCTTACTGCCCAAGTAAGGTTGGCCTTGTACTGATGAAGTTGTCCGCGCGCCTGCTCCAGCTCAGCCATCGCGGTCAACTTCTCATGGGTGACCTTCTCAGTGTACACCCTGGAGGACCCCACTTCCGCCTGCACTTTAGCCAGCTGCGCACGGAGCATAGTTATCTCCTTATCTTTCTGGGCGAGAGTGCTGCTCTCCCTGACGTACCTCGTCTTCAACTGAGCCACCAGCTCAGTCTGACGTGCAGCAGTAGCAGTCAACTCATCCATCAGCTGCTGCGCGGAGACGCCCCCATCAACCTTCATTTCCCCCTCCTTGTTTTCATTCTGCGGAGGGGACACCACCTCCACGAAGGCTCCATCACCCTTCGTGGCATCATCACTACAAAAAATGAAGGAAGCAGTTAGTATATATTACGACAAGTAATAAAAATATAAATGACGCATGAGGAATACTACTTACATAAACGGAGAGGTCTTAGCAGCTTCCTTATCCGCACCAGGAGCGGATGTCTCCTCCTCCGCAGATGACTCATCATCTCCGATGATGTAGCGTCTCCTCATGGAGGTACCACTGCTACCAGCCTCTCCCTTGCGCTTCAGCTCCCGTGCTACCTCCTCAGGTTTCAACACTTCCTCAGGCTTCAACATTTCCACGCTATCAGATGATTCAGCATGCGCCTCCTCCTCCTGCGCCATCTCCATATCTGGCGCCACGCTCTGAACGGGCGTTACTTGGTGTTGGGTCACTGAATTCCCCAATCTTCTAACAAGGATTTGAACGTAAAATCCCCTAAGTGTAAACAAGTCACTGAGTGAACAGTAACTCAGTGAGTCACCTTCAGGATGCTAAGACCGAGCCTATGAAGAAAGGTTCTCCATTCAGTGAGGCGGACTCAGTGAAGTGTGATCTAAGCCAAAAAGAAGGTGATGGGTTCAGTGAGGATGACAATAACTCACTGAACCCCATGACTCCTCAACAACTTCATAGTACTGAAGACTGATGACAAGAAGACTAAAGTTTTGGCGGGACTGGCCGGGAAAGTCTGAGCTGCTTTATTAAAGTGCTTTATCACTTTAATGTCAAACTTTCCCAAAATGGTTAAAACCAGTCTGTCATCAAAAAGTGCCTTTTGGACCTAACTCAATGAAGGTTCCTTGCCAGAAGAATAATATCTTTCAAGATATTGTTAAGGAAGCTTTATGTCCAATGTATAATTAGTTGTTCCATACTTGTGTATAAATAGGAAGCATATGTGAGGAGTAAAAGTTGACAAGTTTGTGCAATTAATGCAAAGCATTCACAAACCACTTTTACTCCTCCAAAAAACAACACAACCCCTGAGATAGCTCAGTGGGTCTTGAAAGTTGTCACTCAACATAGTTTGAGTTTAGTGAGGAGTCCATACAATACTTGTCGTTTCAACCTCAAGTGTTATTCCGCAAACACTTGGGTACGATTCTTTTTGATTAACTTCTAATAAAGAATTAAACGTTGGAAAATATTGTCTCTTATCTTTACGTTACTTTATTGTTAATCATTATATACATCTTTGTTTAAAGTCATACAACTTGGTTACTTTAGCTTCTTAGTTACTGATAACCAAGTAAAAGGGACCAACAAGTGGTATCAGAGCCTCTGATTTGTAAAACTTAAACCTGTTTTCAAAACTTAAAGAGTGCTCAAGTTTTTAAAATCAAGATCCCACTATGACTGACATAGATGTTCCCCAGCTTGTCGACAAAAAGGGTGGAAGTTATTCAGCAACTGCCCCTCGACTAGAAGCTGGCAAATTTAATAAGTGGACAAAGCGAATGCTTTGCTACTTAACTGGGATGGAACCATATTACATTAAGTTGATTAATGATGGTCCATTTGTCCCAACAACTGCCCAAGGTTTAATCAAACCTGAAGCTCAGTGGACCCCAGATGAAAGGAGGGTGGTCAATCAAGACCAGCGCCTGAAAAGCATCATTATATCATGCCTTCCTGATGATATAATGGAATCAGTGATCAACTGTCCCACTGCCCAGCAGACATGGACTGACCTGGTTCATAGCTATGAAGGGCCTTCTGATACCAAAGAGAATAGAATCATGGACCTGAAGCTTGAATTTAATACCTTCAGGGCCAAGGATTCTGAAAGTCTCTCTGAGACTTATACTCGGTATAAGACCCTCCTGAATGAGCTAACCAATGATGGTGTTATACTGTCAAAACATGAAATCAATGTTGGTTTTGTCAACAGTCTCCCTGAGAAATGGTTAAACTTCTCTCAGGGATTGAGAAATGTAAACCATATTCAGAACCTTGAGATCCCTGCCATCTATGGGAAGTTTGTCTATGAAGACAATCTTATTACCAGGAGATACCCTGGTAAAGCTCAGGAGACCAAAAAGGCCTTGACAATTACACCCATATCAACTGCTTTCTATTCAAAAGGTGTTGTGCAGGATTTTCAGGATGGTTCTGATGATGAGGTTGACCAAAGAACCAGTGAGGAGTATCTTAATGATCTTCAAATTGAATTTCATGAAAGAGCACTCCTTGCTAATTCTAAAAGGTTTTTTAAGAAAAACAAATTTCCTTCTAAAGCAAATGACAACACTGAATGCTTTAAATGTGGCAAAATGGGGCATTTTGCTAAAGATTGTTTTTCAAAAACAACCTCAGAACCATCTTTCAAATTTTCAGGAAATAACTCTTTTTCAGGCCCCAGCAAATTTCAACCAAAAATGCTTCAGTCTAGTCAAAGATTTGAAAAAGTCCCTCAAATTGACTTTGAAGCAAAGTACAGAAAGGCAAAAGCTAAACTTGCCCTTCTTGAATCATCCTCAACAGTCTCTCAGCCTCCTCAGGCTCCAAAGCCTACTCAAGCCAAGAACAAAGGGCTTGTTGCTGAAACATATGACTGGGATGAGGTTGAAGTGTCCTCTGATGATGATGAAGTTCACATCAGTGCCCTGATGGCTCTGTCAGAAGACAACAAACTTGCTGTGGGGAAGAGTCATGCAAGAAATGGTGAATGGGTCAACACCACAATGAGGAAGGTAAATCTTTTACTTTCTATGGATGATAATGATGATTGGAAATCTTACTTAGACTATATTAATATTGATCTTAAGTATGTTGAAGAGCAAAGACTTAATTTGTTTTCAAAATTTAACAAACTGAGCTTTGAATTAAATCATTGTAGAGATGAATTACTTGCCTTAAAACAAGCCAAGCTTGAAAGTGTTACACTTCAAATTCAAAACTCTGAACTTGTAAAACAAAATCAAGCTCTTCAGGAAGAACTTAAGAAAGAAAAGGAAATTATTTGGAAATGGACTCAGAAAAACCCCAAACTTTATGAAACACTGAGTCTCTCACCCAGCCCCAAAAAGGCTGGTCTGGGTGATGATCAACTCACTGAAGTTTCTGGGGAGAGTAGCCATTCTACAACTTTTCTATTAACCAACATACTCTCTAGCAAAGAACTAGCTCCCAAACCCAGTGATTGGATTGAAAGAAACAATCCTGATAGTAAATTACCAAATTTTAACACTGGAAGAATCCTGGAGCCTGAAAGTCAGGCTATCAAGGAGCTGCTAGGAGTCACTAATGAACTTGGTCCTACTGAATCCATCACTGAGTCTAAGTCTGATTCACCACTCCCTCCACTGAAACAACTTCAGGGAGCAGAACCCAATTCTGACCTTGCACCATTAGTCTTTCAACCACATTCTCCTAAAGAGAAATCAGGGTTAGGAAGGACTATTCTGAAAAGACCTACTCCTGCACCCACTAAACACCAAAAACCTTCAGTAACTACTGAAGTGAAGCCTGAAAGCACTGATTCAAAGGTTGATCAGCTTGCTGAACTTGTTAGGATGCTGAGTGAGAAAATTGAGTCTACTGAGAAAAACTCTGACTCAAAATCTACAAAGCCCTCAGTATCCTCAGGTTCTTCCAAACCTAAAAACACACCCAGACCCTCAGGGAGATGTGAACTGTGCAATTATCCAAATCACAGCACTGATAAATGCTACAGAGTCCTGTTTTGTATGATATGCAAACAAGAGGACCACAGAACTTGTGATCACATCCCCCACACTGCTTCTTTAAAAGCAAGGGGTCTATACAAAACCCAAGGCTATCAGTATGCTACACCTTCCAAACAAAGACTGAAGGCTAAGCCTTTCTCACCATGTCCTCACTGTGGTTTCAATGATCATCTTCCTGATGATTGTATGATGAAAGAATGCTGTGACATCTGTGGAGATCCCTCCCACGAAACCAGGGGACATGACAAAGTGATTCAGTCCAGAAGGAAAAACCAAACCAACACTTCTCAGTCACCTGAGGCATCAACCTCCACAAAATGTAAAACATGTGGTAGCTCAGGTCACACAACTTCAGACCATGATTCATTAACTGAGTTCAAAAAGTCCCTGAGGACTAAGCCCACTAGAAGGTGGGTCAACAAGAAAAACTAACCCAGTTTACTGTTTGTGCAGAAACACATCAAGGATCCTACCTGGCATCTAGACAGTGGATGCTCCAAAAGTATGACTGGTGTGAAAAGTTTTCTGCACAAATATTTGGAAGAACCAGGACCCAAAGTAGTATTTGGTGATAACTCATCAGCTCTCACTGAAGGTTATGGTTCAGTAAACTGCAATGGTATAGTTTTTACAAGAATAGCTTATGTTAATGGTCTCAAGTACAACCTGATAAGTGTTTCCCAACTATGTGATGCCAAATACATAGTTCAGTTTGATGACAAGAGAGGGACCATCTTTAATGCCAATAAGGAAGTTGTGTTGATTGCCCCCAGGAGGGATGATGTATATGTCCTTGACATGTCATCCCTGACTCAGAATGGGACTTGCCTATTCTCAAAGGCAAGTGAGACAATCAACTGGCTATGGCATAGGAGACTTTCTCATCTCAATTTCAAGAGCATCAACAACCTGGCCAAACAGAACAAAGTTCTGGGCCTTCCATCCCTGGTGTATACCAAAGACAAGCCTTGTTCTGCTTGTGAAAAAGGAAAACACCACAGGGCATCATTCAAAACCAAACAAACCTTTTCCATCAAAAGCTGCCTACATCTTCTTCATATGGACCTTTTTGGACCTGTCAGTCCAATGTCCATTCACCATGAGAAGTATACTCTGGTCATAGTGGATGAATACTCAAGATATACTTGGGTTTACTTCCTGACCAAAAAGAGTCAGGCAGCTGAAACAATCATGTCATTTGTCAGAAACATTGAAAATCAAAATGATGTCAAAGTTAAACAGATCAGGACTGACAATGGCACTGAATTCAAAAACCAAGACCTTGAGTGTTTTTGTGATGAGAAAGGAATTTCTCAAAATTTCACTTCTCCCTATACTCCTGAACAAAATGGAGTAGCTGAAAGAAGAAATAGAACACTCATTGAGGCAGCAAGAACAATGCTGAATGGCTCAGTCCTCTCAAAACATTTTTGGACTGAGGCAGTTAAAACAGCCTGCTACACTCAAAACAGGTCAATCATTGTGAAAAGGCATAATAAGACTCCTTATGAGATATTCAAAGGAAGGATTCCTGACATCAGCTATTTTCATGTATTTGGGTGTCCTGTGTTTATACATAATCACAAGGATCACTTAGGTAAATTTGATGCCAAAGCTGATGATGGATACTTCCTGGGATATTCCCTGGTTTCTAAAGCCTTCAGGGTGTTCAACTCAAGGAGACAACAAACTGAGGAAACTTATCACATTACTATTGATGAGAGCACTGAATCCATCAGGTTCTCAAATTCCTCAGTAGAAGAAATTGGTGTTGATGACTCATCAAGATATCCTCCTGATGAGTATCATCCTGAGAACAATCCCTCAACCCAATACAAAGCTGATGTTGATGTCTCCTATTACATCATCCCTCACAACCTACCCCAACCACCTATCAGTGAGTTCATAGAAACTCAGCCTGTCTCAAATGAGACTGACACCACTGAACAAATTGTTCAGGAACCCTCAGATCAAATTGTTCCTACAGCAGTCACTGAAGCACATATTGATGAGTTACCTCATGTTCCTGAGTCTGAACCTAATCAGGCTCCTACAAGCTCAAATTCCTATCCCAAACCCCAGGATAGCTGGACTAGATCCAAAATCATTGAGCTTGTGAACATCATTGGTGAACCAACTGAAGGCATGCTCACAAGAAGCAAGGCTGCTAAACTCAAGGCTGCCACTGCCAATATATGTCTTTATGTTGACTATCTCTCAGAGATTGAGCCTAAGAATGTTAAAGAAGCCCTGGCTTATGAAAGTTGGGTTCAGGCCATGAGAGATGAATTGGAACAATTTGACAGAAATGATGTCATGACCCGTGTTGAATGCCCCCAGGGTGTTTTAATCATTGGTATGAAATGGGTCTTTAAGAACAAGACCGATGAAAATGGCACAGTCATCAAAAACAAAGCAAGACTGGTTGCCAAAGGATATAATCAACAGGAAGGTATAGACTCATAGTTTTAAAAATCGCGCCTAAGGCGCGCCTACTCCCTAAATCCCACAAGGCTCCAGCCTTTGGGATTTTTTTAGATCGAGGCTCATGACATGCATGAATCCCGTAAAAATCGCAGCGCCTTGAGGATTTTTGCGCTTTAGCGCCTTGGGGATTTGTGCGGCTAGAAGATGTAACGGGGTTTTGGCCTTTTTTCTTAATAGTAAGATACATTTTGGGCTCAAATGTTATATACATTTGGCCCTTTAAGTTATAAAGTATCTAATAACCCTAATATTTTAGAAAATAACTAAAACACACAATCAACAAAGAACTATGTTTTTTTGTAATCTAATGTCTAAGAATACTAGCTTATTAACAGATACAAATGTTGTTTCTTTAGTGTTAAGTGTTACCAAACAAATATAGTTTTTTCTGTTGTTGATAGTTCATAGTTTGATACATGGTAATTTGTTAAATTTTTTAAGTCATAAACTCATATATTGTAATGTATATTCATAGGGTAGTTCATGGATTTTGATATGTTGTCTGCTTAATATTTTGGGTTTAAATGCAATGTAATAAATATTAAGTGACATTATGCATTGAATATTGATATTTTTGTGTTATTTAAGCAGCATAAGTTGTGACATATGTTATAAAAAAACCTAAATGTATAGTGAGCCTCATATTTATGAATCCCGCGCCTTGATTTGCGCCTCGACTCGAGGCTCTTTGACCCTCTTTATGCCTTAGTGCGCCTTGAGCCTTTCAGAACATTGTATAGACTATGAGGAAACATTTGCACCTGTTGCAAGAATGGAAGCCATCAGGATCTTCCTTGCCTATGCAACTTACATGAACTTTAAAGTTTACCAAATGGATGTTAAAAGTGCATTCCTGAATGGTAACATCAAAGAAGATGTTTATGTGCAACAGCCTCCTGGTTTCGAAAGTAATGAATACCCCAACCATGTCTATAAGCTTAACAATGCCCTTTATGGACTGAAACAAGCACCCAGGGCATGGTATGAAACTCTTTCAGCCTTCCTGATCGAAAACAAGTTTGTCAGAGGAAGAATTGACAACACACTGTTCATCTACAGAACAAAGGATGATGTCATTCTTGTCCAAGTATATGTCGATGACATCATCTTTGGCTCAACAAGTTACAAACTTTGCAAACAATTTGAGAAACTGATGACCACAAAGTTTGAAATGAGCATGATGGGTGAACTCACATACTTTCTTGGACTCCAAATCAAACAAACTGATAAAGGAATATCCATTTGCCAAGAAAAATACCTCAGGAACCTACTGAAGAAGTATGAGCTCACTGACTGCTCTTCAGTAAAAACTCCTATGGTTCCCCCAAACAACCTTGGCCCTGATCTCACTGGAAAATCAGTGAATCAAACCCAATACAGAGGAATGATTGTCTCCCTGATGTACTTACTTGCCTCAAGGCCTGATATCCAATTCTCAGTCTGCCTGTGTGCCAGATACCAGGCTGACCCTAAAGAATCACATCTCACTGCTGTCAAGAGAATCATCAGGTACCTGAAGGGTACTCCAAACCTTGGTTTGTATTACCCAAAATGTTCAGGATTTGATCTCAAAGGGTACACTGACTCTGACTATGCAGGATGTAACATGGATATGAAAAGTACTTCGGGCTCCTGCCAATTTCTTGGTGGTAAACTTGTGTGTTGGAGTACAAAGAAACAACAGTCAGTGGCCATGTCCTCAGCTGAAGCTGAATATATGGCTGCTGCAGGATGTTGTGCAAATGTACTATGGATGAAGAGCCAACTGAGTGACTATGGCATTCAGTATAAAATGGTACCTATCTTTTGTGATAATACAAGTGCCATAGCCATCTCAAACAATCCAGTACTTCATCAAAGAACCAAACACATTGACATCAGATACCACTTCATCAGGGACCATATCACTAATGGAGAAATTGAACTACATTTCATCCCCACTGAGTATCAGCTAGCTGATATCTTCACTAAACCCTTGGATGAACCCACTTTCACAAGATTGAAAGTTGAACTAGGCATGTTGGACATAGAATCAGGGAACTGATCAAAAATGTTCCAACATGATGTAAATTCTCTAGGTCCCTGATAACAACCTTCCTGAAATTTTTTTTGAATGATAATTCATTCAGGGGGCTCAGGATGAAAAATGGCATTGAATACCATAACTAAATGCTCTAAGTATTTAGTTAGTTAATGTCCCAGGTAGGTAACTGAATCCTATTAAATATAGGAATATATGTCACTTACACAACTGGCATCCACTCCTTGGGCCCCCACATATCTCTCACCAAACACCACTGAGCATTAAATGCTCCCTCACACACAAAAATTGTGATGATCCTTTTTCTACAAAAGTGCATTATTTGCAGAGGCACCCCAAAGGGTGAGAGAAAAAGGAGTAGTGGGAATCGTGATATTTAATGCGGATCTCAAACCTATATTATTATGCCGTTTCGGTTGAATATTATAAATTTTTGATATCCGCAACATCACTACCCTAATTCCCACTATAAATACCCCCACAAAAAGGGAAAAACACACACTCTTTTAAAAATCAAACTAAACTCTTGCAAATTGTTTTCAAAACTGCGTGTGTTTCCCTCACCAATACCATTTTTCAAAACCAGGCCTTTTATCTAACCCTAATGTTTCTTCTAAGGTCGTAAAATACGCACCCAATGTGGATTTCCAAATGAAAAGCGTAGACCATACCAAGAACAATGTGGTGGGGAACTTTGCCTACCCTGCTGGGTACCCTGAATACAGGGATGTGGTGAAGTTCCTTCAGAACTGCTTCCTGACCACCTCATTCACAAAAAGCCCCTCAGTCATGTATCATGACTATTTGAGGGAATTTTGGTGCACAGCGGTGGTTGAAAACCCTGATGCGCCAAAAGAGGCCAAAATAAAGTTTACAGTCAAGAATGGAACCAAGTCCCTAACTCTTGACTATAATACTTTTCTCAAAGCGACTGGCCTTGACTACACCACGACCTTCACTGCCCAACCCTCTGAGAAAGAGGTAAAGGAGGTCTTACTGGAACTGGGACCCTATGACAAAAATCACCCTGAGGTGACACCAGGGTCCCTATTATCCAAAGCCCCAATAATAAAGACCTGGTTCCCAGCTCCCTGGAGAATTCAAATGACTTTTGTCATTCAGGTTCTCTGGGGAAATAAATCCTCTACTGAGCAATTGAACACTACTCAGGCAATGATAGTGTTCTGTCTCATTGAGGGTAAAATGATAGACCTTGGAGAAATCATCTTCAGGGACCTCATAGCAAAGTTAGGGGGAAGTCTATATAACATCCCGTAAAAATTTTCATACGATCAACACGTTATTACAACATAAATTAACCATTTTTACCAACGACAAAATTTTTTTTTGTCAAGCACAACGTTATTCGTTATTTGCCTTGGAACGATAGTTATTCGTAAATCTTAAAATTTAAATATCGCAAGTAACTTAGAGCGTTTATAAATAATAAATTTACATTTTGTCAAATGACTCAACAAGCCCAGTATAAGCCCAAATGCACTCTTTTATTTAATTTATACATGTCACATGTAGCGTTTGCTTTAACCATATATTTCACAATTTCTTTTAACAACCCAATAATATTTTTGCTCGACTCCATTATTCTCCCAGCTGAGAATTAAGAATAACAAACCGTTTTCATTTTTACGAACGTTGGATAGTTCAAATATCATCACAGTTTGACTCGATATTCCGATTTTCAACTTGACTCAAATTTGTGTTTTGCTTAAAAGTTTATTCGTCTGACTTATAAAACTACTCTAAACAACCCACATTTCATTCGTGGTCACGTTTATAATATTACTAGTCCTCTTAAGTACCTAACGCATCCAACAATACCACTATGGCATTCAAAGTTTGTAGAGATACAAAGATCAAAAGTATAAGAACTATGCAATTTCCCTATCTTTTTAGCGTATTAGTAGCCAAAAGAAGACAACTCATAACCTCCTTCTTTTTATTTTTTTGTGATGACAGTAAACAACCACACACCTCACTTTCTTCTTGCATGTAGGACTCGAATAGTGACATAATACAGAATTGTATCTTAACCCAAAGTAGACACACAATATATGACACACTCTTAATACAACACCCTTGACTTTCCACTATACACTCTAAACCGGTCCCCTCTTCACTCTTGTATCTCTATGAGATCGACAAGAAAGGAATAACAAAAACATGTAACTCTCTTTCACAATATGGACCACTCTCACACGCAAGTCTTACATAACATGTGCTCACTTACAACTCTTCCAAGTTTTGCAATATTCCTGCTCCATATCCCCACTTGTCTAGGCATAACAAGAGTATATAAGATGGCCTGTAAATCGACACTCATTCACCTTCAGCATTGTTTATATCGATCATGAATAAAGGAAACCCATATGCGACTCTTACACCAGCCACCCTTGCTCCCCAATCATCACCTAACGTCATGTCAGCTGTCAGAAATAACCTTACACATGCTCTTGCTCCTATCGCTTGTTTGATCTCAATTGGACATGGTGGGAGGTAACATGTAAGATAAACACTCACTCACTTGTTACTTCCTCAAATATAAGCTAAGAAAACCATGTGCGATTCTTACTCCACCTTCCTGCTCCATTCTGTTACTTATCACAATTCCTATTCGAGTATATAAAGGTACATACCATTCGACAACCTCACTACAATTCACAATCATACATACTTGTAACTTTCTGTCGAGCCATGGTACAAGTGGAAGCAAGGTTGTGGGAACTAGTAACTGATCTTGGTTCATAGTTGAAACACTTAACCGGGCTGTAAACCATCACCTTACCACATCTCAACTATCATTAAACCAAACGTAAACATAAAAGGATGCTCTTGCTGTTCCTGTCGGGAAGAAGAATGAAGTAAGCAAGTCGCGGCTTAGTTTTCAAGTATCACCAGCCCTAGCATGAGACATATTTGAAAGCTTAGAAGCTATGAAGTTGTCTTGGTTCTCGCTCGTCTCTCCTTTGTCTTCATCAGTTGGTGTCGTTATCTTTGAAGTCATTTCCATTCTACCTCTGACATTACATTATCTATGCCTATCATAATCCTCAGGTGAGTCATAGCCCCTACTCTTAATTGTTTTATAATGATTTATACACGTTTTTGGGGGAGATACATGCTTAACTATTGTTTTATACTTTTATAAGTACTCATTAACTATTTACATATTACTATAAGTTCATAGCTACACTTTCTATTGTTTAACTGTTTTATAAACTATTTGGAAGAGATGCATGTGTAACAACTTTTCTAACGATTTTACTATTGATATTTGGAATTATGGAACAAACTATTTAAATACGGTTTCAACTGTTTAAATACGGTTCTCCACAAACTGTTTGGATACAGTTTCAACTGTTTAAATATGGTTCCCCGCAAACTATTTGGATACAGTTTCAACTGTTTAAATTCGGTTCCCCGCAAACTGTTTGGATACGGTTTCAACTGTTTAAATACGGTTCTCTACAAACTGTTCGGATACAGTTTCAACTGTTTAAATACGGTTCCCCGTAAACTGTTTATGTTATGGACGCAACAACATGGCCCAAATATCAAAACTCGTGTTAAATGGATTTATAAACCAACTACTATTTTGGGTGTTGACCCGATGAAGGGCAAACAAACGGACTATTTTTGAATTAATAAGGAAATCAATCATTTTCTGATTTTGATAAATCAACGATTTAAGCTATGAATATTATGAAATTACTCACACTTTAATTTGATAATCAATTGTTATTATAACTTCTATGGAATCATAAACTCTTTGATTTTGGAAATCGATATTCGAAACTATAAACTCTATGAACTTACCAACCTTTGTGTTGACACTTTTAGCATGTGTTTATCTCAGGTCCATAATGAGCAAGGATGGCATGGAGGAGCACGGATACTTATAAAGGCTATAAATTTTCCTATCATTCGAAAACTGATTTAATAAACTTTGGGACAAATGGGGACCTTTCTTTTAAAACTCTGGTGTTTATATTCGAATGATAGATCTTTAAAATAACTAAAATGACAAATCATTTTCTACTAATAAAACTGTGCGCTATGGAGTAACACCCAATCGAATTTCCGATGCATGTTTTCAAAAACTGGGGGTGTTACAGTCTAGGCAAAAACACATGTCATATCCTAGATTTGTTTCCTGTGCCCTACAAGACTTGCTTGGGTCTGAGTATGTTAAGCCTGACATAACAGGTTTTGAGCCTGATGTCCTACACAAGGCAAATTACTCTCGTGACCCTCTTGAGGTTACACCTGTCACCCTGACAATGTATATGCGTTCTGCTATCCAGGGTGACAATAAAGTTTCACGAGTTCCCTCTCCCATCAAAAAGGTGAAGAGGAAGAAGGGACAGGGGTCCAGGAAGGTGGCTCAACCCAAGTCACTCGACACTGAGACCGCTGACCCTAAGGCTGCCAAAAAGGGGCATGAAATACCGCCCTTGACTGCGGACACCCTGAGAATAATAACCCAATCACTAGGCCTGCAACAAAAGCCAACGGAGGGCACTGAGACATCCCACTCAGTGTCCTCAGGCATACCCGTTCCCAAAGACTCTACTGTCATAAACAAGACAGTGGAGACGGAACAAACCAAACCTTCACATCCTGCTAAAGGCTCTGGCAAATCACAACCAGAGTCTCAGGGAGTAAGGGATCCTAAATCCTCGGTGGGGCAGTACTACTCCACTGAGAATGGGGTCCACAAACAATCACATCCTGATAAAGGCTCGAGTAAATCACAACCCAAGCATCAGGGAGTTAACGTTCCTAAATCTTCGACAAGCCAGAACAAGCCTGTTGGAAAGGGGGACATAACCATTCAGGTGCCTGATGAGGACATTCGCAAAACAACGCTTTTGTCTGAGGGCACAAAAACTCATCCCCAAGACTCAGAGGGAAACATACAACCCGCTGATAGGGACACAACATTCACGACTCCTCAGGATGACATTGAGAAAAACCCATCAGTGTCTGAAGGGGTCACGGGGGACAAAGATTCAGAGGGATATAAACCACCCGCTGATATGGAACCCATAACCACTCCCGGAGGTGCGCATTACTTGGGAACTGGCCTTAAAGACCAGGTAGGTAAAACCCAACCTACCGGATTTGAGGGGTCAGGACCTGGCCAAAACGAAGGCAAATCTTCTTATGAAGAGGAGCCGGATAACCTCCATTTGTTGCAGATTACCTCCCTGGCAGATGCTCAGGCTGTCTTATTTTCTGATGATGAATTTAACAGTGACGAGGAAGTCTTCACAGCCGGAGATGAAATGGAGGTTGAGGAGACAGTCCCTGAACCTGTTACTCAGTCTCCTCAAACCTCTAACCATGATGAAGATGAAACACATTCCGAGCCGGAAACCTCAGAAGACGCTCCAACTCCTCTCACTGAAAAAGCCTTCAAAAGATTCATCAAGAAAATGACCAATGTTTTGTACAGGGGGGTCACTGACGAGGTGTTTGACATGCATACTGAGCAAGCTGTCCACTATCACCTCCTCAAAGATGCTGTTGAAGAATACAATTATGATGTCAGGGAGCAAAATTCCACTGTCTCTCACTCCCTGACACAAATGGCTTCTCACATCAATCAATTTTTGGAATCCCTAAAAGAGCTGGCTACAGGGGTTAAGTCAGTTCAAGAATCAGTCAAAGATGATCCTGAGCTCAACAAGAAATTTCTTCAGGCATCTGAGACATACCAGGTAAACACGGTGGCTCTTACTGAGTTATTTGGTTTGATAAAGGGTTCGAATGTTCAGAATCTCAGCTCCACGGTGGAGTCCCTCAAGTCTTCCTTCACTCAGTTGGAAGCATCAGTGACAGCTCAATCCCTGAAGTCCACATCTCTGGCATGGACAATGGGATCCAGGATGACTGCCCTTGAAAGTTCTCAGGCTACACTTGACTCCAAGGTATCTCTCATCCATCAGGATACTGCGGAGATCAAGTCAATGATGACGGAAATGTTTCAAGCCTTCAAGGGCACCTCTACTTCATCTTCAGTAACTCCAACACTTGCCATCACTGCAGCTCCGGCAATTGTTAAGGGGGAGAATGTTCCTGAAACCCCTAGTACTGATGAACAAGAAGCTGGACAGCCCTCTCACACTGAGAGGAGTATGTCACTGAAGCCACACCAATCACCGAAGTTCCACCTCAAGAGGAACCAGACTCCTCCACTCTCATTCAGGATAGAGGAAAAAGTATTGCCACCACCTCAAAACCTGAAATTAGACTCCAGCCTGCCTCCACAATTGTCAGAGTTGACCCTGATGAACCTACCAGGGTCCCGTATGAAATCAATGGAAAAATCTATCAACTCACCCATGACCAAATATAAGACTATAGGGAAAGAGTTGAGAAAGTGGCAAAGGTAGCTGAAGAAGAGAGATTGAGCAATCCTGAACTGATACAGGTTGTTCATGAGAAAGCTGAAAAGATTGGTCTGGATACTGAGGCACTAGCAACTGAGCAAGCTGGTGCAGCCTTTAAAAAGGCTCAGGAAGAACAGATGAATGCTCTTAAAAGGGAAAGGGAAGCAAAGCTGAAAAGGGATGCTCAAATCAGAAAGACCAGGGTTGAAAGATATCATTGGGTGATGAAGGAAAGGTTAAAGCCTGAAACCATCACTGACATTAAAATCCACAGGAACACCAAACCCGCAATGGTCACAGTCTTCAGGGGGGCTGATAAAAGAATTATTGACATCTATAACCCATTCAAATTTGCTGACTTTGGGATTACTGAACTTGATGAACTTCGTCCCATCATTGCCAGGAAAAACAATGTTGTTGTACACGACCTTCTCAAGTCACTGAAGGAAAGGTATGACAGACTGAGCGCAATGCCTGAAGCTCTCAATATTCCCTCCCTTCTTCCTGCTCCAACAACAGGAACTGCTCCATCAAAAGCCACCAGGAGAAAAAGGAAGCACATTGAATCCGAGCCTGAGATCAAGGTCCCAGGATTGGATTGTGATAGGTCCGTTCCTGAAGGTATCACCTTCGTGAAAAACGTTGTGCTTGAACACCCTGAAAGAGGTTTATGCTTCATGGATGAATATGGAAACCCTGCTTTCCAAAGATGGTCCGATATGGACAGGGCAGGGGTCAAGGCAATGTTAATATACCTGATGTTGGCTTCTCCTATACAAAGTGGTGAAAACCAAAGGTTCTGTCAGGACCTTAGGGCTATGATTGAGAAGCATCCTGAGAAACACCTGCTGAGATCAAAGAAAGCTAAGATTGAGGGACTTGGCTATCATCTGAACATCTGATCTGCAACAATTATCTTTATTTTGTTTGTAATTTGTAGGAAAATGTAATAGCTATGAATAAACTGATGTTTTTGTTTAAATAGTTATGTCCTCCTTACAACTACAACAAACATTCAGCAAGAGAAGAAGTACCCTGACAACTCATGCTGAATCAAGTAACACTTAGGCTATTTGTATGTTCAAATACGGGGAGATTGTTGGGTCACTGAATTCCCCAATCTTCTAACAAGGATTTGAACGTAAAATCCCCTAAGTGTAAACAAGTCACTGAGTGAACAGTAACTCAGTGAGTCACCTTCAGGATGCTAAGACCGAGCCTATGAAGAAAGGTTCTCCATTCAGTGAGGCGGAACTCAGTGAAGTGTGATCTAAGCCAAAAAGAAGGTGATGGGTTCAGTGAGGATGACAATAACTCACTGAACCCCATGACTCCTGATGAGTGTGTAAATACTCATCATTTTGAGTCAAATCTAAGCTGCAAAACGATCAAAAATACTCAAAAACACACCCAAATGCGAAGAAAATCCCAAAGATCGTATTTTATATGTTTCTTATGAAAAACAAGTGAAAACAAATGAAAAACAAACAAAAGTTACATATTTGGCAGTTTCAGTCCCCCGACTTTCAAAATTTGACAAAACTAGTCCCTGGTCAATCGTTTTCAAAGAAAAGTCAACCCTTGATTTTTAAAAAGTCAAAACGTATCACAAATGATCTTTGGGTAAAAAATTTTGGAAAATCACACATTTGGCCCTCGTACTTTGGCAAATTGGCAGTTTTAGTCCCGGGTGGTTTGAAATGGAAAAATTCAATGTTGGTACTTTGGTTTATCTAACTTGGCAACTATGGTCCCTCGAATTGATTTTGGAAATCTGGCAAGAAATACCCCTCAAGTTTAAGCAAGTTTACAAAATTAATCATTTGGTACTAAATAAATACAAACCAAACGTA